>JAZKJV010000995.1:0-1288470 GCA_037367405.1 Ottelia alismoides
TGAATACTGTACGCACAGGGGTATATATGCAATTCTCAAAACATATCATTCATTCATAACAGTCATAAAAACCTAGCCCTGAATATGCAAAAAGCCCACAAAATCACGTGTCGAAGCACGTATCTCCACAAAGCAGGGAGTAAATGGCAAATATAAGAAACTACATGTCCATATATGCAAATTATCCAAGTGTGTGAGTTTATTTAATAGACTAAACATGAACCAAAATAAAATGCAGGGGTCGGGCGTAAGTTACCCAGCCAAAGCGCGTGCGGGGCACATGAGGGCCAGGTGTAGGGCGGTGAATGGCGGATGGTGTGCGGCTGTGATGGTGCCTCCTGGAAGATCCAACGGTGCTGACGAGGCGATGAACGTGGGGTGCACGTGGACGTTAGATCTGATATCTAATGGCCTGACAGGAGCAGGGTACAAACGGCTCGGATGATAACTGGAGGCGAGGCGTGATCCGACGGTAGAGAGGTAGGCTAGATGAACTCCTCCTGGGCGAGCTTCTCCGGCGATCTGGAAGTGATCCGAACGTCCGATGGAAGATCGGAGAAGGGGGTTCTCCCTGCGATGACGATCCGCATCGGGTGGTGGCGTCCAATGGAGCTCCCAACGGTCAGATCCTACGACGAGGAGGAGGGAGCTGGGTGACTCCGACGAAGGATGGAAGATGCGACTCAGGGAGGTATCCTGCGCTTATTCACCTGCAAGAGAAGGCTCGGCTCGGAGGAACACTCCGGCATGGATTATTTGCGAAATTACAAAGGGAAGCGACGTGGATAGGTGAAGGGGGGTTTCGGCGAAAGCGGCGGAAGGAAACAGACCCGATCTTGGCTCAGATAGCCAAGATCGAGGTGATCAGATCTTTAAAGGAAGGTGACGATGGGTCGAGGGTTCTATCGATACAGATGAGATGAAGTAACGGGGCTCCGGCCACTAAGGCGGAGCTGGCAGAGCTAAAAATGGAAGAATCGAATCTAAATGACGAACTGGAGCCTAAGGGGAGTACCTGATGGTCGGAATTGACTGCGTGGGAGATGCTGGATCTCCGACAGTCTTTGCCTCAATGGAGCTTCGCCTCCAGAGGCTCGAGCTATGCTGGCGGCGAAGCTCGACGACGATGGTCGCTGGTCCTAGGGCAAACGCCTCCAAATCCTTGCTGCAACACTCTCAGTCACTCGCTGTCACTCAAGGATGAAGATGGAGGTCCTAGGAGTCGAAGATGTGAGACAAAGGTACGCGAAATGGCGGAAGGAGGCGATGCTATATAGTGCAGGGGTCCGAGAAAGAAGAAGATCGGGCGCGCAATCCGATGCTCGGATTCCTAAGAAAAACCTCGGGCGTGAATCTCGGATGAGTGAACTACAATCGGAGCTCGGGGTTTAGGCGAATGGAAGTCGGGTCGTGACACGACAAATCAACGAAGTCGGGTTGGCGCCAAGATCCGGAGGGAGGTGGTCCTGGGGGAGAGTTGACCGGGGGTCAACATCCCCCGTGGACCAATAGGAAAATTCCTTTTATTAATTATTCGTAAAATCATTTTAAAATAGTAAATGATTTTATTTTGAAAAATTTTCAACATGAAAAATGTTTATTATTTTTCAAAGTATTTTTTAGTGATTTTTATTTTTTTTGAAAAATAAATTATGTATATACATTATATTATTATATACAAGTATATGTACCTATGTATTTTTTATTTTTATTTTTACTTATTTAATTTTTTTCACTTATCCCTATTTTATATTTTATTTATTTACAACATAAAATTTGAGATTCAAAATAATTTTTATTATGTATTTACAAGGGTAAAATAAATATGTATAGGTACATATATACATGGTATATACAAGGAGAAGAGAGAGAAATTATTTTTATTTTATTTTTATATTTCTTATTTTTATTTTATTTTTATAAATATATACACATTATGAGGAACCCATAAATATTTTTATTTTTTAGAAAATAAAATATTATCACTAAGAGGGGGTTTATGTACAAGGCTGAGCTACTCTATCTCTCTCTACTTATTTTATTTTGCGGTCAGGCCCATTATTGAGCCTTCCCTTGGGTTCAGGTCGCTCAATATTTATTCTAAATCTTTCCCTATTTTTCTTTATTTCTTTATTCTTTTATTTTTGCACAAAATACATGCTATTTATTAATATTTACACAATGCTTGCTATTTGATACATGGATATTTACACCTATAATCCTGAGTAATTGCATAATACCCAGGTACCCAAGATAATCACGAATTACATTCATAACCCTGAATAATGCTTAACCTTTACATGGTATAAACCTGGGTGAAGTTCCGTCCTACTTATCCGTTAAGTATGATGGAAAAAATTATATATTGACCATTTTACCCATCAAAATACATCCTATTTATAATATGATGCCATTTGTAGATAAAAAATTGATCTCCCCTCCTCTTCGCTAGCCCAAGACCTCCGCCCTCCGGTCGATCTCGAATCCTCCCCCTCACCGTGCCTCTGCCCCCCATGCGTGCGAGCTCCAGGCTCTCCCGCCCCTGGCTGCCCCCCAGAGCTCCAGGCTCCCTCCCACGGCTCCTCCTGGATCTCCCCTGGCCGAGAAGCCACCCCTCCCGCCCCTGGGATGTCTCCTCGAGCTCCAGCCCCTCCCCCCATTCCTCTGAAGCCCCCCCCGACCGAGAAGCTCTCCAGCTCAGCTCCTGCTCGAAGCCACCCAACTGCCCCTACTCGAAGGTCCCTGCTCCGGCCCCCACACAACCCTGCACCCTCCCTCCCTCCCCGTGGGAAGCCCCACCCCCCGCACAGCCCTGCTCCGCCCCCACCCTCCTCACTCCTCGCGGAAGCCCCCCGCACATCCCTGCTCCGCCCCCACCAACCCTCCCTCCCTCCTGCTCCCCCCCCCCCAACCCTCCCTCCATCCCTCCCAGCGGAAGCCCCCCACCCCCCGCACAGCTCTGCTCCGCCCCCGCCAACCCTCCCTCCCTCCTGCTCCGCCCCCAACCCTCCCTCCCTCCCTCCCAGCGGAAGCCCCCCACCCCCCGCACAGCTCTGCTCTGCCCCCACCAACCCTCCCTTCCTCCTGCTCCGCCCCCCTCCCCCCAACCCTCCCTCCGTCCAGCGGAAGCCCCCCACCCCCTGGCACAGCCCTGCTCCCCCACTCCTGCTCCGCCCCCTACCCTCCCTCCCTCCCAGCGGGAAGCCTCCCCCCAGCACACTGCTGCTCTGCTCAAAGCCCACAGATCCCATATCGAGCTCGAAGCCCCCGGAACCCTACAGCCTGCACCTACGAGGCCGCTAGCAACACCCTCCCTCCCCCCCTCACGTACGAGCCCGCGGGCTTTCTTTTCTTTTTTTATTAATCTCAACCATTAGATTTACAATTGGTTAGATTAACTCATCTATTTGGTTGAGTTAATGGACTTAACTAACGGAAGGTTATGGGTGTAGAACGGAGTGATTATTCAGGGTTCTGGATGTAATTCATGATTATCTTGGGTATCTGGGGTAATTATGGAATTACTCAGGGTTATGGGTGTAAATATCCCTTTGATAAATTATTCTATTTACAAACATATACATGTGTTTTGCAAAGGTTTTTAGCTAAAATAAAATAATAAAGAGTGATGAATGAGGATTCATCATCCCCCTATACTTAACTTTGCTAGTCCTTTAGCAAACACTTATTTGAAAAAGAAGTGAAAAGAGAAAAGAAAAAGAAAAAGAGGGGAAAATGAATCAATGCTGATTATTAAACTTGCCTTCATTAAATTGAAGTGTGGAGCTCAGTCAGATCTTTGGATTATTACTGTGTCGGAACCTTATTTGGACTTAGGTTTAAAACTTAACAACATTTAAGTTCCACTAATCTATAGTCAAGACTCCTCAATAATCCAAATCAGAACAAGTCTACATACACAAAACCCTGAAGACCATGAATCTTTTCTTGTACTGTAAGTGAGGTATAGCTCTCCACCTCAGAAGTAGCAAAATGACAACCCTCCCCAACAAGGTAACTCTAATGCCCTAGTCTAGACACTCTTTCCTCGAGGAGTGGGGTATTCCCTTCTAAGTTCAAGTTCAACCGGCTCAAGAAGAGGGGGAAGAAGAGAATGGACCATGGCCAGTGTAGCCATGTATCCCTGGGAGCTCAACCAGTGTAGCTAAGTCTCCCTGCTGCAAGCTACATGAGATGGAACATGAATACCAAGCTTTGCTTATTGCACTATATACACTCCAGTGGGATTATCATTTTCTCTCAGACCCACCACTTTTTGGAGTTATTCTTTTCTTTTTGCATTTTTTTCAGTGCATATTTACAACATATCTACAAAGTGCAGCATATATATATATAAGGAGTTTTTCCTCTTGAGCCATTAGACTATCCCTCTTTTGAAGCATTATTGCAACCCACAACTCCTGTCGTTAGACCTCATGGCAACCAGACCAAGTTGAGACGCACTTCCTTCACTATAAGAAGAAGAGAGGTTCCGCCTAGAAGTACTACCCTCATATGCTACCCCAAGTCAAGGAAGACTGCCTCCTCACCACCTCATCCGTAGAGGAGCTCGATGTAAAGTGCTGGTCCAAGTAAAGCCATTGTCTGAAAGAGTCATGTGTGTGTTGTTAAGTGCTATACTTAGGATCATCGAGATGACATATGATCATAGCCTAGTGGACTCAAAGAATTAAGTCATCATGAACCTGAAAAGTCTCAACCCTAAGCCCTATAAGGTTCCTCTTAGAATTAGGTGGATTAAGATCTTAACCAAGCTCCATTTTCCAATTTAATTCCAGGCTAGTTTAAATGTCAACTATGATTCAGGAAAAACTGTAAAAATATTTACAAAGATGCAATTTACAAAATATTTACACATGTGCAAATTTTTTTGAAAAATATTTTGGAAACATGGATGTATGTAGGAATGCAAGTTTTGCAAAATATTTACACAAATTTACACAAGGTTTTTGCAAACTTTTGATTTTCAACACATTTTACAAAAAAATTTTGTACTATATACATAATTTTGATGTCAAAATATTTACAAGCTATTTACATAAAAGATTTTTACAAACATTTTTACAAAAAGTAATTTTGTACATTAGCTATGTATGTGCAATTAAAGAATTTTATTTACAAGGAAAAATTTTAATTTTTATGGATTTTTGGGTTTTTAGCCATTTTATTTATTAACACACTCACACAAAGTACGAGTTATGGCTAAAGTATATATGAAATATATGGAATATATACAACACACTCCCTATACTTTGCTCGAACGGTGTCCTCAGAGTCAAGAGCGATGAAGAAGACATAACTCGTGCTTAGTATAGGGATGTGAAAAGGAAGGCTATATACAAAGACGAATGAAAGAATAGAAATGCAAGAGATCTCGGGGTTTCCCCTATACTTAGGATCAAGCAATCCTAAGTATAGCAGGATGTACACAAAGGGAAATCCGAGTGGAGAATGTACATGGTCTACCTCCCCTATACTTAGGGTAGAATATACCTAAGTATAGGCAACAAAACAGAGGTAGAAATGAATCAAAAGAAACTCAAAAGTCTCACACCCCCTATACTTAGGGTAAAGTGCACCCTAAGTATAGCAACGTTGAAGATGCAAATGGGGTGTTGGACTGAAGAGTAGTGTGATATGGACAACTGGATCTATACAAGTCGGGAGAACAGTGATAATCATGCGTGAGATGCAATAGATGTGAGTCAAGAGACCACATCTCACGTGAAATGAATCGGGGCAACGTCAACGACCAGCGGCTCATGATCTAGATATGGCTTGAGCCGCTGCCCGTTAACCTGGAAAGGTACTCTCAGAAGACAACTCAGATATATCAATACTCCATTATCATGTACCTTTCTAACCAAATAGTGTCCCTTCCATTTGCTATGTAGCTTCCTTGGAAATAATCTCAACCTGGCATTGAACAACCATACGTGCTGTCCTAGCTCAAACTGCTTGTGGCTGATATGAGAATCATGCCACTCCTTCACTCTCTCCTTGTACTGTAGGCTGCTCGAATAGGTTGCATCACGAAGCTCCTTCAGGGCTGCTAACTCTGCTCTCCTATGATCTCCTACACTCACTGGATCCATGATAACGTCCGTGACTGCCCAGAGTGACCTATGTCTAAGCTCAACAGGTAAATGGCAGGGCTTGCCATAAACGAGGCGAAAGGGATATGTACCCAACGGTGTCTTGAAGGACATATGATATGTCCACAAGACCAAGTCCAAAAGATGTGACCAGTCCTTTCGGTCAGGGCGGACGACCTTCTGCAATATAGTCTTGATCTCCCGGTTCGGACACTTCAGCAAGACCATTGGTCTGAGGATGGTACGGTGTGATTACTCGATGATCTATGCTGAACTCGCTAGCAAGGGCCTTTACCTTGTCGTTGACGAAATGAGACTCCCCGTCAGATATCAATACTCGAGGTACCCCAAACCGTGAAATGATATTCTTCCTCAAAAATATGCAAATAGTCCTAGCATCTACGGTTCGAGCAGGGATGGCCTCAACCCAACGATTAACATAATCAACGGCCAACAAAATGTACTCAAATCCCTGACTCCTAGGGAATGGACCCATGAAATCGATGCCCCATGCGTCAAAAACCTCACAGAAGTGAATGGGATGCATCGGCATCATATCACGCTGTCCACAAGTGCCCATCCTCTGACAGTCAGTACACCTCTTCACGAACTCATCAGAGTCCTTGAAGAGAGCAGGCCACCATAGGCCGGATTGGAGCACTTTCTGTGTCGTTATCCTCCCAGAGTGATGTCCTCCTGCCTCAATATTGTGGCAGTAAGTGAGGACGCCGTGGTGCTCCTCCTGAGGAATTCACCTACGCTAGATGCTATCCCCTCCTTCATGATAAAGTACGGGATCCTCCCAATGGTAGAACTTAGCCTTCGCGAGGAAGGTCTCAAGTCTTTGCCTGGGGCCAATCTTGTGGGACTTTCTTGGCAACAAGAAAGTTCACAATATCGGCGTACCATGGGAGAGAGGCAATAGCAAGGATCGCCTCATCTGGGGAAGTCTCACAAATAGGCTCGATCTGCTCAGAATCCTCAGGATACTCCAATCGGGATAGATGATCCGCCACGACATTCTTGACTCCAGGCTTGTCCTTAATCTCTATATCAAACTCCTGGAGTAGAAGGATCCATCTGGTCAATCTGGCTTTAGCATCCTTCTTTTCCATGAGGTACCTGATGGCGGTATGATCAGTGAAGATGGTCACTCTAGATCCAATGATGTAAGATCTGAACTTATCTAGGGCGAACACTATGGCTAGCATCTCCTTCTCAGTAACAGTGTAGTTCCGCTGAGCGGCATCCAAAGTCCAGCTAGCGTAGTGAATATCAAAGAGGACTCCATCCCTCCTCTGTCCCAGCACAGCCCCTACGGCAAAATCGGAGGCATCCGTTATGATCTCGAATGGGAGAGACCAATCAGGCGGCTGTAGGACAGGAGCCTCTACAACTAGACTCTTGAGAGTCTCGAATGACGCTAGACACTTATCATCTACAATGAACTCGATGTCTTTCGTCAGCAGATCAGTCAACGGTCGGACAATCCGGCTGAAATCATGAATGAATCATCGGTAGAAACCGATTTTCCCTAGAAAAGACCGTAACTGTCGTAAGTTGGACGGTGGACTGAGTTTCCTAATGATATCCACCTTGGCCGGATCAACCTCCATGCCCCTGTTGGAGATGATATGGCCAAGCACCGTCTCTTGAGTCACCATGAAGTGGCTCTTCTCCCAAGAAATCACCAGGTGCACCTCAATACATCGCTGAAGGACGCGGTCTAGGCAGTCAAGACAAGAATCGAATCCGTCGTCGTAGACCGAAAAGTCGTTCATGAAGACCTCCAAGCACTCCCCCACCATGTCTGAAAAGATGGACAACATGCACCTCTAGAATGTCGCCGGAGTGTTGCACAATCCAAAGGGCATCCGTCTGAAAGCATATATCCCAAAGGGACAGGTGAAGGTAGTCTTGTCTTGGTCCTCTGGCACAATCACCACCTGGTTGTATCTGGATTACCTGTCCAAAAAGAAGTAATGGCTCTTCCCTGCCAGTCTCTCTATAATCTGATCAATGAAGGGCAGGGGGAAATGATCCTTCTTGGTGGCCTGGTTCAATCATCTGTAGTCCACCAAACCCGCCAAGAAGTGGGTACCAGGGTAGCGATCTCCTCTCCAGACTCACTGACAACTGTGGTGATGCCCGTCTTCGTGGGCACCACATGCAATGGACTGAACCACTTGGAGTCGGAGATGGGGTAGATAAAATTGGCGCTCCACCATTTCGAGATCCCCTTCATGACAACATCTCGAAGGTTCGGGTTCAGCCGTCGCTGGAACTCACGCGACGGCTTCGCGTCCTCCTCGAGATAGATATGGTGGGAGCACATGGCCGTACTTATCCCTTAGAGGTCGGCTACACTCCATCCAATCGCCTTGCGGTTCTTTTCAAGAACCCCCATCAGATGGGATTCCTGCTCTCCAGTCAAATCCGCTGAGATAATGACTGGGTACATATCATGCTCACCCGCAAGGAACCTATACTTCAGCGATGATGGAAGCGGCTACAACTCTGGACAACATGGTGCTAGTGGATCTGGCCTCTGAAAGGTCTGAGTGAATGCGACCAAATTGCATGGGAGAATGAAAACTCTTGCTCACAGTCTGAATAAGGCGAAGGCTGCTCTGCTGGTGTGTCTCTGCTCTGTGTGGAATCAGCCTCCTCCCTAGCTGTAGGCTCTGTGGAAGTCAGACACTGTATTAAGTCATCAAACTCAGCCTAGTCGAAATCTGACTCCGAGGGATCTGTATCAGAATCACAATCAAAATCTACCTCACGATCGGGAACCGGCTCTGCTGTCTGAGATGTATCCTGGAATAGGGATGCGCTCTCCAAGCTCTCCTCTGCTATCATCTGTGCATCAACAAACTCAGAAGGTGAGAGGATGACCTGTACTACTAGGTCTGCCCAAACTGCCTCGTCATCTGTGATCACAAAGTCACAGTCCTGGTGGATGTCTCACCCTGCCTCTATCATCTGCTCTGAATCTGAAGTCGGCTCGGAGCAAGCTGAATCTCTGGCTCTAGTCTCCTTGATCGTCTCTATTTGTATACTCTCGCCCTCGACGTGAAAGTATACCTTCCTGCTATCATGATCGGACACTGCCTTGGCTGTGGCCAAGAACGGGCGTCCTAAAATGATGGGGGTATCGGTCACAGACTCAGGGATCTCCATGTCCAACACAACGAAGTCCACGGGGAATTTCATGCCCTGAATCGTGACGACAACGTCCTTCAGCAAACCCTTCGACCTCTTGACAGATCGATCAGCAAACTGAAGGACCGTCCCGCTCTATCGTAGAGGGCCCAACTCGAAGCGATCGAGTAGAGATGGCAGAAGTAGGTTGATCGAAGACCCGCTGTCTAATAGAGTAAGATCGAACCTCTGCTCCTGGATATGGCATCTGATATATGGGGCTCCTGCATCTGGCCTCTTGGCTGGCAGACGGTTCAGGATTGTAAAGCATGTGGCACGAGTGAGCACATGGATGTCTGACTGGTGGTTCCTCCTCTTCCTCCGAACTATGGTCCTGTCTCCGAGTGATCTCTGAAAGAGAGGGATGTGCTCCAAGGCCTCCTGTAGAGTCAGCTATATCTGAAATCTGTCCATCATGTGCTGGCTGAACTCTAGCTGGTGGGACTTTTTTGGTCTTTTTTGGTACCCTTAGCCAAGCAGAGTGCTTGGGGGAAGGGGACTGATGTGTCCTTCTCAGATGAAGGTCTAGGAGAGGGTCTGGGTTGCTCAAGCACGGCAGAATCCACACATACATCATCAATCACCAAAGGTGGATCAGAAAAAATCAAACCCTTTCCTTTATTCACAGAAATGTCCTGGGTACATGAGTAGAAGGAAAAACAACAGGACTAGCAGTAGTAGTAATGATGGCCTCAGCACCAAGCTCAGAATCTGGAACCGCGGCATCAGTACCGTGCTCTGGCTCGGCAACAAGTCTAGTGGCATCAGTACCACCTCCTCCATCTGGTGAAACGATGACCTCAGTACCGTCTGCTGGATCATCATCCTTGGTGGCGTCAGCACCATCATCATCTTCTCTGGCGGCATCAGCACCGCTCTCCTCCTCGCCTGGCGCTCTTGAAGTGTCATCGAGTCGTCGCTCAGATGAGGTGCCGCCTGCTGGCATCCTACCGCTCCTAAGTGTAACAAAGTCAGCATCAAATAGATATGCATAAATGTCACCAAGTGAATCATTAGGAGTGGTGGTCTCTGTGAACTCTACCTGCTCAGACTTCCTCTTCAGGTTGTTCAGGTTCGGCTCGATCTGGGCAGGGATGGCAGCCTTCCCTCTCACTATCTCCCTCATCTCCTAACGGAACTCGTCCATCTCTCGTCGAAAGGTAGCCTGCTGCTCGAACATGAGGCAGGCTAGATCATCCAAGGCGAGGTTCTCATAGGTCGGCCCATGAGAACATGACGGGTGGCCTCGCTGGTAGTGAGGTTGCTGCTGCTGGTGAGGGTGAGAGGGGTACTGCTGATGATACTACTGCTGAGGCTGCTCTCGCCTCCAAAGTTGTCCCTGTTGATAGGGACGAGGACCGTACTGCTGGTAGTAGGATGACTGCTGCTGCTGAACTGGGGGATGGGCTACTGGTGCTGCTCATGCTGCTGGCCGTACTGGCCACCCTGAACTGGAGGCCGTTGTTGGGAACTGGTGCCTCCGGCCGACCAGCGGAATCCGGGATGGTCTCTTTGGATAACGGGCTGGGGTCGGTCGTACCAAATCCCATTGATGTCCATCAATGGCTCCTGCTTGTAAGAGGGCGGGGGGGGTACTGCCAGGGGCTGATCCGGCTGATACACCACCATCTGAGTGTCCTGGGATGGTGGTGATGGGCGTACTGCAGTGTCTGCTGGTACGACTCTGCTTGTACAAGGTGAACCTATCTAGGCTGACTGGAGTGCTGGGACGAGCTACCACTGCTGCTCGGATCTCCTCGTGACCTGAGAAGGGGTTGAGAAGCCGTTTATGCCTCCTGGAGACACATGATCTGTGTCTTCAGGTTACTCAGCGTCTGTGCCATCTGGACTATCTGCTCATGCCCTGGCACTGCTTAAAATCAAAAAACACTATAACAATATAAAAAGACCAAAAACATTTTATTTCCCAATTTTTGAGCATTTTCCCTCATTTTTATAAATACACTATCCCCTCTTTTCTTATATTATATATATATATATATTCTATTATTAAAAAATATAAAATATAAAAAGAAATAAAAAATCAGAAAATTAAAAATAAAAATACAAAATTAAAAATTTATATATAAATTAAAATTAAAAACCCACAAAAACATTTGCATTCTTGTAGACACTTAATTACATCACATTTTTGTGCATCATTGCTTGATCTATCCTGTCTTGCTCCATGTGTTCGACCTCTACATACTTCCACCTATACACCTTTTTATGTAGAGTTAATAATAAATTTTAACTCCACTTTTGCTTGTCATTGTTTGATTTCATATTGTGGGTTAATTGTTGATTAAATACAGGATTTTGAAGTGGTCAAGACATCGACTGTTGATTCGCCTTGTGGATCAATACGACCGCTCTCTTTCTCGTGTTTATCACCCGCACACTAGATAGAGCCACATCTGACCTTTCTTAAGACTACTGCTTCTGGGCTAGTCGTTCTCCAGTGAGGATCGCTCTGGTTTCCGGTAAAGTTGGCCACGATATCCTTAACAGAGCGAGTCGATCGGTAGTCGGTAAACAGTCTGCGGCTTGTACTGGATGGGAAAGATCTAGTTCGGGATCGGGACAGTCTCCTGGGGGTGTTGGATTCCCAACAGCTCTCTTAATCGCTCTGTCAGACTATATTATCACCAAAATAAAAAAAAGACAAGATAAAAGACCGAACTCTTACGGTCATCAGCTCGCATCGTGTTGGTGAATTGGGGGTTTGACTGTTTCATCCTGTTTCCTTTCCAGATCCCATCCGCCCAACTCGCCAGATCACGATGATGGGTCGGAGGTCCCTTAGGCAGCCTCTGGTTGCACCGCTTACGAGCACTCCAGCCGTTCATCTAGGTCGGTTCGTGAGAGCCAAGACCCGCTCTCCGAACCCGAGTTCGCTTCCATCTTGTCCCCCCCGACCACCTTTCTTCTGAGAGCCCTGAGGTGCCCGATCAGATAGAGCAGCAGATATATTACATTTCGACACCTGAGCTTGGGTCTTTTGCCTTTGTAGAGACCTCACCGGAGGCCCGAGACCAGAGCAGACATATGTACTAGACCAGGGTGCGATCAACAACACCTTGATAGCTTCCCTCGAGATGATGCAACAGCAGATTAGGGATCAGGGAGCTTTCATGGTGGAGATGAGGAGAGAGATGGAGTGGATGAGAGCCGACCGCGAGTAGCGCAGGCCCGCAGGAGACGGACCGGAGATACCAGATCAGCCTGATGAGCTAGTTTAGCCGGCAGCAACAGTAGCCAGACCGATGCGGGAGTTACACAACCCCGGACCGACACTTACACACCGGTGGATCGTGCTTCCGGTGATTGTGGGGGACTTCAAGTTCCCCCCCCATAGACGATTCAGCTTCCTCCCCGTTTCCATGGGTCTCGCGACCGAGGATCCCCATCTGCATCTCCAGGAGTTCAAGATGATCTTCAGCACTGTCCACGATCGGCAGGTAGACGACGACACCATACGGATGATCGCCTTCCCCTTCTCCCTGGTTGATAGAGCAGCCAACTGGCTAAAGCATTTGGGGAGATTCAGGACTACCTGGGAGCAGCTCCGCACCGAGTACTTGAACAAGTACTATCCACTCGGGCGGACCAATGCAGTGAGGGCCCTGATCAGCAACTTATCCATGCTCCCCAACAAGCAGTTCCATGAGGCATGGGAGAGGTTCAGAGAGCTTACCGACAGATGCCCTCACCACGATATCTCGAAGATGAACCTAGTTCAGAGATTCTTTTGTAGGCTGACACCAGAGCTGCAGGGCTTGGTGAACGCTTCTTGTGGCGGTTCCTACTTCGCCAAGGATGAGGATCAGGTCTGGGCCATCTATGAGGAGATGGCTGAGAACTACACTGTGATGTCCCAGACTCGACTCTACACTCAGGGATTCCCCCAGCCACAGACCGTGCAGTTTCAAAGGATAACATGGGTCGATGCCGGTCCTTCCACTTCGTTGGCAACAGTAGCACATGCCGAGTCGACGGCCGCCGACATGGGCATCATCAGCGAGAAGCTGGACCGGATCGAGATTTTTCTGAATATTTTTGGTATTTTTTAAATATCAAAATACAAGAAAACAATGACTTAGCTACTGGCTGAGATTAAAATGGGAATGAAAAATAGCAAACAGTAACAAAATTTTCCCAAATTAATTTTAGAATAAAGACAATAAATAGAGAAACTACAGGAACTGAGTTTGCATTTTTAGGGGGTTTTCTAGAATTTTTTAGATTTTTATGAAGTTTTTAGGTATTTTCGAATTTTTAAGAGTTTTGTTTTGAAATTTTTAATGATTTTTGGATTGACACTAAAACACATTAAAATAGACCTTAGATAATTTCTTTGAAATTTTTCAAGGTGTTTTGCTAATTTTTATGGGTTTTCTAAGATAGACAGTACTGAAAATGCATGTTTTTTATTTTTAGTAAATATTAAAATGCAATAAAATGCAATGCAAAAATATGGCGTGAATGGGCAATCAAACAAGAGCCTATGGTATTTTTTTGAAAATTTTCGAGTTAAAATGATGCACTAAATAAATAAGGAAAACATACAAAAATGCAAGGCCTACAGGGGTATAAGTGCAAATAAACAAACATCCAGGGGCCAAGTTGCAAATTTCACACGAAATATAATACTGAATATTGCATTTAATGGACCAAAATACAAAATACAAGACCCGTAAGGGTTAGCTTGCAAATAACCCAACCAAGCACGTGACTAGCACGCGCTTGGGAAGGACCTGTATGTAATTTCCAAAATCCCAGCGGCTCACATGCAAAATCACCAAAAGTTTTACACTTAATATTAAAGTTTCTGGACTGAGACGAAATAAGCAAACCTGCAGGGGGTCCTTACAAAATGCCCCGTGCCTCACGCGAACTGGTCACGTGAGGTGATGTGGCGAGGACCTGAGTGCAAATATATAAAGTTCAGGGGCCTAAATGTAATTATTATACCACTTAAAGTTTATGGACTAATTAGTAAATACAAAAATGAGCAGGGTAAGGGTGCAAAATACCCACGCAGGCGCGCGATCCAACATTTGAGGGCTTCCCACTTGCCACGTGGCGAGCTCTCATTGCACGATGACGCTTCGGTGATGGAGGGCCATGATTAGATCTGGCGATGTGATCTGATGGCTCTGGCGTGGCCTCGATCCAACGGTGGTTGCTCACTTGGAGCTCCGCCTCGATCCAACGGCTGCAAGGGTCGTAGCAAGAACAGCGGAGGAGCGCCGGCGAGGCGACTTTCTCCGAGCTCCTGCTTCGTCTCCGGCGAACTTCAGGGCTTCAAAAGGAGGCTGGGGGCTCCTGGAGGTTGGCACTATCTCTTAATGGCTCTAGAACACCTCGGCGGTGGCCGAGGCTCGCGAAAGAGGGCGACGGAGCTGTGAAGCTCCACTGGACTCCGGCGAGTCGCAAAATGAGCCCCAGGCTCGAGTCAAACATCCTTGACCTGCAAAAACAAGTGAGAGAACCCAGGGCAAAATGCCTGGGTTTTGCGGTGGTGAAATGGCGGCGTGAAGCGGCGAGGAGGTGGTCAGCCGGAGGAGCGCTCCGGCGAGGCTCACGTTAAGGGTGATTTGATGGATGGAAATAAAAATTTCGAGAGGGCTTTTGATCCTAAGGCTACGGCGACGAAAAAGCAAAAGAAAAATAAGGGGAAGGGGGCTGCCTCGACGGTTGAAATCAGAGGGAAGGGGGTATACCTCGACCGCCGGCGAAGGGGGAGGTTGTGGAGCCGCCTCGAGCCTTGCTCGACCCACCTGAAGGTCTCAACAGGGAGCTGTTACCTTCCTGGAGCTTCGAGGCACAAGAGAGGGAGCGTAGCTATGGAGTGAGGGGTTCAAAATCGAATTGAAGTCGGAGGCTCCATTTTATGTGGTTTGACCCGATGGTGAAGAGGCTCCAAAGGTCGAGACACATCGGGCGATGCAACGATCCAACGCCCAAGTTAATCACTAGGCGAGTAAGGTGGATGGTCAAGGAGAAATTTTGCATAAGGAATCGAAGCAAATGGGTGAAAGACTTGACCTAGAAAAATCTGCCAAAGCGGTCAAAAACTAGGCCTGACAGGGCTACAGGGGCTAGGGAACGACTAGTTGACCGGGGTCAACTAGGGTTTGCACCTGGTTGGTCCATGTGGACCAACCAGGAAAAACCCCTGAAAATTATTTTGTAAATTCAATTTAAAATAGCTACCGACTTTATTATTTTTAGGTTAATAAATAAAAATTGTTTATAATTTTATGAATTATTTTATTATGATTTTTAATTATTTTTATGAGGTATATTTTTACAAGTTCCTTTTTATACCCTTTATAGGTTTTTTTATTTTGTGATTTTAATTTATTTATTTTAATTTATTATTTTATAAATTTGTAAAGTATTTTTATATACTTAAAAATATTTTTATTTTATTTTTCTGATGTGTTTTGTATATTTAATAAAATAAGGGTATAAATTATACAGGTAGAAGTATAGGTATTATACCTATGTCTTTTATATACAAGTATTTTATTTTGAGTCTTTTTGGAGTTTTTATTCTTATTTTAATACACATATTTATCATAAGTAATATTTACAAAATTCTAAAAATATAACATAGTAAAAATAATGAATAAATAATAAAATGAATATTCTAATCTGTACAAGTATACAATGAGGGGTCCAAAACTCAACTTTCAAATGTAGCTCCGCCAAATGTGAAACCACCACAATTAAATAGCTTATTTTTAACTATATACAATTAAAGGTGAGTTTGATGCATTTGGAGTTTTCATTTGTGAGATACGGGTCTGGGAAATTGGGATTCTGGATTTTTATTCAGACCATAACTTTTTATCTATACATTATTTTTTGAGTGAAATCAATTTTGTATATTTATTTATTTATTTATCTACAACTTTCATGTACAAAGTTTCTTTATTTGAAGTATAAAAAGTGGAACCAAAAATAGGTCCCAAAATGAATAAAGAATGGATAAAAAAGAATAGGTATTTGGCCCTTATCTCCCCCTACTTTATTCCTCGTCGACCTATTCATCGATATGTCTAGGTCTCGGGGTTTTGGGTCATAAAATATTTACAATATTTTATTCTTTTTCTTTTCTTTTATTTATTCTATAATTTTGGCTTTAATTACAGTATTTTATACACTATTTACATGCACATGCATGAATGCTAAGATGCTGAAATTAAGGGTATTTACAAGCATTTACTAGGGTTTTTGAGGCCAAAATGATAGAATAAAGATGATGAAATGTGGATTCATCATCCCCCTATACTTTACCTTTGCTAGTCCCTAGCAAACACTTATGCAATAAGTGCAGAAAAGAAAACAAAGAAAAGAAAAAGAAGAAAGTGGATTTAGTTTAATTATCAAACTTGTCTTCACAAAATCAAAGTTTGGAGCTTACATCGGACCTTTGGAATTTTAGTGCGGGCGGAACCTTAATGAGAACCAAATTTGAAATCCAATAGTCCCTGAGAATCCCAAAACTCTGCCCAAGTCTCCTCAATAGCCAGGTCAAAAATATTTCAACTCGTACGTGAACCCTTACGACTATGAATCTGACTCGTACAGTGTAAGTGATAGTGGCTCTCCCCAACTAGAATGACAAAGAGACTGACTTCTCCTACAAAAACCCAATGATTCCCCAATCCAATAACTCCATCCTCGAGGAGCGGGGTATTCCCTTCTAAGTTCAAGTGACAACCAGCTCAAGAGGAGGGGGTGAAGAGAAGAATGGATAGCAGCCAGTGTAGCTACCTATCCTGGGATGCAAGACCAGTGTAGTCAAGTCATCCAGCTGCAGGCTCACATGATTTAACTTTGGAACTCAAGCTTGCTTATTGACTTTACAACATATGTACATACTTTGCAGGCATTTTATTTTTGTACAGGCCTGACCTTTTTTTTGAAATACTATTCACAGCAGCATTTACATAAGGAGTTTTTCCTCTTGAGCCAGCATTTACATAAGGAGTTTTTCCTCTTTTGAATCTTTATCGCAACCCACACTCTCCTGTCTTTAGACTTCCTCATCATTGGACGGGTTGGGGTGTACTTCCCTCCCTATAGGAGGACAAGTGTTTCCACTTGTGTGCATCTCATACCGGCAAATCCAATCCCCTCACCACTCTAACTGAGTTGAGCCATGTGAAAGGTGCAGGTGTCCAAGTTAGGTCATTATCAACAAGATTCGTGCGTGTGCTCCGAAATACTCTACTTAGGCGGTCAAGAATCCATTGAACCAAGTCTCGTGATCATTAAAGAATTAAGTCAACTAGACCTGAAGTACCTCAAACCCAATTCCTATAAGGTTCCTGTTATTAGGTAGATTTTAAGGTCCAATCAAGCTCCTATCTCCGGATTTTACTTAGACTTGTTCAACTATCAAACTCAATCCGAAATATGCTCATGCTATGCAAATGCTATGCAGAATACAGAAACTATTTTTGTGATGCAATTTTCAAAGATTTTGAACTTTTTTATGGATTTTTGAAAAGATGATGATGCATATGCATTTTTTTGTATTTTTCAAAAAGATTTTTCAAATATTTTTTATTTAGTTTTGCAAATATTTTTGGGATTTTTGGAAACAAAGATTTTTGGATAAAAACTAGGTTAGAATATTTACACGGGAGTGCTTCTTTTATTTACAAGAAGTGGATTTTAAGAATTTACAGGGTAAGTGGTCAATTTTACAGATATATATAGTGGATTTTGGTGTGATGTATGTATTCCTCAAACTTATTTGACACATGTTTTCCAAACAATTTTGAAAACTATAGTCCAAAATAATTTTACAAACATTTTACAAACATGTACACCAATTTGAAAATCATTTTGCAAAGGTTTTCAAACAGTATAGATAGATTTTTCAAAATATTTTTGCAACCATTTTTCAAACCATTTGCAAATCATTTTTCAAACATTTAATTTCACCCAAAGAAACAAAATTTTACAAACCACACATTTTTACAAAGGTTGAAAACATGTAACAAAACATTTTTAAAATAGTTTTCAAAAGATTTTCACAAGGATTTTCAAACTATTTTTCAAACATTTTGCAAAAAAACATTTTCACCTGATTTATTAATCTGTATATACAAAAATAATTTGAGGAATGATCAACATCTTTTTATTAAGGTTTTTAATAAATTTTAATAGCCATATTATTAAGAAAATACGAAAGTACAAGTTATGGCTAAAGTATATACGTAGTATATACGACCCACCTATACTTAACTTGAGCTATGTCCTCATAGATCGGAGAGAAAAGAGAAGACATAACTCGTACTAAGTATAGGCAAGTCTAAAGAATAAAGAAATAAAGGAATGAATGAACAAATGAGAAGTTGATCGTCTCCCCTATACTTAGGATCAAATAATCCTAAGTATAGCAGACTGTACACAACACAGGGAGGGTCAAGGGTGGGAATGAACAGATCGTACTCAGATTGTCTCCCCCTATACTTAGGGTAATATGCCCCTCAATATAGACAAGAAGAGGAGACAATGGAGAGGATCGAAAGAACGGAGAACTCGGGGTGCACACCCCCCCTATACTTAGGACAAAGTACGTCCTAAGTATAGAAAACTGTCTACAAGGGGCGATACCTTTTTGATAGATACAGAAGATAGAAAAGGAAAAGAAGAACAGAAGAAAAGAAGAAAAGATATTTACAGATGAAAGAATGATATGGACAGATGGATCTATACAGCGGAAGATGGAATTGATCACCATGTATGAGATGCAGATGATATGAGTCAAAGAACACATCTCATACCAGAAGAATGGGGTCAACGTCAACGATCGGCGGATCATGGTCTAGATATAGCTTCAGGCGCTGACCATTAACACAGAAGGTAGAGGAAGATGACGGCTCGGATATATCAATGCTACCATTGTCGTGTACCTTCCTGACCACATACAAATCTTTCCACTTGCTCTGTAATTTTTCTAGAAATAATTTCAGCCTGGAATCAAACAACCATACACGCTGATCTGGCTCAAACTGTTTATGGCTGATATGAGAATCGTGTCATGTTTTCACTTTTTCCTTGTACTGTAGGCTGCTAGAAAAGGTTGTGTCTCTCAGTTCCTCCAGGGCTGCCAACTTTGCTCTCCTCTGTTCTCCTATACTCTCGGGATCCAATAATAGTTCAGTAACTGCCCAAAGTGACTTCTGCTTTATCTCCACTGGCAGATGGCATGGCTTGCCATAGACGAGACGAAAGGGAGATGTCCCTAATGGATTCTTGAAGGACGTCCGATAGGCCAACAAGACCGAGTCCAAAAGTTGTGACCAATCCTTTCGGTCTGGGCGGACAACCTTCTATAAGATAGTCTTGATCTCCCGGTTTGATACTTCGGCAAGACCATTAGTCTGAGGATGATATGGCGTGGCAACACGATGGTCAATGCCGAACTCGTCTGCAAGGGCCCTAACCTTGTCATTGATGAAATGAGACCCCCCGTCTGAAATCAAGACTCTAGGTACCCCGAACCGTGAAATGATATTTTTCCTTAAAAATTTACACACAGTCTTAGCATCTGCGGCTCGGGCGGGGATGGCCTCAACCCATCGGCTGACATAATCTACAACGAGCAAAATGTGTTCAAATCCCTAACTCTTAGGAAATGGGCCCATGAAATCAATCCCCCATGCATCAAAAACCTCACAAAAGTGAATGGGCTGCATGGGCATCATGTCTCTCTGTCCGCAAGTACCTATCTTCTGACAGTCAGTACATCTCTTCACAAACTCATCTGAATCCTTGAAGAGAGTAGGCCACCACATGCCGGATTGAAGCACCTTCTGTGTTGTCCGTCTCCCAGAATGATGTCCTCCTGCCTCAAGCTTGTGGCAGTTGTGAGGATACTATGCTGCTCTTCTTGAGGAATGCACCTCCTCCAGATGCTATCCCCTCCCTCATGATAAAGGACGGGATCCTCCCAATGATAAAACTTGGCCTTCGCCAGGAAGGTCTCGAGTTTCTGCCTGGGCCAACCTTGTGGAACCGTCTTGGCAACAAGATAGTTCACAATGTCGGCGTACCATGAGAGCGAGGTGATAGCCAGGATCCTCATCTGGAAATGTCTCTGTAATAGGTGCGCTGGGCTCAGATTCCTCAAGGTTCTCTAAGCGGGAGAGATGATCCGCCACCACATTCTTAACTCCAGGCTTATCCTTAATCTCAATGTCAAATTCCTGGAGCAGAAGGATCCATCTGGTAAGGCATGCTTTGGCATCCTTCTTGGCCATTAAGTATCGGATGGTGGTGTGATCTGTAAAAATAGTCACTCTAGATCCGAGAATATACGATCTATACTTATCCAAAGTAAAGACTACAGCCAGCATCTCCTTCTCTGTCACAGTATAATTCCGCTGAGCGGCATCCAAAGTCTAGCTGGCGTAGTGAATGGCAAACAACATTCCATCCCTCCTCTGTCCAAGCACAGCCCCAACGGCAAAATCAGAAGCGTCCGTCATGATCTCGAATGGGAGAGACCAATCGGGTGGCTGAAGGACAGGAGCCGTGACAACCATACTCTTGAGAGTCTCAAAAGACGCAAGACACTTATCATCTACAATGAACTCGGTGTCTTTCGTCAGCAAATCAGTGAGCGGTCGGGCAATACGACTGAAGTCCTGAATGATCCCTCAGTAGAAACCGACATGCCTCAGAAAAGACCGCAATTGACGCAGATTGGACGGTGCATTGAGCTTTCTAATGATATCCACCTTGGCCGGATCGACCTCCATGCCCCTGTTGGAGATGATATGACCAAGGACCGTCCCTTGAGTCACCATGAAGTGACTCTTTTCTCAAGACAGGACGAGATTGACCTCGATGCAGCGCTGAAGCACACGGTCTAGGCAGTCAAGACAAGCATCAAACCCATCGCCATAGACCGAGAAGTCATCCATGAAGACCTCTAAACAGTCACCCACCATGTCCGAGAAAATGGACAACATGCACCTTTGGAATGTTGCGGGAGCATTACATAGACCAAAGGGCATCCGCCTGAAAGCATAAGTCCCAAACGAACAGGTGAATGTCATTTTCTCCTGGTCTTCGGGCGCAATGGCCACTTGATTATATCCGGAGTACTCGTCAAGAAAATAGTAATGACTCTTCCCAGCTAGCCTCTTGATAATCTGATCAATGAATGGCAGTGGGAAATGATCCTTCTTGGTGGCCTCATTCAATCGTCTGTAGTTCACACAGACCCTCCAAGAAGTGGGTACTCGGGTACCTATCTCCTCTCCAGACTCACTCACAACTATAGTGATATCCGTCTTCTTGGGTACCACATGTAATGGACTAACCCACTTGGAGTCGGAGATGGGGTAGATAAAATCGGCGCTCCATCACTTTGATATTTCTTTCATGACCACATCTCGAAGATTTGGGTTCAACCATCGCTGGAACTCACGCGACGGCCTAGCATCTTCCTCAAGATAGATGTGGTGGGAGCCCAGAGCCAGACTAATCCCTCGGAGATCAGCTATACTCCATCCTATCGCCTTGCGGTTTCTTTCAAGAACCTCCATCAGACGAGATTCTTGTTCTTCAGTCGAACCTGCTGAGATAATGACTGGATGCATATCTGGCTCACCCGCAAGGAATCTATTACTTCTGCGACTGCGGCAAGGGTTTCAGTTCTGGACAATTGGGAGGTGGCATATCTGGCTTCTGATATGTCTGTGTGAAGGCGACCAGGTCTTCATGTGAGAACTCTCGCTGTGAATGAACATCTGACGAAGGGAACCCTGCTGAATCTTCTACGAACTGTACTGGCTCACACTCCGTCATGGCTGTTGGCTCAGAAGGAATCAGACACGACAAGTATTTATCAAAGTCATCCCAATCAATGTCTGAATCCGAGGGATCTGAAGTAGAAGAACAAGACTGAAAATCATCATCACCACTCGTCCCAACACTGTCAGCCTCAACGGTATCCTCTTCGAGGGGTGTGCTGTCCAGGTTCTCGACTGCCATAAGCTTTAAATATGGTGAATCTGTAGGCAGGGCGAGGGTCTGTGCTACGGGATCTGTCCAAATGGATTCATCATCTGTCATCACGAAATCGCACTCCTGGTGGACGTCTAGCTCTTCCTCTGTCATCTGCTCAATATCACTGGACTGCTCTGAGCATGCTAATTCTCTCGCTCTGGTTTCCTCGATCGTCTCTATTTGTATGGTTTCACCCTCTACGCGAAAACATACCTTCACGCTGTCATGATCGGACACTGCCTTGGCTGTGGCCAAGAATGGGCGTCCAAGTATGATGGGGGAATCTGTTACCGACTCAGGGATCTCCATGTCCAGTACAACAAAGTCTATGGGGAATTTCAGGCCGTGAATGGTAATGACCACGTATCTCAACAACCCCTTCGGCCTCTTAGTCGACCTATCAGCAAACTGAAGGACTGTCCTGCTCCTAAGAAGAGGACCAAACTCGAATCGGTCGAGTAAGGCTGCCGGAAGAAGGTTAATAGAAGAGCCACTGTCTAATAGAGTACGATCAAACTGCTGCTCCTGAATCTCGCATCTGACATAGGGAGCTCATGCCTCAAGTCTCTTGGCTGGCAGTATGTTCTGAGTGGTGCAGCAAGTGGAATGGGTGAGCACATGGATCTGATCTCTGTGGTTCCTCCTCTTCCTGCAGAATGTAGTCTTTTCTTTCAAATTCTTTTTGAAGAGGGGGATGTGCTCAAGTGCTTCCTGTAGAGTCAGCTGATTGTGGAATCTATCAATCATCTGATTGCTGAACTCTACCTGCTGGGTATTTTTTGGATTTTCTCGTTTATTTCCCTTCGCTCGGTGAAGTGCTTCAGGGAAGGGGATAGTAGGGGTCTCCGCAGATGGAGGACTAGGAAGAGGTTCCTGTGCCTGTGAAGGAATAGAATCCATACAATGATCATCATGCAACACATATGGATCTGAAGTATACACAGAAGCCTTTCCTTTATTCATATTTTTGTTCTTTTTCTTGTTACCACAGTCCTGAGATACAAAAGGTGGCAACACAGCAGAAGGGCGCTCAATAAAAGTAGAAGTGGTGGCCTCAGTACCACCAACGGCACCTGTCTTCGCGGTATCAGCACCGCGCAATGGCTCTGCATCAAAAATGGTGGCTTCAGCACCACCGTCTGCATCGGGTATCACGACGGCCTCAGTACCGTCATCTGGATCTCCATCATTGGTGGCATCAGCACCACCGTCTTCAACATCATCAGCGACATCAACACCGCTACTCTGCTCATCTGGCGCTCGTGGCTCTGCATGTGGCTGTCGCTTAGATGAGGTGCCGCCGGCTGGCATCCTACCGCTCCTAGTAGTCACAAAATCAGCATCATACAAAGAAGAAGACATGTCACTCAGATATCACTAGGAGAGGTATCCTCTGTGAACTATACCTGCTCAGACTTCCTTTTCAGATTGTTCGGATTTGGTTCAATCTGAGCGGGTATGGCAGCTTTGCCTTTGATTAAATCCTCACCTCCTGCCGAAACTCATCCATGTCCCGCCGTAGGATGCCTGATGGTCAGAAATCAAGCGGGCGAGATCCTCGAGAGATGGGTTCTCGAAGGTGGGAACCTGAGAACTGGAAGGTGTTCCCCTGCGGGAAATGAGGCTGCTGCTATTGGTACTGGGAGGATGGGTGTATGAACTGTTGAGGCTGCTGACACTGCCTCCACTGTTGTCCCAGATATACGGGATGAGGACCATGCTGATATTGTTGCTGGGCATACTGGGTATGCTGCTGCTGTGGGCTGGCTGTTCTGCTATCCCTGAACCGGAGGCTGCTGCTGGGAAGAGGTGCCACCAGTGGTCCAACGAAATCTGAGGTGATCGCGATGAATCCCGGGCTGCGGGTACCGGTCGTACCATATCCCATTGACTTCCATCAATGGCTCCTGCTCGAAGGATGGTGGAGGGCAGAACTGCCAGTGGCTGATCCAGCTGATAGACCACCATCTGAGTATCCTGAGATGGTGGCTGCGATGGGTAGTACTATAGTAGCGGGACCGACTTTGCTTGAATGTGATTGACCTGGCGGTACGAGGCAGAGGGCTGGGTTGAGCTTCTATTGCTGGCATCAGCCCATGACCTGGGAGGCTGCTGAGAAGAGGTCTGTGCCTCCTGGACGCAAAGAATCTGCGTCTTTAGGTCACTCATGGTCTTGGTTATCTGGTTCATATGGGCCAGTCCTTGCATCTGCTTCTCTCTCGAGGATCTCGAGACGGTCCAGCTTCTCACTAATGATGCCCATGTCGGCTGCGGCTGATTCGGCTTGGCCTGTGGCTGTCGACGGAGTATGAGGACCCGGCATCGATGCGAGCGATCCTCTGAAATGATCCCACTCCTTGGTGGGGCTTCTGCTGCGTGTAGACTCGGGCTTGGGCCATGACTGTCGAGTTCTCTGCCATCCCTTCATAGATGGCCCAAACGTCGTCTTCACCCTTGGAAAAATAGGACCCATCACAAGAGGCATTAACAAGCCCCTACAGCTCCGGTGTCATCCACAAAAGAAACTCTGAACCAAATTGGGCTTGGATATATCAGGGTGTGGACACCGATCAATGAGCTCTCTGAATCGAACCCAAGCTTCATGGAACTGTTCATTAGGGATCATTGTAAAATTGCTGATCATAGCTCGTGCTGCGTTCATCCGGCCGAGAGGATAATACTTATTCAAGTATGCGGTCCGGAGTTCTGCCCAAGTGTCGACGAACCTCCCCAAGTGTTTTAGCCAGTACACGGTTCTATCAACCAAAGAGAAGGGGAAGGCTATCATCTTGATGGTGTCCTCAGTCACCAGCCTGTCATGAATGGTACTGCAGATCATTTCGAATTCTTGGTAGATGGAGGTGTGGCTCTTCGGTCGCCAGCCCATGAAATTTTAGCAATAACTGGATAATGTGTGGGCGAAGCTCGAAATCTCCATGGATGGGAGGGAGTCAGATCCATCGATGAGTGAGGGATGCGGCTGGATTGCGCAATTCTCTCATGATTGTTTGTGGCGGCCGCTCCTGATTTGTTCTCCTCCCTCGTCTGCCACTACTGGTATATCACCTCCACCGCCACCACCCCCATGTCTGTTTTCTCGCATCTGTGCGATCTCTCTCATGAGGTCACCCATGAATACTCCCTGGTCCCCGGATCTATCTCTGCATGGTCTCCAGGGAAGCTAGCAATGAATTGTTGATAGCAGCTTGGTCATATAGAATGGAGGGTGCTCGTGCTCATCTGGGTGTTCTCCTCTGTCTGCCATGTCTGGGATTCTCTGAAAATGCAAAAGAACCCCATCTCAGGTGCCGTCAAATGATCTGAGCTCTGTGATGCACTAAATTCTGAAACTCTTGGACTGATGGAAGGAGAAGGGTGGTCGAGAGGGAATAGGGTGGAAGTGAACTTAGGCTTGGAGAGTGGGTCTAGACTCTCCGAGGTCGTCCTAGATGAATAGGGAGGAGTGCTGGATAGCGGTGCCGCCAAAGACGCCTAAGAGATATCCGTCCCATCATCGTGATTATTGAGAAGAGTAAGGCTGAGAAATGAAGAAGAAGGAGGTGGCAAAATTGCGCACAATTGTGCTGTGTTTTTGATCTTGACCTAAATGTGACTAGCAAATCAAACACAAAGCATAGGGTTCACTGATAACCGCGGGAATTGAGAGCGGTCATATTGATTCACAAGGCGAATCAATAGTCGATGTCTTGACCACTACAAAATTCCGTAATTAATCAACAATGAACCCACAATCAAATATCAAACAATGACAAGCAAATGTGGAGTCAAATTTATTTTTAACTCTACATAAAAGATGTATAGGTGCAAGTATGTAGAGAGTTCGAACACAGGGAGCAAACAGGGTAGTTCACAGAAGTGCACAATGTGTTGTGTTGTATGTCTACACTAAGCAAGCAAACAAAGCAATTTTTGTGGGTTTTTAATTTTGAATTTTTTTATTTTTAATTTAATTTTTAATTTTGTATTTTGATTATTAATTTTCTGATTTTTATAATTTATATTTTTTATTTTTCTTTTACCTTTTTTTTTCAATATTGGAATTTAAAGACAATGGAATAAAAGACAAGGTAAAATATTTTTAAAAACTAAGTAAAAATTACCAAAAATTCAGAAATAAATTGTTTTTGATATTTTTATGATTTTCTACTGTGTTTGTGATTTTTGGGGATTTTTCAAGATGTTTTGGTATTTTTAATTACTGAAATAACTCAAAACAGTGAAACAAGGCTGGCTGTGAACAAATTGGGATTTAAAAATAGCAACCAGTACTCAAAATTTTTCACACTATTTTTCAAATAAAAGGAACAAAATAAGGTACACACAGAACCTGAGTTTGTATTTTTTTAGAGTTTTCCTTGATTTTATATATTTTTTTGAAGTTGTTGAGTGTTTTTTAAATTTTTAGTGTTTTTCTTTTCAGATTTTTAGTGATTTTTGGACTGACACTAAAATAGGATAAAATAGACACTAGGTAATTTTTTTGTAATTTTTCAAAGTGGTTTTAATAATTTTTTGGCATTTTCTAAACTAGACAGTACACAAAAAACATGTTTTTGATTTTTAATAAAGATAAAAATAAAATAAAATCAAAATCCTAAAAATGATAGCGTCAAAGTACACGTGTCCAGGAGCTTAACCCTATTTTTTGTGGAATTTATGGATTTAAAATGATAGGTTAAATAAATACAACAAGCATCCAAAGAATAAACAAGCCTGGCAGGGGTATTTATGCATTTTACAAAACATCCAGGGCATACATGCAAATTTCCACAAATAATTGAACTGAATATTCGATTTATAGCTCCAAAATCTAATTACAAAAACCGCCTGGGTCTCTTAGAAATTTTCCCACAGAGCGCGTGACTTGCACGCGCCTGGCGAGGACTGAAATGTAATATCTCAAAACCCTGGGGGACTAGATGCAAAATATCCAAACATATAACACTTGACATCACAGTTTTGGTACTAAAACAAAATAGACAAACGACCGAGGGTCCCTCTGCAAAATGCCCACACCTCACGTGTACAGGTCACATGAGGTGACCTGGCGAAGGACCTGGGTGCAAATATAGAGAGTTTGGGGTCTTTGTGCAAATATACAAAACTATTACACTACAGACAAAAGTTTAAATACTAATACTAAATACAAAAAGGCGCGAGGGTGTAGATGCAAAATACCCTCGACGCGTGATCCGACGGCGATGGATTTGACACTTGACACGTGGCGTGTTCAGAACGGCCGATGACGGTTCGTGGATCCGCGGCTGAGATTAGATCTCCGCGGGACGATCAACGGTCGAGGCGTGGCGCGATCCAACAGTTGCTGCTTGATCTGGAGAGGCGCCTTGATCGGACGGTGGCGAAGACGGCTGGAAGAACACGGCGGAGCCCCGGCTGTGCGAGGTTCCTCGAGCTCCTCCGGTCGACTCCGATGACTTCTGGGCTTCAAACTTGGGCTGGAGCCTCCTCTGGTCCTCCTTTATCTCCTGGGGGCGTCAAAAAGCCACGGCGGTGACCGTGGTGCTCTCGGGCAGCGGGCGGAGCTGGTGGGCTGCGTCTGCTCCGGCGAGCTCCAAAACTCGCCTCCAGGTATCTTCACTGCGGCTTGGACCTACAAAATGGTCAACGGGTCTAGGGCAAACTGCCTGGACCCTTGGATGCACTCGGGGATGCTCGAATCGAGATGGAGATGCACGGCCGGAGGTGCGCTCTGGCCAAGGTGCTTGATTTCGCGAAATACTTGATGGAACTTCAAATTTCTTTTGGGGTTTCGAAGCTAAGGTTAACAGGAATGAAATGGGCTGAATAAAAGAGCGGAGCGAGCCCTCAATGGCCGGGGCCAGAGGAAAGAAGGGTACCTCGACCGGCTGCTTTGCGGGAGGTGGTGGAAGCGCCTCCGACCTCGGTTGCCTTGGCTGAAGGCTTCGCGGTGGAGCTGTCACCTCCAGGAAGCGCTGGAGCTCGGAGTAGGCGCGAGGGGTGGGACCGAAGGTGTTCAAATTCAAAAGGAAAGAAGGGGGGCTTGTTATATTTGTTTGACCCTGAGTTGCAGGGGTCCAAAGACCAAGAGATCTGGAGCGCATCAGTGATCCATGGCCCGATGTAAGATATGGGCGAGCCTCTTCGATCATCGACGAACAAAAGTCAAGAAGGCGCTAGCACGAGATGAGGTACCTAGCGTCCTCGAAAAAATCGAGAAAACGACCCAAAAATGAGCCTCTGACAAAGCTACAGGGGGTAGGGCGTCCAGTTGACCGAGGTCAACTGTTGACCCCTCCTGGTTGGTCCACGTGGACCAACCAGGAAAAACCCTGAAAATTAATTTGTAAAATCAATAAAAAATGGAATTAGGTCGAATTAATTAAAAAGTTATAAAATGAAAAATGCTTAAAATTTTTATGTAGTATTTTATTTTTGATTTTTAATTAATTTTATGACTTGTATTTTACAAGTTACCTTTATGGCCTTATATAGTATAATACCTACATATTACGTCTTTTTATTTTTATTTTGTATATTTTAATTTTATTATTTTTGTTTCTTATTTTGTAAAATTATAAAATACTTTTATACACATAAATATATTTTTATTTTATTTTTCTGATTTATTATATATAATTAATAAATTATAAGAGTGTTTTGTACATGTATATGTATAGGCAGTATACCTATGTATCCTTTATACAAGTATTTTTATTCTTGTATTTTCTTTGCATTTTATTCTGATTTTAGTACACATATATATTATAAGTAATATTTACATAATTATAAAAAATATAAAATGAATAAATAGTGAATAAAGAATAAATTGAATATTTTATTCAGTACATGTATACAATAGGGGTCCAAAACTCAACTTTCAAACCGTAGCTCCGCCAAATGCGAACCACCACCATTGGATGGATTATTTTATTCTATATACAATTAAAGGTGAGTTTGCTACATTTGGAGTTGTCAGTTGTGAGATACGGGTCTGGAAAGTTGGGATTCTGGATTCTTATTCAGATCATAACTTTTTATCTGTGTATTCTTTTTCTGTGAAATCAATTTTGTATTTTTCTTTATAAAATTATCTACAACTTTCATGTACAAAGTTTCTTTATTTGATGTATAAAAAGTGGAACCAAAAATAGGTCCCAAAATGAATAGAGAATGAATAGAAAATATAGGTCTTTCATCTGTATTTTGGACCTTATCTCCCCCTACTTTATTCCTTGTCGACCTATTCATCACGATGCCTAGGTCTCGGGGGTTTTGGGTCATAAAATATTTACAATATTTTATTCTTTTTATTTTCTTTATTTATTCTATAATTTTGGCCTTAATTACAGTATTTATACATTATCTGAGTGCACATGCATGAATGCTAAGATGCTCTATTTAAGGGTATTTACATGCATTTGCTAGGGTCTTTGATGCCAAAATGATAGAATAAAGATGATGAAATGTGGATTCATCATCCCCCTATACTTTACCTTTGCTAGTCCCTAGCAAACACTTATGCAATAAGTGCAAAAAGAAAGAAAAGAAAAAGAAGAACTTGGATTTTATTTGATTATCAAACTTGTCTTCGCAAAATCAAAGTTTGGAGCTTAAGTCGGACCTTTGGAATTTTAGTGCGGGCGGAACCTTAGTGAGAACCGTGTTTGAAATCCAACAGTCCTTGAGAATCCCAAAACTCTATCCAAGTCTCCTCAATAGCCAGGTCAGAAATACTTCAACTCATACGCAAACTCTTATGACTATGAATCTGACTTGTACAATGTAAGTGATGGTGGCTCTCCCCAACAAGAATGATAAAGAAACTGACTTTTCCAATAGGACAACCCAATGATTCCCCAATCCAGCAACTCCATCCTCGAGGAGCGGGGTATTCCCTTCTAAGTTCAAGTGGCACCCAGCTCAAGAGGAGGGGGTGAAGAGAAGAATGGATGGTAGCCAGTGTAGCTACCTATCCCGGGATGCAAGACCAGTGTAGTCAAGTCATCCTGCTGCAGGCTCACATATTTGACTTGGAACTCAAGCTTGCTTATTGACTTACAACATATGTACATACTTGCAGGCTTTTTATTTTTGTACATGCCTGAACTTTTTTTTTTGAAATACTATTCACAGCAGCATCTACATAAGGAGTTTTTCCTCTTGAGCCAGTAGACTATCCCTCTTTTGAAGCTTTATCGCAACCCACAGTCTCCCGTCTTTAGATTTCCTAATTACTGGACGGGTTGGGGTGCACTTCCCTCCCTAGAGGAGGACAACTGTTTCCACTTGTGTGCGTCTCGTACCGGCAAATCCAATCCCCTCACCACTCCAACTGAGTTGAGCCATGTGAAAGGTGCAGGTGTCCAATTTAGGTCATTATCAACAAGAATCGTGCGTGTGCTTTAAAATATTCTACTTAGGCAGTCAAGAATCCATTGAACCAAGTCCGTGATCCTCAAAGAATTAAGTCAATTAGACCTGAAGTACCTCAAATCCAATTCCTATAAGGTTCCTGTTATTAGGTAGATTTTAAGGTCCAATCAAGCTCCAATCTTCGGATTTTACTTAGACTTGTTCAACTATCAAACTCAATCCGAAAAATAGCGAATGCTATGCTATGCAATGCAGGAAATATTTTTGCGATGCAATTTTCAAAGGTTTTGAACTTTTTATGGATTTTTGAAAACATGATGATGATGCATATGCATTTTTTTGTCTTTTTTCAAAAAGATTTTTCAAATGTTTTTGGATTTTAATTTTGCAAATGTTTTTGGGCTTTTTGAAAACAAAAAGATTTTGGCTGAAAACTAGGTTAAAATATGTACACGGGAGTGCTTCTTATATGTACATGAAGTGGATTTTAAGAATTTATAGGGTAAGTGGTCAATTTTATAAGTACAATAGTGGATTTTGGTGTGATGTGAATATTCCTCAAACTTATTTGAAACAAGCTTTTCACACAATTTTTGAAAACTATAGTCCAAATAGTTTTTACAAACATTTTTGCCATCATTTACACACATTTGAAAATCATTTTGCAAAGGCTTTCAAAACAGTATATATAGGTTTTTCAAATCATTTTTGCAACCATTTTTCAAACCATTTGCAAATCATTTTTCAAACATTTATTTCACACAAAGAAAAGAAATTTTACAATCCACACAATTTACACAGTTTCAAACTATTTTTCAAACATTTTGCAAAAAATAATTTCACCTGATTTATTAATCAGTATATACAAAAGGAATCTGAGGAATAACCACATCTTTTTATTAAGAATTTTTAATGAATTTAATGAATTATTAGCCATATTTATTAGGAAAATACGAAAGTACGAGTTATGGTTAAAGTATATACGTAGTATATACGACCCCCCTATACTTAGCTTGAGCTATGTCCTCATAGATCGGAGAGAAAAGAGAAGACATAACTCGTACTAAGTATAGACAAGTCTAAAGAATGAATGAATAAACGAATGAATGAATGAGAAGTTGACCGCTCCCCCTATACTTAGGATCAAATAATCCTAAGTATAGCAGACTGTACACAAAGCAGGGAGGGTCAAGGGTGGGAATGAACATATCGTACTCAGATTGTCTCCCCTATACTTAGGGTAAGATAGCCCTAAGTATAGACAAGAAGAGGAGACAATGGAGAGGATCGAAATGAAAGTGAAAGAAACTCAGGGTGCCAACCCCCCTATACTTAGGACAAGGTATGTCCTAAGTATGGAAAACTGTCTACAAGGACGACACCTTTTTGATAGATGAAGAAGATAGAAATGGAAAAGAAGAAAAGAAGAAAAAGAAGAAAGTAAATCAACAGACGAAAAAGTGATATAGGCAGATGGATCTGTACAGCGGGGGATGGAATTGATCACCATGTATGAGATGCAGATGATGAGAATCAAAGGTCACATCTCATACTAGAAGAATGGGGGCAACGTCAATGGTCGGCGGATCATGGTCTAGATATAGTTTCAGGCGTTGACCATTGACGCGGAGGTAGAGGAAGATGACGGTTCGGATATATCGATGCTGCCATTGTCATGTACCTTCCTGACCACATACGACCTTTCCACTTGCTCTGCAACTTCACTGGGAATAATTTCAGCCTGGAATCAAACAACCATACTCTCTGATCTGGCTCAAACTGTTTATGGCTGATATGCAAATCGTGCCATGTCTTCACTTTCTCTTTGTACTGTAGGCTGTTCGAAAAGGCCGTGTCTCTAAGTTCTTCCAGGGCTGCCAGTTCTGCTCTTCTCTGGTCTCCTATACTCTCGGGATCTAGAAGCAACTCAGTAACTGCCCAAAATGATTTGTGCTTGATCTCCACTGGCAAATGGCACGGCTTGCCATAGACGAGGCGAAAGGGAGATGTCCCCAATGGATTCTTGAAAGAAGTCCGATAAGCCCACAAGACCGAGTCCAAAAGTTGTGACCAATCCTTTCGGTCTGGGCGGACAACTTTCTGCAAGATTGTCTTTATCTCCCGATTCGATACTTCGGCAAGACCATTAGTCTGAGGGTGATAGGGAGTGGCAACCCGATGGTCAATGCTGAACTCGTCTGCGAGGCCCTGACTTTGTCATTGATGAAGTGAGACCCCCCGTCTGAAATCAAGACTCTAGGTACCCCGAACTGTGAAATGATATTTTCCTCAAAAATTTGCAAACGGTTTTAGCATCTGCGGCTCGGGCGGGGATGGCCTCAACCCATCGGCTGACATAATCCACAGCGAGCAAGATATGCTCGAATCCCTGACTCTTAGGAAATGGGCTCATGAAATCAATCCCCCATGCATCAAAAACTTCACAGAAGTGAATGGGTTGCATGGGCATCATGTCTCTCTGTCCGCAGGTTCCCATTTTCTGACAGTCAGTACATCTCTTCACGAACTCATCAGAATCCTTGAAGAGAGTAGGCCACCATAGGCCGGATTGAAGCACCTTCTGTGCTGTCCTTTTTCCAGAATGATGTCCTCCTGTCTCAAGCTTGTGGCAGTATGTGAGGACGCTATGATGCTCTTCTTGAGGAATGCACCTCCTCCAGATACTGTCCCCTCCTTCATGATAAAGGACGGGATCCTCCCAATGGTAGAACTTGGCCTTCGCCAGGAAGGTCTCGAGTTTCTGCCTGGGCCAACCTTGTGGAACCATTTTAGCAACAAGATAATTCACAATGTCGGCATACCATGGGAGTGAGGTGACAGCCAAGATCGCCTCATCTGGAAATGTCTATGTGATAGGTGCGTTGGGCTCAGATTCCTCAAGATTCTCCAATCTGGAGAGATGATCCGCCACCACATTCTTGACTCCAGGCTTGTCCTTAATCTCGATATCAAATTCCTGGAGCAGAAGGATCCATCTGGTGAGACGTGCTTTGGCATCCTTCTTAGCCATTAAATACCGGATGGCAGTATGATCGGTGTAGATTGTTACTCTAGATCCGAGAATGTATGATCGATACTTATCAAGAGCAAAGACTACGGCCAGCATCTCTTTTTCAGTCATAGTGTAATTCCGTTGCGCGACATCCAAAGTCCGGCTGGCGTAGTGAATGGCAAAAGGTAAACCATCCCTCCTCTGTCCGAGCACAGCCCCAACGGCAAAATCGGAAGCATCCGTCATGATCTCGAATGGGAGAGACCAATCAGGTGGCTGTAGGACAGGAGCTGAAACAACCATATTCTTGAGAGTCTCAAAAGATTCAAGACACTTTTCATTAACAATAAACTCGGTGTCTTTGGTGAGCAAGTCAGTAAGCGGTCGGGCAATTCGACTGAAGTCCTGAATGAACCGTCGGTAGAAACCGACATGCCCCAGAAAAGACCGTAACTGACGCAGGTTGGACGGCGGATTGAGTTTTCTGATGATGTCCACCTTAGCCGAATCGACCTCCATGCCCCTGTTGGAGACGATATGACCGAGGACCGTCCCTTGAGTCATCATGAAATGACTCTTCTCCCAGGATAAAACAAGGTTGACCTCAATGCAGCGCTTGAGCACACGGTCTAGGCAGTCAAGACAAGCGTCGAACCCGTCACCATAGACCGAGAAGTCATCCATGAAGACCTCTAAACAGTCACCCACCATGTCCGAGAATATGGACAACATGCACCTTTGGAATGTCGCCGGAGCGTTACATAGACCAAAGGGCATCCGTCTGTAAGCATAAGACCCAAACGGACAGGTGAATGTCGTTTTCTCCTGGTCTTCGGGCGCAATGGCCACTTGATTGTATCCAGAGTACCCATCAAGAAAACAATAATGACTCTTCCTAGCTAGCCGCTCGATAATCTGATCAATGAATGGTAGCGGGAAGTGATCCTTCTTGGTGGCCTCATTCAATCGTCTGTAGTCCACACAGACCCTCCAAGAAGTTGGTACTCTGGTGGCGATCTCCTCTCCAGACTCGTTGACAACTGTAGTGATACCCGTCTTCTTGGGTACCACATGTAGCGGACTTACCCATTTGGAGTCGGAGATGGGATAGATGAAATCGGCGCTCCACCACTTGGAAATTTCTTTCATGACTACGTCTCGAAGATTCGGGTTCAGCCGTCGTTGGAACTCACGCGACGGCTTAGCGTTATCCTCAAGATAAATGTGGTGAGAGCAAAGATTTGGGCTCAGCCCCTGGAGATCAGCTATACTCCAACCGATTGCCTTGCGGTTTCTTTCAAGAACCTCCATCAGACGAGATTCTTGTTCTCCAGTCAAATCTGCTGAGATAATGACTGGGTACATTTCTGGCTCACCCGCAAGGAATCTGTATGTCATCGACTGCGGCAGAGGTTTCCGTTCTGGACAACTGGGAGGTGGCAGATCTGGCTTCTGATATGTCTGTGTAAATGCTACCAAGTCTGCATGAGAGAACTCTCGCTCTGCATGACTTTCTAACGAAGGGCGGCCTGCTGAATCATCAATAAACTGTACTGGCTCGCACTCTGTCATGGCTGTTGACTCAGAAGGAATCAGACAAGGTAAATAATCATCAAAGTCATCCCAGTCAATGTCTGAATCCGAGGGATCAGAAGAAGATGAGCATGATTGAAATTCCTCAGCACCACTCATCACAACACTGTCAGCCTCATAGATATCCTCATCCAGGGATGTGCTCTCCCGGCTCTCAACTGTCATGAGCTTGAGATACAGTGAATCTGTAGGCAAGGCGAGGGTCGGTGCTACGGGATCTTTCCAGTTGGATTCATCATCAATCATCTCAAAATCACAAACCTGGTGGATGTCTAGCTCTTCCTCTGTCATCTGCTCGGCTTCGCTGGACGGTTCTGAGCACGCTAACTCTCTGGCTCTGGTCTGGTCGATCATATCTATTTGTATGCTTTCGCCCCCTACGCGAAAACATACCGTCCCACTGTCATGGTCGGATACCGCTTTGGCAGTGGCCAAGAATGGGCGTCCAAGTATGATGGGGGCATCGATTACCGACTCAGGGATCTCCATGTCCAATACAACAAAGTCCACGGGGAATTTCAGGCCTTGAATGGTAACGACCACGTCCTTCAACAACCCCTTCGGCCTCTTAATCGACCTATCAGCAAACTGAAGGACCGTTCTGCTTCGAAGAAGAGGGCCAAACTCGAACTGCTTGAGTAAGGCTGCTGGAAGGAGGTTGATCGAAGACCCGCTGTCTAATAGAGTACGATCGAACCGCTGCTCCTGGATCTCACATCTGACATAGGAAGCTCCTGTATCAGGTCGCTTGGCTGGCAATGTGTTCTGAATGGCGCAGCAAGTGTCGTGGGTGAGCATATGGATTTGATCTCTGTACCTCTTCTTCCTTCGGACAGTAGTTGTCTCTTTTAAATTCTTCTTGAAGAAGGGGATATGCTCAAATGCTTCTCGTAGAGTCAGCTGAATGTGAAATCTGTCAATCATTTCGTTGCCGAACTCTACCTGCTGGCTCTTTTTTGGATTTTCTTTTTTATTCCCCTTCGCTCGGCGGAGTGCCTCAGGGAAGGGGATGGTAGGGGCCTCCTCAGATGGAGGACTAGGAATCGGTCCCTGTGCCTGTGAAGAAGGAGAATCCATACAATAATCATCATTCACCACATATGGATCCGCAATTTGAACAGAAACCTTTCCTTTATTCATATTTTTGTTTTTGTTTTTGTTCCCACAGTCTCTAGGTACAAAATGTGGCAACATCACAGATGGTGGCTCAACAAAAGTAGATGTGGTGGCTTCAGTACCACCACCTGCACCTGTCTCGGCGATATCAGCATCGCGCTCTGGTTCAGCATCCAAAATGGTGGCATCAGCACCACCGTCTGCATCTGGTATCACGACGGCATCAGCACCGTCGCCCTGGACTCCATCATTGGTGGCATCAGCACCACCGTCTTCAACATCATCATTAGCAGCATCAGCACCGCTATTCTGCTCCTCTGGCGCTCCTGGTTCATCATCTGGTTGTCGCTCAGAAGAGGCGCCGCCGACTGGCATCCTACCGCTCCTAGTAGTAACAAAATCAGCATCATAATAGGAATAAAACATGTCACTCAAATAGTCACTAGGAAAAGTATCCTCTGTGAACTCTACCTGCTAAGATTTTCTTTTTAGGTTATTAGGGTTAGGTTCGATCTGAGCGGGTATGGTGGCTTTTCCTTTGATGATATCCCGCATCTCCTGCCGGAATTCATCCATTTCTTGCCTGAAAGATGCTCGCTGTTCAGATAGCAAGCGGGCAAGATCATCAAGGGCCGGGTTCTCAAAGACGGGACCTTGAGAACCGGATGTCTGTCCCTGCTGGAAGTGGGGCTGCTGTTGATGTTGCTGCTGCTGATACTGGGGGGAAGGCTGGTGATAAGACTGCTGAGGCGGCTGGCGCTGCCTCCACTGTTGTCCCTGATAGGCGGGACGAGGACCACTGTGATATTGTTGCGGCTGGGCATACTGGGGCTGCTGGTTATGCTGCTGTGGCTGGCTGTTCTGGTGTCCTTGGGCAGCGTTCTGCTGCTGGGAGGAGGATCCACCATTGCCCCAACGGAATCCGGGGTGATCCCGACGAATCTCAGGCTGAGGGTACCGGTCGTACAAAATCCCATTGACTTCCATCAATGGTTCCTGCTCGAAGGAGGGTAGAGGAAGAACTGCCAGTGGCTGCTCCAGCTGATACACCACCATCTGAGTCTCCTGAGACGGCGGTTGCTCTGGATGATACTGTAGCAGTGGAACCGGCTCTGCCTGGACATGATTCACCTGTCGATATGAGGTAGAGGGTTGGTTAGAGCTGCTACTGCTGGGGTCAGCCCGTGACCTGGGAGCTGTTGGGAATGAGCTTGTGCCTCCTGAATGCAAAGGATTTGAGTTTTCAGGTCACTCATGGTTTTGGTGAGAAGGTCCATCTGAGCAAGACCTTGGTTCTGCTTCTTTTCGAGGATCTCCATGCGGTCCAACTTCTCACTAATAATTCCCATGTCGGCTGCGGCTGATTCGGCTTGGGCTGCGGCTACCGACGTTGTGTTGGGACCGGCATCGATGTGGGCGATCCTATGAAATGATCCCGCTCCTTGCGGGGGCTTCTGCTGTGTATAGACATGGGCCTGGGCCATTACAATAGAGTTTTCAGCCATGCCTTCATAGATGGCCCAGACGTCGTCTTCTCCCTTGGAGAAATAAGACCCACCGCAAGAGGCGTTCACAAGCCCCTACAGCTCCAGTGTCAGCCCACAAAAGAAACTCTGCACGAGGTTGGGCTTGGAGATGTCATGATGTGGACATCGGTCAATGAGCTCTCTGAATCGATCCCAGGCTTCATGGAACTGTTCATTTGGGATCATGACGAAGTTGCTGATCATGGCTCGAGCTGCGTTGGTCCGGCCGAGAGGGTAATACTTCTTGAGGTATGCGGTCCGGAGATCTGCCCATGTATCGACGTATCGCCCAAGGTATTTGAGCCAATATGCGGCTCTATCAACCAAAGAGAAAGGAAAGGCGATCATCTTGATGGTGTCCTCGGTCATCAACCGATCATGGATAGTGCTGCAAATCATTTCAAACTCTTGGAGGTGGAGGTGCGGCTCTTCGGTCGGCAACCCGTGAAACTTGGGTAGCAGCTGAATCGTGTGGGGCCGAAGCTCGAAATCTCCGTGAATGGGTGGAAGTATGATCCATCGGTGAGTGAGGGATGCAGCTGGGTTATGCAGCTCCCTCATGATAGTCTGTGGCGGTCGCTCAGCGTCTGGATCGCCTCCTCCTGCATCGGGTCCTCCTCCTCCTCCACCGCCACCGCCCCCAGGTCGGTTCTCTCTCATCTGCGCTATTTCTCTCATCAGATCACCCACGAATGTTCCCTGGTCCCGGATCTGTCTCTGCATGGTCTCCAGGGATGCTAACAAGGAGTTGTTGATGGCCACCTGATCGATTATGAATGGAGGGTGATCGTGGTCATCTGGGTGCTCGCCTCTGTCTGCCATTGCTGGATTTTCTGAAAAAGCAAAAGAGGTCATCTCAGGTGCTGTCGAATGAGCCGAACTCTGTGATGCACTGAATTCTGAAACAATTGGACTGAGAGAAGGAGAATGGGAAGGGTGGTCGAGGGGGAACAGGGTGGATGTGAACTCGGGCTCGGAGAGCGGACTCTCCGAGGTATTCCTAGATGAATGAGGAGGAGTGCTGGATAGCGGTGCCGACAAGGTCGGCCTAAGAGATCTCCTTCCCATCATCTTGATTATTCGGAAAGAGCAGGGAATATGCAAGAGAAGAAGAAGAGGAAATGAGATGCAACAAAATTGCGCACAATTGTGCTGTGTTTTTGATCTTGACCTAAATAATTCTAGAAATCAAACACAAAGCAAGGGTGAGTTCACCAACTCAACACGTGAAGCCGTGAAAGTTCGGCTTTTATCTTGTCAATTTTAGCTTGTTTTCAGGTATTTATCTTGTCACGAGTCCTTAGAACGCTACGCCTATAGGAGCGAGAGTACTGCCAGGAAAGTGTCCCCGTACTTGTCCTCCTCCTGTGTAACCTGTAACTTGCGCTTTTTAAGGTCCTTGTAACCCTTCCTGGATCCCAACTCAGCCAAAGAAATAGAGGAAGGAAGCCGATAGGCGAAACCGATACTTCGGACCTCGCTCGCAACGGAATCACCCGTGAGCGTACAAGGTCCTACTCGGACGCAGCCGGTGAGACAGACACACCCGTGAAGGCGTGGCCTAAGCTCGGTACTTCGGACAAGGTCGGTGCTCACACAATAGCGAGTCACCAATGGCGACCAAGCCCTACTCGACTACGTACGATAGTAGCGCCAATACTTCGGAAATCCAGGCGATACACAAGGCAGCCACAAGTTGGGTTTTTGGCTCTAATCCTTACGAAGCGCTCACCTCACTTGGAAGGAAACCTTCCCATGCAACCTGAATACACGTAAGGATATTACTCACCCCAAGCAATGAATCCAATTATAGATTTTATTTTTGGTCAAGTTTTCTTTAGCAGTCCCTTTTTTAATTTTTTTGGTGTTATCGCTTCTTTTGAGTAGATTCAAACAAGCGCCTAATGGTTTTTGTATTTTCTTGATCCTACTTTGTTCCAAAAACAGAGGGAGAATAGAGTCGGAAAAGCCGTGCAAGTTGACACCAAGGTGGAAATCTCATCTTTGTGCCTAGATGATGCATGCAAAGTAAGAAGACTTACAGCGAATCCCATCTCTCTCCATGCGGGATGCAAAGCAGAATTTTTAAACCTACACTACATGGCATATGCAAGCGGAGATCGTCCTAGAACAGGCAACTGCTAGCGTGAAGAACCACAAGCTAGCTACTAACTCCTAATCCGAGTGTCCGGTCTAGGCTCACCCCTCCTCTGCTCAACACATTTGAGTTAGGAGAAAGCGCTTGTTCGGGTGTGAGCTCGCGACGCGTGGATCGGAAGCTACTAGCCAACTGTTTAATTAGTCTAAGTCCAACAACGATCTATAGGAACATGCAAAGGTAATTAGTGTGTTTGGACCTATTCTAGTTGAATCAAGCATGACCTAATCTAAGAGCTCAATCCACAAAAGAAAGGAAAAATGAAAACAAAACCGGAAAATGACAGCGATGAAAACGCGATAAGAACCGCGGTGAGCCCCCGGGTGAACAAACACCCGGAAATTAGGCCCGGTAGTGTCTAAGTGGCAGAGAGTCCAAGTGTACCTGTATTATTACAATTAAATAAATCACTCTCTCACAAAAATAAAATAAGAGCTAATCTAATCTCTCTCCCTCACTCCTCTTGCTCTCTCCTGCCGGTCTGGCTAAAGAATAGCCGGCTCCGCCTCCCAAGGTTGCTTCGGGTCACCTAGGCGATCCGCCTTGCTCCGCGGTCCCTCGCAAGAAGACAAGAAAAGAAATGGTCAGATAGCTCAATCAATATGTATCAAAAATGCAAGAGATATGAACTAAAGCTATGGTAGACAATCAACACAAGCAAAATGTAAACTACTCGCTGTTGTTCCCCAGCAACGGCGCCATTTGATAACCGCGGAATTGAGAGCGGTCGTATTGATTCACAAGGTGAATCAACAATCGATGTCTTGACCACTACAAAATTCCGTAATTAATCAACAATGAACCCACAATCAAATATCAAACAATGACAAGCAAATGTGGAGTCAAATTTATTTTTAACTCTACATAAAAGATGTATAGGTGCAAGTATGTAGAGAGTTCGAACACAGGGAGCAAACAGGGTAGTTCACAGAAGTGCACAAGTGTGTGTTGTATGTCTACACTAAGCAAGCAAACAAAGCAATTTTTGTGGGTTTTTAATTTTGGAATTTTTTTTATTTTTAATTTAATTTTTAATTTTGTATTTTGATTTTTAATTTTCTGATTTTTATAATTTTATATTTTATATTTTTCTTTTTCTTTTTTTTTCAATATTGGAATTTAAAGACAATGGAATAAAAGACAAGGTAAAATATTTATAAAACTAAGTAAAAATTACCAAAAATTCAGAAATAAATTGTTTTTGATATTTTTACGATTTTCTACTGTGTTTGTGATTTTTGGGGATTTTTCAAGATGTTTTTGGTATTTTTAATTACTGAAATAACTCAAAACAGTGAAACAAGGGTTGGCTGTGAACAAAAGTGGGATTTAAAAATAGCAACCAGTACTCAAAATTTTTTCACACTATTTTTCAAATAAAAGGAACAAAATAAGGAACACACAGAACCTGAGTTTGTATTTTTTAGAGTTTTCCTTGATTTTATATATTTTTTTGAAGTTTTTGAGTGTTTTTTAAATTTTTAGTGTTTTTCTTTTGAGATTTTTAGTGATTTTTGGACTGACACTAAAATAGGATAAAATAGACACTAGGTAATTTTTTTGTAATTTTTCAAAGTGTTTTAATAATTTTTTGGCATTTCTAAACTAGACAGTACACAAAAAGCATGTTTTTGATTTTTAATAAAGATAAAACTAAAATAAAATCAAAAACTAAAATGATAGCGTCAAAGTACACGTGTCCAGGAGCTTAACCCTATTTTTGTGGAATTTTTGGATTTAAAATGATAGGTTAAATAAATACAACAAGCATCCAAAGAATAAACAAGCCTGGCAGGGGTATTTATGCATTTTACAAAACATCCAGGGGCATACATGCAAATTTCCACAAAATAATTGAACTGAATATTCGATTTATAGCTCCAAAATCTAATTACAAAAACCGCCTGGGTCTCTTAGAAATTTTCCCACCAGAGCGCGTGACTTGCACGCGCCTGGCGAGGACTGAAATGTAATATCTCAAAACCCTGGGGGCCTAGATGCAAAATATCCAAACATATAACACTTGACATCACAGTTTTGGTACTAAAACAAAATACACAAACGACCGAGGGTCCCTCTGCAAAATGCCCACTCCTCACGTGTATAGGTCACGTGAGGTGACCTGGCGAAGGACCTGGGTGCAAATATAGAGAGTTTGGGGGTCTTTGTGCAAATATTACAAAACTATTACACTACAGACAAAAGTTTAAATACTAAATACTAAATACAAAAAGGCGCGAGGGTGTAGATGCAAAATACCCTCGACGCGTGATCCGACGGCGATGGATTTGCCACTTGACACGTGGCGTGTTCAGAACGGCCGATGACGGTTCGTGGATCCGCGGCTGAGATTAGATCTTCGGGGGACGATCAACGGTCGAGGCGTGGCGCGATCCAACGGTTGCTGCTTGATCTGGAGGAGGCGCCTTGATCGGACGGTGGCGAAGACGGCTGGAAGAACACGGCGGAGCCCCGGCTGTGCGAGGTTCCTCGAGCTCCTCCAGTCGACTCCGATGACTTCTGGGCTTCAAACTTGGGCTGGAGCCTCCTCTGGTCCTCCTCTATCTCCTGGGGGCGTCAAAAAGCCACGGCGGTGACCGTGGTGCTCTCGGGCAGCGGGCGGAGCTGGTGGGCTGCGTCTGCTCCGGCGAGCTCCAAAACTCGCCTCCAGGTATCTTCACTGCGGCTTGGACCTGCAAAAATGGTCAACGGGTCTAGGGCAAACTGCCTGGACCCTTGGATGCACTCGGGGATGCTCGGATCGAGATGGAGATGCACGGCCGGAGGTGCGCTCCGGCCAAGGTGCTTGATTTGGCGAAATACTTAATGGAACTTCAAATTTCTTTGGGGTTTACGAAGCTAAGGTTAACAGGAATGAAATGGGCTGAATAAAATAGCAGAGCGAGCCCTCAATGGCCGGGTCCAGAGGGAAGAAGGGTACCTCGACCGGCTGCTTTGCGGGAGGTGGTGGAAGCGCCTCCGACCTCGGCTGCCTTGGCTGAAGGCTTCGCGGTGGAGCTGTCACCTCCAGGAAGCGCTGGAGCTCGGAGTAGGCGCGAGGGGTGGACTGAAGGTGTTCAAATTCAAAAGGAAAGAAGGGGGGCTCGTTATATTTGGTTTGACCCTGAGTTGCAGGGGTCCAAAGACCAAGAGATCTGGAGCGCATCAGTGATCCATGGCCCGATGTAAGATATGGGCGAGCCTCCTCGATCATCGACGAACAAAAGTCAAGAAGGCGCTAGCACGAGATGAGGTACCTAGCGTCCTCGAAAAAATCGAGAAAACGGCCCAAAAATGAGCCTCTGACAAAGCTACAGGGCGTAGGGCGTCCAGTTGACCGAGGTCAACTGTTGACCCCTCCTGGTTGGTCCACGTGGACCAACCAGGAAAAACCCTGAAAAATTAATTTGTAAAATCAATAAAAAGTGGAATTAGGTCGAATTAATTAAAAGTTATAAAATGAAAAATGCTTAAAATTTTATGTAGTATTTTATTTTGATTTTTAATTAATTTTATGACTTGTATTTTTACAAGTTACCTTTATGGCCTTATATAGGTATAATACCTACATATTGCGTCTTTTTATTTTTATTTTGTATATTTTAATTTTATTATTTTTGTTTCTTATTTTGTAAAATTATAAAATACTTTTATACACATAAATATATTTTTATTTTATTTTTCTGATTTATTATATATAATTAATAAATTATAAGAGTGTTTTGTACAGGTATATGTATAGGCAATATACCTATGTATCCTTTATACAAGTATTTTTATTCTAGTATTTTCTTTGCATTTTATTCTGATTTTAGTACACATATATATTACAAGTAATATTTACATAATTATAAAAATATAAAAATGAATAAATAATGAATAAAGAATAAATTGAATATTTTATTCAGTACATGTATACAATAGGGGTCCAAAACTCAACTTTCAAACCGTAGCTCCGCCAAATGCGAAACTACCGCCATTGGATGGATTATTTTATTCTATATACAATTAAAGGTGAGTTTGCTACATTTGGAGTTGTCAGTTGTGAGATACGGGTATGGAAAGTTGGGATTCTGGATTCTTATTCAGATCATAACTTTTTATCTGTGTATTCTTTTTCTGTGAAATCAATTTTGTATTTTTCTTTATAAAATTATCTACAACTTTCATGTACAAAGTTTCTTTATTTGATGTATAAAAAGTGGAACCAAAAATAGGTCCCAAAATGAATAGAGAATGAATAGAAAATATAGGTCTTTCATCTGTATTTTGGACCTTATCTCCCCCTACTTTATTCCTTGTCGACCTATTCATCACGATGCCTAGGTCTCGGGGGTTTTGGGTCATAAAATATTTACAATATTTTATTCTTTTTCTTTTCTTTATTTATTCTATAATTTTGGCCTTAATTACAGTATTTTATACATTATCTGAGTGCACATGCATGAATGCTAAGATGCTCCATTTAAGGGTATTTACAGGCATTTGCTAGGGTCTTTGATGCCAAAATAATAGAATAAAGATGATGAAATGTGGATTCATCATTCACCAACTCAACACATGAAGCCATGAAGGTTCGGCTTTTATCTTTGTAGTTTTTAGCTTGAATTCATGAAGTTATCTTTCAATGAGTCCTTAGAGCACTACGCCTACAGGAGAGAGAGTACTGCCGGAAAAGTATTCCCGTACTTGTCCTCCTCCTGTGTAACCTGTAGCCTGCGCTTTTTAAGGTCCTTGTAACCCTTCCTGGATCTCTACTCAGCCAAAGAAAAGAGGGAGGAAGCCGATAGGCGAAACCGATACTTTGGATCTCGCTCGCAACGGAATCACCTGTGAGCGTGCAAGATCCTACTCGGACGCAAGACGATGAGACAAACACACCCGTGAAGGCGTGGCCTATGCTCGATACTTCGGACAAGGTTGATGCTCAACACAATAGTGAGTCATCAATGGTGACCAAGCCCTACTCGTCTACGTACGATAGTAGCGCCAATACTTCGAAAATCCAGGTGATACACAAGGCAGCCACAAGCTGGGTTTTTGGCTCTAATCCTTACGAAGCCGCTCTGCTCACTTGGAAGGAGACCTTACCATGCAACCTGAATACAAATGAGGGTGTTACTCTCCCCAAGCAATGAATCCAATTACCAATTTTATTTAGGTCAAGTTTTCTTAGCAGTCCCTTTTTTAATTTTTTTGGTGTTATCACTTGCTTTGAGTCAATTCAAACAAGCGCCTAACGGTTTTGTATTTTCTTTGATTCCTAATTGATCCAAAAATAGAGGGGGAAAAGAGTCGGAAAAGCCGTGCAAGTCGACACCAAGATGGAAATCTCACCTTTGTGCCTATATGATGAATGCGAATATAGAAAGACTTATAGAGCCTCCAGCTCTCTCCACGCGGTCCCTCGCAAGAAGACAAGAAAGACAATGGTTAGATAGCTCAAAAATATGAATCAAATACAAGAGAGATAAATGGAGCAATAATGTAAACAAGCAATCACAATCAATCAAAAACAAAAACTATACGCTGTTGCTCCCCGACAACGGCACCATTTGATAAACACGAGAAAGAGAGCGGTCGTATTGATCCACAAGGCGAATCAACAGTCGATGTCTTGACCACTTCAAAATCCCGTATTTAATCAACAATTAACCCACAATATGAAATCAAACAATGAAAATCAAAAGTGGAGTTAAAATTTATTATTAACTCTACATAAAAAGGTGTGTAGGTGGAAGTATGTAGAGGTCGAACACAGGGAGCAAGGCAGGATAGATCAAGCAATGATGCACAAAAATGTGATGTGATTAAGTGTCTACAAGAATGCAAATGTTTTGTGGGTTTTTAATTTTTATTTATATATATATATATATTTATTTATTTAATTTTTAATTTTGTATTTTGATTTTTAATTTTCTGATTTTTTATTTTCTTTTTATATTTTATATTTTTTAATAATAGAATATATATATAATGTAAGAAAAGAGGGGATAGGGTATTTATAAAAATGAGGAAAAATGCTCAAAAAATTGGGAAATAAAATGTTTTTGGTCCTTTTATATTTTTATAGTGTTTTTGTGATTTTTGGGGATTTTTCTGAATATTTTTGGTATTTTTTAAATATCAAAATACAAGAAAACAGTGACTTAGCTACTGACCGAGATTAAAATGGGAATGAAAAATACCAAACAGTAACAAAATTTTCCCAAATTAATTTTAGAATAAAGATAATAAAATAGAGGAACTGAGTTTGCATTTTAGGATTTTTCTAGGATTATTAAGATTTTTATGAAGTTTTTAGGTGTTTTCTAGTTTTTAAGAGTTTTGTTTTGATATTTTTAATGATTTTTGGACTGACACTAAAACACACTAAAATAGACTTTAGGTAATTTCTTTGGAATTTTTCAGGGTGTTTTGCTAATTTTTATGGGTTTTCTAAGATAGACAGCACTAAAAATGCATGTTTTTGATTTTAATAAATATTAAAATGCAATAAAAATCAATGCAAAAATATGGCGTGAATGAGCAATCAAACAGGAGCCTATGGTATTTTTTGAGAACTTTTCGAGTTAAAGTGATGCACTAAATAAATAGGGAAAGCATACAAAAATGCAAGGCCTGGTAGGGGTATAAGTGCAAATAAACAAACATCCAGGGACCAAGGTGCAAATTTCACGCGAAATATAATACTGAATATTGCATTTAATGGACCAAAATACAAAAGACAAGACCCACAGGGGTATGCTTGCAAATAACCCAACCAAGCGCGTGACTAGCACGTGCCTGGGAAGGACCTGTATGTAATTTCCAAAATCCCAAGGGCTCACATGCAAAATCACCAAAAGTTTTACACTTAATATTAAAGTTTCTGGACTGAGACGAAATAAGCAAACCAACAGGGGGGTCCTTGCAAAATGCCCCGCGCCTCACGTGAACTGGTCACGTGAGGTGACGTGGCGAGGACCTGAGTGCAAATATATAAAGTTCAGGGGCCTAAATATAATTATTACAAAACTTTTTAAACTACCCCTTAAAGTTTATGGACTAATTAGTAAATACAAAAATGCGCGGGGTAAGGGTGCAAAATACCCACGCAGGCACGCAATCCAACGGTTGAGGGCTTCCCACTTGCCACGTGGGGAGCCCTCGTTGCACGATGACTTCGGTGATGGAGGGCCACGATTAGATCTGGCGATGTGATCTGACGGCTCTGGCGTGGCCTCGATCCAATAGTGCCTGCTCACCTGGAGCTCCGCCTCGATCCAACGGCTGCAAGGGTCGGAGCAAGAACAGTGGAGGAGCACCGGTGAGGCGACTTTCTCCGAGCTCCTGCTCCGTCTCCGGCGAACTTCAGGGCTTCAAAAGGAGGCTGGGGGCTCCTGGAGGTCGGCAGTATCTCCTGATGGCTCCAGAACACCTCGGTAGTCCGAGGCTTGCGAAAGAGGGCAGCGGAGCTGTGCAGCTCCACTAGACTTCGGTGAGTCGCAAAATGAGCCCCAGGCTCGAGTCAAATGTACTTGACCTGCGAAAATAAGTGAGAGAACCCAGGGCAAAATGCCTGGGTTCCGCGGTGGCGAAATGGCAGCGCGAAGCGGCGAGGAGGTGGTCGGCCAGAGGAGCGCTCCGGCGAGGCTCACGTGAAGGGTGATTTGATGGATGGAAATGAAAATTTCGAGAGGGCTTTTGATCCTAAGGCTACGGTGACGAAAAAGCAAAAGAAAAATAAGGGGAAGGGGCTGCCTCGATGGTTGAAACCAGAGGGAAGGGGTATACCTCGACCGCCGGTGAAGGGGGAGGTTGTGGAGCCGCCTCAAGCCTTGCCCGACCCACTTGAAGGTCTCAACAGGGAGCTGTCACCTTCCTGGAGCTTCGAGGCACAAGAGAGGGAGCGTAGCTATGGAGTGAGGGGTTCAAAATCGAATTGAAGTCGGAGGCTCCATTTTATGTGGTTTGACCCGATGGTGAAGAGGCTCCAAAGGTCGAGACACATCGGGCGATGCAACAATCCAACGCCCAAGTTAATCACTGGGCGAGTAAGGTGGATCGTCGAGGAGAAATTTTGCAGAAGGAATCGAAGCGAATGGGTGAAAGACTTGACCTAGAAAAATCCGCCAAAGCGGTCAAAAACTAGGCCTGACAGGGCTACAGGGGCTAGGGAACGACCATGGTCAACTAGGGTTTGCACCTAGTTGGTCCACGTGGACCAACCAGGAAAAACCCCTAAAAATTATTTTGTAAATTCAATTTAAAATAGCTAATGACTTCCCCCACCCCCCTCGCCGAGAAAATGGAAGCGAATAAATAGTTGGGTATTATTTTTAGGTTAATAAATAAAAATTATTTATAAATTTATGAATTATTTTATTATGATTTTTAATTATTTTTATGAGGTATATTTTTACAAGTTCCTTTTTATACCCTTTATAGGTATATTACCTATATATTTTATTAATTTATTTTTATTTTGTGATTTTAATTTATTTATTTTAATTTATTATTTTTTAAATTTGTAAAGTATTTTTATATACTTAAAAATATTTTTATTTTAATTTTCTGATGTGTTTTGTATATTTAATAAAATAAGGGTATAAATTATACAGGTATAAGTATAGGTATTATACCTATGTCTTTTATATACAAGTATTTTATTTTGAGTTTTCTTTGAGTTTTTATTCTTATTTTAATACACATATTTATTATAAGTAATATTTACAAAATTCTAAAAATATAAAATAGTAAAAATAATGACTAAATAATAAAATGAATATTTTAATCTGTACAAGTATACAATGAGGGGTCCAAAACTCAACTTTGAAACTGTAGCTCCGCCAAATGTGAAACCAACTCCATTAAATAGCTTATTTTTAACTATATACAATTAAAGGTGAGATTTGATGCATTTGGAAATTCATTTGTGAGATACAGGTCTGGGAAGTTGGGATTCTGGATTTTTATTCAGACCATAACTTTTTATCTGTACATTATTTTTGAGTGAAATCAATTTGTATTTTTATTTATTTAATTATCTACAACTTTCATGTACAAAGTTTCTTTATTTGAAGTATAAAAAGTGGAACAAAAATAGGTCCCAAAATGAATAAAGAATGGATAAAAAAGAATAGGTATCTGGCCCTCATCTCCCCCTACTTTATTCCTTGTCGACCTATTCATCGAGATGTCTAGGTCTTGGGGTTTTGGGTCATAAAATATTTACAATATTTTATTCTTTTTCTTTTCTTTTATTTATTCTATTATTTTGGCTTTAATTACAGTATTTTACACACTATTTACATGCACATGCATGAATGCTAAGATACTGAAATTAAGGGTATTTACAAGCATTTACTAGGGTTTTTGAGGTCAAAATGATAGAATAAAGATGATGAAATGTGAATTCATCAGCGGGTCACTCTCTCGCCCAATCAAACCATACAAGGTGGGGGTTGCTGTCCCAATGCAATTTTTTTGGAAAAGTGATTTTTAGGTCTAATTTGCTTTAGCAGTCCCAAATTTTATGATTTTTTCCTTTTTAAGTATTTTTCAAGCAAACAAATGCTTAACGAATTTTTTGGGTTCTCCTGATTATTTAAGTCCAGAAAACGGGGGGAGAAGACGAAAAAACCGATGCACGAAGAAATCAATGATGCATGCCGAGTAAGAGATGCGTACCTAACTCCAGCACTCTACATGCAGGGTGATCCGCGCATAAAAGTAAAGACAGAAAGTAAACTACCTATATGATGCACGAGGAAAATGGCCTTAGATGAAGCAATTTCTACATGGGGAGAACAATACCTAACGGGTCAACGGGAGGGGTCGGGGTCCGATCTCTGATGCCGATCGGTGTCCGCCACAATGGATCCTGCCAGCGTTATATACGGCCTCTAGCGGTACGTGACCCCTCGAGTGACCAGGTTAGCTTTTTCTTTATTAATTAATTAATCAAGTCCAATTAGACGGTCTATAGGAACAAGCAATCTAATTAGGCTGGAGTCCTAATTAATTACGGCGCAAGTACAGAAAATCCTACGACTACGGCTAAATCCGTGTAAATCAGATAAGCAGTAATAAAAGGTGAAAAATCAAAACCGACGGAAAATGCGGTGAGGTACCCCGAGCACACCGGTGCTCAGCGAAACAGACCCCGCAATCACAAGTTTGAACGTCTTTGTCCTTGTAGTATTACAACAATAAGGTCTGAAAATAAAACTAACTACCTAAGCTAATCCTCTCCTCTCTCTCCTGCTCAACTCCTCACGCTCTCCTACGGCTTTGTACAGAAGGGAGCCGCCTCCGGCTTCCGCGGTTGCTTCGGATTTCCGAAGAAAGCCGCCTCGATCCTTGGGCCCTCGCAAGAAATCAAACAAGAGTGTCATACACAATTATTATAATAATGCAAAGGAAAATAAAATAAAGGGAAATAAAATATATGCAAAAATGGAAATAAACAGATAAAATAAAAACAATCAAAAATAAAATTAAAGAAAAGAAAATAAAAAGAAAACAAAAGAAGACAAAAAGCTGCGAAAAGCCGTGAATGAATGAAAAACCACAGAAAAGTCGCGAAACTAAAAACCGAACAAAATAAAAATAAAAAGGACTACTAAGTCGTGCTCCCCAGCAACGACACCATTCTGATGGGCCCAAAAATCCTTAGAGACTAAGGGAGATAAAATCAATCAAGGGTCGCTGCGACCTCAATCCCTCGAAACGGACTCAACAAGAAAAATAGACCACCAAATAAAGCAAACAATCAATCAAGCACAAATAGCAGTCTTCGCTATTTATTTAACCTGGTATAGCGACCAGGGTCGAACTCAAGGAACACGGGTTGGCCAAGTGGCCTACGAAGTAGTCAAAAAAGAAATAAAATAAAGAAGAATGTTTTTGGTGGATTTTATAAAATTTTAATTCTTTTATTGATTTTTAATAATAAAGAAAATAAGAAAAGAAGGCAAAAAGCACCCAAATAACAATTTATTCAACACTCCAAAGCAACTCAGAAAATTCAAATAAAATTATTTTTGTATTTTAGATATTTTTAAGTGGTTTTGGCAATTTTTCATAATTTCATAATTTTTAGTTGATTTTATAAAAATAGAAAAAGTTAAAAACAAAGAACTAATGTGCAGCCAGATTTGAAAGGATAATTAAAAATAGATAATTAGCCTATAAAAATCTGAAGGCAATTTTTATGAAAGCTAGAAATAAAAACTAAGCTACAGAAACCAAAATTACATTTTTTGTATTTTATAGAATTTTTAGTAATTTTTATAATTCTTTTAGGGTTTTATAGTTTTTATGGGTTTTATAAATCCAAATTAAACCAAAAATGGTCTGAAGCAAGGAAATACTCAAACAAGCAGTATTTAATTTTTTTGTAATTTTTAGATGAGTTTTATATTTTTAGTTGATTTTATATTTCAAACAATAGGTGTTTTTGAATTTTTAAAAATAGCAAACAATAATAAAATGTCCCAAAATTTTGTGAAATTTTTACACAATAGCAGGGCAATGTATCCAAATTTCACAAGATTTGGATTTTGTTTGATATTTTATTCGACCAATACAAAAGCTACAGCACATAAGGACCTAAACACAAGAAAACAAACTTTCAGGAGTAAATGGAAACACGTGAAGAAACTACAAGGGGGGTTAATGCAAATTACGCATAAATTTCAACACATGTTCGAATACTGTACGCGCAGGGGTTATATGCAATTCTCAAAACATATCATTCATTCCATAACAGTCATAAAACCCAGCCTGAATATGAAAAAAGCCCACAAAATCACGAGTCGAAGCACGTATCTCCACAAAGCATGGACTAAAATGCAAATATAAAAACTACAAGTCTAGATATGCAAATTATCCAAGTGTGCGAGTTTATTTAATAGACTAAACAGGAACCAAAATAAAATGCAGGGGTTCGGACGCAAGTTACCCAACCAAAGCGCTTGCGGTGCACATGAGGGCCAGGTGTAGGGTGGTGAATGGTGGATGGTGTGCGACTGTGATGGCGCCTCTGGAAGATCCAACGGTGCTGACGAGGCGCCGAACATGGGGTGCACGTGGCCGTTAGATCTGATATCTAACGACCTGATAGGAGCAGGGTACGGACGACTCGGATGATAACTGGAGGCAAGCACGATCCGACGGTAGAGAGTAGGCTGGATGAACTCCTCCTGGGCGAGCTTCTCCGGCGATCTGGAAGTGATCCGAACGTCCGATGGAAGATCGGAGAAGGGGTTCTCCTCGTGATGACGATCCGCGTCGGGTGGTGGCATCTGATGGAGCTCCCAACGGTCAGATCCTATGGCGAGGGAGGAGGGAGCTGGGCGACTCGCGCGAAGGATTGGAAGATGCGACTCAGGGAGGTATCCTGCGCTTATTCACCTGCAAGAGAATGCTCGTGCTCGGAGGAACACTCCGACATGAGTTATTTGCAAAATAACAAAGGGAAGCGGCGTGGGATAGGCGAAGGAACTAGATCCAATCTTGGCTTGGATAGACAAGATCGAGGTGATCAGATCATGGAAGGAAGGTGACGATGGGTCAAGGGTTCTATCGATATGGATGAGATGAAGTAACGGGGCTCGGGCCACTAAGGCGGAGCTGGCGGAGCTAAAATGGAAGAATCAAATCTAAATGACCAACTGGAACCTAAGGAGAGTACCTGATGGTCGGAATCGACTGTGGGAAGATGATGGATCTCCGACGGTCTTCGCCTCGATGGAACGTCACCTCCAGAGGCTCGGGCTACGTCGGCGGCGAAGCTCGACGACGATGGTCGTCGGACCTAGGGCAAATGCCTCCAAATCCTCGCTGCAACACTCTCAGTCACTCGCTCTCACTCAAGGATGAAGATGGAGGTTCTGCTAGTTGAAGACGTGAGCCAAAGGTGCGTGAAATGGCGGAAGGAGGCGATGTTATATAGTGCAGGGGTCTGAGAAAGAAGAAGATCGGGCGCGCAATCCGATGCTCGGATCCTAAGAAAACCTCGGGCGTGAATCTCGGATGAATGAACTGCAATCGGAGCCCAGGGTTTAGGCGAATGGAAGTTGGGTCGTGACGCGAAAAATCGGCGAAGTTGGGTTGGCGCCAAGATCCGCGTGGGAGGTGGTCCTGGGGGGAGAGTTGACCGGGGTCAACATACCCGTGGACCAATAGGAAAATTCCTTTTATTAATTATTCGTAAATTCATTTTAAAAATAGTAAATGATTTTATTTTGAAAAATTTTCAACTTGAAAAATGTTTATTGTTTTTCAAAGTATTTTTTAATATTTTTTTTATTTTTTGAAAAATAAATTATGTATATACATTATATTATTATTATATATATAGGTATATGTACCTATGTATTTTTTATTTTTATTTTTAATTGTTTATTTTGTACACTTATCCCTATTTTATATTTTATTTATTTACAACATAAAATATAAGATTCAAAATAATTTTTATTTAATTTTTATTATGTATTTACAAGGGTAAAATAAATATGTATAGGTACATATATACAAGGTATATACAAGGAGAAGAGAGAGCTATTATTTTTGTTTTATTTTTATTTTTCTTATTTTTATTTTATTTTTATAAATATATACACATTATGAGGAACCCATAAATATTTTTATTTTTTGGAAAAACAATTATTTTCACTAAGAGGGGGTTTATGTACAAGGCTGAGCTACCCTTTCTCTCTCTACTTATTTTATTTTGCGGTCAGGCCATATTGAGCCTTCCCTTGGGTTCAGGTCGCTCAATATTTATTCTAAATCTTTCCCTATTTTTCTTTATTTCTTTATTCTTTTATTTTTGCACAAATATATGCTAATTATTAATATTTACATAATGCATGCTATTTGATAAATTATTCTATTTACAAACATATACATGGTGTTTTGTAAAGGTTTTTAGAGAAATTATAAGAATAAGAGTGATGAATGAGGATTCATCAGTCGCAACAGTTGCAGTCCGTCCCACTCCCGACGGTACTTTCCATGACAACGGGTAGGGACTCGATAATGCCGAAGAAATCAAGGTGTATTTTTCTAATTATTAAAATTCAAATTAATGCGTACTTTGAGATCTTACCATATATATATTCAAGTAAACCAATCAAGTTTGTTGATTGAATTGGATTGATAATTGATTTAATATGATTAAATTAATTATATCAAATTAAAAACACTATATTATGAATAACTGTGTATCTCCCTTGGAAGATTAATTACATGAATAAGATTCATGATAAATAATTAAAAATTTGAATATGAGGTGGAGGATCACATAAGTGACATCCATGGTCTCCCGTCAAGGCGAAGGGTTTCCGTTACCAGGGATTGCATGTAGGAGATGCCTGTCCGAAGTGACATCTCCTGTATGCAAGCGCATCTGGATCGGCCCTCTTTGCTTCTCCAAAGAGTAAGGCCGTATGCGTAGTGACCCAATATCGGATCCTCATATTATTGGAGCGATATTAGATTGCTCATAGCGAGTACTAATCCTGTTGACGGTTGGTTCAATTAACGACGGGTCAACATCACCTTAGGGGTGGTGGGCTTGGGTGTTAAAGATCGAATTGGGAATGCAAGTTGGACTTGCAAGGCAGAATATGTTTCCGCTTCTTTTTATCGGAGTTGCAGATTCTCATATTTCTGGGATGTACAAAGATAAGGAAGGAGATCCCAGATCTTGCTTGAGATATAATGGTAAGTATATCTCTTACACTGAAAGTGATTAGAGGAATGAACTTTCAGTATTGACAAGGCAAGACAACTTTGATATAAAAATTCCTAAATCAAAGTAAAATGTGTGTATATATTTATATATATTTATGCAAATTTCTTATTTCAGATAAATCTTCATTAAACCCACTCAATGTTATACTCAATAATAACTAGTAAATTATCATGGATTGGATCCATGATCATGACATTGTACTTGCAGATGAACACATAATGTATGTAGGTGCAATGTGCAAGTTTCCTCGTAATAATGGGGAATTATAATTTATAATAGACGATAGGACTTCAATCCTAGGGTTTGCATATAGTCCTGATATCTCGTCGAATGTACTTTGAAGTGACATGTCGATGATGATCGTAATTGTCGAATAATCCTTATAAAACCTAAGAAGATGTTTTGGCATGCATATGTGCTCTTGACATTTTTCATGAATGACGTGGTTCTCTGCATCAAGTAGAATGGTAGCTTTATAAGAGATGATGTATTCAGAATGTTTGAATACCTATCAGAACCAATGTTTTAGGAGTTTAGATGGATGTAGATACGATGAGTGTCATCATTCTACTGCCTATACTCTGGTCATTCATGAAGATTCATAATATTCATATTGTATGAATTGAATGAAGCACATGTATAAATGTTGAAATGCTCTTATATTGAAATCTTTTGAATTTAACATAAGAGATCCTTATCTTAAGTAATGGTTGTTTATGATGAAAGAGCACAGTGAAAGCGAGGGTCTGACCCATGTAACTATGAAAGTAAAAGAGTTAACTGTACTTCTGTGATCAAAAGAGTTGGATAAATGCCATTACTACAATAACCTGATGTGTTGATAGTATGACTATCAAATCTATCTAGAATCCTTAGAGAAGGACTCGGATAGTGTATCCGAATAATCTACATATAATCATTGAAATTGACTTTCTTATTTGATAAGATAAAATCTAATAATTGTATCTCAATCTTCTGATGACACTTGCAATTGGTTGCATATGTGTTAGAAGATTAGAAATTTTATCTTAAGGTTTAATGGTCATCCATGTTGGAATTGATGCAATTGTTGCAACAATTTTTCATTAGATCAATAGACTTCATATATTCAGTGGGAGCCCTTAGTCTTAGAGAATGTCTCTATGACCTAGATGTTAGAATGCACTCATTGTTTATTTCTAAATGTTGGAAATAAGCATGAATTCTGTAATAGACCTATCATAAAGAGTTACGATGGAGATATTTCAGATAGTAATCTAAAATCTAGTGGACTCTACTAAATTAGAAATTTAAATGAATGGTTCATTAACATTTCTAATACTGAAATTTAAACCTTAAAAGATCAATAGGAGAATGAAGATCATTTGACAATGATCTGGCATCAAGCATTGGACATTTGTCTGATGATGTGATCAATAGACTAGTGAGAGATGAAACTTTAAATTGTCTAAAGGTTCAAATCTTACATACTTTTGAATATTGTATTCAAAGTAAAAATGTCCAATACACCTTCCATGGATTGTGTAAGATGTCAAGGTATTCAAGATCTCATGCATATAAATGTATGTGAATCGTCTATATCAGAATAAACATTATGGATATGTGATATATATTGATGATTATTTGTGAAATGAGATTTCTTCTCTTCACGTAGAAAACATTGAATTGTTCAAGGATTTCACAAGTTTGGTTTAGAACCAAAGTTTGAAGGAAGATTAAATGAATTTGATCTAATCTAGGTAGTCAGTACCTCTTAGATAAATTCATAGAATACCCTTAAGAGATATGAATATTATTTTTATCTCACTCCTCCTAATAAACCTAAACTCAATAGAGTTGTAGAGAGAGACAATTTTTTATCATGTATGACATGATTTGATCAGTGATGAATCTTAGCATATTTACCTCTTAGTTTCCAAGGATATATATGTAGTAGAGACTACAATATATATCCTTAATAAGGTTCCAGGCAAGTAAGCTGGAATTCAGCACCTGAGAGTGCTACTTCATTAGGGAAATAAAGGATGGTATTGGATACCTATTTATGACCTTGAGATTCTTAAATGATCGCATCCATGAGAATGTGATTCTTAGAGGATGAGACTCTTGAGAATCAAGATGAAAATGAAATGAAGGAACTCGTTTAATCTTGAGAAGATAATGAGGCTCCAAAAAGGACAATTAAAGATGAAACACTAATACCTCTTCAAATAAATTTGAAGATGGATTCCATGTGTTAGTTGAATCTGGCAATGATCTGACTTCATGTGATGAAGCTTCTGAAGATCATAGCATGGAAAGATGGATGTTAGCAATAAAATCTAAATTAGACTTCATATACAAATGTTGTATATGGACCCTTGAGGATCCACCTATATTGGTAATACCCATTAAGGTGTAAATGGATTTCAAGAGAAAGAGGGAATCTGGTGAGAAGGTAGGGACCTTCAAAGCATGGCTCATAGCCATGAGCTACACACCGAAGAGAATACATTGCTTGCGATGAGACTTTCTCTTCAGTGACCATGCTTAAACCCATCAGAATATTGCTAACCGTAGCTACACAACTTGACTATGACATCTTTAAGATGAAAGTCAAGATTGCATTCCTCTATGAATACCTCTCTGAGGGTATTCACATGAAGAAGCCCCAGGGCTTCATGATTGAGGAAAGCAAGGTGTGCAAGCTAAAGAAACTCCGTCTATGGACTCAAATAAGCTTCGTGTTGTTAGAACACAAGATTTGATGAAATTATAAATGTTATGATTTCAGATGGAATCTTGATGAACCATGTGAAGCTTAGTGGGAGTGCCATTTGTGTTCATCTTGATAAATATAGATAAATATCCTACATAATTTACAATGATATAAGGATGATAATAAGTGTAATATAGACTGGTAATCCATATCTTGAGATATGATCTTAAGGATACCCCTTAGATCTTAGTTCTGAAGTTGTTTAGAAGCAAAGAGAAGAGGATATTGGGACTGTCACATTTGTACTTGGATATGTTCCATTCTTGGAAAACCTTAAGAAAGGCTTCCTTTCCTTATGATATGGTACTGACCTATCTGAAGGGGTAGTACCTCAAAGAGTTGAGGAAGTGAATGCTAGAACTGCTTGTACTTGTGCATCAGTTATGAGAAGCTGAGTGTTTGATAGATGTGTACAGAAGTCAGATGTCTACCATGAAGTGGGAGTAGTAAACTGTTACTAATCCTGTTATGGAGATAAAACACTTGATTGCAGTAATAACAATATCTTCATATAGGACAAGACTTTTGAGATAGTGATCTCAAAGTCTTATCTTCAAGAAATTAAGACTTTATAGATAGTGATCTAAAAGGTCTTAACTATAGATACCTTAGGAGATAGAGATCTCCAGGAATAAAGGTATTCTGATAAGGATTATGGGAATACTGGTTATAATAATTGTTAAGATGTAGTGTCAAGGACACTATAACTGACAATGTTGAGTATTGGTTGCATAAGATGCAATTTTTGCATTGGATGCAAGCACTGTTACCTTAGGATATGCAAGTGTTGTAAAACGACTTGGCATAGTCTACTTGGGAACAGAGTGACTGATCAGCTTACCTAGCTACTTTTATCCTATGATTGTCACATGATTGTGGGTTTAACTAATTAGCCCAATAATGGCTCTTTGAGCTAGTGGGTGGTTGTTGGACATGCGAGCCCACAACGAGCCATTACGCAATAATGTTATTGCGAATATCATTCCTGCCTGAAATGAAGAAGTAATTAATTTGCATAATAGGTCCCTTTGTACAATTACGGTTATGTACCATGGCCAACTTGATGATCATACAGCTGTTGATTCAATTATTGAATTCATAGAAGCTAGTGCTTGGATGAATATCTAAAGAGTTTGATTGAGGACTCATCATAGTACTGTCAAATGATTATTAAGAGAGGATCTCCAGCCTAAGTAGGATATGGCAATCCTTTCTGACTTGGTTGATATCTGACCGACCTCTTGATGCAGGTCCTCTGCATGGGAATAGAGATTCGAAGGTGTAAGATTTAGTTAGGTTAAAGAGTTGACTTAACGAGATCGAGATAACCAAATTCCTATGACGTATGCTGTTACGATATTGGCACGCATCCTCTGACCATAGACAGATGTATTACTATATGTCTGAGTATGTACATTTGGCAGATCAATAGGTTGATGACCTAATCAGGTCTATACACCGGCACACTGGTGTGCATGTAAGGAATATGAGTAAATACGATATCTCGAAGGGATCATACATGTTCAGTTACTGAAACCGCAAGACATGAGCTCACTCATGAGATATTGGGAAGAATCAAATTCTGTACACGGTCGTCTCTCTTTTGGAAGCTTGACTGAATTTGTAAGTTTGATATATACTTTTGTAAAGTATATGATCATGACGTTGGTATGATACATGCTTTTGGAAAGTATATGATCGATATCGACTCCCAATGATCGAATGAGAAACTACTGATAAAATCCTGAAGTAGACAATGTAAAATTGATTATTATACAACAGGTTTATTCTGAGTCTTCCAGTATGCAGGATGTACAGGTATTGGGAATACCTGAGGGTGATGTGATCATAAACGGTTGTAAAACCGTAACGCTTCCATTCCTAGGGAGTGATGAGTCGGGTCTGGATTTTAGTGACTCCTCTCAGTAGAGAAGTAATCTGATCTTAGTCCAAATGTTGGACATTGATCTGAATGTGATTCAGATGCAATGAGAAGATTAGATTTGCGGTCTTGATTTAATCAAGCATCAATGGGAGGCACGAGATCTGGAATTTGAGATGTGATCTCAATATCCAAGTCACTATACTTGGAACAATATAATCGCCCTGTCCTTATCTCCAAGTATTCGCGGAGAAAGCACATTATCCTTGAAAGAGTTCAGGATAATTTCATTGTTGATATAAGTATCCGAGTATTGAGAAAATAGATAATTAAATGTGATTTAATTATCGTGATTAATATGAATTCGATTCATATTATAAAGAGAGCTATCTTAGATAATTAAATGTGATTTGATTATCAAAGATATTAAAAATGTGAATATGATTCATATTATTTAGGCACATGAGAATATAGATCCAAGATGATTAAATGTGATTTAATTATCATGGATATTGAATAATGTGGATAGCACTATCCATATTAATCGCATATATTATAACTGAGATTTATAATATGTAAGAGAGAGCTATTTGTAATTTACATTTGTTAATTAAATGTTGATGTGAATTGGATTCACATTGAACATCATACTGAAAATGTAATTTACATTTTATTTTGTGTTGTGAATGTGATTCGCAAATTTCCAATGGCAAGATTGCAATATTCTCAAAATAACTATGAATTATTTTTGTTGAATAATTTGCAACAAAAGTTGTTGCATAATCTTGGAGATTACATTATAGAGGTTAGAGCCACCTTACATATACATGGAGTGGACGACCACCACTCCTATTAGGAATGTCTGGTCGTCCCCTCTTTCCAACATGGAAGGAGGTACTCTCGCTTCTATGATCTCCATGAGATCTTGATTTAATTTGGTGATTGAATTATAATTATTTATCCATATATAATTAATCTAAATTAAATTAATTGTTATTGGTTTTTTCCAACACAAATCTTGGCCATTAAACGAAACACAAATCAATGAGAGCCATTGGATTTTTGTTGCACATGGATTGAGATCCATGGATCCCAAAATATTATAAAAGGAGAGGCACCCCTTTGCTCTTCTTTACACAATGAGAATATAAGTCTCTCTCTCTCTTCTCTCTCTACACACCCTCTCTTCTTCTCTCATGTGGCTGTCCACCACAGATGCCCTAGAGAGGTTCTCCATCACCGCAACGTCATCGTTATGTTGTCCGATCGTTTACTCGTGTATCTCCGGCTCCTTCAGTGCATCTCGCTCGTGAAGAAGACATCGGATCTCATGTTTCTAGATCAGGAGATCCGTCGTTTGGATCATCAACATGGATTGCGAGAAGTACGTGTTTCATCAACACGCTCGCAAGTGTCTCCTCCATAGGATCGGACTTGAGACAGGAGGTCTCTTCATTTAGACACTTGATCGCATCCACGCTTCAAGAGGTAATCCTATTACTTGTTTGTGGTTGAGACGAAACGATCCGAGAAGTGTTCTTGGATCATGTGGTTTCGTCACATAATTTTTTTTATTTCCGCTGCATAGAACAACTAGTGAGACTAATCGTTCCTCGTCGTATTCGATACGACGCTCACGCTTCCGTGATGCACTTGAAGATTATCCCATATCCTTCAAGTGGTATCATAACCTTAGGTCTAAGGTTTTGGATACGATCCGTAAACCTAGGACGACTTGGGTTCGTTAAGGTTGCGAAAGTTTTTGTCGCATTTCATTATCGCATATCTGTTTAGTGAATAAATTCGGCCCTGTTTAAAATGTTTAAACAGAATTAATTACTTGGATTTCGTTCCCCATTAAATAAGGAAATCATAGGATCCGAGTTTACGTAATTTGGATTCCATTTGCTCGAGATATGGTCGTTTTAATAAACATGTATTCACTGTTGCGGGAACTACGAATCTTAACATGATTAATTAGTTAATTACTATTTTGATCCTTCCAGGAATGCCTGAAATATCACTTAGGTTCTGTCATAAATCAAATTAGAAATCTTTGGAAACTGATTTTGTCTAATTTGTATTTGAATTGATTGAGATATGTTAATTTTAGTAAGTAGGGATCACTGCTGAAATTACATTCCTAATCAAGAATCACGTGATTATCAATTAGTGAAATTAATTATTAGTTTCAAGAAATAATTATGGAAAATATTTGAGAATTATTTAGTGATGATTATTTCCTTAATTGACTTGGTCTCATCCAATGAATTGATTAGATTTGATCTATATCATAATTGGGAATTCAATCAACAAACAACTTGCTTGAATAGGATTGGGAATTTGTCTAGCAAATTTTCTTATAATCAAAATTATTTTGATTATTACTACATGGTATAATTTCGATTGAAGAAACAAAGTTCATCTCAAGTACACATTGATCTATTTAGCATTATCCTTTCCTGAGGTGGATATGGTGTATAATCACGGAGCGTTGGGGTAGCGGGTCGCACAGGTTGCGGTCCGTCCCACTCCCGTCGGTACTGACCATGACAATGGGTAGGGACTCGATAATGCTGGAGAAATCAAGGCGTATTTTTCTAATTATTAAAATTCGGATTAATACGTACTTTGAGATAATACCATATATATATAAATATTCAAGTAAAACCAATCAAGTTTGTTGATTAAATTGGATTGATAATTGATTTAATATGATTAAATGAATTATATCCAATTAAAACACTTTATTATGAATAGATGTGTATCTCCCTTGGAAGAACTAATTATGTGAATATGATTCATGATAATTAATTAAAAATTTGAATATTAGGTGAATGATCACATAAGTGACATCCATGGTCTCCTATCAAGCCGAATGGTTTCCGTCACCAGGGATTGCATGAAGAAGATGTATGTCCGAAGTGACAGCTCTTGTATGCAAGCGCATCTGGATCGGGCTCTTTGCTTCTCGAAAGAGTAAGGCCGTATGCGTAGTGACCCCAATATCGGATCCTCATATTATTGGGGCGATATTGGATTGCGCATAGTGAGTACTAATCCTATTGACGGTTGGTTCAATTAATGACAGGTCAACATCACCTTAGGGGTGGTGGGTCCGGGTGTTAAAGATCGAATTGGGAATGCAAGTTGGACTTGCAAGGCGGAATATATTCCCGCTTCTTTTTATCGGAGTTGCAGATTCTCATATTATTGGGATGTAACAAAGATAAGGAAGGAGATCCTAGATCTTTCTTGAGATATAATGGTAAGTATATCTCTTACATTGAAAGTGATTACGGGAATGAACTTTCAGTGTTGACAAGGCAAGACAACTTTGATATAAAAATTCCTAAATCAAAGTAAAATGTGTGTATATATATTTATATATATTTATGCAAATTTATTATTTAAGATAAATCTTCATTAAACCCACTCAATGTTATACTCAATAATAACCAGTAAATTATCATGGATTGGATCCATGATCATGATATTGTACTTGCAGTTGAACACATAATGTATGTGGTTGCAATGTGCAAGTTTCCTCATAATAATGAGGAATGACAATTATAATAGACAATAGGACTTAAACCCTAGGGTTTGTATATAGTCCTGATATCTCGTCGAATGTACTTTGGAAGTGACGTGTCGATAATGATCGTAATTATCAAATAATCCTTATAAAATCTAAGAAGATGTTTTGGCATGCATATGTGCTCTTGACATTTTATCATGAATGACATGATTCTCTGCATCATGTAGAATGGTAGCTCTATAAGAGATGATGTATTCAGAATGTTTAAATATCTACCAGAACTAATGTTTTAGGAGTTTAGATGGATGTAGATACGATGAGTGTCATCATTCTACTGTCTATACTCTGGTCATTTATGAATCTTCATAATATTCATATTATATGAATTGAATGAAGCACGTGTATAAATGTTGAAATGCTTTTTATATTGAAATCTTTTGAATTTAACATAAGAGATCCCTTATCTTAAGCAATGGTTGTTTATAGATGAAGGGAGCACAGTGGAAGCGTGGGTCTGACCCATGTGACAATGAAAGTCAAAGAGTTAACTGTACTTCTGTGATCCAAAGAGTTGGATAAATGCAAATACTGCAATAAGCTGATGTGTTGATAGTATGACTATCAAATCTATCTATAATCCTAAAGAAGGACTCGGAAAGTGCATCGGAATAATCTACATATAATTATTGAAATTGACTTTCTTATTTGATAAGATAAAGTCTAATAATTGTATCTCAATCTTCTGATGACACTTGCAATTGGTTTCATATGGGTTAGAAGATTAGAAATTTGATCTTAAGGTTTAATGGTCATCCATGTTGGAATTGATGCAATTGTTGCAACAATTTTTCATTGGATCAATAGACTTCATATTTTCAGTGGGAGCCCTTAGTCTTCGAGAACGTCTCTATGACCTAGATGTTAGAATGCACTCATTGTTTATTTCTAAATGTTGGAAATAAGCATGAATTCTGTAATAGACCTATCATAAGGAGTTCCGATGGAGATATTTCAGATAGTAATCTAAATTCTAATGGACTCTACTAAATTAGAACATTAATGAATGGTTCATTAACATTTCTAATACTGAAATTTAAACCTTAAAAGATCAATAGGAGAATGAAGATCATTTGACAATGATCTGGCATCAAGCATTGGACATTTTTCTGATGATGTGATCAATAGACTAGTGAGAGATGAAACTTTAGATTGTCTAAAGGTTCAAATCTTACATACTTATGAATATTGTATTCAAAAGTAAAAATGTCCAATACACCCTTCCTTGGATTGGTGTAAAATGCCAAGGTATTCAAGATCTCATGCATATTGATGTATGTGAATCATCTATATTAGAATAAACATTATGGATATGTGATATTGATTGATGATTATTTGTGATATGAGATTTCTTCTCCTCACTTAGAAAACTTTGAAATGTTCAAAGATTTCACAAGTTTGGTTTAGAACCAAAGTTTGAAGGAAGATTAAATGAATTTGATATATCTAGGTAGTCAATACCTATTAGATGAATTCTTGGAATACCTTATAGAGATATGAATATTATTTTTATCTCACTCCTCCTAATAAACCTAAACTCAATAGAGTTGTAGAGAGAGACAATTTTTTTATCATGTGTGACATGATTTGATCAATGATGAATCTTAGCATAATAACCTCTTAGTTTCCAAGGTATATATGTAGTAGAGACTACAATATATATCCTTAATAAGGTTCCAGGCAAGTAAGCTGGAATTCAGCACATGAGAGTGCTACTTCATTAGGGAAATAAAGGATGGTATTGGATACCTACTTTATGACCTTGAGATTCTTAAAAGATCGCATCTATGAGAATGTGATTCTTAGAGGATGAGACTCTTGAGAATCAAGATGAAAATGAAATGAAGGAACTCATTTAATCTTAAGAAGATAATGAGGCTCCAAAAAGGACAATTAAAGATGAAACACTAATACCTCTTCAAATAAGTTTTAAGATGGATTCGATGTGTTAGTTGAATCTGACAATGATCTGACTTCATGTGATGAAGCTTCTTAAGATCATAACATGGAAAGATGGATGTTAGCAATAAAATCTAAATTAGACTTCATATACAAATGTTGTATATGGACCCTCGAGGATCCACCTATATGGGTAAGACCCATTAAGGTGTAAATGGATCTTCAAGAGAAAGAGGGAATCTGGTGAGAAGGTAGGGACCTTCAAAGCATGGCTCATAGCCATGAGCTACACACCGAAGAGAAGACATTGCTTGCGATGAGACTTGATCTTCAGTGACTATGCTTAAACCCATCAGAATATTGCTAACCATAGCTACACAACTTGATTATGACATCTTTAAGATGGAAGTCAAGATTGCATTCCTCTATGAATACCTCTCTGAGGGTATTCACATGAAGTAGCCCCAGGGCTTCATGATTGAGGAAAGCAAGGTGTGCAAGCTAAAGAAACTCCGTCCATGGACTCGAATAAGCTTCTTGTTATTGGAACATAAGATTTGATGAAATTATAAATGTTATGATTTCAGATGGAATCTTGATGAACCATGAGAAGCTTAGTAGGAGTGCCATTTGTTTCATCGTGCTAAATGTAGATAATATCCTAATCATTTAGAATGATATAAGGATGATAATAAGTATTTTATAGACTGTATATTCCATATCTTGAGATATGATCTCAAGCATACCTCTTAGATCTTAGTTCTGAAGTTGTTCAGAAGCAAAGAGAAGAGGATATTGGAACTGTCACATTTGTAGTACACCTTGGACGTGTTCCATTCTTGAAAAACCTCAAGAAAGTCTTCCGTTCCTTAAGATATGGTACCGACCTATCTGAAGGGGTAGTACCTCAAAGAGTTGAGGAAGTGAATGCTAGAACTGCTTGCACTTGTGCATCAGTTATGAGAAACTGAGTGTTTGATAGATGTGTACAAGAGTCAGATGTCTGCCATGCAGTAGGAGTAGTAAACTATTACTAATCCTGTTATGGAGATAAAACACTTGATTGCAGCAATAACAATATCTTCATAGAGGACAAGACTTTTGAGATAGTGATCTCAAAGTCTCATCTTCAAGAAATTAAGACTTTATAGACAGTGATCTAATAGGTCTTAACTGTAGATACCTTAGGAGATAGAGATCTCCAGGAATAAAGGTATTCTGATAAGGATTATGGGAATAGTGGTTATAATAATTGTTAAGATGTAGTGCTAAGGACACTATAACTAACAATGTTGAGTATTGGTTGCATAAGATGCAATTTTTGCATTGGATGCAAGCACTGTTACCTTGGGATATGCAAGTGCCGTAAAAGGACTTGGCATAGTCTCTTGGGAACAGAGTGACTGATCACCTTACCTAGCTACTTTTTATCCTATGATTGTCACATGAGTGTGGGTTTAAATGATTAGCTCATTAATGGCTCTTTGAGCTAGTGGGAGATTGTTGGACATGCGAGCCCACGGCGAGCCATTACGTAATAAATGTTATTGCGAATATCATTCCCTGATCTGAAATGAAGAATAATTAATTTGCATAATAGGTCCCTTAGTACAATTAGGGTTATGTACCATGGTCATCTTGATGATCATACAACTGTTGATTCAATTATTGAATCATAGAGGCTGGTGCTTGGATGAAAATCTAAAGAGTTAGATTGAGGACTCATCACGTACCGTCAAATGATTATTAAGAGAGGATCTCCAACCTAAGTAGGAGATGGCAATACTTTCTCACTTGGCTGATATCTGACCGTCCTCTTGATGCAGGTCCTCTGCATGGGAATAGAGATTCGAAGGTGTCAGATTAGTTAGGTCAAAGAGTTGACTTAATGAGATCGAGATAACCAAAGTCCTGTGACGTATGCTGTCACGATATAGGCACGCATCCTCTGACCAGAGATAGATGTGTTACTATATGTCTGAGTATGTACATTTGACAGACCAATATGTTGATGACCTAATCAAGGTCTATACACCGGTGCGCTGGTGTGCATGTAAGGGCATATGAGTAATACGATCTCTCGAAGGGATCATAGATGTTAAGTTACTGAACCGGAAGACATGAGCTCACTCATGAGATATTGGGAAGAATTAAATTCCGTGCACGATCGTCTCGCTTTGGAAGCTTGACTGAATTTGTAGGTTTGATATATACTTTTGTAAAGTATATGATCATGACGTAGGTATGATATATGCTTTTAGAAAGTATATGATCGATACCGACTCCCAATGATCGAATGAGAAACTTACTGCTAAAACCATGAAGGAGACAATGTAAAATTGATCTTATACATCAGGTTTATTCTGAGTCTTCCAGTATGCAGGATGTACAGGTATTGGCAATACCTGAGGGTGATGTGAACATAAACAGTTGTATAACCATGACGCTTCCATTCCTAGGGAGTGATGAAACAACTCTGGATTTTAGTGACTCCTCTCATTAGAGAAGTAATCTGATCTTAGTCCAAATGTTGGACATTGATCTAAATGTGATTCAGGTGCAATGAGAAGATTAGATTTGCGGTCTTGATTTAATCAAGCATCTATGGGAGGCACGAGATCTGGATTTGAGATGTGATCTCAATATCCAAGTTACTATATGTGGAACAATACAATCGCCCTGTCCTTATCTCCATGTATTCGCGGAGAAAGCGTATTATCCTTGTAAGAGTTCAGGATAATTTCATTGTTGATATAAGTACCGGGTATTGAGAAAATGGATAATTAAATGTGATTTAATTATCATGATTAATATGAATTAGATTCATATTATAAAGAGAGCTATCTTAGATAATTAAATGTGATTTGATTATCAAAGATATTAAAAATGTGATTATGATTCATATTATTTAGGCACATGAGAATAGAGATCCAAGATGATTAAATGTGATTTATATCATGGATATTGAATAATGTGGATATAACTATCCATATTAATCACATATATTATAAATGAGATTTATAATATATAAGAGAGAGCTATTTGTAATGTACATTTGTTAGTTAAATGTTGATGTGAATTGAATTCACATTGAACATTAAATTGAAAAATGTAATTTACATTTTATTTTGGATTGTAAATGTGATTCACAAATTTCCAATGGCAAGATTGCAATATTCTCAAAATAATTATGAATTATTTTTGTAGAATGATTTACAACAAAAGTTGTTGCATAATCTTGGAGATTACATTATAGAGATGAGAGCCACCTTCCATATACATGGAGTGGACGACCACCACTCCTATTAGGAATGTGTGGCCGTCCCCTCTTTCCAACATGGAAGGAGGCACTCTCTCTCCTATGATCTCCATGAGATCTTGATTTAATTTGGTGATTGAATTATATTGATTTGTTAATATATAATTAATCTAAATTAAATTAATTGTTGTTGGTTTTTGCCAACAAAAATCGTGGTCATTAAAAGAAACACAAATCAATGAGAGCCATTGGATTTGTGTTGCCTATGGATTGAGATCCATGGATCCCAAAATATTATAAAAGGAGAGGCACCCCTTTGCTCTTCTTTACACAATGAGAACATAAATCTCTCTCTCTCTTTCTCTCTCTACACACCCTCTCTTCTTCTCTCATGTGGTCGTCCACCATGGGTGCCCTAGAGAGGTTCTCCATTGCCGCAGCATCGTCGTTATGCTGCCCGATCGTTTTCTCATGGATCTCTGTCTCCTTCTGTGCATCTCGCTCATGAAGAAGATGTCGGATCTCGTGTGTCGAGATCAGGAGATCCGTTGCTTGGATCATCAACATGGATTGCAAGAAGCACGTGTTTCATCAACACGCTCGCAAGCGTCTCCTCCGTCGGATCGGACTTGAGACAGGAGGTCTCTGCGCTTAGAGACTCGATCACAACCATGCTTAAAGAGGTAATCCTATTAATTGTTTGTGGTTTAGATGAAATGATCTGAGAAGTGTTCTCGGATCATGTGATTTCGTCATATTTTTTTAAATTCTGCTGCATAGAACAACTAGTGCGACTAGTCGTTCCTCGTCGTATTCGATATGATGCTCACGCTTCCGTGATGCGCTTGAGGATTATCCCATATCCTTCAGGGTGAACGGGTGACGTGGTGCGGATATGGCCGTAGGATAGGAAGAGAATTGGGAAGCTGAACGGCGAGGTGGATGGGGGGATCTGATCTGAGATCAGATCAGACGGTGGAGATGGAGCGAGCGATGAGCGGCGAGGATCGAGGGGTGGGCTCGATCCAAGGGTGAAGGGAGAGTGTGACATGGCGAGAGGAGGACCATGGGATGGAAGAGCATCGTGTGGCTGAGGGTTAGGCAAGAAGAAGTGGTTGAGATCTGATCTGAGATCAGATCTGACGGCTCTCATGGAGGTGGCGATGGACGATTAGGATCTGGGCGGGGAGGAGTTCATCTGATGGCTAGGGATGAAGTCGGGGTGGCGAGAAGAGAAGGTAGCCACATGTGCGGCCCGGAGAGTGCCACGTGGCTGCATAAAAAAATCAGAAAATGTCAAAATAAAGAAAAATCTAAAAGAATTAGTTAGAAGCAAAATTAGAAAAAAGTCAAAACATAAAAGTTGTATATCTCGATGAGATCTACAAGTTTTATGTTGGACAAAAATCCAAAAGAGGTCATTTATACAAAAGTGCATTTTGGAGGTATTTTTAAAGGGTTAAAAAGATTTTGGCCTTTTAGATTTTATATATTTTTTATTTCTTTTTAAGGTCAGTTCTAATATAGACAATTACTTAACCTAATTTTTAAGGGTTTTTATTGAGAAGTAAAAACATGGAAAATGATTGTAATTAAATACAATAAAAATAGTTAGAATATAGACAATTATACATAGTGTATATACATTATAGTACAAGATAAAATGAATGAATTATCAGTGATTTTTATTGGATTAATTAAGCTAGGGGATTAAGAACTGGGTTTTAGTGTGGTGAATAGGAGATTCATCAGTCATGCTGTTGAACCCGGAAAATCGGTGATCTTAAGTTCCACACAATGTGGGAACTCAGTCGCTGAATCGACTACGCGAAATCCAGATTAAAACAACAATTAACCCACAACAGAAATCAGACAATGAAAAGTGGTGAGGAGTTAAAATTTATTATAACTCTACAACAAAGATATGTATATGTGCAAGTATGTGTAGAGGTCGAACACATGGAGCAGACAGGTAGAACGGGGCAAGTGAATGCACAAAACCGTGAATGTGATGTATTTGCCTATCTATGCTATTTTTTTGTGGGTTTTAATTTTATATTTTTTATTTTAATTTTTAATTTTATAATTTTGTATTTTGATTTTTTTAATTTTCTGATTTTATATTTTCTTTTTATATTTTATATTTTTTTTATATTTTCTTTTTCTATAAATAGGATATATATACAAAGTAAGAAAGAGAAGGATAATGTATTAATAAAAATAGTTAAAAATAAGGAAAAATCAAGAAACAAGTATTTTGGGCTTTTTATATTTTTATGATGTTTTTATGATTTTTGGGAATTTTTCTGAATATTTTTGGTATTTTTAAAGGCTAAAATACAAGAATACAGTACACTAAGCTGCTGGCCGAAATTAAAATGAGGATTAAAAATACAAACCAGAGTCCAAAATTCCTCAAATTAATTTTAAATTAAAGATAACACAAGAAAGAAAATTCAAGAAAAGAAAACACATTTTTTAGATTTTTTATAAATTTTATAAATTTTTATGAAGGTTTTTAGAGTTTTATAATTTTTAGGAGTTTTCTTTATATTTTTTAATGATTTTTGTATTGGAGTTAAAAGACACTAAAATAAGCAAACTATATTTTTTGGGAATTTTCTAAGTGTTTTTATATTTTTTATGGATTTTATAATGCAAACAGTGCACAAAATGAGTGTTTTTGGTTTTTTTATAAATAATAAAATGCAATAAAAATATAAAATAAAAATATGATGTTAAACTAATATACAACAGAGACCTATGATGATTTTTAGGGATTTTTTGGAATTTTATAGATGCATGCAATAGAAATAACAACAAGAAACTACATGCAGGCAAGGGGCATTTACGTAAATATGGAAAAGCTAGAGGGCCAACATGCAAATATTCCAAAAAGTTATACTGCAATAAAAATATTCACTGACCAAATATAAATACCCATAAGAAAAAGGATATCCCTACAAAATCGCCAGAAACCACGCGACCAAACACGTGACCTGGCGGGGACATTCTTGCAATACTGGAAACCCGCAGGGACTGGACGATAAAATTCACACTAATAATATAAGAGCAGAGAAAGGTTTATGCGCTAAACTTTAAATACAAAAATGATTGGGGGAAATATTGCATAATATCCAAGCAAGGTGCGATCCGTCGGCTGTAAAGCGGTCACTTATGCCACGTGGCACTACCAGACGCCCCGATACCGCTTGGCTGCTAACGGCCTTGATTAGAACCCCATCGACGATAGAACGACAGGGGGCAGATCTGATCCGACAGCACCTGTGTTGCATGAAGAATAGGAGAGGATCCCACGGTGACGAGGTTTGGAGGAAGAACAGCCGCCGAACACGGCCTGGATGAGCTTGACGCACCAAAATCTCCACGCTCGACGCCGCCTTCTCTCCTCTAATGACACCCAGATCCCCCCCAGGACACCTCCTTATCGACTTGATGCTTCAAAATGCTCCCGAGGGCTCTGGCAGCTACTAGCGGCGGAGGTGGACCTGGAGGTCCTTTTTGGCAAAGCGCCCCCCAGATGGGGCCTTCCAGATCCTGCAAAGACACACAAAAACGCGGAAAGATGAAGGTGGAGGAATCTGGGCTATTGTTAGGTGGGATCGATGGTGAAGAGTGGTTGGGCGACGAGTGGTCAGTAGTGGTCAGAGCGGAGCTCCGGCGAGGGTGATTGGAATGAAATAACACGATTAATCGATCCAGCTCTAGCAAAAGTGAAACTGAGTGTGTAAACTAACAAAAAAATGCAATAAGAAAGGGAGAATAAACAGAACCTCAACCCGCCAGAACAAGGAGATAACGACCTCACAGCGGGACTCACCGGAGATAGGTGGAAGCACCTCTGCGTCGCTCCTCCATGCCTCCCAACGGGGAAGTGAGTTAGCTGTCACCTTACTCTAACCTCATCTCACGAAAAGAGGGGGGAAAATGGGTCACGAATGGTTCAAATTCGAAAAAATGGTCGGAGGGGGTATTTTGTACAGGGTGGCTCTGGCGGCTCGAAGACCAATGGACAACGGGCGGAGCAGTGATCCAAAGCCCGAAAAAATCATAGGGTGTGTATCCTTGATATGTGGTGAACAAAAGTCAAGAAGGAATCGAGGCCAAACGATGAGGCGCGACCTACAAAAATTGTCAAAAACGGCCAAAAACCAATGTCTGACATAGATCAGACCTTAGTCAGAGAGCTGGTCAACATGGCCCAAAGAACGAAGAAAATAGGCTACATCTGTAATCCAATCCTTAAGATGATGGTTGGGCGTGTATGGTGGATATATAGGGAGAAAAAGTCGAGAAGGACACAAGGCCAAATAATGAAAGCTGCGGCCTTGAAAAATGGGAGAAAATGGCTAAAAACGCGGCTTTGATGGGCTGCAGGAGCAGATCAGGGAGTTGACCGGAGGGTCCACTTTCCAAGCCACATGGTTGGTCCACGTGGACCAACCAGGAAAATCCCTGGAAAAAACATTGCTAAAATCAATAAAAAAATAGCAAATCAATTTATTATTTTTTGATTATTGAATAAAAAATGTTTATTATTTTATGAATTATTTTATAGTTATTTTTAATTATTTTTTAGAGGTATAAAAATACAAATTACCTTTTATAGCCTTATAGGTATACATATCTATATATTTTATTATTTTATTTTTATTTTGTATTTTTAACTTATTTATCTTTGTTTATTATTTTATAAATTTATAAAGTATTTTTATACACTTAAAACTATTTTTATTTTATTTTTCTGAGATATTTTGTACACTTAATAAAATAGAAATAGTAATTATATAGGTATGTATATAGGTATTGTACCTAGGTATTGTAATTCAAGTATTTTATTTTGTATTTTATTTAGGTTTTTATTCTGATTTTATTGTACATATGTGTTATAAACAATATTTAAAAAATTATAAAAATATAAAATGGTAAAAAGAATTAATAAATAATGAAATGAATATTTTAATATGTACAAGTATACAATAGGGGTCCAAAACTCAACTTTCAAACCGTAGCTCCACCAAATGCGAAACCACCGCCATTGAATAGCTTATTTTAAATTATATACAATTAAAGGTGAGTTTGGTGCATTTGGAGTTTTTATTTGGGAGATACAGGTCTGGGAAGTTGGGATTCTAAATTCTTATTCAGATCATAACTTTTTATCTGTACATTATTTTTGAGTGAAATAAATTTTGTATTTTTCTATATGAAATTATCTACAACTTTCATGTACAAAGTTTCTTTATTTGAGGTATAAAAAGTGAAACTAAAAATAGGTCCCAAAATGTATAAAGAATGAATAAAATAACAGATGTCTTTATTGTATTTTGGCCCTTATCTCCCCCTACTTTATTCCTTGCCGACCTATTCATCGAGATTCCTAGGTCTCGGGGTTTCAGGTCATAAAATATTTACAATATTTTATTCTTTTTCTTTTCTTTTATTTATTCTATAATTTTGGCTTTAATTACAGTATTTTATACACTATTTACATGCACATGCATGAATGCTAAGATGCTGGAATTAAGAGTATTTACACGCATTTGCTAGGGTTTTTGAGGCCAAAATGATAGAATAAAGATGATGAAATGTGGATTCATCATCTTCCTATACTTTTCCTTTGGTAGTCCCTAGAAAACACTTATGCAATAAGTGCAGAGAGAAAAATAAAAATAAAGAAAAAGAAGAAATGTGGATTAAATTTAATGATCAAACTTGTCTTCACAAAATCAAAGTTTGGAGCTTAAGTCGGACCTTTGGAATTTTAGTACGGGCGGAACCTTAATGAGAACCGAATTTGAAATCCAACAGTCCCCGAGAATGCCAAAACTCTATTCAAGTCTCCTCAATAGCCAGGTCAGAAATATCTCAACTCATACGCAAATCCTTACGACTATGATTCTGACTCGTACAATGTAAGTGATGGTGGCTCTCCCCAACTAGAATGACAAAGAGACTGACTTCTCCAGTATGACAACCCAATGATTCACCAATCCAATGACTCCATCCTCGAGGAGCTGGGTATTCCCTTCTAAGTTCAAGTGGCAACCAGCTCAAGAGGAGGGGGTGAAGAGAAGAATGGACGATAGACAGTGTAGCTACCTATCCTAGGATGCAAGACCAATATAGTCAAGTCATCCAGCTGCAGGCTCACATATTTGACTTTGGAACTTAAGCTTGCTTATTGACTATACAACATTTGTACATACTTGCAGGCATTTATTTTTGTACAGGCCTGACCATTTTTTTTGAAATACTATTCACAGCAGCATTTACATAGGGAGTTTTTCCTCTTGAGCCAGTAGAATATCCCTCTTTTAAAGCTTTATCGCAACCCACACTTTCCTATCTTTAGACTTCCTCATCACTGGACGGGTTGGGGTGCACTTCCCTCCCTAGAGGAGGACAAATGTTTCCACTTGTGTGCGTCTCATACCGGCAAATCCAACCCCCTCACCACTCCAACTGAGTTGAGCCATGTGAAAGGTGCATGTGTCCAAGTTAGGTCATTATCAACAAGAGTCGTGCGTGTGTTCCGAAATACTCTAACAGTCAAGAATCCCTTGCACCAAGTCTCGTGATCCTCAAACAATTAAGTCAACTAGACATGAAGTACCTCAAACCCAGTTCCAATCAAGCTCCAATCTTCGGATTTTATTTAGACTTGTTCAACTATCAAGCTCAATCCGAAAAATGTGAATGCTATGCAAAAAATATTTTTGTGATGCAATTTTCAAAGATTTTTAACTTTTTATGGATTTTTAAAAAGATGATGATGCATATGCATTTTTTGTATTTTTCAAAAAGATTTTTCAAATGTTTTTGGATTTCAATTTTGCAAATGTTTTTGGGATTTTTCAAAACAACAAGATTTTGGATAAAAACTAGGTGAAAAATATTTACACGGGAGTGCTTCTTATATCTACAAGAAGTGGATTTTAAGAATTTACAAGGGTAAGTGATCAATTTTATACATATATACATAAAGAGTTTTAGGTGAGATATATGTATTCCTCAAACTTATTTGACACAGGTTTTTCAAATAATTTTGAAAACTATAGTCCAAAATATTTTTTACAAACATTTTACAAACATGTACACACATTTGAAAATCATTTTGCAAAGGTTTTTCAAACAGTATAAATAGATTTTTCAAATATTTTTGCAACCATTTTTCAAACCATTTGCAAATCATTTTACAAATATTTTATTTCACACAAAGAAAATAAAATTTTAAAAACAAACAATTTTACAAAGGTTGAAAACATGTAACAAAATATTTTCAAATAGTTTCCAAAAGATTTTTCACAAAGATTTTCAAAGTATTTTTCAAACATTTTGCAAAAAATATTTTCACCTAATTTATTAATCAGTAAATACAAAAAGAATTTGAGGAATGATAACATCTTTTTATTAGGGTTTTTAATGAATTTTAAAGAATTATTAGCCATCTTTAATATGAAAATACGAAAGTATGAGTTATGGCTGAAGTATATATGCAGTATATATGACCCCCCTATACTTAGCTTGAGCTATGTCCTCATAGATCAGAGAGAAAAGAGAAGACATAACTCGTACTGAGTATAGGAAAATCTAAAGAATAAATAAATAAAGAAATAAATGAACGAATGAGAAATTGACCGTCCTCCCTATACTTAGGATCAAATAATCCTAAGTATAGCAGATTGTACACAAAGTAGGGAGGGTCAAGGGTGGGAATGAACATATCGTAGTCAGATTGTCTCCCCCTATACTTAGGGTAAGATATCCCTAAGTATAGACAAGAAGAGGAGACAATGGAGAGGATTGAAAAGAATGAAGATTCGGGGTGCACACCCCCTATACGTAGGACAAAGTGCATCCTAAGTATAAAAGATTGACAACAAAGGGCAGCACCTTGTGATAGATAAAGAAGATAGAAAAGGAAAAGAAGAAAAGAAGAAAAGAAAAGAAAAGATGAGATGAAAATGGAAAGGAGATCAGAGGATGTACACATCACTCCCCCTATACTTAGGGTAAAAGAAGCCCTAAGTATAGGCAACAACAGGAGTGATGACACGGAACGACGAATGAACACTCGGCTCGTCCACCCCCTATACTTAGGACAAAGTACGTCCTAAGTAAGGCAAACACGAGAATGGGTGGACGAGCAATACGGAAGAGGGACAGAGGTGGATATACACATGATCAAGAAGGTAGAAAGCGAACCTTCTTACGGGACCGCTGAGGAATAGATCTGGTATGGTGCAAGTCGACATCGAGGTCCACAGTGGACGGAAGTCGATCAAGATCGACATAGTGAAGATCCTCAGGGGCCCTAGGGTGTGAAGGCACAGACGGACGAGTAAAAGAAGTGTGGTCAGGCCTGGCCTTGGGAGTCTTGCTGATATCAAAGTGGAATGGGACGAACTCATCATCATCATTGGAAGTAGTGTAATCAGTGTCATCCTGCAAGGTGTCGTCCAGGTCAAAACCAAAAGGAACGAACTCATCAGTGGAAGTAGTCGAACTATGTTCGTCCTCTATAATCTCAACCGGGTCATCTTTCTCATCAAAAGGCCCGAATTCCTGAATAAAAGCAATCAAATCAAATTCGGCCTTAGTCTCATCAATATCTACATGGACAGGAGCGGACCCATCAGTGGAAGTAGTCAAAACACGTCCATCCTGTATAGTCTCTGGATCCGCCCTCCACTCAATGGTATTAATCGTGTAAATCCCGTGGATGTCATCAACACATCGCCAATCACAGGAAGCAGAAACGCCAAGGTCTATGCTTTCCGAGTCCTCCTCCTTGGAGAGGAATTCTCGGATCTCATCATCGGTCATAAAGAAAGTCTCTCTGATATCCTCATAAAGGTCATAGGCCTCAAGGTCAGTCAAGATAGGTGAAGGTGCATCGGGTGCAGGTCTCTGGTCAGCAGTGGGTGCGGTGATCAACACTTCGCTCTCGTCAGTAGGACGAAAGCGAATCTCTCCTGATCCGTAGTCAATAACGACCCTTGTGGAGGCGAGGAATGATCGTCCCAGGATGATTGGAGACTGCTCCCCTGTGGAGGTCTCCATGGGCAACACGACAAAGCCAACATGGTAGCTCGTGCCCTGAATCAAAATGATGACATTTTCAAGGACACCCTTCGGCCTCTTTATTGATCCATCAACAAACTGAACGATCATCCTGGTCTTCTTGAGAGGCCCTAAGTGAAGAGACTGTACCAGAGAGAAGGGTAATATGCTAATAGATGCACCACCGTCTAGGAGAGTGTGATCACATGTGTGGTCAGAAATGGTGCAGCTAATGAAAGGTGTGGCCGTGTTCTTTTTCCTAGGAATGGGACGGTGTGTGATGGCGTGGGCAGTGGCCATGGTCAAAATATGAGCTCAGATCTGCTCCTCTGCTTTCTCTTCTTGGGAAGAGGAGCAGATAAATCAGTCATGGCCTGCTGAAGTGGGGCACGGATGATCTCATGTATGGTGGCCACCACTTCAGGTTCAGTCAACATTTTTTTGAATTTTTGAACCTCCTCCATACAAGGGAGGAAGTCGGAATCAACATCTACACAAGGAATGCCAAGAGCAGTCTGTACAGCGGAATCCTCAGGGTAAAGGGTGGGATCGGGTGTGAATGGATGTGTGGTCAAGGGATCTGGTAAGTGGGCACTCTCCTCACGGTTTGACTCGATCAAAGGTCTCTCGAACTCTTTTTGGATTTTTAAATTTTTCTCATTTTTTTGTATTTTGGGCGATTGCAAGCTCTCATGGAAATCCTCGAGTGAACCCATATCACCAAATGGTGGAGTATCATGGTCGCTCTTATTTGTACTAGTGAGGTGGTCAATCCTTTGTCTCATCTGATCCATCATCTGGGTCAAGTGCTCAAGGGTGGACTCCATGAAAGGTGACTCCAACAGGTCAAACTCGGGTGGATGTGAAGGTGGAGAATATGGAGGTGGAGGTGGGTGTGGGTAGAAGTCCGAGGTTTGATGCTGTGGCTGAGGCGGGTATGTACAAAAATCAGAAAAAATAGAGAAGGGTCCTCCTGATAGAAGGGAGGTGGACCGACTGGAGTGAGCGAGGAATCCGTAAAGTCTGGATAAAATACGCTCCAGGGGTCCATCTCGAAAATAAGAAGAAATGATTGGGAGAACACGATGGTCAAGTCAAGAGAAGTGAGAAAAAAGGTGCAAATGCGCAGAAGCGATCTAGGACACACTTAAAACGATCACAAGCAATAATGAAAATAATACAAACCCTCAATTCACCTACTCAACTCGGTAGAGACCGCAAAATACGGTCTTTTTATCTTGTCTGTTTTAGAGTTAGGTGAGAAGTCAAAGATTGCACACACACTTAGGGACTGAAATGGGATTTGGGCACTAGTCCTTAGGGTGTGCGCGAGCAAGTAAAAGCGAAGACAATGAGGGGATTAATCGCCCCAAGAGAATTTTTCTTTTTGGTTTATTTTAGGGTCGAGTAATTTTAACAGTCCCAATTTTATTGGTTATCACTTTTTTGGATTTTTAGTGAGAAATGCACGATCCTATCGGGGATTCAATTTTACTTAGCACCTAGGTTGGCAAAATCAGAGGGAGAGTCGGAAAAACAATGCAAGCGGCAAAAACGATGATGAATGCTAAAGCGTAAATTCTTACCTTGCCTCCAGCACTCTACATGCAAGGATGCTCAACAGAATTGAAACCTATACTATATGCAAATGCAAAGCCGATGAAATCGTCATAAGGTGAGAAGCTACTATTAGCGTGAAGCACCACAAGTCGGTCACTGATCTTCAATCCAGGAGTCCGATCTAGGCTCACCCCTCCTCCTCTCGACACATCGAGTTCAGGAGCAACGCTTGGCAGGGTGGGCTTGCGGCATGAAGGCTTGAAGATGATGAGACGACTGTTTAAAGTTTTGAACTAAGTCCAAAGCGCACTATAGGTACATGCAAGATATTAAGATGTTTGGACCTAATCTATCACCAAGCAACTCCTACGGCTAAGGGCTCAATCACACAAAAGAAATAAAACCAAAATCGAGACACAAAATAAAACAAAAAAATGCGATGAAAAACGCGAGAAATCCACGGTGAGCCCCCAAGTGTACAAACACTTGGAAATTAGGCCCGAATGTCCAATGTTCGATGTACCTGTATTATTACAATAATAGAATCTCTCTCTCACTTAAAATTACAACAATAAATACAAAAAATAAATGCTACAACTAAAGGTGGAGCGCGGTCTTCAAAATTATCTCCTTGTCTCCTCGCTGCTAGGCTAGCAGATGCCGACTTCACGTGGGTGCACAGGCGCCTAGGGTGGAGCGTCTCCCTTGATCCGCGGTACCTCGCACGAAGTCAACAAAGAGAGGGGTTAGACAGCTCAACAAAATATATCAAAAATAAAGAAAAGAAAATAAGCAAAATAAAAGCCGTAAAACAGACAAATAATCACAAGCACAAACAAAAAAACCGAACTACGCGCTGTTGCTCCCCGACAACGGCGCCATTTGTTGAACCCGAAAAATCGGTGATCTTAAGTTCCACATAATGCGGGAACTCAGTCGCTGAATCGACCACGCGAAATTCGGATTAAAACAATAATTAACCCACAACAGAAATCAGACAATGAAAAATGGAGCGGAGTTAAAATTTATTATAACTCTACAACAAAGATGTGTATAGGTGCAAGTATGTGTAGAGGTCGAACACAAGGAGCAGACAGGTAGAACGGGGCAAGTGAATCTACAAAACCATGAATGTGATGTATTTGCCTATCTATGTTATTTTTTGTGGGTTTTAATTTTATATTTTTTATTTTAATTTTTTATTTTATAATTTTGTATTTTGATTTTTTTAATTTTCTGATTTTATATTTTCTTTTTATATTTTATATTTTTTATATTTTCTTTTTCTATAAATAGGATATATATACAAAGTAAGAAAGAGAAGGATAATGTATTAATAAAAATAAGTAAAAATAAGAAAAAATCAGGAAACAAAGTATTTTTAGGCTTTTTGTATTTTTATAATGTTTTTGTGATTTTTGGAAATTTTTCTGAATATTTTTGGTATTTTTAAAGGCCAAAATACAAGAAAACAGTACACTAAGTTGCTGGCCGAAATTAAAATGAGGATTAAAAATACAAATCAGAGTCCAAAATTCCTCAAATTAATTTTAAATTAAAGATAACACAAGATAGAAAATTCAGGAAAAGAAAACACAATTTTTAGATTTTTTTATAAATTTTATAAATTTTTATGAAGGTTTTTAGAGTTTTATAATTTTTAGGAGTTTTCTTTTATATTTTTAATGATTTTTGTACTGGAGTTACTAGACACTAAAATAAGCAAAATATATTTTTTGGGAATTTTCTGAAGTGTTTTTATATTTTTATGGATTTTATAATGCAAACAGTACACAAAATGAGTGTTTTTGAATTTTTATAGATTATAAAATGCAATAAAAATATAAAATAAAAAATATGATGTTAAACTACTATGCAACAAAGACCTATGATGATTTTTGGGGATTTTTTTGGAATTTTATAGACGCATGCAATAATTAGAAATAACAACAAGAGACTACATGCAGGCAAGGGGCATTTACGTAAATATAGAAAAGCTAGAGGGCCAACATGCAAATATTACAAAAAATTATACTGCAATAAAAATATTCGCTGACCAAATATAAATACCCATAAGAAAAAGGATATCCCTACAAAATCGCCAGAAACCACGTGACCAAACACGTGACCTGGCGGGGACGTTCTTGCAATACTTGAAACCCGCAGGGACTGGACGATAAAATTCACACTAATAATATAAGAGCAGAGAAAGGTTTATGCGCTAAACTTTAAATACAAAAATTCTTGGGGAAAATCTTGCAAAATACCCAAGCATGGTACGATCCGTCGGCTGCAAAGCGGTCACTTACGCCACGTGGCGCTACCAGACACCCCGATACCGCTTGGCTGCTAACGGCCTTGATTAGAACCCCATCGGCGATCGAAGGTAGGGAGAAGATCTGATCCGACGGCACATGTGTTGCACGAAGAACATGAGAGGATCCCACGGTGACGAGGTGTGGAGGAAGAACAACCGCCGAACACGGCCTGGATGAGCTTGACGCGCCAAAATCTCCACGCTCGACGCTGCCTTCTCTCCTCTAATGACACCCATATCCCCCCAGGACACCTCCTTATCGACTTGATGCTTCAAAACGCTCCCGAGGGCTCCGGCAGCTGCTAGCGGCGGAGGTGGACCTGGAGGTCCTTTTTGGCAAAGCGCCCCCCAGATGGGGCCTTCCAGATCCTACAAAAACACACAAAAATGCGGAAAGACAAAGGTGGAGGAATCTAGGCTATTGTTAGGTGGGATCGATGGTGAAGAGTGGTCGGGCGACGAGTGGTCAGTAGTGGTCGGAGCAGAGCTCCGGTGAGGGTGATTGGAATGAAATAACGCGATTAATCGATCCAGCTCTAGCCAAAGCGAAACTTAGTGTGTAAAATAACAAAGAAATGCAATAAGAAAGGGAGAATAAACAGAACCTCAACCCGCCAGAATAGGGAGATAATGACCTCACAGTGGGACTCGCCGGAGATAGGTGGAAGCACCTCCGCGTCGCTCCACCGCGCCTCCCAATGGGGAGGTGAGTTAGTTGTCACCTTACTCTAACCTCAGCTCGCAAAAAGAGGGGGTAAAACGGGTCACGAAGGGTTCAAATTCGAAAAAATGGTCGGAGGGGGTATTTTGTACAGGGTGGCTCTGGCGGCTTGAAGACCAAGGGACAATGGGCAGAGCAATGATCCAAAGCCCGAAAAAATCATAGGGCGTGTATCCTTGATATGTGGTGAACAAAAGTCAAGAAGGAATCGAGGCCAAACGATGAAAGGCGCGGCCTACAAAAATCGTCAAAACGGCCAAAAACCAATGTCTGACACAGATTAGACCTTGGTCAGAGAGCTGGTCAACATGGCCCAAAGAACGAAGAAAATAGGCTACATCCGTAATCCAATCCTTAAGATGATGGCTGGGCGTGTATGGTGGATATATAGGGAGAAAAAGTCGAGAAGGACACAAGGCCAAATAATGAAAGATGCGGCCTCGAAAAATGGGAGAAAATGGCTAAAAACACAGCTTTGACGGGCTGCAGGAGCAGACCAGGGAGTTGACCAGCGGGTCAACTTTCGAAGCCACCTGGTTGGTCCACGTGGACCAACCAGGAAAATCCCTGGAAAAAACATTGCTAAAATCAATAAAAAATAGAAAATCAATTTATTATTTTTTAGTTATTGAATAAAAAATGTTTATTATTTTATGAATTATTTTATAGTGATTTTAATTATTTTTTAGAGGTATAAAAATACAAATTACCTTTTATAGCCTTATAGGTATACATATCTATATATTTTATTATTTTATTTTTATTTTGTACATTTGACTTATTTATCTTTTTTTATTATTTTATAAATTTATAAAGTATTTTTATACACTTAAAACTATTTTTATTTTATTTTTTTGAGGTATTTTGTACACTTAATAAAATAGAAATAGTAATTATATAGGTTTGTATATAGGTATTGTACCTAGGTATTGTAATTCAAGTATTTTATTTTGTATTTTATTTAGGTTTTTATTCTGATTTTAATGTACATATGTGTTATAAACAATATTTACAAAATTATAAAAATATAAAATGGTAAAAAGAATTAATAAATAATAAAATGAATATTTTAATATGTACAAGTATACAACAGGGGTCCAAAACTCAACTTTCAAACCGTAGCTCCGCCAAATGCGAAATCACCGCCATTAAATAGCTTATTTTAAATTATATACAATTAAAGTGAGTTTGGTGCAATTGGAGTTTTTATTTTGGAGATACAAGTCTGGGAAGTTAGGATCCTGAATTCTTATTCAGATCATAACTTTTTATCTGTACATTATTTTTGAGTGAAATAAATTTTGTATTTTTTTTATATAAAATTATCTACAACTTTCATGTACAAAGTTTCTTTATTTGAGGTATAAAAAGTGGAACCAAAAATAGGTCCCAAAATGTATAAAGAATGAATAAAATAACAGATGTCTTTTATGTATTTTGGCCCTTATCTCTCCCTACTTTATTCCTTGCCGACTTATTCATCGAGATGCCTAGGTCTCGGGCTTTCATGTCATAAAATATTTACAATATTTTATTCTTTTTCTTTTATTTTTTCTATAATTTTGGCTTTAATTACAATATTTTATACACTATTTACATGCACATGCATGAATGCTAATATGCTGGAATTAAGAGTATTTACACGCATTTGCTAGGGTTTTTGAGGCCAAAATGATAGAATAAAGATGATGAAATGTGGATTCATCACATGCATCCAAGGATAGGTAGCTACACTGGTTACCATCCATTCTTTTCTCCATCTCCTCTTCTTGAGCTGGTTGTACTTGATCTTAGAAGGGAATATTCCCGCTCCTCAAGGAAAGAGTTTCTAGACCCGGGGACTAGAGTTACGTTGTTGAGAGAAGCTATTTCTTTGCTACTTTTGAGATGGAGAGCTATATTTCACTTACACCATACTAGTAAAAATTCATAGTCATAAGAATTTGTGTATGTAGACTTGTTCTGACCTGACAGTTGAGGAGACCTGAATAGGAGTCTTGTAGAACTTAGAGACTGTTAGGTTTTAAATCCATTTCCCATTAAGGTTCCACCACATTAATAATCTAAAGGTCTGACAGAGCTCCATACTATAATTTTATGAAGATAAGTTTAATACTCAATATTGTCCTAATTTCTTTATTTTTCCTTTCCTTTTCTTTTATTCACTTATTCTTTCAAATAAGTGTTTGCTAAGGGACTAGCAAAGGTAAGGCATAGGGGGATGATGAATATGCATTTCATCATCTTTATTAATTTATTTTAGCTTAAAATCCCTTATAAAACACATGTATATAATACTAAATTCTTATTCTTTCTAGCTTGCATATGTATGTAAATATTGTACATATGTTGTTATTTTAACCTAAAATAACTAAATAAAGAAATAAAGGAAAAATAAAGAAAATAAAAAAGACTGTATATATGTAATAGATACAGGCTGACTCGAATCCCGAGAGAAGCTCAAGACTTGACCTGATCGACCTACAATAAAATAGGGGGAGATATGGTCCTTAATCAGAAAATTCAAAAAAATGCTTTGTAAATACTTTTGTATGTATATTTGTATAAAACTTACACTATTTTCTTTGTACACAAAATTGACCTCAAATTAAATACTTTTCAAAATAAAAATTGTAAATAAAAATATTTTCTAAATAATAAAAGTAATTACAAAATAAATCATTTATAGAATAAAAGTCACCACATCCGGAAAAAAGCCATAAAGCGATAATTGAAAGATCAATTCCGGAGATGAATTTTTAGAGTGGTTTGTGCAATTTTACCATTTATTTATCGTATATATTTATTTTTAGGGATTTTTACCTAGCAGACCCTATAAACTTTGCCAATTACCTCCACGACCTTTGAAACAACATAACTCCCCCCTTAAACTTATCAACTCTTACCCCCATGAACCCTGCGGTTATTCTGTTTGAAGCTCGTGAGGGTTCTTGAGGTAATTTATAGGGTCAATGGGGTATTACATTATGCAAAAGGTCGTAGAGGTAATTTAAAAAGTTTATAGGTCTATCGGGTAAAAATCTCTTATTTTTATACATATTATATTTGTAAATAATTGTAAATATTTTTTATAAAAATTTAAAAAAAAATAAAAAAATTTAAACTAATTTCCTTATTTAACTACGTATATAATGTACCATATGTATATAGTATACGTATATAGGTGATTCCCTTAATAACCCTCACAAAAAAATAATAATTAACATTTATTATTAAATTCAATAAAATAACGAAAATAAATAAATAAATAAATAAATAATGTAAATAATTTTAACACTAACTTCCTTTCTTATCTTTATCTAATTTCAATTTTTCCTTATCTTTATCTCCATTCAAAATTTTGAAATTCAAATTCAATTCTTTTCCCTATTAATATGGCTCCTCCTTCGTCATTTCGATTTGATCAATCTTTGGTGAGAGGAGCCTAATCTCCAAGAGCTTCTTGTAGTAGAAAGGTGCCTAGCCTCCGAGCCTTCCGGTGGCAGCGAGTCGGCATTCATCGAGGTCATTACGGCATTTTCCGCTCCCATGATAAGATCCATTTTTTTCTTGTTCTTAATTTAGGTTAATCGTAGTTTAATCTTTTGCATTTTTAATTTCATTGTCATTTTTTTGTAGATTTAGTTAATCAAAATTTTAAATCACTCATCACGATTTGATCCGCCTTCGATTTCGATTTCATCTCATATTCTTGATCTCTCCACGTTTGCATTCTACCTCACACAAACATTTAACTCCAGTCACGCACGGTGACCGGAGACCTGGATCTATCTTCCACCACGCCGGATGCATTTTTTCCATTCATATTTTCTGTCAATAATCTTTGGACCGAGCCGTCGTGCTCGAGTCGGTCGTCGTATTTGTTTTATTTCAGGCAAAGGTATTTTGATTTCAAAAAAATATATAAAAAATTTATTACAATCGTTGTTTAAAAAAATAAAAAAAATCATGAGCAGCTGGCGCCATATCCACCTCCGCCCGCACGTACGCCGCTAGGTTCCCCTTCCTCTGGCCGCGCGACCCACTGGCCATCCGCTCGCCGCCCTCTGCGCTGTTGTAGGAACTCACTCCTCAGGCCGCTCCGCAGCCCTCCACTTGTTAGGGCGTGTTGCTCCCCATCCTGCACAGCCCATCGCCTCCATCGCCAACCTCAAGCTTCACCACCAGCAGTCGTGAACCCAACCGCCGGCGCACCCACACGAGGCCATCTGCCGCCAGCCGCTCTTGGTCGCTCCGCCGTGAGCTCTACCATGCCCACACAGAAGCTCCGACGATCATCCTCGAAAGACTGCTCCGCCACCTGCCACGCGAGGGCGTGTATCGCCCGCTTCCACCGATCTCGCGCCCCTCCTCCATGCAGCCCCTCGAGACACCCGCACCACGCCTCCGCCGATCATCCTACGTCAGCCGCACCGTCTGCGGCGTCCGTCGTGCCTCTGCAATCTGCAAGAAGGGATGGCGCACCCCTCTCTCTCTTATTTTTGGAACAGGAACATAACGCACCAACCGGAACCTTTAAGAATAATTATTTTATTTGAAAAATTACAATAAATCCCCTCCAAGTTCCTTCAATTGCAAAGAAGCTCCTGCCATCTCCAGTCACGTGTGTAGCATGATCACATTGGGTAATTTGCGAATTTTCCCTACTTTTATTTCCTGTTAATTGTTTATGCAAAAACATTAAATATTTACATTTTAGTCCCTGTTTTCCATACTTGAATTTGCATGCTTTTATTATTGAAATAAATAACATTTGTGCTCAATAAATTTTGCAAAATTTTTCTTATATTCCTGTTGTGTGCTTGTTCATTGTATAATTTTTGCATTGCATTGTCTTCACATTTGATATTATTAAAAAATAAAAAACATTGCATTTTCCATGTTTGAACTTTGAAAAATCATAAAAATTCAAATATTGCGTGAAAATTCTAGAAAAAATAGATTAGCTTTCTTTTTGTATCTTTTATTTCCTGTCCAAATTTCGTGAATTAAATATTTTTTAAACTCAAAAAATTGTAAAATTCTAAAACCTTAAAAAATTCATTTAAAATTGTAGAAAAAAATTCAAAAAATAGTGATTTCATTTTCTATTTGTAGATAATTTCTTTTATTTTATAGGAAAAAATGTTTTCATAATTTTGCATTTATTTGGTATTTTTAAATTGAAAAATAATCATATTTGCTCACCGTTTGCTTTTTCCCTTATTTTTATTCATTTTGAAAATCCTAAAAAATCTAAAAATCTTTGAAAATCACAAAAATAGTAAAAATCATTAAAATTACAAAAGATTTTATTTGGATATTTTAAAGCATTTTTGTCATATTTGAAAAATCTAAATAAATAGCATTTCTTTTGTGTATAAAGTTTTTTTGAAAATTATATTTTTGAAAATTAAAAATTTGCAAAAATAAAAATCATTAAAAATTTGAAAATTAGAAAATAAAAAAAATAGAAAGGAAAAAATTTTAAAAATTAAAAAGATAAAAAATTCACAAAAATCAAGATAGTTAGCATTTGAGATGCCATTTTTCTCTTAATTGATTTTTTCGATTATTTGAATAACCCTCGGGAATTATAGCCTCTTTGAGTTCGATCCTATTGCTATACATGTTAATTAAATAACAAAAATTCTCTTGCTACATTTCTTTTATAATTAATTCAGCTTGAGAGAAAAATAATTTTTTTATTGCGTTATATTTGGGGTCAACGATAATTGCGCATTTATTTCATCTGATTTAAAACCCACAAAAATCCCGTTTAACATGCTCTCATCATCTTCTCTCTTCATTTGAAAAGAAAAGAGAAAAAACTACAGGACAAAATAGCCTACGTCAACATTTCAAAGAAATAAAAATGGGATGACATCAGTGATGATGTCACCCCATCTTCTTCCTCTCCAAGGCCGACACTGCCTCCTCCCCTTTTACTCTTCGCAACCATCGCGCTTCTCCTCCTTCCCCGCATAGCACAACGACCAACCCTTCTCCTCTTCACCAATGACAATCTTTACCTCCTCCCCTCCCTCGACTTCGGCTACAAAAGAAGATGGAGGGCAGCAAAGGAAGGGGTGTCCATCATCAAGGATCGCCGCCCCCTCCTCCTTCGCACGACCCCGCCGCCGCCACTGCACCTCGCCGCTCCTCCACAATGCCTCACTGCCACTCGTCACTCATCTGCACCACCCATCGTGCATCGCACCTCCGTGCGCTCCTCCTTGCCACCGTCGAGCCCGTCACAACTCAAGGAAGAAGAAGGGTCCCAAGGACCCCTTTGTAATTTCGATTTTCTTCAAGTTTTTGTATTTTGGACCTAAATGTAATTTGGGAAACTTTTAACTAAATTATGCATTTTTCATTTTCATTTATATATATTCTGTTATATTTGTAATTTTTTATTCAAGTTTCTCTTAATTACTCTTCTCCTCAGGGACCATTCTCTAATTTTCATAAAGTTTATTTCTTTCCTGCAATTTACCCATTAAGCAATTTTTAAATTGATAAATTTCACTTTTTGCCATTCTATTTTATTTAGTTACAATAATATCCTTAACTTTCTATTTATTTGCATTCATGCCCCTATATTGTTAGAAAATTACATAATAACTCTAGCACTTCCAAAAATCATCAAAAATATCAAAAAAATTCAAAAAAATCCCAAAAAAATCTTGTGCGATCCTTATGATGTTTAGAACCACATGAAAGAGAGTCAACGCATTTAGGACTCAAAAATAAAAATAAAAATAGGATTCGATTTGAGTAAATAAAGTTAAAATATCTTTCTAAATAGAATAAAAATTCACGTAAAAAAGTTCAAGTCCCTGTGGATCGATCCTCTACTTGCCCTATGCATATTTTAATATCTGTTGGATTATAGTTGAATACATTTATCTGAATATATCAGTTTTCGTATGCACACACAATAACGCATAAAAATACACTTTAATGCACCAAAAATCGCATCTTCAAAAATATTAATCAATAGAAAAATAATATCTGATATGTAGTTTGGTGAACAAAACCATGATTTCATATCTAGACAAAAAAATACAATATAACCATGTCCTTCCATATCAAACCTATTTATTGGTAGTATAGATAATGATGATGATGACTACCATCACAAGTCGACAATAACACACATGATATAAATATTAAATAGAGTAAAACACACGCACACAATAAGTTTGGGCCAAACTGCACTTATTTTGTGTCTTGTCCTTTATGATGTTTACTGTGAAACCAAGGGTACCTCTGTCTCACAACAAGGGGTGCTAGGAAAGCTCAGATTTGATGGGTTCGACTGAATATTAGTAGTTAAGGACTTCTAATTTGGGGGTGTTGAGATAAAAAGTTGAATTTGAGCTAACATTTGAGCTCATATCTTTAATGGGTCGAACTTGGGTCAAGCATCACTCAACTTGCTTGCACGATTCATTAGCTCAATATCATTTTGAATGATAAGTTAATATGTTATCATCACCACACTTGTCTAACCCAGTCGATTTTGATCCCAAGATGAGAGTAAGAGGTAACTACACCTAATCATTCTCCTTCCAACACCGAGCGGAAGCAAGGCAACACTTGAATACATCAGATCTAAGAATATACAAGTCCATATATGGCATCTAAAACACAATTGACGGGGCGTGTATCTGATCAGTCTTTATACAAGAGCTTGTAGTGGCTCGCAGTTTATAGCCAAGATGATGATACATAAGATTTTAATAGGTTCGCATAACTTATCAAGACTCAACATTGAATCTCTATCCCTTAGCACAGATAGCAACAAGCATCTAAAAAATCTATATCAATAGAATGTTAGTATAATCATCATACTGACAATCATGGTCACACACAACTACGTTAGCATTTCTTAGGATCACATTTGAAATGTATTTATATAATAAAATATATCAAAATAATAATTCAAGAAATATGGAGCATGGTAAATTTCAAAGAATTAAACAACTAAAATAATCCCATACAATGACCTGAAATAATATAACACCATTAAAATTTTGATTAAAAGAAAATATATCATATCAAATCCTAAAAAAATAAGTAAAAAATAAAGCTGATTAATTAACAATTCCAAGTGAATAGAGTCAAAGCAAGAGAACTTTTCACAATATTCAAAGATGAAACATGGAACTATATCTTGGAAAACATAAATCAGCAAGAAATGAAAGAAATAAAATCCCAAGTGGTGAAGAAGATGAAAATGGGAATATGCAAAGGGTGGGGGTTTTGAAAAGAAGGGGGAGAGAAATCTCATACCATCAAATTGGTAGGGTAATTAAAATATAACATGGGTTTAGCCCATATCAAAATGTAATAAAGTGACTATAGCCCTTGGAGACACAGGGTTGAGCAGGGTTGGGTTGGGTTGGGTACTATTCACAGGAGTATCCCCTCCTCACAGTTTACTATTCACCCAACCCTGTGAATAGTACCCAACCCTGCAACCAAACGAAAGGATTGTCTGGTGTAACTCCTACTGTGTAGAAGCTACAATCGTCCGATCATCTATTCTCTATTTCAAGATGCGAGCTCACTATCCCGTGCCTCCTAAGAAGGTCGCCGGATCCTTATCCGACGTTCCTCGTGCATTACAGCTCCTGCTGTAAATGGGATTTACAGCAGAGGATCGGTTTGCCCTCGGAGATTATTATCTAAAATTCCTCCTGCCAATCGGGACGCCGGATTTTTAAAAGGCCACGGAATAATCGCCGCTTGCCGTTGCCCGTTATATATACGCCCTCCCACACTCGTCGGTGGGATTCCCATCCAACAGCGCACGCTCTCCCCCATCAGCTCCCTTCACTTCCAGAGCTCCGAGACAGATCGACCCCACACCACATCCATCCCCGATCTCCGCCTCCACATTGCTCGCAGGATCCATCGATTCCCTCCAGATCTCTGCAACATTGCTTGTGATTTGATGCGGTTTCTTCTCCCGTCACGATTTCCCTTCGCTATTCGTCGATCCCCCGACGAGAGGTGGCGAAATCTGTGACCTTTTTTAGGGTTTCGATCTTAGTCTTCGTTCGTTCTGTAACCGTTTCTCTATCCGTTTGTCAGTTGCAGGTTCGGTTAGGACATCGCTGCTGTCAAAATGATGGGCTCATTTATCACCAGAGTCCTCATGTGAGTTCTTTTTTGGTAAAAAAAGATTACATGCAATATCGATTTCTATAGCTGTTGTGTTTGTTCCCGAAATGTGTTCGTTTTAGAATGACGCTTGGCTATGCTTATCCTGCGTACGAGTGTTACAAGGCTGTGGAAAAGAATAAGCCTGGGATCGAGCAGTTGCGATTCTGGTGTCAATATTGGTGCGCAATTTCTTGGCAGTTTCTGCAGTTGAATTTTCGGGTTTTTTTAATGATTTTAGAGGGTGTTCTTTAAGGAAATTGATGTTGCAGGATTTTGGTTGCCGTGCTGACTGTCTCTGAAAGGTTTGGAGACGCATTCATATCATGGTGAGCGTTTTTTCGGAGAAGCACTTGGTTGTTTTCTTATCTTTAGCCTGAAAGTGATGGTGTTGTCTCTGTTTGTGAAGGTTGCCGATGTATAGCGAGGCCAAACTTGCATTTTTTGTGTACTTGTGGTGTCCTAAAACAAGGGTATGATAACAGTTGTGCCTTGTTTGTTTCATTTTGTTATGATTGCAATGTTGTCCCTATTATTGGTTATTGGTGGTTCCTTTTAGGGAACGACATATGTTTATGAAACTTTCTTCAGACCGTATGTTGCAAAGCATGAAGTTGAAATTGACAGAAACTTGCTCGAATTGAGGGTGCGAGCAGGAGATGCAGTCGTTCTGTATTGGCAGAAGGCTGCGAGCTACGGCCAGACAAGGTTCTTTGAGATACTGCATTTTGCTGCCTCACAATCTCAGTCATCGAAATTGCGCAATGCCCCTGCTCAGGTTGTCTTCAGTCTGATTAGGTTATTCTTATGTGTGTTAGAGATTTTTTCATACGCTGCTGCAAATTCTGATGCTCGTTTTAGATAGGCACACCTATCTCAGTTGCCGATGTTTTGCTTCATTCTTGTGATACTTGAGAATTTTAGCAGCATTAGTATCAAATATAGGAGACGGAACCCACCTTATGGTCTGGTGGTAGAAGCAGTGAGCTCCCATCTAAAGTCTAGGGATCAACCCCACCCTCCCCCTCTTAATCATTAAAATAAATGCAGGAGGCACTTTTTTTACTCTGTGCATCGCAGTATGGTGAATTTATTCACATGATAAAAAAATGATTTCTGGACACAAAGTTGACTGTTGGTTTTGGGGTGTCTTCTTTATTTGATATTTTTATTGGAGATAAAGATTTGGTCCTATAGGTTGACAACACTTAAGCTGTCTTGATTTTATTTATTATTGGCCTGTCTGTTGTGCGGCTAACACTCAGCTGCTTAGTTTGGCCACCATATTTGATGTTTCTTTGAGTGTTTTATTTTTTACAGTTTGTTCCAATGGCGTTATTGAAAGGCCAGTTTGTTCCAGTGTTCTAGTCGAGCATTATTATTGAAAACAACCAAATAATAACCTTTTAGTTGAAATTTCTAGTGGTCAAGCTCCTGAATTTTTTGTGTGGCTAAAATGCATTTGGTACGAAGACATGAAACTGCAAATCACTTGGCGTCAAGAACACAGCCAAGTTTTGCATTCAAGGAACAGGGATTGCCAATCACATGCAATTGATGTAGTGAAATTCTACGGAACTCATAGTTCAATATAATCAGGGATAGGATGTCATTTAGGGATGAGATCTGAAACAAAATATGACACCAATATCTTCTCTATATAACAATTCAAGGAATACCAGGGATAGGATGCCGTTTAGGGATGAAAATGGATATGGATATATCCGAGTATCTGCTTACTATGTTTGAAAAATATCGAATATGATATCTGTATTCAAATATCAATCAAACATGGATATCAATTGTTAAAATTTTCTGAATATGAATATGATAGCAGTAAAAAGATTCGGATTCGGATCCAAATATCAGAATACAAAATAATATATACATATCCATACATATATATATACATGTAAATATAGATATTCACATGAATGCATGCATATATAGTAGTTTGTCCAGTAATCAACTATGCTAACCCAAATCCATACATTCCCTCGATCTCGGACAACCACTACGTCTTTTTGCCTCGACAACTTCGTAGGAGTCGTAACAGGAGAAGCCTCAAGTAGGCTTCAACCCCTTGACGACTATATTTATAAAGCAACCCCTCTGTAAATATAACTTTTAGTGATTGGCTAAATATTTCTATTATAGTGTATGTATTGTAATTCTATATTTTTTTAAATTGGTATTAATTCGATTCATTTTTGCTCTTTATTCAATCATGATACATATTTGATAAATATTCGATTCGAATTCGTATCCGATTATGTTAGGATATGATTCCCTAAATTCATATCCGACTCGTATATCTATCCATATTCGATAGAGATGAAACAAATATGGATATGAAAATAGTCATATCCGACCCGTTATCATCCCTAATGTCATTTCCCAATTAGTAATGAAACATTGTACAGTGGCAACATGCTTGTAAAGTATTTGACGTGCTGATTTAAACTAGAAGATTTAGGATCTTATTATTGAGCTGTGACATGCATGCCATATTTTTGGCATGCTGGTTTTAAACTAGAGACTTGGGATCTTACTTTCAAATAGCTATTAAGTCAGAACGATGAACCACATCTGGGAACCTCTATTTGAAACTGTGGGATGCAGGTTCAATATCGCAACACTTCTGGGAAGTCCTGCATCCACCTGGAATTCACTTGTTCTTCAGCACGAAATGGGAGAATAAAAGCCTTCTCAGGCAAATGTTTTATTAACAAGGGAGAATGAAGGACTGTGGATTGCGAGTTCAGGTCGGTTATGGCAAAACTGATCATCAAAGAGTTTTGCTAGAGTTTTGGAAATAATTCCATATTTGATAAGTAAAGTTTGACATGAGGGAGAAATGCGAGATTGAGTTTTTTTGTCGAAGTCCATAGGAGAGACAGGTGTCTATTATATATAGTTCTTCAGTCATTGGTCAGGAAGCTTGTTTTGGTTTTGCTCATATGCAGAATATGAAAAATATTTTTGGTTATGGTTGGATAGTTGGTATATGGTGGTACTTTAAGGGGTGCCCCCACAAATTTTTCATGGTTGATTTAATAAAGATGGGAAATGTTCAAGTTGCTGAGATGGAGGTGCTTGGACTTCCGCAGAGGTAAGAACTGCTAGAACAACCAAAGAGAGTTTCTTTTCCTCGTTGCTATGGAGTATTTCCATGTTAACATTGAAGAACTCGCCCATTTATAGTGGTCCAAAATCTCTGTATAAGTTTATAAGTTTTATCAATGATCCATTGTATGAAAAGGGACAATTTGGGAGAGTCACATGGATATTTCTTGGTGATTTGAAAGTTCAACTTCCCTTAAAATCTTCATGCGAATGTTTGGAGGGATTGAGCCCTCTCTATCACCCTGAGCTCCCTGCAACCCCTTCTCCCTCCGTTCCCTCAATGCCTCCCCATATGTCACATCGGCCCTCCGTTGCCTTGACAACCTCATCCTGGAGCCGCTAATGACGTGCTTACGTAACTCCTTCCCGAGCCACCATCCTCGTGCATTGTCGTCGCCACTGTAGGATTCTTGTTGTTGCATTTTCAACAATCCTACCCCCTTGTGAGACACCTCTTGCATCGGGGAACGACTCGTCCCACCCATCTTTGTCAACTATGGTGATCTGTCGCAACCCCTTATGGTAAGGAGTAATGTTTTTCCCTTCAGGGAGGATGCTCAAGGCGGAGGAGGTTGGGATGAGGGCAGTGAATGAGTGGGTGGGGGAGGATGGGTGCAAATGAGGAAGGGGGATGCGATGAGACCGAGGAGAGGGGCAGAGGTGGAGGGGTGGAGGCGATATGTTGTGATGATGGGATGGATGGGGGGTTGCGGTGGTAAGAGTGGTTGATGAGGTCGGGGCAACAACCATTGGACAAAGGATGAAGGGGAGGGAGGAATGAAACAAGAAGATGATGAGTATAACAACATATCATTCTCCCACATTAAGTAGGGTCAGATACATGTACTCTTTGCCTCCATTCACATCTATTTTGGGTCGTTCGGGTCTTAGATCTAAGTAACTAGGATCCATTTGGATAGTCTCCTTCCAATACGTCTTGGACCTTCATCGTCCTCTCTTAGTGGCTCAACATCTTAAATTTTGTATCTTCTAACTTGTACATCGGTATACCTCTTTTGCAAATGGCCAAACCACCTTAAGGGGTTCTCTCTGAACTTATCTTCAATCGGAGTTACACTAACTTTCCTTCTGAGTGCATCGTTTCGAATCCGATCTTTTCATGTATGACCACACATCCACCATACTATTTTCATTTATGCTATTTTCATTCTTTGCACATATCTATGATTCACATGCCAACGTTCGTATCCATAGAATTTAGCAAGTCTCACAACTGCTCTATAATACTTTCCTTTGATTTTCAAAAGAATTTCCTTATCAATAAGAACAATAGAGGCATATCTCTATCGATTTAGCTAACCTGCATTTATTCTTTGAGTAACATCTCTTTCAACTTCCCCATCGTATTGTAAAATATATCACAAATATCTAAAAGAATCTTTTGTTATCTTCTCCAATCTTCACCTAGATTCCTTCCATTGCTTCCATCAAATATGGGCTCTATATATTCAATCTTATCCTACTTATACGAAATCCCTTTGCCTCTAAGACATGTCTCCAAACATTAAGCTTCTCATTTTTTCCATCTCTAATCTCATCAACCAACACAATATCATCGACAGATAACGTACACTGAGGTATCTCATCTTGAATGTAACTAGTCAACTTGTCCGTAATCAAAGTAAAAAGGAACGGATTGAGTTGAACGTTGATGGAGATGGATGTTGATGCCAAAGTAGTTGGTCTTTCAAGACTGGATCCCTATGCAAGATGAATCCCCATCATACATATCTTTTATAAAGGTTAAGGTACAAGAAATGCACTTGTCTCTTCTGAGTCTTCTCCAAAACTCTTCACAAGTGGAACTGAATCATAAACTGTCTCCGAATAAATAAAAAATCATATATAGATTCTTTCTTTTAGCTCTATAAATCTCCATTGTCTTCCTAAACAGATGGAATTCAATAGTTGAGAGGCCTGACATGAATCCGAATTGATTTTCTGTTAATTTGGAAACTTACCTCAACCTTCTTTCGACCACACATTCCCGAGGAAGAAGACGAGTAAGGAGAAAAAAGAAAATAGATAATTACACTTGTATACTTTTTTTTTCATTCCAACTATGCTTGTGCCTCTGAGATAATGCTTGGGAATGGACGACAATTAACCCGATGGGCATAACTGTTAATCATCCAAAAAAAGTAGGGGAATATGTGATAATGTAAATAAGGTAGGGATATAACTGTAATTGTAGAATCATGGAGGGACACAAGTGTAAAAATCCAATATTTTAAGATGGGATGCTCTACGGATCTGCATGTTAGCCTGTGAACCATAAACATTTATAGAGAATGGTAGTAGCAGAAATGAGAATGCTAAGGTGGATGTGTGGACACACATGTAAAGATCGGATTGGGAATGATGCAATCAGAAGGAAAGTTGGTGTAGCTCCGACCGAGGATAAAATGTGAGAAAACTGCTTAAGGTGGTTTTGCCATTTGCAAAGGAGGTCAACTGATGTACCGGTTAGGAGATGCGAGTTTTGGGATGTTGAACCGGCTAAGAGAGGGCGATGACGGCCTACGAAGTGTTGGAATGAGTCTATACGAAGGGATCTTAGTTTTTTGGATATAAGCCCGAGATTGACCCAAGATAGATATGAATGGAGGCAAAGAATCCATGTAGCCGACCTTACTTAATTGTGGGAAAATGCTTTGTTGTTGTTGTTGTTGGATGTCGGAGAACGTGGACACTATGTGCTTTTTCCATAGAGCAATGAATGAAATCAATATGGTCTTCTATTGCCATTTCATGGAATGTGTAACATTTATAGGAGGTGCGGTTGGATAAACGGTTCATATTACCCATCCATATGGCTACACAAGGAGGTTATATGGCCCGGTATGGGTGATTGTTTCTTAAAATGCAGCTGAAAAATTTTGGTTGGACTAAGAGAACTCCTTTTATAATTAGCTGCGGGGTGTCTGCCAGATTTTGCTTGGCTTGCCTTCATTCACATGTAACGTCTGTTAATTGAACACAACTTCATGCTAGGTCTGCCGTGGCTTCTTCGTATCCACTTTCGAGTAGGGTCCAATAAGCGTTAAATATTTGCTGCAAGCTGAGGCACAAGTTTGTACCATGTGTAGCTTGGACGCTGCACCTACTCGTTGTGCACTCTGTGTACAGTTAGTGTGCCTTGAGGCAGGTAGGTGTTGCATAGATTGCATGCAGAGAGAGCAAAGTGCACATGCAGCATTCATGCATGTTTCATGCCGTGTGCAATTTTATGTACATACTCTTCCGTTCTTGTTTTGGACAACTCACGCAGGAAAGATCAGAATAAAACACATCTGAACACTAAATTGGGATCAATCCGACTTGCACCCTGCAACTATCCTGGCAGAACTTGCTTTACTAAGCACTCTTGTTACAATAAAACCTTCCATGAACAAAATCATTGATCTGTTTTTGCCTTGATAATGGAAATCTATCTTTTTTTACACTTCTTGTTGGTTCTCTATCGTAAAATCTTGATTCGATGCCACAATGGAATGTTAAGCCATTTTTGACATGTTTGTAGTCGCCTGCAGCGATGAATAAGAAAGCCCAAGATGATCTTGTATAGCTTCATGACGATGAAGCTATTTCTCGTTTCTTAGTGCTCTTATATTTCTTAATAGTTTTTCCCTAATTGAATCACTGCAGAAACAAAGCAATTCTCGATCGATACCTGCATTGGTGCCTGCAAGTCCAGTGAAGAGCCAATCATGCAATGCATTAGCACTGCCAGCAGAATCCAGTTCGTCGGCACCTTCGCAGCAACCAAGTGCACATTACCCTCCAAGTCCGGGAAAGAACCAGACCGCTGCGCCACCAGTGCAGCAGCAAACCTCGCATCTCTCACGAGTCCCTTCCAAGAGCCAGATGCACGGTGTTTCAGCTGAAGCGACCTCGAATGCCATCAAGAGCCAGCAGTGCAGTCCTCCGGTAGAAGCTCCATCAAGTCCTTCCAAGGTCCAGTCTCGCAGTGCTCCAGCCGAAGCAGCACCAACCCCGGCCAAGAGCCAATCACGAAGTGCATCGTCACTTATGCCATCTAGTGCAAGCAGTAGCTCCTCCAAAATGAGCGAAGACAAATCTAAACTGCCAAATGTTACCAGTTCAACCGCCTCAACAGAGGATTCTAAAAACCCACCGGAGGAGAACGTCATGGAAGAAGCCATTCGAGTGACCTGTGGCCGCCTGCGAAGCACACGATCCGGTGCTGCGCCTATGGCTACTAGCCCCTCATGTTGTCAGTGACAAAGACTGTCGATTTGTTGTTTTCATTGTTTGCATCCTTTTTCGGCACTACTGTAAAAAAGTAGGAAGTAGGGTAATGTCTACTGAATGTGACCGAGAATTAGATCGCAGTAATAACATCAGTAGGTTGAATGGACTAATGTGCTGTGGTGGTGGATGTGGAGATAAGAATTGCATCCTCTCTTTCATGTTGTCGCGAGACAGAGTACTTGTATAGAAGAGACCATCTTTTATCATGCGTCGCCCTGCACTGAAACTTGAAATTGCACATTATGGTCTTTTTTGGTCTCTTGTCGATGACAATGTTTGTCGAAGTTCTCGCAAAAAAAACAACATATACTCATTCAGTTTACTTGAAAGGAAACCGAGCGAAAGATAACCAGCGAAAAAAATGATCTATGGAGCAAACGACCACGAGAAAGGATCGGCCGGAATTAAGGACAAGCAGAATCAAGGTCAAAAACACCAACTTTAGTATAGAGGAAGAAAATTGAGAATCACAAATGACATGAATTAGAATGGTACTCCACAAACGAGGTAAATTCCTTAGTAGTGTAGTTGAAGAACATAATTCCTCGAACATGGTCCAAAAAATGTTAATTCCCTGATTAATGTTGTGAAATCGCATGGAATCTATGCGATATGCATGTCGCATATATAAAATGCGACACTTATACAATAATAAATCAAAGTTGACATTTTTTTACATTTAATAATAATGAAAAATGCATGGAATCTATGCGATATAGGTAAAAAATATGAAAATCGCCTTTTTTCTATGCGTTATGGGTTTTTTTGACTGTTAATAATATATGAAAGTTGCATGTCTTATATGCGACATACATAACGCATAGATTCCATGCGATTTCACTACATTATTTAGGGAATTAACATTTTTGAGACCATATTCGAGGAATTATGTTCTTCAACTACACTACTAAGGAATTTACCTCCCACAAATGTTCTCGCTGGTTACTTTCATCCATATTCCCAGCTTTGAGGTGAAAGAAGATATCTTCGTTCTATTATATATATGATGGAATAATCTTCGAACAAATTTCCACAGGAAATCCGAGAAATAATTACAACAGCATCATAGAACGCATCCGAGAGTTGAAAACGTAAAACGATCCCTACATTACATATAACTCCCAACAAAAGAAGTTGGAAAACATGCATCCATCATCCCGTACCTACACCTCAAAACAGCAAAAATACAAAGTATATATTGATTGCATTAGAAAGAAAGAATCGTCATCGTGCCTTCAGCAGCATTACATGTACATCTCCATTCAAGCAAATCAACTCACACTCCGCTCCTCACCTCCCCTTGGGGTTCATAATGTTGAACACCGGATCAGCGTCCTCATTTGAATCCTCGCTCCCGCCAAAACTGCCCCCTTCGTTGAGGCTCACATCGACGAAGTTCTCGTCGACCGCCTGGGCCTTCGCCCTCCCGCCTTCCCCTCCCGCTTCCAGCAGCTGCAGCGCGAACTCGAGGTTCCACAGCACGTCCCCCATAGACGGCCTATCCGTGCCATGATCCGCGAGGCACTTCTCCGCCGTCTCCGCAAACTTGCTCAAGCACTCTGGATGGATCTTCCCCTTGAGATGGGGATCGATTATGTCCGCCAGCGTCCCCTTGCGCTGGCACGCCAGCGCCCAATCCGCCAGGCTCACCTGCTCCTTGGGCAGGCTGGGATTCAGCGCGGGCCTCGCGCACAGCACCTCGAACAGCACCACGCCGAAGGAATAGACGTCGGACTTGTCGGTCAGCTGCTGCCTCCTGAAGTACTCCGGATCGAGATACCCGAAGCTACCCTTCACCATTGTGCTCACGTGCGTCTGGTTCATGTCGCTCGGCCCCGTCTTCGACAGCCCGAAATCGGAGACCTTGGCGACCCAATTCTCGTCGACGAGGATGTTGGTGGTCTTCACGTCCCTGTGGATGATGGTGTACTTGGCACCGGTGTGGAGGTAGTGAAGCCCCCTGGCTGCCCCAATGCAGATCTCCAGCCTCTGCTTCCAGGACAGGGGAGGCTTGTTGCTCTTGTAGATGTGCTCGCGCAGCGTGCCGTGCGCCATGTAGTCGTAGACGAGGATCATCTCGCCGTTCTCCTCGCAGTACCCGATCAGGGAGACCAGGTGCCGATGCCGGAGCTTCGACAGCATCTCGATCTCCGTCTGGAACTCGTTCACCCCTTGCTCCGACGACGGGTTCGACCGCTTGATCGCGACTTTCATCGATCCCCCGTCGACGATCCCCTTGTACACCTTACCGAACCCGCCGACACCGATCACCAGATTCTCGTCGAAATTCTTTGTGGCCTGCTTGATCTCCGCGAACGAGAAGTGACGGCAGAGGCTTGCGGCGAGGCTCGATAGATGGCTGCTTGCGGTGCTCTTGCCAGATATCGTCGACTTGCTGCCGGTGTGGGAATTTCCATAGAGCGGGAGCCATCCAGAGGCGCCGGTGTCACCTCCTTCATCACGCTTCTTACGCTGGTACACCACGATGCAGATCGCAAAGACCAGGCCGAAGGCGGCTGCGCCGCCTGCGGCACCACCATGAAGTGTGCGTTGTTGTTGGTATTCGAGTTGAATTGCGGGATGGCCTCTGCTTCGACCATCATCGGCGATGGCTCCGGGTTGGGCCCAGCGAGATTTCCGGTGGGATCAGCGAGCTTGAAGACCTCAAGGCCGTTGAGGATGGCGTCGTAGAATTCCGGTTTCGAGTCGGCCGCCGGATGCATAGCTACCCAGAGCTGCTCGTCGCCGAGGCCGTCAGCCATGTAGACTGCATAATCCTTGTACACCGGCACGGCCTTCGACGAGGTCCAGCCGATTACGTCGGCTCCCGCCTGCGCCGTGCGGTTGTTCACGTAGATGTTGAAGGCCCTCTGGTTGAGCTTAGTGAGCTGCAGCTCGCAGAAGTGGAACCTCACCACATAGGTGAAGTTGGCATCAACCTGGAAGATCCATGTCAGGTTGTAGTTTAGGTTGATCTTCGGGTCCGGCCCCATCGACCGTGCGGTGCTGTAGACATCGAGCGGTGCGACGTAGTCCGGCAGCTCAGGAGGGTACTGGAGTGTCACGTTTTGTTCAGCGGAGAATGTCACACCAAAACCGGCACCGTAGATGTACAAGGAGTCATCGTACCAAGCCCGCGACAGCCCGCCGGAGTCATTCTTGGGGGGAATGTACTGCCCGCCGACATTCAGCCGGTACATGGTCTGAAGAGCGCCGCCGCCGACGGCAATTGTCTGGTCAGAGAAGCCGACCATCAATGCCGGCGACCCATAAAGCTCGTCCGGTGTCGATATCACCTCGATACCATTCACAAATGCGTAGGAATTCTTGTGCTCCGGTGCCGGTGTGAATGTAAGCACGATCGTGCCATCGGCGGAGGGTGGCAAGGAGAATTCCTTCACTATATAGGCCTGCGTGAGCGCTTGCGCGGTCACGTAGGCGCTGAAGTTACGTAGGAGCGTGACCGCGGCGGCACCGCCGGTGGCGGTGACGCCGAAGTATGCGTCCTCGGGCGCGAGGTTGTTGTAGGAGGACGGATAGAAATGGAGACGGACGTAATGCCGGGTCTTGCCCTTCACGGCGAAGCGGTAGGCGGACTCCGAGGAGAAGACGCGTGCGGTCATGTACGGGACCTGCGACGGCAGGGCGGGGTCTTGGTATGCGGCTTTCGCCGGGGCGGAGTTGCTGGAGGTGATGGTGATTTGCTTGTCATTGTCGCCGGACCACGTGCGGCCGTCGGCGTCGGGTGAGTCGTCGGAGAATCCGCAATTGAGGAGGATCGCGTCGTCGGGGACGTACGCGTCGGCTGCCGAGGAGAGGAGGAGGAAGATGAGGAGGAGGAGAGGGGTTGTAGACGACATGGATTGGGAATTGGATAACGGTCACCGGCGTACAGGAAAACAGGGGGAAGGGGGTGAGGGGGGAGAGAGAGAGAGGTGGGCGTTATGTTTTCCTGTACGCCTTGTGGTGGAGAAACGCTTCTTCTGTGGGTGGGGGGTTACTACTGCTAGAGGTGGGGGGTGGGGGTCAGGCCATGGTGAGGAACCCCTCCCTTGTTTTGGTGCCTTCTCTTGGTTTTGGGGGTTTGTTTAGAGAGAGAGAGAGAGAGAGAGAGAGAGAGAGAGAAGGGCCATCTTTCGATCTGGTTTTTTTGCTATAATTTGATGGAGCGGTAGAGAGGGAGAAGCGGAAGGAGAAAAGGAGCCGTGCGGTGGGGAGTGGAGATGCGCGCGGGAGCGAAGGAGAGGTTTTGAGCGCGGGTGGTGAAATATTACGTGTACCCTTTCCTTGGTGCTTCGCTTGAGTTTTTTCTCCTTCTTCCATTAATCTGAATGATCACCAAGGAACCTTTTTATTCATATCATTTAATACAATAAACTTATTTGTGAAAGTATTGGGGTTAAAGAGACCCGTTGTAGGGGGTTGATGAGGGGGGCTGATGAGCAATTTGGAAAATTTCAGGAGGTTTACCGTAAGATGCCACGTAGATCTCGCAAAATGTCATTAATGGAGAAACGTCTGATATTGATAGTGATGAATCCATGATTCATTAACACTTCTATCGTATTTTATCTTGAAATCCTTAACAAATGTATGTAAATATTTATTAAGTCACGTATTTTATAAAAACTCATGAATAAAAATGTATTTTTATGCATTAAAAATATGTAAATAAATAAAGAATAAAAAGAAAATAAAAAGAGAGGTAGACTGTAAATATATACATATATACAGTATGACTAATAAAATATAAATATACCTGAATGTTATTTATATAACCTAACCTTCGAGATCAAGTCAACATGGATTGATATGCAAACAAGTAAGCAGGGGGAGATAAGAATGAAAAGCACAAAAGGAATTAATTATACACTGCATATATTATTCATTATTTATCCAATAATTATCAAAACTTCAACGATTTTTAATTAATTCATTTATACATAGTTTTTTAACCAAACTCTTCTCCTATTTATTTCTAAAAATGTATATAAAAATATAAAAATCCTAAAAAAAATCCAACCTATATATATGCTAAGAACGCAAACTTTCAAATTGTCAATTTCTCAAATTTCGAACATTGTAACTCTTTCATACGAACTCCAATTTCACTCTACTAAACTTTAAAGTTCATAAAATAATATTCTATAATAAATAAAAGTGGTTACTAAAATCAGAGTTCGTTTGTAAAAGGTCGATTTTGGGATCTAGTGACACTTGGGTTTCTGAGCTATCTATTTTATTTAGAATTAATATTTATAGTTTTAGTGATTTTATAATTTTTAATTATTTTCTTGATCTTGTAGATGATGTATAAATTATTTCAGAATTTTTAAACACTATTAATATTTTAAATAAATAAAACCCTGATTTATAGATGAATTTGAACTACAACATATACACCTATATTTATTTATATATCTAACTTAAATTATTAAAATTCAGAAATAATTGCATATATCTTAGTTATTATCTTAATAATAAATAAAATATAAAAATAATATGTTATTTATTAAATTATTAAATAAAAAATAAAAACCCTATTTAATAAGTTTACTATATACTTATTTAATAATATTATATTTATAATTCATTAAATAATTATTATTTGTAAAATAAACTGTATAATAAATTAGTTAACTTAATCACTTAAATTTTTTATTTCTATAACTACTTTAAATAATGTTATTTACTATTTTTTATTTAATTAGTAAGAGTAATTATCATCTGGCCTACCAGGTTCTGACACGTGTCCGCAGATGGGCTTTCTTTTTCAAGAACCTTCAGCTGAAGGTTGTTACCACCAACCTCATTTCTCTTAATTATCCCTTTTTCAATATTCACCCAACTTTCCATCTAATCCCTCCATTTGACAGACCTAATCACCCTAATACACGCCTACCCTTAGATCATCTTTAACACCCTTCTGATCTACCTATTTATTGGTCTAAAGACCCATCGTTTATAATGAACTCTCCCATTCCCAAAACTACATGGCCGACCACTTCTTCCCCCGACTCTGGCCGGCCAAGGAGGTGATAGCTCCTATTGAGGCCTCCGCGTGGAAGCTTGGTGATCAGAGGAGCATTCCAAGGTGACTTCACCACCATCGCTGGCACAAGCATCGTCCAGCTCCAGCAAGTGCTGCCCGTAGAGCGAAGATCGAGGATCCTATATCCTCATTCCCATGTGCAAACACATTCATCCCTCTTTAATTTCTTAATCCTCATGTCCCAATTAGGTCATCTAATTATGTAATTAGGTAACATAATCTTCTTGTTTGATTCTCACAAAAAATCCAATTCACAATTTCAATATAATTCGTACCATTTTACATCTGAACGACACCTTTCCTAGAACTACCTTAAACCTGCAATTTATATCATCATTTGGCCGATTCTTAGGAATCGTGCAAGTCAATTACATCTCTGTAGGCCCACAATAATTTCTGGAGCCTCTGTCTTCACCACTTCAACTGGAGCTTTGATAAATCCCATATTTATCATCATTAATCATCAATATTATCTCTCTTGCTTAAGTAAATCAATAAGATTAAGTGAAAGTTAACATTATTCACTAATTTGTGTGTTGTATATAATTGACCCTAATTACTCTATATTAACTAACCTTATTATTGTGCTAATATTTTATGTATATATTTAATATTAAAAATCAAATAAAAATTAGTATAATTATGTAAATAAATAAATAAACATAAGATAAAATAAAAACCCATAAAAATAATAAAAGAAAAATAAAAGAATTGTTTTATATGGTTTTAAAATGTATTTATTTTTTAGCCTTGTACAAATGACCTCTGATCTCTTTGACTTCTACATGAGAGTTGTAGATCTCATCGAGACTACAACTCTCATGTTTTCAGTTTTTCCTAATTCTTCTTTCTTTTATTTCCTTTTGAATTTATCCGTTATTTTTTATTTCTCTCAATTTTTATTGGGTCGTGTGGCCCCTCTATAGCCGTCCACTTGGCCGCTCATCCTCGTACCATCCGCTCTCCACTAGGATCGTTGGATTTTGATCCAACAGGTACTGGTCGTCATCAGCCTCCCGCCCATATTCTCAAAAGGTTGCACCGTTTCATTGCGAGCCAACTTCTCCAATTATGGCAACCCCCTCCGACGTCATCTTCCCTCGCAACTACCAATAACTGATCACCATTCTTCCCTCGTATTCACCCGCCATTCGATTTCTTCTAAATCCTTCTCCCCTGATCGTGGGTGGTGGTTGAAACCACTACCTTCAACTCCCTGTCTTCAACCACCCTACCATCAAAACCTCCATCTTCGGGCAACTTCCACTGCACCCGCCTTCATGCAAGGTACCTCCTAGCCCTTCTACCTCTACCTTTCTATGACAGAGAGTAGGTGAGATAGAGAGATGAGATGAAGTGAAAGCATCCGACGAGATCCTTGGTGTACACCAAGATGGCAGAACTTCCTTACTTTTGCTTGAGTTCGAATATGTATCCCAGATTCCGACGCTATGACCCGGAGCTATCAAGCTTCATTCAGGCTAGCGATTCAACTTCAATCCTTCATTGATTTCTGCTTTACATCCAGGTAAGATATGTATTATGTTTTACTTGAGTTTTCACTAAATTTTAAAGTCCTTCTCAGTCAAGGATTATACGATCTTCTCATTTGGATGTCTTCGTATTTCATCCATCATTCACACGTTACTCTCTAGTGATCCATTTCACTTCTCCATTATCATCTCACCTCGATCTTTTCTAGGCTACTCCTTATCCTGGAACCCAACTAGGGATCCTTTCCTTCACGACGTTTAATCCCTTCATTCCATCTCGTATCCACTTCAAATAAGTCGCATGCACCTTGTCTGTGGGTTGGACTAACATTGCAGGTCGGTTTAGCTTCAACGATCGGAGATTGAGACCAAGCTCTGGTCCCTATTTTCCTCTTCGGAAAAACTTCATCAACATAGCATTTTGAGGCGCCTCTAACTTCCTCAGCCCTTGATTGCCTTCACATAACCATCAGGAGGGGTATACGATCTTTAGAGTCTCATAAGGAGCGAGGTAAAGCGTTTCAGTCTTTGACGGAGCCCAACCTGAGCGCCGCTGCACGCGGAGGATTCGAAGAATACTTGAGGAGCAGATATTGTCGATCTCCCCAAATTAGGCGAGATCCGATGGTCTAGATTAATCCACATTGCCAGCCTGAGGCAGTGCTTCAACCCTCAGGCTCATGTGTCGAGTCTGTATTCGAGCCTCACGCAGAGCAGCAGAGACGCCCACGTGCACTGAGCCTACAGATTCGAGCCTAGATAGGTCACATGCAGTGCACACGTGCCTTGGTAAATTGTAGAACTGCCCTCTACTTTTCCATAATTGAAGATAAGACCTTCCGCCTTTTGTGTAATTTACATTTCATCCACTACGAGTTATTTTATTGGCATTTAAGTCCAATTTTGTCATGTTTTCTAATAAAACTTGTAGTTTTTATTGCAAAATGCCCTTGGATTGATTATTGAATATCTTTTTATTTATAAATCCACATGAAGTGATTTTGGTCTCGATTGAAAGCTTTTTTGATGTTCCATCTAGTGGCGTGATTTGTTGTAATTTTGGTTTAAAAATCACGCATTAACTGTTCCTTCTTCTAAGTGCTTATCTAGATCTTTAAATCAAATCGAAAATGCACTTTTTGTGAGAAATTGAACATGTTAATTACATTGATTCTTTATGACTTAATTCTGGTTATTTTTATCATTATCATTAAGTCATTCAATTATTTAATTGCTTGTCTATTAATAAAGCATCATAGGGAACTTAAAAGATGATTTATTATTGAATTCTCGGGAGACAAATCAATTTTCGTCTAATTCATGCTTTAATTTTCATTAAAATTCAGGAAGTTTTCTTTTCAATTAATACAAGTTTTTGTTATTGTTGTGTATTTACTCATATTGTGAATGTCATGATTGTGTCTTTGGTGCATCATTGTCTTCATCTAATTTAATTGCATAAGAAAATGAGTTAAAATTTTGTCTTGTTTGGATTTTTGCATCCGCTCGTTATTATCATCCTATAAATTGCTACCTTAAATATTTGGCACTTAGAAATTATTCACCAAATTGCTCCCATCCTTGTGTTCGACCCTGGACTTCTCAGGATATAAATTTATGCCGAATCCTCCTCGTGGAGATATTTTATTCGGTTCTCCATGATCCGCTAAATGCCCATGCTATAATGGATACTATGTAATATATGCATTTAGTGATTCATCAGATGGCGCCATTGCTAGGGACGCGTCACATCTTGTGATCAATTTTTGGTTAAAATATATTTAAGTGATTTTTGGGTTAATTATTTTGAGCATGTATTGTTGGATGGTTTCTTTTGTGTCTTTAGTGAATTGTTGTTATTTTTTCTAATTGACTATCTTAATTCTCTCAAGAACTATCTAATATCATATTGTTTTATGGTAGGCCCGTGGAGCCGACAACTTTCGGAGGATCGTGGAGGCGAGAAGCTTGGAGTTACTTGCTAGAGAGCCCGTGAAGCAAAATTTGTTGAGCTTATTATTATCCTTTATGTGTTATTTATGTATTTACATTTCTTCATGTTCCTAACTTGTAATTTTCCCAAGGAATTTTCTCCTATATAAGAGAGCTCAGGGGATCTATGACTATCAAGTCATTGATTTTTCCCAACATGGTATCAGAGTGACGGTCCTAGACCGGGGTTCTTGTATCCCACTTTAACCCTAACCCAACGCCCATGCCCCCCATCTCCGGCGCCACCCCTCCTCCCTCGCACCCCTCCTCCCTGCATGCCCCGCAATGCGCCTGCACCCCCCCCCCCCCCCCCCGCGCGGTCGCCCCCATGCCACGCGACCCCCGCTGTGCTTCGCGGTAGCCTTCGTTGCGCTTGCGACCCCTCCCCCCTCGTGGCCGCCCCCGAGCCCCGCGTCCCCCAGCGCCCGCCCTGTATGTGACCCCCTCTGCGCCTGCGCATGCCTGCACCTGCCCCTGTGCACACGATGCACATCTTTGCCCTGCGCCACCGTTCCCTGCACACAGGTGTTCACATGCATCTGTGTGCCCCTGCGAGCATCATTTGTATGCATCAACGCACATCGCTGCGCTTGGAAACCTAGCCTAAAACAATAAGCAATGAGGATGGTTGTATGAGTCTACAGATACAACCAATCTTCTATATGTGATTGCGGTCATTTATAAAAGTCTACTCCCACTACAGGAATTTAAGCTTTTCGGGACGACAACTAACGACGGTCACACAAAGATCGTCTATGTTGATTTTCAGGGACGGTCGATTGTGGACCGTCGCTTATAACCTTGCTATGGTAGATGGTCTGCGAGGCGTTGCCTCCTTTCTGTACCTTTTTCCCTTCCCGGAGGGCCATTGGGGACGGTTCCAACCATCTCGTACACTCTTATGTTGGCGTTGCGACATACCTCGGGCCATGGGTGGCGAGTCATAGGGGACGGTCGCTAACGACCGTATCCTCTGCCTGCGTTAGGTCACTGCACGATTTTTCCTTCTCGAAGGGTCATTGGGGACGGTTCCGACCATCCCTTATTCTCTTTAGTTGGCATCGCGATAGACCTCGGGCCATGGGTGGCGGGTCATAGGGGACGATCTTTCATGACTGTTCCCTCTGCTTGCCCCAGGTCACTGCGTGATTTTTCCTTCCCGAAGGGCCATTGGGGACAGTTCCGACCGTCCCCTATGCTCTTATGTTGGCATCGCGACAGATCTTGGGACATGGGTGGCGGGTCATAAAGGACGGTCGTTCGCGATCGTCCCCTCTGCCTGCCCTAGGTCACTGCGTTATTTTTCCTTCCCAAAGGGCCATTGGGGATAGTCCGATCGTCCCGTATGCTCTTCTGTTGGCGTCGCGACAGACCTCGAGCCATGGGTGGCGGGTCATAGGGGACGGTTGTTCGCGACCGTCCCCTCTGCCTGCCCCAGGTCACTATGTGATTTTTCCTTCCCGAAGGGCCATTGGAGACGGTTCTGACCGTCTTGTATGCTCTTCTGTTGGCATCGCGACATACCTCGCGCCATGGGTGGTGGGTCATAGGGGACGGTCGTTTGCGACCGTCCCCTCTGTCTACCTCAGGTCACCGCACGATTTTTCCTTCCTGAAGGGCCATCTCGTATGCTCTTCTGTTGCCATCGCGACAGACATTGGTCCATGGGTGGTGGGTCATAGGGGATGGTCGTTCGTGACCATCCCCTCTGCCTACGCGATAATGTGAAGTCATTGGTCCATGGGTGGTGGGTCATAGGGGATGGTCGTTCGTGACCATCCCCTCTGCCTACGCGATAATGTGAAGTCATTGGTCCATGGGTGGTGGGTCATAGGGGATCCACCGCCGCAACCTCCACGAACCAAAGCAAAGAGGCTGACCAAAAGGAGATCGTGGCCGATGGACCGGAGGATTGCGAAAGCTCTGGGAATATTCAGGACTAATCATCGAAGGTATTGATTGGTTTACGAAGATAGCTCAGCCTGATGGACTGCATGGTGATCATATGACGTTCCGTTGATTTCGATCGTTCTTGCATGGCAAAGAAGTTGTTTGAATCGAAGTTCGTAGGATGATGGGATCAGAAGACATGCAATAACAAATCGTTTTTGTATCTCTTTCTAGTTCTTTAGTTTGTTTCCTTTCTCTTCTCCATCTTTCCATTTGATTGACTGCACTTTCAAGCTGTTCTATGATTAATTGAGGTGATTCTCTGAACGAGCATTTTGAACTCTTATTTCGTTTTGCCATATATTGGTTGCCAGCACGAATTTTAGTTCACTAGTTACAGAAATGTTTGATTCCGATTTCAAACCTTTCTATGTTAGAAAAGCGTATTTCTTGACTTAAAACCATGGAAGGTCGTATCCCGATATATCGGCGATATATCGCCGATATATCGATATCGACATGGGACCGATATCGAAATCGATATATCGATATATCCGATTTCAGGCATTTTCTTCAAAAAGATTCCTAGATATAGCGATATATCGGCGATATATCGGCGATATATTGCCGATATATCGATATCGACACGATATCGAAACGATATCGATATCGATATGTCCTTCCATGCTTAAAACAGGCCTTCTAAATCCGATATCTTACTACGTACCCTTCACAAAATAATAATCTCAAATGCCGCCGAGCGTTGTCGTTTGTATAGATCATACCATACGTAAGCAAATCTCATTTTCAGGGTTTCATTTGGTTGCAGCTGATCTTCCTAAGGAATTCTGTTGAAATCAGAAGATAATGGAAGGATATCCTTGTGTGTTAGTTAGCAGTTGTCTTCTCCTTCCCATTTTTAAAAAGTGGACAGGTCTGTACAAAAATAAAATGCCTGCCGGAGTGTACATATGTTGTATAGAAAATAAGAAAGCTTGAGTTCCAAAGTCATATCATGTGAGCCTGCAGCTGGATGACTTGATACATTGTTCTTGCATCCTAGGATAGGTAGCTACACTGGCTACCATCCATTCTTCTCTTCACCCCCTCCTCTTGAGATGGTTGCCACTTGAACTAAGAAGGGAATACCCCGCTCCTCGAGGAAGGAGTTATTGGATTGGGGAATCATTGGGTTATCATGCTGGAGAAGTCAGTCTCTTTGTCATTCTAGTTGGGGAGAGCCACTATCACTTACACTGTACGAGTCAGATTCATATTCGTAAGGGTTCGCGTATGAGTTGAAATATTTCTGACCTGGCTATTGAGGAGACTTGAGCAAAGTTTTGGGATTCTCGAAGGCTGTTGGATTTCAAATTCGATTCCCATTAAGGTTCCGCCCGCACTAAAATTCCAAAGGTCTGACTTAAGCTCCAAACTTTGATTTTGTGAAGACAAGTTTGATAATTAAATTTAATCCATCTTTCTTCTTTTTCTTTTCTTTATTTTTCTTTTCTGCACTTATTGCATAAGTGTTTGCTAGGGACTAGCAAAGGCAAGTATAGGGGGATGATGAATACACATTTCATCATCTTTATTCTATCATTTTGGCCTCGAAAACCCTGACAAATGCTTGTAAATATCCTTAATTCCTACATTTTAGCATTCATGCATGAATGTGTAAATAGTGTATAAAATATAGTTTTTAAAGCCAAAATAAAATAATAAAGAAAAGAAAATAAAAAGAATAAAATATTGTAAATATTTTATGACCCGAACCCCCGAGACCTAGGCATCTAGATGAATAGGTCGACAAGGAATAAAGTAGGGGGAGATGAGGGTCAGAAACCATTAAAATCCCTTTTTATTTAATTCATTCTTTATTTATTTTGGGACCTATTTTTAGTTCCACTTTTTACACTTCAAATAATGAAACTTTGTACATGAAAATTGAAGATAATTAAACAAAGAAAAATACAAAATTGATTTGATACAAAAATATTATAAGACAAAAAGTTATGATCTGGATAAGATTCTAGAATCCCAACTTCCCTGGCTTATACCTCTCAAATAAAAACTTGAAATGTATCAAAATCACTTTAATTATATATAATTTTTAATAAGCGATTTAATGAAGGTAGTTTCATATTTTACGGAGTTACGGTGTGAAAGTTAGGGTTTGGACCCCTATTATATACTTGTACAGATTAAAATATTCCTTTTATTTATTATTCTTTATTTTTATAATTTTATATTTTTATAATTTTGTAAATATTATTTATAATATATGTGTACATTAAAATCAGAATAAAACACTAAAGAAAACACAAAAATTAAATACATGTATATAATACATAGGTATAATACCTGTAAAGATACCTATATAATTACTACTTCTATTTATTAAGTATACAAAACACTTCAGAAAAATAAAATAAAGATATATTTAAGTGTATAAAAATGAGTTATAAATTTATAAAATAATAAACAAAATTAATAAAATTAAATACATAAAATAAAATATTAAAATATATAGATATGTATACCTATATAGGATATAAAAGGTAACTTGTATTTTTATACCTCAGAAAAATAAATAAAAATCATAATAAAATACTTCATAAAATAACAAATATTTTTTCATTTTATAATCCAAAAATAATAAAATCATTTGCTATTTTAAAATGAATTTTTAAATATTTTTGCCAAGGATTTTTCTGATTGGTCCACGTGGACCAACCAGAAGCCCCCGTTGGTTGACCTTGGTCAACTCTCTGACCGAGGTCTGGCACTGTCAGATCGTGGGTTTTGACTCTCTTTCTCGATTTTTCTCGAGGCTTGTTCTTGCACCATTTCGAGTCGAAGTCTTCATGACTTTTGACCCTTGGAGGTTGGGCATACACGCCCAGGTGAAACCTCGATCATAGGATCGATGCCGCACCCGCTACGCCTCGTTCTTCTCGTCGTTCCAACCCCTTTATATAGCTTCCTGATTTTCACTTTCAAATTTGAACCCCTTTTTGCCCAAAACCTCTCCACCTTTCGTGCGCCATCGGTGAAGAGGGGTGACAGCTCCCCATCCAAGCCGTCAGGAGGATCGAGGAAGGCCCAAGGCGGCTCCACCACCTTCGACGAACACCCTCTCCGTTGAGGTTCTTCTGCAGGTGTTCTTCACCTTTGAGGTTCACTTTTCTCTCTATTTTCTTTGCCCTTTACGTTTGTCGTAGTTGTAGGATTAAAACTCATCTTTTAGTTTAGCAATTCGACCATCCGTGCGCCAAATCGAACCCCTTGCCGGAGGTAGCTCCGGCCGAGTCCCAATCTCATCACCCTCCACCTTTCCACCTCGCTGTGGGGTCGAGGCAGTTTGCCCTCGACCCCTTCACCATCTTTCGCAGGTCAAAGCGTGCATCGAAGCTACCTGGGAGCATTTGGACCTCCACCGGAGCTACCTGGAGCCCCTTGTGCTCCTCCGCCCTCGCCAGCCACCTCCAGTGGACTTCGTCCAATTTTTGTGCCTCCGGCGTATAGAGGATCGCCTCAGGAGCCTCCCAGACGCTTTTGCAATGGCGAAGACCGTCGGAGACACGCGTGCACGTCGGAGGAACTTCGCTCCGGCGAAGTTCTTCCCTGTTCTTCCTCCGGGGCTCCTCGCCGTCCGATCAGGGACGCCCCTCCAGTTAAATCCTCCACCGTCGGATCTCGCCCATTCGCTGCCGTTCGATCAAGGGCCAGGATCAAATCCTGGCCTCTCATCCACGAAGGGGTACCGTGCATCCTAGGCTCGCCACGTGTCAAGTAATAAAGCCCTCAGCCGTTGGATGCCTGGCACTGGGTATTTGCTAACTAACCCCCGCCACTTTTTGTATTTATTAAATAGCATAGAAACTTTCATTGGAAGTTTAATATTTTGTGTACTTTTGCAGAAAAACCCCTATTCTTTTGATATTTACGAATAGGTCCCTGTCCACGTCACGCCACGTGACTCACACAGGTGGGGTGTGGGAATTTTGCACGGGGGCCCTTATGGTTTATGTTAGTTCTATTGAGTCCAGAGAATATTTTATAAAGTGTAAAACTCTTGGTTAAATTGCAATTATGCCCTCGGGTTTTTGAATATTTACAAACAGGTCCTTGCCAGTCACGTGCCTTGCGCACTGACTCTGGAATTTTGCACTTGTACCCCTGCGGATCTTGAAATTTGTATTTGGTCCTGAAAATTTTATATTGTGTTTCCACATTTGTGGAAAAATTGCAAGTGGCCCCCTGGACTTTTAACTAATTCCAAAAATACCCCTGCCAATAATGATTTTTCTTTTTATTTCCTTTAATTATTTTATGCATCTATAAAATCCCAAAAATTCCCCAAAAATGCATAGCTTCATGTTCACTCATTCACGCCACATTTTTATTTTGCATTTTATTGCATTTTAATATTTATAAAAATTCAAAAACAAGCATTTTCCCTTACTGTTTGCATTAGAAAATACCAAAAATATAAAAACCCTTCAAAAAATTCCAAAAAATTATATTTTGTTTGTTTTGTGTGTTTTAACTTCAGTCCAAACATTATAAAAAATACAAAAGAAAACTCCTAAAAATAGCAAAACCCCTAAAATCTTCATAAAAATCTTTAAAATTCCACAAAAATCCTAAAAATACAATTGTCTCTGAATTTTCTCTGCTTTATTGTCTTTACTTTAAAATTAATTTGAGGAATTTTGGTCTCTGTTTGATATTTTTTGATCCTCATTTTATTTTCAGCCCTTTATTTTATTCTCTATTTTTAGTATTTTTTACTTTAAAAATACCAAAAATAGGAAAAATATAAAAAAAATCACAAAAACATTAGAAAAAAAGCACAAAAATATGTCATTTCCTGATTTTTGCTTATTTTTACCTATTTTAATCTATATATTATATCTATCTTTTCTTTATTGTATATCTACTTTATTATTTAAAAGAAAATATAAAAAAATAGATAAAATACAAAAAGAAAATACAAAATCAGAAAATTAAAAATCAAAATAAAATTATAAAATCAAAAATTAAATAAAAAAATTAAAAATTAAAAACCCACAAAATTGGCATTTGCATAGGCATTTGATTATTGTCATTCTTGAGCTTATTTCCCGATCTATCCTGCTTGTTCCATGTGTTCGACATTCTACACATACTTGCACTATACACATTTTTGTTGTAGAGTTATAATAACTTTTAGCTCCGCACATTTACTTTCATTGCTTGATTTACTTGTTGTGGGTTAATTGTTGATTTAATCTGGAATTCGTGTGGTTGACTCAGCGACTGAGTTACCGCCTTGTGTGGAACTTAAGACCATCGATCTTCAGCTTAATCACTAATCCCAACCCAAAGCGCAGACAATAGGACTGTCTGCAAGTTCATACAATATCATATTATTTCATGGCTCAGGGTGCCAAAGTTTTGATATCTGATGGGGTTAGCCACTTTGTGAATGGAATGATGAAATCTTTAGCAAAGGACTATGGATTTGAGCATAGGATAACTAGTCCTTTCCACCCACAGTCGAACGACATAACAGAGGTTTCAAATAGGGAGGTGAAGAGTATTCTTCAAAAGTTAGTCTATCCTGATAAGAAGAACTGATCTCAGTTGTTAGACCAAGTTCTCTGTGCCTACAGGACGGCCTATAAGACACCTCTTGGCACTTCACCTTTTAGGATGATTTTTTAGAAAGCATGTCATTTGCTCGCTGAATTAGTTCACAAATCTGAATGGACAATAAAGAAAGATAAACTGGAGATGTCACATAGGGAAATTGTGTAAAGACCTTGACCTAAATGAGTTAGTGAAATCCGCAATCGAGCATATGTCAATAGCATGATCTACAAGAACAAAGTTAAGAAGTGGCATGATGCGCATATATATGCAAGAGCTTTGTCCTTAGACAAAAGGTATGGTTGTTTAATGCGAACTAAATATTTTCCATAGGAAACTTAAATATAAGTGGACGTATCCTTTTACAGTTAAGGAAGTGCACTAGAATGGTAGTGTAGAGATTTCATAGCGTTTAGAGAATGCACCTTCCTTTTTGGTTAACGGGCAATTACTTAAGCATTTGTAGAATCCAAGGAAAGGTTAACTCCCGTTGAGATGACTAACCTTCATGTCTAGTGATTCCGTTTCAGATTTCTCAAAGAAGGCCTGAGCATGAGCTCATTGGAAAGTTATTGAAGAGTACTACAAAGAAGAATTTGATTTTGATATTAAATTAGGTCGAAAATGGTATTTAATGATATATAATACTTAGGAATTTTACATTTTTCATATGATCATACTTCAAACCATATGTACTTATACTTCATATCCTAATGAGGTTTCCTAACAAAAATATTGTACAAATTCTTAATATTGCACATACATTATTCGACTATTATTTTCTACATACATATTTGGGGGATGCAATCCTTACTGCCACTTTTCACATAAAATGTATGCCTTCCAATTCCACTGATGATCAAGTTTCTATTTCGCTACTATTCCTAGGGAAAAAGAATGTTTCGATGTTCCTCCCAGAGTTTTAAGGTGCATGGCCTTTGTTCTCATCCTTGATCCTAGTAAGGGCAAATTTGCAACCATAGCTGTCAAATGTGTCTCTTAGGGCATCCCTGAAATCATAAGGGATATCGTACTATGACCCTCGCTCATGAAAGCACTATACTAGTGTAGATGTTTCCTTCTTTGAATCATTGCCTTTCCATTCGAAGTTCTAGAACACAAATATCCCTGCTTCCTTCTATCTTATAAACTACTCCTATTCATGTTCTTATTTTACAAGGTAATCAATACAAAATCATGCATCATTTGAGGCACGCCCCTTATAGGCTAGTACTATCTCTCACCAAGGTATGTCCTTCAACTGATGTTTTACATTTGATAGCATTTCTTTTTCCATAGGTACATGGATCAGGTTAGGAGAAAACTAAGCAACTAATATAGCAGATCCCTCCATATATCTCTAAAAGGGGATAATGACAAGGCAATGTACCAATCACCATATTTATGCAACTGTGTCATTTTTAGGAATTTGATCATCTTTTAGATGATGGTTTGCCGAGGTATTGTGTGCCCCATATATCACTTGTAATCACAACCAGGCACTTATTGACTCGAGAAGGCAACTACTAATGGAAGAAGAAATGAAAGCTCTTATTTCTTGCAGCATATGGTACCTTGTCGATCCACCCAGTGACAACAAGATGGTTGGATTTGGCTGGGTATTTACAGTGAAATACAAACATGATTGATTGATTTCTTAGCACTATGCCCGCTTAGTCTACAAGGGGTTTAATCAAAGATATGGTGTAGATTTCTTTGACATCTTCTTATTGATCGCTCACCTCTCCACACTGCGGATTCTTATGACGGTGGCAGTACAACTTGATTGGCCTTTGCATCAACACAATGTGAAGAATGTATTCCTATATGGAGACCTACATGAGGTGGTATACATAGGTAAGACATTCTCAAAGAAAGTACCATTGTAAAGCTCAACAATGGTGTTAGCATCAACGTATAAGATTTTATATATGATTATTATAAATCTAGGCATAGTTCTTTTCCATATAGCTTAAGAAGTCCGCATCAACAATTTTAAGGTGTAGTCGTGGATTTACATCTTAAGAAGGCACCCTCGTACTCTAAGGTATTTTGAGTTGATCGTTCTATTCCTCTACCACTCTAAGGGCTTGTTTGGTTGCTTGGTTGGACTGGGTTGGGTTGGGGTACACCGGTGTACCCCTCCTTCCCACCCTCTCAATCCTCCTCACAGTTTACTATTCACAGGGGTACAGTTTACTATTCACAAGGGTACCCCAACCCAACCCAACCCAACCCAACCCAGTCCAACCCAACAACCAAACATGCCCTAAAGGATACTTTTTCATGTTTCAAGAGGACCTATTTAGAATATGGTAAGACGTAATTAGAGCTTCTCTCAACGTATATATCACTAGTTCAAAACTTCATAGAAGAGTGTTGATTACATCAGTTAAATTTCCATTTTTTTCGCTTAGCAATGCCCTTTGATTGAGGCAAATATAGTGCAGTGATCTTATAAACAATCTCGAATGATGTTTATTGTTCATCAACACACTAGATGTGTATTCTCGAGCACTATTTGATCCAACTCAATTAAGCATTTTCATGTTATGTTTTTTTTTTGTTTTTTTCTTATATATAAGAAATTTTTTATATGAATAAGATAAGAATTAGTATATTTTCATTTATCATATTACACATCCAAATTATAAAATCATAGCTGGAATTTAATTCCCATTGTAAAATCTCCTGCACCCTCATGCGACAATGCAAGCACAACCATAGCTTGCAGCTTGTGAACCTGCTAATCTGTGATCCTGTAACCTTCATTGTGTCGCGCGTCACGTGCCTCGCGCTTGAGCTTGATCTCGGCTCTACGTGTACGCATGCGTGCAAGTGTGTGCTTCGATCTCCAGTTGTCCAATACTAGCCAAAGGACACCACATGATATAAAATCATCATATTCTTAGCTCCTCAATTTTGGAGTAAATCTCACAAGCAACTTCCTGTAAAAACTGCAACATCGAATTTCACAGCCTCTGCAATTTGATCCGATTTCTCCGATTAAATTGGAGACTTCTTCAAATTCAGTAATGTATACTTCATACCATTTTTTCATAACAATCAATATATCAAACTTCACAATTGCACCCTTTTGCCCCTATCGACTTGCTGCATTCTTCTTTACAAAGAAAGACCCTATTAGAGGGATCAATGGCTTCTTCTTTCTCCCACACATCTTCTCCTCCTCAGGCAAATCCACCAGCCGTGCGAGCGATGAAGGGCTCGCGAATGTTACACACCTCCTCCGAGAGAACTCGTGGCGTCTTCGTTCATCACTCACGGGCACCGTCACGATCTGGATGTCGTCAAGGATGTATTGCTTGTGTTCCTTCTCGCGGACTTGCTGAATCTCCGTCTTGATGCTATCGAGCTCTTCTCTGAGGGAGAAGAGGAAGGTGGTCATTGCCAAGCCCTCTTGACGCGCCTTCTCGAGGCTCCTTTTTGCGAGCTCGAGTTCTGCGGTGATGGAAACGATACGGGAGAGATTGCGCTCGTTCTTCGTAGCCGCAGCTCGGATCTGCATGGATAGGAGCAAAGTGAAGCTGAGTGATTAATCAAGCTCCATTCCTTGATCAGATTAGTTGCAATTAAATTTTAATTGTTTGACTGCTATAAAAGTAGAAGATAATTCAAGTAAATCGCAAACAGAAATGGGAATTTCTGGACCTGATAAATTGATCAGATTAGTTGCAATTAAATTTTAATTATTTGACTGCTATAAAAGTAGAAGATAATTCAAGTAAATCGCAAACAGAAATGGGAATTTCTGGATCTGATAAATTTGAATTCACAGATACAGATATCAGACACAGGAAATGATGTGAAATGATATCCTTTCAAAAGCTGGAGCCATGCGATCCATCCAGAAGGGAAAGAAACGTTTGCCTAAAATCTTAATTTGCTAACACCTGCTATCACAACTGAGATTAATATTTAAATTTCATAATTTGTAGGGTAAATTACAATTTGGGTCCTCATCTATGGGTCCGATCCCAGAATGGGTCCCAATCTTTAAATTGTAACGATTCGGGCCCCAGGGCCATTAATGTAAAGAATATTTTGGGGCTTATGACAAGTATGCCTTTGTTTAAAAGTTGGAATTCAACCCACGTTCTCTTCCCAAAAAGGGCATATTCGTCATGAACCTCAAATTTCCCATTTCCTAAATGGCTCTGGGACCCGAATCGTTACAATTTAAAGATCGGGACTCATTCTGGGATCTGACTCATAGATGGGGACCCAAATTATAAATTTACCCTAATTTGTAAATCTTTAACTAGGTGATGTAAAGCTTCTCTCTTTCCTTCTTTTCATCTTAGATCACAAAGCATCGGCACCATATATATGAGAAAGGAGGAGTACATACCTGGCTGAGCTTCCCAGCTGTGAACACCTGCCCGGCCAAAACCCGTTCTCCGAACACCATGACAGCCTCCTTCACAGATCGGAACGGCGCCCGTGTATCGACCTCCGCCTTCGCCGTCGCCTCCCCCACCTCCATGCTCGCCTTGCTTCGGCACGACTCCTAACAGCACTGCGTTAGATTATACGTAAGGGCAGCCTGAATGGGAAGTGGAGTTGGATTAATATAATGAGAAGCATAAGAAGGGATGATCTGGTCGTTGATGGAATAGTGTGACGGTGGGACCTTATTGCTTGGAGTCCACTTCACTTGTAATAATAATAATAATAAATGGTTGTAGTGAGACCTTTCTGGTTGTTTGTTGGCTAAATGGGACGCTTACCATGAGGTGTGTCAGTTGGAGAGCGACTGTGAACTAATGGCGACGAGACGATGCATGTTTTTTTGGTGTGTAGATTGGTGCAGTATCTGTGTAAAGATATTTAGACTAATCGAGTCAGATTCAACCCAATTAGACTTGAAACAACTCAATCAAGACTTGTAATCAACAAATAATACTGTTTATTCTGGTGAATTAAAATTACGGTAAATTACAAAAAAGACCTCAACAATGTATCAATTCTCAATTAAAGGTCTCATTTTTCAAATGTAACAACGAGAGACTAGATCTTTTTTTTCTATGTAAGCTTCTGCGACCTTATATGTCAACATTAAACCTTGAAGTTGAAAGTTCATGTCCATCTTTGTTACATTTGAAAAATTATCCTATTAATTGAGAATGGATGCATGGTTGAAGCCCTTTTTTTGTAATTTACACTTAAAAGTACCCGATAAAGGATGCAACTTCTTGTTTTCCTTTTGTTATGTACATAGATGCATATTGTTTACATCCATATCTCCACATCATTCAGCAGGGAGGAAAAACCTTGAGAGCATACATGAAGTGCTTCAAGGACCACTATATGAAATCTCTGGACTTTATATTTATTTTCTATAGATATAATAAGTTGAACTCTCTCTATTTTGCACTAAAGCTTTGGAAAACCTGAGAGCATACACGAATGCTAAAATTTTAAAAAATTACAACGGGTAAGTGTTATTATATGCATCGTCGCTAATGATATAACAACGGATATGACACTCGTCACAAATTTCAAGTATAAAAAGAATTCTGTAAGAAATAGTATTATTGTTAGTATTAATGATGATATAACGATGGATTTGTAAAAAAAACGTCACACTAAACCCAATTTTGTTGTTGTGTACTTATGTATGTATGTACATCTATTGATGTGATCCCGGTCGATCGTGTTAAAAATGTGTTTTTATGATTGTTGTTTCAAGTAAATTATTATCAATCGAATTTTAGAAAAAGGGTTAAATGGGGCTACCCCTGGGAGTAGCCAACTTGGCTACTCCCACCCCTATTTTTTTCCTCATTTTTTTATTCTTTGGAAAATAAAAATTTGTAAATTCATCATTATATCCCTCTAACATTTCTATTAAAATTTCGTCAGAAACAGAGACTCGTACGGCCTCCATCCAAACAGGGTCGATTTAAAAAATCATGCGACCGTTAAAAAATGACATTTAGATGGAGGGCCTAGGAGTTTTTGTTTCTGACGAAATTTTAATAGAATGTTAGAGAGATATAGTGATGAATATACAAATTTTTATTTTCCAAAGAAATAAAAAAAATAAAGGAAAAATAAGGGTGGGAGTAGCCAAGTTGGCTACTCCCAGGGGGCAGCCCCATTTACCCTTAAAAAAATCATATGTGTGTGTAGTGAATAAGTGTAGGGAGTGTCAAACTCCGAGATACTTGATGCTGGGTAGAGAAAATAAGCATCCTTATAATTTTTATTTTGAAGTTTTTATTTGATTTTATTATTATGTGTATGAAATTTATGCACCAATAAGGAGTGTGTATTGATATGTTATATACATATATGTATATTCAAAATTTATATTTTTATTTCATTATCAAATTTTAAAATTATATTTGAAATTATATAAAATTATATTTGATTCTAAAATAGAATTTAAGAAAATAAACTATTTAACTTTGAAATTACGGTTTGTATAGATAGAAATATCTAGAAGTAATATTTATATCTATATTTTATATGAAAAAATAAGTGAAAGTATATGGGCTAATATTTTATTTTATCTTTTAAATTTTTATGGATTTTATGTTTTGATAATTCAGTTTTACGGTCTTCTTGGATTTTTATACATCAAAACATAATATTTTTGCGTCAAACTTATTTTCATAGCTAAAATATTGTAAAATAGGTATTGTAATTTTTTGTAATTATCATAAATATTTTGATATTTTGGAAAATTACTTTTGTTGTTTTATATTTTTTATTATTTTTTAAATTTATAAAATAGTAGACTATAATTTTTTAGAAAGTAGAATTATGTTGATATTGTATAATACGTAGTATATATGGTGTTTTCTTTTTGCCCATTTTTATATATTTTGAAAATTTTATATTTTTAGTTTTTTTATGTTTTATGCTCCATATGGGTCTAATACCTAGGTTAAGTTCTTTATAGTGTATCTAGGTTAAGTATGCAAAATGATATGAATGCATGCTCTTTTTATGGGCTTTTAATGCAAGTTAGATTAAGAGAATGCTACATAAGAAAACTATTTAAATGCAACAAAACTCACTAAATACTAAATTATCTACATCACAACTTAAGCCCCTGAATTAACTCCCACATATGAATATTAATCTAAGCAAGTAATTAATCTACGTCAATAATCATTTTTATGCTCTAAACCTAAGTTATCATTTCATACACTTGATTAAGTAAACAGTTCATTTAATGCATAACAACTAGTAATTAATCAAGGAAATATGATATACCAATGGATTAATCACAACACAAAGATCTCAACTAAATGAACAAGTAATGGTTCAATTAGAGGCATTAATAAAGCCATAATGAATTTGTGATAGTTAAATCAATCAATTATAAATGGAGTATCTCTATGAATTTTAGTTCAACACATATATATCACATCAAATAATAGATAAACCACAGTGTAGAGCATTTAGCAGGATTTCAATCGTGATCAATTTCTTTAAAAATAGATGCCATATGTAAAAGATATTTAAGTTTCAAGCGAGGGACTTAAATGCAATAAAACATGAAGTTTAAGTAACAAAATATTACAGTTCATACCAAAATAAATCAACATGTAATAAAACAAAGCCGCAAAGGATTATCTATAAAGTTTTAGACATATGGAGACATATCTGCAATTACTTAAACCCATAGCGGCCTAGGCACAAATATCCCAAGATGGCACGTTCTTGGCATGTGTCTTAACTAACTACAATTTGGAGAATTTGATGGACCTTCAGCTATAAATTCTCCAACAAGCACGTGCAGAGTGCGTATGGGAGGAGGCATGGAGCTAGGATCAGTCGGGGTTGATGGCTCGAGCCACATGGATGGCTCACATGCTTTGCGGCGAGGCTCGATTCTACCGAGGATGATAGATCGTGATGTCAGCTTGAGACTCTTCAGGGTTTTAGGATCGACATCGATTAGGTGTAATCCAACAATATATGTATCACGGATCTGGCTGCTCCTCGGTGATGCGGCGAACATAGCTGGGCTCTAACGAGGTTGCTCGTACTTCTTCGTGCTCTTCTGACTCTGCCAAAGGTCGAGGAAGCTTCCCAAGATCCTAGAAAAGATGAGGTCTTGTTGGAGGAGGGTTGGAGCTATCGGAGAAGGTCAATCGATATACTATCATTGGAGGCAATGCTCTAGAACGGAAATCGGCTCGAAATTCTGACCATTGAAGAATTGCGGGTACCTGTAAGGGTTAGACGAATAACCAAAGCATCTGGGGTGATTTAGGGAGTAAATGGAGGGTCATTGGGTGGGTGGAGTTGAAGCCCTAAATGGGCCACCGTCTATGTAAGAAGGTGACTTTGCTTGAGGTGGAGAGGGTTCTGGGGAAGGAAAGAGGATGATCAGAGGTATCAACGAGGATAATTGATGTACGGTGGAGATGGTGGTGTGCTTAGATCGGAGATGGATTGTGTGTGTGTGTGTGTTGACATGCATAATTAGGAGAAACACATAGGCGGAGCAACTGAGGTGTACATGTAGATATGAAGAAGATCAGAGGATGAACAAATTTGTCTGAGATGAGGTCTAGAAGACCTCTGGTCTTCGCTTGATGCACATGGATCTTGCAAAGCTACAGCCTCGATCAAGGTTGCGTGCACTGCCCATCTACCGTAGATCACACCGGAGGGTGCACTCCATCGCAGCTCTTCAACTGTCCTCATGTTGTCACCAAAGGAGAAGAGGTGATAAGGTGGACCCTCACATACATATGGATAGCTTGAACTGGAGGTTGTGCGAAGGTTTTTGTGTGGCTCCAAGCGGTTGAATTGAGGTGGTTTCAACCATCTCCGATTATTTCATGTGAAGGAGATGGCGGACCAAGAAGTTATGTAAATAAGAGGCTCGAATGGTCATTAGAAGGACACTGGTCACATAGGAAGACTATAGTTAGTCCGATGTGAAGAATTGGGAGAAGATGGTCGATCGAACAAGCGCAACCATGGCGGTGTCAACCACCCAAGGAAGAACACAACCAGCGACCATTTGATCTTGTGATCAGATGGTGGATAAGAGGGCATGAGTGGGTTTCTATGGACACTTGATCATAAGAACAAGTGGTTCTGATTGGGGCGGTGATGGGTCTACATGAGTCGTATGATCAAAAGATCAGACGGAGCATGTAGCTCTATTAAAAGGAGCCACATTGCCTAATAAAAAATTAGGAAAATGAACAAAATCTTATAAATTAGATAAAAAATAGTTAGAACCTTCAAATAAAAAATGTTCAACATGAAAGTTCTCATGATCCCAATTCCAGGTCATCCGATCCTCCTAGATCTGATTACAAATTATCAAATAATAACAACTAACATTCAGAAGTAGACCGCAATAAATTCTACATAGAGAAAGCATCTCACAGTTTTCCATTCACAAAATAAGGCTTACATAGATAGCATGTCTGATGAATCTGTGATTCATCACTCTTAACGTTGAAAATAGAGACTTCTTCCCGAGTATTTAGCAGCATTATTCCCTTTATCTTACATAAATAGCATTCATGCATGCATTCACAATACATGCATTTTAGCATCCATATATGAAGCCTATTTCACTTGTAAAATACTCACCAATAATTCTCCTAATTATCTGTATTTTATTATCCCCTCTAAAGTTAATAAAACATTCCTTATACTGTGTATATTATTAGTTAATAATATAAGGAAAAAGGCCAAAAATTCTTAGCTTGTAAATTACCCAATAAAAATCCCAAACCCAGTTGGAGACCCCAAACTTTAGAATACCAATATCTACCCCATACAACCTCTGAATTAGGACTACTCACCTTCAGATTAATATACGCTCAGAGACCTTTAAAATGAGACCAATTCCATTCAAATCGGAGCTCGTATGCAAAACTTGGGTTTTTGGGCCCCTTTGTGTACTATATGTATGTATATTTGTACCCTTGTATTTTTGTATCATATCTGACCTCATCTCGGTTTTTGATCAAAATGAAACTTGTAGATCTCCTCGAGACCTACAACTTTCATGTTTCGAGTTTTTCCAAATTTAGCCTCCTTCTCTCTCTAAATTCATATTCTTTCTCAGCCATTCAGAGCAGGCCACGTGGCGCCCTCTGATTGCGCCACGCGGCCCGCTCCTTTGTGTTCCACGCGCCTTCCATCTCCGTCGTCCAATTGCCCTCCCTCTCTCTTGATCTGGGCCTTCCAAGCTGCAGCGCTTCTCAACCGCCCGATCAAACCCAGATAAAATCTGGGTCGTCTGAGAGCGCCTCTCCCACAGGCTGCCGCGCGTCCCTCCTCCTCTACCGTTCGATGGTCGTCTTTCCCTCATAATCTCCACCATCCATCTCGGCCTTAATCTATACCGTTCGATCAAACCCCAGGGCATCATCTCAGCCACATGTCAGCGCCTTTACCTGCGCTCTCCACGTGGATCCATCACGACCCTTCGATCGCTCCCCTCTGATCTAATCACAACTGCACGTCTGCGCCTCCATCTCCGCCCGCCACGTGGTGCGCCCTGCGCCCTTGATCTTGCCCCGCCGATCTAATCCTAACCCTCCTCTTCCGCCCTTCTCTAGACCGTTAGATCGCCCGATCCAACAGTCAAGACATCGTATCCTACCTCCCGCAAGGCCCGCGCCCCACGTCGCATGATTTTTAGCAATTTTATTTTTTGTAATTGCAATTAGGCCCATGTCTTTGCACGCATCTTTAGGCATTCATTTCATATCATTTTTCAAGTTTGAAAATTGCATTGTGTAGCTTGACTTGTCCTCTTTCATATGTGACACGTGTCTGATTTTCTGATAGCAATGGATTTTATTATTAATTAATTGGTGAAATTTTGTTATATTTTGCCCATTTATGCCTTTTGATTTTTAGTAAATTCTCTGTTACTCCAAAAATCACCAAAAATTCACATTAGACCTAGGGTAATTAAACATTATGCTAAAAAATCTTTTCAATTGCACGCATCCCGAGACTGAATAAATCATTTTGTGATTTCCTTAATTAATTTTTAATAGGTCCAATTCACATAGAAATTTAGCTTTATTAATTTTCCTGGATTCTTCACACTTAGACCTATCTAGGATAATTTGTATATATTTTAAAATATTGTGATTTGGTATTTATTACAATTAATTTAGTCAAAATCACTTTGCATTCATTTTTAATTTGCAGTAAATTCATATAATGTCAGAAAAATCCAAAAAAATTAGTGTAACTTAATTTCATTGCATTTCACCATCTGGCCAAGTTTCATAATTTTTTGAATCAATTTGACCACTTTTCTGAATTAACTTGTAAACTGGCTTGATTTTGCATGAGTCTTTTATTAATTGCATAAAAATTGTTTTAAAAGACCAAAAATAGTCTTCTGAAAATCCGACCTCTTAAATTTGCTTAAAATCTACCTAAGGAGACAGCTGCCTCCCTGAGTTCGACCTTGGGCTTGCCCAAGTAAAATAAATTTGTCGATCAAAATTAATTGAATATTGATTAAAATTGGTTTTTGATTAGAGTTTGTATTGCCTGACTGCAACGAACGATACAACATTAATATGACCATTAATTTGATTAAATTAACAAGGGTAGTGCGTGACTCTCTTTAAAATGGCGTCGTTGCCGGGGAGGCACGGCTTAGGTTAATTTGTAGTTCATTTTTGAATGTCTGTCCATCCCTGGGTAGTCTGACCCCCGATTTTCTTGTTAATATTTCTCTGTCCTTTAATCTTGTATTTTTGTGTCGTTCTCTATCTGACCTCAATTTGTTTTTTTTTTGTGAGAGGAACACGAGGAGTCGAAGGTGCTTTGAGGAATCTGCATTTCTTGAACTTTTTGATTGATTTGAGAGGATTTGTAATTTTTCATTTCTTTATTTTTCATTATTATTTGTACCCTTTCTAGCGGTTCCCGTTTGGGTTCTCACGTGTGTAAACATAGTGGAACCGTGTCCCCGTGTGCTGTGTGTATTGAATTTTTAGACTAGGCTTGCACTAGTGGCTCCTCGAGCCACTCTAGGATTTGCTTGTGCTCGTAATTCTTTAGGACCACACATCACTTAAAAGACGCACTTAGACTACAGATCTAGTCAAATCAAACCTGTGCTTCACTCGCTAATAGAACTGCTTACCTAGGAGCGGATTTTGTCGTCTACATTTGCATGTAGTATAAAAGCTTTCAATTCTGTTTTGCATCCTGCATAAAGCGAAGGGATCACTGTAAGTATTCTTCACTCAGCATAAGCATCATTGATTTTTTTTCATGCATCGGCTTTTCTCGATTTCTCCCTCTTGGTTTTTCAAAACTTAAGTAAAAGGAAATTGGGACTGGACGATAAGTGTGCTGTGTGGATTGGACTTAATAAGTGATAACTTAACTTAAAACCGGGACTGCTAACATTATTGACCAAAAAAATCAATAAAATCAGAAATTCTGCTTGCGGGAGATTAATCCTCGACCTTATTTTCAGGATGAGTGGGGGTACTTGAGTGTGTGTGAACACCTTAAGGCAGAGCCCAAATCCCCGCCTTCCTTATCATGTTCTGACTGATCCTATCAACTATCACAAGTTGAATTATTCAGGTTCACTAACTAGTACCAAGTAGCCTCTGCCTGTCTCAGGTAGATAGGGGCGAAATTGCGGTACTTCGTGACAAGTTGCCAGTAACCCCCTAGGGTGAAGTTCCAGCCTTGTCAGCCTCCGGTAGATAGGGGCAGGTCTTTGAATCCATCTACTTGGGATAGGAGCGAAGAAAGGAAGGACTCTCGGTATCTTAGGCGACAGGTTAAACAGGGAAGACGCATCCGGCTCTGAGCTGACTTCCCTATAGGCCGCGTAACTCCTTGTTATCTTGCTTGAAAAATCACACTTAAAGTCAACCAGACTAATCGGACTCGGTTTCGAGTCCTTCATCGTGTTGAGTGTGAAAATACAGGGTTTTGGATTTAATTGATTGGTTCAGATAGGAGTAAAATCCTATTCTCACTTAGAGCTCCCGATTCTTTTCGCCAATCCAAGATGAGTGACTAGGGGGATATCGACTCCTTATTCGCTAATCTCTCTCTGAGCCCCCCACGAAACTCATCTTCATCGGCCCAAGCGCAACTTGGACCCCCCAGAGCTCATGACCCTCTTGAGTTCTGGATCCCTCACACCCAGGGTGGTTACTCTCAAACCAACCCTTTTCTCTCCTATGAGCTTACCAAGGAAGACCATCACCTCAGTAAGAATCCCTTCCTTGATTTGTCCTCTAACCCAGACCATGTTTCATCCCCAGGAAAAGAGGACAGAATGTCGAGGAAAAACCCTGACGAAGAGGAACACAGAGAGGACCCCATGATTCAAGTCTTAGCCCAGCTAGCTAGAGCTGATTAGTTGAACGCAGAATTAACGGCTAGACTGAGACAGGTGATCGAAGCCAAAGGAATATACCGACCGATGGTAGATGCCTATAATCCAGCAGAGAACGAGATACACAGTTGGCTAGTACCCGAGGTCCCCCCTGAAGCGTTCGAGTTGAAGCCCCACTTCCTAAGCCTGTTGCCGAAGTTCAATGGAGACACGAACGAAGAACCGTACTCCCTCCTCAGAGACTTCGAACTGATTTGCGACAACTTTAGTCACCCTAGGGTTGGACAAGATTACATCAGGCTGAAGGCCACCCCGTTTGCCTTAGGATATAAGGTTGCACATTGGCTGAAAAACTTAGGGGTGAGATGTACAACCTGGATGCAGTTCAAGGACTTATTTTTGAAGAAGTTCTACCCACTTGGTAGGACAAATCAGATGAGAAAGAAGATCACTAGCTTCTCCCAGGGCACCAATGAACCATTCCATGAAGCATGTGATAGCTTTAATGACCTTATTCAGAAATGCTCCTGCCATGGCATTTCAAGAGCGATCTTAGTCCAGACCTTGTTCTGTGGCATGACCGTGGAGATGCAGGGGTTAGTGAGCGCCACCTGTGGATGAAGCTATCTGAACAAAAATGAAGACGTCGTATAGAAGATCCTAGAGCATATGGCGGAAATAGGCAGATCTCAGTCCACCCGGGCTTATAAGTTGTCTCCTTCGAGCATCGCCAATGAGACAACCCGGAGGACTGTAATGAATCTGATGGACGACCTTATCCCTAGCATTGGGATAATAGCAGATAAATTAACTATGGTCGAGAAGATTCACAAGAGGGACACTGACCTTGAGGCACTCTCGAGATTACCGAAGAAAGTGGAGGAACTTACTGAGAGGGTAGCTAAGATAAAGCTACCTGCCCCTTTTGCACCACATGTGCCTGTACACTGGGTCCATCTTGTACAAGAACATGCATCGGGGCCTCAGAGTGGTTGGGTAGAGGAGCAGACTTACACTCAGCAGGATCAGCACGCACCCCCACAAGTGGAAATAGGATACGAGGAGCCACCGCAGGTGTTCGAGATCAACGGGTTGTGGTACAGCCGTGACCCCGTCGGCAGACAGTCGGGGATAGGGAACGGTCAGCTACACCGACCTTCCCTAGCTAACCAGGAAAACGGCTCTGTCCCCACACCACGCTTTGTTCAGTCCAGGCCCGAACGAGGGTACCAGCATCAGCATCAGCAGCACACGTTTCACTCAGGCCAGCAGGGCCCGTCACCGTCCCATCAGCAACAGCAGTATCGGCATGGAAAGCAGGGCCAGTATAGGACCTCAAGTCATCATCAACCAGCCCAGCCCACCGAATTGGAGTCCCTCACCTTGGCGATCCATACCCTGACTAATAGGGTCCAACAGATCCAGAATGACTATCTGGATATGAGAACCGATCTGAATCGTGTTTCTCGTACCCAGGACCAGCAGATGGTGCCAAAGACCCCGATTCCCGCCCAGGTTCAGGCCAACCCGAACATCTTGAATCCACGCCAGAACCGACCATGAGATCAGGTTTACTATTCAGATAATTCTTCATCTGAACATGAAATCCTTTCGTACGATAATGTAAACCATATGTCCCTCAGGAGCGGAAGGACCGTGATCGAAACTTATCGGGCACGGGAACCGGAGGAAGAAGCCACCAAGTCTCAACCTGAGGAGAACTTGGAGGCAGAGGAGCAGCAGCACCACCATCACCACCACCGGCAGAAGAATAGGACTTCTGAGTCCTCGAAGAAGTAAGAGAACTGCACCAGTAGAGAATCCACTGAAACCAATGAAGATCCCACACCTCCATCTGAGGAGGAATTTCCAGCAGTCGCGGAGGATGCATCACCGGTTTCGCACCAGCAGTTTTCTTTTCATCCTAGTCAGAATCCGAGTCAGTTTCAGAGTCCGAGTCCTGTACAGAACTCAGTTCCCACTTTGAATGAAAATCTTTCAGTTTCAGAATCTGAGTTGGAGTCAATAATCCCTTTCCCCTGAGATCTTAAGGTTGGAAAGAAGAAAACTAAAAAAAATCAAAAAGATGACCCTGAGATGGCAGAGTTTTGCAACAAACATATCAAGGTCACGATCCCCTTTGACAAGTATGTGGAAAGGATACCTGTATTCCAAAAATACCTTAAGGTGAGATGCACACCTACTAGGGTTAGCAGGAAGACCAAAAGCCATGTTGAGAAACACGTCCTATCAGTAGCCACGACTTGCGCAATAAAGAACTCGTTTCCAAGGAAACGAAGAGACATGGGTGCACATTATGTGGTGAGTCATGTTGATGACACTGCATTTGCACGCACTCTCCTAGACAATGGATCCTCAATCAACTTAATGCCCACAGCCCTCTATGAGCGGCTTAATCTCGGACCTCTTAGGAAATCTAGAGCCCTCCTTCAGTTCGCTGATAAATCAACCAAGAGGTCCCAAGGAGAATTGAGGAATGTTGTCATCAAAGTCGAGGGTAAGGAATACATGGTGGACCTCTCTGTCCTTAATGTGGAAACCCCTCGTAATTGGAGAGATTCCCAGATCATACTAGGCAAGCCCTTTCTCAGAACAGCGGGGGCCTTGTTTGATTATAAGATCGGGAAAATCCAGTTCCAAACTCCAGGAGGAGACGAGGAACTTGAGATGAAGCAAACTAGATGGCAGAGACCGGATTCTGAATCCAGCACCGAGTACTCTTCATTCGAGGCAGAATGCATTCACGTCGACAATATTGGACCATGGAGACAGAACCCAGCCAGCACCGATGAGTCCCTCCCTTCTGGAGAAGATCATGTGCATGAGTCAGTTTGCTAGGTCCTTAAAAATGAGTACAGCTCAAAATTTGCATCTCCCTACATCTTCGATGACTTAGAGGCCCAGCTGGGCCTGTTAGTCCTTCCCTTTTTAGTACAATCAGAAGATGAGGATGATGAGTCGGACGTAGCTTTTGCCGATTGAATGGATACCTTTGACGATCCGACTCCAGAGCTGAATGAATTGGTGGCATCAATTTCAGAGACTGATCCAGCCACTACAGCACTGAAACAGATTTGATTGAGCCAGACTTCCTCGATGATCACACATTACCTGAGCTCAAACCCTTACCCACAACACTTAAATATGCCTTCCTCACTGGATAAGAAAAGAAATATCCGGTCATCATTAGTTCGCGATTGACCGAGGAGCAGGAACCTCACTTGCTAGAGATCTTGGAGAAAAATCGCAAGGTAATAGACTGGAGCATTTTCGATCTCCACGGGATAAATCCCGCTCTGTGTTCGCACCTATCTACTTGGAGAAAGAAGCTAAACCCTCTCGTGAATTCCAACGTCGTTTGAATCCAAATTTACAAGAGGTAGTGAAGAAAGAGATAGAGAAAAGGTGCAACGCGGGTTTCATTTATCCCATCTCCGACTCTAAATGGGTGGCCCCGATCCATGTTGTCCCGAAAAAGTCGAGAATTCAGACGACCCCCAATGAAGACGGAGAGGAGATTGTGACGCGAGTACCCACGTCGTGGCGCGTCTATGTGGATTACAGACACCTGAATGCAGCGATGAAGAAGGATCATTTTCCCCTACCATTCATTGATCATATCCTAGAGAGACTAGCAGGGAAAGAATTCTTCTGCTTCTTGGATGGGTTCTCGGGCTACAATCAAGTAGCCATAGCTCTGAAGGACCAGGAAAAGACCACGTTCACATGCCCCTTTGGTACCTACGCTTTCAGGCGCATGCCCTTTGGGTTATGCAATGCTCCTGGTACTTTTCAAAGGTGCATGATTGTTTTTTTCGCCGAAATGGTCGGCGGATTCCTGGAAGTATTCATGGACAACTTCTCGGTCCACGGCGATTCCTTCGATTCCTATCTTAGGAATCCGGACCGAGTCCTCAAACGTTATTGTGAGGTTAATCGGGTGCTCTCCTGGGAGAAAAGTCACTTCATGGTGACGGAGGGCATTGTGTTGGGGCATGTCATCTCCAAGAAAGGAATGGAGGTTGACCCTGCCAAGGTGGATGTGATCAGACGACTCCAGCCACCAACCAACGTAAAATAGTTGCGGTCGTTCCTCGGGCATATCGGATTCTATCAGAGATTTATCAAGGATTTTTCTAAGATTGCTCGATCGCTAACTGAGGTTTTAGGCAAGGACATGGAGTTTATTGTTGATCACAGATGTCTTGAGGCCTTTAAGTTATTGCAAGGAATGATCATGGACGCCCCGATCCTACAAGCCCAGACTGGTCTCTGCCTTTTGAGATCATGAAGGACGCCTCAGAATTTGTTGTTGGGGCTTTGTTAGGACAGAGGAGGGATGGCGTCCCGTTTGCAATACACTACGTAAGCAAAGTGCTTGATATCGCTCAGCGTAACTATACAGTTACGGAAAAAAAATGCTTGCGGTGGTGTTTGCCTTGGACAAGTTCAGATCTCATTTAATCGGATCCAAGGTAATTGTGTTCACTGACCACACGACACTACGTTACTTAATGTAAAAGAAGGACGTGAAGGCGCGTCTTCTTAGGTGGATTTTGCTTATCCAGGAGTTTGATTTAGATATTCGTGATAAACCTGGAAAGAAGAACGTAGTAGCTGATCATCTCTCCCGTCTCGAAGATCTTAATACTTCCGAGGATTCACCAATTCGAGACTCCTTCCCTGACGAGTCGATTTTTGTTGTCGACTCACTCCCATGGTATGCCAATATTGTGAACTATCTTGTCTTCAAGAAGGTTTCCGAAGATTGGCCCAAGAGCCATATTGACCGACTGAAGTCGGATGCTAGACACTACCATTGGGAGGATCCGATCCTTTTCTTTGAAGGACCGAATTGTGTCTGGAGATGGTGTATTCCTCAAGAGGAATACCAGATGTCCTTTCTTTATGCCACAGCTTGGAGGCAGGAGGACACCACTCCGGGAATAAGACCGCATGGAAGGTACTTCAGTTTGGCTTTTACTTGCCGACTCTATTTCGTGATGCCATCACCTTTGCGAAGTCATACCCAATATGCCAACGAATGGGAGGAACCGTTGGTTCCAAGGATGAGATGTCGATGCAGCCTGTCATCATTTGTGATGTCTTTGACGCATGGGGCATCGACTTCATGGGCCCATTCCCTGTTAGCCACGGATTTGAATACATCCTCCTTGCAGTAGATTACCTGTCTAGGTGGGTGGAGGTTATCCCAACCCGAGCCGCAGACAGCAGGACTGTCTGTAAATTCATTAGAGATCATATCATCTCTAGGTTCGGGATCCCCAAAATGTTGATATCAGATGGGGGTAGCCACTTTGTAAACCGAGATGTGAAGAAGCTTTTGAAGGACTACGGCATCGAACACCATGTCATTAATCCTTACCACCCACAGACTAATGGTATGGCTGAGGTGTCGAATAGGGAGGTGAAAACTATATTGTAGAAGCTTGTCCGCCCTGATAGGAAGGACTGGTCTCAGATCTTGGATCAAGTCCTATGGGCTTATAGGACAACTTAGAAGACACCGTTAGGAACCTCCCCATTCCGGATGGTATTCGGAAAGCCATGCCATTTGCCCACAGAATTAGTGCACAAATCAGAATGGGCAATCAAGAAGGTCAATTGGAACACACACCTAGGATAGAAGCAGAGAGAAATGGATCCGAATGAGCTTGTGGAAGTCAGAAACCGAGCATACGACAACAGTATAGTGTACAAGGACAAAGTGAAGCGTTGGCATGATAGATATATTAGTCGAAAGACCTTTGTTCCTGGGCAGAAGGTATGGTTGTTCAATGCAAGGCTGAAAGTCTTCCAAGGCAAGCTAAAGTCCAAATGGACAGGCCCATTCATTGTCTGTGCGGTGCATGATAGTGGATGTGTCGAGATCTCAGATCTCATAGATGACGCACCGACATTCCCAGTGAATGGACAGCTGTTGAAGCACTTCGTTGAATCCAATGAACATTTATGTCAGTTAGTCCATATCGAGGAGATTGTATTCATGCACGAGACAGATTCAGAAGATACACATCAAGCCGTGCATGAGACCTTGCGACAGTGAGCTCTAGCCATCAGTAGCATCTGGAAAGATTCAGACCGCGACCCCTGTAGATATCCATCATTCTTGTACATTCTATCCCTCCCTCCCGCGACTCTAATCATTCACCCCAACATTCAGATCCTAATTATAAGGGAGGTGAGTCACCTGAGTATGTTCACTGTACATCCTCCAGATCACATCGATCCTCATACTCACTCAAATCCTATACTTAGGCTGACCTGAGCCTAAGTATAGGGGGACCGATGCCCGCCTTGTATATATTCATCCACTTCTCGTGACCTCGTCCGCCCCATTTTTTATCTTCTTCTACACTTAGGCTGCAAGAGCCTAAGTATAGGGGGGAAGGACAACCTCTATACATTTTCGCTCCTTTGTCTCTTTTACGCTTAGCACGAGCTATGTCTTCTTCCTCGCTTTCCGTGCTCTAAGGACATAGCACACGCTAAGTATAGGGGGGCGTGTATATATTACATGTATACTTTACCCATAGCTCGTACTTCCACATATTTTTGTATATATTACGCAATAGTTACGTGATGGGTAAAATTGGAGAAAGTTTTTTGTAAAATACACTTGTAAAATCTGTATAATACTCATAAAACACTTGTACCATAGAAGGTATACCAGAGTTTTGTTAAAAAAAGGGAAAATCAAAATCAAAGGCTTCTTATTTTACTCGTGCATCTGAAAAGAAAAGAAAAAGAGTCTTGCATTTTCATTCATCTACATAGCATCTCATTTGCATATCTTGCATATGCAAGGTGAAAAGCTAGTGGGTTCTGAACCAAGTTATGAGTAGATATTGAGGATGGACCTGATTTGACCTTAATCCACCTAATTTCAGAGGAACCTTATAGGAGCTGGAGTTAAGATTTTTCAGGTCAAGTGACTTAATTCTTTGAGTCTGCAAGTCTATGTTCACATGTCATCTTGATCACTCTAAGTAGAATATCTCGAGCACACGCATGAATCTTATAGACAGTGACCTAACTTGGACAAGCACCATGCACCTAGCTCTTCATTGATGAAGTGATGAGGAGGTAGAATCCTTTAGCTTGGAGTAGCACATGGGTGGAAACATCCGTCCTCCTCTAGGGAGGGTAGTGCATCTCGACCTAGTCTAGTGGTGTTGATATATAAGGACGGGATGTTGTGGGTTGCAATAATGCTTCAAAAGAGGGATAGTCTACTGGATCAAGAGGAAAAACTCTTGATGTACATGTTGCACCCTGTATATAGTTCGAAAGAAAAAAAATGCAAGAACTCCAAAAAAATCAGACAGGTCCAAGTGAAAATAAAATACATGTCGGAGTATGTATATTAGCAAAGAAAATGCAGCTGGATGACTTGGTTACACTGGTCAAGCATCCCGGGATAGGTAGCTACACTTGCTACAGTCCGTTCTTCTCTCTACCCCCTCCTCTTGAGATGGTCGTACTTGAACTTAGAAGGGAATACCTGATAACACGAGAAATGCGAGGGTCAAAATAGTCCATACAAGGCGGGACCACAGTGTCGCTGAGCGACCGCTCACGAAACCCGTATCAATCAATAATTAACCCACGATAATTAAATCAAGCAATGAAAGTAAGGTGGAGTTAAAATTTATTATACTCTACAATAAGTGTGTATAGTGTGCAAATATGTGTAGAGTGTCGAACACAGGGAGCAAGCAAGATAGATCGGGCAAAAATGTGCAAAAATGTGCAAAAATGTGATATGTGATCAAATGCCTACAAACAAGCAGATTTTTATGAGTTTTTGATTTTATATTTTTTATTTAATTTTTAATTTTCTGATTTTGTATTTTCTTTTTATATTTATATTTTTATTATTTTTTAATAATGAAGTGTATATAGAATAGAGGAAAAGGAGATACAATATATAGAGAAAAATAGGGGAAATAAAAAAAATTATGAAATCAAATCTTTTTGGGATTTTTAGAATTTTTTGATGTTTTTGTGATTTTCTGTATTTTTCCTAATTTTTTTTGGTATTTTTATAGTCAAAAATACTAGTAAATAGTGAATACAATATATCTTCAAGACAAAAATATAGAAATAAAATAGCAAACAAGAGTGAAAAAATTTCAAATTAATTTTTATAAATAGATAATAGGATAAGGAAATTTCAGAGATAGAAAACACAATTTTTGGAGTTTTTATGAAATTTTTAGATTTTTATGAAGATTTTGAGAATTTTGTTATTTTAGGGGTTTTCTTTTGTAATTTTTAGGGATTTTTGGTCAGAAAATAAAATAAACTAAAACACATGAAATATAATTTTTGGGGGATTTTTCAAAGACTTTTTATAATTTTTATGTATTTTCTAATTAAAATAGTAACAAAAATGCTTGTTTTTTTATTTTTTTATAAATATGAAAATGCAATAAAAATACAAAATAAAATATGGCATTAAACTACAATGCAACAGGAACTCATGGTATTTTTTTGGTAATTTTTGAGTTAAAATGATGCATGAAATAAATGCAAACATCCAAGCAAAAATACAATACTGGCAAGGGCATAAACGTAAATAGACAAAAGTCCAAGGGCCTACTTATAATTTTTTCCAAAAATATATAATGTTAAACACAATTTTCTGGATTAAAAATAAATACCCAAACCCAGAGGGGGTTCGCTGCAAAATGTCCAAATCACGCGTACTGGGCACGTGACCTAGTAGGGGTATTTTTGCAATTTTACAAAGTTCCAGGGGCTCATATGTAATTTCACCAAAAATTACAACTTAATTAAAAAGTTCATGGACTAAACCGAAATAGACAAACCCCCAGAGGGGGTCCTTGCAAAATACCCACCACCCCACGTGCACGGGTCACGTGAGGTGACATGGACTGGACCTAAGTGCAAATAATGAAAGTACAGGGGTTTGGTTACAAATATTACAGAATTATTTAAACTACAAATAAAAGTTTCGGGACTAAAAATAAAATGCAAAATTAGTGAGGGTGTAGGTGCAAAATACCCACGCCTAATATCCTCGTGCGTGATCGAACGGTTGTGGAGCGCCCACTTGACACGTGGCGCTTCGAGGTTGCACGATGACGGTTCGCGCTGGACGGTGGAGATTAGATCTTCGGCCGAAGATCTGATGGTGGCGGCACGGTGCGATCCAACAGTTGATATCAGAACTGGAGCTGCGGCCTGATCGAACGGCTGGGGAGCCAAGGGGAAGAACGGGGAAGAACGCCGGCGAGGTGAACTTCCCCGAGCTCGATCTCGGGTCTCCGGCGAGAGTTGGGCTCCAAAATTGGGCTGCGAGCTCCTGGGGTCCTTTTCTAGCTGCCTGGGGCTCCAAAAAGCTCTGACAGTGGCCGGAGTTCACGGGACAGAGAGGCGGAGCTGGTGGGCTCCTGGATCCTCCAGCGAAGCTCAAAATGAGCTCCAGGCGTGTCTTTGATGTTTCTGGACCTGCAAGTAACTTAAGACCAACGAGGGCAAAATGCCTCGAAGGTCGGTGAAGCGGATGGCGACGGGGAACGGCGATGCAAAGTGGAGGTCAGAGCAAGCTCCGGCGAGGTACTCGATGGGTCGATTCGATGGATAGATCTCGAAGATGATTGGGGGAAAATGATCCTACGGCTAAGGGAAATAAAAAGCGAAAGGAAAAAGGGGGAAAAGGGGTATACCTCGATGGTCGGAACCATAGGAGGGGGAACCTCGACGCCGGAGGTCGGCGGAGATGGTGGAGCCGATTCGAGGCTTCCTCGACTCGCCTGAGGGTACGGTTGAGGAGATGTCCCCTCCAGCAACGTGAAGAACACAACAGGGAGGAGGATTGGTGGCCAAGAAGGGTTCAAACTGGAGCTCGAAGATGGCGGGTCGATTATGTACAAGATGATGGCGTCTCCTTCAAGCGAGGGCCACACGCAAATGATGGGGATTTTGCGTGATCTGCAGGCATGGCGTGGTTGAGGGAAGATCAAGGAAAGATTTCCAAGAAGGAATCGAGGCCAGAGGATGGAAGGATGAGGCTCCAAAATTTCTTGAAACGTGGCAAAAATCGCAGGTGTCAAGCCTGGCAGGCCTCGGTCAGGGAGTTGACCGAGGTCAACACTTGACCGCTCCTGGTTGGTCCATGTGGACCAACCAGGAAATTCCAAGCGATAATTATTTGTAAAATCAATATAAAATAGTAAATGATTTTATTTATTTAGGTTATAAAATAAAAAATGTTTCTTATTTTATAAAGAATTTTTTGGTGATTTTTTATTTATTTTTATGAGGTATATAATTACAAGTTACCTTTTATGCCCTATATAGGTATATATATATATATTATTTCATTTTTATTTTGTCTATTTAATTTATTTATTTTTGTTTATTATTTTATATATTTATAAAATACCTTTATACACATAAAAATATTTTAATTTTATTTTTCTGATGCATTTTGTATACTTAATAAAATATAAATAATAATTTTATAGGTATATGTATAGGTATTATACCTAGGTATGCTATTTATAAAAGTATTTTATTTTATGTTTTCTTTGAGTTTTTATTCTTATCTTAATATACATAATTATTATAATTAATATTTACAAAATTATAAAAATATAAAATAATGAAAATAATGAATAAATAATAAAATGAATATTTTATTATGTTCATGTATACAATAGGGGTCCAAAACTCAACTTTCAAACCGTAGCTACGCAAAATGTGAAACCACCTTCATTAAATAGCTTATTTTAAATTATATACAATTAAAGTGAGTTTGATGCATTTCGAGTTTTTATTTGCAAGATACAGGTTTGGGAAGTTGGTATTTTAGATTTTTATTCAGATCATAACTTTTTATCTGTACAGTATTTTTGCATGAAATAATTTTTGTATTTTTATTTATTTAATTATCTACAACTTTAATGTACGAAGTTTCTTTATTTGAGGTATAAAAAGTGGAACCAAAAATAGGTCCCAAAATGAATAAAGAATGAATTAAAAACAAAGGTTTTTTTATTGTATTCTGGCCCTTATCTCCCCCTACTTTATTCCTTGTCGACCTAGTCATCAAGATGCCTAGGTTTCGGGGTTTCGGGTCATAAAATATTTACAATATTTTATTTTTTTCTTTTCTTTTCTTTATTCTATTATTTTAGCTTTAAAAACAGTTTTTTATATACTATTTACATGCACATATATGAATGCTAAGATGCGGGAATTAAGGGTATTTACATGCATTTGCCAGGGTTTTTGAGGCCAAAATGATAGAATAAAGATGATAAAATGTGGATTCATCAATACCCCGCTCCTCGAGGAAAGAGTTACTGGGCCGGGTAACAAGAGTTACCTTGTTAGAGGAGGCTATTTTTGAGCCATTTCTGATGTGGAGAGTTACATTTCACTTACACAGTAAAAGTAAGAATCATAGTCATCAGAAATTTACGTCTGAAGATTTGTTCTGACCTGACTATTAAGGAGTCTTGAATAGAAGACTTGTGGAACTTGAAGTCTGTTAGGTCTTAAGTTCAGGTCCCAATGAGGTTCCGCCACACAATTAATCCAAAGGTCGAGTCAAGCTCCATTTTCAACTTTTGTTCATGACCTTGGTATGGAACCCAAAATCATTTCACTCTTGCATTTCATTTAGTTGCTCGAGACGAGCAAGGTTTAAGTATAGGGGGTTGATGAATCTGTGATTGATCACTCTTAAAGTTGAAAATAGATACTTGTTCCCGAGTATTTAGCAGCATATTTCCCTTTATCTTACATAAATAGCATTCATGCATGCATTCACAATACATGCATTTTAGCATCCATATTTGCATTAAAATATGAAGCCTATTTCACTTGTAAAATACTCACCAATAATTCACCTAATTATTTGTATTTTATTATCCCCTCTAAAGTCAATAAAACCTTCCTTATACTGTGTATATTACTAGTATAAGGGAAAAGGCCAAAAATTCTTAGCTTGTAAATTACCAAATAAAAATCCCAAACCCAGTTGGAGACCCCAAACTTTAGAATACCAATATCTATCTCATACAACCTTCGAATTAGATCTACTCACCTTCAGATTAATAGACACTCAGAGACCTTTAAAATGAGACCAATTTCATTCAAATCGGAGCTCGTATGCAAAACTTGGGTTTTTGGGCCCCTTTGTGTACTATATGTATGTATATTTGTACCCTTGTATTTTTATATCATACCTGACCTCATCTCCGTTTTTGGTAAACATGAAACTTGTAGACCTCATCGAGTCCTACAACTTTCATGTTTTGAGTTTTTTCAAATTCGGCTTTCTTCTCTCTCTAAATTGATATTCTTTCTCAGCCATTCAGAAGCAGGCCACGTGGCGCCCTCTGATTGCACCACTGATAAAGCCGAAAATAGGTGGTCTTAAGTTCAGCACAAAGCGTGAACTCAGTCGGTGTGGTGACCACACTAAATCTGGACTAAAGTCAACAATTAACCCACATTAAGATCAATAAATTAGAACTACTGTGGAGTTAAAATTTATTTTTAACTCTACATAAAAGATGTATAGGTGCAAGTATGTAGAGAGTTCGAACACAGGGAACAAGCAGGATAGTTCAAGCAAAAATGCTAAAGTGTGTGTGTGATGTGTGGAGTGTCTACACTAAGCAAACAAGCAAATGAATTTTTGTGGGTTTTTTTAATTTTTTTAATTTTTTTATTTAATTTTTAATTTTGTATTTTGATTTTTAATTTTCTGATTTTTATATTTTATATTTTATATTTTATTTATTTCTTTTTCAATATTGGAAAGTAGAGGCAATATAATAAAAGGCAAGCTAAAATATCTATAAAAAGGCACAAAAATACTCAAAAATTCAGAAACAAAATGTTTTTGGTATTTTTATAATTTTCTACTGTTTTTGTGATTTTTGGGGGTTTTTCTAGGTGTTTTTGATATTTTTAAATACTGAAATAAGTGAAAACAATGGAAATAGGGCTGGCTGTGAATAAGATGCAATTTAAAAGTAGCAACCAGTACTCAAAATGTTTCACACTATTTTTCTAATGAAAAGAACAAAATAAGGGACAAACAGAAGCTGAGTTTGTATTTTTTGGATTTTTCAACTATTTTATAAATTTTTTTGAAGTTTTTAAGTGTTTTTAGATTTTTAGTGTTTTTCTTTTGCGATTTTTAATGATTTTTGGACTGACACTAAAGTAGGATAAAATAGACACTAGGTGAATTTTTTTGGAATTTTTGGAGGTATTTTAATATTTTTTTGGTATTTTGTACGCTAGACAGTACACAAAAAGCATGTTTTTGATTTTTAATAAATATGAAAATAAAATAAAATCAAAAACTAAAATGATGGCGTCAAAGTACACGTGTCCAGACACTTAACCCTATTTTTGTGGAATTTTTGGAGTTAAAATGATAGGCTAAATAATTAGAGCAAACATCCAAACATTAAACAGTCCTAGCAGGGGCATATATGCAATATATCAAACATCCAGGGGCCTACATGCAATTTTCCACAAAATTACTACTCTGAAACTTGCATTTCAAGGATTAAAAACAATTAACTAAACCCGCAAGGGTATCTGGGCAATTTACCCACCAGGGCACGTGACTTGCACGCGCCTGGGAAGGGTACTTTTGCAATACTACAAAGTCCAGGGGGCTCAATGCAATTTCTTCAAAATATTACAACTTAAAGTAAACATTCATGGACTTAAGCAAAATAAATAAACCCCAGGGGGGTCCCTGCAAAATACCCAGCCCCCTCACGCGCACGGGCACGTGAGGTGACGTGGATTGGACCTGAGTGCAAATACGAAAACTACAGGGGTCTAATTGCAAATGTTACAAAAATATTTAAACTACAGCTTAAAATTCTTGGACTAAATAAAAATTACAAAATCTGGCGAGGGGAAGAGTGCACAATACCCACGCCTTATCTCCTTGTGCGTGATCGAACGGTGAAGAGCCGCTCGCTTATCCACGTGGCGCACGCACAACGCGCGATGACGGTTCGGCGATCAGCGGCTGGGATCAGATCTGGCGAAGAGATCGACGGTGGGAGCGTGCCAAGATCTGACGGCTGCGGCTTGGTCTGGAGCGGGCCGAGGATCGGACGGTGGAGACACACGGAGGAAGAACAGGGAAGAACTCCGCTGCGGCGAAGTTCCTCCGGCGAGCTGACGCGCCTCCGGTGGTCTGGGCCGCTCCAAGAAGGTCCGGGAGACTCCTGAGGTGATGCTCTGGCGTCTGGGGCTCTCAAAATCGCCGGAGAAGCTCTTAGGTGCTGCTGCGAAGGCGGCGGAGCTCGAAGCTCCAGGTATCTCCGGCGGAGGTCGAATCCGAGCCCCCAGGCGCTGTGATGCTCCAGGTACCTGCAAAAAGGGGTGAGAGGGTCCAGGGCAAACTGCCTGGACCCCGCGGAGGTGCTGTGGACGTCGGAAATGATCGGTGGAAGGTGGATGCGCGACAGCCGGAGGTGCGCTCCGGCGATGAGATATGGAAGATGGATCGAATGACGGGAAGCTAAGATTTTTTTTGGGGTTTTTGATGCTGAAGCTACGGGGAGTTAAATGACATAAAAAGGAAAGGAAAGAATGGATACCTCGAAGGTGGACGACCTGAGGAAGAAGAACCTCGATGCCGGTGGTCGGCGGAGGTGGCGGAGCCGCTACAGAGCCTCCTCGACTCGCCTGAAGGTGTGGATGCGGAGCTGTCACCTCCGGCTACACAAAGAGCGCTACAGGGAGGAGGATTAAAGGCTAAGGAGGGTTTAAACTTGGGCTCGAAGGCGGCGGGTGGTTTGAGTAAGAGGCGATGGCGTCTTCTTCAAGCGAGCTCCACGCGCGCATCATGAGGATATGGCTGGATCCGAAGACATGGCGTGGGAGAGTGGAGATCAGGGATGAACTTCCGAGAAGGAATCAAGGCGTGAGGACAAGCGGATCGAGCGCGAGAATTTCTTGAAAATGGAGCGAAATCGCGGGCGTCAGAGGTATCAGACTTTGGTCGGGGAGTTGACCGGGGTCAACTCTAGACCGCGCCTGGTTGGTCCACGTGGACCAACCAGGAAATTCAGAGTAGAAATTATTTAAAAAAATCAAAATAAAATAGTAAATGAATTTATTGATTTTAGGTTATAAAATAGAAAATGTTTATTATTTTATGAAGAATTTTTCTGTGATTTTTATTTATTTTTATGAGACGTATTTTTACAAGTTTGTATTTGTACCCTTTATTGTGTATATATCTATATATTTTGGTGTTATATTTTTATTGAGGTATTTTTAGTATTATTATTTTTATTCATGAATTTATAAAATTATAAAGTACTTTTATATATACAAATATATTTTTATTTTAATTTTCTGAAATGTTTTGTATATTTAATAAAATACAAGTATGTTTTGTATAGGTATATATATATGTAATGTACCAATGTGTTGACTATATACAAATATTTTTATTTGTATTTTATTTATGTTTTTCTTCTGATTTAAATACACATAATTATTATAAGTATTATTTACAACATTATAAAAATATGAAATTATACAAATAATAAATAAATAATAAATTGAATATTTTAATATGTACAAGTATACAATGGGGGTCCAAAAGTCAACTTTCAAACCGTAGCTCCGCCAAATGCGAAACCACCGCCATTGGATAGATTATTTTATTCTATATACAATTAAAGGTGAGTTTGCTACATTTGGAGTTGTCGTTTGTGAGATACGGGTCTGAGAAGTTGGGATTCTGGATTTTTATTCAGATCATAACTTTTTATCTGTACATTATTTTTCTGTGAAATCAATTTTGTATTTTTCTTTATTATATTATCTACAACTTTCATGTACAAAGTTTCTTTATTTGATGTATAAAAAGTGGAACAAAAAATAGGTCCCAAAATGAATAAAGAATGAATAAAAATATAGGTATTTTCTCTGTGCTTTTGACCTTATCTCCCCCTACTTTATTCCTTGTCGACCTATTCATCAAGATGCCTAGGTCTCGGGGGGTTTTGGGTCATAAAATATTTACAATATTTTATTCTTTTTCTTTTCTATATTTATTCTATAATTTTGGCCTTAATTATAGTATTTTAGACACTATCTGAATGCACATGCATGGATGCTAATATGCTCTATTTAAGGGTATTTACAGGCATTTGCTAGGGTTTTTAGTGCCAAAATGATAGAATAAAGATGATGAAATGTGGATTCATCATCCCCCTATACTTTACCTTTGCTAGTCCCTAGCAAACACTTATGCAATAAGTGCAAAAGAAAAAGTAAGAAAAGAAAAAGAAGAAAATTAGATTAAGTTTAATTATCGAACTTGTCTTCGCAAAATCAAAGTTTGGAGCTTAAGTCGGACCTTAGGACTTTTAGTGCGGTCGGAACCTTAATGAGAACCAAATTTGAAATCCAACAGTCCTTGAGAATCCCAAAACTCTGTCCAAGTCTCCTCAATAGCCAGGTCAGAAATACTTCAACTCATACGCAAACTCTTACGACCATGAGTCTGACTCGTACAGTGTAAGTGATGGTGGCTCTCCCCAACTAGAATGACAAAGAAACTGACTTCTCCAGTACGACAACCCAGTGATTCCCCAATCCAGCAACTCCATCCTCGAGGAGCGGGGTATTCCCTTCTAAGTTCAAGTGGCAACCAGCTCAAGAGGAGGGGGTGAAGAGAAGAATGGACGGTAGCCAGTGTAGCTACCTATCCTTGGATGCAAGACCAGTGTAGTCAAGTCATCCTGCTGCAGGCTCACATGATATGACTTTGGAACTCAAGCTTGCTTATTGACTTTGTACATACTCACAGGCTTTTTATTTTTGTACATGCCTGAACACACACACAATTTTTTTTTTTGAAATACTATTCACAGCAGCATTTACATAAGGAGTTTTTCCTCTTGAGCCAGTAGACTATCCCTCTTTTGAAGCTTTATCGCAACCCACAGCCTCCTGTCTTTAGAATTCCTAATCACTGGACGGGTTGGGGTGCACTTCCCTCCCTAGAGGAGGACAAATGTTTCCACTTGTGTGCGTCTCATACCGGCAAATCCAATCCCCTCACCACTCCAACTGAGTTGAGCCATGTGAAAGGTGCAGGTGTCCAAGTTAGGTCATTATCAACAAGAGTCGTGCGTGTGCTCCGAAATACTCTACTTAGGCAGTCAAGAATCCATTGAACCAAGTCCCGTGATCCTCAAAGAATTAAGTCAACTAGACCTGAAGTACCTCAAACCCAGTTCCTATAAGGTTCCTGTTATTAGGTAGATTTTAAGGTCCAATCAAGCTCCAATCTTCGGATTTTACTTAGACTTGTTCAACTATCAAACTCAATCCGAAAAATGCTAATGCTATGCAATGCAGAATGCAGAAAATATTTTGTGATGCAATTTTCAAAGATTTTGAACTTTTTATGGATTTTGAAAAGATGATGCATGCAATTTTTTTTTTGTATTTTCAAAAAGATTTTTCAAATGTTTTTGGATTTTAATTTTGCAAATGTTTTTGGGAATTTTTGAAAACAAGAAGAAAAAAGTTTTGGCTAAAAACTAGGTGAAAATATGTACACGGGAGTGCCTTTTTTATATACAAGAAATGGATTTTAAGAATTTACAGGGTAAGTGGTCAATTTTATACATATGTATATATAGTGGATTTTGGTGTGATGTGAATATTCCTCAAACTTATTTGACACAAGCTTTTCACACAATTTTTGAAAACTATAGTCCAAAATAATTTTTACAAACATTTTACACACATTTGAAAATCATTTTGCAAAGGCTTTCAAAACAGTATATATAGGTTTTTCAAATCATATTTGCAACCATTTTTCAAACCATTTGCAAATCATTTTTCAAACATTTTTATTTCACACAAAGAAAAGAAATTTTACAAACCACTCATTTTTACAAAGGTTGAAAACACGAAACAAAATATTTTCAAAATAGTTTTCAATAGATGTTCGCAAAGATTTTCAAACAAAAAACATTTTCATCTGATTTATTAATCAGTAAATACAAAAAGAATTTGAGGAATAACCACATCTTTTTATTAAGAATTTTTAATGAATTTTAAAGAATTATTAGCCATATTTATTAGGAAATTACGAAAGTACGAGTTATGGCTAAAGTATATACGTAGTATATACGACCCCCCTATACTTAGCTTGAGCTATGTCCTCATAGATCGGAGAGAAAAGAGAAGACATAACTCGTACTAAGTATAGACAAGCCTAAAGAATAAAGAAATAAATGAATGAATCAATAAATGAGAAATTGACCGTCCCCCCTATACTTAGGATCAAATAATCCTAAGTATAGCAGACTGTACACAACGCAGGGAGGGTCAAGGGTGGGAATGAACAGATCGTACTCAGATTGTCTCCCCCTATACTTAGGGTAAGATATCCCTAAGTATAGAAAGAAGAGGAGACAATGGAGAGGATCGAAAAGAATAGAAAAACTTGGGGTGCACTCCCCCCCATACTTAGGACAAGGTACGTCCTAAGTATGGAAAACTGTCTACAAGGGCGGCACCTTTTTGATAGATACAGAAGATAGAAAAGGAAAAGAAGACAAGAAGAAAATAAGAAAATAAATTGACAGACAACAGAATGATATAAACAGATGGATCTGTACAACGGGGAATAGAGTTGATCACCATGTATGAAATGCAGATGATGAGAGTCAAGGGACACATCTCATACCAGAAGAATGGGGGCAACGTCAATGGTCGGCGGATCATGCTCAAGATATAGTTTCAAGCGTTGACCATTGACGCGGAAGGTAGAGGAAGATGACGGTTCAGATATGTCGATGCTGCCATTGTCATGTACCTTCCTGACCACATACGGTCCTTTCCACTTGCTCTGTAACTTCCCTGGAAATAACTTTAGCCTTGAATCAAACAACCATACTCTCTGATCTGGCTCAAACTGTTTATGGCTGATATGCGAATCGTGCCATGTCTTCACTTTTTCTTTGTACTGTAGGCTGTTGGAAAAGGCTGTATCTCTCAATTCCTCCAGGGCTGCCAATTCTGCTCTTCTCTGGTCTCCTATACTCTCGGGATCCAAAAGCAACTCAGTTACTGCCCAAAAAGATTTGTGCTTGATTTCCACTGGCAAATGGCACGGCTTGCCATAGACGAGACGAAAGGGAGATGTCCCTAATGGATTTTTGAAAGAGGTCCGATAGGCCCACAAGACCGAGTTCAAAAGCTGTGACCAATCCTTTCGGTCTGGGCGGACAACTTTCTGCAAGATAGTCTTTATCTCCCGATTCGATACTTCAGCAAGACCAATAGTCTGAGGGTGATACGGAGTGGCAACCCGATGGTCAATGCCGAACTCGTCAGCAAGGGCCCTAACCTTGTCATTGATGAAATGAGACCCCCCGTCAGAAATCAAAACTCTAGGTACCCCGAACCGTGAAATGATATTTTTCCTCAAGAATTTGCACACGGTTTTCGCATCTGCGGCTCGGGCGGGAATGGCCTCAACCCATCGACTGACATAATCCACAGCGAGCAAAATATGCTCGAATCCCTGACTCTTAGGAAATGGGCCCATGAAATCAATCCCCCATGCATCAAAAACCTCACAGAAGTGAATGGGTTGCATGGGCATCATGTCTCTCTGTCCGCAGGTTCCCATTTTCTGACAGTCAGTACATCCCTTCACGAACTCATCAGAATCCTTGAAGAGAGTAGGCCACCATAGGCCGGATTGAAGCACCTTTTGTGCTGTTCTTTTTCCAGAATGATGTCCTCCTGCCTCAAGCTTGTGGCAGTATGTGAGGACGCTATGTTGTTCTTCTTGAGGAATGCACCTCCTCCAGATACTATCCCCTCCTTCATGATAAAGGACGGGATCCTCCCAATGGTAAAACTTGGCCTTAGCTAGGAAGGTCTCAAGTTTCTGCCTGGGCCAATCCACGTGGCCCGATACTTTGCGCGCCACGCGCCTTCCATCTCCGGCGTCCGATCGCCCTCCCTCTCTCTTGATCTAGGCCTTCCAAGCCGCAACGCTTTCTCAGCCGCCCGATCAAACCCAGATCAAATCTGGGCCGTCTGAGAGCGCCTCTCCTACAGGCCGCCACGCGTCCCTCCTCCTCTACCGTTCGATGGCCGCCTTTCCCTCTTAATCTCCACCATCCATCCGGCCTTAATCTCTACCGTTTGATCAAACCCCAGGGCATCATCTCAGCCCCATGTCAGCGTCTTTACCTACGCTCTCCACATGGCTCCATCACGACCCTTCGATCACTCCCCTCTGATCTAATCACAACCGCACGTCTGCGCCTCCATCTTCGCCTGCCACGTGGTGCGCCCTGCGCCCTTGATCTCGCCCCGCCGATCTAATCCTAACCCTCCTCTTTCGCCCTTCTCCTGGCCATTAGATCGCCTGATCCAACGGTCAAGACATCGTCTCTTGCAAGGCCCGTGCCCCACGTCGCCCACCTTACGCGCGAGCCGTCCCCTTCCTATTTTGGGAGCCACTCCGGCCACCCTCTCCGTCTCTTGTCACCGATGTTGCGTACCCCACTCTTCCCTCATTCTCGTCGAACCCCTCGAACTCCATGACTCTTGCCCACCTCGCTCCACGCCCTCCACCAACTCCACCACTTCGTCATCTACGTCGTCACCTTCCACCTATAAATATGCCATCACTTTCAACCTTCGACCCCATCCGCCACTCCAGAGAGAAACCCCTAGCTCCGACCTTCATCTTGGTGACAGCAATTCGACGTGACGTTGAGCGAAGACCAGGCTTCTTCTCCAACGAGATCCACGGCCATCTTTGTCGTGCCGCAGCCTCCTCCGTGAGCTGCACGATCTCAGGACCCTCTACCGGCCTTCGAGCAATGAACAGGAGCACGAATCCGAATCCATTTCCCAGGTAGACGCCTCCATCTCCCCTCTGATCCTCGTCTTCTTATTCTTGCTTCTTCTCATAATTTATTCGCCTTCTTCGATCACCTTCACCTTCATCTGACCATCCTCCGAGCTTCGCCTCGGAGCAGGCACCCTCGTGCACCCTTCCATCTTCTCAGACCACACACTTCACCTCACGCCGACGAGAGCTCTGCCACCTTGGTGGAGCACCATCACCGGACCATCTTCATCGCTCCTCAGGCCTCTCTCCACACTCACGTTCACCCCAAGACCACTGTGCATGCTTCGGCTATTCAACTAACCCCCTGCAGGTACCCCATCTTCGATTGGTCGGATGCCTCATCGGAGCTCCTTCGAGCTTCATCGCAGCCGCTATCCAGACCACCTCAGCCTCAGCTGAGACCCCCGAAAGCTCCGCCACACCTCCACGATCCTTTCCGGTAGCTTAGGAGCTGCCGGCGACCTTCATCGATGTCCAGAGGAGGAGGCGGAGCTAGATCTTCTTTGCTGGAGCGCAGCCACCTCCGCCGCAGGAGGCGGCGGACCATTTGAGAAGGAAGTACAGTAACCATCCGATCTACATGATCGGACAGTTCTGAGGATGCCATGTCATCTTCAACCCACAACCGTCGGATCAGGAGAATCCTACGCTTCTGAGCGCGCCACGTCGCCACTCCCCCGAGCTTCAGGTGTCGTTGGATTCATCCTTATCCAACGTCTCTTGATCGTCCACGTATTCATCTACATCGAGCTCCAACGACCGTTGGATTAAATCTTGATCCAACAGGTTGCATCGCGCCACGCATTAGCCTCCAGAAGCCATTAGATCCTCACTTGATCCAGCGGTCCAGCAGGAGCCACGTAGCTTCCTCCGAGCCTCCGCCCCGACCATTAGGCCCGGAGCCCCAAAGCTCCTCCGAGCCAAACCCGAGACTGCAGAGCCACCGAGCCTCCACCCGAGCCTCCGAAGTCACCCGAGCTTGGGACCTCACGTGTCTTTCACGTGCGGTCTGGGCATTTTGCACTGAGGCCCCTGAAGGTTTTACAAATTGCATTCCAGTCCCTGCTAGGAGCATGACGTGAGGCGCACGTGTTCGTGGGCAATTTGCATACATGTCCTCCTCATTATAGGTAATTGCATATTAGCCCCTGTCAGCATGTTTGATTTTTAGCAATTTTATTTTCTGTAATTGCAATTAGGCCCCTGTCTTTGCACGCATCTTTAGGCATTCATTTCATATAATTTTTAAGTTTGAAAACTGCATTGTGTAGCTTGACTTGTCCTCTTTCATATGTGACACGTGTTTGATTTTTGTGATAGCAGCGGATTTTAGTATTAATTAATTGGTGAAATTTTGTTATATTTTTCCCATTTATGCCTTTTGATTTTTAGTAAATTCTCTGTTACTCCAAAAATCACCAAAAATTCACATTAGACCTAGGGTAATTAAGTTTACATTGTGCTAAAAAAATCTTTTCATTTGCACGCATCTCGAGGCTGAATAAATCATTTTGTGATTTTCTTAATTAATTTTTAATAGGTCCAATTCACATAGAAATTTAGGTTTATTAATTTTCTTGGATTCTTCACACTTAGATCTATCTAGGATAATTTGTATATCTGAAAATATTGTGATTTGGTATTTATTAAAATTAATTTAGTCAAAATCACTTTGCATTAATTTTAAATTCGCAGTAAATTCATATAGTGTCAGAAAAATCCAAAAAAATAGTGTAGTTTAATTTCATTGCATTCACCATCTGGACAAGTTTCATAACTTTTGGAATCAATTTGATCACTTTTCTGAATTAACTTGTAAACTGGCTTGATTTTGCATGAGTCTTTTATTAATTGCATAAAAATGGTTTAAAAAGACCAAAAACAGTCTTCTGAAAATCCGACCTCTTAAATTTGCTTAAAATCTACCTAAGGAGACAGCTGCCTCCCTGAGTTCGACCTTGGGTTTGCCCAAGTAAAATAAATTTGCCGCTCGAAATTAATTGAATATTGATTAAAGTGGTTTTTGATCAGTCCGTATTGCCTGACTGCAACGAACGATACAACATTAATTTGACCATTAATTTGATTAAATTAACAAGGGTAGTACGCAGCTCTCTTCAATGTCCCACTATTTCCTTATGCATGTACATCAAGCTAAAGGAAAGGGATTAAAAAAGAACTACTAACTACCTTAGACTAGAAGCTACTATTGTTGGTTGGCTAGTTAAGATCCTTGTGATGGCTTGTCGATACTTGTTGGGTTTTCAGAAATCATAAGATAATGATTAACAAGTGCTAAGTAATGAAGAAGAGAAAAGTAAATGAGTAGTGTACTTTAGAAAAACTTATCATATCAGAAAGATACATTTCTTCTCATTAGATTAAGCACCATTCCTTTTATTACACGTCGGGGATTAATCCAGGTGGTTTACCTCACCCTCTCATGGATTCTGAAGATGTAGACACTTCGAGAATGGAGATTCCATTGATCTGGTATGCTTATGCCGTCACACATCACCTCAACCAATCCTCCAATGCTACCCTGGCAATTTTTTTCATTATTAAGGGCTCCAATCCTTCAACCTGTCAAAGAAGGAAGCATACCACCCTCGAGGACCCATACCTGAATACCATAGGCTAACATTTAGTCATTTACACCAGTGGCTTTAAATACATGTTATCGTGACCTAGCCACTATTAAACCACTTGTGACTCCACATGGCACGACCAAATCTTCAGTTAGTCAATCCGCCTAATGGTAACCTAGTACCACGCATTGCAAATAATTTATTTCGCATGCTTAACATATCAGGGCAACCGTGTACCACCTAGGTATGACCAGCCAATACGGATTTCTTATAAAAATCCTACATGTTGCATGCCCGACCTAAAGTATTTACTCCAAGTCATTCTTATCGTAAAAGATAGTATGAAAATTATAACTGGATCCCATTTATGCCATGTCAATTTCCACCTAATATCGGTATAATATTGAACATAAATCATAGCAACTACAAGGACGATATACCAGCTTTATTTACCAATTATTTTATAGTAAATCCTGAAGCAAACATGTGAACGTTCTTTGTAACAAAGAAAACAATAAATAGATTTTTTTTTCATCCAGGTTAACTTGAAAATCCAATAGCAAATGACATGATTGTATTAACTTGAAAATAGAACCAATCTACCTTGATTCGTGTTCAATTAGGGACTTATTAGCTTCAGAAATTATTAAATTTCCATTTATTCGAGAACACAAAGAACAAATGAAGAACACAAAGAATGGGAAGAACGTGAATTATCTCAAAATTTCGGTAGAGTTTCCCCTAATATCCAATGATATCTCAAGGAATTTTTCAGCAGAGTTTCCCCTTATATCAAGTGATATCTCAAGGAAATTTTTGACAGAGTTTCCCCTACATCGGGTGATATTTAAGGAAAATTTCGCTAGAGCATCCCCTTATATCTAGAGAAATCGAAAGAAAACATGAATCTTCAAAGAAATGGATCGAAACATGAATTAAAAAGATCTACTTACCTCGTTCTTGAAGCTGTCTAGAAGAGGAGTACTATGTCTTCCTTATCCTCTTCTTCCAAACAATACTTCGTTAATGCTTCTTCCCTGCCTCCCTTCTCTTAGCCTATCAACCCTAGCCCTGAGGTGGTGGTGGATGGGATAAATGTCAGGGAGAATGAAGAGGTGATGTGATCGCTTGGACTGGAGTACCAACGTTTGGTCTTGGAGGTCCAACGGTGTCTGACAAGTCAGATTTGGCAATCATTGTATCGACCGCTCTCACGGAGCGCAACACACGATCCAGTTGATCAAATAACAATCAACCTACATATATGTGCAATAAATATAAAATGTGTATGAGTTAAAATTATTATAACTCTACAAAATGTGTATAGGTGCAAGTAGTAGAGTGTCGAACCATAGAGAACAAATGGTGGATAGCTTAATCATTAATAATTATTTCTAATTATTAATAATTGTTTTTTGTATTTTTAGCCTTTTTCTTTTTTATGTGGGTTTTTAATTATATTTGATTTTTATGGATTTTTAATTGTTTTGTATTTTATTTATATTTTTCAATTTTAATTTTTATTTTTCTTTTTAATTTTACAAAATTTTAACTTCTTTTTAATTTTAAAATAAAATATATATTTATATAAAACAATAATGATATTATAGGTGTTATAAGTAATATATAAGAAATATAGTACATAGGGTTTTATATTTTTAAATATACAAAACAATAAACAAAATACATGAAATACAATATTTTTGCATTTTTTATTTTTTTCTCTATTTTTCGTAATTTTATATATTTTTTTCTAAATTTTATGTTAGTCTAAAAGTATAAATATATCAAAATAGTATATAGAGTAATTAATTGAGATTGTTTAGATTTAATAAATATAAATAAGTCCAAAATTTATTAAAATTATTTTTAATATATAGAATATAATAGATAGAAAATTCAAGAATAGGAAAACGTATTTTTGGATTTTTCTTTAATTGTTACTAGTTTTTATGAAATTTTTAGGGTTTTGTGATTTTTAGCTTTTATATTTTGAAATTTTTAGAGATTTTTGGATACATGGTAAATAACATATTAATATAGCTAATATATTTTTTGGGGAATTTTTGGAAGTGTTTTCTAATTTTATGCGTTTTAATATTTAGATAGAGTAAAAATGCATGTTTTTATATTTTTAATAAATAGTGAAACTACTTAAAATATCATGCAAAAAATATATATCATCAAGCAATATTACATAAAAAAATATTAATTTTCCTATAATTTATGGAGTAAGAAAATATGTAAAATGGAAAATATATATAAAAATAAAATGATGAAATGTTAGGGACCTATTTGTAATTTATAAAAACGTTTAATCCATTTAATAATAGGTCTAGAAGGTATATGTGCATAGATATATTTTTTGCAAAAAGCACCTCATGTGGGGGACCATATGAAGTGATGTGGATTGGACCTAAGTGCAAATATAATAAAGTATAGGATCCTAGTTGCAAATAACACACAAAATATTACATTAATAAAATATATACAAGATTATATGTTTAATACAAAAAGTGAGAGGGTATGGTTGCATTTTACCCACAAAGGTACGCGATCAAGCGGCTCTATATGGTTCACTTAAGCACATCAGACGGCTCTAATCACGCAATGCTTCATCTCGCCTCCAATGATCTAGATGAGATCTAGATGAAGCTCTTAATCCAACGACACCTAGGGGTTCTCCAATAATAGGATAGAACGTATTCTTCCCTAAACTTCAATCATGGATTACTCCTTCTCCAGGCATCCTCCTTCGATATTGAATGGTTCAGCAACTTCCTAGAAGCAATCCGCACCTGCAGGAGCCTTCAATGGAGTCCAGGTCCCGACAATGGGGATCCGGAGGGTTCTTTCATCTTCAACAACCTAGAGCTCAAATCTGGCAGTGATTTCATTCCTAGGTAGTACTTCTGGTCTCAGCTCATGCATAAAAAACTCAAGGGGTTCGAGGCGAACAACCTTGACCTATATTGAACCTGTAATGCGATGGAAATGAAGGGGTGATGAAGCGGTGAAAGGCGGAGGGGGAGCTTTAATTGGACCCAATCTTTGCAATATTTGGGTGATTGAGCAGTGGCGGTGCATAGAAGATGAAGGGTGAAAAATGGAGGTGGCCTGAGGTCGGAACGAGGTCGATTCCACGACGAACAATGATGCGTACTAAAAACATGGATTCTAAGTTAAACTATGAACTAACTGCATGAAATAAAAGCTACACTAAGATGCTGGAATAAAAATCTACTTAGAAATGCATGAAAAGTAGGTCGACAGGGGTTACTTGGAGCAGATGGGAAGCTTCGTCTGAGATGCCCCGGCAAAGATTGGATTGATCTCTCCTCCACATTATCCTTGCCTACAGGGCTGGGGATCCTTGCTGTCACCAAGGTTCTAACTCCAAAGGGATCCCTTTGGGTGTTACAATAAAGGCAGAGTGATCAAAAGCAAAAAAGGAAGAGGATGTGAAATATTTGTAGACTAAGTGTTTAGTTGTCTTGGGAAGAAGCTAGGTAGCGTGAAGGGCGATGGGGGTTGGTAGAAATTATGAAGTGGGTGTAGGAGAGGATGATGGTCTCCGCAAAAGGATGGTGGACTTGAGGAAGATGGAGGGATGGAGGAAGAGTTAAAATTGGAGAAGAAGGGTGTCCCGTGATGCTCTAACAGAAGTCATAGGAGGGTCGGATAATTGACTGGAGGTCAACACTCCAAGGGTTCTGATTGGTCCACATGGACCAATCAAGAAAAAGATATATATACAAAATTCATTATTAATTCAATATAAATAGTAGATGAATTTATTAATTAAAACTCAAAACATGGAAAATGTTTCTTATTTTTCAAACTATTTTATGGATATTTTTATTTATTTTTACAACCTTATTTATTAGGTGTTAATTTTACAAGTATATGCATATGTATATTTATCTATATTTTATGTATTTTATTTTTATTTAAAAAGCAAAGGAAACTGATCCTTAATGGTCATTGAATTCAAGAATCTATAATCAACACAGACGTGCCATGAAGTGGGTACTCGGGTAGAAATCTCCTCTCCATGATCATTTGTGATCACCATAATTTTGGATTTCTTCAGAACTATTATTGCTTGCTACTCTACCAGATTCATGGGAGACTTTCAGAGTCTCACTTACGAATTCTGCAGTCAATGGGGTTGTTTCTTTGGAGACAGTCAAGTCTGGCATTCTCAATGAGGAAATGCGAAGAAAAACCCAAGGAAGCTCTTCACATTCAGAGGTCCTTGTCACGGAGAATGGGGGGAGGTGCCGGGCCAAGACTGGTATAGGTAGAGATAATGGCATAAGCAAGTCCAAATCCAGATATCATAATATGGAGTGCCACTATTGCAGAAGAAAGGTCACATCAAGAAGTGTTGATTCCAGTTTAAGAGAGATAACAAGAATGATGGTGACAAGCAAGAGAAAAAGAATGAACAGGTTGTTGTAGCTGCACAACATGAGCTCCTCATTGTCTGTGATGAGGAGATGGTAAATGTCGCACAGGATGGTACTTCTTGGCTTGTTGATAGCGGATCTGCTCTACATGTCACATCTCAGAGAGAGCTTTTCTCTTCATATACAGCTGGTGATTTTGGCACATTGAAGATGGGGAATGGCTCTTTGTCGCATGTTGCTGGCATTGGCAATATTGCATTGAAGAATGCCAATGGAGTTGTGTTGACACTCAAAGGTGTGAGGTATGCACCAGACATGCACTTAAATCTCATTTCTGCATGCAAGATTGATGATGAATGATACCTAACACTTTTGGTGGTAGTCAATGGAAGCTTACCCGAGGATCCTTGATTGTTGCTCATGGTAAAAAGTATAACAACAATCTTTACATCATGAATGCATCTATCTCCCATGATGTTGCGCATATGACTGAAGATGCAAAATCCATTGAGTTGTGGCATCGACAATTGGGGCACGTGAGAGAAGGGGATGCAATGTTTGGTGAGGAAGAATATGCTAACAGATTTCAAGAAAAAGAAGCTGGAGAGATGCACACACTACTTGGCTGGGAAGCAGACAAGAGTCTCCTTCAAGAGCCATCCATCTTCTAGGAAGATGCAACCTTGAAGCTTGTTCATAAAGATATTTGTGGTCCGTTGAAAGTAAGTTCTCTCGGTGGTGCACTTTATTTTGTTACATTCATTGATGATTTCTCCAGGAAAGTTTGGGTGTATGCCTTAAAGAGGAAGGACCAAGTCCTTGGTGTTTTGAAAGACTTCGATGCACTAGTGGAGTGACAATCTGGGAAGAAACTTAAGTGCATATGCAGTGACAATGGTGGTGAGTATATTGGGTCATTTGATGAGTATTGCAGATCTCATGTTATTAGGCACTAGAAGATTCCACCCAAGATTCCACAATTGAACGGGATAACAGAGAGAATGAATAGGACTTTGATGGAGAGAGTCAGATGTCTCCTTTCTGAAGCTAAGTTGCCTAACTCTTTTTGGTGTGAAGCACTTTATGTTGTTGTTCATGTTATTAATCTATCTCCACATGTACCCTTGGATGGTGATGTTCCCGACAGGGTTTGGCATGGAAAGAATGCCTCATACAACCATTTGCGGGTCTTTGGATGTCGCGTGTTTGTGCATATTCCCAAGGATGAAAGGTCCAAGTTGGACGCAAAGATAAAGCAGTGCATCTTCTTGGGATATGGACAAGATGAGCTTGTCTATAGATTGCATGATCCAGTTGATAAGAAGCTGGTGAGGAGCAGGGATGTGATCTTCTCTGAAGATAAAACCATTGAGGACATCCCGAAGGCTGTTAAGGACTCTCCTTCGAGTAGCTATTAGTCAGATGATATGGAGCCAGTCCCTTGCAGAGGGCTCCACATGCGATGCCAGATGATGTATATGAGCAGGTACCATATGCAGGACATGAGGAGGATGCACCATAGTCACCACTCCTGATGATGATGATGTAGATGACGGTGGTGATGATGGTCGGCAGGATGATGAGGGCTCTTCTCCTTCCGAGGCTCTCCCGGCACAAAGGCCTGCGAGGGAGAGGCGTCCCTCTACCAGATATTCTGCGCATGAGTACATTTTGTTGACAGACAGCGACGAGCCTGGATACTTTGAAGAAGCCTTGTAAGATGCAAACAAGGAGAAATGGGTAGAAGTTATGAAAGAGGAAATAGAGTCCCTTCATGACAATCATACCTTTGAGCTCGTCAAGTTGCCCAAAGGCAAGCAGACATTGAGAAACAAGTGGTTTTATAGAGTGAAACACGATAAATACTCTACAAATCTAAGGTACAAAGCTAGGTTGGTTGTGAAAGGTTTTAACCAAAAGAAGAGAGTTGACTTTGAGGAGATATTTTCTCTTGTGGTGAACATGTTTTCTATTAGGGTAGTTCTTAGCTTGTGGATAGTCTTGATCTGTAGGTTGAACAGATGGATGTGAAGACAACTTTTCTCCATGGTGACCTTGAGGAGGAAATTTACACATTGCAATCAGAGGGCTTTACATTCAAAGGCATGGAAGACTATGTTTGTAGACTTAAGAAGAGTCTATATGGCTTGAAGCAAAAGCATCCAGGCAGCGGTACAAGAAGTTTGACTCATTCATGGGAGAGCATGGTTACTCCAAGACCACTTCATACCATTGCGTGTTCCTGAAGAAATTCGCAGGTGATGATTTCATCATATTGCTGCTTTATGTTGACGACATGCTTATTGTAGGCAATAATGGAGAGAGAATTTCTGGCTTGAAGAAAGAGTTGAGCAAGTCCTTTGCTATGAAGGACTTGGGGCATGCAAGTCAGATATTGGGCATGAAGATCACTCGAGACAGGGGAGTAAGGAATCTTCAACGTTTACAAGAGAAGTATATTGAGAAGATACTTCAAAGATTTCATATGGAGAAAGCAAAGCCAGCTAGCTCCCCTCTTGGAGCGCATTTCAAGTTAAGTTCAAAAGATAGCCCATAGAAAATGCAGAGAAGAAATATATGGAAAGAGTTCCATATGCATCAGTGATGGATCACTGAGATGCCCTTGTTAATTTAAATGTGTGTTGCGTTGTTGTAGTCGGGCAATCAAGATCGATCAAAATTAACTGCACGAATCGATGAATTAAATATTGCATGGTTTGATGTATTTTTAACCTTGGCAAGCCCCAGGGCCGACACAAGGAGGCAAAGGAACAACTTCGGATCAAGTTAGAGGAATTATCTCACGGTTCTCTAAGCAGATTTTTTGAATATTTTTTATGAAAAAAAATGCCAATGCAAAAATGCGGATGAACTAGATTGTTAAGAAAATAAGCAACTTAGCTAAATTTATTTTAATGTGATATTAGTCCAAATTAGCCAAATTATAATTTTCCTGGAAACATAATCGAACAATGAATGCAAAATATATTTTTTGGAATTTTTGGATTTAAGATGCAATAATGAAAAATGTAAACTTTTTATGAGTTTTTATGCAAATTTTCATACAAACAGATTGCAAAAATTATGAAAATTTTATTGAAAGTGAAACATGGTGAAATGAAGTTATAATAATATTTTTGGAATTTTCTGACGATTTATGATTTTTTTATGAATATTTTACTGGAAAAAAACGAATGTGAGTATTTAATTCCTAATTAAACCATAAAATCAATTTATCCAGAAGAAAAATTATATCAAATAGATATTTTAATGAACAATCCAGGAAAGTTGAAATTTCGCAAAAATATTATTTATGTATTTAACTAAAAATAAATTACTGAAATCACTAAACAATTTATTTTAGGCAAAAGATAACTCCAATTTAGATGAAATTTGGACAACAATTAAAGCAAACTAGAGGCATCACATATGATTTTAGCACAATTTTTGGAACGATATTTGACTAGATATGAATTACATATCATGAAATGGGTAAAATATTCAGTTTTTCACCAACCTAATTTTAGTTAATTACCCAATACTCATAAAAATCTAATTAAATAGCCATAATGTACAAAATTAACTCCTCAACAAAATGTTATTTTTGTATTAAAAGTTGATGCAAAATAGATGTCCAAATAAATGCATAAATGCAGGGGTGTCTATGTAATACAGAAATAAAAATAAACAAACAAATGTGTACCGGGGCACTTTTGCAATTAATGATAAAGGAAAGGAGGAAAATGCAATTTTCATGAAAAATAATAAAAAAAACAAGTAAACATTTCCAATCCCATGCTAAGGCACAAGTAGGATAGTGGTGTGGGCGGTGAGGGGCACGCGCGGCCTGAGGCGATGGCGGCGGTGGTCTGGACGGTGGCGCACGGCCGACGGCGAGGCGTGAGATGGCCAACCACGGGGGGTGGTGCGACTCCAAGGGGCGGGCGAACGGCGTCGCTGTTGCCTGCAGCAGGGACGGCGCCTGGGGAGGGCAGCGTCGAGAGTGGGGCGTCGCTGCTGCTACAGTAGGGGTGACGCCTGGGGAGGGCAGCGACTAGGCTGAAGCGGAGCGCGACGGGTATGAGGGCGTGGTGCTGGACACACGCGGGGGTGTGCCGGGGTGCGTGCACCGAGGCTGAGGGGCGGCGTGGACGTGCAACTCATGGCTAGCTGCAGGTGGTCAGGGCGAACGCAAGCGGGGGTTGCGCAAGGCGGTAGGGGCCAACCTGGGGTTAGAGCAGGAGCGCGCGTGGGGGAAGATGATCAAGAGGGGACCCGCGTGGAGGTGGATGGCTGCGGGTTGGAGCATGGCGTGGCCGCACATGAGGTTGGCTGGGAGGAGGGTCGATGACGTGCGGGTCGCGAGCTGTGGCGGGCAGCGACATTGAGGACGGTCGCTGGCGCAGGGACTAGCTGCACTTTTTTGTTTTTTTATTTTTTTGAGTTTTTGTCAGGAAATAAAAATACAGAATGTAGAGGGGGTGGTGATGTTGTATGATAAAGATGATGGTGTAATAAAAAATAAAAGTAAAAATGTAATTAGGTGGTGGTGATGTTGTTATGAAAATGCAATGAAGATGCACAAAACAAACAAATAATGTCAGATAAAAAAAAATGACGAAGTGAATATAGCGAGATACTTACCTGTGATTCATCGAATTTTGCGAAGTAGCTATGCTGGACTCCGGTTGTCGCTTCAAGGAGACGGCATGTGTTCCGAAGCTCAACGAGCGTTGTGAAACTCGTGACGGTGGTGCGGACCACTGGATCTCGACTTCGGCTCGTCGTCGCTCGACGTCGAAGAAGGATCTGTCACCTCGCAGCTTCGACAGGGGTAGAACCTCTCCCACTCGTAGAATGGCGGATGATGATGAATGAAGGTGGAGATGTGAATAAAAAGAGGAGGAGGAAGTTGGAAAAGAAGCGGAGAAAATGAAGGAGTGGTGGAGAAAGTGGTGACTTGGATGAGAAGTTGGAGTAGAGGAAGAAGTAAAAGGAGAATAAAATAAATAAAGTAGATAACTAGGCTGCTAAAATAATGAAGGAAAAATAAATAAAAGAAAATAAATAAGTAAATATAAATAAATAAATAAATGAAATAAATAATAATAAAATAAATAAATAAATAAATATGAAATTAATACATTAATAAAAAATAGGGTGGCACGTGGCGGCTCTTAATCTATTTTTTGGACATTTAATAATTAAGAAAATAAAAGATAAAATGAAGGGCACAATATGTACAATATACAATAAGGGCCCAAAACCCAAGTTTCACATACGATCTCCGATTTTCATGAATTAGTCTTGTTTTGAAGATCTTTGAATGTATATTACTTTAAAACTGAGTAGACCTAAATCGGACACTGTATTAGAGAGATATATGCATTTTTAGGATCTCAGTCTCAAACTTGAATTTGGGTTTTATTGGACAATTTTACAAGTTAGATTTTTTTTGATATTTTCCTTTATTAATGTTAGTAATATATACACTATAGAGTTGATTTTATTGGATTTGGAGTTAGCATAAAATATATACAAATAGATGAATTTAGCTAATATACAGGTGAATATGTACAAGCGAATAGGGCTTCTTATTTAATGCAAATATAAATGCTAAAATGCATATATTATTTACAAGTGCATGAATGCTAATTATGCAATATAAGTGATGAAATGCAACTAATTACTCGATAACAAAGTGCTATTTTTAACTTTTATAGTGATGAATCATAGATTCATCAAGCAGCCACAGGTAGTCTCATGTATGCCATGATTTGTACAAGACCAGATATTGCTCATGCAGTTGGAGTCGTTAATAGGTTCATCTCAAATCCAGGAAAACAACACTGAGAAGCAATTAAATAGATCTTGAGATATCTTCGAGGTACTGCAGTTATTCTCTTTGTTTTGTAGCAAAAAAGTATATTCTTCTTGGATACACAGATTCAGACATGGAAGGTGACATTGATGGGAGAATATCCATATCAAGTTACATGATGTCCTTTGCAGGTGGTGCAATTTCTTGGTAGTCTCATCTCCAGAAGTGTGTTGCTTTATCCACTATAAAGGTTGAGTTCATTGCAGCTACAGAGGCGCGCAAGGAGTTGCTGTGGATGAAGAAGTTCATGCAGGAACTTGATTTTCATCAGGACAAGAACGTGCCTTACTATGATAGTCAGAGTGCTATTCACCTTGGCAAGAACTCTACATTATATGCAAGATCAAAGCACATTGATGCCAGATATCATTTCATTTTTCTTCTTCCATATCATAATGTTCGTATGAAAATATTTTTATTAGAATGACCCTATCAGGTCTCAGTGTCTGAAAGATATCAAACTTGATCCACTTGACATGCTAAAATAAATGGTTCTTTCTTTTGAATGATAATATGTTTCTTATTTAAACTTATATTACAATGACGAGGGTCCAACTTAAATCCAAGTATCTTTGAATACATCAAATCAATCACATTTAAATAAACCTATATGTCAGTCATGGTCAAAATTGGTCTCTGCAATTTCAGTAACCGTACCATAATAACCACCTTAGCATGATCTGAGAAGACTTTTAACATAAACACTTGAAAGGTGATTAACATCATTAATATTCTTTTTTAAAATGATAATCATTGCTAATATATTCGATATGATAATGAGTATAATTATATCGCTATCATATCAAAATCTTCTAATTAATTGAATCCTTGATTCCGTTTAAGAATGTGAATTCTATACCTAAACTTTTTTTATAAATATGAAGTTGTCCTATATCCTGATCGTGGTCTTTCTTTATGCAGTGAATCAATCTCTAAGGGTGCGTTTGGTTAACGGGTTAAGGCAAGTTAAACTGGTATAGGGTAACCCGTTTTTGGATTTTGGTGTTTGGATAGAGGGCTAAACTGGGGGTGGGTTAGCAGTGGGTTTGAGGTGATATGATTGTATTGAACTTTGGAAAGTGAGTAGAAGTGGAGTAGTTTATAATTTTTATATGATATGATGGTATAATATATTATTTCTTGATAAGATTGATGATGTAAAATTGATTTTTTTAATTTTTTAAAAAAGAAATAAAGTGGGGCCCACATGAGAGAGAGGGAGGGTGAGTTAAGGGGGGTAAAACTCCCCAAAAGGGAGTTTAACCCCCTTGCCGAACGACACCTAAAGGTTGCCTTAAAATATACAAATGGGCAAGCTATACCTAAGGTATAAGAAGATGATATTTTCTTTGTATTATCACATGGACTACATACCGATTTCGACATAACTGAAAGATGATATAGTTGCATATAAAACTCATTTTTGGAAAAAAAATGAATCAATAGCATAATCATACACCTCTCAAGTATGCCTCATAAATCAGAACTTAAAGAGAGTTCAATGATGTATAGAAAGTTACAACAATGAACCTATATAAGAACTTAAAGAGAGTTCAATGATGTATAGAAAGTTACAAACAATGAACCTATATAAGATCGATTTGGTGTATCCAAAAGGAAAGTAGTTAAGTTGTCAATTTTTTTAAATGACTTTTATAGGTAGAAAATTACCATCTTTCGATTGTGCTGAAATCATCATGAAATCCCTTAATCTGGAACCTCTGGGCTAAGTTAAGTTTATTTATTACATATTATACGAAAATCTTATGTCATATATGAAAGTAATACATATACAAGATATAATAAGATGTTCGTATATTTTGAGTATAAGTGTTGGTCAGCATTTACATATTTTGTCGTGTTTACGGATTTTGAAAAGGGACCTATATACTCCTATAAATATATTGTGTACTAAAAGTGTGAGTAGCTAAAATTTTGAAACATTCGATTCTACAAAACATTTACATGCACACAATACAACCCAAGACTACAAGACAAGGAAATCACATCCATGAAAGTGAGTTTGATGCAATGTGAAGATATTAACACTTGATCACACATCAAGTATTATATAGTGTGTGAGTCATTGTTCCAAAAGAAATTTAGAATCACCTTACCCGTTATGTATAAATTAATGTGAATTATGTTCAAATTAATTTTCAAATATTATTTCGACAAATTATCATAAGTCTTATTTTTACATATATATATATATATATATATAAACAAGTAACATTTGATTAAGAATTTTAAAAGGGGGAAATTACTATATAAAGATTAAAAAACTCAGATTCTCCTTTATCACTAGTTATTCCTTAAACCCTAAAAAACTACGATATGGTTCCTAAAAGGGCATCCTAAATTTTTCGTGTTCTTTAAAGGTTAAAGGACAGCTACTCAAATGCTTTATGATTAATATTTATGAATTTAGGACCCCAGATTAACTTGTTATCCAAAAAAAAGTGATCATCGTTGTTCCAATCAGTTAGGGGTGGATGTGGTTGTTATGGTGGGGGCGTTTGGAAGGGGTGGTTATGAAATGTGGTATGAACATCATCATTTGAACATAGTCAAATATATCACATGTGAATATCATCATAATATCATACCACACTCGTAAAGAATATTGTTAGAATATCGTACCATATTGCAAGATATATCACATATGAAATCATCATGTAGTAAAATCATCATTGAATCTGTATTATGTGCAAATGTGAAAAGCAAACCTCCTCAAAAGACACCCTCGAAGCCCTCTCTCCCAACCATTCATCCCTTACCGACGCTCCTTTCCCATGCAGTCTCACAACCACCCCAACACCCTTATTTACCACCACTATGACAACCACCCTGTCACCCTCACAACTGCCGCCTCATGGTTAGCTCATCTCTCTCACAACTACCACCTCTAATCCACTACCTTGCAACCCCCTCTTATAACCATCTCAACAGCCTCACAACCACCCAACCACCACAAAGACACACATATCCTCATAGCCTATTGTCACAACCGTCCGAACCACCTCAAAAATATCCAACCACCTCATAAACCACCCTCAAAGCCTCCCCAACATCCTCCTCTTTGCCACCACCATAACATCTAGCTCAACAATCTCATAGCTGCCACCTCATTGACAACCCATCACCCTCAAAACCCCCACATCTCAACCACCATCTCAACCCATCATCCACACAACCATCACCTCTCAGCCACCACCTTACAACCCCCTTTGTACAGCCACCTCAACACACACATCACCCCCATTATAACTCACTCCATCACCATCAGCATCACCATCACAAATAAAACCTCACAGATACTGCTTCACAACCCTACTGTCACCGCATGTACATCCTCCCCTCCACCCTCATATATACACATGATCATCACCATAATAAAAAATAACCAAAATAAAATAACTAAGATAATAACTTCCTTCACAAAAAACCATTAAAAAACATGATAATCTAATGTGTGAGCGCTAGGGGAAAGAGGATCGAAGTAGTAATGTATTGGGGAGAAGCATATCAATAAGAGGATCGAAGTAGTAATGTATTGGGGAGGAGCATATCAATAAGAGGAATATCAGGGGGAGGAGCGCAGTGGTGGAGTAGCGATGGTTGAGGAACTTCAGAGGGAGGAATGAAAGGTGGAAGGAGCGCCGAAGGGGTGGCCACAGTAGAAGAGGAGTCATGCGATGGATTTGCGATGGGCGGAGGAGCTCTAGAGGAGTGTCAGAGGAGGAGCACTAGAAGGGTGGGGGTAGAGGAGGATAGCGTCAAGGGAGATGAACACTGGAGGGGAAGAGCACCAAGAATGCGGGAAGGGATGGACGAGTAAGAGGCAAAGTGGGGAAAAGAGTTTTTAGTGAATTATATATCTATGTCGATGGTTCCTCAACCATTGAACGGGAAGAGCACCGAGAAGATATGATGATAAGTGTCTTCAACGATAGTTTTTTTAACACTGCTGAGGAAGACCTACTTACAATAACTTAATGAGAATTGTTTGAAGTTTTATGTACATTATTAACATGTGATCTGAATTTATGTGATGTACACAATCATTTATTTTTGGTATTTTCTTATTTCTCCTTATTTGTTAGTTTGTCGACCAAGTCAATCTAACTTGATATCTGGTTAATGTAATAAACATATCTTACATCTATATTTATTCTGGATTCTTATTGTTAGTATGTGATATGTACATATGTGAATACTTCTTGTTAATGCATATTTTTATTAATCTTTTTTAACTTACTTTTAGTAAAAGTATATTTTTATTTTTACGATTCTTTTTCTAAGAGATGTGTGTTAATGCATATTTGCATATGTTTTTCATGTGATTTTAAATAAAATAAAAGAATAAAATAGATGAATTTATGGTTCATCATGTATGCATGTGTATGTATATGTAAACACAAAAGAAATAAAGGTTAAGAGCACATAAGTACAAGATCAACATCATGTTCACACAATTATTCATAGCATTAAATCATAACAGGAAAGAACGAAACACAACATAAAACATATAATAAAGAATGACCCATGGGTTGTGACATATTTCTTAATATGATAGAAAATACAAATACCAAGGACTGAGAGTTTATTCAAATCTGTAGCATGTAATGTTATGCCATGAACAAGGAATCTATATTGCATGTATCTATCGAGATTATACATGAAAGACACATATTAATAATATTTAATAAAAAAATACATAAAACCAACATCACATGTTAAATAACCATGCGAGCATCATAGTTTAATATCAAAGTATTTAATAACAAATTATTCAAACATCTTTCAAGTAAAAAAAAACTAAAGAAGCAAATCATCCCAACATCCACGGGTTAAAGAATAAAAAATGCAAGGCAAGCACACCATCTTAAGAAGAAAACCATCACAGTATCCTTCAAATAGCATACTAGTAAGGTTAGATATAAGAGGATGATTATATACGGACAATCACGATGAAAGAATGGAGTTTTAGATAAACTCTTACAAGAATTTTTTTCCTAGACATCATTGGTTGTGCCATTTTTAAGCTTGTAAATGGTTTTCATAGTAGACCTGGCTAACGGGCTGGGGTCCGCCCTCTCAGCCTGTCCCATCCACTCATGGATCGAGCTTGGGATAGAAGATTTGAGGTATGGACCAGCCCAGCTTGGTTCATAAAAAAATAAAAAATATACAAATATAAGCTGAATAATACATGTATTAATATGATACACTTCAATTTTTTTTCATATGTGACACTAGTTTTAAATAAAATTTAATAGTTTACATGTCAAGTAACATGTAATCTACTTATATTAGTTATATAAAGTATAAATGATAGAAATAAAATAATTTATACTTATTAAATACCATTAAAAAATTTAATAGAAAAAGAATTATCGAGTCATGGACTGATCCATGACGGATTTTGAACATAAATTTTTTGAACCTCAACCCATTTAATAAGGTGCATGGGCCGGTCCAGCCCGCATTTTGACCAGAAAATCTGGTAGTATACACACATGCTCTGCTAAACCCCCATTTTTTTGCCCATTTTTTTGCCCTCTCACTCTATCTCCTTCCAGGCGCCGGGCAGCGCAAACGCCTCTGACCTCTCCTTCCTCCACCACTTCTCCATCTCCTCCTCCGCCCTCCACCACCTCCCCATCTCCTCCTCCGCCCTCCACTACCTCCCCATCTCCTCCTCCTCCCACTCCCGCGCCCACATTTCCTCCCATGTAAGCTCTTGATCTTTATACGCATAGCTCATCTTTCTGTACCGATTCCCTCACACGCTCTCAACCCACGGAAGGTCGAAGCTCCCATCCAAAGAACGCGCCAATGCCGCCTTAAAGGCATCATGACCCACAAGCTCTCTAAACGGCTGCTCAACATCTGCCTCGATTCCCTATTCAGAGCTCACTCCTTGGAGAAGGCCGAGGCCGTCCTCGTCGACGCCGTGCGCGTCGGGTGCCGCCCGACCCCCGCAACGTACAACCGGTTCATCATCGCCTAAGAGAGGCCGGATTACAACCGGACGCCGTGTCTTACAATTCGCTGATCGCCGGTGCCTCCTGGCACGCCCTGCCCGCTCGGTCGCCGTATTTCTTCGAGGAGATGCTTCAAGCTGGGATCATACCTGAGACGTACAACACTCTGCTGAATTGCCTGTTCAAGCATGGTTACTCCGACACCGCTTGCGAAGTTTACTCCGACATGATTCACCGGGGGATCTCACCCTGCTTGGTTACGTACAACACCTTGATCAATGGATGTGCAAAGCGGGAGAGGTATCCACTGCTCTCGTGCTATTTCAGAATCTAGTAAAAACTGGATTTTGTGCGGACATAGAGACGTATAATACTATCTTTGACGGCCTTTGTAAATGTGATTAGTTAGGTGAAGCTCAAAAGATCTTGAACGAGCTTGGGGATTCCAGTTATGCCCCAAATGCCGTCACCTACATGGCGCTAATGAAGTGTTACTTCACGTCTTATAGATATGAAGATGGGCTCCGGGTGTTATATGATATGGAGCGTAAAGGTCTTGTCCTGGATACATTCGTGTATTGTGCAGTGATCAGTGCGTTGGTGAAGTTCCGTAGGTTCAGCGAGGCTCGGGCTTACAAAGAAACACTCGAAAATTGCGGTGTACTTGTCACTGCTTGTTACAATACTATAGCTTATTTGTCTTTTAAAGAAGGTGGTGTCGGAGATGCACAAAGGTGGCTGCTTGAAATTGGAGAATCGGGTCTTCAGAACGATATACATACCCATTGTATTTTGGTGGAATTATTGTGTAAATCGGGGCGTGAAGCAGCCACACTAAGTTATATTCACAATTTACAGACAAGAGGATCACACTCGAAGTTGGTTGCATATAATTCTGTAATCCACAGGTTATGCAATGTAAAAATGGTTGATACTGCTTTGAAGGTGTTTGATGAGATGGTCTTAAGAGATTGTTTTACATATACATCATTGTTGCATGGACTTTGCATAGCACAGTGGTTCGAGATGGCCTTCAAGATCATGATGATTTGCTTAAAAGAGGGCTTATATGTGCCATCTTCTATCAAACGTGCAATTTTTATGGGTCTTCGCACTCCAGGATTCAAATCAGAGGTCAAGGTGCTCAGAAAAACAATCCGTAAAATCAGAAGATTACATATTAAACTTGGGCAGTGAACAGCCACTCTTTTTTGGTTATGTACGAAGGAGAAATCGAGCATGTGACAGCTGGTGCATTGTACCTGCTGATTGAGAAAAGTTCAAGGTTTGCATTTCCTTCATGTATTATATACTTCAGGAGATCTACATTTTCTTAATTCAAGAGTAGATAGTCTGTAGATTTGTACCATCCAACCGTTCAGTTATGAATAAAGTTCTGTTTTTGGGTGTCTATGTTTACGATGTTCACCCTTTTTCCTTTGAAAAAAAATTAAGAACAAGTTACTCTTAGATGAACAACTCCTTGGGTAGTTGTAGCTGAGGTGAATTGGCGGAGCTCATTTTATTTGCTCCTTTTTGTATTAGGAAAATTTATTTAATGCTTTTTCCTCCCCTTGACTCCACCCTCAAGAATTGCATCTCATTGGCCCTCCCTCTTTCGGGGATCGATGTGTCCATGGCTTAAGAGGCGAGATTTCATTGTGGCTCAGATCAAATATGTTGTAGCTTTCTGGAACTACCTCCACGGATGGTGCGATTTCATCAGAAGAGGCTCATATGTTGAGCCTTCCAGCTCCACCGTGAACCAATCTTCTCGAAATACCATAGATTACAGATTAATGAAAGATTCTCCACTCAACAAGATTTCTAGCCTTTTGTGCAATAAACTCCTCTTCTAAGACCGAATATAAAGCTTTTGAGAAGGGCATACGAGGGTGTCGGCACAGCAATAAACCATGTCGATCCTACATTCAGACCCATGAAAAAATTGAGACCCTGGGTCTGTAAGCCCATAACCAGCCTAGTGAGGATGTTTTTGTTTTTAAAAAGTTATGTTTGACATATTTGAAGTTCCAACCTTTTCCCTCTTTAAGCATCCAACATCCTTGTTACTTGTTCATGGATATGATGTGGCTTGCCTTTCCGAAGGGGGAGAATGGGGGTTGGAAAAGACTGAAAAAGAAGGGTAAGAACAATAATTGGAAACAAGACGGTTGCATGTGGTTTTGGATGGGAATTCATAGCGTAAGGAGGGGAGCATCGCAAACCGCATGAATAAGAACAAATGGGATTGAAAAGGAGATTGGAGGGTAGAGGAAATGAAATAAAATCATTGATCATCACCTCCACTTTCTCACAAACCGCCACCAATAACTTGTTGGTAGAAAAGAAGAAAACTAGAATGATAAAATGCACTTCTCTAAGAAACATTAAGCAATCGTCCCTTGACAGAAAGCAACCTTTCAACTAACTAGCTTATGCTCTAGTTTCTCCACAAGGGGTATCTACTCTGTCTGGAGCCTGCCATAAGCCAATGTCAACCCTAAGCACGTGAGAGGTAAAGCCCGGATGTGGAGTACCCATGGCATGCCTACAATCCTCAACCAACTCGTGAATCATACCAAAAGGAACAAAGACCGCCTTCTCCTTGTTTACATTGAGACCAGAAGTTCCTTAAAGATTTTCACCACAGTTGAATCCCCTTGGCTTCCTCTCCTCAACACCTCCTTTAACGAAGAAATTAGAGCCATCCACATCTTGCAAAATAGAATGGAAAATCCATCCCACGAGAAATCATACAGATTTTGCCCTGCACAATTTGATCCATCTTATTACCAAAGCATCTGCTATAATGACCACGGAACATGTGCAAAAGTATATCTCGACCAAACCTCCCTTTGCGATGGGAAAAAACCACCATCCGAAAGACTGTCGATCATCTCTAAATACGATGTTGTAGTAACACATCTCTTTATCCAAATAACATCTCTAAATACGATGTTGTAGTAACACATCTCTTTATCCAAATAATCCACACTTCTGACAAGCTTCTTGTAAGTAGAGAGACCAAAGGAATCTTTAATACACATAATCCCATGCCTTTGGGAATTCAACATTCTAAAGCGTGGCTTTTACAATGCGTCGTCTCTAGTTCATCGCCCTTTTGTTTGCAATCACGAGACCGTCCAATATGAGCCAAATGATGCAAGCACAAGTTGATAATTCAATCAAAATCTAGATTTTTCATTATTTGAGTCTATTATTGAATTTTATTATGGTTAAATAAATTGAGATCATTTATGATCTCAAGATCTGACGGTTTCTTCTTTTTGGTTAATTAAGTTAAAGTGATTTTAACAATCAACTAAGTTTATTGGGATTTTATTTTCATTATCGCTTTATAAGATTTAATAGGGTTTTATTTTTACTATCGCTTTATATTTGTAAGTCCACTCTCTATTTTTTTGAGAGAAAGAGGGTGTAGTCTCGAGCTAGGACTCATCACAAAAATAGATTAATTAATCAAAAGTTTTCGTGTAGATGATTGTGCCAAGTGCAAAACCTTGCAATGCTCAAGTACAATTTCATAATACAATGGTTGTTCACGAAAAATGGACTCATTTATGGCACAATAAATAACCCACCGAAGAGCAAAGAGAAACATGCTATCATCCTGAGAGTTGCCACAAAACGATCGAATTGAGCTCCAAAAGATGTCGTCCACCGGTTTAAACCATGGTATGCATGCGCCTTCCTACACTCTCATCGAGAGTTTGCACCTGAAGAAAAGATAATCCAAATCCTCGATGTCATCATCGCATCTCGGGCAGACCAAGTCCCCGGTCCGAAGCATCTTGTCTCTACGCACCTTCATGAACATTCATCTATATCTTGCGAGCCAAAGGAACACATTTACTCTTCGTGGGCTCTTATTCTTCTGAATTAACAAGTAGGGACAATGAAGGTCCTCATGAACTAAATTCTACGACTGTGAGAAGCCTTATACACCTTCTTGACCGAAAAGGTGCCATCTTTCCAAACTCAATGATCTCGTGTAAACGGAGGGGCCCTCCACTTCTTCCAGCCCACTCATCGTGCAAAGAAATCATGCCGACCTCTGCTCAAAAAAATTGTAAGAAATGAGGGAGCCCAACTATATGCCGACCATGCTTGAGCCACCATGGTAGACTGATCATTGGAAAGGGTGTGCAATCTAAGGTAGTGATTACAAAGCGGACCTGATCCAGACCAATCATCTCACCAAAAATGGGACAACTCTCCATTGCCTGCCACCAATCTATGTAGCCAGCTCAAGAAGAAGCATCGAAATACCTTACAGAGAGAAGAAGACGATCGAATCGATTATGCTGACAAAGTACCGTCAATACCGTAAATATTCCTTATAAGGTGACAAACCAAATCCTCCTTCGTACCCCAAAATATGAGAACATATTCAACTATAAGGCCTTATTCGTGTGTTCAATTCTCAGAATACCTAATCCACCCTCCCTTGACCTTATCACAGTTCCCCAATCAAGAAGGTGAATCCTTCCCTTCTCCCATCTAGAACCTGCCCAGAAAAAAACATTTTATCATGGAGTCAATCTTCGTCCTCATGCCTATCGGAAGCAACCTAGTGGAACATAAGAATATGTGTATTACCGAAAGCACATGCTTGAGTTGAGTATGACCAGACTCCTGCCCCTAGATAAAACTACAACTTTCTACCTCGCCAATTTCCGCTCCAATTTGTCTAGCATCGAATGCCAATTAGAAGTACGACATCGACCACCGGCCAAGGGGAGGCCTAAGTACGTGATGGGAATGGACGTACATGGGATATGCAACACCAAAGTGAACTCCTGCACCTTATCTTGAGACATTCCAAAAGGCAAAAAAAGCATATTTCTCCCTACTTATACGAAGTCCTGAGAAATCTCTTAAAATATCCATAATCTGAGAGGCTCTCCTTGCCTGATCCTCCACAAACAAAATCGTGTCCTCAACATACTTCAAAATGGGAATCGACACTTCGCCACTACTAAAGCCATGTTAGAAACCACCATCTGATGCTAGGAGGCAAATTCCGTAGTAGTGCTTCTGGATTACAAAAATCCCTGGGTAATGCACAATCTTTATTTTTTACTTTATTACTGTAGGAATTTCACATTTTGTTAATGCGACACCAGATGTCACATTTTATGAATGTAACATGCATGTCGCACTCCAAACATGCGACATGCACACAATCTCTCGGAAACTTAAGCCCCTCTTATGTGGGACTTCTCCACATTAGGTATTTCACTCGCGCACATACACCGGCTCTCTGGAGGTCTGTTTGGTGCTCCCCCTCATCATCCGTCGTCGCCTCTTCGCTTCCCTCTTGCTGATGTTGTGTCTCCAGACCTCTAGAGACCTTTGGTGCCTCCCTTCCATGATGTGCATTCACCATTGGTGCGCCTCCATCTTTCTCCAAGCCCTAGGTACAAACGGGATTGTCTTTGGTGTCAGGGTTTGTTAATATGTAAAATATATATTTTGATCAAATTGTTGTTCTTGTGATGTCGGGTTAACAGTTTCGTACTTATAAATCCATCGCCACCATGTACTAGGTTGGAATGGAGCCAATTTATTGCATGTTCCATTTGAAAGGTACTATTGGTGATTCGTCGAATACCAATGTACATGATTTTGGGTTAATGTTGAGCATTACCTACAATGAGTTGTTGAATTTAGTTCATCGGAAGTTCAACTTGGATTAGGATAACCATCTAATTAAACCGTCACATCGCATCCAACGTGGGGCAGGCGAAGAGCCAACGCTGACATCTATTGTGGATGATGATGATGTACAAGGTGTATTTGTATACACCCGGACAATTGAAAAATTGACACCTACTGATATTATTATTGAGAGTCAATCGAGTTCGTATATGGTGCCAAACGTTGATGACGCAGAGGATCGCCTCCCTTTGGGTCCTTCCGTTGTTCGGAGCACCAATGTCGCAACCAACACTAGTTCACGAATTCATGAGTGATGCTCTTTGAGAGAAGTTATGCGTGCCCTGGATGATGTCATCCCTAGGTTAACGAACGCCGAGTTGGAGGAGAACAATGGCCATGAGCTTGATGATAATGTTGGCAAGAAATGATCAGACGGGAGCTGATGAACCCATTCCTTAAAAAATTTACCTCGTATTCCATTTTTTGGGATTAGAGGATGTGACACCTGTGCAATATTTGAGGATCATTTTCAAAAGAACTCCAGGCTCGATAGTTTTGATAACGAACTTCGAAAGGGCAGAACATTCAAGAGTAAGGACGATTTGATTTATGTTGTGAAGAAACATCACATCCTTGCCCACTACAACTTTATGATTAAAGAATCCACCATCTTGGTCTGTTCTATTGTTTGCACGATGCAATCAAAGGGTTATCTTTGGTTTCTACGTGGTCATTTTAGGAGATTCGACGGTATGTATGTGATCTCTAAGATCGAAGGCCCATACACTTGTATAAACCCAACCGGTAAGTAGGATCATCCTAATTAGACTGCAATTTCATGGCTAGATCAATGCTAACCTTGGTGAAGGATGACCCCACTATTTGCATGCCGAGCTATAGAGCACACATTCACGAGTTATACAATTACTGGGTTATGGAAAAAAGGACATGAGATGCTAGGATAAAAGCAATTGGAATAATATTTGGCAATTGGAAGAAGTCCTATGCAGAGATGTCGTATCTTCTGCATGCATTGAAGGCTACCATTCTGGAGACTGAAATAGACATCTACCATATGGAACACTTCAATCCACGGAAATCCCATTGCCATAGATTTCAGCGTTGCTTTTAGGCGTTTGACTCTTGCATCGAGGCTTTCAAACATTGTAGGCCATTGATAAGCATTGATGGGACTCATTTATACGACAAGTACAAGCAGAGACTGTTATTGCATGTGGAGTGGATGGAGATAACCACGTCGTACCTCTTGTAATTGGGATAGTTGACGAGGAATACAACCCTACTTGGAAATGGTTCCTTTTGTTGATTCACATCAAAGTAGTCGGAATGTGTGATGGCTTATATGGATCATTTTTTATCGCCATTCTGGTATAATATCATCAATGAATGATGTTGATGTTGGTTTCTTACCACCTTTTGCGTATTAACGATTTTGTTCTAGGCATGTCGCAAGCAATTTCAACAGTACATTCAAGAATGGCTCTATTAAGTTGTTAGTACAAGTTGCAGCTTTGCAAATATCTAACAGGAAGTTTGCTTATTTCATGAGAAAATTGCAGGAATAGAACCCGAATGCAGGTATGTGATTTTCCACTAACGACTACCGCAAAGAGCAGTGGACTCTAGCTTACGATGGTGGGTATAGATTTGGGTAGGTGATGACAAATTTAAGTGGAAGTTATAATGTGGTACTTAAGGATGCAAGGTGTTTGTCCATTGTTGCACAAATCGAGAACACTTTCTATAATTGTGTCTTATACTTCAATGAGCGAGCAGATGAAGTTACCACTGCACTCACTGCCAGTTAAAAATTCACGAAAACTGCAGCAGCTGACCTACACAAATGGAGTGCAGCTGCAAATGGACACATAGTAACCCACATACAACGACCACCGAACTTCATGTTTAGGTTTTGACCGGCGCCCGATACACACAGTTTGTGTTTGAGGCCACAAAAGGTACACGGTGAACCTAGGACATCAGAGATGTACATGTAATAAATGACAGATTTATCGCATTCCATGTTCTCACGCCATCGTTGTCATTTTCCAAAGGCGGTCATAGATAGATACATATGTTGGTGAATGGTACACATGGGAGAATCAACTCAAGGTGTATAAAGGGAGGTTTTTTCTATTGGCGACGGGATACATGGCCTTTATTAGAGTACCCCGAATTACGTTCTGATAAACTACATACGCGTAGCAAGGGTCACCCACGGTCAAACATGATTCATAATGAAATGGATGTTAGGGATGTTCTGCAACAAAATACATGTTCGTTGTGTGGTGTCCTGGGTCACAGACTCACAGCAATCGATGTTGTCCTAATAAAAACACGCGGGCATCCACCTCACATGCTTCTACGTCTAATGTACAACCTTCAATGAGGAACAAAAATAAGTGTGTCACATGTGGAGGTGAAGGTCACAACAAAAAATGTCCTGGTTTGAGTAAGTTTGGTGTTTTTTTTTACAGAAGTCTTGTGTTAGGTATATTTCTTTGTATTACATTTTTTACTTAATACAAATAACTTACTAATTTTCCTATCTCTTTTGCTTTCTGATTTCATGGATGTTGATTGCAGATGGATCGCAGACCTCTTGACACATCAATATTGACACAATGGGAGCGACATCATTCGCGTCGTGTCTAGGCAGGCAATGTAAGTGATTTAAGCCTTCTTCGTTAATATTTACTTATGTATTATACCCTTTTATAAATGCAGACATCCTCATGGTTGTGTTATCGTCCGATGCGAGACATGTGTACATATTCCTCTGGATGAGCATGTTCATCCCTACGTAGCGCATGCTAGATTTGGAGGGGTTACAGAGTTGAGAGTTTATCGTGTTGGACTGGAATCTGATTACAACACTAGTTGAGCGTTGGCGGCTCGAGACGCATACGTTCCACATGGCCAGTTGAGAGATGAACATTACCCTCCAGGATGTGTCACTCATCATGGGACTACAGATTGATGGACCAGTGGTGACAGAAGGGACCATGTCTGGAGTGACGTGGGCAGACACATGCGAGCAGCTTCTAGCTGTACGTCCCTTACCATCTGAGATAGTGGGCAGCATAGTTCTAGCGACTTGGCTATATGCACATTTTGCAGAGTTGCCACCAGATGCTGAGGAGGAGGTTTTAAAGAGACATGCACGTACTTATATTTTGCAGCTTCTGGGTGACATTTTGTTTACCGACAAGTCTGGATCGTTGATTTCTATGATTACACTGGCACATTTGCATGACCTGGAGTATTGTGGGATGTTGAGCTGGAGATCAACAATTCTAGCTTTTCTGTACATGCATCTGTGTTTTGCATCTGATATGACGACATAGGAGATGGGTGGATTGGTGATATTACTCCAGTTATGGGGATGGGAGTACTTTCCACATTGCTTCGATTATCAGAGAGAGATCGTAGTAGAACGGTAGGCCGTTAGGAGTGCGATGGGTTGCCGCATTCACGCACCGTAGACAGCCGATGCATGCTGTTAAGTCATACCGCGACACATTCGCTGTGCAGTCGCCTGATCAGGTACATACACCGTAACACATTCAATCTATTTGCTTTAAATACTTATCTTTTAGTGATATATGAATTTTTCATGCAGGTGTTGTGGATGTCATATGACGACGATGCGGTCGCTTCCCTTCCTGGGTATTGTGTCAATGGTCAGAACATTTGGATATCACAAGTACCACTTATTTACTTCGACATTGTTGAGTATTATTTTCTGGATCGCATTTTACGCTAGTTTGGCAGCTGCCAGAGCGTTCCTGCAACATGCAATGCATACGAGGAGCTTCATGCCGTTGACTTGAGGGGGAAGTGGACATTGATTGGAGGCTTCGACATGATTTGAAAATTTGTGAGTGGGGCACATGTCATGAACAAGTTGTTTACATAGACCAATCCAACAGGATATATGTAACTCCTGACTATATGGATTACTACATAAGAATTGCAAGAAAGTTTGTCGGTAGATCGGGTGCTACATTGGCAAGCAATGTAAGAGTAACATTTATTTAATATCTTAAACTTTTACATGCAGATATTTATTTATTGAATTTTTTTATCGTGCAGATGTCCAGGTGGGACCTCATCTAGGAGACGGGACACTTGGAATGCAGGGAGATAGCTGTTCAGGAAAGGCAGAAATGGAGCAGTGGTTGGCATTCCAATTTGATGGTGAGGTGACCATATACGAGGAGCATGCCGACCATGCTTAGGAAGAAGCTAGAGAAAGCGCACGAAGGAGAGGAAGAGGTCGTCCTCGATCTCATGGACGAGGACATGGACATGGTTATCAAGTTGCCGCATCATAGGTTGAAGAAGAAGAAGATGTTACAGACATAGAACGTGTCCCATCCCATGATTTGGATCTTCAAGGGCTGTCAGAATTTGTGTTGGAGACACAATTCGTCACCCCTGCTATCGAGCCGCCTACTGAAGAAATGCAAACACCGTAGGAACCTATGAGAAACTTGATGGAAGGGAATGCAAGGGGTACTCAACCCATTTATTGCACGCTTACCTCTCCACCGATGCCGGTTTTCGAGGATGACAGTGTATGGACTTTCCAAATATCGATGATTGACGAAGGCATCCGATTAAGGTCTTTTGAACACTGGGGGTTTTGAGGACATTCCAAGGGAAGAGGAGATAGAGAGGGGGGCATTTGTAATGTGAAGTTTTGTGGGTTGTAATGTGTATTAAGTGTTGAACACGTATAACTCTATTGTAGTTGCAAACTATATAATGTTTTGTTTCTTTGTATCTTGTTGGATTTGTATTTCAATTAGGATGAATGTTTATGTATTTGATAACTAATAACATTTAAACTTGTCACACAAAACGTTCAGTAGAAAATTTGATTTCAAGTGATTTAAATTCAAGCAAGGGAAGAATTGTAATGGAATGGAGCTTTTCAGGGCCAGTGAATATCGCATCTATTAAATGCGACATAAGTATATGCCATGCAATTTCTTCTTTCCAGGAACTTTTGCAGATGTCGCATTTGTGGCATGCGACAGTGCATATGTCGCATGTTCATCATGCGATATATTCATGATGCATGTTTGGAGTGCGACATCTGGTGTCGCATTCACGAAACGTGATATTCCTACAGTACTAAAGTAAAAAATAAAGATTGGGCAGTTGCCAGGGATTGTTGTAATCCCGAGGCACTACTAAGGATTTTCCTCATGATGCTAGTCTCATCATCACTGCCTTCGAATAGTCTCCTTCCTAGACTTCTTAGGCCTTCCTCACCCTCTCTTAATAGGCTCAACATCCCAAATCTCGCATGGCCAAACCGCCTTAAGCACTTTTCTCTCATCTTATCCTTTATTGGAGCTACTCCAACTTTCCTTCTGATCACATCGTTCCAAATCTGTTCTTTCCATATACGACACACATCCATCTTAGCATTTTCATTTATGCTATTGTTGTTCTCTGCACATGTCTATGGTTCACATGCCAACATTCAGATCCATAGAGCATAATATGTCTCACGGTTACTTTGTAATACTTTTCTTTGATTTTCAAAAGAGTTCTCTCATCACAAAGAATACTAAAGGCTCCTATACACTTTAACAATCCTGCATTTATTATATGAGTAACATTTCCATCAATTTCTCAAAATATCTAAAAGAATCCTTCTTCTGAATGTTATCTTCTCAATCTTCACCTTGATTCCTTCATCGTTGCTTCTCTTAAATGTAAAATCCATATATTTCGTCTAAGCCCCACTTATATGAAATCCTTTAGTCCCTAGGGTATGTCTCCAAACCTCAAGCTTCTTATTTACTCAATCTATAGACTCATCAATCAACACGATATCATTGGCAAATAACATACACCAAGGTACCTCATCCTGAATGTGACTAGCCAACTCATCCATAATCGAAGTAAAAAGGAATGGACTTAAAGCTGAACCTTGATGTAAACTGATGCTGATGTCGAAATAGTCGGTCTTCCTATGGATTCTTACACAAGACGAAGCCCCATCATACATATCCTTATAAATATGATGAAATGGACATGTACTTGTCTCTTGTCCAAAACTCTCCACAAGATCTCCCATGGAACAAAATCAAAAGCCTTCTCCAAATCAATAAAAATCATATGAAGATTCTTCATTTTAACTCTATAAATCTCCATTGTCCTCTTCAACAAGTGGATAGCTTTAATAGTTGAGTGACCTGACATAAATCTGAATAGGTTTTCTGTTACTTTGAAAACTTGTGTCAGCTTTCAATCACAAGTTCCAAGATTGTTTAAATATAACTCATCAATCTAATACCTCTATAATTCAGACAATTTTGAATTTCGTATATGTTCTTGTAAAGAGGCACCACGATGCTTTTCCTCCATTCTTCTGGCATTTTCTTGCTTCGCCACACGACAACAACAACAAAGCCTTTTCCCACAATTAAATAGGGTGGGCTACATGGATTTTTTGCCTCAATTTAGATATATTTTTGTTCATTCTCAGGCTTAAATCCAAGTAACTAAAATCCTTTTGGATAGTCTCATTCCAATACTTCTTGTGCCTTCCTTGCCTTCTCTTAACCGTATCAACATCCCAAATTCTACATATTCTAATTGATGCAGCAATCAACCTCCTTTGCAAATGGTCAAACTATCTCAAGCAATTTTCTCTCATCTTATCCTCTATCGGAGATACACTAACTTTCCTTCTGAGTGCATCATTCCAAATCCGATCTTTTCGTGTATGATCACACATCCACCATAGCATTTTCATTTCTGCTACTGTCATTCTCTTCACATGTCTATGATTTACATGCTAACATTTTTATCCATAAAGCATAACAGATCTCACGGATGCTTTGTAATACTTTCCTTTAACTTTCAAAGATATTTTGTTATCACAAAGAATAGTAGATGCTCCTCTCCACTTTAGCCAACATGTATTTATTCTATGAGTAACATCTCCATCAATTTCTCCATCCAGTTGCAAAATATATCCCAAGTATCTAAAAGAATCTTCTTAATATTATCATCTCCAATCTTCACCTCGAGTCCTTCACCGTTGTTTCTATCAAATGTGCACTCCATATATTCAGTCTTAACCCCATTTGTACTAAATACTTTAGTCTCTATTCTATAAGACATGTCTCCAAATCTCCAGCTTCTCATTTACTCCATCTCTTGTCCTATTAACCAACACAATGTCATCAGCGAACAACATACTTTAAAGTATCTCATCCTGAATGTGGCTAGTCAACTCGTCCATAATCAAAATAAAAAGAAACGAACTCAAAGTTGAACATTGATGTAGACCGATGTTGTTGTTAAAATAGTCAGTCTTCCCAAACTGATCCTTACTCAAGATGAAGCCCCACCATACATATACTTTATAAGGTTAATGCATATGACATGTATTTGTCTCTTCTTCAAAACTCTCCACAATATCTTTTATGGGACTGAATCATAAGCCTTCTCCAAATCAATAAAAATCATATGAAGTTCTTTTTAGTTCTAGAAATATCCATTTTTCTCCACAATAAGTGGATAACTTAAAGAGAAAGACAAAAGAAGAAGAAGAAGCTTACCTGATGTCGGGGGGTCGATGGGCTTGTGCGCAAGCTCCATGGCGGAGCTCTGGTCTTCGCTGGACACCGTCAGCCGGTCGGTGCAGCTCGAGCGGTCGCAATGGCGCCGCGACTCCGCCTTGTGTGGCGGAGGGTCTCACCGGGAGGTGAGGTCGTCGTCGCTCTATCCAGACGCCTCCCCCTGTCACAGGGAGGCGGAGGAGGGCTGGGCCTCCTCCCACGTAAAGGTGGACAAAGGTATCGGAGGAGGGGGGCGGCGTATTTGAAGGGCGAGTCGGCGGTTACTGTGGTGGAAGGCGTGGTTTGCGAGGAGATTATGGGATGACTTGATGGAGATCATGGAGAGTGAGGTAGCTCGCGAGGAAACGCGAGGTGGAGATCGTGGGGAAGAAGGGTTGCGGGAGGTTGACGACGATGGTCAGCCGTTGGATCTGGAGATCCAACGGCGGACATTTGGGCGCGGAGTGACGGTCTTGATTAAACCCGGGGCGAAGTGATCGGAGAGCTGCGGAGCAGCCACGTGGCGTGATAAAAGACCGACGCTTAAGGACGGTGCCGATGCAGAGAAGGCGTGGATCGAACGGTTGGCGAATGGTTGCGAAACTAGCGGCTGTGATGGAAGATCAGGGGCGTGATCGGAAGGCACGAGTTGCGCCACGTGGCAAGCGCTGGTGAGAGCGCTAACGATCGGTGGAGATGAGCTGTGGGGAATGATCGGACGGCATAGAAAGAGGCAGGCGTGGAGACAGTGGAGCCGTTGGATCAGAGGAAGATCCAACGGCCCAGATCGCGGGCGGAAAAGACAAAGAAGACCGGGCCACGTGGCTCACCCAGATCGGGCCACGTGGCCCAATCAGATTATTCAGACCTTCCAGGTGATTTTTGAAGGGCTAGATGGTCGAAATTGAGAAAACTCAAAACATGAAAGTTGTAGATCTTGATGAGATCTACAAGTTTCATGTTGACCAAAACTGGAGATGAGATCAACTGTAGCCTCGAAAGATTTTTAAGGGTATTTTTAAGGCTAAAAATACTACTGATTTTTGTTTTGCCATTTTTTTGTGATTTTTAATTTATTAAGGACTCTGATAATTACTGGACTTTAACCGGGTTTTATTGTCAAAACTTTAAGCAAGGGGGTTAATAATAGAAAATAAAGATGATGAAATCGAGTTTCATCACCCCCTATACTTAAACTATGCTCGTCCTCGAGCGTCAAAGAAAATGAATAAGCTGGATTAACCCCCTTGTGCATGTGAATACAGGATCCAATCTGTTCAATTCGACTCAACTTTAAAGATCCAAGATCCTAAAATTCAACCCAGCCTTAATCAAGAGGCATCCAATTCCTCTAAGTCTCCAGACTCTCTCTGATGTACATATTATCTAAAGGATATGAAATTTTAGTGTTGACTGCGATTCTGAGAGTAAAGTCAAATCGTCACCCGAAGTCTTGGTCCGAGAAAATCTACTAAGGACCCAATCCTCAACACTAGGGAATAAATCAAATCTTGCATTCAGTCCACCGTCTCTTTAGTTGTCAGACTTAGAAAATGTAGATGGCAGGCCAGTAATGGAGGGCATGGGATTGTGTCATTTCTTCTCTCCCTCTCATTGGAACAAGGATTCTCTATAGTGCCTTTTACGCAACACATTTTTTAGTGTTGATCAGTGCGTCCGTCAAGAGAAGTTGGAGCCGTCTGCACTTGTTTTCCTGGGAGTACACCGGGGTGTGTCTCTTTTGAGTACCTATCGTACCTTCGACACCCAGACTTGTAGCATTTACGATGCAGAGCCCTTTTTTGGTGCAAGCCCGACTCCTGGTCCTAATAGCGGTGGTCCAAGTGGACACTTTAAAAAGTTTGGGAGCGCTCGCCTTTGGTGGAAGCTCTTTGATATTTGACTTTGTGCAATGAGCTTTTCTTTGGAATTTCATTGACTTGTATAATTTGTGGCTAGCTCCACTGCTTTTACCAAGAGTTTGCGCACACTGATCAACAATTTTTTTATTTTATTCACACCCTGGCACTTAGGTCAATATCAAGAGATTAATATAAGAACCAAGTTCCCATACTGGCTAATATTGCTGACACTCAGGTTTCATGAAGTCTCCAAAGATTTTATCCCATCCTCGAGCATCATTAGATCAAATCCAAACTTGACTTCCTCATCCCAATTCCTCAAGTGAAAAAATCAACTCATCTCATCAAAAACCGCAGTCGTGCATGTGATGTGCTGATCAGATTCTTTATGTCTGAGACTAAGCATGGAATATAGCATGCATCTAGAAACCTAGGGGAATATAGACGATTAAGTCTATGACCCTGATGGCTAAGGCTGGTTAACCTAAAATCTCAAAGACCTCAAAAAGCTAAGTCTCCTTGATCATTTCAGATCCTGGGTGAAAGTGTAAGTGTAGAGGATTAATCCAATTTCTTCATTCAAAAACAAGACACATTTTTTTAATAGAACTTCAAGAGATATTAGAACTGCCTAAACTCAATTAAGCATCTACGTTCAGCCAGTATGGATGTAAGTACAGGCCGAAGCCCGTTGCTTGAGGACGGGGCCTTACGCGATGTCCTCTAAACCATCCAATCTGCTAAGGGTGAACCCTCACTGAATGCGGCTTACTTAATTGGGCTTAGTAGTCACTAACGGCTCCTAAAGGATTTTTGGGTTTTTCTCATTTTTTTAAGGATTTTAATAAAGGTTAAAACACAAGTTAGACTCAACTTTCCTTGAAAAGAAATAGAAGAAATTTTTAAAACCATGTCACACTAATAAAAAGTTTTCAAAATATTTTCAAAAGTTTTTTTTTTCAAAACAAGAAAAAAACATTTTCAAAAATATTTTTATAAAAATAGCGTAACATAATATCGAAAAGCCGTGAAAAACATTTGAGTTCTCTTAGTCCAAAGAATTTTACCTTAGCCAAAAAGTTTTAAATTTTTCAAATTTTTCAGATTATAGCTAAAGTAAGTATACGGTAAATACTGTATACCCTCCTATACTTAAACTTTGCTATGTCCTCATAGCACTAGATGATACAAGTACATAGGTCCATTTAAATATAAAGGAATATACGGGAGCTAAGAGGGGCTCCCCCTATACTTAGGTTAGAAATAACCTAAGTATAAAGGCAAGGAAAGGAGAGGAGAGAAAATCACGGGGACTCGGGTCCCCCCTATACTTAGGCTGAGATTAGCCTAAGTATAAAGATGGAAATTGATGTTGGGAGGGACCCAAGGGGAACGAAGGAGATGGATGGATGTACAAGTGAGCGGCTGAATCTGCGAAGATGAATGGAGTGACTAAGGTTCTAAGGAGTGTATCGAATCAAACAAGGCTCAATTCAAGCAAGCAAGACCCTAAATTGACCAACTCACACATGAAACCAACCGAGGTTGGTTTATTATCTTGTCGGTTTTATTGGTGATAAAACGTTTGATATTTTACGCGGAGAAAATTGTTAAGTGAAAACAATACGTAAACGAGGGTGTTGCTCTCCCAAAACCAAAGTTTTACTCCATTTTTGGTTGACTTGCAATTAACAGTCCCAGTTATTACTTAATGTTATCACTGAATTAAGGTTAGCTCATAAATCAAGACAACATCATCTACCGTTCATTCCCATTTTTCCATTAACCTAGGTGATTAAGCTATGAAAGAGAAATAGAGAAAAAAACCGATTCGATAAAACCATGATCTAAGCTAAGCGAAAAATCATGCAGTGACTTAGCGAAAAAATCCGTGAAAAACTTGGGCCGTGTTGAAAACCAAAACTCATGTATGCAAGTCGATTAGAAAACCGCACCTAACATGCTTCTATTAGCGGGGAAAATTTTCATTTTAGTTTGGCTAAGTGAGGCGATGTTACGTGCGTCTTTGTTTAAAGTGTGTCCTACCTATGAGCAAGTACGTAAAAGATAAAAAATGGAAAATGCTCAAAGAGCCGCGTGTCTGATCCTAGGTCGACACTCAAGTGGGGACGATCCCCACACAACCACATATAATCGTTCGATTACAATCGCGAGCCTTCGATCGAAGACTGCTGTAAAAGATGAATTATTACATGACATGCAAAAATAAAATGCGAGACACATTTTTTTCTTTTCTTCCCTATTTGCTCAGCGTATGTTTTGCGGCTCCTCGCAGCGGGTAGCATCCTGCTCCTCGCCTCCTTGAACCATCAAGGGCCCTGCCACAAAAACAATAGTTAGAGATCGATAGAAAAGAAAATTTTTATAATGCAAAATGAATTGACAAATTGACCTATAAAATGAACACTAAATTAAATAAATAAAAATCCAAAGAATACAAGAAATGAGCCGTGTCCCCGGCAACGGCGCCATTTGATGAGCATCGAAATGGGCCCTTTAAGAGTGCTGGATTAGCACTTGGAATAGTCATCGTAGTCGGGCCAATTCGGGTCATCAAAAGACCATCTCATTGATATGTCAAATAAGAATGAGATGGTTTATTTTTTTTTACTTGGTAAGATACCAAGGTCGAACTCAGGGACACGAGCCTCTCTCATATTAATCGGATTTTTATTCTTTTTAATTGAGTGTTGAGTTGAAGCTTATGTAGGTCAAAGCATGCCAGACAATGCATTAAAGAAATAAACATGTATTTTTTTATTTGATTTTTTTTATCATGCAGATAAATGCAAATGCAAGCAAATAACAAATATGCCCTAGGTAAAAGTGACGAGCAAAATTAAAACAAGAGTCAATTTCAAGTTCCATTAATCACTCAAGCTTGATTGACAAAATTAGACTAGACACAAATTAAAGCTTTAAGAGACACATGGCGAATAAACTAATACATCAGAATTAATGTATCCGAAAATGAGAATTAAACATGCCATTAGAAAGTGCGTCAAACAAGCTTCGAAATGGAAATGAAATCAACCAAATCGGATACACGATGCTCAAGATATGCTAGAATTAAAACAAGGGCATAACTGAAATAAAACATGACAATATAATTACAAAAATGTCCCTGAAAAGGACTGAAATGTAAATATGCAAAAGAACGTGACCTTCCCTGTAATTTGCCCACACGCGCAGGGGCCTTTCTGCAAATATTAAAACCCGCGAGGGTTTCAATGTAAATACCCCCCTGCGCACGAGGTCTGCACGTGACGAGGACCTTTCTGCAATTTGAAGAACGTTGGTGGGCCTCTGCGTAATTTACCCATAAAGCACGTGCCACGCACGTGCTACTCCAGGCTCGGGACGGCTCGGAGGCTCGGGCTGCTTTGGCTAGGCTCGGAGTTTGGCTTGGGCTCGGTACAGGTTCGACGGAGGCTCGGAGCATACGAACCTCCAGGCTTTGGTTCGGATAAGGTTCGGGGCATCCAAGCCTGGAGGCTCGGACACTAGGCTCGGGACATCCCTGGCGATGACGCGTGGCTGCTCATAAACCATTGGATCATCGAAGATCCAACGGCCTCTGAAAGAAGCGCGGATTGTCGACGTGGCTGCATCGTGACCGTTGGATGAACTCCGATGAGGAGCATCCAACAGCGCCTGCTCCTCCATCTTCCTCTGCAACTGGCGGCGGAAGCTGAGCTCCGGCGAAGGTGCTCCAGCTCCGCCGCTCTCCTTTGTTGTCGATGGAGCTCCTCAGCAATGCTCAACCACCTAGAGAACATGCTTGCAGAAAGGTCGAGCTCTTGGAGCATCTCGAAGCGTCTGGCGAAGCACGGAGGCTGGAGGCGAGCTTGGTGAAAAAGCTCCGGCGACGTCTTCCGGTCATTGATGCTTTGAGGACCTGCGTTGTTAGGAACACATAGCCGAAGCACAAGCAAGAAATGGAGCGCGGATGTGAATGAAATGGAAGCTCAAGGGCACGAAGAAGATGGGAGCTCAAGGGATCCTCCACCGCGTGGGCGGAGGAGATGGGTCGGAGGGCGACGAGGTTCTGGGGAAGAGAAGGAGGATGTCGGAGATGGGTGCGTGGAAGGGGGGTTAAAGGCGGAGCTTGTAGGGTGTTCATCGGAGCTTGAGGATGATTGTAGAGATTTGGAAAATTAAGAGAATTTAAAGAGAAAGACAAAAGAAGAAGAAGAAGCTTACTTGATGTCGGGCGGTCGATGGGCTTGTGCGCGAGCTCCATGGCGGAGCTCTGGTCTTCGCTGGACACCGTCAGCCGGTCGGTGCAGCTCGAGCGGTCGCAATGGCGCCGCGACTCCGCCTTGTGTGGCGGAGGGTCTCACCGGGGAGGTGAGGTCGTCGTCGCTCTATCCAGACGCCTCCCCCTGTTACAGGGAGGCGGAGGAGGGCTGGGCCTCCTCCCACGTAAAGGTGGACAAAGGTATCGGAGGAGGGGTGTTGCGAATCGCGGAAGCGAACACGCACAAACACGATCAAACAAGCAAGAACGCAAACACACGGATTTACAAGGTTCACCCGTAACTGGGCTACGTCCTTGGGCGGCGGCGATCGGTTTCACTATGTGGAGAAAAGAATGAATACAGAGGATACTTAAAACCCTAACCCTAAGGAGTTTATATAGCACACCCATACAGACGGATCCCTAAAAATCGAAGGATCCAAAGACAGCGAGACCCCCGTCTTGTTGGGGTATGGTACGACAAGGGGATGCATATGCAGTTCTTCAACCTGGGTCAGATGGTTAGGATTCAAGGCATATCAACAATCTCCACCTTGAATTGAATCCTTTGAGAAGCTTCGCTAAGCTTCGCCGTGCCGCCGCCAGCCCCTCCCTGGGGCTACTCCCAACTGTCGACATTGAGCAAGTCCAAACAATGTTTGAACTTACTCCCAGGAACCGCCTTCGTGAACATATCGGCTGGATTATCTGCTGTACCAACCTTCTTCACCTTGATCCTCTTCGCAGAACGAATGAAGTGATATCTGACATCTATGTGCTTGGTTCTCTCATGATGAACATGATCCTTGGCTAAGCATATTGCACTAAGACTGTCACAATATACTATAGCCTGATTTTGTTGCAGACCGAGGTCTCCAAGTAAGCCCTTCAGCCAAATGCCTTCCTTTGCAGCCTCTGTCAGTGCCATGTATTCTACCTCTGTAGTAGACAAAGTAACCGATGGCTGTAAGGTAGCCTTCCAACTGATGACCGAATTCCCAAAGTGAAGACGTAGCCTGTCATCGATCTCCTCCCATTAATATATGATGCATAGTCTGTATCTGAATATCCAGCAACCAAGCACTCTGAATCACTTCTATAAATGAGGCCAATGTTTGTTGTTCCTTTCAGATAGCGGAAAATCCGCTTGACTGCCTGCCAATGCTCCTTTCCTGGGTTACCCATGAATCTACTAACCAAGGCCCTAAATGTCGGTTTCGGTCACAATTTCGGTATCAACCAAAACAGAATTTCGAAGGAACTTCGATGGAATTTCGACCGAAATTTCGGTCATTTCGGTCATTTTTTGTACTAGGACCCCCATATTTCGGTCATTTCGGTCATTTCAGTCGAATTTCGATTTCGACAGGATATCGATATTCGAGAGAAATTCGATCGAATTTCGCTGAAATTTGAGGCCATGCTACTAACAACGCTCACAGCATGAGCGATGTCAGGTCTTGTGCATACCATGGCATACATAAGACTCCCAACTGCGCTGGCATAGGGAACACGTGACATGTATTCCTTATCAGCATTTGACTGTGGTGCAAACGAAACTGAGAGATGAATATTTGAAGCGGATGGAGTACTTAGAGGCTTGGCTGTAGACATCCCAAATCTCAGTAGAACTTTCTCAATGTAGTTCTTCTGAGATAAGAAAAGTTTCCCTTCTGCACGATCTCTAATGATCTCCATCCCTAATATCTTCTTCGCTGCACCAAGATCCTTCATGTCAAATTCTGAACTAAGGAGCTTCTTCAGATCATCTATGGTACTCCTCTGTTTGGCAGCAATCAACATATCATCGACGTACAGTAACAGATAGATGAAGGATCCATCCTCCACCTTGTTGTGATAAACACAACAGTCGTATGGGCTCCTGTTGAACCCATGATCAGTCATGAAACTATCAAACTTCTTGTACCACTGCCTGGGAGACTGCTTAAGCCCATACAAAGACTTCTTCAATCTACATACATGATCTCCCTTGCCCTGAGATAGGAATCCCTCTGGTTGGCTCATAAGAATGTCTTCTTCGAGTTCACCATGTAAGAAGGCTGTCGTCACATCTAACTGCTCCAGCTCCAAGTCTTGATGTGCTACAAGAGCTAGCAGCACCCTGATGGTTGTATGTCTCACAACAGGAGAAAATATCTCGTTGTAATCCACTTCTTCCTTCTGACTGTAACCCTTCGCAACTAGGCGTGCTTTGTATCTGATGCCTTCACTGCCTGAAATTCCTGTCTTTTTCTTGAAGACCCATTTGCATCCAACGATCTTCCTCCCCTTTGGTAATTTGACAAGTTCCCATGTCTGATTCTTGTGAAGAGACTCCATCTCCTCACCCATAGCAGCAATCAACTGCTCAGATTCTGCCCCAGATATTGCCTCCCTGTAAGTGGAGGGTTCTGGTGACTCTGCCTCCTCCGCAACCTGCAGTGCAAATGCAACCATGTCTTCGAATCCGTATCTCTGCGGTGGATGTATCTCTCTACGGGGCCGATCAGTAGCAATACTAGGTTGCCTCTCTTCTGGTTGCTCTGCTTCAGGCTGTTCAACAACAGCCTGATCAGGAGTGGTGTGACCAACTGCGTGATCACTACTTGGTGTCAGTTCGAACTCCACCTGTTCGGGCACATCATCACCTGTCCCTGCATCAACAGACTCACTACTCGAGTGAAGCACGGAATTCTCATCAAAAGTAACATTCCTGCTAACAATAATTCTATGCTCAGAAGGGGACCAGATTCTATACCCCTTCACTCCTGCACCATATCCTGTAAACACCCCTTTCTTTGCCCTTGGTTCTAACTTTCCTTCACTAGCATGATAATAGGCAGCACAACCAAAGACTCGTAAAATAGAATAATCAGCATGATTACCAGACCATACCTCCATGGGTGTTTTGCAATTAATGGCAGATGCGGGACTCCGATTCACCAAGTAACAGGCTGTATTCACAGCTTCAGCCCAGAATGCTCTACCAAGTCCAGCATTAGAGAGCATGCACCTTGCTCTCTCCAGAAGCGTTCTGTTCATTCGTTCAGCAACTCCGTTTTGTTGTGGCGTATCTCTAACGGTAAGATGTCTCGCAACACCCTCCTTGCAGAACTCATTGAACTCCGATGAACAGAACTCCAGTCCGTTATCTGTGCGAAGACGCTTCACCTTCTTAGAAGTTTGATTTTCCACCAAGATCTTCCACTGCCTGAAGGTCTGAAATGCTTCGCTCTTGTGCTTCATAAAATACACCCACACCATCCTGGAATAATCATCAATAATAGATAGAAAATACCTGACGCCTCCCAAAGATGGAACTCGTGAAGGGCCCCAACAATCAGCATGGATGTAGTCAAGTGTCTCCTTCCTCCTGTGGATAGCTTTACTGAATTGCTTTCTGTGTTGTTTCCCGAACACGCAATGCTCACAGAACTCCAGCTTAGATCCCTTGAGATCCCCGATGAGACCCTTCTGATTGAGGATATTCATCCCCATCTGACTCATGTGTCCTAGCCGCATATGCCACAATTCAGACTCTGATCTTACGGCTTGGGACACCACTGCAACAGAACCTGTAACTGTAGACCCTTGCAGGATGTATAGGGTCTTCTGCTTGTTGCCCTTGATGACAACCACCCCGCCTTTGGCAACCTGCATGACTCCACCTTCAGCACTGTACCTATATCCTTTAGAGTCCAAGACTCCAAGGGATATTAGGTTCTTCCTCAAATCAGGGACATGACGTACTTCTGTGACCGTCCTCACGACTCCATCATGCATCTTGATCTTTACAGAGCCGATCCCTACTATCTTGCATGCTGCATCATTCCCCATGACAACGTTCCCGCCATCTATCTTCTCGTAGTTGTAGAACCAGTCTTCATCGGGAGTCATATGGTAAGAACAGCCTGAATCAAGAATCCATGTGTTGTCTATGGTCGTCTGATCTGTGACGGTGAGAACCAGGTCATCTTCAGAATCTGCGCCTCCATGAGCCACGGCAGCAACTGTGGCTTTCCCTTTCTTCTTCGGGCAGTCCTTCTTCCAATGTCCAGGTTCCTTGCAGTAATTGCAAATGTCCCTAGCATTGTGATTCTTCGATTTGGACTTCTGCTTTCCCTTCTTTGCGTAGCCAGAATTGGCATGACTCTTCTCATGAGTCATAACCAAACCTGCAGCGTTAGAGTCTTGCTTCCCGGTAGCCATATGTCAAAGTTCACGCGTATGCAGACTCACGCGAACTTCCTCTAGGGTTATCGATTCTCTTCCCACAATGAACGATTGAACAAAATTCTCAAATGATAATGGAAGAGAAACTAACAAAATCAAAGCAGCATCCTCATCTTCAATCTTAACATCTACATTTCTTAAATCCATCAACAATGTATTTAAGCGATCTAGATGTTCTTTAAGAGGTGTACCTTCCTGCATGCGGAGAGAGAACAAACGTTGCTTCAAAAGCAACTTGTTGGTCAGACACTTCGTCATGTATAGACTTTCGAGTCTCAACCACAGACCGGCCGCAGAAGTCTCATCAGCAACCTCCGCGATAATCTCGTCCGCCAGACACAACATAATCGTCGAGTGCGCCTTCTCTTCCTGCACCGTCAACTCAGAGGGTTCGAGTGCCTTCGCACGCTCCTGGTCCAACGGCGCCCAGATGCCCTGCTGCTTCAGAAGGGCGCGCATCTTGATCTGCCATAGACTGAATCCGTTCTTCCCTGTGAACTTCTCGATCTTCATATTGTGTGACGACATCTTGCTGGATGATCCTGACGGAACTCGAGGCTCTGATACCATTTTGCAGCAAGACCCCCGTCTTGTTGGGGTATGGTACGACAGGGGGATGCATATGCAGTTCTTCAACCTGGGTCAGATGGTTAGGATTGAAGGCATATCAACAAGGGGGGCGACGTATTTGAAGGGCGAGTCGGCGGTTACTGTGGTGGAAGGCGTGGTTTGCAAGGAGATTATGGGATGACTTGATGGAGATCATGGAGAGTTGGGTAGCTCGCGAGGTCAAGGAATGAATGGGCTCGGTCATGGGGTAGTTAGCGAGTGGAGGTGGTGGCTGGTGAGGGCGAGAAAATGGAAAGGGGAAGCAGTCTTCGCGAGGTGGAGATCGTGGGGAAGAAGGGTTGCGGGAGGTTGACGACGATGGTCAGCCGTTGGATCTGGAGATCCAACGGCGGACATTTGGGCGCGGAGCGACGGTCTTGATTAAACCCGGGGTGAAGTGATCAGAGAGCTGCGGAGCAGCCACGTGGCGTGATAAGGGACCGACGCTTAAGGACGGTGCCGATGCAGAGAAGGTGTGGATCGAACGGTTGGCGAATGGTTGCGAAACTAGCGGCTGTGATGGAAGATCGGGGGCGTGATCGGAAGGCACGAGTCGCGCCACGTGGCAAGCGCTGGTGAGAGCGCTAACGATCGGTGGAGATGAGCTGTGGGGAATGATCGGACGGCATAGAAAGAGGCAGGCGTGGAGAGCGTGGAGCCGTTGGATCAGAGGAAGATCCAACGGCCCAGATCGCGGGCGGAAAAGACAAAGAAGACCGGGCCACGTTGCTCACCCAGATCGGGCCACGTGGCCCAATCAGATTATTCAGACCTTCCAGTTGATTTTTGAAGGGCTAGATGGTCGAATTTGAGAAAACTCAAAACATGAAAGTTGTAGATCTTGATTCATGTTGACCAAAACTGGAGATGAGATCAACTGTAGCCTCGAATGATTTTTAAGGGTATTTTTAAGGCTAAAAATACCACTGATTTTTGTTTTGCCATTTTTTTGTGGTTTTTAATTTATTAAGGACTGATAATTACAAGACTTTAACCGGGTTTTATTGTCAAAACTTTAAGCAAGGGAGTTAATAATAGAAAATAAAGATGATGAAATCGAGTTTCATCAACCACCAATCCTTCTTTTGGCCTAGAACTCCTCCTTTAGAGTCGTCTAGCATCTCTTTGATTACCCTTCGGATATAAGATGTTACCGCCTCCCACATCTCTTTTGCACTTCCGTGAAAATCCCAACATAAGTCTTCTAAAATCTTCTCCTTGATGCTTGATTGCTTCAATTAAAGATTCCATCATTTAGTTCCACTGATCTTTTTTTTTGAGTCTCAGTTCCACTAATCTTGAGAACCGTCCTCTACTTTGACAACCCTTTTATTTGCACATCCATGATTAGCATGTGATGTTGGGATGCCAAGCTCTCTCCTGGGATTACTTTGCAGTCTCTGCAACATAATCAATCTCTTCTCCTCATCACAAAGTACTCTATCTGCGTTTTAGTCGAGCCAATCTTATAAGTAATTAAATATTTCTTCCTCTTCTTGAAGAGAGTATTTCCTATGAAAAGGTTATAAGCTGTTACGAAATCCAAGATGACTTTACCCTCTTCCTTTTTATCCCCAAAGTCATGGCCTCTATGAATACTAACATATCCTGAAGCATCCTTTCCCATATGTCCATTAAGATTTTCACCTAAGCAAATCATCTCTCTTTGTGGGATTCCTTGAATCTTATCCAAAACCTCCCAAAAAATTTGTTTAATCATTTCCTCTATGACACATAAACTGAGATTATATTCGCAACTTCTTTTAGCACCAATTTTAACAAAATAATCCGATCCTTAAATCTTTACACCACAACCAAACTATACTTCAAGTTCCTATAAACAATCACTCCAACACCATTGCTACCATTCTTTTTTACCCGAATACCATACTTTAAAGCATGTCTTCTCGATCTGCCTTGCATTCTCTACAACCCATTTTGTCTCTTGGAGACATAATATTTGAATCTTCCTTCTTTCCATCGTATCTACTATCTATCTCACCGATTTTCTAGTCAAAATGCCAATATTCTAACCATATATCCTCAACTTCTTTTGCAACCTCTTTTGGACTAACTTTCTTATTAACAGGGGTCCATCATGTGAGAACAGTTGCAAATTTTCGACTACATCTGGGCAGTGATGCATCGAAACCTAGCTTATTTACTCAGATGCATTCCTCATGCGAGAACCCTTGCAAATTTTGAACTACATCCGGACAACGATGGAGCAACTTTGCCCATTTCTCATTGCATTCAGACGATGCAACACACTACTAGTAGGGAATATCCCAACAAAATCTAAATGTTTGCTTAAATCCTTGTTGAAAAGATCCAGTTGTCTTGAGAAAAATTACTAAGTAGTGTTTATACTATTTAGGAATTTGTCTTTGACTATTTTATAATGTTTGTTGGCTACCGAACGCAACCCTCCTCAATTTACATGGGCTTGGGACCGCCATGGATGAGTTGTTATATTGCTTCGTCAAATAACATTAAATAAGTTTGTGAGCCAAGTCAAGCCACGTTCATCTAGAACTCTCCAAACTTCTATAGGAGTGTCATCAGGGACTACACATTTCCCAGGTTTCATAGCCTTCAAAGCCTCTTCTACTTCCTTTCTTTGTATTCGTCTATAGCACGCACGATTTATGTAACTTTCACTATTAGCTTGTTCTCCGAAGTGATCTCATTATTTCCTTGCTCAATGACAAGTTTATGGAAATACTCCTTCCATCTAGTCCCTATATCCTTCTAAGTAACAAGCACATGTCCTTCCTCGCCCTTGATGCATCTCACTTGTGAAAGATCTTTGGTCTTTCTTTCTCTTGCTTTGGCCAATCTGAATATATCCTTCCGACCCTCCTTCAAGTCAAACTTTTTGTACAAAACTTCATAAGCTTTCGACTTGGCTTTACTTACAACCTTCCTTTGCTTCCTTCTTCGCTATTTTGTAGTTTGTTATAGTTTCCTTTGTTTTATCCTTATACATAGCTTTAAAACAAACTCTTTTAATTTTAAGCTTCTCTTGCACCACTTCACTCCAACACCAAGCCTCCTTTTGGCATGGAACTCCTCCTTTAGACTCGTGTAACATCTCTTTGGCTACCCTTCGGATATAAGATGTTACTGCCTCTCACAACTCGTTTGCACTTCCGTGACAATATGAAGAAAAGTCTTCCAAAACCTTCTCCTTGATGTTTGATTGCTTCAATTGAAGATTCCACCACTTAGTTCCAATGATCTTGGGAACCATCCTCTTCTTTGCCAGTCCTTTTATTTGCACATCCATGACTAGCAAGCGATGTTGAGATGTCAAGCTCTCTCATATGATTACTTTGCAGTCTTTGCAATATAACCAATCTCTTCTCCTCATTGCAAAGTATTCTAAATGTGGGAAGAGGCTTTGTTGTGATTTAGACTGTGCATCTAAATGTTTACTTAAATTCATATTGAAAAGGTCCGAATTGTTTTAAGACAAATTCCTAAATAGTGTTCTTAAAAAGAACACTATCTAAAAATTGTCGCTCTTGTGCTAGTTGTCGTCTACCTAACGCGCAACGCGCAACTACTGAAGCCATCCACTTGCTAAGGAGAACAATGGAGATTTATAGAACCAAAAGGAAGAACCTCCATATGATTTTATTGATTTGGAGAAGGCTTATGATTCTATCTCACAGAAGATATTGTGGAGAGTTTTGGAGAAGAAACAAGTACATCTCCTATACATTAACCTCATAAAGGATATGCATGATAGGGCTTCATCTTGTGTAAGAATCCAGTCTTGGAAGACTGTCTTTTTTGTCATCAACATTGATCTGCATCAAGGTTCAACTTTAAGTCCATTCCTGTTTACTTTGATTATGGACGAGTTGACAAGTCACATTCAGGATGAGATACCTTGGTGTATGTTATTTGCTAATGATATCGTGTTGATTGATGATACTAGATATGGAGTAAATGAGAAGCTTGATGTCTAGAGACATGCTTGGAGATTAAAAGATTTCGTATAAGTATGGTTAAGACTGAATATATGGAGTACACATTTGATGGAAGCAATGGTGAAGGAATCGAGGTGAAGATTGGTGACGATAACATTCAGAAGATAGATTCTTTTAGATACTTAGGATCTATTTTGCAACATGATGGGGAAATTGATGGAGATGTTACTAATAGAATAAATGCAGGTTAGCTAAAGTGGAGAGGCGCCTCTACTGTTATCTGTGATAAGAAAATTCATTTGAAAATCAAAGGAAAGGTTTACAAAGCAGTCGAAGACACGTTATCCTCTTTAGATATGAATGTTGGCCTGTGAACCATAGACATGTGTAGAGAATAACAGTAGTAGAAATGAAAATACTAAGGTAGATGTGTGGACACACACACACACGTAAACATCGGATTCAGAATGATGCAATCAGAAGGAAGGTTGGTCTAGCTCCGATCAAGGATAAGATGCAAGAAAATCGCTTAAGGTGGTTTGGCCATTTGCAAAGGAGGTCAGTTGTTGCACCAGTTAGGAGATGCGAGTTTTAAGATGTTGAGCCGACTAAGAGAGGGTGAGGAAGGCCCAAGAAGTGTTGGAATGAGACTATACGAAGGGATCTTAGTTTTTAGATCTAAGCCCGAGAATGACCCAAGATAGATCTGAATGGAGGCAAGGAATCCATGTAGCCGACCCTACTTAATGTTGGAAAAGGCTTTGTTGTTGTATTTAGACTGTGCATGGAGGATTTTTTTCCAGACTATGTAAAATTTCAATATATCCAGTTATTTTTCCTTTCATCTAGATTGTTGTCGATAGGACTCGTAAAGACTTGAAATCATAATGAGGTGTGTCTTTTGGTCCGCTAATGGTGGCTCAGATGGAATGGCTTTTGGTTGGCTTAAGGATGATTACTTTATCCAAGGATGATCGGGGCTGGAGTCCGTAGCTTAGAGGATATGAACGAGGTTTTGATGTGTAAATGGATCACTCAAATTTGGGATGATTATGACAACATGGTGTACACTTTGATTCGTAAAATCTGTGGGCCTTCCTCGTCTTTGTCGGGTCGTGGGTAGTTTGGTTATGCACTGTTCAATTTCTGGAGGGGGGTTTGTGCAATGTTGCAGGATGTTTGTCCTATGTTGCAGTTGATATTCGGCAATGGTTGTGTCTTTCGATTCTGTCACGATGATTCTGTCTAATGGAATTGGCGGTTGATCCATTTTTTTTAGAATAAAAAAGGAGGAAACACTCTAGAGGTGTCCGCCCCAAGCTTTTATTAAGAGAAAAGTGTTACAGAAAGCTTACAACAACCATGTCACGGGGAGAGATCTAGCTAAATAAACAACATTCTGAATGTAAAATCTATGTGAACAAAAAATCAACCCATTACAAGAAATCCAAATGGTCCAAATAACCAAGATTGGACGCAGGAGTTTCACCGTTTGTCCGAATTGGTTGGCCACCATGGAGGCCCAAAATTTTACGTGAGAAGAAAGGTTCGTCCATGAAATATTCATCGAGGCCCGGATCTCCCGAACTCGTGTACAAGAGTAAAAGAGGTATTCCAGATTTTCCTCCTCCACAGTGCACATACAGTACAATGTTTCACCCCCCTCTGGATGAAAGATGATCACCTCACCTTAGTCAGTAACCGACCCAGTCTATGGAGCCAAAGGAAGACCTTTATCTTCAAGGTTCCTTCGACGTTCATATCAAACTGCAATCTCTTTTTCGATCTCCCCCGGTTCTCTCACGAATGCCTATGAGCGCCCTGTAGGGCTTCTTCATGGAGAAGAATCCATACCGCCAGATCCAGTAGTCCTATCCCTCAGAAGGCCCATGAGTGGATGTCAACTACTCCAACATCTATAACAAGTCATTGAACCGCTACTCTGGAATGGAGAGGAGAAGCCCAACACCCACCGCCCATCTACCTAAGCATCTATGACACATCTCTTGACCCTCCGCCAGAGCAGAAAGGCATGGGAAGCGCTCCGGAAGAGGACCCTCACCTCACTTGTCGTCCTTTCAGAACAAAAAAAGATTTGTTGTCTCCCACAACCGAACGCATCTACATTGGTAGTTCCTGCAAAACCACACAGATCCCCATCCACAAAGTTGATTGGTCGCACTAAGACAAGGCTTCCAGTCGAGGCTGCACCTGAATGCCGTAAATATCCCGAAGAAGCCTACAAGCGAGGCCTTTACCACTGCCCCACAACCTTGCCACCCACTTTAGCAGTAGCACTTTATTCATTTCTTCCAACATGAGCATGCCCAACCCACACTGCTCCTTTGTCATGGTAACTGTCTCCTAGTTCATGAGATGCATCCCTTTCGACTAACCATTGGACGGACTCCAAAAGAAGTGCCGCATACACGATTCTAGGCAGTTCCAGATCCCAATTGGTAGAATCTTGGATGAGATGAAGAAGATTGGGATTGTCGCCAGAACCGACTTAAGAAGCACAAGTCTCCCCCCGCACGAAAGACAAGAGACCTTCCATCCTGCCAACTTCCGCTCCACCTTCTCCACCATCGACAACCAGTCCAAGTGCTTCAAAGCCCGCAAGTCAACAACAGACCAAGATAATAGATAGGTAATGACTCACGTGGAATCTGCAGTACCCTCGAACACTCTTCAATCTCCAAATCCAACATACCAAATGACATGAATGCATATTTCGCTTAGTTCATCTTCAATCCAGATAACTCACTGAAGACATCAAGCATTGTACTCAAGGCCTTGGCTACGTCACCATCACCCTTAATGAAGAACATGGTATCATTCACGTACAGAAGCAAGGGGATGGAGAAATCCCCTCTCGAGTAACCAACCATCCTCCCGTGGAGAACTACCTGACCAGTCATAATGGCAAGAACACCCGATGCAATAACAACAATGGTGCTAATGGGCAACCCTGTCGAACTCCCCTCTGCGGTTGGAAGACCTCCCCTTCCCTCGGGCATCCATAGACCAGGACCACCAGAGTGGATGTAGTGACACATCTCTTCATCTGAGAAATACACTTCTCTGGAAAGTCGTATTTCGCCGGTACGGACCAAAGAAAAGCCCAATCAACGCAGTTGTTCACCTTAGAGAATTCCACCTTCCAAAGGACACCCTTCACACCCATGTTCTTACAATCTCCAACCATCTCAGAAGCCATGACCACACTGTCCATCATCAACAGGTCAGGAATGAAAGTCGTATGAGTAGGAGAAATTAGGTCATCGAGGACGTGGCCCAGATGATTCATCAAAATCTTAGCCATAATGAGATAGATTGCATTTGAAATCACAATAGGGCGGAAATCCTCTATTCTGTTGGCCCCCTCCTTAGGTAGAAGAAAGAGAAGAGCCTTGTTCAATATGTTAAAGCTGTTATTCCCCAAAGCAAACTCATGTAGCACTGCCAATAGGTCCAACTACACAACATTCCAGAACTCCTTAAAAACAAAACTGAAAGCCACCTGATCCCGGTGCTCCATCCACATTGAGTTCCGAAACTGTTGTTTTCAACTCGTCTAAGTGAAAGTCCCTAGTAAGGGAAATATGCTCTACCCAGCAAATGTCAGCCCCCATTTGGGGCCTTACGTGTCATAAGCCAAAAATAACTCATTGTCGCCTTACCCACCTCTCGATCACCCTCCGCTTGACCCCTCTCCCCAACAGATAGGTTCTGAATTAAAGTCTGACGATAACTGCCACTAACCACCACATGAAAGAACCTCGTATTCGCATCCCTCTCCTTGATCCACTTATGCCTAGATCTCTGTCTCTACTCCATCACCTGTTTCATTTCTTCCTCAAGATGAACACGTTGCCTAGCCTCCTTTTCCTACAACTCCAGCATAGGAGGTCCCTATCATCCTCCATGCGATCCAATTCTAACTCCACCCTATGTGCCTCAAACCATCGGAGCATGCGGCTCTCCCATACCTCCTTATTGTAGCCACACAACCTCTTCAACTCCACAAGTTTGTGGAACAAACAGACGGTAGCAGAGCCTTCCACCACAAGAGAACCCCAAAAGTTCTCCACCAAATCGCTGAACCCATCCTCAAGAAGCCATGACTTCTCGAATCTGAAGAAAGCGTGAGGTACAGAAGTCTCCCGAAGCCCACACAATCAGGGTATGGTCCGATATCGAGCGAGGTAATGCGGAGACACCAGCCAAAGGGAAATCAGACACAAGCTCCACTGAATTGAGGAATCAATCAATTCTAGATCTGGAACGAGAGCTACACTACGTGTATCGGTAGTCCACGACATCCAAAATGTTCAACTGAAGGTCATCTACCACCTTTGCAAAGTCCTGAGATCCAACAACCCGGCAACCCCGCAAGAGAGGGCAATCCACAATGAAAACCGTGACGCTGAAATCACCCCCAACAAGCCACCTCAGTAGGGTGGGAGAGCCTAACGGCCCACATATCTGCCCAAAGCTGATTGCGACCCCTCGAGTCACTAGGCCCATACACACATGAGAAGATCGTATGAAGCCTCGAGCTTCTACTCTTAAACAGGACAAACACGACATGGTTCCCTGGGAGTTCGGACTCCAAATCAAAAAGATCATCACTCCATGCCACCAAAAGGCCACCTACACTGCCCACATATGGCAATGCCTTGAATTCTGAAATATTGGCTCCCCAAACGGAAGACCAACTCTGTTTGGACCACTCCTGCATCTTCGTCTCATGTAAGAAGATAATATCCACTTGCCATTCCGACACCAATCTTTTGATCGCACATTGCTTCTCAGGGTCTCCTAGATGTTACTGTGTCAGATACTTGGGATGGTACTATTTTCCCATCTATCCGCTCAGACCCATCAAACCATCGGATGTACGAGCTTATGCAGTTTTTGTAAATGTTGGAGGTTCAAGAGAGTCCCTCACAGGGGTGTGATTGTTGGTTCTGGTTTGATGGTAGGTTCTTCGTTATAAGATGTATAAGTCCCTCATGGGATTAGTGCCTTTGGATCCATGGGTGTGTATAGAGGACTGCAGTAGGTTATATTGTTGGAACTTGGAAGATACATATGCAAGTAAAGGTGTTCCTCTAGATTCTTAGAGGTTATATTGTTGGAAGATACATATGCAAGTAAAGGCGTTCCTCTAGATTCTTAGGCATGATGGTTCAATGACGTGGGACAAGCATGCAGATCTTTTCATGGCGCAAATTCTACTTGCACATGGTGCTTGGAGGCCAACATGGATGTGGATCACCTCTTCTTTACTTGTGGGGGTCCCCTTGATTTTGGGTGCGATTTGGCAACATGATGATTGCAATGGATTGCGCTACAAGATTCTGAGAGTCTATTGGGCCTGATGGTGGAGCCTAGAGGTGGAGAGAACCGGTGTTGAGGCCATTGTATTGGCCTTATGGCTGGCAAGAAATGGGATGAGTTTCTGTCGGGGTCGCTTCTATGGAGAATGGCCCAAGATAGATCTGAATGGATGCAAAGAATCCATGTAGCCGATCCTACTTAATGTGAGAAAAGGCTTTATTGTTGTATCGCTTTTATGGTGAACATGTAATTGCACATGTTAAGATATTAGCAAAAAGTTGGTCCATGTAATTGTTTTTGACTTTTCATGGCCACGTACTTGTAACTTTTTGAATTAATGATGGAGTTTTGGGGCACACTTATATGATGGACGCCTTTTTTTCTTCCAAAAAAAAATTTGGGGTCAAAGCTGATTGTCACATGGTAGTTGAACTTAATTTAGTATCCCAGCTTGAAATTTTGGTCTTTTTTTCTCAAATAATTTATGATTACTATGTCATTATGCAGATGGTGGTTTAACGAGATTCTTTCCATTTAATGAACATCGCTCAGGAAGCAGCATCACACCAAATCAACCTAGAGCCTCAAAAAAAAAAACAAATCAACCTACTGGTGCGTCTGGTTAGTTGCTTCAAATTTTGGGAGGATTTTGTTCCCTACCTGAAGACGCGAGGGCTAGCTGCGCAGGAGATTATGGAGCCTCCTTCAGTGGACGTCATTCTCCTCTGATGCAGGAAGTTCCCCTGCTTCCCCAGGAATTGTGGTAGTTGGCCTCCCCTGGAATGAAATCTCCAGACTGATGAAGCTCTTTTTAAGAAATGCCTTTCATGTCTTTGGGCTAGCCAGAAATAGACTGACCAGAACATTTTTCTGCTGCTTCATTTCCTGGAAGCAGTGAAACTTCTGAGCCTCATGTGAGTTGATACCTGTCTGCATTTCTCGTAAGAAAATTGGTTTTCTAGTCAATCCCTGCTGAATGTTCTTGATTTATAAAAGGTGTTTGTAAATGTGTGGGAAACGATGGAAATCTATTAACACGTAATTTCTTGATTTTTGCTTCCCTCCAAAGATTCGGGAATCTGTTTTCAAGATCTCCTGATCTTTGGATAATTTGCGTTTTTCGCATCTTAGACCTTATTTTTGCAGTGTGAATGAGTAAGCTTTCTAAGTGGCTATTTGGATCCACTAATTATAAACCTAACAACTTCATGTTTATTCAGGTATGGACATTTTCCACCGTGGAGTGGTTTCATCAGAATAGGTTGCGGCCTGTTAGTGTGCTTGTAGCTGAATGTAAGTTGCTCCATTCTTCTTGACACTATAAATTCTTTGCTTCTTGCAATCATTTTTTCACATTTTACTCTAAAATATCTGCTTTATTTTCCACTTAGCTTTTTAATGTATGATTGCTTCAATTGCATGGAATCTGAAATATGCACAATATTTGTGCAAAGAAAGCAAGACAAACATCATTACGTGGTCCAAGATGGTCTTGAAGGAGTGCCTTATTATGGAACAAGATCCCATGTATTGCCACTAATGTTTTCAACAGATACCAGAGTCGTGGGGCTCTTTTTATTGCCCCGTCAAGTCTCATATCTAACTAATGTGGAACTAAAAGTATCACAATTGCATCTTCCCGAAAGATTCACGCATCCAATTAATTGACTTAACCCTTCACTGTTCTGGATAATCCCTGTCAAGCTGGGGCATGCGATTCTCGATTTGGACAAAATAAAATCTCTCCTGCCCACTTTTATACATGACAACCTAACCCTATTACCAAACTGATCCTATTGGTTCACCGAAGCCTAGCTGCATCATCACCAAGATGACAGAGGTGAGCAGTTAGAGGTCCCTTTCAGAACTGGTCAGAGTCTTGGCGGTGATGGTAACGAGCAATGATGACAACCTGAAGGGACAAGTGTCGATGGTGCGAGCATGCTAGCAAAGAAAGGAAAGGAAAGCAGGTGGCGACGGAGCTCTTGGTAATGAGCTTGATGTCAAAATAAGGAAAGGGAGCAGATAACTATAATGGTGATGATGCTTTGATGGATAAGGCTTCATCACTTTGATGGATAAGGCTTGATGACAGTCAGTGTATATGCTTTAGCAATGGCAGCAGTCAACAATGCTCCTATCAGCCGAGCAGCCTCCCCCAATGGGAGGTGATAGGTCCGGCAGTCAGGCTCATTGTGGTGTCTTTTTGTTTGGTGGAATAAAGCAAAAAAGGAAAAGAATCAAAAGAGGTAGTCGGCTATGGTCTAAGACTGTCGCCTTGAAAATTGAACGGAATGGAATGAGAATACTTCATTAATGGACCAAGTCCTCTTTATATATGAAAAGACTATGGGTAAAATACATTCACACCCCAAGTTAGAGAAGAAGAAATAAAGTGGCTAAAAAAGAAAAACGGGTTTGTATAATATGGAAGTCTGATTCAATATCTTATTTTATAGCTTACTGTACTAGTTAAATACTATTTACTACATGGTTGTCGTATGTACTACTTGGTAGTTACTATCAAGCTATTTAGTATCTATCATGTTATTAATGCATTTACATGTTAGATACTAGTATTAATGTCCTAAATACACTTGCATACTCTTTGTTTTATTTATTGATTTATGAACCTTGGAAATCTTAATTTATAAAAAAACATCTTTTCGAGACATTTCCGTGATTTCATCCCTTTCCAGACCCTGTTGATAGGAGTCCAATGTCGATATTTGAAACCTTGTTCTAGTTAAAGGCAGCACGTGAATTTGGGTCCAACAAGGCCTGCGAAGAGAGATGACAAATCCACACACTAAGCGGAACACCAGCTGGTCCCCAATGCAGTACCTTGAGTCGATGCTTCAAATCTAAAATAAAAATTGTATGTGAAATAAGCTTCATCCATCAACCCTGTTCATCTCCACCGTCAAATAGTCAACTTCTTCAACTATTTTACACTGTTACAGCAATTTTCGCACTTTGGTCAAATCACAATAACTCCAGTCAATACTCCACTTCTAGAGCAAACACTTTGGTGACATTCACTTTATTATCTTATTACATTCATGATGAAGATATCTGGTGCTAAAAATTGAGGTCTGTTGGTTGAAATTAGCATTATGTGAGATCGGGGAAGAACAGCCCATAAAAATTGTGGCAGTTAAGGAATATGTTTAAGAAGATATAACATCAAGGCAAGTTTATTAGAATAACATGTCAGGTTGTGCATACGGTATGAACGACCACGTTATACGTTCTCTTGATTTGAAGGGTGAATTCACCATGAAAAGCCAATCCCCTACTAGATTCATTTTTCTGAAAGTGAAATAACGACTATCCGAGATTAGTAGTTCTCTGCATAATGGAAGATCATCTCAATTGATTAGTTCATGATTAGGTCCAAGATTGTGGGATCCAAGGTTTTTTTTTGCCTTCTTTTGCAACTGGGGATTTTGTATAATAGCACATTGTGCCATTTTAAAACAGACATCGAGGCTGTTTTTCGCATGTCTTCTGACTTTTGTAAGCTTCTTTGAAATTTTGTGATGAGAATGTGGTGGTTATATTTACAGGTGAAAAAGTCATGTTTAAAACTTAAATATGATTAACTTATTCATATTAACCGTGATAAGTTATTAGGGCATGCCTTTAATGGCCAAAATAGCGTTCATCTGCAGAAATCGTTCGTGGTTAGTTGTTGGTATGATGATGACTCTATGTTACTATAATTATAATATTTTCGTTGTCTCAAGTATATTGATTTACAATACAACTCCTTATGTTAAAAATAATCTTGACTGTAAGTAGCCGTGGAGTTCAAACGATACACCTTCAATTTCCATAGCATTTTTTGAGAAGTATATGTTGGAAGAATAAGAGTTGTTGTTTATTCCTGAGAACCCTAGGGTCTCTTATATAGAGATAACCCATGGGTAAATTACATAAGACAGAACATACAATAATAGCAAAAGACAAACGGTACACATACTACATAATTCTTTCGACACTCCCCCTCAAGATGGAGCATAGATATCGATCATGCTCAGCTTGGAAGTACACTTCTGAAATGGTCCTCTGAGTAATGGTTTTGTGAAGATGTCGGCAGTCTGCTCCTCAGAACTAACATGTGAAGTAGAAATCAGCCCCTTCTGGATCATGTCTCTGGTGTAGTGACAGTCTACTTCAATATGCTTGGTTCTCTCGTTAAAGGCATGATTATTGGCAATGAATAGTGTGGCTTGATTATCACATTGTAGCTGCATGGGTAGAGGTACATTTACATGCAAGTCTTCTAATACAGCTCGGACCCACATTATTTCCGTGCTTGCTTGTGCCATAGCCCTATATTCAGATTCTGCACTGGATCTAGCCACAACTGTTTGTTTCTTGCTTTTCCAAGAAACTAGAGAGCTACCCACAAACACAGCAAACCCTAAGGTAGACTTTCAGTCCTTAGGGCATCCTGCATAGTCAGCATCCGCACATGCAGAAACAGATAAATTGGTTTCCTTTCTGAACAACAATCCTGTGCTTGGAGACGATTTAAGGTATCTGAGTATCATATATATAGCATCCATATGTACCTGTCTCGGTTGTTCCATAAACTGGCTTACCCGGCTAACTGCAAAGGCAATATCAGGTCGGGTTATAGTTATGTAAAGAAGCTTCCCCACCATTTCTCTATACCTTCACTTGTCAACTTCTTCTGTATCATTATCATACAATTTCATGCTAGGGTCCATAGGAGTAGTAGACGGTCTACATCCAACCATGCCCATCTCAACAAGCATATCTGTAATATATTTCCTCTGGGTCATTACTAGACCCTGTGCATTCCTGGCGAACTCCAACCCCAGGAAGTATCGTAATGTACCAAGGTCCTTTGTAACAAATTGACGACCCATCACTACTTTGATCATCTCTATCCCCTTGGCATCATCTCCTATAACCAAAATGTCATCAACATATACCATGATGATAACTGTACCTCGAGTAGTCCTCTGGATGAACAGTGAGTGATCTGCATTGGATCTCTTGAATCCATGTTCTTCAATCAGATGGGAAAGCTTCTGAAACCATGCCCTTGGGCTCTGTTTAACCCCATAAACGGCCTTATGAAGTCTGCACACCATATAATTCTCCCCCTCAGCAGCAAATCCCGGAGGCTACTGCATGTAGACTTCTTCCTGCAGATCGCCATACAAGAATGCATTTTTAATGTCTAACTGGAACAAAGACCAATCACGTACCACAGCTACAGACAGAAGAATACGAAGAGTGGAGTGACGGGCGACTGGAGAGAAAGTATCCATATAGTCCACTCCATACGTCTGAGTGAAACCTCGTGCCACTAGCTGTGCCTTGTATCGATCAAGGCTACCATCTGCATGATACTTAACGGTGAATACCCATTTGCAGCTAACAACAGAAGCTCCTGAAGGAGCGGGAACCAAGCTCCATGTGCCCCTCGATGTAGGGCAGCTATCTCCTCCTCCATTGCAGACCGCCAGCAATCAGATTTCAAGGCATCCTGATAGGTCTTTGGAATCTCCACTGAAGATAAAGCCATTGCAAATCGTTGAAAGTCCTCTGTGAGGCGATGAAAGGAGACCTGTGAGGCAAGAGGATACGTAGCACAACTGCATTTCTGCTTTCTCATCGCAATAGGAACATCCAGATCATCAACCATTGAACTCGCCGGAGCAGATTCGCCTTGCAATGATGCATCCTGCATAGGCACACTATTCGACCCATCATTAGTAGTAACATCAGAACATACCTGGGGCATGCTGGATGATTGGCGTGGAGCATGAGCAGGACCAGGTCGACGGGTATAAAATTTAGGCAGTGGCGAGACAAGGGGTTTTGGTGGAGGTGGTGGTGGAGGAGGAGGTGATGCAGTGTTAGGAACTGGATTGGACAATGGAGGACTCACCGTAGGAGGAGGAGGAACATAAACCTCATCAGTAGATGTGTTAGATACCAATCTGTCACCTGCATGTGAAAAATACATAACAGACTCGAAGAAAGTGACATCAGCACTGACAAAGTATTTCCTGTTAACCGGATCATAGCAACGATATCCCTTCTGCGTCCGAGAATACCCCACGAAGACACATTTGACAGCCCTAGGTGAGAGCTTGTCAAGACCTGGTAATAGCTGATGAACGAATGCAACAACTCCAAAGACCCGAGGGGTGAGTGAGAATAATTCCTTATCTGGAAAAACAACAGAAAGAGGAATTTTCTCACCAAGTACCGTAGACGGCATACGATTTACCAAGTAGCGGGCTGTAAGGACGGCATCTCCCCAAAAAGAAATGGGAGCACAACTCTAGATAAGTAGAGTACGAGTAATGTCAAGAAGGTAACGATGCTTTCTCTCAGCGACTCCGTTCTGTTGGGAGGTGTAGGCACATGTAGTTTGGTGTATAATGCCTTTTGACCAAAGATATTGTAGAGAGATCGAGTACAAAATTTCAATGCGTTATCTGTAAGAACATATTTCACATTGGATGAAAAGACATTGTTTACTTTATTGATAAGATTTTTAATAACATCACCAGCTTCAGATTTATTCTTTAAAAGAAGAACCCACGACAGACGAGAGAAATCATCAACTACTACAAGATAAAACCTGTGCCCCTGGTGATCAGGGACACGACTGGGACCCCAAATATCAATATGGAGTAACTCAAAAGGGGAGGCACTGCTCCGACTCCGACGACTCGGGAAGCTAGCTCGATGATGCTTCCCTAACTGACAAGCTTCACACCGGAAGGACGAACTTGGAGATATCTGAGGCAAAAGATGATACATCTTCTGTAGAGGGAGGTGACCAAAGCGTAGATGCCAGGTATATGGAGAGACAGATCCAACAGCATGAGAAGAGACTCCAGCATATGAACTCCGGTTCAGACGATAGAGACCATCCTGCTCAGAGCCACATCCAATCACCCTGCCCGTTAGAATGTCCTGAAATATAAGAGAAGATGAGTCAAAAATAGTGCGACAATGCAAATCTTTTGTAAGCTGACTAATAGAGAGTAAGTTCATCGAAAATTCAGGGGCATGTAAGACATTCTTGAGACGCATGGAAGAGGATAGCAAGATCTCCCCCTGTCCAACAATGGGGGAATGAGTCCTATTGGCAATGAACACTGACTTCCCTGGAGGAATCTCTCTGTAGACATAGATGGTGCGTGGCACCAGAGTCCATGATCCAATCGGAGATGTCTGAACTATAACATGTGGTAAAAGCACAGGCACTACCTGAGGTACTAGCCGTGGCAGAGGTACTAGCAAAATCAGACGCAGCTATATTGGAAGGGCCTCCTGAAGAATCTGTAGACGCAGGAGGCATAATATCCCGTAACCAAGCGACGAGTTCTTCAAATCTCTGATCTGAAGTAGAGGATAATGGAGATGCAACATGTTCTGCTACCCGCGCTGATGCTGGAAAGCCATGCTTCGAATAGCACGTATCCTCCGAGTGACCTGGACGGTGACAAAAACTGCAAGGTGGACGAGACCGACCACCACGACCTCCTGTTCCACGACCACGGCCACGAAATGAAGAGGAGGGACCACCTCTCCCTCTGGAAGCAGCCATCGCAGAGGGAGGTGGTGTAGATGTGCTGGATGGAACAGAGATGCGGCTAAGCCTTCGGTAGACCTCCTCCATAAGAGGAATGGTAGCATCTGCAAGTATCTGAGATATGGCCACATCATATTCAGGATCAAGAGCCGCAAGAAGGACTCCTACCATGGTAGCATTACGAAATGTCTTATGTTCCTCTGGTGTGGCCATCAGAGGAATAGTGATGTAGAGTTTCTCAAACATCCCCCTAAGAGATGTATACGAGGAATGAAGTGGCCATCCATTCTGCTTCATGGTGAATATGTCGTGCTGCAGTTGTAGCATCTTGGTTTCATTCCAGACCTGGGAATATGTTACCGCAAGAATGTCCCACATCGCTTTAGCGGTGGGCTGATGGAGAACATCATTAGCAATCTCCGTCGACAACGTGCCTGACAACCAGACTTTGGCATACGAGTCATCAACCTCCCAAGAGGCATAAATCCATGTCTTCTCTGCTGGCTCATCCTCAGTAAGAATGTGCTTCTTACTGTTTGACTTCATGAGACTCATGAACTGCATCGTCCAGAGCTCATAGTTCGACCTGTCCATCTTCACTATTGGCGCGAGACCTTTGAACGCGCCTATGGAGGGCATATCAACCTTGGATTCTGACATATTGCCGCAGGAGAAGAACTAGGGTTTGTAGACAAAGTGACAGATGTCTACACAAACTGCATAGGATATGAGTGCGTATGTAAACATTACGCACCCAAACCCATAGAGATGGCGAAGGAGGCGGCTACAACCAAGCCGGCAGGGGACACACCGGTGCCGGCTAGTACAAAGCCGGCAGGGGACGGGTGGCGGGGCCGGTTAGGGCAAGGCCGACAAGAGGTGGGTGCCGGGACCGGCTAGGTCACAGCTGGAGGCGGGGCTGAGAGGCGAGGTGCCGGCTAGGGCACGGCTGGAGGCGGGCTCGGGAGGCGAGGAGCTCGGGAGGCGGAGGCGAGGACCCCGAGAGGGTGGTAGCGGCGGAAAGAGAAGAGGGGAGGGCGGGTGGGAGAGAGCCTAGGGTTTAGGCTCTGATACAATGTTGGAAGAATAAGAGTTGTTGTTTATTCCTGAGAACCCTAGGGTCTCTTATATAGAGATAACCCATGGGTAAATTACATAAGACAGAACATAGAATAATAGAAAAGACAAACGGTACACAGACTACATAATTCTTTCGACAGTATAGGGGAACCTCCTACATTGTGGCTACTCTGATAATGCTATTTAGTATTGAAAAATTGTTTTTGGACCTTCATTTAGCAGCTGTGAATGCATTGGACGTGGTGGATTGGGATTAAGGTGGTCTCTTTGTTAGTCCTCTTTTGCACTTGCTTCTTGTTAGTGTCCCATGCACGATGAAGTTCATCAAGTGAAATATCCATCAGCTAATGCCCACTTGTGTGTCATGAGTATCGCGTGAGCATACTGTGGAAGGTGTGAAAGAAAAGTTGTGTTCTATGTAACCCTAGAACCCTTTTATATAGGAGAATGGTCTAGGGAGAAATTGCATAAAGAAGACGGAAAAACTAGAGAAATATAAATAAAGACAGAGATATAGAATTCCCTCAACACTCCCCCTCAAGCTGGAGCATATATGTCTACCATGCTCAGCTTCGAACAACAACGGTGAAAAGGAGCCCTCGCGAGAGCCTTGGTAAACATGTCTGCAATCTGATCACCCGAAGTAACATGGAAGGTGGAAATAAGCCCTTTTTGGATCAAGTCACATGTATAATGACAATCAACTTCGATGTGCTTTGCTCTCTCATGGAAGGCTAAATTATTAGCTATGAATAGAGCTGCTTGATTATCACATTTGAGGTGCATTGGGAGAGGCACCTTAATTGCAATGTCAGTCAGAACGGACTTGACCCGCATCATTTCCGTGCTCCCTTGGGCCATAGCCCTATATTCTGATTCAACGCTGGATCGAGCAACTATTGTCTGCTTCTTACTCTTCCATGAAACCAACGAGCTAACAACGAACACAGTGAAACCTGAAGTGGACTTCCTGTCCTTGGGACACCCAGCATAATATGTGCACATCCAGCAACTGAGAGTGACGTATCTCTTCTGAATAGTAGACCTGCACCTGGAGAAGATTTCAGATATCTTAAGATCATACAAACCGCATCCATATGAACATGTCTAGGTTGCTCCATGAACTGGCTAACTTTGCTCACAGCAAATGATATGTCAGGCCTGGTAATAGTATCATATAGTAACTTTCCTACCAGCTCCATATACCATCTCTTATCTATCTCCTCATAGTCATCATCATAGAGTAGCATTAGGATCCATTGGTGTAGTAGCAGATCTGCATCCTGTCATACCCATCTCAGCCAGAAGATCAGTAACATACTTCCTTTGCGTCATAATCATACCCTGTTAATTGCGTGCAAACTCCAAACCAAGAAAATAACGTAACTTGCCAATGTCCTTGGTTACAAACTGTCGCTCAAGGAAATCCTTAGTTGCCTGGATATCATGTCCATCGCTACCAGTAACAACTATGTCATCAACATAAACCAGAACAACAACCGTACCTCCCTGAGTTCTCGTAACAAAAAGAGAATGAGGTGCAGACTGCAGTAGATCTGACAAATCCATTTTGTTCAATCAACTCTGAGAGCTTCTGAAATCAAATCCGTGGACCCTACTTGAGGCCATATATGGCCTTGTGAAGTCGGCACACTGTACTAGACTCCCCCTCAGCAGCAAACCCTGGCGGTTGCTGCATGTAAACTTCCTCCTGCAGATCCCCGTACAAAAAAGCATTTTTCACATCTAACTGGAAAAGCGGCCAGTCACGTACAACAACTGCAATAAGAATCCGCAACGTGGAGTGACGCGCAACTGGTGAAAAAATATCCTAATAGTCCACCCCATACGTTTGGGTGAACCCACGAGCAACCAACCTGGCCTTATATCTGTCAATTGTACCATCAGCACGGTGTTTCACAGCGAACACCCACTTGTTGCCAACAACAGACGCACCGGAAGGAGCCTGCACGACACTCCACGTACCTCGAGACTGTAAAGCGGTAGTCTCCTCTTCCATAGCTAGATGTCACTGACTACTCTTCAGCGCCTCCTGATAAGAACGCGGTATCTCCACTACAGACAACCCCATAACGAACTTCTGAAAGTCCTCGGAAAGGCAATTCAATGACACATGGGTAGCAAGAGGATGCATAGTGCATGCACGCTTCTGCTTCCGTAGAGCAATAGGCGTATCCAGATCTTCAGTGCTCACAGGAGATGTAGCATCATGGCCATCTCAAGCTGTACATGCAAATCACCGTTGCCATTAGAAGAATCAAATGCTCTGAACATACCTTGGGCATGCTGGATGATTGACGAGGCACATGAGCATGAGGTCGATGCTGATAAACCTGGGGAAAGAATGTAGGTGGAGGAGGTGACGACGGTGGTGGAGGAGGATGAGGAGGTGGTGCTGATGATGGTAGAGTAGAGATCGTAGGTAGAGGCATATAGACCTCTTCCCCATCTTCTGAAGACATGAACTTGTCACCTATAGGAGAGAAGTACATAATAGACTCAAAAAAGGTTACATCTGCACTAACATAGTACCTTCGTCGAACAGGGTCGAAGCAACGATATCTCTTTTGGGTCTTGGAGTACCCAACAAATACACATTTGACATCTATAGGAGAGAGCTTGTCAAGACCAGGGGACATCTGGTAAATGAAAGCCACTGAACCAAATACTCGAGGTGTGAAAGAGGGAAGATCCGTCTCAGGAAACACAATCAAGAACGAGATCTTTTCTCCCAAAACTGAAGAGGGCATACGATTGACCATGTAACAAGCAGTTAGAACCGCATTCCCCCAATACGAATGAGGAGCACGGTTCTGAATCAAAAGAGTCCTTGTAACATCCAGAAGGTGTCTGTGTTTTCTTTCAGTTACCCCATTCTGTTGTGAAGTATACGCACAAGATGTTTGATGCACAATACCATGAGATGCAAGAAATGTGGCAAGCTGGTTAGTACAAAATTCCAGGGCATTATCAGAACGTATTTACTTGATTTTTGCTGAAAAGATGTTCTTTATTTCATTAATGAAGGACTGAATAACATGACCAACATCAGACTTTTTTTAAGAAGAAAAACCCATGACAACCTTGAAAACTCATCCATACCAACGAGATAAAATCTATGCCCCTAATGATCAGGGACACGACTGGGACCCCAAATATCAAAATGAACTAACTCAAACAGACCATGACTACTTCGACCCTAACGACTCTGGAACGTGGACCGATGATGCTTCCCAAGCTGACAGGCCTCGCACTAAAAGGTGGAGCGAGGGGAAATCTGTGGAAGAGTGTGACACAGCTTTTGTAGAGGAAGATGATCAAAACGAAGATGCCACATATAAGGGGACACAGAGTGTGAATGGAAGAAGCACATGCATAAGGGGATTGCACTAGTCTGTAGAGACCTTGCTCACGACTAGAACCAATCACCCTGCCCGTTAGAATGTCCTGAAATAGAAGAGCAGACAGATCAAAAATGGCACGACAATGTAAGTCCTTGGTGATTTGACTAATAAATAATAAATTAATTGAAAACTCAGGAGCATAAAAAATATTTTGAAGTCTCATTACAGGAGTTAGCTGCACCTCTCCCTGACCAGTAATGGGAGAGTGGTTCCATCTGCTATCACAACAGATCGTCCGAGCTGGGTGATGAATCTGTGATTCATCACTTCAAAAGTCAAAAATAGAGCCTTGTTCCCGAGTAAATAGAGGCATATTTCCCTTTATAATGCATAAATAGCATTCATGCATACATACATAATGCATACATTTTAGCAGTGCATTTGCATTTAAATAAGAAGCCAAAAATCCCTTGTAAAATATCCACTTACTAAAATAACCTCTTCCCTATAATATGTACTCCTTAGTTAATAATATAGGGAAGAAAGCCAAAAATTCCCCTTGTAAATTTATCAATAAAGCCTTAGAACCTCTGTACACTAAAATACACATAGGACCCTCACACAAACTCCAAAATAGGTCTACTCACTCTTAGAATACTCCACATTAAAAGACCTTTAAAATGAGACTAATTTCATCCAATTTGGAGCTCGTATGAGAAAGTTGGGTTTTTGGGCCACTTTGTACTACATATATGTATAAATTATATCTTTGTATACTTGACCTCATCTCCGTCTTTGGTCAACATGAAACTTGTAGATCTCATCAAGATCTACAACTTTCATGTTTGGAGTTTTTCCAAATTCGGTCCCCTTCTCTTTCTATACTCAATTCCCTTTTCAACCAATCACAGCAGGCCACGTGGCGCCCTCTGGTTGCGCCACGTAGCCCGCTGCCCTTGCCTCATCCGCCCGCAGCTACAACCGTTGGATTAACTTCTAGATCCAACGGCCTAGCCGCCTCCACGTACGCCAGAATTCCCTGTCGTCCGATCATCTCTCGCCCTTAATCTACACCGCATGTTAGCGCTTTCACCAGAGCTCGCCACGTGGTGGCGTATACACCGCTAGATCATCCCCTGATCTTCCATCACAGCCGCGTCTTCCTTTGGCGCCCCTCATCCCTTCGATTAGCCTCCACTCCTCATCCAAACCGTTCGTTCGCGCCTCTCCTCCACACGACGCGTGGCGCCTTCATTACCCTCAGATCGCTTTGCCTTGACTTGATCTCAGCCGCCCGCTCGCGCTTCGCCCAGCTCACTCCACGTGGCGCCATCACGGCCTCACATCACCTCGCCTTGATCCAATCGTAGATGTTCCTTCGCACTTGGATCTGGGCCGTTGGATCACAAGATCCAACGGCCAGGGCCTCGTCTCCTACCTCTGGCACCCCTCTCTCCCACGATCTCCGCCTTGCAGGAGGAGCGCCCCCTTTCTATTTTCGACCGCACGTCAGCAACCTTCGCCGTCCGCCAACTCTCCCACGACCTTCCCCACTCGCATCTCATCCTCGCCAGCTACCCCACTTGCCACCACCTCCACCATAGACGCTCCACGAACTCCGTCAACCTCGCGCCATCGACAGAATGGCCGAGACCTTCAACCTATAAATCCTCCCTCTCCGGCCATCGTCGCACCTATCCGCCATTCCAGAGAGCTTCCCTAAGCTCCGATCTTCCAATTGGTGACAGCGATTTGACGAATCGTTGAGCGAAGAAGGGTTTCTTCTCCGGCGAGATCCACGGCATCTCCGCCGTGTCGCAGCTGCCCTCCGCAACGCTGCATAAGCTCGGGACACCACCGGCCCCTCGAGCGACGACCTGGAACCCAAGAAGGAGTTCCAATCCCCAGGTGACACCTCCATCCCTCTCTTATCATTCCTTCATTTCTTCTTCTATTTTCTCGCATTTTATTCTCCGCCTCCGGTCATTCCCTCGCCTCCATTCCATCCCGCCGAGCTTCGCGTCGAAGCTCCCATCTTCGCGGTACCCTTCACGACCTCCGACGACGCATATCACACCACCCCGATCTCCAGCTCCGCCACTTGGCCGGAGCTCCTCCGTCAGGCCACCTCCTTCTACCTTAAGGCTCGCCAATCATCCACCCACCTTCACGAGCGCACGCACGAGCTTCGGCTCCTTCTCTAACACCTGCAGGTGCTCCTCTGCTCATTGAACGAAACTTCGCCGGAGCCGACTTCAAGCTTCATCGCCATCGACGTCCGATAGACCCCCGTCGCGCCTGAGACCATCAGGATCTCCGCCGCATCGCCACACGTCTTCTGGGATATCTCCAACAAGTCGGAGAACTTCATCGACACGAGGAAGGACGGGAGGAGCAAAGGCATCTTCGCCGGAGCCCCGCCATCTCCTCCGCAGGCGGCGGAGGATCATCGGAGCATACGCACAGCTGTCGTTCGATCACGTCGATCGAACGGCCCTCAGCGAGCCACGTCACCTCTCAGTCGGGCTTCCCAGGAGTCGTTGGATTCACTGAGATCCAACGGCGCCTAGAGTGCCACGCGTCTTCCATCCGCAGCAGATCTCAACCGTTGATCTCTCATCTGATCCAGCGGCGGATCTTCAGCCATGTCGCCGTCTCCATCGAGTCCAGTAGCCGTTGGATCCATCTAGATCTAACGGCCTGAGGTCAAGGCACGCGTCTTCAACGCCATACGTCGGATCAAGCTCGATCCGAGGGTCCCTAGCTTGCCACGCGGCTTCGGCCCGAGCCTCTTCCCCGAGCCTAGGCTCGGGTCCTACGAGCCTCACTCCAGACCTCCAGAAGCGACCGAGCCTAGCCCCGAGCCTCCGCAGCCAGCCGAACCTAGGTCGCCCACGTGAGGAGCACGTGCGGCCTGGGAAATTTACACAGAGGCCCCTGGAGCTTTCAAATATTGCAAAAAGGTCCCTGTGAAGCAGACCCCACGTGAGGAGCACGTGCTTGTTGGAGAAATTGCCCTTGAGCCCCCTCATAATAGGTAATTACATTTTAGTCCCTGTCAGCATATTTACTTTATGTATTTTTGATTTTCCTGTATTGCATTTACACCCCTGTGTTTGCACGCATCCCTAGGTTGCACATTACATCATTTTTCAATTCTAAAAGTGGCATTTTGTTGAGAAACTTGTCCTCTGTCTATTGAGCCACGTGTCACATTTTTGTAATTTCAGTGGAATTTTTAATGAATTAATTGGTAGATTTGTGGAATATTTTGCCCAGTGACACCTTTTAATTTCTAGTTAATTCTTTGTGGTTCCAAAAATCCTCAAAAATTCACAGTAGCTTGACAATAATCTTAACATGCCATAAAAATTTCATGTCATTTGCATGCATATCGAGGCCTAAATAAATTGTTGAGTGATTTTCTTATTTTAATTTTAATAAATTCATTTCACATTGAAATTAAGATTTGTCAATTTTCCTGGATTCCTTATAATTAGTGCTATCTAGGATAATTTTATCTCTTGAAGAAATTGTGATTTGTTATTTATTAACAATTAAATAGTGAAAATCACCTTGTCTGCATATTTAATTCACAGTAAATCCATTTAGTGTCTGAAAAATCGAAAAAAATTAGGGTAACTCATTTTCATCATAATTAATCATCTGGCCAATTTTTAGAATTTTTGGACTCCATTTGATATCCTAATTAAATTGAAACTTATATTGGCTTGCTGGTTGCATGAGTCTGCATCGAAAATAAAAAAAGAACAAAAAAAAATTACTCCTCGTTAATCACACACTTGATCTTTGCTAAAATTTACCTAAGGAGACAGATGCCTCCCTGAGTTCGACCTTGGACTTCCACCAAGTAAAAAAATCTGCCGCTTGAAATTAACTTGACATTAATTAATAGTGGTTTTTGACTAGTCTCTCGTATCCGACTGCAACGAACGATTAACATTAATTTGGGTATTAATTTGCTCGAATTAACTAAGGGTGCGGGACGCTTATCAAAATGGCGCCGTTGCCGGGGAGGCACGGCTTAGGTTAAATTTTAGTGAATTTTTGAGTGATTGATTTTCTATCCCTGGGTAGTCTGATCCCCGGTTTTCTTGTAATTATTTTTTTTCTCTCCTTTATTTCTTTGCATTATTTTATTTTTTTTTGTGTCACTCTCTGACCTCAATTTGTTTCTGTGCGAGGAACGCGAGGAGTCGACGACGCTTCGAGGATCTAGCATTTTAACTTTATTGAGTGAAAGAGAGGCATTGTAATTTTTTTTATTTTATTTTTTCTTTTTCGCATCATTTCTAGCGGTTCCCGTTGGGATCTCGCGCGTGTAAGTATAGTGGAACTGTGTCCCGTGTGCTGTGTGGATGAATGTAACTTAGCTTGCACTAGCGGCTCCCCGAGCCAATCTAGGAATTGCTTATGCTCGTAATCATTAGAACCACACAACTCACTTAAAAGACGCACTTAAACCGCAGTACTTAGCCAAATTAAACTGTTCTTCACGCTAATAGAACTGCCTGTCTAGGAGCGGCTTTCATCGCTTGCATTTGCATTTAGAGTAAAAAGTTTTCAATTCTGTTCTGCATCCTGCATAAAAAGCGAAGGGATCACTGTAAGTATTCTTCACTCAGCATAAGCATCATCGATTTTCGTGCATCGGCTTTTCTCGATTCCCCCTCCCTTCTGATTTTCACATCTAAATTAAATGGAAATTGGGACTGTTCGATAGGCGTGCTGTGTGGTTGGATTAATACAGTGAGAACCTAACTTAAAATCGGGACTGCTAAACAGTATTGACCAAAAAAAATAATAAAATTTGAAAATTGTTTGCGGGAGATTAATCCCCGACCTTGTATTCAGGCTGAGTGAAGGTACTTGAGTGTGTGTGAACACCTTAAGGCAGAGCCCAAATCCCTGCCTTCCATATCACGTTCTAACTGATCCTAGCAAATATCACAAGTCGAATAATTTCAGATTCTTTGACTAGTACCAAGTAGCCTCCGCCTGTCTCAAGTAGATAGGGGCGAAATTGCGGTACTTTGCGACAAGTTGCCAGTAACCCCCCGGGGTGAAGTTCCGGCCTTGTCAGCCTCCGCCTGCTTGCAGGTAGATAGGGGCGTGGTCATTGAATCCATCGGCTTGGGATAGGAGCGAAGAAAGGAAGGAGCGGCGGTATCTTAGGCGACAGGTTAAACAGGGAAGACGCATCCGGCTCTGAGCCGACTTCCCTATAGGCCGCGTAATCCTTGCTTATTTTGCTTGAAAATCACACTTAAAAACTACAAGATTAATTGGACTCGATTTCGAGTCCTTCACTGTGTTGAGTGTGAACCCAGGGTCTTGGATTGATTTTTTTTGCTTGCTTCAGGTAGGAATAAAATCCTATCTTCTCGCTTCATCAAGATGAGTGACTGGGGAGATCTCGACGCATTGTTCACCAATCTCTCTATGAGTCCCCCAAGTAACTCATCTTCATCGGTCCAAGCGCACCTTGGACCACCCAGGACTCATGACCCTCTTGAGTCCTGGTTCCCTCATGCTCAGGGTGATTACTCTCAAACCAACCCTTTCATCTCCTCCGAGATTACCGAGGAAGATCATTGCCTCGGTAATCCCTTCCTTAATTTGCCCTCTAACACAGATCTTATTTCCCAATCCCCAGAATTAGAGGACAAGATGCCGCCAAGGATGCCACCGGATGAGGACCAGATACGACAGATTCTTGCTCGCCTTGCTGAAGCCGAACAGAAGAATGCAGATCTCACGGCGCGGATGGGACAAATTATAGTAGCTAAAGGAATCGACCGACCAATGGTCGATACCTACAATCCGGCGGAGAACGAGATTCAGAACTGGTTAGCGCCCGCAGTTCCCGCCCAGGCATTTGAGCTGAAGCCCCACTTCCTTAGCCTGCTTCCGAAGTTCAACGGAAACCTCAATGAAGAACCATACACTTTCCTCCGTGACTTCGAACTGGTGTGCAACAATCTTAGCCATCCCAATGTTGGCCAAGATTATATCCGACTGAAGGCCACCCCTTTTGCCTTAGGAGATAAGGCTGCTCATTGGCTGAAGAACTTAGGGGTGGTATGTACTACCTGGATGCAGTTCAAGGACCTTTTCTTGAAAAAGTTCTACCCTCTCAGTAGGACTAACCAGATGAGAACGAAGATCGCCAGCTTCGCTCAAGGACCCAGTGAACCTTTCCATGAAGCTTGGGACAGGTTCAATGATTTAGTACAGAAATGCCCATGCCACGGCATTTCGAAGGCGATCTTAGTCCAGACCTTGTTCTGTGGTCTAACCCCGGAGATGCAGGGGTTAGTCAGTGCCGCCTGTGGAGGAAGCTATCTGAACAAGAACGAGCACGTCGTATGGAAGATCCTGGAGCAGATGGCAGAAACCGGCAGGTCACAGGCCACAAGGGCCTATCAGTTGTCTCCCTCAATCCTATCCCATGAGACAACTCGAAGGACTGTAGCAGATCTGACTGAGGACCTCATTCCCAGCATGGGGATGATTGCCGACAAGCTTACTATGGTCGAGCAGATCCACAAGAGAGTCGCGGAGATGGAGTCTCTTTCGAGCCTACCGAAGCAAGTGGAGGAACTCTCTGAGAAGGTAGCTAAGATCAAGCTACCTACCCCTTCTGCACCACCTGTACCTGTACATCGAGTCCATCTTGTACAGGAACAGGCACCGGGGTCTCAGAGTAGCTGGGACCAGACTTACACCCAACAGAACCAGCATGGACCCCCACAAGTGGAGACGGGATACGAGGAGCCTCCGCCAGTATACGAGATCAACGGGCTTTGGTATAGCCGTGACCCGATTGTCCGGCAGATCGAAATGGGGAAGGATCAACCACACCGCCCATCCCCAGTCTACCAAGAAACCAGGCCCGTTCCCATACCGAGCTTCCAGTCCAGGCCAGAACAGGGGTACCAGCAGCAGCAACGCACCTATCAGCAGGGGCCAGCACCGTCCCATCAGCAGCAGCAATATCGGCATGGCCAGCAGGGCCAATACAGAACCGCATCTACGCAGCAGCAAGTCCAGCCCACCGAATCGGAGTCTCTCACCTTGGCGATCCAGACCCTGTCTGATAGAGTCCAACAGATACAGAATGACTACCTGGACATGAGAACCGACATCAATCGGGTCTCCCGTGCCCAGGACCAACAGATGGCGCCAAAGACCCCAATTCCCGCACAGGTTCAGGCCAACCCGAACAGCTTACACCAGGGCCAGAACCGACCTCGAGATCAGGTATACTATTCAGATAATTATTTATCTGAACATGAGATCCTTTCGTACGATAATGTAAATCATATGTCCCTCAGGAGCGGAAGGACCGTGACCATACCTGATCGGGCACGGACGCAGAAGGAAGGAGCCTCCGACACTCTACCTGAGGAGAACTCGGAGGAAGAAGAGGAGGAGCATCACTACCATCATCGCCGGCAGAAGAAGAGGACATCTGAGTCCTCGAAGCAGCATTCTCGCATTCGCATGGAGTCAGACGAAACCGATGAAGAGCCCGCACCTCCATCTGAGGAGGATCGTCCAGCAGTCGCGGAAGAAGCGTCACCGGTTTCGCCTCAGCATTTTCTTTTCAGTCAGAGTCAGAGTCCTAGTTTGTTTCAGAGTCAGAGTCATGTAAAGAACTCAGTTCCCGAAGTTAATGAGAAAATTTCAGTTTCCGAACCTGAGTTGGAGTCAATAATCCCTTTCCCCCGAGCTCTCAAGGGTGGAAAGAAGAAAACCAAAAAAATCCAAAAAGATGACCCTGAGATGGCTGAATTCTGCAATAAACACATCAAGGTCACAATCCCCTTTGACAAGTTCGTGGAAATGACTCCTGCATTCCAAAAATACCTTAAGGTGAGATGCACACCTACTAGGGTTAGCAGGAAGACCAAAAGCCGTGTTGAGAAACACGTGTTATCAGTAGCCACGACTTGTGCAATAAAGAACTCGTTTCCTAGGAAACGAAGAGACATGGGTGCACATTATGTAGTGAGTCATGTTGATGACATCGCGTTTGCACGCACTCTCCTAGACAATGGTTCCTCAATCAATCTGATGCCCACAACCCTCTATGAGTGGCTTAATCTCGGACCTCTTAGGAAATCTAGAGCTCTTCTACAGTTCGCTGACAAATCAACTAAGAGGTCCCAAGGAGAATTAAGGAACATTGTGATCAAAGTCGAGGGGCAAGAATACATGGTGGACTTCACTGTCCTGGATATGGAAACCCCTCGTAATTGGAGAGATTCCCAGATCATTCTAGGTAGGCCCTTCCTCAGAACAGCAGGGGCCTTATTTGATTATAAGAATGGGAAGATTCAGTTCCAAACTCCAGGCGGAGATGAGGAACTTGAAATGAAGCAGACAAGATGGCAGAGACCGGATTCAGAATCCAGCACCGAGTACTCTTCTACCGGAACAGACTGCGAGCATGTAGACTTAGTTGGGCCATGGAGACAGAACCCAGCCAGCACCGATGTGTCCATCTCCTCCGAAGATGATCCAGTGCATGAGTCAGTCTGCGAGATCCTCAGGAATGAGTACAGCTCTGAGCCTGCATCGCCCTACATCTTCGATGACGTAGAGGCCCAGTTGGGCCTGTCAGTCCTTACATCTCTAGGACAATCGGAAGATGAGGATGACGAGTCGGACGAGGCGTTTGCCGATTGTATGGAGACCTTTGACGATCCGACTCCAGAGCAGAATTTGGTGGCAGCTATCACAGAAAACGATCCAGCCACTTCCAACACTGAACCAGATCAGATTGAGCCAGATTTCTTAGACGATCACACTATCCCCGAGCTCAAACCCTTACCCACAACCTTAAAGTATGCCTTCCTTGCGGGCCAAGACAAGAAATTTCCGGTCATCAGTTCGCGATTGACCGATGAGCAGTAATCTCGCTTGCTAGAGATCCTGGAGAAAAACCGCAAGGCGATAGGCTGGAGCATTTCCGATCTCCACGGGATAAATCCCGCTCTGTGTTCGCACCATATTTACTTGGAGAATGAAGCCAAACCCTCTCGTGAATTCCAACGCCGGTTGAATCCAAATTTGCGAGAGGTCGTGAAGAAAGAGATAGAAAAATGGTGCGACGCGGGTTTCATTTACCCAATCTCCGACTCTAAGTGGGTGGCCCCAATCCATGTTGTCCCGAAGAAGTCGGGAATTCAGACGACCACCAACGATGATGGAGAGGAGATCGTGACGAGAGTACCCACGTCGTGGCGCGTCTGTGTGGATTACAGACGCCTGAATGCCGCGACGAAGAAGGATCATTTCCCCTACCGTTCATTGATCAGATCTTAGAAAGACTAGCGGGAAAGAGTTCTTCTGCTTCCTAGATGGGTTCTCGGGCTACAATCAAGTAGCCATAGCTCCAGAGGACCAGGAAAAGACCACGTTTACATGCCCCTTTGGTACCTATGCTTTCAGGCGCATGCCTTTTGGGCTATGCAATGCTCCAGGTACTTTCCAAAGGTGCATGATTGCTGTATTTGTCGAAATGGTCGGCGAATTCCTGGAAGTCTTCATGGATGACTTCTCGGTCCACAGCGATTCTTTCGATTCCTGTCTTAGGAATCTGGACCGAGTCCTTAAAAGATGCTGTGTGGTTAATCTGGTGCTCTCCTAGGAGAAAAGTCACTTCATGGTGACGGAGGGCATAGTGTTGGGGCATGTCATCTCCAAGAGAGGAATGGAGGTTGACCCTGCCAAGGTGGACGTGATCAGACGACTCCAGCCACCAACCAACGTAAAGCAGTTGCGGTCGTTCCTCGGGCATGTTGGATTTTATCGGAGGTTTATTAAGGATTTCTCTAAGATTGCCCGACCGCTAACTGAGCTTTTAGGCAAAGACATGGAGTTTGTTGTAGATCACAAATGTCTTGAGGCCTTTAAGCTTTTACAAGGAATGATTATGGACGCACCCATCCTACAAGCCCCAGATTGGTCCCTACCCTTTGAGATCATGACGGACGCCTCTGATTATGCTGTTGGGGCTGTGTTGGGACAAAGAAGAGATGGCGTCCCATTTGCAATTCACTACGCAAGCAAAGTGCTTGATACTGCTCAGCGTAACTATACAGTTACGGAAAAGGAAATGCTTGCGGTAGTGTTTGCCTTGGACAAATTCAGATCTCACCTAATCGGATCCAAGGTAACTGTGTTCACTGACCACACGGCACTACGGTATTTGATGGCGAAGAAGGACGCGAAGGCGCATCTTCTTCGATGGATTTTACTTATCCAGGAGTTTGATTTGGACATCCGTGATAAACCTGTAAAGAAGAATGTAGTGGCCGATCATCTTTCTCGTCTCGAAGATCTTAATACTTCCGAGGTTTCACCAATTCGAGACTCCTTCCCTGACGAGTCGATTTTTGTTGTCGACTCACTCCCATGGTACGCCAATATCGTGAATTATCTTGTCTCCAAGAAAGTTCCCGAAGATTGGCGCAAGAGCCAAATCGACCGACTAAAGTCGGACGCTATACACTACCATTGGGAGGATCCGATCCTTTTCTTTGAAGGACCGGATTGTGTCTGGAGACGGTGTATTTCTCAGGAGGAACACCAGAGTGTCCTTACTTTATGCCACAGCTTGGAGGCAGGAGGACACCACTCCGGGAAGAGGACCGCATGGAAGGTACTTCAGTGTGGCTTCTACTGGCCGATTCTGTTTCGCGATGCCACCGCCTTCGCGAAGTCGTGCCCAGTTTGCCAGAGAATGGGAGGAACCGTTGGTTCCAAGGATGAGATGCCGATGCAGCCGATCATCATTTGTGATGTCTTTGACGCCTGGGGCATCGATTTCATGGGCCCATTCCCCGTAAGCCACGGGTTCGAATATATCCTTCTTGCGGTAGACTATCTATCCAGATGGGTGGAGACTATCCCGACCCGAGCCGCAGACAGCAGGACTGTCTGTAAATTCATTAGAGAGCACATCATCTCTAGGTTCGGGATCCCCAAAATGATGATATCAGACGGGGGTAGCCACTTCGTGAATCGGGAGGTGAAGAAACTCCTGAAGGACTATGGCATTGAACACCGTGTCGCGAGTCCTTACCACCCACAAACCAATGGTATGGCTGAGGTGTCAAATAGGGAGGTGAAAACCATATTGCAAAAGCTTGTCCGCCCGGACAGGAAGGACTGGTCTCAGATCTTGGATCAAGTCCTCTGGACGTATAGGACAGCTTACAAGACACCGTTAGGCACCTCCCCATTCCGAATGGTATTCGGAAAGCCGTGCCATTTGCCCGCAGAGTTAGTGCACAAATCAGAATGGGCAATCAAGAAGGTCAACTGGAACACACACCTAGGACAGAAGCAGAGAGACATGGATCTGAATGAGCTTGTGGAAGTCAGAAACCGCGCATACGACAACAGTTTGGTGTACAAGGACAAGGTAAAGCGTTGGCATGATAGATATATCAGACGAAAGACCTTTGTTCCTGGACAAAAGGTATGGTTGTTTAATGCTAGGCTGAAGATTTTCCAAGGCAAGTTGAAGTCTAAGTGGACGGGCCCATTTGTCGTCCGTACGGTGCATGATAGTGGATGTGTCGAGATCTCAGATCTCGCAGATGACGCACCGACATTCGTAGTGAATGGACATCTGTTGAAGCACTTCGTCGAATCCAATGAGCAGGTAGTCCATGTTGAGGAGATTGTATTCATGCGCGAGACAGATACAGCAGATACACCTCGAGCCGCGTATGAGACCTTACAACAGTGAACTCCAGCCATCCGCAGCATCTTGAAAGATTCAGACCGACTCATCTGTATATATCATCATTCTTGTACATCCTATCCTTTCTCCCGCGACTCTAGTAACTCATCCCCGTCTCATTACATCACTATCTTGGACTATACTTAGGATGACCAGATCCTAAGTATAGGGGGGAGGAGTCACTTAAGTCGGTTCTTTGTACATTCTCCAGATCACATTGGTCCTCATACTCACTTCCGTCCTATACTTAAGCTGACCTGAGCCTAAGTATAGGGGGGACCGATGCCCGCATCGTATACTCATCCACTTCTCTCCTTGACCTCACCCGCCTCACTTTTTGATCTTCTTCTACACTTAGGCTGCCAGAGCCTAAGTATAGGGGGCGGGACGACTTCTATACTTTTTGTTATTTTAGCTCTCCTACGCTTAGCCCGAGCTATGTCTTTTTAGTCGCTTTAGTGCTCTGAGGACATAGCACACGCTAAGTATAGGGGGGCGTGTATATATTACATATATACTTTACCCATAGCTCGTACTTTCGCGTATTTCTGTATATATTTTGCAATAATTACGGGTGGGTAAAGATTGAATAAAAAAAATGTATACTTGTATATTTTATAACACTTGTATAATACTTATACAACTCTTGTACTTTTGTTGTAAATAGAAGGTATACCAAAAAAATGAAAATGAAAAGAGGCTTCTTATTTACTCTTGCATATCATCTCTGCATCTAAAAAGAAAAGAAAGTGAGTCTTGCATTTTCATAGCATCTCATCTGCATACTTTGCATATGCAAAGTGAAAAGTTAGTGGGTTCTGAACCAAGTTGTGAGTAGATATTGAGAATGGACTTGATTTGACCTTAATCCACCTAATTTCAGAGGAACCTTATAGGAACTGGAATTAAGATTTCTCAGGTCAAGTGACTTAATTCTTCGAGTCCGCAAGTCTATGTTCACATGTCATCTTGATTAGTCTAAATAGAATATCTCGGGCATACGCAGGATTCTTTTAGATAATGACCTAACTTGGACAAGCACTATGCATGTAGCTCTTCATTGATGAGGGGTAAGGAGGTAGAATCCTTTAGCTTGGAGTAGCACACGGGTGGAAATATCCGTCCTCCTCTAGGGAGGGTAGTGCATCTCAACCTAGTCTGGTGGTGTTGACATCTAAGGACGGGATGCTGTGGGTTGCAATAATGCTTCAAAAGAGGGATAGTCTACTGACTCAAGAAGAAAAACTCCTGATGTACATGCTGCACATTGTTGAAAAAAAATGCAAAAAACTCCAAAAAAATTAGACAGGTCCAAGAGAAAATAAAATACCTGTCGGAGTATGTATACTAGTAAAGAAATGCAGCTGGATGACTTGGCTACACTGGTCGGGCATCCCGGGATAGGTAGCTACACTGGCCACCGTCCATTCTTTTCTCTACCCCCTCTTCTTGAGTTGGTCGCACTTGAACTTAGAAGGGAATACCCCGCTCCTCGAGGAAAGAGTTACTAGACCAGGTTATTGAGTTACCTTGTTAGAGGAGGCTGGTTCCGAGCCATTTCTGATGTGGAGAGTTACATATCACTTACACAGTACAAGTAAGAATCATAGTCATCAGAAATCTGCGTTTGAGGATTTGTTCTAATCTGACTATTGAGGAGTCTTGAATAGAAGACTTGTGGACTTGAAGTCTGTTAGGTCTTAAGTTCAGGTCCAAATAAGGTTCCGCCACACAACTAATCCAAAGGTCGAGTCAAGCTCCATTTTTAACTTTTGTTCATGACCTTCGTATGGAACCCAAAATCATTTCACTCTTGCATTCCATTTAGTTGCTCGGGGACGAGCAAGGTTTAAGTATAGGGGGTTGATGAATCTGTGATTCATCACTTCAAATGTCAAAAATAGAGCCTTGTTCCCGAGTAAATAGAGGCATATTTCCCTTTATAATGCATAAATAGCATTCATGCATACATACACAATGCATACATTTTAGCAGTGCATTTGCATTTAAATAAGAAGCCAAAAATCCCTTGTAAAATATCCACTTACTAAAATAACCTCTTCCCTATAATATGTACTCCTTAGTTAATAATATAGGGAAGAAAGCCAAAAATTCCCCTTGTAAATTTATCAATAAAGCCTTAGAACCTCTGTACACTAAAATACATATAGGACCCTCACACAAACTCCAAAATAGGTCTACTCACTCTTAGAATACTCCACATTAAAAGACCTTTAAAATGAGACTAATTTCATCCAATTTGGAGCTCGTATGAGAAAGTTGGGTTTTTGGGCCACTTTGTACTACATATATGTATAAATTATATCTTTGTATACTTGACCTCATCTCCGTCTTTGGTCAACATGAAACTTGTAGATCTCATCAAGATCTACAACTTTCATGTTTGGAGCAAATTCGGTCCCCTTCTCTTTCTATACTCAATTCCCTTTTCAACCAATCACAGCAGGCCACGTGGCGCCCTCTGGTTGCGCCACGTAGCCCGCTGCCCTTGCCTCATCCGCCCGCAGCTACAACCGTTGGATTAACTTCTAGATCCAATGGCCTAGCCGCCTCCACGCACGCCAGAATTCCCTGCCGTCCGATCATCTCTCGCCCTTAATCTACACCGCATGTTAGCGCCCTCACCAGAGCTCGCCACGTGGCAGCGTATACACCGCTAGAACATCCCCTGATCTTCCATCACATCCGCGTCTTCCTTTGGCGCCCCTCATCCCTTCGATTAGCCTCCACTCCTCATCCAAACCGTTCGTTCGCGCTTCTCCTCCACACGACGCGTGGCGCCTTCATTACCCTCAGATCGCTTCGCCTTGACTTGATCTCAGCCGCCCGCTCGCGCTTCGCCCAGCTCACTCCACGTGGCGCCATCACGGCCTCACATCACCTCGCCTTGATCCAATCGTAGACGTTCCTTCGCACTTGGATCTGGGCCGTTGGATCACAAGATCCAACGGCCAGGGCCTCGTCTCCTACCTCTGGCACCCCTCTCTCCCACGATCTCCGCCTTGCGGGAGGGGCGCCCCCTTTCTATTTTCGGCCGCACATCAGCCACCTTCGCCGTCCGCCAACTCTCCCACGACCTTCCCCACTCGCAACTCATCCTCGCCAGCTACCCCACTTGCCACCACCTCCACCATAGACGCTCCACGAACTCCGTCAACCTCGCTCCATCGATAGAATGGCCGAGACCTTCAACCTATAAATCCCCCCTCTCCGGCTATCGTCGCACCTATTCGCCATTCCAGAGAGCTTCCCTGAGCTCCGATCTTCCAATTGGTGACAGCGATTTGACGAATCGTTGAGCGAAGAAGGGTTTCTTCTCCGGCGAGATCCACGGCATCTCCGCCGTGTCGCAGCTGCCCTCTGCAACGCTGCACGAGCTCGGGACACCACCGGCCCCTCGAGCGACGACCTGGAACCCAAGAAGGAGTTCCAATCCCCAGGTGACACCTCCATCCCTCTCCGATCATTCCTTCATTTCTTCTTCTATTTTCTCGCATTTTATTCTCCGCCTCCGGTCATTCCCTCGCCTCCATTCCATCCCGCCGAGCTTCGCGTCGAAGCTCCCATCTTCGCGGTACCCTTCACGACCTCCGACGACGCATATCACACCACCCCGATCTCCAGCTCCGCCACTTGGCCGGAGCTCCTCCGTCAGGCCACCTCCTTCTGCCTTAAGGCTCGCCAATCATCCACCCACCTTCACGAGCGCACGCACGAGCTTCGGCTCCTTCTCTAACACCTGCAGGTGCTCCTCTGCTCATTGAACGGAACTTCGCCGGAGCCGACTTCAAGCTTCATCGCCATCGACGTCCGATAGACCCCCGCCGCGCCTGAGACCATCAGGATCTCCGCCGCATCGCCACGCGTCTTCTGGGATATCTCTGACAAGTCGGAGAGCTTCATCGACACGAGGAAGGACGGGCGGAGCAAAGGCATCTTCGTCGGAGCCCCGCCATCTCCTCCGCAGGCGGCGGAGGATCATCGGAGCAGACGCACAGCTGTCGTTCGATCACGTCGATCGAACGGCCCTCAGCGAGCCACGTCACCTCTCAGCCGGGCTTCCCAGGAGTCGTTGGATTCACTGAGATCCAACGGCGCCTAGAGCGTCACGCGTCTTCCATCCGCAGCAGATCTCAGTCGTTGATCTCTCATCTGATCCAGCGGCGGATCTTCAGCCACGTCGCCGTCTCCATCGAGTCCAGTAGCCGGTGGATCCACCTAGATCTAACGGCCTGAGGACAAGCCACGCGTCTTCAACGCCATCCGTCGGATCAAGCTCGATCCGAGGGTCCCCAGCTTGCCACGCGGCTTCGGCCCGAGCCTCTTCCCCGAGCCTAGGCTCGGGTCCTACGAGCCTCACTCCAGACCTCCAGAAGCGACCGAGCCTAGCCCCGAGCCTCCGCAGCTAGCCGAACCTAGGCCGCCCACGTGAGGAGCACGTGCAGCCTGGGAAATTTACACAGAGGCCCCTGGAGCTTTCAAATATTGCAAAAAGGTCCCTGTGAAGCAGACCCCACGTGAGGAGCACGTGCTTGTTGGAGAAATTGCCCTTGAGTCCCCCGCATAATAGGTAATTGCATTTTAGTCCCTGTCAGCATATTTACTTTATGTATTTTTTATTTTCCTGTATTGCATTTACACCCCTGTGTTTGCACGCATCCCTAGGTTGCACATTACATCATTTTTCAATTCTAAAAGTGGCATTTTGTTGAGAAACTTGTCCTCTGTCTATTGAGCCACGTGTCACATTTTTGTAATTTCAGTGGATTTTTTAATGAATTAATTGGTAGATTTGTGGAATATTTTGCCCAGTGACACCTTTTAATTTCTAGTTAATTCTCTGTGGTTCCAAAAATCCTCAAAAATTCACAATAGCTTAAGGACAGTAATCTTAACATGCCATAAAAATTTCATGTCATTTGCATGCATATCGAGGCCTAAATAAATTGTTGAGTGATTTTCTTATTTTAATTTTAATAAATTCATTTCACATTGAAATTAAGATTTCTCAATTTTCCTGGATTCCTTATATTTAGTGCTATCTAGGATAATTTTATCTCTTGAAGAAATTATGATTTGTTATTTATTAACAATTAAATAGTGAAAATCACCTTGTCTGCATATTTAATTCACAGTAAATCCATTTAGTGTCTGAAAAATCCAAAAAAATTAGGGTAACTCATTTCATCATAATTAATCATCTGGCCAATTTTTAGAATTTTTGGATTCCATTTGATATCCTAATTAAATTGAAACTTATATTGGCTTGCTGGTTGCATGAGTCTGCATCGAAAATAAAAAAAGAACAAAAAAAATTACTCCTCGTTAATTACACACTTGATCTTTGTTAAAATTTACCTAAGGAGACAGATGCCTCCCTGAGTTCGACCTTGGACTTCCACCAAATAAAAAAATCTGCCGCTTGAAATTAACTTGACATTAATTAATAGTGGTTTTTGACTAGTCTCTCGTATCCGGCTGCAACGAACGATTAACATTAATTTGGGTATTAATTTGCTCGAATTAACTAAGGGTGCGGGACGCTTATCACTGGGTTGGACTGAAAGAACTAAACTGACTTCTATCACCACAGAGGTGATGGGATGCACCTGAGTCCATAATCCATTCTAACAAATCTGCCCTGTAACAACTAGTAAAGGCATATGTTATACCTGATGAAGATGCAGCAGCAGAGGCAGCTACCTCTGAGGATCCTGAGGGAGAGCTGGATGATCCCGGAGTAGCATGATGTCCCTGAGTCTGGCCACGAGTTCGTCAAATCTCTGATCAGCAACAGGAGATGGAAACCCAACCTATTGAGTCTGTTTTGCAACTCTAGCGGAAGCAGGAAACCCATGCTTAGAATAGCAGATTTCCTCAGAGTGCCCTGTCCTGTGGTAGTAGGTGCACGGATGACGGGGTCGGCCACCCCCCTCCTCTGTCACGGTTAGATCCTCCCCTACCACGATACGGAGTAGGGTTCCCCCTACCACGAGATGCAGTCATGGCTGAGAATGTATGAGACTGCACATTACCACAAGAGGATATGGATAGCCTACTTAGTCTGCGATATGCTTCCTCCATTGGAGGTATGGTAGCATATGTAAGAATCTGGGCGTGAGCTATGTCATATTCAGGATCAAGGGCCGCTAGAAAGAAAGACCCCAGTCATCACAGAGTCTCTGTAAACCTTGAGCTGCTCTGGTGTAGCAGTCAAAGGAATATAGCCATGTAGCTTCACAAACATGCCCCTCAAAGAAGTGTAGAGGGTATGGAGGGGTCGACCATTCTACTTCGATGTAAAGATATCATGTAGGAGCTGCAATATCTTCGACTCATTCTTCGTTGGAGAGTATGTCGCAGCGAGAATGTCCTGCATAGCCTTTGCAGTAGCCTGGCTCAGTATATCATTTGCTATCTCTGTAGACACAGTCCCAGATAGCCACACACGTGCATAAGTATCGTCTGCCTCCCATGAGGCATTCATCCTAGTCTTGTCACTTGGGTCCTCCACCGTAAGGATGTGCTTCTTGTCATTACACTGCATTAGACTCATGAACTGCATGGCCTACAGTTTATAGTTTGTTCCATCAACCATGATGACAATTATCACCAAGATTGGGACTGCAACAAATAAGACATGCATCTACACTGACATATAGGATGATGGTTGTGAGTGTAGACTCATACCACAACCTCTTCCATTCGTGGAAGGCGCCTTTCGGTGACTAGGGTGTTTTAGATGATCAAGCCACACCCCAGAGGCCCAAGAGCGGACCTAAACAAAGATGGGTGGAGACGGCAAGGGCAGGAGGAGAGAGCAGTCGCGGGTCCATGTGCGGCGGCGGCCCACGAAGGGGGGGCTAGGGTTAGGTCACCATGCTCCAGTCTAGGACCGTCACGTTGATACCATGTGGAAGGTGTGAAAAGAAAAGTTGTATTCCATGTAACCCTAGAACCCTCTTATATAGGAGAAAGGTTTAGGGAGAAATTACATAAAGAAGACGGAAAAACTAGAGAAATATAAATAAAGACAGAGATATAGAATTCTCTCAACACATACAAAATATAATAATCAAAATGATGAAATAATGAACAGTATGCATCGTGAAATTTTACTTGAAGAATACTTATTGGAAGAATTTTGTCAAGAATTGCTATACACGCATAACGACCATGATGCATTTTTCTAGCAGGTAAAATCTGCTAACTTTGATTTTGCGTGTGATGCAATCTGATCTGACAACTTATATGGAGAAGGTATATCCTTTATAGGTGTTTGGTAATGGCATATAAACTGCTAAGGCGTAGTCCAATTCTGTTTCAGATGAGGTTGGAAATTTTGATTCTCGATCAAGGACACCCCTGGGCCTATCCCAGTGAGGATGATAGAGGATTGACTTGGATCATTGCATAATCTTCCGTATACTCCATCTATATCATACTCCTATGAGATTTTTCAGAATTGAATACTACTATGTATCCCTTTGGTTTCTCATTGCCATCTATTAAGGGCATGTCATAGGTTGGAGCAACAACTGCAGCTACAGTGTGTGTGGAGGAGGGGGAGGGGGGCTTATAGTCAAGCCCAGCAAGAGAGAGATCTCAGGTCACTATTCCGAGAGTAGAGATACATTGAGGAAAGACCAGCTATATGCCAAGTAGGAAGCACAAGCTATATGTCAAGTTCAGCAAATGTGAGTTCTGGCTCATGGAGGTAGCATTTCTGATGTGGGCTTTCTTGCACCAGGATTTCCCTTGACCCCACAAAGGTCGATACAGGGTTATAGTTCTGGGCAGCGCAATGATTAAGTGGTGAGGCTAATGCTATTGTTATTACAAAGGAACAAGCTAGAGCCACTGGTTTTTGGGGGATGCAATATCCAACCTGCCATGATATCTATTTTCTATATATTTTGACATTTGTAACTGTTAGAATTAGATAAGGATATGAATATCACTTTCATATATGCAAATTCTTGGAATTAGATAAAGGATATGGATATCATTTTCATATATGCAAATATTTGTATGTGTACACCAATAATGATAAATAAATAATTGTAAATTTATTTGATTATTATGTTTAATAGAGTTTTATGCATTCTTTCATCATTTATGATAAATAATTGTTATGGAATAAATGCCTCAAGTAAATTTGTTTCATATGCAAGTCTTTTAATACATGCAAATCTAATATTATTTAATGGACTTATCTATTATCTGTATCCAATTCATATATGTTATCTGTTTTTAACAATATGATAATACATTTTTCATATCGATCAATATTTGTAGTGTATATGTATTCATATCTTAACATGGTTGTGGACATGGTAATACCATATTGTATTAAGTGTTCATGAAATCAGCCGCACGGACCGCATATGTGGCCGTATATGCCCGTGCAGCATGCATACCGAACCAATTCTACGAATCGGTGCATTATGGACCCTAAGTACATATGCGGCCCGCATATGCCTCACATTTCCTGCATATGCCCAGCATACTGCTCCAGCAACTTGGTGCCTCAGCCTCCAGTAGTTTCCATTCTCCAATCCTCTCATTCGGGTGCTTACCTCTGTAGTTCCGTCTCTTCTTCCATTCAACTATAAGAATATGTAATGCATTTGTATACAATTGCAATGCATTATGCCTTTATGTGCATTGAAGTTTTATTACTATGAATCTGCATCGTCTAATATGTGAAGTTTTTATGACTAAATTTTTTGTGATTAAATTTTAAGCAATTAGTGGCATCTACTCAACCATCTAACATGAACTATTTTTTCTTAGATTTTCTTTAACTCCACTTTGATACATAAATTTCAATATAGTAAATTATTTATAGATATGTATTTATTTTTAAATTAAAAATTAGAAAGACGTACAGATCGCATATGCCCCACACATGCCCCAACATGCCACTTATTCCGTATTTGGTGACATGTCTGAATGCATACACATATCGCTTTTCTGAACTTTATTGTATATATCCAACTGTTTGTGCATCTACACTATTTACTCTTTCTGAAGCTTTTTTATTTGAATATTTTGAACCATCCTTTTACTATTAAAGAAAATCTAAATTTCGATAATCAGACTATAAAAGATCTGCTTTGTATTCACCACCTTATGTTGATTTTTCTTGATATTAACATGTAAGATAGCAATGTAAAATAACGCTTTGATCAAACTGTTGTTTAGATGTTTCTACAAAGATACATAAAACGTACAAAAATACATAAAACGTATATTATAAAAAACATTTAAAGAAAGCACAAAGTGTAAAAATTTGTAAAAATCTATAATCTTTGTGAAAGAAGGCAATCATGCTGTAATTTTTTGATATTTCTTGGTAGAAAGATGATGTATATTTGTAACCTTTGATTCCATTGCAATTATTAGAATCGTTTTTGCAGGTATCATCATCTATTAACTTTCCACATCTTTTTGTTCAATCCACCACTCAAATTTGAATTTTTTTTTTGCAACTGCTGGATCTTTATATGTAGAATTTTCATTAAGTGGAATACCAAATATGTGTTTATCTTAAACTGATGCTCCTACAAAACTGTATGGCTGTTAGTTGTTCCTTCAATCAATTTCTCTATGATCAAGGTGATGTCAATTACAACTGCAGATTGAAAACCAAGGTTCTCTATCATTGTTTTTTTTTTATTATTATGGAAAAATCTCACCTTATTGTTTTTGTATGGAAAAATCCCACCTTTTCGAGGAACATTCACACACACGAACACACAGTACAAGCACACACGTATACGCACACACATGAACACGGACACATGCATGCACACAAGGCTATAAGCATGGTGGGGGAGATGGACACGATTTGCATCTGTCTAAAATGCACAATCTTATAGGTCCATTCTCGCCAATTTCTCCTATCTCCTTCTATGAGCTCAAGTACAAGAAATCCTACTTCCTAACTTCTAACTCCAAGTTCCAACCCCACTCACTCAACCTGTTTAACCATCCCTTCAAAGTTTCCTCTCGTAGCATCATATTGCTCCCACACCTCTTCCCACTTCCACCCTTAAACCCTCTCTCCTCGCCATCATTGCATCGCCACACAACTCATGCAACACCCCTTCCTAACTCCATCCCAACTTCCCTAATCTGACCTATTACAACATCGCCGCACAACCTGCACCATTTCCCAATGCCACCGCAAAAGCTCCCTCTCTTTTTTCTCCTCTTTCCTATCATTGCAGTCTACCACAGATTCTCCAAGCTCACAATAACATATGTAGGAACTGGACTGTGGAAGGCTCGTAGAGGGAACTCGTGAGTCAACTCAAACTCAACCAGTTTGAATTTGAGTTAACCATTATGAGCTCGAGAGTTATCATATCGAGTTCACGTCAGGACTGACTCTATCCGTTCAACTCCACAACTCAAGATACACAACAGGACCACGGAACACAAATTATATAAATATCAAGGTAGTGCATGTGATCATGTTTCAGCATGATTGGATGGGATAGATCTCTAGACTTCACCTAATTGATGCAGCAAATCAACGCTGACATTTTATTAACTAAAAAAGGAAACCCAAAATGGGATATTTACACCTCAAGAATCTAATTGGAAGGACATGAGAAAGAGAGGGTGTCCTCGGGGAGGACAGCCCAGGGACCCCCTCCCATATAGGCCCCACAAGCTAACACATCCCACATGCCTTTGCTCCGTTGCCCATTAATCTCTCTTCTCCCCTATTTATATATGCATACACACATATGCAAGTCTTGTAATATTTGATATAGTGGTGCCTGCAGCAAATTGCGATGAAGAAGACCAACAAGCTCTCCCAGGCAGCGCTCATCAAGCACATCCTCAAGCGCTGCTCCAGCCTCGGGCGCAGGCAGCCCGTCGACGTGCCCAAGGGCCACTTCGTCGTGTACGTCGGGGAGAGTCGCAGCAGGTACGTCGTGCCCATCACGTACCTCGCACGGCCCGAGTTCCAGGACCTGCTCCAGTTGGCCGAGGAGGAGTTCGGGTTCGGTCACGACATGGGGCTCACGATCCCCTGCGAGGAGGTCGTGTTCGAGTCGCTTACGTCTATGCTCCAGTAAGAGGACGATGACGAGGAGGAGGATGGTGACGGTGTGTGTGTGTTTGCTATCTTTAAGTGTCAATAATTTTTGGATGGATTCTAACCCCATGACAGGCAAGGCTGTGATCTTTGATTTGAGGGTGTGATTGGTGGTGGGGTTTGTAGATTGGTTTAGCGGCGTGTGACTGCGCCCTGTAAACACATGCTTCCTTCATGAATGAGTTGATTTCTCTCTATGTATATATGTTGATGTTAATGTTACCTGTGAGACGACTGAGTATATCGAATTTTTCAGTGTCTTTGATGGAGTAGCTGAGAATGTCAAATTGGATTAAAATTCGACAGGAACTTCAGACGCACGTGATATTATAACAGAAGCCAAAAGTGTTTGCTGATTTTTTTTTACTGTTTGAAGAATGTTGGAGGGGATTATGGATAAGATTGCTGATTGGGATACATATCTAATGTGTGTAATGTAGCTTTTCAGATTTCAACCCCATCAAGTACAAAAACTCTGCATTCTATGACATCTCTGACAACAATGTTTGTCAATCATTCGTCAGAATAATTGCTGGCTTGGCCATTTTTGTCCAATTTATGTGGTTTTTCCCTATTCTGGGAAAAAATGTTGCATTCATTTCATTTGCTGAATTTGGGTTAATATCTTTTCTATTGAAAAGACGATATACGTGTATTTGTGTAATATTCCACATCGAATCATGTGAAAAAGATGTAGTAAGATAAAAAATGACGAAGTCTTCTCCCACTATAAGTAGGGTTGGTTATCTGAATTCTTGCTCAAATCCATGTTGAAAGATTTGACTATTTTTTACGTTGGATATCGACTACCTAACGCAAAAAGAATGGGAAAATTTTTTATTTCTTTATCATTTGAACTGAGAATAAGACATAACTAGCATTCCCGTATCCTTCAGAACTCTATTCCACCAATCCATGACTCTTCCACTTATCCCACCTCCTCCCCACCGTCATTCCTTCTTCGACCCGACCAAAACCTCGTTTGTACCGTCACCGCCTTCTTCCTCTTCAAGAACTCAAAATCTAATTAGGAAAGGGTAGTACACAAGAAGGTTATGGCATGTTTCTCTTAGACATGATTTATTAGGAATCTGATGTATGTCATGATGTATACAAAATCATATATTTATCACGTAGTGATAGTGATAAAGTTCTTACCAAACATGTTATGAAGAACAACATTAAAAGTTGCAGTAAAAACGTCTTCAAGTGCCTAACACGAACTCATGAATGTTGGTTAGTTTATGGAAATTGAGATATCGAAGGTTAAGGGTACATTGACATGGATGATGGAAAATTCACATCTCCTTACATTCTTTTTGCACCGCAATTTACTCGACAACTGAAGCTGAGTACATCATTGAATCACAAACAACGATTAAGGATATGTAGTTACATGTGAAACTTTGATTTTTTTTATCCAAAATTTGGATGTTGTAATAGTGACCATAGGGATACAAACTATCAAAGGTTAAGGACATTGAAAGTATGTGTGTAATTGTATGTTCATTATTTGTACCATTATAAAGTAAGTGTATAGACATACTCTTTATATTATATATATATGAGGAAAGGGGTCCTACTCCATTGAGTAGGTAACTTACCTGCTCCACTTTCTTTTTTTTTCAAATTTTTTTATTTTTTTTGAAAAATGCTTCCATGGATATTCATAACTACATCCCTCTAATATGTCATACAAATTTCGTCAGAAACAGAGACTCCTACGGCCTCCATCCAGAACATGAAAAATACATCATATCTGTGACCGTTAAAAAATGACTGTCTGGATGGAGGCCGTAGGAGTCTCTGTTTCTGACGAAATTTGAATGACATATTAGAGGGATATAGTTATGAAAATCCATGGGAGTATTTTTCAAAAAAAAATAAAAAAATGAGAAAAAAAGAAAATGGGGTATTTAAGTTACCTACTCCATGGAGTAGGATCCCTTTTCTATATATATATATATATATATATATATATATATTTGTAGTTTTCGTGTATTAATTACAATGTTCATTTGTTTTTTAAATTGGACTGTGGTGGTGAATTGTAGTAATGGTTTTTTATATCAGTTTCATTATAAAAAATATTATTCGTACAGACATTATTAATTGAGTTGTTTGGTGTCTAAATCAAATCTACTGCATAGAACGCTTTTTTCGGTATTATTCAAGGGGACCATAATATTCTCCTCAGTTGTACATGTTGTATTAAAATTGTATCTTGGTTTTAATTGGAAACCCTATTAATTACAATTGGCATTAATTTGGTTTCTATTGGAAAACCAAATGTTTGGAGGGAAAGTTGGAATTCCCAAATTTGAAACATGTTGAGTTTGGATGGAAGTTTAGTATCATACCTTAGAGATCTAAGCTTTTGGTGGACTTATATATGAGTCCACACACCAAGCTCTTGTAGCAATAGTAGAGAGGAGGAATGGAGGACCACACACGCGCGCGCGCTCCGCTCCGTCTCCGACTCCGGCTCGGGAGAGTCAATTCGGATCTCGATACTTTTGTTGCGGGTTTCATTTGGATGATCGATTAAATTAATCAGACAAATTAATTTAATCACGATTACATTGGGAATCAAACTTGATCAATACGCCTCGACTTAGCCGCAGTTTTGAAATCCGAAAAGACACGACCGTTGAGGGACGTTTTCGGAAACCGAAGGGACTGCGCGCTAGGGCACGCGAGCCCCTTCTTTTTATATCCCCCACACGACACGGTTTTTCTTCACTCGCAAGAAATCTCTACCCGCCGTCACTCTCTCTCTCGCGCGCGTCCGCGACCTGTTTCTTCTCGGCTGCAAGTTCTCGGAGGTGCTTTCGAGGACGGTCTCGTCGGTGTGCGCGGACGACGACCGTGAACCGTCGTATCCTGGGAGCGGATCGCCAGTACCCAACGCACCGATATTGTGGGGGCGAAATCCTCTCTAAGGACAGTCCATTTCATGGACGCTTCGGTGATATCTAACCTTATCTTTCTTGTATTTTGTTTGCCGCAATTTGTTTATTGCTTGTCCCTTTCTATATCTCGCCCGTTTATTTGTTTCCGTATGATTATTCGATTCCTGTTTGCATATCATAATCGGATATTGAACTGGAAATGGATGATGTTAATGATATTGATCTTTAATACTTTTATTTCCGTTCAATTGGATCCGTATAATTATTGTTTATTATATGCATGATTGATCCTGTTTGCAACAATCTTAGAGAGGATTTCGGGAACCGATTATAAAACTATGTCGAAAACAATGTTTAAATCAAGGGTAGATATGACGGGTATTCCTGAAAAATTCGGTGGACAGAATTTTAAGCGTTGGCAACAACGCATGAAGATCTGGTTAACCACCATAGGGTTAATCTCGATGCTTGAAACCGACTGTCCTACTGTAGAAATGGAAAATCCCTCACCCGATAGCCATAAGGCGCAATCTGCGTGGAAGGAACGCGACCGTATATGTCATGGTTGCATCTTGTTGGCTCTGTCCAACACATTGTTTGACGTATATTGTTCGTCCACGTAGACTGCGAAGGGGCTATGGGAAGACTTGGATCGGAAGTATAACACCGAAGACCTCGGTATTGAGAAATACTCCGTAGCTAAGTTTTTGAAGTTTTCCATGGCCGAGGGAAAATCAGTTTCTGAACAGGCACACGAGTTTTTACTCCTTCTCAATGGCTTAGAGGATACCGAAATGAAACTTCTAGAGAAGTTTCAGGTCATGTGCATCATAGAAAAATTCCTCAAGTCGTGGGAAGATTTCGGTATGACCCTGAAACATAGGAAGGGGAAAATTTCTATGGATGACTTGATGGTGGCAATTGCTATAGAGGAGGAACACAGGAAACAAAAACATGTGCTTCCTGTTGATATTCAGGCTAAGGTCAATTTTATGACCTCGAAGGGCAAGGATAAGAAGGGAAAGGGTCCTAATAACAATGAAATGAAACCAAAGGGCAAGATCCAGAAAAAGACAAAGAATAAACCCTGCTGACACTGTAATCAGGTTGGCCATTGGAAGAAGGACTGTCCGTCCTTGAAGGCTCAACCAAAGGCTACAGACGGGAGTCTACAAGTGAACATGATTACTATGGGACTCGGAACTAGCGAGGGGTATGTCTCTGTAAAATCTGAACTATACCATATCCATGATCCAAATGAGTGGCTCGTGGATACGGGAGCCAATGTAAATATATGTTCTGACAGAACATTATTTTCTTCTTATCAGACCTGCAGCGGTGGGACTGTGAAGATGGGGAACGATTCTGCGGCCAGGGAGCTAGGGTCGGGACAAGTCAACTTGAGGTTCTCCTCTGGACGTGTCTGGACGTTGCACAGGATGCTGCATGTTCCTGATATCAAGAAGAATGTGTTATATGGCTCTATCTTAGTTAGAAATGGTTTTGAATTAAACTTTAAATGTAATAAAGTTGTTATTCTGAGACATGCCATTTTTTATGGAAAAGGCTATTTGACTGATTTTGATTTGTTATTTAGAATTAGATGTGATTCAGTAAACATAAATGAAATGAATGTTTTGAATGTTGAATGTTCTAGTTCTGTATCTCATATTGTGAATAATCTAGAATCCTGTGATCTGTGGCATGGTAGATTGGGACATGTAAACTTAAATTCAATTAAAAGAATGATGAATTTAGAGTTGATCCCTAAACACACTATTGATAAAACTCAAAAATGTGAAATATGTATGCAAGTTAAGACACCTAGGAAGTCTTTTCAGTTTGTCTCTAGAGATAGCGAGATCTTGGATCTAGTGCACACGGATATCTGTGAGTTTAATGGTGTGTTGACCCGAGACAATAAGAAATACTTTATCACCTTTATAGATGACGGCAGTAGATACTGCTATGTATATCTAATTAAAACCAAGGATGAAGCCTTAAAGAAATTTCTTATCTTTAAGAATGAGGCTGAGACACAAACAGGAAAAGTGCTTAAATGCCTTAGGTCAAATAGAAGAGGTGAATATACCTCTAACTTATTTGACGAACAATGCAAATCTTTTGGCATAGTTCATGAAGTTACGGCCCCATATTCACCGCAATCAAATGGGATAGCAGAACGGAAAAATAGAACCTTAACTGACATGATCAATGCTCTCCTACAGAGTTCTGGACTTCCAACCTATATGTGGGGAGAAGCCTTGAATACGACTTGCCATATTCTGAATAGGGTGCCTCCAAGACATATGGAAAAGTGTCCCTTTGAACTTTGGAGAAATAGGAAATCGAGTTTAAGATATCTCAAAGTGTGGGGCTGTCTTGCTAAGGTTTTAGTCCCAGAACACAAGAGAAAGAAACTTGGTCCTAAAATTGTTGATGCGGTCTTCTTAGGTTACCTAGAAAATAGCTATGCATATAGGTTCTTGGTAATTCGGTCTGAGATACCGGGCATAGATGTCAACACTATTGTTGAACTCCGTGATGATACCTTCTTTGAGGATGTCTTTCCGTTGAAGACTGGGATTCCTCAGAATCTGACCATTGAGGGCGCCTCCACATCAGGATCTATTCCAGATCAAGTGGAAAGGATATTGAATGTGGGGGTTGAGACTCAACCTGAACCCAATGATCTTTCTGAAGAGATTGAGCCAAGGAGGAGTAAAAGACCTCGGATAGCCAAGGATCTGGGTAGCGACTTCGTTGTTTACCAGATCGAGGGTGATCCATCAAGTTACAAGGAAGCCATGGATTCGTCTGAAGCAAAACAATGGAAGGAAGCAATCAAATCTGAGATGGATTCCATTATGGCTAATGGGACTTGGGAGTTGGTTGATTTACCCAAAGGATGCTCTACCATTGGGTGCATGTGTGTGTTTAAGAGAAAGCTTAGACCTGACGGATCAATTGAAAAGTATAAAGCTAGATTAGTTGCCAAGGGCTTTAGGCAAAAGGAAGGTATCGATTATTTTGATACCTATTCCCATGTGACTAGGATGACCACAATCCGGATGCTCATAGCATTGGCATCTGTATATGATATCTCTATCCACCAGATGGATGTGAAGACCGCCTTCCTGCATGGCGATCTTGAGGAAGAGATATATATGGATCGACCAGATGGGCTTGTGACTCCTGGGAATGAGGGAAAGGTTTGCAAGCTTGTCAAATCCCTTTACGGATTGAAACAAGCACCAAAGCAGTGGCATGAAAAATTTGACAAGATTATTTTGTCATGTGGCTTTAGGGTTCATGAATCCGACAAGTGTGTCTATTCCAAAGTGAAAGGTGATGAGTGTATTGTATTGTGCCTATATGTTGATGACATATTATTGTTCGGATCACATATGAGGATTATTAATGAGACTAAGGCATTCTTAAGTAGCAAGTTTGAGATGAAGGACATGGGTGTTGCTGATGTAATCTTAGGTCTCAAACTGAGAAGGTCAGTTGATGGGATTGTAGTTTCTCAATCTCACTATGTTGAGGAAGTACTTGAGAAATTTGGATATAAAGATTGCAAAGCTGTAAGCACCCCCTTTGATTCATCCAAAACACTGTTTAAGAATAAAAGTGGAGTACCTGTAGCCCAGCTAAGGTATTCACAAGTTATAGGAAGTTTAATTTATCTTGAAAATTGCACGAGACCTGATATTTCATTCTCGGTTGCAAAGCTGAGTAGATACACTAGCTGTCCTGACCGTACTCACTAGGAGGCTCTAGATCGAGTATTGAAGTACTTGAAGGGAATTATTTTACTTAGTTTGCATTATGGTAGACATCCTTCTGTACTAGAAGGTTACAGTGATGCAAGCTGGATAGGGAAAATAGAGGAGTCTGGGAGTAATGGTGTTACAGGGTATGTATTTACCCTTGGAGGAGGTGCAGTCTCCTGGAGGTCTGTGAAGCAGACCATTCTAGCTCGATCCACCTTTGAGGCCGAGCTGTGTGCTTTGGACACTACTGGAATTGAGGCTGAATGGCTAAGGGAACTTCTGTCTGAGATTCCCATGGTAGGTCAGCTTGTTCCTGCGATCTCGGTACATTGTGATAATATGAACACAATTGCCAAGATCAAGAGTTCAAAGTTCAATCAGAAAACAAGGAGACACATACAAATCAGACTTAAGACGTTAAGGGATTTGGTGTCTCGAGGAGTGTTGGCTGTGGATTTTGTTGGATCCAAAGACAACACGGTAGATCCGTTGACTAAGGGACTTGATAGATCTTTAGTCCTAAAGTCTAGGCTTGGGATGGGACTAAGACCCATTGAGAGTTCCTCTACAGTAGCAACCCAACCTATCTGAGTGGAGATCCCACAAAGTAGGTTCACTGTGGTAATAACAAGCTGTTTGGAGAACTGGTTGGCACTCTAATTTTAATGCGTAAGCATGAGTGTCTTATCCCTGGAAGCATGAGTGCCATTTAAGCTGCAAGTTTAGGAAGAGCGTAGGCTCTGAATAGGTTCAAGCCTTTGGGCAGGATGTTAGCAGTGCATCCTTGGAGAACGCCACCTATGTGAGTGTTACTGTGGGCCGTAGTTAAAGGAAGAGGGTCTTTCCTGAACACACTCATGAAACAAGATAAGGATGCATGGCCTTTAAGAGCACCAACCCTGAAGATTGCACCAAGAACAACGCTTTGTTATTTCTACCGTATACTTTAACACCAAGGTCTGAAGTTAAAGACGTAGTTCACTTCGTTCCTGTTAAAGTGAAAGTAGTAAACTCAGGTAGAGGTTCAAACCGGAAGGTACCTCTACTGAAAGCAAAGTGTGGGCATCCGAAAGAAGTCTTTTAAATCCTTTTGAATCTCTTTTTCAAATTGGTGAATTCGTGGGGGATTGTTGTATTAAAATTGTATCTTGGTTTTAATTGGAAAACCTATTAATTACAATTGGCATTAATTTGGTTTCAATTGGGAAACTAAATGTTTGGAGGGAAAGTTGGGAATTCCCAAATTTGAAACATGTTGAGTTTGGATGGAAGTTTAGTACCATACCTTAGAGATCTAAATTTTTGGTGGACTTATATATGAGTCCACACATTAAGCTCTTGTAGCAATAGTAGAGAGGAGGAATGGAGGACCACATACGCGCGCGCGCACGCGCGCTCCGCTCCGCTCCGTCTCCGTCTCCGGCTCGGGAGAGTCAATTCGGATCTCGGATCTCGATACTTTTGCTGTGTGTTTCATTTGGATGATCGATTAAATTAATCAGAAAAATTAATTTAATCACAATTACATTGGGAATCAAACTTGATCCAAATGGCTCGACTTAGCCGCAGTTTAGGAATCCGAAAAGACACGACCGTTGAGGGGCGTTTTCGGAAACCGAAGGGACTGCGCGCTAGGGCATGCGAGCCCTTCTTTTTATATCCCCCACACGACGCCGTTTTTCTTCACTCGCAAGAAATCTCCACCCGTCGTCACTCTCTCTCTCTCTCGCGTCCGCAGCGTGTTTTTTCTCGGCTGCAAGTTCTCGGAGGTGCTTTCGAGGACGGTCTCGTCGGTGTGCGCGGACGACGACCGTGAACCGTCGTATCCTGGGAGCGGATCGCCAGTACCCAACGCACCGGTATTGTGGGGGCGAAATCCTCTCTAAGGACAGTCCATTTCATGGACGCTTCGGTGATATCTAACCTTATCTTTCTTTTATTTTGTTTGCCGCAATTTGTTTATTGCTTGCCCCTTTCTGGATCTCGCCCGTTTATTTGTTTCCGTATGATTATTCGATTCATGTTTGCATATCATAATCGGATATTGAACTGGAAATGGATGACGTTAATGATATTGATCTTTAATACTTTTATTTCCATTCAATTGAATCCGTATAATTATTGTTTATTATATGCATGGTTGATCCTGTTTGCAACAGTACAGTTATCTGAGTTAAGCTTAAGTACTAAGTTTAAGCCTGATAAATTTCCAATCAAGCATGGGACTTAATGGAAGACGTTTATTGCAAATTTACTACGTTACGTTGGTGGACTCCTATTATAGTATTTGGTGAATTTACGTTGAAATATTATGTCACATTTTATTCTCCATTTATGCAACTTTTGGAGTATAAATACGCGAAAGATACATTGTTGTGAGGAAATTATAATTACATGAAAAATAATGCTCATGTTAAACGCAAAACAAAATAAGGGTATTATGTCAAAAATACACAAATATACAATCATATCACCCCCATCAAATTTGCATTAAAATCCAAGGAATGTTTACCGGAGAAAACCCACTACAACAAAATGAGCTTACAGTGACTTTTTTCTTTTTTTTCTAATCTGTTACTAAATATATAATGACAATATTGGTCGTTTTTAGTTTATTTTTGTAGTTAGTATATAATGACAATATTGTTCGTTTTCAGTTTATTTTTGTAGTTAGTATATAATAACAATATTGTTCGTTTTTAGTTATATAATGATAATTTTTGTTTTCATCCCTTTTGAGTTTGATATCTTTGGGTTCTTGGCGACTGAAGTTGTAGAGCTCTTTAAGAGGGTCCAGAAAATTATACACAGCAATGTTATGGTTCCCAGGTCTATGGATGTTGTGTTTCGAAGAATTGAGTTTGCCATCCAAATTTGGCAGCGCAGCTTGTTGCATGTCTCCCAATCTCTGTGTAAAATGATTTGATTTGCAAATTGTTTTGTACTTGAAATCAACGAAAAATGTCATACTCATTACTATATAATTAGTGACAATGCACATAGCAATGCTTATTTCCTTGCTATTTTTCAAAAAAAAATTTAGTCATTGATAAATTTGAAAATAAAAAAACTAATGACGATTAGTTAAATTTTTGAAAAATAGCAATAACTAACCTTGCTATATTCATCGTTGAGCTAATGTTATAGCAACAGATATGACACTCTTTCTTGATTTTTAGTATAAAAAAAATTTTGCAACGAATAATATCATCGCAACAGAGAACATATCGACAGATGTTGAAGAAAAAAACGTCACTATACACCAATTTCATTGGAATCAGCATTTTTCACAAACCTTTGGGCGTCAACATAAAGGAAGTCGAAAGGTACACACAAAACAAAAATTCCATAGCTGCTACTCGAACTCTTTGATGCCTCTATATGACCCTCAACTTCCGTCCACCGAACCCAAAGAGTGATCTGGTGGTAGTGCAGTATGCCTCCACCTGAAAGATCCGGATTCGAATTCCAAAGGGAGCGTTCCGGACCCCAAAATTACCAGGCATACTATTTAAAAAAAACTCCACCCACCATCATATAAAATTCTAACAAAAATGGAGATGTAGGCGAACTCAACTCAACTTGCAGGTGCAACTCTCGGCCCATTTGTATGTGATGTCTATTTTTACTATTTATTATTTTTTTAGGGGGATGACAAGTGATAACACGTACACAAGAAGGAAGAATGTTGAATTTGCATATATCCTGAAAAGCGAGGTGGAGGACAGTGATGATACGAAGCAACCATCTCTTTCCCATCCCTCTCCTGCCCTAATTCGAACCCACAGTCGTACACACTCGACATGGACGTCTCGACGTACGTCTGGAGATACGATACCCAATACATTGCGAGAATGACAGCAAAATTTAATTATCATTGCACGTTGCTTTTCCAACAAAAAAAAAAGAAAAAAAAAACATGTCAATGCTTTTATGATGGAAATGTACGTTGCATGCATGTAAAAAGCATGCTCATGATTTTGCAAATATACCCACAAAATATGGTATCCTCAACAAATCGAAATAAAATTTACAAAACAGTCTGCAAACTGTCATATTAAGCAGCCATTTCCATGTCGCTAATTATTAGATCAAAATTAAGTGCCACTTAGGTAAAATTTTGAAAAATAACAACGGATACGTGTTCATGTAGGAACTATCGTTAATGATATAACAACAAATGTGATATTTATCGTCAATTTCAAGAATAAAAATAATAATATTGCAACGAATATATAATATTATCTTTATATATTTAACAAAACATGATTTAGTGACGGGTTTTAAAAAATCATCACTGTAGGCCGATTTTATTGTATAAAATTTTGACCACCGAATTTCTCAATAGATATGTCCAACGTATCAACGGGGGATTCAAATGTAGAATTCAACATATTATAAAAATATGAATCTTTAGCGTTTCATTATATTGTTGGAATAAATTCAGGGTATCACAAGAAGAAGATATATGCCAAAAAATGTTTTCATGGAAGTATCCCATGTAATTCATTCACCATATATATCCACGGTAATTAAAATTAAAAAGAAAGAAACAAACAAGTCTAGAAAAATGATCTGATCATATAAATATGTGACAATAAAAATCAAAATTTATGGGATCGGCCTATAGATGGAGACTCAAATTGTAATTTACTCATAACAGGTTGCCTCAAGTGAGCCAACTTGACTACCTTCATCTTTATTTTTTATTTCTTGAGGTATTTCTGAAAACTTATGGGGAGATTTAATCCATTATATGACATCATATTCTTATTCAATTTTCGAGTGAAACGGACATTCCTAACTCGTCCATCTAGAATAGGTCGATTTTCAGCAATTCTAATACAATTAAAATTTGACAAACTTGATGAATCGGATAGGAGTCTCGAATTGAGTTGAAATTTGAACGACAATATGACACTACAACAAAATTGATCTATAATGACGCATTTTTCAAAATCTGTCACTAAATTAGCCGTTGTTAAATATATAACGACGATATTATTCGTTGTGAAATGATTTTTCGTACTTGAAATTAGAAAAGAATATCGTATATGTCATTATATCATTAGCAACTGTCCACATACCGACACTTATCCATTGCTATTTTTCAAACTTCTAATTAACCGTTGTTAAATTTTGAACTAAAAAAATAGCGATGATTAGTTGATATTTTGAAAAATAGCAACAGACAAGCATCATTATATGGATCGTTGCTAATGATATAACGACATATATACTATTTGTCTCTAATTTCAAGTACGAAAATCCATTTTGCAACGAATAATATCTTCGTTATATATTTAACGATGGCTAATTTAGTAACATATCTTGAAAAAAACGTCACTATAGCTCAATTTTATTGTATTATGATGTCATATAGTAATCTAAATTCTCTCATGTGCTTTAAGAAAATACTTTAGTAAATGTTGTGAATCGTGGAAGCACGCACAAACGCGATCAAGCAAGCAAGCAAAGAGACGCACAGGATTTAGAAGGTTCACCCATAACTGGGCTACGTCCTTGAACGACAACGATCGATTTTCACTGTAGAAAAGAAGAAAATACAAATGATACTGAGAGCCCTAACCCTTAGGGGGTTTATATACTACTCCTGTACATACGGATCTCTGATACAAATGGATTTATATACCCGAATACAAATAGAATCACTCTTAAAAATTTTCCCTCACGTTCAACAAGACCTCCATCTTGTTGAGGCATGGTATCGTAGGAGGGGTACATAAGATGATTCATCAACCTAAAGCTTCATTCCAAACTGAACTTTAATCGAAGGAAATCGAATCTTAACAAGTTACTGAGTCAGGAATGTATATGGAAAAATAATGGACCTCACTTAGAGATGCAAATGGTTACGAATATATCCGTATCCGATCCATTTTATATAGATTTTGACATCCATATCTGTATCCGTTTTAAAATGATACGGATATGGATATCGTTTTGATATCCGCAAATATCCGCATATGTATCCATGTATATAAAGTCATAGATTTATTTTTTAACCATATATAACATAATTCTATACCTTCTTTTATCATATTTGTGTAATTTTTATGATATAAACACATTTAGTAAATTTATATCATGTGTTTTCCATCCAATTTATATATATTTAAGTCGATTCTATAGAGTACTGGGTAAATTACAATTTGGGTCCCCATCTATGGGTCCGATCCCAAAATGGATCCCGAACTTTAAATTGTAACGATTCGGATCCCAGGACCATTAATGTAAGGAACTTTTTGAGGCTAATGACGAGTATGCCCTTGTTTAAAAGTTGGAACCCAACCCCCATTCTCTTCCAACAAGGGCATATTCATCATGAACCCCAGAATTTCCATTTCCTAAATGGTCCTGGGACCCGAACTGTTACAATTTAAAGTTCGAGACCCATTCTGGGATCGGACCCATAGATGGGGACCCAAATTGTAATTTACCCTAGAGTATTTCTAACATTTCGCGGATGTGATCAATATCCGATTTACATTTGTATCCGTTTGTTAAGGATATGTTACGATAGTTTTAATATCCGTTTCCACATCCGTATTCGTATTCAAAAAAATAAAGATACAATAATACATATATCCGTATCTGTATCCATCCGTGCCTAACAAGCGAACCTCGGAGCTGCACAAAAGTTAAAAAACTATAGGGGGCACATGAAAAAAAAACCTTTGTTTTAATTTTAATTTTTGGATAGTGCTTAACGTGGAGTGGGGACAGCGGGGGCCGGGGGGGTCGACAGACAGAGGCGGTCATCTTCGAGGAAAAGATCTGGAAGATGTGGCTCTCTGCGCTCCGTCGTCCACAGCCAAGCATTAAAGAAAGACGCAGAGGAACCCACCCATCCTCTTCTCTGCCGATACGATCCAAGCTGGATTGTCCCTCACGGACGCTACAATACATCCATCCTTGGCGACTGATATATCCGACTGATATATCTCTTCCTTTTCTTACGGGACTCGGATTTGTATGGTGCGGAGAGTATACGTGTAACATGACCCTGCAGGGATGTGGGAATTCGGTTTGTGCCGTTTTCAATGGCTAATGGATCACCTGCTTTGTCTTCTCTGCATGCTTTTGCGTTTAATCAATGGGCTCTTTTTCACTTTTACCCTTCTTAACTTCTGCAATTAGGCTTCGTTTGGATGCAGGGTTGGGTAGGGTTGGGTTGAGGTGCTTTTCACAGGGGTACCCCCTCCTCACAGTTTACTATTCACCCAGCCCAACCCAACCCAACCATGTCCAACCCTGCAACCAAACGAACCCTTAGTGTCCTCCCTTTTTTCGAATATCAATTGTTCCCCGTCTTCTTACAAAATTCATTGTTCTATCCTCCCGTTAAGTTAAAGTAGATGCATAATCAATTTACAAAGAGTTAAATGAGGTTGCCTCTCGGGAGAGCTAACTTGACTCCTCCTATCTCAGTTTCTCTTTTTTTTTACTTTTTTTGAAAAATAAATCCATAAAAATTCATTACTATATCTCTATATTATGTCATTCAAGTTTCGTGCGAAACAGAGACTCCTAAAGCCTTCATCTAGACATGGTTAATTTCAAAAATTCTATGACCATTAAAAAATGACTGTAGATGAAGGTTGTAGTCGTCTATGTTTCGTACGAAACTTGAATGACATAATATAGGGATATAGTAAAGAATTTCCATGGATTTATTTTTCAAAAAAATAAAAAAAAACAGAAAAATTGAGGTGGGAGGAGTCAAGGTAGCTCCCTCGTTTTACCTAGTACAGATTAGTTAAATTGTGAATTTTGTAAGAATACAAGAGCACGACTGATGTTAGAAAAAAAGAAAGAAGCACGGGAAGGTAACACAAATGATAAAAAATGCTTAATTACGTTTTGGTGTTTACTATTTTTAGTCCCTCTTTTATGGGAGCTCGTTTTCTTCTCATGCTCCTCATATTTATATAATGGAAACACTGAAACGAGTCCTTTAAAATAAGACTATTCTCTTTATCAACATGTTTTTTCGGTATCCCTTAATATTTTTATCAGCTTCCATTTTAAGGTTTTCTACGCTTGTGCCCATTCGAAATTCTGCAATTATAGTTATGCATCTACCCTTTTTGCAATAACACTTGTGTCCCTCTATTCTTGTAAAATTCACATTTCTGCTCTTCTATTAATGTAAAATAGGGAGATAATTATTCTTACAAAAGGATGAAATTGTGAGTTTCTTAAGAATATAAGAACACAAGTATTATTGCAAAAAAGAAAGGAGTAAAAGTATAATTACAGATTCTTGGATGTACAAAAGCGTAAAAAGCCATATATTAAATACGGATTTATGAAGGACCTGACCTAAATTTTGACCGGATCTCAATGGTACGACACTGACCTAACTTTGCGGTCAGTCAACCCCTTCCTATTTAGTCGAATTAAATGGGTTGGTCCAGTCAAAGTTGATGCCAAAATTTACACGCTCATTGAATTTGAGAATGATTTGTCTTGCATATATAAATGTATACATAGATGATATAATTATGATGCGACTACTTATCTTGCGTGAAATTCTTTATCCAAATTTTCTTCCGATAATCTTATTTTACGGGATCTTATGTGTCATCAAATATGGATAAAAACAGTTCAATACGAATATGAATATACGTGTTATCACATCCTTGTTCATCTCAAAAAATACAAATGTAAATACAATATTGACTGTTATGGAAACTCCGTTATTGTATCCATAAAAAGAGAACACGGATATTAATGGATAAGAATTGGATATGAATAATAGCAGAATACCTCATAGATTACTTAAATATACATGTTTAATATACTAAATATATTAAATTTGTAAAAATTTATATCGCAACATGTATAATAACGAACAATATAAGCATCCATCGTCATCTTCCAATGTTATATATATCTAATAATGAATATTATTTGTTGCAAAATTGTCGTTTATTATTGTAACTCGCAACAACTGTAATATTCACTGCTAGAGTTTTATATGTAATGACCCATTAGATTTTTCGTTAAAAATTACTATTAATTGTTAACTTAACAACTATTCCAAGAAACAACCAACGAATAACATTTATTACATGATTCATTGTTAGTAATATAGCGGATACATGCCATGCTCATTGCCAAAATAAAAAAATCAAGCAAATGATGGTTCAAATTTTTATGTATAAATTAGGTACACAAATATGAATACATATTTTTACGAATATGAAAGTATTTTATATGAGGAAAGGAAGCCTAAGTAGGTAACCTTACGGACTTTATGTCTATTTTTGGCAAAAAAACTATTTTTTTCAGAAAATACCATCATGAATTTTCATAACTATATCCCTTTGATACGTCATTCAAATTTCATCAAAAACAGATACTCTTATGCCCTCCATCAAGAACAGGTAATTATAACTGTCTTAGATATGTTGTAATCGACCTGTTCTGGATGAAGGGCATATGAGTTTCTGTTTCTGACAAAATTTGAACGTCATATTAGAGGGATATAGTTATGAAAATCCATGCTGGTATTTTCCCTCAAAAAATAAAAAAAATTGTCAAAAATAGATATGAAGTAGGTAAGGTTACCTCCTTGATGTAGGCTTCCTTTCCTCTTTTTATATCTTCATTCGCTTTAAAATAGATAGGAATTCGAATATCAAAATCTATATAAAATAAACAGGTTATCCATAATACCTTTCTTCCCTTCGCACAAACCATATAATAGGATACATGCAGAGCATGTTGATTCTGGCGCCATGCATAAAGTTAAAACAGCTAAATGCCATTCACATCTATGTGACCAATACACACACAACTAGAGGTGGATTGGGATTTAGAGTTAGTTGAGACGGCATGTGAAAGTCATAAGTATAAGCCGCCATGGCCCCATGCATCCAAACATCCCATGTGCCATCATATCCTCCATCCCCACATCACCCTCGCAGCTAAGACCCACATTCGTCTGGGGAATATATATACACACACATACATATGCATATGATCCTATCCTATAAAAGACAGCTAACATAACAAAAAATGAAAAAAAAAATAATATCTCTGTATTCGATCCGTTACCGTATCCGCTTCATACAGATTTAGACTTCAGTGTCTGTATCCGCTGTGAGACGGGAACAAATACGGATATCCCACATTGGCACCTGCAAATATCTGTGTACGTATATTCATTTTAGTACACAAATACGGCGTCAGGTTCGTGTGTAATAATAGCATGCAAACAACGTCTTATAAGCATATGTGCAAACTAAAATACGTATCTCCTTCATTGTGTGACCGGTGGGGGGTGAACTAACTTTGTCTTAATTCGTGCAATTTGCCTATCAAAATTAAATAAATCGACGACGTGCAATCAAATGCCGTCCACATGTACAGAACGATGGGCCTATCGATTTAACGTGCGAGATTGATCTCGAGCAACAAGTGAGCAATGGATCGCACGGTTTTAAGAGTTTCTAGTGATCCCATCTCTTAAACTTACTAGATCACTGAACGACATTAAGAATAACCCATTGCTGTCTGCGAGTTGCAGGAGTGGTCCGGAGGCCACGAGTACGAATCGCCTTGACAAGCGACCGAGTTTCGCATTCCCGTGCACGACAAGAAATTTGTCGGAGGTTTGTGCACGATCGATACGATACCCCTTTCGACACGTGGAGTTTTTCTAAAACTTTAGCACCAGGTTTTAGAATGGAATTTACATCGTGTAGATTGGTCGAAAATACGACCATTGATACATGGGCTTCTACGGTACCTGAGGCTTTGGCAGAGAATGCTTTGGCCCTCCAAGTACGACTTTGACTTTAGCTCAATAGTCACAACAAGCTAAGTTCGAGTTGAACGTTGTTCAATTCGATAAGTCGACTTGGTAATAGATGTATGTGTATCTAAATATACACAAATAAAATATATTGTTATCACAAATGATAAAGAGCACGAGTGTCTATCAAGTTGAATGAATCGAGTTGGTCCCAACTCAGACTCAATAAGAAAACTCAAACTCGAGTGATGATATACATGAATAAGGGAGACTGCCACCAAGTGGAAGGATCTTCAAGCTGAATAAACGAGACAAGCCAGAGTGCTCGTGTTGTCCCCGTTCATCTCCTAGCTCCCTAGCCTGCTCAATCTCCATCTTCGACGATCTACAAGGCATCTGATACGGACTCTGGGGAAACTCCCAAACATACTGCATCGTTTAGCCATCGTCAACCTTCTCTTCCATCAGTTGCATGTGATCAAGCTCTTCTGAATGGCATTATGGCAGTGCAGGAGCACCTCGGTGACCCAATTCATGCAGCAATTCCTCTTCAGAAGCAAAATGAGATACGTCTTTCAAGAATTGTGATTGCATTCTATCCTAGACTTCCTAGTTTGTCACTCAAGGCAGCCTCAAGAACGGAAAAAAGACATGATCTCGACAGAGACAATTTTTCCCTGGCATAATCAATGCTTAGACAATACAGAGATAAAACTCATGCGTCTTGATCGCTAGAGACCAACCTGGATATGAAGATCTTCTTGATCCCTAAGTTCTCCAAATCAACAAAAAATTATTAGTCCAAACTGGTTCTGCAAGCTTCAAATAATTCCCTAACTAATAAGCACAAAGCCAAACTTATTCTCTGATGCTGAAAGGATTTCTAAGATGTGTTAAAAAGATTTTAACACGGATAAGTTTTTTTTGGAGCAATCCAATTATGTTACTTGTACCCACTTGAATGATCTAGTGGTAGTGCAGATCAACCAAAAGACCAGAGTTCAAATCCCCCCTTGTGAGGGATTTGAGCAAGAATACATGTAGCTGACCATACTTAAAGTGGGAGAAGGCTATCTATGCCATAGAATCCAATTATGTTACTAAACTTATATTTGATTTCAGAAGCTCAGTAAACATTGCTTCAAACTAAAAGAATAAGAGTTTTTATCACTTGTGCCCCTCTTAGATATCGCAATATCAGTTATGTCCCTATCTTTTTGGTAATATCAGTTGTGCCCCTCACTTCTTTTGCCGTTATCACTTGTGCCCTTCCGTCAGATTGACCGTCAATGAGTTGACTTAACCATGGTTTCTTCAAACCAGGGATCGCCATATCGCGATATATCGTCGATATCCGATATATCGCCGATATGGACGATATCGGGTATCGACAGGAGAAAATGCCTAATGGATACAAGGTTTCGGCGATATGTGTCGATATATCGCCGATATATCGGCGATATATCGGTATCGACATTGTATCGAAACGATATCGACATCGATATTTCCTTCCTTGCTTCAAACCTTGGTGCAATTAAGAGGGATATTATTGTCCAGGCCTCTTTATCTTCTTCCTCATTCATTTGTTTTTCTTCCTTTCTCCTCTTTCAATCAGAAAAGATAAACTTACACAAAGATTTTAATGGGGAAGTGATTGATCATGATTTTCTACAACCGGATGATGATTTCATGGGCATCTCTCAGACTCCAAGTTTCTCAAGGAAACGGCAAGTAGCATCTGGTGATCATGCCAGTTTCAACAGATTAGGACCCCACCATGCAAGCCGATCATCCTTCATGACATCTTTAGATGTGAACCACTACACTGATGGGCAGCCCTCAGGAAAAAACCGTAAAAACATTCTCGAAGATAATGTTCATGAACTTTTAGGCTCATACTCCCAATGGGATCCTCCAGATTTCAAATGGAAGCCATCTCTTCCAGTGTGTGGAACTGGAAGAGAATTTCCAACATTGCCAGGTGAAGGGAAAAAAACCCGAAAAGTACATCGAGAAGCCTTCAGCAACCGATACCCGAGCATCTCAATCAAGGAGGGGTATACCTTCTACAATAGATTTCATTAACAGGATGAAAGAGAAGGCAAGAGTTCCTAGTCAATCCCTGACTTGCAATACATGTTTAAACTGTACAACGAGTCAGGGAAAAAAGAAGATAAACGCGAAAACTCTAAGCCCATCATTTATAGACACTTTCAGGTACGAAGGAGGTAGCCGAACAAAAACACCACTGCAGGGGAAACAACAGGCTAGAAGATCGAGAAAGTCATCTAACCGGAACAAAAACACCACTGCGAGGGAGGCAAGGGGAACGGGGGCAGGGGCTGCGGGGGGCGGAGGGGGGCAGGGGCTGTGGGGGCGGAGGGAGGAGGGGCTGCGGGGGGCAAGGGGGAGGGGGGGAGGGGGTGCGGGGGCGGAGGGGGACGGGGCTGCAGGGGGCGTGGGGGCAGGGGCGGCGGGGGGCGGCGGGGGGCAAGGGCTGCGGGGGGTGGAGGGGAGACCTGGGGCGGGGACGCCGGGGCGGGTCGACGGGGCAAGGGGGAGGCACAGGGTTGCGGGCCTGCGGGCGCAGCAGGGGTGGGGGAGGAGGAAGGGGCAGGGGTATGAGGAAGATGAAGAGGGGGGGAGGAGGAAGATGAACAGTGGTGGATGGACTTGTCAGTTCCTTTGTTTTCATTTAATTCCTGACGTGTCCCTAAAGTTAATGTCCGTTTGCGTTTGGAATGGACGGAAACTAACCCGAGGGGTACAAGTGATAGATTTGCAAGAAGTGAAGGGCATAACTGATATTACCAAAAAGATAGGGGCATAACTGATATTGCGATACCTCAGAGGGGCACAAGTGATAAAAACCCAAAGAATAATAGAACCCAATAACAGGGAGAAAATTTAACAGAATCAAATGACACCACAAAGCAGCCAGATCCAGCATAATAGAGCATCGAGCGGTATAGAGTAACTGTAAATGTGAGTTCGGGTAGCACAAAAATCAACACCAGTCACTCTAATTCAGCTGAGAAAATTGGAACGCCCATTCAGCGTTGAACGGAAAAAGAGTTTGCAGATTCATAGACTTGGATCTGCTATCAAGTACAGGAAGTCGTTTATTCCCTAACAAAAGAATGAAAACGCTTCATATCACAGTAACATTACATTGTGAGGCCACATTGTTCCCTAGACCTAACAAGAGAGTGTAGAAGCAAACCTGTGATCCATAGAACCAATCACGTCACTTTGGATTCAGTGGTGTCCCTTTGCTTCAGCCTTCTTTTGAGATTTCGCCTTGGCCTGAACCAAGAACACAGCATTTATTGTATGAAGTAGGAGAGAAAGAGACTTTTTTAGAGGAACAGAAATCATTAAGAATGCTAAATCAGAGTATCAGAAAAAAAATCAAAGGCGAGAGTTTTAAAGCATAAGCTCATTTTCTAGATAACTACCATTACTAACTTGTTTACAATCAACCTAATGTGTTGCAATGATTATCCAACTACCCCATTTCGAAGAGTGATTTACATATTACAACTTGGTAAGAATTCTGTCCTATAAATTATATAAATTCTAAATCCAGTCCATTATTTTCACTACCAATAGAGAAGAATGGGACAACCTTAAGGTAGCGTTTGGTTCGCAGGTTACCTGCGGTTTAGGGGAGTTTACCCCCCTTAACCCACATCCCCCTCTCTCCCCGTGGGCCCCACTTTATTCCTTTTAAAAAAATTAAATAAATCAATTTTACATCATCAATCCTATCAAAAAATAATATATTATACCATCATATCATATAAAAATTATAAACTACTCCACTTCTACTCCCTTTTTCCAAACTTCAATACAATCACATCACAATAACTACTCACTTTTTCGAACTCCAATACAATCATATCACCCCAAACCCACTTCCAACCCACCCCCAGTTTAACCCTCTATCCAAATACCAAAATACAAAAATGGGTTACCCTCTACCAGTTTAACCCGTCTTAACCCGTCAACCAAACGCACCCTAAAGGTCACATCACCACTAGCATAATGTCCGTGATTGATGGGATCAAGACAATAATACCCAAATCTGATTTGAAATATAGCCTACAAAACACACTGGGTTGCTCGTACAGTGAGCCTTCCCTTTCCATCTCAAGATGTTACATAGAGGCAACCGTTCAAATGTCTTAGGAGACATGGCAACAACCCAGGAGCATGGTATAAGATCTTAAGAAGAGTTTCTCATTAATCACTAAGGAGGGAATGTATCAACAATATATAAAGCTATGAATATTGCATCAACCTAATAAGATGATGACATTTTTGACTGAATAAGAAGAGTAATAATGGGATATCAAATATATGTCCATGATTGTGTTTTGCAACACCATTTATATGTGATGTGTAAATAACATATGGTCTAATGAACAATCCCTCGAGAAAGTAAAATCATCCAAGATCAAGAGATAGTAAGGTAAATCGAGGCAACCAAAATCCAACTAGGCCCTCGGATGTTCATGAAAACTACATCAAAAATTGAAGAAAAACATCAATGATTCGATGCAGGAAATAAGCTCCCATAATGTTTCCCAATCTAACAAGTCTCACACTCTGGTCTAGTCTTCAAAGTCAACTGAGGTAGTAGGCATTGAAATTTGTCGACGGATGACCAAAACCCTAAGCCCTAAACATTAATGATTTTATAGAAGACTAGGGAAAAGTAGCATATGCAGCAATTGGAGAATGAAACAAGTATTATAACTCCATATTCTTCATGGAGATAACAGATTGTCTTCCATGTCATAATATCTTAAAATTCAACACGACATTGGTTCAACCATGGTTTTAAGTGTGCCGCCTCGAGGCGTCGATGTGCGCCTGAAATGCCTTGAGGTGTGCATCTAAGGCATTCATCTCAAGGCATGCACCTATTTTTGTGCAAGGTGTAGTGTAGGCAAGGTCTCGAGGCAGGAGTGAGTCGTACGCAAATTTTCTACGATAAATGGATCGTGTGCAAAGCACATACCCTTGTTTGCCCTAAAGACACTTAACGGCAGAAGCCTCTCCCACACAATTCCTTTCCGCTAAAAACCTCTCTTTGTGAGGTTTCATCACCTCCATCAAGTTTCGTTGCCTCTAGAAGCAACGCCTCTCCATCGATGTTGCATCTACAAGCATTGCTCCACCAATTGGGACTCCATTGGATCCCTCCATCGTTGCCACCACCAGCTTCAGCACTTGCGACCATTGTTTGTTTGTTTGTTTTGTTTTTACATATTGTTACTAGTTAGGTCGGGGTTTGTAATTTTTGCTATAACTAATAGTTAATTATTTATAGATGCATCATAACTAGCAAATAGAAATTGAGCTTTATATATTACTCCTTGTTATTTTGTGTTTTGAAATTGAATGTGATTGTGGGTCTATCTATATATGTGCACCGTAATTTGAGTTTTCTAAAGCTAGTGGTTATGCATTAGTTGGATCACAACCTATCAAATAAATTTTTTTGGATTTTTATCAGTTGTGCCCATTGAGATATTGCAATATCAGTTATTGGTTTATCGCCCTCCCTTTTTTGGAATATCAATCGCGCCCATGACTTATTGACATTCTATCATGTGTACCCTTCCGTTAGTTTAGCAATCAATGAGTTGAACTTGACCATGGTTAAGATGGGCATAACTGTCCAAACATCCCCCTTCACCCCCAGCAGTCCCCTCCCCTTGAACACCAACACCACCATCGTTGGCACCTGGAACGCCGCCTGGAACGTCAGATTCCTCCACATCATGTTCGTTATCAGTGACTCCCTACGTCCCACCGATGGCTTCTTCGTCGGATCATCCATGGGTCTCTTCATCGTCAACGCCAATGCGACCAATATGTTTCAACATTGAGGGTTATTCAGATCGATCTCTCCCTGCATCGTTATCAATGACACATATAAATGGTGGATACGACAAGAGCCCGAAGTGTTCGACTGAGGGTTATTCGAAAGGAAGTTCGGATCAATTGTGGCTGGAACAATGGGTGGGTCTCCTCTTCGGATAGCTGGAGGGAGGAGAAGCTCCTTCAATCACAATTTGACCGAAAATGAGAGGATTACGAGAGGTAGAACTGAAAGTGGAAGCGGAGGGACAGTGGTAATGGTGGTGGCTCATGGCCAGATGGTTCCAAGAGAAAGAAGAGAGGGATATAATAAGAGTACAAAGGGGGAAGAGGAATTAGAATTGGAGGCTACTGTGAAGGGAAAACCGCATGCAAGAAAAATACAAGAGGAAGAAGATGGAGCACATATTGTAACCCGGAAGAGTGGAACGAAGGTGGACGGTTTCGCATGTGGGTGGTGCCAGGTTGTCGCCTCCAATGGTTGATGATGACTGCGAAGCTATGCAGAGATGGAGCCTCTGCAACGTGGATTTCTATCATAAGTGCATCATGTGCAAAGCGCATACCCTTGTTCGCCCTAAAGACACTCAATGACGGAAGCCTCTCCCGCGCAATTCTTTTCCGCTAAAAAACCTCTCTTTGTGGGGTCCCATCACCTCCATCAAGCTTTACTATCTCTAGAAGCAACGCCTCTCAATCAATGTTGCATCTACGAGCATTGCTCCACCGACAAGGACTCCATTGGATCCCTCCAATGTTGCCACCACCAGCTTCAACACTTACTACAATGATTTATTTTTTAAAAATTTTACATAATTGTTTCTAGTTATGTTGGGGTTTGTAACTTTTGTTGTAACTAAAAGTTAATTATCAATAGATGCATCATAACTAGAAATTGAGTTTTATACGATACTCCCTGTTAAGTTTTGTTTTTCGAAAGTGCTTGTGGATCTATGTATGTGCACTGTAATTTGAATTTTCTAAAGCAAGTGGTTATCCATTAGTTGGATCATAAACTATCAAATAAATCTTCTTGGATTTTTATCAATTGTGCCCATCTAAGATATTGAACTATCAGTTATACCCCTCCCTTTTTAAAAAAAATATCAATCGCACCCCTGGCTTATTGTCGTTCTATCGTGTGTACCTTTCTGTTATTTTAGTCATCAATGAGTTGAACTTAACCATGGTTAAGATGGGCATAATTGTCCAAACATCTCCCCTTCACCCACAACAGTCCCCTTCCCCTGAACACCAGCACCACCATCGTCGGCACCTGGAACGTCGCCTGGACCATCAGATTCCTCCACATCACGTTCATTATCACTAGCTCCATGCATCCCACTAGCAACTTCTTCGTCAAATCATCCACAGATCTCTCCATCACCAACGCCAATGTGCCCAACATATTTCGACCTGGAGGGTTATTCGAATGGGTCTCTCCACGCATCATCATCAGTGGCACCTGCAAATGGTGGATATAGCTCGAGCATGAAGTGCTCGGCTGAGGGTTATTCAAATGAAAGCTCGGATCATCTGTGGTTGGGATAATGGGTGGGTTTCCTCTTCGGATAGCTGGAGAAGGGAGGAGAAGCTCCTCCTATCACAATTTGATCGGAGGTGGGATGATTGCGAGAGGTAGAATTGAAAGTGGAAGTAGAGGGGTGATGGTGATGGTGGCAGCTCACAGCCAGATGGTTCCAAGAGAAAGAAAAGGAGATGAGAAGAGCATAAAAGGGGGAAGACAAACTGCATGCTACTGTGAAGAGAAAATAGCATGCAAGAAGAAATACAAGAGGAAGAAGAAGATGGAGCACAGAGTATCTCCTGGAAGAGTGGAACGAAGGTGGATGGGTGGGTTTGTGGGTGGTGCTCCAATCCAACAAGCACCAGGTTGTCGCCTCCAGCAGTTGACAATGATTGTGAAGCTACGCAGAGATGGAGCTTCTACAACATGGATTTAGATCCACGGATAACACCTATCAGATGACCTAATCTCATCGTCACCTCAAAGGCCTACTCCCCACGCTGTCACCGGAGAAGAAAGCATGAAGCTAGAGGCTCCGATCGAAGCAAATGATGGGTCAAAGAAAAGAACCCAAAAAGGGAGAACGGTGGAGGAGGGCCTGGAGGGGAGGGCGGAGGAAGGATTGGAGGGGGAGGGTGGGGGGAGGAGGGCCTAGAGAGGGAATGGTGACAGAGAAGGGGAGGGCAACAGAGGACTCTGTTGCAAAAATCAACCAACTAAACTGATTAGTCGGTCCGATTAGTCAACTCGGTCATGTAACCAAGTTGACTAAACCAAATCAGCATATAATCGGGCCCACCCGATTAATCAGGCACTTAATCAAGGCAATCGACCGTTTAGTCAGCCATTTTCTTCATAGAGAATCGGTTGCAATCAAATGGGTATAGAACTAGTAACCCGATCCGAATACCCGTTAAGGTTAAGTGGGGGACTTACTGCTTGACAATAAGCTATCCCACTAAAAACTCCTTAGTGTAATACTCCATACACCCAAAACCCTCGCCTCCGCCTGGACACGGAGTTGCTCCGTCGCCGATTGTCGCCATCTCCATCGCCAACCGCTTTTAGACGTTGGTTTGATGCCTCGTCGGCCACCGCAAGGCCTTCTCCTCCCCATTCACTTGTCTCCAATTCATGCCCTAACTAGGTATGTTTTTTTATTTCAAGCTTCCTGCATATTTTTCTAAGGATTAATGGATTGTGATGAGTGGTATAATATGTTCGATGAATCAATGATGCATTTTTTCAAGCTTTGTGTGTATTTTTCTAGCTTTCCTAGCTTTTAGTTGCTCAAGTCATTTATTTTCTCAAGTCATTTGTTGGGTTACTTGTGTATGATAATGAGTTGCTGATTAGGTTGCTATTTTATTAGCAAATATGTTGTTATTTTAAAAATTAAAGGAAAGTTTTACAAAACGGCCATGAGACCTGCTATGCTCTATGGATCTGAATATTGGCCTGTCAACCATAGATATGTGCAGAGAATAGATGTAGCAGAAATGAAAATGCTAAGGTAGATGTGTCGACACACACGTAAAGATCGGATTCGGAATGATGCAATTAGAAAGAAAGTTGGTGTAACTCCGATCGAGGATAAGATGCGAGAAAACCGCTGGAGATGGTTTGGTCATTTGCAAAGAAGATCAGCGGATGCACCAGTTAGGAGATGTGTGTTGGGATGTTGAATCGGCTAAGAGAAGGCAAGGACGGCCCAAGAAGTGTTGGAAAGAGACTATACGAAGGGATCTTACTTTTTTTAGATATAAGCACGGGATTGACCCAAGATAGATCTGAATGGAGGCGAAGAATCCATGTAGCCGACCCTACTTAACTGTGGGAAAAGGCTTTGTTGTTGTTGTTGTTGCATCTCCTTGCAACTATGCTTTATTAGCAAATAGGTAGCTATTTTAAGAATTTTCTCAAGTCATCTCCTTGCAACTATGCTTTATTAGCAAATAGGTTGTTATTTTATGAATTTTATCAAGTCATTTTTACTATTTGATGATTAAGTGATAAGTCATGAATTGTATGATGCAAGAATTTCGGAATTTGTTAGAAGTATATAGGATTACTAGAGTAATTGATATCATAGTAATTGATTTAAATGCTATGCTAGCGGGAGATTTGATCGGTAATGTATGTAGTCTTTTTCGAGTATGTTAACTTATGAGTTTGTACATATAACTTATGAGTTTGTGCATATGTAGATGGCTACACCATCAGCAAATCGCTTCTGGTAACGACTCATCTTTTTATGCAACGTCGGGATCAAATGATCATGCATGGCATTACGGGCACCTTTCGAACCATGTTGATCCAAGCACGTTAACTTGCAGGTTGTGCTAGAAGTTTGTCAAGGGAGATATGAGAGGTTCAAGCAACATCTAGCACACCAAATAGGCAACGTACTTGCATGTCCCAACACGGATGAGAAGATGAAGAAGAAGATGATCGCGTACCTTGGTGATGCTGCCAAGAAGAAGAGCTAGAAAGCCGCAGATGTTCAGTGGTAACGGAGATATCACTGGAGATGTGGGTTCGGTAAAGAGCTCACGGGTATCCGACTCCTTGGAGAAAACATCGCAGTGAAATGTTCATAACTTCAGATGACCATAAAAGATGCATTCTCCGAGGATCTTGTGATAGGGTCGCCTCGTATATATCCAAGGTTCAGAAATGCGGTATGCGGTATTCGTTCGGTCATGCGGTCTAAAGTGAGTAAGCGGATATGCGGAGTATACGGAAGTATATGCGGTTCATGCGGTTTATAATATTTTAATTTAAAATAAACAATAAAATGTGTTTGTATATAAAAGTTGATGATATAACAAATTTCAAAATCAAAAATTTCAAATAAGATAATATAATTAAGACATATGATTATTTTTTAGTGTGTATTTTGAATTTAATGCATATATATACATATACAAATTTGGATACAACAGGGAATACATGATTTTATAAGAAAAACTTTAATGTATATATTGACCCTATAGATAACAAAAGCTAAAGAATAATCATAGGTACATACACCCAAAATTATACACATATATGTATCTCCAAGAGATAAAATATGTTAATACAAAATACATGGGAAGATTGTTTGCATATAAAATTTATTAGAAACACAAAAATGTAAAGTGTCATAATGTTAGTCAATTATTTCATGTTTTATTTGATGAATTAGAATGAATTTCATTATATAGAAAATTCAAAAAGTAGTAAACAATTCATTAATAATTGTTGAAAACAATGGGAAAAAATGGATAAGAGAAAAAATATCCTAGATTATATTCCCAAATGCAACATATACGAGAATAATGAAAAGATGCATCAATGCAAATGATGATATAAGAGTTACCCGGAAAAAAAACGAGTTAATGTATCATCAACATGCCATGGATTAACATGAATCCTATTAGATATGCGGCCGCATATGCGGCCGCATATACCGCATATGCGGACCGCATATGCGTTTTGACCGCATATTGCCGCATATGGCATATGCGCTTCGGTCAAGTGACCGAATACGCATATGCGGCCGCATATGCGGCCGCATGGACCACATTTCCGAACACTGTATATATCCAACTGCATATACATCAACAATTCCTTTCAATGCATTGACGACGAATCATGCAAATGGTAGAGGTGATTGGGAAGTACATTCCTAAACTAAAGACTCCCACGAGTATGAGCCCAGGAGTCCATTATTAAAAAAACAGTGTAGAAAATGCAAGATGACTTGCAATGACATCGTGATACGTGGTCGTCAATGTCGCAGAAATCGATACTCGGTACTCAGTCGGCAGGGTCACTGACTAAGGATTAATCGACAGTCGGACGACTAATCGGATTTAATCGACCGTTAGTCAACTTTGATTTTTTAACTATTTTAAATACATAAATCATTTTTATACATATATTCTTATATATTTGCATAGATTCGTACATTTTCTATACTATCATAATGAAACAAAAGAAGTAATTGACTTTAAATATAACATCAAAGCATATTAGAACAAGTTTGCTTTAAAAATAAAAAAAATAAAAAATCTCTATGTAAAAGCCGACTGAGTAGTCGACCGACTAGTCTGCCCCATTAGTCGAGTTGATCGACTAATGGTCGACTAGGCCTAATCGAGTTGGCTACTCCTCCCCCACTCGACTAGTCGGTCAACTTTTACAATAGTGGTGGGCGTCGATGGGATGTTCTTTGATGGTTGATGCGTAGACGGACATGCAAGGAAGGAGCATCATCAACTTCTGTGTCAATTGCACCTTAGATACTTTATTTTTGAAGCCCGTAGATGCCTCAGATGAGGCTTGCATTGCATAATACATCTTCAAACTGGTGGAGTGTTTGAATGAAGTGGGAGTGGAAAATGTAGTTCAAATTGTGGCAGACAATGCATCCGCCAATTTAACAATGAGAAGATTGATGCTTACAAAATATCCGCAGTTTTGGTAGACTAGGTGTGTCAGTCACTTCATTGATCTTGCTTTGGAGAAAATAAGCAAAGAGACGAAGGTGAGGAGTGCAATCATAAAGACGAAGAGGCTCACAGTGTTCATCTACTATCATATTAAAACTCTTAGCTCGATGTGCAAGCTCACCAATAAGAGGGACATTGCAAGGCCAGGGCAAACAAGATTTGCAATCACTTTCCTCACTCTTGAGATCCTTAATGAGAAAAAAGACTGGATGAGGTTGATGTTTTCCTCAGAAAAGTGGAGGAACTGCAAATAGTATAAGACCAAGAAGGGAGAAGCAACGAGTTCCATAGTCTTGAGCCCTATATTGTGGAACCACGCCACACATGCTATTTGAGTTTTCACACCTTTGGTTTGTTTATTGTGTATGGTTGATGCAGGTCGATGTCCATCCATGGACTTTGTCTACGAAAGACTTGAAGAGACCAAGCGGGAAATAATCGTATCTTTCAATAGCGTTGAGTCGTCTTACAATTTTTTTGTGGACAAGATTACCTCCAAGACCAAAGGAAGGCTCGATACTCCGTTGCATCTAGCAGCTTATTATTAGAATGCATTCTTCTTCTACACAAAGTCTCGTGGTGATCCAGATATTGTGGTGAGGAAAAATTTAAGGACTGCATGTAAAGATTTTATCCCGATTTGAATATACAAAATGCAATCATAGCCGACAATATCGCAATATATCGTTGATATATTGGCATAGACGACATGTCAGTACCGATATTCTTATAGATATCCTTTTCTAGGATATCGGTTGAGATATCGATGATATATCTCCATATCGCTCGAAATTGAATGGTTTTGATATAAATTTTCTCGAATATCGAATGATATCGTCGATATCTCGTTGATATCTATATATATCAATGATATTACCCTTGTAAGATTGATTTTACTACTTATTTTGCTACTCCTAGTATTAAAACACATCATGAATTATATATATTTTTCCGATCGGGGCACCGCCCCCACATCCCCACAGAGGGAATGCACCTGCTCTCCCATGACACCCCCCCCCCCCCGCTCGTTGACCACGCAGCAAGACCCACGTCTGGAAGGGTATGACGCTACTGGGGGTGCATACGACGGTTCTTCAAGTGATGGAATTCACCCTCTTTGATAATAGAGATGAAAACAAGTCTAATGATGATCAAGTTAGGATCACAGTGCCATAATACATCTCAACAATCAGTTGTCGGTATTAACAGCCAGCGATTTCTTTGATATAATGTGTATTAGTATACTAAATACACATCATTCTTGCATATAAATGTATATTTGTATGTTAGTTATTGTTTTAATAACTAGGATGATCTTAATTCATGAAAAAACGCTTTTGTTGCTATTTCCAACCAGGCGGAACGATATGATATCGATATTTCCTACATTGCCCTCTACAAAACTCTTGGTTCTAAACTCTCATGACTAGGTAATCTCTTTTACAATATTGCATTAATTTATATTTTTCATTTATTTTTGTGAATAGATAAATCTTTATACCAAAGAAATATTATAAATCTTTATACCAAAGAAATATTATCTCATTAATTATTATGTACATTTTTTGAATGAAATGACTCATCTCGATGCCATTCACTGTCTTCCATGAACAAAACAGGTGTTCTAAGTGTGTGTAACTTAGCTACTTTGATTTCAATTCCAATATTTATTACTCATCAATAAACACTAACAACGATATGTTCGATATGACCGATATGTGCTATATAATGGTCATAGATTATCTATATGTGTCATGTAAGTGTATATTTTAAATTATTTAATGTTAAAGGACTTGGATTAAATCCATTTCTAATATCTATAAGTCAACAATCAACAGTAACATCGATATGATCGATATGTGCGATATATGGAGCATACCAATATGTGTAATATATGGGGTATAAATGATCAATATGTGTGATATAAGTGTGTATTTGTAGTTTATTTGTTGTTTTAACATCTAAGATGATCTTAATTTCTGGAAAAAAATGGCAAAAAATAGCTTTTTTAGACATTTTCGACATTTACACGGATATCGGTGATACATCCCGATATATCCTTTCCGAACGGACCATCGTTATTCCTACATTGGATGCAATCACCAGAGACGAACTTCCAACATGCATACTTGATTGCGGAGATTTTGATAAGCCATTACATGTGAGACAAAGGATGACAAATGATGACAATTACAATCCAGGTATATCGGTCATTATTTTCAATTCATGTCATTCAAATCATCTTTTACTTTACTAACTTAAGTAATTCTCTATTTTAATAGCCAATGGTGGTAAAATCATGGAGATGGCATGTCTTATTTTTAAGATATGGCCATCAAGATCTTGAGCTTGACGTCTTCATTCTCTGGATGTGAACGTAACTGGAGTACACTTGACTCGGTAATGACTACACTCCATCCACCCAATTTGAATAGTAATAGTAAAAATTAAAATAGTAATTGATATAAATTTGTGCTTTGTTCTTCAGATCCATAACAAGAATAGAAACAGGATGGAGACGAAGAAGTTGACCAATCTTTGTGTACGTGTGTTACAATTCCAACCTGCAGAAACATCGAGTTGAGAAAGAAAGACATTCTCTTTCGCCTCTTGATCGTGCACACCTGGGTGAATGGAGACGGTGAGGTTTTTCCAGATTCCAGATTGACTTGGGGTATTGTAGCACAAGCTAGTAGTGTTAAAGAGAATTTGAAACTGAGATGGAGCTAGCAAGGTAAACGTGGTAGGGGAGCTTCATTTTCGAGCTCAAATGATATGCCAATGAATGAGGAGTTAAATCTTGAAGACATAGAAGAAGACTATGATGAAGATGATGAAGATGAAGAGCTTGAATTGGATGAGGACATTGAGGATTGACTTGTCTCACCTGTTGTTTGTATTTTTTTTGGATATTTGTATTTGTTTTTGAACATTTGCCCATATTATGTACTAAATATTTTTTTCTTAACTTGCTTCATTTTTTCTTCTTTTTATAAAATAGTTTCTTTTTAAGCTCTTATAATTATGAAAATTGCTAAATATATGAATATAAATGAGAGTATATGTATTAAAATTGATTTATATATTTAACATAATTTAAAAAATTAAAACTACATAATGTCCGACTAAATTCAATTACTCTCCATTAATCCTTAATCAGTGACCATGTCAACCGAGTACCAACTGCCGACTTCTGCAATCTTAGCAGAGGAGGAGGTGAGGGTGGCAGAAGAAGGCTTGGAGGGGGCAAGGGATGGAGGAGGAGGGCCTGGAATGGAAGGGGCGGTGGAGGAGGGCCTAGAATGGAAGGGGTTGTGGAGGAGGGCTTGGAAGGGGGAGGGGTGGTCGGAGGAGAAGAGAGGAAGAAGGAATGGGGAAGAAAAAGATATTTTTACCCTTTATTTTTTAATTAATTACCCTTGTATCCCCAAAGTTAATGATCGTCTGGGATGAGGGTAAACGGCAACTAACTCGAGGGACACAAGTGATCATTGTGGATGAAGTTAGGGGTCGAACTGATATTCCAAAAAAGGGAAGGGTGTAACTTATATTGCAATATCTCGAACGGACACAACTGATAAAAACCCAATCTTCTTTATTGATTTTTCATTTTTAGTAAACATCGTGTCTACTGCTAATTTGTTAGTAAACAATGTTATCAATAGTAAAATAGTATCACATTTTTACTTGTGTGATAATGAGTCTTACTGACTATATATTTTATGCACTATTGCAAAAATCGGCCGACTAATCTGATTAGTCAACTCGACCGGGTAGCCGAGTCGACTAGCCAAAGTTGCTCACTAATCAGTCAGATCCGATTACTCGGGCGAGTTGTCATGTTAGTCGGACAATTAATCACCCATTTTTGCATAGAATTTTTTTTATTTTTTAACCCGACCCCAAAACCCCGAATGCCTGATTAGCCATTAAGGGAGCTTATTGTTCTACAGTAAGCTCCTATGACCTATTACTGTTTGATACCCAAATTATAACCGCAACTCCTGCAACTCTGCCACATTGCATCGTCGGACTGCATCTCCTCCAACTCCGATCGAAGGACCCTCCGCCTTGACGTTGCCGACCTCAATAGACGTCCCTGCTCCCGTCAAAGCACTCATCCGAGCTTCTCCAACGCCCAACCCAGCCGTCTAGGTTAGGTTTTGTTTTGTTTTGTTTTGCTTTTTTGAACTTTTTTATATGTTGTTCAAGTTACATGTTAGTTATATCAATTTGTGGGTAAGCATATGTTTTTCAAGTTAAATGTTGTTTTTGTTTTCTTAGTTAGATCAATTTGTGACAAGTGTTCACGAAATTGGTTTGAGCGGCCGCATATGCATGAACGAATACCCTAGTGTGACGCATACGTGAAGACCTTCATTAAGCGCCCTTTGCGCTTGTGCAGTCCGCATATGCGAGCTGTGCAGCCACATATGCAGGTCGTGCACCCGCTTCCTGTTTTCGAAGCTTAACTGGGTAGTCAGCACCAGGACCTTAGGAACCTCTGCAGGAATCGCTTGGGCATTTTTGGAGCCTTGACGAAAGCCGGAGGAGGACGCTAACGCCGAAGGAAGCTCGCACCGGCGAGCATCCTTCCCTGTTCATCCATCACACGTCCTCACAGTCGGATCAAGAACAGCTGCCCAGATTCATCACAGCCGTTGGATGACGTAGGCCTCTTCATCGTCCGATCGCCCAGGGCCTTCTGATCGTGGGCGTCCATCTGAACCGTCATCGGCGCACAGGGGCGCGCCACGTGTATAAGTAAAGGTTCTCTCGCCGTTGGATCGCACCCCTTTCGTGAGTATTTTGCGCATCTCACCCGTGAATTTTTGTAATTTATTTATTAGTACTTAAGCATTCCTCTGCAGGCTAATTAGTTTGTATATTTTGCATCTTAACCCTCGGATTTTGGAGTAATTACTTTAAGGTCCTCGCCAGGCGCATGCAAGTCACGTGGTCTTGGCGTTTTTGCATAAAGACCCCCGTGGGTTAACGTATTACACTTTAGTCCATAAACACTTTATTACAGTTATATTTTTAAGGAAAATTTTGTGATCAGACCCTTGGATTCGTCGAATATTGCAAGGAGGTCCCTACCGAGTCACGTGCTGTCGCACGTGATTTGGGATTTTTGTACTTATACCCCTGCGAATTTTGTGATTAATATTTAGTCCTTAAAAGTTTAATTGCAGTATAGATTTTGTGTGGAAATTGCACTTGGCCCCTTCAACCTTTCCATATTTACCAAAATGCCCCTGCCAGCATGCATTTTCTTTTTGCTTCTTTTATTTATTGCATGCATCTCTAAATTGTTAAAAAAATCCACAAAAATCATCATAGGTTCCTGTTGCATAGATCCCCTTTTCTATTTTTGACTATTTTTTGATGTGTCGATGCATATTTTAGTTTAGTATTGGTGTTTCACATGTTTGTTCTAATGTTTGCTTTATTGAAAAGAATCTTTTATCATTTTTCCCTTTTTTAGATGCGGCATTTTTTTCATTATAACTGGCGGCTGAAATAAATATGTTTTTGTCTCCACGATAAGAGGTTCTGAGTGTTGAGCGTAAGTGTGAAGTGGATATATATCTCATAACTAATATAAATTAAAAAACATAAAGTGAAAATTAAGTACATCTCATAGAGCAATGAGCACATCTTCTAATTAGTACTTTGCTAATGTTATTTGTTTTGAATTTCGATTTTCTTTTAGATACTTACATATTTTGGTGATTGTTGGCAATTATTATATATGCTAATTTTTCTATTGAAGTACTGATATTTTATTGATAGATATTGTTTTTACCTCTATATGAAGTCGTCTTTCTTATATCTTGTGTTGGACCACAATTATACATAAATTTAATTCAGTTGTAGTCAATTTTGTATATATTTATTTACTTATTTCTGAATAAAAAGGGATTTTTACCCGACAAACCCTATAATCTTTTCCAATTACATCTACGACCTTTGAAACATCCTAATTCCTCCTCTGACCTCGTAAACTTGCTCCGTCTTACCCAACAAACCCTACCGTCAATTTTAACTATATTTGAGTCAATTACTCGGGTTAGTCTTGAGTTAACCTAACCAATTTACCAACGGTTAGGATTAGTCAAAATAATAAAAAAAAAGAATAGAAAAAAAGCAGGAAGCTTGGGAGGCGCAGCCAACAGCGGCAGGAGGCGGAGAGGAGCAGGAAGCGGCGACGGCGGGAGCAGCATCGGCGGGGGTGGGGGGCAGCTTTGGGGGGACGATGGCGGGCGGGGCTCCGGGGGGTGGGGGTGGGTTTGAGGGGACGATGGCGGGCGGGGCTCCAGGGGGGCAAGGTTCCCAGGCGGGGGATTGGGGCTCCAGGGGGCAGGGAGCACCATCGGCGGCGGGGGGGGGGGGGGGGGGGGGGGGGGGGGCTCTGAGGGGAGGATGATGGAGGGCGGGGCTCGAGGAGGCACGGGGCTCCGGGGGGGTGGGGATGGCGGGTCTGAGGGGACGATGGCGAGCGAGGTTCCCACGCGGGGGAGTAGGGCTCCAGGGGGCGCGGGGCTCCGAGGCTCGAGAGAGCTTGGGGGTAGGGAGAACCATCGGCGGCGGCGGCATGGGTGGGGGGGGAGCAGAGAGCAGTGGCGGCGAGAGAGTGGGTGTCCATCGGCTGAGGGGGAGCAGAGAGGTTGGATGCGGGGAGGAGGGAAGGAGCTGGGCACTCAATGTAAATTTAATAAACAAATTGGGTATAATATAAACGAACATAACGGAATCCGATTAATTTAAACGGTTAAATGAACGAAGGTTAACCACAGGGTCTGTAGGGTAAGAGTTAGCAAGTTTACGGGGGCGGAGGAGGAATTACGATGTTTCAAAGGTCGCAGATAATTGGAAAAGATTATAGGGCCTGCCGGGTAAAAATCCCAATAAAAAATCAGGAAACTGCATAGAGCCGCATATACCCCACATATGCCCCCGCATACCACTTAATCGTTATTCAATGACATGTCTAAATGCATACGCATACCGCTTTGATGAACCTTATTTGCGACTTATATCAATTTGTTTTTGTTTTCATTTTTGGGTTACACATACGTACCTGATGTATGTGAATAATGTGAATCCTAAGCATATACATGAGAAATTTTGGATAAAAAAGAGATGGTGACAATAGACAATAATGGGACAAAGAATAGGTTGTCCACAAGATCCTGATGGGTAATGCCATGAAAAAATGGCCCAATCATGCATTATGGTGCGTATGCAATATGTCGTAACAATAAATCCAAATTCGATACTTGGGAGGTTCCAAACTTTAGTATAATAATGAATCCAGCTAATCTGCTAAGTACTTTAATTATCAATCTCCCGTATGCTGAGGATTCCGAGTAGATGGTGTTGGTTGAATATCATTAAATGTACTCTGCATGGCTGACCCCTTAGCTAAAGGCATTGAATTCCGTCATAATCACTAATCACGAGTCATCAGATTATCATACATTCAGTGGAGAAATGAATATTGAGAAAGTGCAATCATAATGTATAAACCCAATGCAACCTCTGGAACGAACAAATGAGCAGAGGAAGCATGAAGAATTAAGTTACTACAATCAAATTCATGATTATTAAATGTTTCCTTATATTGTATGGAATTGTAATAAATTATGCATGTTAGCACGTAGTATAGTAATACATCTCTCCATCAGGTACATATGTGTAATTGAGTTAAATGTAGTTTTTGTTTTCTTAATTATATCAATATGTGACTTGCATCAATTTGTGAGTAATCATATGTTCTTCAAGCTAAATGTTGTTTGAGGTTTTCACTTTCTATACACACTTATATATGCATCAGTGATTGATAAAAGGTTGAACACGTTCTTCATGTTAGTTAAAGTCATTGAATTTAAAAGTTAGTATCTCGCTTATGTAGTTATTTCAAGCGTGTTAACTTATGAGTTTGTAAACTATGCATATGGTTACACCTACGAATGTCGCTTCCAGAGGCGACTCGTCTTTTTATGTGCTGCCAACATCAACCGATCATGCATGGCAATATGGTTATCTTTAACTGTGTGAATCCGAATACGGTTACTTGCAGACTGCACAAGAAGGTTGTCAAGGGAGTTGAGTACAGATTCAAGCAACATCTAGCACACCGAAGAGGCAATGTGGTTGCATGTCCCAATGTGGACGAAGAGACGAAGAAAGAAGACGGTCGCGTACCTTGATGACATTGCCAGGGAAAAGACACAGAAAGACGATGGTGTTCAGGAAATGAGATAGGAAGTTGATATCACTGGAGACGTGGGTTCGGCGAAGAGATCACGAGTATCCGACTCCTTGGAGCAGAACATCACAGTGGAAGGGTAATGCATCGCGAAATTAATAAATATGGCTTAATTTTTGCATATTAATTAGAGTCCAATTTTATTTACGATTAATCGAGCTGTTGCAATTTTTATTCAAATAAAAGAGATCACATGTGATCTCAATTAGCGATCAAATTAGGTAGTTAATTGGTTAGAGTCAATTAGGATAAATAGATTTGAATTTTGAATTTTATCTCTATTTTTTTAATCACATCCCTCCTATATAAAGGAGAGGGTAGACTATTATTTAAAACAGTTCAAGTTGAAATTAAATTGAGAATTAACTCATCTCTCTCCCTCTCTCTCGTCTCTCTTCTCCCTCCGCGCGATCTCCGCGACTCTTTCTCGATTCCCGCGCAATCGACGCGCTTCTCTTCTTCATCCCTCCAATCTTTTCTTCCACCAAATTTCCACCCTTCAAAATTTATTTTCCGCCGTTACGAATCTCAATTGCATCAATTGGTATTAGAGCATGGCATCTAGATCGTCCTCACGATCTGGCGATCTCTCCCGTCATTCAAGCGAACAAAAATATAAAGGATCTCGCTCCAACGACCGTGTATGGCGTGCTGAGGTTTAAATGTTTTTTTCCGACATGCTCCAAGTGTGTGCAGATTTGCAAGATTTGGCGACACAGATGCGTGAACCACGGAATATTGAAGCTTTGACGCGACAATTAGCGGAAAACACCGCCAAGAAAGCCATTGAATTGAAGTCTTCCTCCGTCGAAGCCGCTGTCCAGATTTTCGACAAAGAAAAACTCACTGTCGACAATGTTCTGCTTGTTATCCAGCAAGATTCCGCGCAGCTCACAGCCATGAAATCGACTCCGGCAACGTCCCCAATGACCACCCCAACCCCGTTGCAGTCCCTCCTTGCCTTCTCCGCACCCTCGGTGACCAAGCTGACCCCAGCACCCCCTCCCGCTACCCTCGTCACTCCTACAAACCTCCCAGCCCTGTCGCCCCATCCTGCCATACCCGCACCTCCTGTTGCCCCCCCACCACTGGCCCCCATCCCCCCTTCCACCGATGCCTTCTCTTACCCCCCCCCACTTTCTCCACCCCAGCTCCCCTAACCCCTTCATCGACAAGTCCCCCACCACATCCGCCCTTCCGAAGAATACTCCAACGCTCCCCCACGCCCTCATCCTCCCCCTCGTTATCCCATGCCACACCTTCTCCCTCCAGCAACTCATTTCCCCGCCTCCCCTCCACCTCAGCCCCGCGTCGCCGACATCCCTTCTTCCCATCCCCCCCATCCAGTCGACTTTGGTACACTCTCCCGCAGCCTTAATATTTCCGCACCAGCTCTACCACTACACCTCTAAGCCGTTGCCTCCTCTCCCCTATCCCACCACCCATGCCACCGCCCTCTCCCTCCACCGCCCTACCCGATGTCGCCCGCACCTCGACTCCTGACGCGACTGCTACCTAGGGTTCCCCGAGTCGGCTCGCTAACGTCGTTTGAGACTCGACCCAGCCTGTTATCGCCGTGCCCTATCGGAAACCACGCACTGCTGCCCCTGCGTGGACGTATGCTACCACCCAAGCGTGATCTTGGGTCGTCGATGCTGCCGGAACCCTGACCTTAGGGTTCGGCACCGCCCACGGAAGGAGGAATGAAACCCTCAAACTCTTGGTATATCTCTCAAGAGCCAATCCCGTCCGCCAGGGCTTAGTACCTGCGCTTGTTATGAAGCTTTTCTCTATTCTACTATAGATGTCGAGGGTCCCGAAGATGCGAGGACCTAATTAGGGATTTGGCATGGATCTCAAAATTGCATAAGTATACCTAATTTTAAAACCTTTTGTATAAAGGTTAAAGATGGTGGGCATTTAAGAGAAGATATTTTAAATGAATGGGCACGAAAATTGCACTTCACCCCCTTATGCAGGAATATTTAAAAGGAAGTGCTGAAAGAAGGAAATTTAGGTGGCTTCCTCATCCAATTAGGATTAGGAATGTGGATTTTACCTATTTAAAGGCTCCTTGGCTTAGTTCATTACCCGCATCTCCTCCCCTCTTAACCTTACGCCATTCACTTGCTATGGGTCCTCCGAACGCCGTAAAACTCGAAATGAAGATGTCGCATCAAGTTTTTCCACACCACATCAAGGGAGCAACCTGCGCATGGGTACCGCTACCTATGCTACATCTATCAACATGAAGCCGACGACTCCAACCACCGCTCCAAGAATGCATGGATCACGTCGTTTGCCCAGCATCTATTCTTCCAAAAGGCGACCGAGAACGTTGAAATAAAATCATCCTGCTTTGAAGATCAATCAATTCGTCGGGAGATGAATTTTTCAAGCGGAGAACTGATGAAGCGCGAAATTAATAAATAGGGCGTAACTTTTGCACATTAATTAGAGTCCAATTTTATTTACGATTAATCAAATCGTTGCAATTTTTACTTAAATAAAAGAGATCGCATGTGATCTAAATTAGCGGTTAAATTAGGTAGTTAATCGGTTAGAGTCAATTAGGATAAGTAAAATTGAATTTTGAATTTTATCTCTATTTTTGTAACCCCACCCCTCTTATATAAAGGGGGTGGTAGGCTATTATTTAAAAGCAGTTCAAGTTGAAATTAAATTGAGAATTATCGCATATCTCTCTCACGCGTCTCTCTTCTCCCTCCACGCGATCTCCGCGATTCTTTCTTAATTCCCGCACAACCGGCGTGCTTTCTCTTATCCATCCTTCCAATCTTTTCATCCACTAAATTTCCACCCTTCAAAATTTATTTTCTGTCGTTGTTGATTTCTATTTGCATCGAAGGGTCGTCATGTCAAACGACCATAAAAGATGCATTTTCCAAGGATCATCATGATAGGGTTACCTCGTATATATCCACTAGACATATACATTGGTGATTCCTTTTAACGCATTGACGACGAAGCCCTTCATGCAGATAGTGGAGGCGATCGGGAAGTACGAGCTTGGACTAAAGAACCCCACGAGGTATGAGCTCAGTGGCTCGCTTCTAAAGCAGGCAGTGAAGAAAATGCATGATTTGCAATGCCGCCGTGATACGTGGAAGTCAACAAGATGCTCTTTGAAAACTGATGCATGGTCGTACATGCAAGGAAGGAGCATCATCATTTTTTTTGTCAATTGCACCTGGGTAATTCATTTTTGAAGTCCATAGATGCCTCAGATGAGGCTCACATTGCGTAGTACATCTTCAAGCTGGTGGAGGAGTGTTTGAACATGAATGTAGTAACAGGAAGATTGCTACTCACAAAATATTCCGCAGATTTGGTGGACTTTGTGTGTCGTGCACTCCATTGATCTTGCATGGAGAAGATAAGCAAAGAGACGAAGGTGATGAGTGCAATCATAAAGGCGAAGAGTCTGACGATGTTCATTTACTCTCACACCAAAACTCTTAACTTGATACGCAAGTTCACCAACAAAAGGGACATCACAAGGCCAAGGCAAACAAGATTTGCAACAACTTTTCTCACTCTTGAGAGCCACAATGAAAGAATGATAAGCCGAGGTTGATGTTTTCCTCAGAAGAGTGGATGAATTGCAATAGCATAAGACAAGAAGGGAGAATCAATGAGTTCCAATAATGCACCATGATGTCCGAGTTTTCACACCATTAGCTAGTTTATTGCGTGTGGTTGATGCAGATCGAAGCACATCTATGGGTTGTCTACAAATGGCTTAAAGAGGCCAAGCAGGAGATAATTGCATCATTCAATGGCGTGGAGTCTTCTTACAAATTTATTTGTAGACGTTGTTACCTCCAAGATCAAAGGAAGGCTTTAATACCCCATTGCATCTAGTTGTTTATCATTTGAATTCATTCTTCTATACAGAGTCTCGTGGTGATCTGGATGTTGTGGTGAAGAGAGGTTTAAGGAGTGCAGGAAAAGATTTTATTCAGATTTAGATATACATAGATGCAATCACCAGAGACAAGCTTTCGACACAAAGACTTGGTCGCGGAGAATTTGGCAAACCATTAACTGTGAGACAAAGGATGACAAATGATGGCAATTACAATCTGGTATATTGGTCATTATTTTCTATTAATATCATTCAAATTTCGAACCATATTTTTATTTTTATTAACTTAACCAAATCTCTATTTCAATAGCTAATTGACGGTATAATCATGGAAATGACAAGCCTTATTTTGAAAGACATTGCCATCAAGATCTTAAGCTTGACGTCTTCATCCTCTGGATTTGAGCGTAACTGCAGTGCATTTGACTCAATAATAACTCCACTCCACCCACCAAATTTGACTAGTAATAGTTAAATTTAAAATAGTAATTGATATAAATATGTATTTTGATTTTCAGATCCGTGGCAAGAAGAGAAACAATGTTGGAGACGAAGAGGTAGAACGATCTTGTAAATGTATGTTTCAATTCCAACTTGCAGGAACATCAAAGTTGAGAAAGAAAGATGAAAGATATACCCTTTCATCTCGTGACTGTGTACATATGGTGAATTCAGAGATGTCAATGCTCATGATGATGAGGTTTTTCCAGGTTCCAGATTGGCATGGGTAATTGTAGCACATGCTAGTGGCACCGAAGAGAATTTGGAACTGAGAAGGAGACACCGATCTGAGTGTGGCAGAGGAGCTTCATCATCGAGTACAAATGCTACGACGATGAATGGGGGGGTTACGTCTTAAAGTTATAGAATAAGACCATGGTGATGAAGATGATGAGGAAGAAGAGCTGGAATCGGATGATGACATTGAGGATTGACTTGTCTCACTTGCTACTTGTATTGTTTTTTAGGCATGGTTGTATTTATTTTAGAACACTCATTTGTGCTATGTACCAAACACTTTGTTCTTACCTTGCTTCAGTTTTTCTTCTCTTGCTATATAACTTCTTCTTTTTAAGCTTTTATAAATATAAAAATTGCTAATATATGAAATATATAGGGAAATATGGGTTGTACCCGTCCCATTTTCCGACGAAATTTTTTATTTTTTTCCATAACATCACCATGTATTTTCATCATTATATCCTCTAATATGTCATTCCAATTTCGTTAGAAATAAAAGACTCATATGCCCTTCTATCTAGAACATGTAATTTTAATGGTCTTAGAATTGCTATAATCGACAGGTTTCTATATGGAGGGCGTATGTGTCTCTAATTCTGACGAAATTGGAATGGCATATTTGAGGGATATAACAATGAAAAATACATGACGATATTTTTGAAAAAAACAAAAAAAAAAAAACAAATCGTCGAAAAATGGAGCAGGGGCAGCCAACGGAGGCAACCCCATTGAACCCATATATATGAGTATGTGTATTAAATATTGATATATTTATTTATTTATTTAAATAATTAAAAAATCAAAACCGATAAATGCCCGACTAAATTCGATTACTCCCCCAACTGTCAATAATCCTTAGTCAGTGACCCTATCAAGTACTGATAGTTGACTTCTGCAACCTTGGTTTTATGAATCTTGAATAAGTTGTTGTTGTAGATATGAAAGAAAAAGGTTGAATAGAAACAGGTGGATGAATATCGGATCTGAAATGGAACTATAGCATTAGACATCAACTATACGAACATCAAAAAAATATATGATTATGTTTAATGCAACTTTTGTAAGATGAAGATCTCAGATGGGTCAAAAGGCTAAAAGATCATCTTACAGAGACATGCAAGAATGAGAGAGATTGTCCAATATGTGTATTAAGGTTCAATAAGAAATGGAGTTTAACATGGAATAACTAACTATAAAAGAAGATTTAAAGTAAAAGAAGGGATTTATCAAGTTGGGATGCAAGGGCTATGAAGTTGTAATGAAAATCAACCATCACAAAATGCAAGAACATATTCAAATATCGTCAAGTTCGCGGATTTGTGGATTTATTAATCCCACACAAAGTTGGCAAAGGTACTTCCAATCCTCCGAAGCAAGAAGTCACTTTGAAAATGAGTTAGAAAAAGGAAGAGAGAATGTGGATGCACAAGAGCATGCCAGTTTGCGAGCATTGCCACTTTTTTGAAAATTAAGTTATTATGTTGCATAGATAATAGTCATTCATATTGGACAATGATGAATGATATATGTGGGTATGGAAGCATATACAAACCACCAACCATGCATGAATTGGGAAGATGGATTCTAAAAGAAGAGAAGGATGCCATTATCAACATTGTTGATGAAGCAAAATCTTCATGGATTGACAAACGATTGCAAATTTATGTTTCATGATTGGCTTGAAATGAAGGGATACGCTTTGATCAACTTTTGGGTAAACAGACATGAGGAAACTTTTTTTCTTGGAGTTTGCATCAGATCATATAAAAGATGCCACATTGCTATTTTGGATTGTTAGATGGAGTTTTTGAGGAGGTTAGGGAGAAGACTATAATCCAAGGGAGCAATGCCTCCACTTAAAAAACAACTTGACAAATATTAATGGAAAAAAAGGAAGTATCTTTTATTGAAGACCTTATGCAGCTCATTGCATAAATTTGATGCGAAGGATATCCTTAAGTCATCTCTCCATGCATGGTGTTAAGAAAATTAGTAAAGTAATTAATTTCGTTTACGCAAATGCTTGGGTTTTAGCGATTGATGAGACGATGTGTATATCAAGATTTGGTGAAGCCCACAATTACTCAATTCACTACTACATTTCTGACCTAACAAAATTTGACTAAAGCAAGGGATTCACTTGATCCTTCTTCACATCAAAAAAGCGGAAGAGCCGGTCCCTTTTACCTCACTATTCCAATCTAAGTAATTTGAGAAGATGTAACTCCCTATATTCCCTAACTGGTATCTGGAAGATATGTGACCATAGAGTATAACTGATATCGTCCATCTCAACGATTTGAACAGAAAACGAGTTTCTCAAGTTACACGTGCCAATGATGTCACTTCGAAATGTGAAATATCATACACCACCTAGAAATGTGAAATACCAGCATCTCCTTAATAATGGAACATTAAAAAAAATGGTGAAGTCTTCTCCCACTTTTAAGTAGGGTCGACAACATGTATTCTTGCTCAAATCCATGTTGAAGGATCTAGCTATTTTTTATGTTGGTTGCCGGCTACCTAACACAACCTCCACGAGGAGGGTTTGAACTCAAGTCTTTTGGGTGGTAGGCAAACTACACTACCACCAAACCATCGAAGTGGCCCAAGTGGGTACAAATCATACCTAAAAAATCAGACCTTAATGATAGAACGGTGCATAAAGAAAAACATACCTTAAAAAATTCATGAAACATGGTAATACTCGTTGCAACCAACCGGCGCATACATATGGATGGGTTGTATGAAGGGATGAAATGAATACAAATATATTCGCATCCGTTCGTATTCGTATTCGTTAAATAAAGGATAATGGATGTCTTTTTTTTTACATCTGACGAATACGAATGTGAATCTCACATCCTTAATTTTTAACGAATGTGAATGCGAATGTTCGTTTTTTTAAGAGTTGCTAAGTGCAGATAAATACTATATGTTTTTGGACACGTTCACGATTAGTCCACCAAACTCTAACCTTTTGGGTGGGAATGAAAATTATTCACCATTCACGAACTCATTGTTCCCAATCTCATTCTCCAGTACATAATCAACCCCCCTTCACCAATACTAAGCCCACCTCTTCGGCAAACTCATCCCCATTCTAAAACCCTAAACCCGTACACGTGGCCCCCCTTCCCCAATCCAAAACCCTATTCACTCGGCACAAGCACGCCATACGGTTACTCCATTTGGATGCCCCCTTCCCTCCGACATCCGACAACTGCTAAGTTGCCCTCCTCCCATTGTGACTCGATTTCTCGCCCCATTTATTGTTAATCTCATCGTCGATCGGTTGTTATTTACTCCACTTCCATATTGCAGTTGTTGATCTTCTCATAGCCACAGACTCACAGTTGCTAAGTAATTTTGAGTGGTAAGTAATTAATATCAATTTTTAAGCTTATACAAATGGTATGCAAATTTGATATTCTGTGTGGATAGTAAGTTTCTTGAGATTGCTGTCACGTTCTGGTGCAAATGCCTTCCTTCATCTTAGATTACAAACACCGTGATGCACTCTCTCCCACGCGAGCAGTAACAACTTGCTGTGCTCATTCATTGCGAAGAATGATTGTTGACGGTCCCTGTCCCTGCCACTTTAGATCATATACTGCACTTAGCGCATATCTTATTTACAAAAAGTTCAGACGATATCTATCTCTTTTATTACAACCACATATTTGCAATTGTCCAATCATATTTCTAGGATCTTAAACCTTAGAATCTGATGGGAAACAAGATTCAATAAAAGATAGAAACAAAAGATAACTTAATTTAAGGCATGTTGTGAATGCATTGAATGATGACAAAAGTATCATATATGTTCTGTACAGATACTTGGTATTTAGTAAGCTTATTTTCCTTTTTAAATTCGTTGTGTTAATTTTTCATTATCAAAATAGTCATTGCACTTGTTATATATAGAAGTTTACTTTGAACCTAATGTTCTTATAAATTTTTAATAAATTAGGTTACCTATAACATTCGTATATAAATCCGCATTCGTTTGTCAAATATTCGTATTCGGATCGCCAGCACTCGCTTTGCATTCGTATTCTGAGGATATGATTATACATTTTATACATTCGTATGATATTCATATTCGTCTTCGTATCCGAATTTTAAAATGGATAAGGATATGATAGCACCTATATTCGTATCCTTATCCGATCGTTTTCATCCCCAGTTGTATGTTGTTGATCATGGCCAATAGATGGCAACTAGAAGCAGTCATGACTGCAGCTCCAACAAGAATTTGATGGCACTCCCAAAAAATCTATAATCACTAGGGTTATATGTGTTGTTGCTGTTGTTGTTGTACTAGGGTTATATACAATCTAAAAAACTGTGGTTGGGTGATAAAAGCACAGTTGAGGCGGTAAAAAAATCTAATGGTTTGGAGATTTAAAAAACTGATGATCGAAGGCAGCAGTCCAAAAAAATGACATGAAACGCTAAGACAATAAAGGAACCCCTGGAGACAGGGTCTTAACAGTGGTGGATTCCTGGCAATAGGGCTGGAGCTGCAGGAAACAAGGGGCGATCTGGGGCCCTAGTTGTTGGAATTGCATGTGATAAAGGAACTCCTGGTGATGGGGATCCAGGAGTTAAGGAACTGCAGGATACCATCGCTAGGTGGCGATGGAGTTGAGGAATGCTTGTCGGCATTGGAAATGAAGATTCAGGTGTTGTTCACGATGAGAAACTCCAATTGATGAGGACAAGCATGCATCTAAAAGGATGAAGAGTTCCAATTGATGAGGTCTACTGGAGTCAAGACCAAGGCCTTAAATGTCGGTTTCGGTTACATTTGGGTATCGACCAAAACAGAATTTCGATGGAATTTCGGTGGAATTTCGACTGAAATTTCGGTCATTTCGGTCATTTTTGTACTATGACCCTCATATTTCGGTCATTTCGGTCATTTCGGTCAAATTTCGATTTCGATGGATATCGATATTCGACAGAAATTCGACCGAATTTCGCTGAATTTTGAGGGCATGGTCAAGACGGTTGATGTAAACTTGTTATAGGTGAGGATTTGGTGAGGGATGGGAGAGTTATCGCTCTAACAACATGTGAAAAGAAAGCGATAAATTGATAGTTTATAAATGACCTTAGACATGTATATATATAGATAGATAGTTTGATGATGACCTTAGACATATATATTAGGAGTAGGGTTAGAGAAAATACAAGAATACTAATGAGGGGTTGTATACCTGATAATCTTAAAAATAAGCTGTTTACAAATTTAGATGGCATCTCACAATTGGACGATAGTCCTTTGGCTTTCTAAAAAGCTGGTCAAGTAGTATCCTAATAAAGTGCGTCTGAAAACACTTACCCGGTAATATAAAATACAATACAATACAATTCCAGGATACTTTTCAAAATAATAATTTCCATTATTAGATTCATCGCAGATTAGTTCTTTGATGTTAGATGTGTTCTTCATTGATGCAGAGAGAACTGGATTTCCAGTTAACAGTGAACTTATGGTCACTTCACCAATTTCAGGAACTCTGACTGCAACACCTTTTCAACAAACCATGCACCCAGCATATGAGTCCAGCAAAATTTCTGCATAATCTGCAGAAGTCAAAAGAAATTTTGCGTTTTTTAAAGAAGATTACGCATCATTTTCATGTTCAATGTATCACAATCATCAAGAGCTTGCTGCCCCAATATATACAAGGAGAAAGGCAGACCTCCTCTCTTTGGGGGTCAGGACCTCCTATCTTTGGGGGGGTCCATGCCTGTATCCTGTGGGGGTTGTCTGAATGCTTGTCGTAGACAATTTTAGAGTTGGAACTATCTTAATCCAATAAAGACCACCTGAGTCAGCATAAAAAACAGATGATTCCACCGACTGATTTCCTCGGCTAAAGAAAGAAAATCCTAAGATAAATTGTGGGATTGGAGTTGTTAACAATCAGCATTGAAATGACTCAGACCAAGTATACATTCTTCCACCGAAAAAGAGAAAACAATATCGATAAGAAGGGAAGCCAGATCTTTGCAAGAATGTTGAATCCAACTAAAGAACAGCGCCAATTATATCATAAGCTGTGTACACTATTTATATCCGAAACCACGTAAAATGATAAATTTTGCTCGTGCTACTTTATAACGAATCCACTAGAACCAATTTCATATGATGAGTTCGTAATATTCCCACTTTCACATGAACAATATACTATAAAATCTCATATAGCCAAGGAGCTGGATGATATCCGATGCAGTCTTAATTTTCACATGGGAAGAATGGAGCTTGTGAAAGTGAGAGGGGATAAGAGAAGGAATGAGAAATATGCCGCTCATGTGGGGTTTTCGGGTGAGAATGTGTGAACATGCACAGGCTAACGGAGGGAGCACGTCAAATCACATTAGGGAGAAGAGAAGAAATGGGAACGAGAAGGGGGGTGGAAGATTGGAGAAGAAAGATAACAAAGGAAAATCGGTAGATAGCTAAACCATAACCCACTCAGTCAATCTCTCTCACTACATAAAGAGTAGCTGAGTAGGTCACTTCCTGTGGCAAATAAATCCAAAAGAAGCAATAATCCATCCAAAAGATATTCAACGATTGTGACTTTTGGATTTACATTAGTTAAAAACTAAACAAAAAATTAAATTACAAAAAATAATAGAAAAATATATATTTTGGGCTGCATCAATATCAAACTGGATGTGGTAGGAAAAGGATGGATTTCTTCAGAGATGATTCCTGCAGCTAACGGAGAGGTTGGTAAAATGTCGAGCTATAAAACAATTTCAAGTAACCCACAAAATCATCTTGATGTAGTGAAGGCAACCTCCACCCATCATTCTGTGAACTGGTGAAGCAATGGGGGCTTGTGAGGTTTTAACTTGGCAGCATGGCATCTAATTTCGCTGAAATTAGGTCGAATTTCAGTTTCGACAAGTGACTAAAATTTGATCGAAATGACCGACATTTCAGCCTTTTAGGACTGCCGATAGAATAGAGGGTGACCAAAATGGTCAAAATTTCAACCAAATTTCGGCTGAAACTTTATTTCACCCGATCACCGATATGGTGAACGAAATCAATATTTAGGGCATTGCTTGGCAGTAAACAACAAAATAAAAATGAAGAAGTAATGTCACGGATATCTGTTCTCTTGTTTACAATTAATTAAGTCTTAATAACCAACCTTTAAGTTCAGATTGGAATTTTTAAAAGAGAGAAAAAGATTGTCGCAATTTCCAACTTCATTCATAAGCATTTACCATGACAAAAGATCGAGCTCAAGTTCGATCCTCGTCCAAAAGAATTATATTCCTTTACAAATAATGGCATGGAAAAACATCTCTTGCCATTACTCATTTTAACCCAAATCATTTCCATTTCTCTTCTTTTGCCCTTGTATTACGTATAATAGGTGTTTCTCAAAAAACATATCTATAATATAAATAAGCTAGTCCTTTTGGTTCAATACAGATGTGTACAGCATGCTTTCTTTTTATTTTGAGAAAGATTCAGTACAGACCACTATTTTGATAAAAATGAGGAATTTCAACTCTTTAAAAATAAAATGAGGTAATAACAAATATTTCATAGCCAGTACTTGCAAAAGGTGGATGAGGATCAATCAGCCAATTATCATTTGCATAAACATCAAAACTGATTGCAAATATAGATACCCATCAAGTAGGGATGCAAAAGGATGGATAAGGATATAGGTGCTCCAATATCGTTATCCATTTCAAAATCTGAATATGGATACATAAACAGATATATTGCGAATATTAAAAAAAGCAAAAATCATATGCTTAGATATGGATATGGAAATAGATATTGTGTTTGGATATAAATGTACAACAAATGGTTACCGATATACGGTTACGGACAACAAATGGTTAAGGATTAACATATTTAGATATATGTCTATGCACACATTGACATATATATACAATATATACACATAGATGCATAACACAAATGTCCACATCCCACCAAAAATTGTGTAACCATATCCACATCCATGTCCTCAAAAAGATTGAAAATGGTATGTGTATCCATATATGTATCCGCAAAAAAAACCATATCCATATATGTATCCACCAAAAATCAAAAATATATATCCATATCATCTTAAATGAATACAAGGCAGATGAATGAGGATGTACTCATTTTTTGGTTGCATCCCTACTATTAAGCATTTCTTTAAGAATGTTTTAGGCATATCAAGGTTTGAGTGTTGGCCTCTAGGTTGGTTCCACAAGATAATTTGGGTTCTGACCTGCCACCTAAACAATATTGGCAGAACAATAAAAAGACGAACTCAAGAAAGATGAGTGCTATCTTTTCAAAATAAAGAAAGATGAGTGCTACAATCTGAATGTGTTAATAAAGCAAGATGCATGGCTGCGATGCAGCTGCTATGAGCCCAATCGAGATAATGAACTGCGGATTTAAGATGATCCCAGTGTTGCATATGTGACTGAGAGAACATCTCAATAATGGAAGATAGCATCTCCAACTTCTTCAATGAACCTAAAAGCATGCTACTAAGTTATATATAAACTGTCATATGAGAAATCAATGTAAGATGAACATGAAGAAATCCATTAACAACGCCCCCACTGTCCCTGAAAAAGGGAATGCTCCGGTTGATTCATTGACGGATAAAGAATATACTAAAAGGATATGGATGCCTTTCATGTGCATTTCCTTTCTGTGAAGAGTCCAAATTCAACAACCACATTCTCAAAATGTTAAATGTTTAGGATCATGGTTTTCAAGAAGGATGATGGTTGCTATAAATCCGATTAATTCAGACACCAGATCTGGAACTCTCACCATCCCATCATTACTCACTGGGTTTCTAGGCAAAAACGACCTAGAATTTACCTTCCTGACTTGAAGGTCCCAACCATACTGGACGTCCTTTTGTTTGTGCAGCCGAAAAGAGATCGCTTTTTCCTTGAAAAAAATTGCCTCAACGCAATAGAGACGTATGCCCTCTTCCCTCAAGGTTTATGTTTCATTATGTATGATGAGGACTATGCCTCAAAATAGCAAGGCACGTATGAAGGCAACGTGCCAGTGAAGTGTAATTAAATCTAAAATTTTGTTATCATGGAAAATAAAGTAGCAAATATTGAAAGCTTTAAAGTTAATAAAAGCACGCCAATTAATGAAACTTTTACCAGACACTTTTTGTAATTTGCCTTTCTATGTTCAGTGTTTGTTATATATATCGCGTTTAAGCTAATGAAAAAAATCAACAATATAAATATGTTCATATCTTTTGATCAAATACGTGTTTAAAAGAATTTTTTGGATAAGACTATTAGATTTATTGATGGTGCAGTGTGTATACCGCCCAAAAGACCAGGGTTCAAATCCCTCCTTGTGGGGGTTGCATTAAGTAGCTGACATCTAGCATAAAAAATAGTCAGATCTTTCAACATAGATTTGAGCAAGAGTCCATGTAGCCAACCTTGCTTAAAGTGGGAGAAGACTTCATCATTTTTTAGTTATTCGATTTATTCTAGGTATTCTATTATTCGAATTTTGGGATGTTGAGCTGGCTAAGAGCCGCTTAAGGTGGTTTGATCGTTTGCAAAGGAGGTCAGTTGATGCACCAGTTAGGAGATGCGAGTTTTGGGATGTTAAGACAGCTAAGAGAGGGCGAGGAAGGCTCAAGAAGTGTTGGAATGAGAATATATGAAGTGTTCTTAGTTTTTTGAATCTGGGGCCCGAGAATGATCCAAGATAAATCTGAATGGAGGCAAAGAATCCATGTATCTGACCCTACTTAATGTGGGAAAAGGCTTTGTTGATATCATGTTCTACTGTTCGAATGTTCAATCTATTAAATAATATGATATATACTTTATATTATTGTATTTCTAGCAAAAGAATATAAATAGTTTTAAATTTATATCTGTTTCCTGGGTTTCATATAACAGTGAGGTCCGTGCATCATCGGTCCAGGGTTACATGTGACCTCGATACAAAAATAAACATTAATGCACCCCCATTCTTTTAACACATATATTAAAATCAGGCAGATCTCATATATTGGGTGAAGTTCTGTAATCTCTAACCAGAATCAAAGTCTCTGCTATGGTTTTTAGAAGAGGTCATTAGATGTCACGTGCTCAGAGCAGACAAGTTAGTCAAAGAAGCAAGGGACACAGTTTTCCTCCCTTGATTTCTTGCAAAGATAAGGCAAAGAGAATAAAGGTCAGAAGAACACCGGTGCGATAAAGTTCAAATGAGATGGTAACTAACTTCCACTGCCACAGAGAGAAGGAAACATGGAACCACAATAAATAAAGTGACCAGATCCACATAATCGAGACCAAATCCAACAAAGGGGTTACGATCGAAATTCGAAGGGGCTAGCACTTGCAGTACAACTGAATGAGCGCGCCAACACCTTATAATATATGTCCTAACAGCATCAAATGATTAAAAAAGACATCGAAACATTGAGCCGCTTCCTCCGAGTCAAACGTGATCACCTTCCGCAGAATTACTCGGCAGATCATCAAATTTTAAAGACAATGAATTATTCAATAATAAGAAGAAGAAAAGTTGAGATTTTTCAGACATCTTAACAATATAAACAATCAGAAAGTGTCGAAAATAACTGAAAGGCTGAAATGATCAGGGAGAGATTAGAGATCGACCTTGAGGTACGAAAGCTTCAGGCTCCCGTAGACGATTCCGAAGGTGAAGACCGACGCGCGCGCTACCTGCAAGAGAGAAGGGCGCAATCTGGATCACGAGGAAAGCGCGGGGAGATGTGAGGGGAAGGGGAGGGCTTACGAAAGCGAGGGAGCTGGTGCCAGAGTAGGGGCCTGGACCCGCCATTGTAGCTGCAGAGGAGCTCTCTGCTTGTGGGAGGAAGCGGATTCGGGAGGGAGTGAAAACCCTAGTGCCGATGGAGGAGGAGTGCGGACGCCTGGACGGTAGGGGGGAACTATAGCGCTTGATGGGGGTTAATTTATGTTGTATCCTCCTCCTATAGCCTGGAAACATGGGCATTAAGTTAATATGCGGGTTAAGTAATAATAATGATGATGATAGAGTTCCACACATGGCTTGTGAATTTGTGATTCATCAATTTAAATGTTGAAAATAGAACCTTATTCTCAAGTATTTAGTTGTACTTTTTATTTATTTTGTATTATTTTCATTCATGCATTTATATGTAATATCTGCATAGCATGCATATTTGCAATAAATAAGAAGGCAAATTTCCCTTTGTAAATATCACATGTATATTCATCATTCTCCCTTATTTTTATTTATTTTTCACTAACTCATAATTGAATAAAATCAACTCTATATTGTATATATTACTAACACTAATAAAGAAAAAATATCAAAAAATGCTAACTTATAAAATTGATCAATAAAACCATAACCCGGGTTTGAGAGTAAGAGCCTTGAAACGTGGATATCTCTCTCGTATAGTCTCCTATGGATCCCTACTAACTTTTAAATTAGTTACATTCAAATACATTCAAAATCAGACCAAATTCAAAAGAGTCATATTTCGTATGTAAAACTTGGATTTTGGGCCCCTCGTATACTGTACATACACTACAGGCAGACATGGCATTAGAGACAGACACTTGCGATGGGTCTTGAAAATCGACTATAATACAAAGTTTATTTGTGACGGTTCTTTTATACAGTCGCTAATGTTGTCAAAGTTCACCCGGTTAGCGACGGATTCGTTAACCGTCGTAAATAGTTGGCGAAAAGTTGCTCATAATTTTAGAAATGAATTAGTTACGGTTTGGAACCGTCGCAAATGGGTTAGAAACCGTAGCCAAAAAAGTTGCCCTAATTTATTTCGCAGCCCGCCACTTTGTCCCGCCCCTCTTTCCTTCCTCAACCTCTAAATCTGTGGATACTCAAATTACCTTTCCTCTCCCAAAACCCTTGTGTGCCCTCATCTCTTACGTGATCGAGATCCACTACATGCAACGACGGCTTGGTCCTTGCAACATCGACCTGCTTGCGACGTCTGCCTGCACAAGAGCCCAAGGCATCAACCTCCTCCCCACATCCCGATTGAATCCAACATCAAGCTCCTCGCATTCAAAGGTATGGTTACATATCGTCCCTCCCCACCTTTGTAATGTATGATATATTATTCTAATGGTTTTTTGTTTGTGGGAAATTAAAATGGATAGAAAAAATCAATACCGCGGTATACATATAACACTGATCAATAGACCAAGAAAATAGATGCACAATCCAATAACGACCATTGAGAGAAAGCACGTTCCAATAGCAGTTGTTGAGAGAAACAAATTATTTAAATGTGGACTTATACCTCGATTCAACCCAGTGATATATTCAAACCCCTCAAAGGTCGTGAGAAGCTTTTACAAATGAAGGTCGAAGGCCTCTTGACTGCATCAAGTTTAAATATTTGTCTTTATGTATTTGCATGAATGGTCTCCATGCCCTTCTATACGAAATTACCATTCCACTGCAAATGGATGACGCAGAAAATGATTCCGTGGAATATGCAATCCAAACATAGCCTTATTTACTTATGTCGATGCATCATGACAGTCAAGACATGTAGAATATCTGCTACAACAACATGAAATTCATATTAGTTTGGAGAGCCTTGTCTTTAAACATCTGCTTAGGTTTTTAAACATAAAGAATGTACAAAGAAATCTTTTTTGTTTGAAGTCAATGTACAGAGATTCCTCCTTTAAAAATTAGTCAAGTATAACTTATGGCCTTTCAAATTTGATCAGCCTACAAATACGTTGTATACATGTTCACAGAATAAAAGAAACAAAATATGTGAACATCAGCAAAGTTGTGTGTTGCTTGTAAAGATGCAATCAACTCTAGCGTGATCTCTTACCGGTGCATTGTGCTTCTTCATGTTGTATAATAGCAATAAAACTCTTGCCCACATACTGCATTGGTTCATTGTACAATACCTAATTGTCATTCATCAATCTATTGCAGTGGACTTCACTATACATATATCTGGAATATCAATATATAGCTTAATTGTTTAAATTTTACTTGATTGTGAAAACTGAAACTATGGATTAATAGAATGCAATTTGATTTGTAGTAATTTTTTTTTTACGCTCAAAAAAGGAGGAGACACTCAACGGTGTTCACCCCAATATATTAAAAACAAAACGTAACGAGATATTACAACAGTGTTAAAAGAGTCGAACAAATAAGAAGAACCGAAGGGGAACCCGAAGTCAAACACCTCCCCAGAAAAACCAAACCAGGCCTACCCAGGACACAAATCAACCAGAAGACGCGTAGCAAGGATAGTAATGTTTTCCCTGTAGAAGCGCTGGCCCGCAAAGAGGGCCTCATTCCTCCCCAGTCATATTCTCCACAACCTCGCAATCAGATCCAACAAAACCTTCCTTTCTATGCCCCTGTGGTTCATCAAGCTCTCGCAAAAAGCAGATATGGACACGGAATTGATCCAGTCAAGATCAACCCAAAGGCCACGAACCAACCCGCAATCGAAGAATAAGTGGTTGATGGTTTCCCGCTCCGCGCCACAAAGCCCGCAGTTAGGCCCAACATTGGGGAATAAACTTGTGCATCGGTCACGAGTTAAGAGTCTCCCCCTGCGAAGAAGCCATAAAAAAATGTCAATGCGCTCTGGAAGCTTCATCCCCCATAGGAATCTGCAATCACGCACAAGATTAATGTCCTCCACTTGACTGCTAGTAACGAGAGCAAAGTACGCCTTCCTCATGGAGAAAGAACCATCCTTCCATGCCCAGTGGTCCCGGCCGTCATTAGGTTGGATAACTTCCGCAAGCAGGCGCATCAACGAAAGGAAATCGTCCAAACGCTGATCCGAGAGGTTCGCAATAAACCGAGGACACCAGCAACCGTCCTCCCAGCACGAGGCCGCCGAAGCCTCCTTATCAGCCACCAAAGCAAACAGACGAGGGGAACGTATCCTTGAGAGCACCCCTTCCGGACCAGTCATCGGTCCAAAAATGAAATGAATTCCCCTTGCCCAACACCGGTTTAAAAAGAAAGCGATTACGAGTAAAAACATTCATCACTCCACGCCAAAAAGGAGTTAGGTGGCTGAACGTGTTCCCCCGAGTAACGCCCATCAGCTCCTCCCCCAGCAACTCTCGCAGTACATTAAGCATAAAATTCTCCTCATTGCCCCAAACCCGTGAAGCCCACTTAAGCAAGAGGGCGTCATTAACCACCTCCAGCCGCCTTACTCCCAAGCCCCCAACCCGCTTGGGCCGCGTGACATCACCCCACCCCACCAAATGAACCCCCCCTTCTCCCCTCCCCCTTCCTACCCCACAAGAATCCCCGCATACACCTCTCCAAGCGCAACCGAATCCCCTTAGGCGTACCACGAACCGAGAAGAAATATATTGGAATAGAGGATAGCACCGCCTTGAGAAGAACCAGCCCCCCCTGGATAGTAAAGTCGCTCGCCACCCGGCCAGGCGAGCCTCCAACTTCTCCACCACCACCTTCCAATCACGAAGCCGGACACGACCCACAGCCAGAGGCAGGCCGAGGTAGTCGAAAGGAAGTCCACCGAGGGAAGAGCCCAATAGTCGGCCACACTCCAACACCTCCGCCTGCGACATTCCGAAGGGTACCACCTTAGACTTAGTCCCATTAATCAAGAGCCCCGATAACTCACTGAAGAGATGGAGAGTAGTAGCCATACCGGATACCTCAGTAGGGCCACCCTCGATAAAGCAAAGAGTATCGTCTGCAAACTGAATAAGGGGGACATGGAAGTCCCCAATAGTGCATCCCCGGGTCAGACCCGCCGCAACCACGCCGTCAATCATACGAGGCAAAACGTCAGTCGCCAGCACAAAGAGAAGGGGAGCGAGAGGACATCCCTGTCACACCCCCCTCCTTGGCTGGAAGAATCCCCCGACTGGGCGATCATTAAACAAAACAGAGAGGGAGGTCGTGGTCACACAACGCCGCACTCACGAAATCCAAACCTCCGGGAAGCCCCTCCGCCTCAAAACCGACCACAGGAAACGCCAATCAAGGCAATCATAAGCCTTTGAGAAATCGATCTTCCAAAGAATCCCCATCGAATTTGACTTCCTCCATGCCGCAACCATCTCGGAGGCCACCGCGAAACAATCCGATATCTGCAGCCCACGAATAAAGGCGGCCTGCGAAGGCGAGATCAGCGAAGCAAGAAGGGGAGCGAGCCTCCTGGCCAAGACCTTAGCAATGATTAGATAAATCCCATTCGAGATAGAGATAGGCCGAAAGTCTTCGATGCGATTGGCCGCAGGAGTCTTAGGGATCATAACAATAAGGGCCCTATTAATTTTATCAAACCCACGGTTCCCTTCACAGAATTCGCGAGCAACCTCCAACACGTCTTGAGCCACCACATCCAGAAATCACGGTAGAAGGCCACCGGGAACCCGTCAGGGCCCGGCGAACCGTCCGCGTTAAGGTCCCAAACAGCCTCCTTGAGCTCAGCCAAAGAGAACAGCCTAACCAGGGCCACCACATCTGTAGGTAAAATTGAAGGAGCCCCCCGGTCGGACCAGCGCCACCTGCGCTGCGACTGGCACCCAAAAACACGTTTGAAATGAGTCACCATGGCCGCACCCAGCTCCTTATCCCCATTAATGAGGGAACCATCAATCAGTAGAGAGCGGATAGAGTTGTATCGTCTTCTTCCACTGGCCACCCTGTGGAAGAAAGCAGTATTAGCATCACCATCCTTTATCCACCTCAAACGCGAGTGCTGACGCCATTCGATAGTCCTCTTCTTATCCTCCGCTTTGACCACATCATGCGCAGCAGCACGCTCCGAAAGCTCCTCCGTTAGCAGTTCTCATTGAGAATAATACCTTGTTATTCTATTCAACATTGACAACTCATGGACAGTCTTATATCGCTTTGACCTTATTCTTGTAAAATGACTGGAGTTATCGAATTACTAAAAAATAACATGAGCCAATAGAATCTAATCTAGATACAACTAGCAATAAGTATGAGCCTCCGAGCGGGATCGTAGCAGGTGATCGAAGGAAGATATAATAGTAATAGTAATTTAGATATTCTTGTTTTATTATTTATGAAATGCAGAGTTTCACAATTGATAAATCATGGATGCATGTACGTGGGACAGATTATGGAAGGTATAAGAATGGAGTAATCAACTTTCTAGACTGGACATTTGAAGATGATCGTAGGTCGTATAGAGTTGGATCTAACAAGTCTATAATTTTTTGTCCGTGCAAAAAGTGTAAGAATGGATGGTCATATGAGCGGGTTGTTGTTCTTGATCATCTTATATGTAATGGTATTTGGCTGAATTATATGGTTTGGACAGCTCATGGAGAGGAAATAGAACATGTATTAAATAGACTTGATGAGATTCGACACGATGATGTGCAACTTGATGATGATGATGATATGAAAATTCTTCTAAATGATGTTGGAGTTTCTCAAAATTATAATGCATCAATGAATTTCGACGAATCTCACTTTAGTTTCAATGACCAATTTGCGGAATTGAAGGAAGCAGAGATGCCTATATGTCATGGAATTAGTAAAATGCCACGTTTGAACTTTTTTTCTGAAATTGTTTAGAATGAAGGTTACAAATCGAGCGACATCAAAAATGATGACAGATATCCTTACATTAATTGGAGAGTTTTTGGACCATTCAGACAAGTTTCCAAAAGATTGGCGAGCTACGAAAAAAATTATTAGTTCGTTGGGCTTAAAGTGCGAGAAAATTGATGTGTGTCCAAATGATTGTACTCTCTTTTGGAAGGAAAATGAAAATCTATATACTTGTTCTGAGTGTGGATCATCGAGATTTAAAGTGGATACCAATGGAAAAAAGAATCGACCAACTAAAATATTTTGATACTTTCCATTAATTCCTAGATTACAAAGGTTATTCACCTCAAATAAGACATCTAAACTGATGAGATGGCATGGTGAAGGACGCAAATATGATCCCAATGGAATAATGCATCATCCTACGGATAGTGAAGAATGGATGCAGTTTGACAGTAAGTATCCCGCATTTGCTTTTGATCTTCGAAGTGTTCGTCTTGGCTTGGCGAGTGATGGTTTCAATCCATTCGGTAATATGAATGTGAACTACACAATATGGCCAGTGGTACTTGTTACTTATAACTTACCACCATGGTTGTGTAAGCGGTCATCATTTATGATGCTTACCTTACTGGTACAAGGACCATCTGCACCGAGAAATGCCATAGATGTATATTTACAACCACTACTCGATGAATTGAAGTCATTATGGACAGTTGGGGTCGAGACATTTGATGCATCAACAAATGATATGTTTAACTTACGTACAGCTTACTTTGGATTATTAATGATTTTCCAGCATATGCGAACTTATCAGGTTGGAGTACAAGGAAGGGTAGCTTGTCCCATTTGCATGGATGGTACATATGATACGTGGTTGACAGAAAGCGGAAAATTTTGTTATCTAGGCCACCGACGTTTTCTTCCAGTACAACGTCGATGGCGAAAGAAGGTTTCAACATCAAATTTGATGGTACTCCATGCGGTTCAAGCATTAATATGATGAAAAAATCTTCTTTGGAATGTTGGGAAAAACAAAAGAAACTTGGAAAAATAAGGTTTGGAAAACCTTTTAAGAATGATATCAAGAAGATTGTAAAAACAATTGGTGATCGCTATGGTTGGAGAAAAGAAAGCATTTCTTTCCATATTTACCCTATTGGAAAGATCTCAATATTAGGCATTGTCTTGATGGACAACATTCTTATTATTCTAAACTTGAATGAAAATCCGAAGGATACTGTAAAATCGGGATTAGATCTACATCAACTAGGAGTGCGGAGTGAACTGCATGCAGTGCAATTGCCAAGTGGAAAGAAGCGCCTACCTGATGCCATTTATACTTTAAATTCTAATGAACGACAACAGATACTTCTTTCTTAAAAAGTGTCAAGGTTTCCGATGGATACTGCTCTCGTTTGTCATAGTGTGAATGAATTGGAGAAGAAGATAACTGGTCTAAGAAGTCACGATTGCCATGTCTACATGCAAGTATTACTTCCCCTAGCCTTACATGCGGTTTTAAGTAAGGATGCATTGGTCCCACTAGTGGAAATGAGTCGATACTTTAATTGTGTTGGTGCAAAAGTTGTTAACGCCATAGAATTAACAAGATGGGAGCATAACATTGCCATTACCCTTTGTAAAATGAAACAAATATTTCCTCCATCTTTCTCTGATGTTATGGTTCACCTTATCATTCATTTAGCAACTGAAGCAAGGATTGCAGGTCCTGTACAATATAGATGGATGTATCCTATTGAAAGATACTTGAAAAATTAAAAGATTGTGTTTTTAATAAAGCTCATCCAGAGGGTTCCATTGCAGAAGGCTTCCTCTGGGAAGAATGTGAAATTTTTGTGCAAGGTATATGGATGGTCCAGATAACCATCTTGATCCTATTATTAGGAACTATACTGGTGATTTTACAGAAAAAAGTGTTTCCCTCTCTGTATTCTCAACAACTGGTAGATCAATGTATAGAATTATCCGAAGAATTCTTACAGATAAAGAGAGGGATTCAGCACATTTGTATCTATTGATGCAAGTAGAAATGATTGACATTTATATTGAGGAGTACAAGAAGATAAACATTGACAAAAAATAGATATCAATTTCATAAATTGGTTTAGGCATTTTGTGCTACAACTTAAGGCAACGGGAGATGAAAGATAGTCCTCTGAAATGGATTTATTATCATGGAAGCCAAACATATTTGCTATATCTCATAATGGATATATAGTTAATGGGTTTCGATTCTGCAAGAATCATTGGATGAAAATAAAAGTACCCAATTATCAGGGGTATTTGTTAAGAGAGAAGAAATTAAGGAATGTGATGGTTTCTATGGTGAAATTATAGATATTGTTGAAGTATACTTTGGGCCTGATCATTCGATTGTTTTGTTTAAATGTAATTGGTATGATATTTTTCGAAGATGTGGCTTTCGTTATACCGATAAGCGGCTCCTAAGTTTGAATAAGAATGCTTGATTAAATTCAAACGAACCTTTTGTACTAGCTTCACAAGTGGAACAAGTATTTTATGTCCAAGATAATGAAATCAAAGACTGGATTATACCTATTCGAACGATGCCTAGAGATCACTTTGATATTCCTGAGGTAGACAGTGAAGATGACAATGATGCTTATCAACACGCTGAAATATAAAGTGTGTCCTGCGTGGTTGACATTGATGTTGTCTTAGTTCAAGGTTCTGCCTACGTTGAAGTAAATGATTGATGGTATGTTTATAATTTATTCAAATAATTAGATTATATTTACTATCATTAAGTAATATTTTTTTGTGAGCTAGATGCCAATTACACGCCAGAGACGTCGTACTTCAGAGTCCGCCCCTGTGGTAGAAGAAGTTGGTGGTACACGAATCAATGATTCAGTGGTTCCTGAGACAACTCAAAAGAATGCAGGATCTTCATGTATATTTATATTTTGGTAACATAGCTTTAAACCATTTTATCTTTAATTATTTAACTTAATATAATCCCATTGTAGTTGTAGTAAAACGTAGAGGGTGTTCCTGGTGTGTTGCCTTAGAGCGTTTGCCTCCTGGGCAGAAGAATTGGGTTGATATCAAGGATGGAGAGGCTGTAGGTGGATATCATCAAAAGTCTGCTAGTTTCTCAGGCATTGTTGTAAGATCTCACATACCACTTTCCATGTTAAGTGGAGGAAAGTATCCAAAGATCTAAAACAAGGCATACTTCGGGAGTAGGCGGTATGTTCAAAATATTATATTACTCAAACTCAAGTCAGTCTGGATAGCTAAACAATCTTAATGAATTTTTCAGACAGTTTTTTTGGGAGATAAATGAAAAGAGTGACAATGACATACTAAGCCATGCAACTGAATTATTCCGTAAATATAGAGTTTATCTAAAGAAAAAGATAATATTATAACTCTAAAAATTTGTTTTATTTACTACCAATCTTTTTATGCTATTTTTTTAAAAAAATATAAGCAGTATTTCGTAGGAAAGGATTTGGCAGTGGTACGAGCTAACGTACATGAGGGCATTGATCCATATGAGTGGCAAGTTCAAGTTAACTACTGGACTACTCCCGGTGCAAAGGTACGATTAATATCTATCAACGCATTGCCTTCTATCCGCTCTTTACAACAGATTTGTAATCTATTTTGTTTCTACTAATCGCAACAATTAACCGCTTTTGTTCCACATTATATTCTCTAAAACTTGAAATCCGTGGATGTAGCTAGCATTATCAAAATGTTCACCTTGCTTCAATTGTGGGGTAATGCAAACAACCTCCACAAAATTAACCAGTACTTTGCAGTGTTTTGCTGCTACAGACGTGTATACCTAATAGATGACTACCGAATGATGCTATGTTGACTCTTTTTTACCCCCAATGAGTCCTATATCCTTGTTGAAAATGTTTCCCTCCAATATCAATCAAAAACACAATGTAGATGTTGTTTTTACATTAATTTCTATTGAAATCGGGCCTGAAAATGGACGACTCATTCATGAATAAATCTATGACGTTGTTTTTACATTCATTTTTTATTGAAATCAGTCTTGAAAGTGAACGGATCATTTTTTTCTGATTAAGATATATCTTACTAGTTATTTAAGATATCGTATTTTACAACAATGAAATTGATTGTTACTCATGGCTAATTCTAATTCAACTAGTTTTTATTTTTTTGTTAACCAATATTTGTTCTCTTATATAGGAAGAGTTAAAGCGAAATACAAAGAATCGAGGAAAGGGTGTCGAGTCTACACATCGAATGGGTCGAAAAAGCATAACTCTAAGTGAAATACAATTTTGTAAGTAGTATTTAATATGATTTGTATGGATCAAAATCATTTATTGTATAACAACATACGAACTTAATTTGATCAGGAGAAAGAAGAGGGCACGAGACACATAGAATGGAGGTTTTTGAATTAACAAAAAGCATTAACAAATAAATAAAACTCCAATCCCATTCACCTTCATTCCCTCTCTGAGCTTGTAGAGCCTTCAGCCGTGTGTGTAAGAGACCACCAGTGACCGAGGTGCTTTACCTGAGGTCGGAGCACTGCAAGAGGAGGAGAGCGAGTCCACGGCGACGCTCTGACGACGTCCTACTCCATGGTCCACCGTCAAGTTCGAGCTGTGCTATTTTATTATTTCTAGGTAGCTGTAATCCGTAAGTTTCATTCTCCACAATTTATTTCGTGTTTTAATAACTATATTATCGTAGATTAGATTAGTTAGCTCACCTGAGCTCTAGAGCTCCGGCCACTGTGTTCACCGTCACAAAGTTGTCTCCGACCACCTCCAATCATCCCATTTCCCCCCTCTTCCATTTCTCCCTCGAACCGATCCATTCAGAGCCCCTGATCTTGCGTAGATCATTCCCTCATTGCTTCTTCCTCTGGCACACGCTGGAGCACCTTCATCTCCGCTCAAATCGATGTAAACCTTGCCTATAATGACCCATATTTGATCACCTCCATGTCGCGTAGCTTCCCATCATCTCTGCAGGTATGGAAGACCCCATCTGAGGGGTCTTGTTTTTTTTTTTGCAAATTTCGACCTGAATTATTGAGAGGCTCAAGGCAGATTGATGAGATCTAATAAAGAGGCGAGGATGGTGATTGTGATGTGGACGAGATCTATGAAGGACTCGAGGCGAATGGAGGCAAAGGGCGGTCTGGAAAATTCGAGGAAGTGGCGGTGGTTGAGGCTCTAACAAGGGTCAGAGGTGAGGAAGGATAGTTGATCGAGGTCAACAATCCTCACCTCTTAATTGGTCCACATCGGATACTATAGGACAAAAGAGTTGTATTTATTGAAAATATAGTACGTTATTTTATAATTTTTATGTATAAAATAAAAATATGTATTAATTTATGTAATATTTTGATATGATTTTTATTTATTTTTATGAGTCAATTTATTACAAGTTACTTTTTACAAGTGTATTTATATGTATATTGACCTATGTTTTACACATTTTATTTTTATTTTATTATTTTATTTCCACATTTTATGTATTTACAACTTATTTTTACATGCATAAATATATTTTAAATATATTTTTCTGATATATTTATACACTTAAATAAATAGGGATCTATATTATATAGGTATCAGTATAGGTATTTCATCTATGTACTTATATAAACTATTTTATTTTTATATTTTCTTTATGATTTTATTCTATTCTAAATATGTGCATATATTATACATAATATTTACAAAATAAAAATATATGAAATTATAAAAATAATAAGAAATAAATAAAATGAATTTTTTATTCAAGTTATACTATACAATAGAGGTCCAAAACCTAACTTTCACACCTTAACTCCAAATTAAGTGAAATCACCTTCATTAAATAGCTAATTAAAGTTATATCCACTTAAAGGTGAATTTGAGACATTTTGAGTTTTTATTGAGGAGATATGGGTTTGAGAAGTTTGGATTTTGGCTTTTTTATTTTGGGTATAAAATGTACACTATATGTTATTTTTGTGTAAATACAATTTTGTATTTTCTATACATTTTTATCTACAACTTTCATGTACAAAGTTATTAATTTGATGATTAAATAATAGATAATAAAATGGGTCCCAAAAACGAATTATTTATGAATAAAAGAATGGAATTTTTATTGTCTTTTTAGCCCTTACATCCCCCTACTTTATTTTTTGTCGACTACATCTATTCTTGACTTGGTATTGGGGTTTAGGGTCATAAAATTACCTATAGAATTTATTCCTTTTTTCTGTTGTTTCTTTATTATTTTATTTTGGCTTTAAATAATGTAATTTATACAATAATTATACAATAAATAATGAATGTTAATTTGTATAAAATAATGATATTTACATGCATTAACTAGGGCTTAAAGACCAAAATGAAAGAATATAGGTGATGAAATGGAGATTCATCACCCCCTATAACTTGCCTTTGCTAGTCCCTAGCAAAAACTTTATGCAATGAGTGCATAAAATAAAAATAAAGAAAAGAAAAAAGAAATAACTTGGAATAATTGTCGACTTTTAAACTAGCCTTTAATAAGGTAAAAGTTTGGAGCTCATAGAAGGGCCTTTGGATTAATGGTGTGTTCAGAATCACATGGAAATCGGGAAGTGTGACATAATAGCCCTTAGTTTCTCTAGTCCTATCATCCAGTCCAATTCACAGCCAGGTCAGAACCATCCTACCTTGAAATAATAGAACCATGTGTGTGAATTTGTTCAGCTCTTCTCAGACAAAACCGCAGATAGATATTCCCTTCTAAGGTCAATGCTCCCGGTATTTACTACTGAATGAGGGAGAAGTTAGAAGAATGGGAAAAGAAGTAGGAATAGACCAGTGTAGTCTTCATTCCCTTGTGAAGTCGGTCAGTGTAACCGATTCTTCACCACGAAGCAAGCTTTTTCTGAAGCTCAATTTTTTTGTGGAATTTCTGGTATATGCTTCTTTGGATATTTTCTTTGACTTCATACATCTTATGCATTCTTATTTGTGCCCCGATGGATATAGCATATTTTTGTTCCACCCATTTTTTGGGGTCTTGGAAAAAGTTGCGTCGGTAGACCATTCCTCATCCGAAGCATTGTCTCAATCCATTTCCAGTCTTTAGATATCATTGTTACCAAAAAAGTGGGTTACTCTAATCGATGATCCCCAAGAATTGTTTCTGAGCCACCCTTAACGAAGCGTCCTTACATCATCCCGACTTAGACTTCAAGATTTTTCAACAGTCCATCTGAGTTGAGCTAAGTGCTAGGTGAGAGGTTTCCAGTCAAGTCATTTTCTCAAGAGTCATACGGATGGTATGAAAGGTTCTATTTAAGCACGTTGAATTGACTCGTGAACATAGTTTTATGAAACCTAAAGAACTAAGTCAAGGTGACCTAAAATATCTCCACTTCCAATCCTCAATGGGTTCCTCTGAATTAAGTTATTAAGATCCATTCCAAGCTCTAATCTCCAGACTTTATTTGGACTTGTTCAATTGTCTATATCATTCTGAAAAATGGAAATCTATGTACAATGCATGAAAAAAATGTTTTCTAATTCAACTTTCTATTTTCAAACTTTCTGTGGATTTTTAAAAAAAGTTTTGCAAATTTTTATGCAATTTTTTAAAAAGGTTTTGCCAATGTCTTTTGGAATTTTGAATTTTTGCAAATTTATAGGTTTTTTTCAAAAACAAAATATTTTTGGAACAAAAAGGGGGTATGTATAGATATTTACATGGGTGTATACCTTTTTATTTATAGGGGTTGATTTATAGGAATTTACAAGATTTTATATACAAGGTTTGTAAAGAATCTTTATTTGTTCAAATTATGTATATTGTTCTCAAAATAGTTTGAAAATATTTTTGCAAATATTTTGAAACTTATTTTCGTGAAATAATTTGCCAAATAATTTTTACAAATATTTTACAAAATTTGAAAATCATTTTGCAAAGATTTGTCAAACTATTTTGGCAACCATTTTCCAGACCGTTTGAAAATTGATTTCCAAAACATTTTATTTCAAACAAAGAAAAGAAAATTTTACAAACAAAATCTTTTACAAAAGTTGAAAATATTTTGCAAAATATTTTGCAAACAATTTTCAAAATTTTTTTCAAAGAATTTTTTCAAACCATTTTCCAAACATTTTGCAAACATTTTTACCCAATTTATTAATCGGTATATACAAAGAATTTTAATGAATTTTATACATGTATGTTCTTTACACTTAATTAATTCTATTTTAGCCATACTTATTGAAAATATGAAAGTACGAGTTATGGATAAAATATATACAACGTTTATACGACCCCCCTATACTTAGCTTGAGTTATGTCCTCGTAGATCGAAGATAAAAGAAAGGACAGAACTCGTACTGAGTATAGAGAAGCCTATACTACAACGACTAAAGAATAAAGAAAGAATGAATGCGAAGTCGACTGTCCCCACTATACTTAGGATCAAATAATCCTAGTAGACTGTATCTACATGCAGGGAGGGTCGAGGGTGGGAATGAACAATGTCAATGATTTGTCCTGTCTCCTCCTATACTTAGGGTAAAATATTCCTAATATAGACATGAGTATCAACAAAAGAGACAGGTGATAGGACAAAGAATGAACATATGAAGTCACTCACCCCCATATACTTAGGACGAAGCATATCCTAAGTATAGAAGCAATGAGTGAGGAAAACAAATCAGAAAATAGGACGTACATCTGAAAAAATAGAAAAAGAAGAAAATAAGAAAATGAGAAAACTAAAGGAAGAGTTTTTTAGGAACATTATCTGAATCTTTCGATGTTGTTGAGGTTTTGGATGCTTCGTCATTGCATATAACTTGGCCTGAATCGACAACAGCCAAGAAAGTGTCATGCTCAAGGTACGGCTTCAGTAGCTGACCGTTGATGACGAATGGTTGTGCGTCAAGCGATAATTCTAATATCACAATGCTTCCATTGTCACGCACTTATTGCACTCAGAATGGCCCTGTCCATTTACTCTTTAATTTGCCCGAGAATATCTTCACTTTGCATCAAATAGCCACACTTTCTGCCCAATCTCAAAGGTATTTCATCTGATGTACCGGTCATGCTAGCGTTTAACCTTCTCCTTGTACATCAATGTGTTATCACAAACATAGTCTCGGAATTCCAAGAGCTTGTTCAGATCTTCTTTTCTTTTCTGACCACCTTTTCATGAGTCCAAGTTGCATATATTGATTTCCCATAATGATTTGTAGATCAGTTCCATGGGCAGATGGCATGGCTTTCCATACACAAGAGGTAGAGCGACATGCCCAAGGGAGATTTGTAAGCAGTTTTGTATGCCCAAAGGATGGAGTCCAAGAGTTGGGACCAATTCTTTCTGTCCAGCTTCACAAGCTTCTGCAGGATCATCTTTTATTTCTCTGTTTGATAATTCTACCATGCCATTGGTCTGGGGATGATAAGGAGGCACGACTTGGTGCTCGATGTCATACTTCTTCGTTAATTTCTTGACTTATTTGTTAATGAAGTGACTACCCCCATCTAATATCAGTATATTCAGAATCATGAATCGTGATATGATGTTCTCTCTCAGAAAATGACACAATGTAAGGATGTCTGCAGCTTAAACGGGGATGGCTTCAACTCAGCGGCTCGCATAGTCAACAACAAGCAAGATATGCTCGTATCCCTGACTGTTGGGAAAAGTCCCATAAAATCGATGCCCCAAGCATAGAATACATCTGAAATATGAATAATCTTGAGGGGCATGGAATCTTTAGCTTTAAGGGTGTCTCTCAATCTCTGGTAGTCAGTGCAATGTTTCACAAATGCTGCAACATCCTTAAATAGTGTCGGCCACCAGAGGCCACATTGCAGTACCTTCGCTGTCGTTCTGTCTCTAGAGTGGTGTCCACCAAATTCGAGCGAATGACAATGCTCAAGACATGATGATGCTCCTCCTAAGGGATGCATCGTTGTCAAATGCAATATGCACCTTCCCTGAATAGTAGTAGGTCTTCCCATTGGTAGAAATGGATAGTGGAAAAGAATTTATCCTTCTAGATTTTTTCTAATCTTGCGAAACTACATCGGAAATGAGGTAGTTCACGATATCGGCATACCAAGGGAGTGAATCCACGGCTATAATCGACTCGTCAAGAAAAGTGTCAGTGATGGGTGCACTGCTCAGTGGAGGCTCTTGATGTTATATTCTGGAGAGGTGATCTGCTACCACATTTTGAACCCTAGGCTTGTCTTTGATCTCCAAATCGAACTCCTAGAGGAGGAGAATCCACCTAATCAGTCTAGGCTTGGCATCCTTCTTCTATCGTAGGTAGAGGATAACAAAGTGGTCAGTATAGATGGTGACTTTAGATCCAAGAAGATAGGATCAACGCAACCAACTATTCTTTCTATATGACATTGTGATTTCTCTAAGCTGCATCTAGCGTTTTGCTGGCATAGTGAATGGCGTAGGGTGCCTTGTCTTTCCTTTGTCCTAAAACATCCCCAACTGCAAAGTCTGGTGCATCCATCATGATCTCAAAGGGTAGAGACCAGTCTGCTGGCTATAGCACTAGAGCTTGAGTGATGAGCTCCTTCAGTTGATTAAATGAAAGGAGAACCTGTTGATCAACATTAAACATGGTCTCCTTGCCAGCAATTCTATGAGGTCGGGTAATGCGGCTGAAATCTTTGATGAATCTCATGTAGAAACCCTCATGCCCCAGTAATGATCTCACATTTCTTACAGCCTGATGTGGCTCTAGATTAGCAATCACATCCACCTTCGTCGGGTCGACTTCCACGTCATGTTTGGAAATGAGGTGACCTAGCACAATTCCTTCTGTGACCGTGAAGTGGATCTTTTCCCAAGATAGGACAAGATTGACTTCACGACGTTTCTAAAGTACTATGTCCATGTGCTCAAAGACATGTATCAAAATTGTCACCATAGACTGAGAATTCATCCATGAACACCTCAAGAAAACTGTCAACCATCTTGGCAAAAACTACAAGCATGTATCTCTGGAATGTGGCAGGTGCATTGCACAGACCAAGGGGGGCATTCTCCTGAAGGCATAGATGTCGAACGAGCAAGTGAAGTCAGTCTTCTCTTGGTCCTCTAGAGTGATTGCCACTTGGTTGTACTCGGAGTACCCATCTAGAAATCAGAAAAACTCCTTGCCTGATAACCTCTCCAAAACTTGATCGATGAATGGCATAGGGAAGCGGTCCTTCTTTGTTACTACATTGAGGCGGCGGTAGTCGACACATACCCACCAGGATGTCGGTACTCGAGTGGAAATCTCCTCTCTATCATTTGTAACAATGGTGAGCCTAGCTTTCCTCAGAACTACATGTAGAGGACTCACCATTTTGAATCAGAGATGGTATAAATGAAGCCTGTGTCACACCATTTCGTGATTTCTTATATTACTACGTCCCGTAAATTTGGATTCAGTCTTCTTTGAAACTCTCAGGACGGTTTAGCATCTTCTTCCAAGTAGATATGGTGTGAACATAGAGAAGGATTTATCCCACGAAGGTCTGATACATGCCAACCAAGTGCCTTGAAGTTTTTCTCTAGAACCTCGAGAAGTCAAGATTCTTGATCTGGGGTCAGCCCGTTGCTGATGATGATCGGATACATATTCTCCGCACCTACAAGGAAGGCATACTTAAGGCCTGCTGGAAATGGCTTTAATTCTGGTTCTGATATGGCCCGTTTCTCGGTCACTTCAGAAACTATTTTGGTAGGTGGATGATCGGCCATGACTTTGGAGGTTTTGCTTACCTCAGTGGCTTGTTTTTCAACTGACAACGTGCCGAACAGATCTGCAATGAATTCATCATGTTCGGACTGACATGAATCTTCTGAATCAAATAGACACATGATCTAATTGGATTATGTCTCCCAGGTGATATTAGAGCTTGTGTCGACTGTACTTTCCTGGTCCTCCTCAGGAGAGAGGATTTCTAGGGTACATGTGTCATTCAAAAAAAGTTGTGTATCTCTGGTTTCTGTAATAAATTCATAGTCTGCTTTAAGCGGTGCTGCATGACTTTCATTAGATACGACTTTTGGCTCACTGAACATGTCTATGATAACCGTGTTGTTGCTCGAGCTGAACGTGATCTTCCCAGATCAATACTCAACCACGGCCTCTGTAGTGCACAAGAATGGTCGTACAAGGATAATTGGGGTCTTAAGTAAGGGTGCATGAGAGTCCATATCAAGGACTACAAAATCAACAGGAAATTGCATGTCATGTACCTTTACGATAATGTCTTCCAACAGACCTTGGGGTCGCTTGATGGATCGATCAGCAAATTGAAAGATCATGAGTGTCTGCTTGAGTGGACCAAGCCTAAATTCTTGCACTAATGACGAGGGTAGGAGGTTGATGGAAGAGCCGCTGTCAAGCAATGTTCACTCGAAGACTTGATAAAAAATCTCACATCTGATCAAAGGCGCTCCTTTGTCTTGCTTCTTCTGAGGGATGGCTGCAACCGTAGCCATGGTGAGGATGTACTTCTCAACTTGTTGGCATATGTAGTTGCGGTTTGACCGATGCTTGTTTGTACACGCTTCCTTTAAGCCCTTCTTTACAGCTGGCATGTATTCCGTGGTTTGCATTAATGGTAACTCAATAGTTACACAACTCCTAGATCAGATAATGCACCTTTTCTTTTTGCATTTTTTTGGATTTTTGTATTGCATAAGGGAAAGGAATATTCACAGAACTGAAATCAATAACATTATTCTTTTTTACAACAAAATTCTCGTCCATAATGTTTTGTACATTCGGATTTGGAAAAGGTGTACATGATGGAAATGATGGTGTTGATGCTAGTGGACGTGCAAAAACTTCAGTCTCCACTCCGTCGGCTAGTGTTGGATCGGTTGCTGGTGTTGGCTCCTCCATGGATGGCGTGACTTCACGTCAATTGTGATCTTCTTTTTGGTATTTTGATTTTTCTAATTTTTTGTTCTTTTTGCTGAGGGAGATAGTGGCGACTGCCAGCTGGCATGGCTCCTCCTTTTTCCTCACCTGAACATAGAGACATCACGGCTGATGTAGAAGATGATGATTTACCTAACGGAGCTTTATTCTTCTCTTTGATTGTGGCAGACAGAGGCAAGGTTCTATTGCTCCTGAGAGTAACGACATTGGACAAAGCAAAATCACAATCATCTGACTCTACGGGCACATACGGGACATCACATTCTACATGCTCTTTTCTCTTGAAATTATTGGGTTTAGCTTTGAACTGGGACGAGATTGGAGTTTTGGTGGCCGTCAGGACATCTAGCTTTCTTGTCATCTCTACGAGACCCTTTACGAGTTGGGCCAAGCAATCAAGGCTCGGGTTCACAGGAACCACCTCAGAAGGTTCAGTGCGCTGACCATGTTGTGTCAGGTGGTGGGGAGAGTGAGGCTGGAACCGCTAATAGTGTTGCTGAGGAGGAGGAAGCTGATACCATTGGTATGTATAAGGAGGATATTGCTAGTGAGGTGCAACCGCGTACGGGCGATACTGTTGAAGCGGACGGTACTATGGCTGCGAGTATTGTTGTGACTGTCTCCAATTATTGTAATACTATGGAGATTGGCAATGCTGATACTGAGGCCGAGGCTAGGAGGATTGTGCAAAGTGACCACTTAAGATTGAAGGAGATGGCAATCATTTCTCTAAAGGTCGATATTTGACCGACCTCTTGATGCAAGTCCTCTGCATATGAATAGAGATTCAGAGGTGTCGGATTAGTTAGGTCAAAGAGTTGACTTAATGAGATTGAGATAACCAAAGTCCTATGACGCATGTTGTCACGATATAGGCACACATCCTCTGATCGGAGTCAGATGTGTTACTATATCTCTGAGTATGTACATTTGGCAGACCAATAGGTTGATGACCTAATCAAGGTCTATACACCTGCGCGCTGGTGTGCATATAAGGGTATATGAGTAATACGATCTCTTAAAGGGATCATATATGCTCATTTACTAAACCGGAAGACATGAGCTCACTCATGAGATATTGGGAAGAATCAAATTCCTTACACGGTCATCTCGCTTTGGAAGCTTGACTTTGTAAAAGTCGACCAATTCTTGTACATACACGACTTCGGGCGAGGGAGCATGTTCCTGTTGACCTTGTGAGTAATGGCAAGGGATGATGATGTCAACTTTTGATATCCATGAGTTTCAGTGACAAAAGTTCTCTTGAGTCGGCTCATTATATGGTTTAAGTATTTCATGAATTACTGTCGACTCAAAGATTAGACCACTCAAATAAATGTGGCTATCTTCACAAACATGGTCCAATTCATCATAAGCTCCTGAATATTATTTCCTCCTAAGAGCAGTATCAGGGTGGGAGGTGTGGTGAGAATCCAAAGTCGGTTCAACAGTCGGTTTCTCATGTGTCTCTCCTAGGTTTTGTGTATGTGTTTCGTGAGGAGAGGTCTGATCATGTGAAATGGTTGTCTCCTGGTCATGATTGTTGGTTTCAAGCTGGGTTTCCTCAGAGCAGTTTGTGTCATTGAAGGTTTTTCCATTATGATCTGAGTTCGTAAACTTGATGTCTTGAGTTTCACAATTGACAATTGCCTTAGCAGAGCCTAAGGCTTTCCTAAAATGATAGGAGACTCAGACAATTCTTCACGGTGCTCACTATGAAGGATGATAAAGTCCGCTTTGTGCTTGTCACCCCGGAAGTTTACGACGACAGAAACCATTCCTCACGATCTTTTGGTATCTCTATCTGGAAGTTGAACGATCACCCCATCTTTTTGAGTTGTTTAAGCTTGAGTTGATCAAAGATGGTCCTTGGCAGGATTTTTATGTAGAGTCATCATCTAAACAAACATGAGTAAATAGGGTATCCTCAATTTCAAACGTGATTTGATTTAACCGCTTGACTTTACAGCTTTTGGTTTTTCGATTCATCACCAAAGAACTAGCCATATAGATTATATGAAATTCAGTCAGTGATCGCATCTTGTCCGTCTTTCTAGGGTCTAATAGACCCTTTACAAATCTCTTAAGATTGGTCACATACTCTATGGCCTTGATTAATGGAAGCTCTGAGACCAGATTCTTGCAAAATACTTCCGTTTCAAAATTGCTTGTTTTTTTAATTTCCAGGTTTTGTTAATTTTTTGACTTTTTCAGTGTGATGGTCAGTAGGGGGTCAGAGGTCAGTGTTGGTTGTATCCGAGTATATGTCTCATGATGGACTTGTGGTTCGCAAGGTAGAATCTTCACTTCTTCCTAATTTTTTGTTGACTGCATGAGATTATATATTTGTTCAGTCAAAGCGTTTGCTCTATGGTTGATTAGAGCAATCTCATCCTCAAACATCTCATGACTTGGTGCAAAACAATTATACTCCACATGTTTTGACTCTGGCATGTAACTATGAGTGGATTAGTGATTATTCGTTGTATTTGTAATTGATCATGAGGCTTATTTCCTTGACTCTAGATTTCTTATGTACCATCGAAGAAAAATTGGTCATACTCAAGAAGAGAGTCGGCATGAGTAAGAGATGGTTTAAAAGATGGGATGTTCGTAGTAACTGAAAATCGTGTTTCTCTGTCGAGATTGGTTACTCTATTTTCCATCCTCAAATCTGTCTGCTCTATTGTGTTCATTTGAAGGTCAGAATGTAAGAGTGATCTAGTCCAGGGGGTCTAGTCTAGGAAGAAGTGTAGGCATGGGGTGGAGTGAAGGGGGGCGAGGGAAATAATGATTGAGGGGGATCCGTTTCAAAGAGAGGGATTGATGAATCTCGTATTCATCATGCTAAAATTGGTCATTTAGGCTCTATCCCCCATCATCCACCTGTAATTATTCATAAATAGAGCATTACTAGCCATCATGCATGTGTAAATAATATCTGCATGCATAATTGCATTTAAAATTCCTAGTGTAAATTAGCCCAAAAAGCCGCTAACTTCTCATATTTTTAGTTAATTCATCCTAACTCCGATTGACCCCAAACCACCTCCATTGTGTAGATATTACTAACTTTATTAAATAAAAAATACAAAAAATTACTAACCCCTATAAATGTCAAATAATCCCAAAGTCAAAATTCACATCTGACAGACTAAAATGAGCATATCTCCTACATACAGTGTCCGATTTTGGTCTACTCACTTTTAAAGTACTCCATTTTCAAATACCTTCAAAACAAGACCAATTTCATAAAATTCGGAGCTCATTTGTGAAAGTTGGGTTTTGGACCTCTTTTGCGCATTTTAACTTTTTGCCAATTTTGACCTGAGTTTTTATGTGCATAATTAACTCTTTTAATTTTATTTCTTCTTCATTTGTGTCCTTTGATGAAAGTTTTAATAAGAAACTCAAAAATTCAAATCCATATCAAAACTGAATTCAAAGAAACTGACCGAGTCCAAGTGTCCGTTGTCTGTCTGTACAAAATTTGTGTGTTTCTTACTCCTATTTTATTTTCCTAATTTCTTACCCATTAAAAATCCAAAAAAATTAGACTAATGTGTAATTAATTTTCTTGTATTTTATCGTATTTTTCTATATTTTTTATCCCCTCTAAAACAACCAAAAAAATTACAAAACTCCAAAAATCGGTTTTTTTTACACATGGAAAGCCACCAAAAATACCACTTCGCACAAGTGACCTCTTTTGCTCCCAGACCCTTCATGAAAGTTGTAGATCTCGATGAGACGAATAATTCCGTGAAGAAAATTTTTCGATCCGAGGTCTCCTGCTATTTCTTTTCTAATTTAATTCATCTTTAAATTTTGAAATTTTTTTGGGGTGCCACGTGGCAGCCCCTGGGCGTGCCACGTGGCACCCCATCTCTCTCTCCTGACCCACCATCGGGTCACGTGCCTAGCACGTGACCCATCATCTCCCACCTCCAGCCGTTGCTGCCCCCCCCTCCGCCGTTACCTACCTTCCCCTTCCATAACCGATGGCCTTCAAACCACATCGCCTCCGGCCGTTACGCACCTCCTCCATCACTGTCCAGCCGTTACCACCCCCCCCGCCAGCCCCTATAAACCTTGCCGACCTCCACCTTGGCGAGGCATCCGCCATTGCTCCGGAAGTGGTGACAGCATCTCCGCCAGGCGTGATCCAGCAGCCTCGAGTGCTGCCATTGCTGGAGGCGCCTGAGGTCTCCCAGGTACAGCCCCTCAGCGTCTCCGCCCTCGGCTGCACAGCAGCTCAGCCGCGCAAAGGCGCGCCGGCCACCTCGCTCCCTCCGCCGGCCTTACAAAGGCCGAGACCAACCCCCCCCCCCTCGCCCTATCGTTTTTTGCCTAACCTTCTTGCAGGTGCTCCGGTAGCCGCAAAGCCCCTTGGCCGCGTCCAGCTCGCAGCCGGCCTCCGCTCCGTCGACCTCCACCTCAGGCCGCCTCGCGCGGCGCCGCCTCGCCTTCACCGCCCCCGCGGCACCTCCGCCTCACGCGGGACCTCCGCCCTCAGCCGACCACCACCACCTCTGCCCCAGGCTCGCCTCGCCGTCGCCCACCGCCTCGCGCGGAGGCTCAGCCTCGCCGTCTCCCTCCGCCTCCGCTCGGCCGTGTGTCGGCCGAGCGCGGCCCAGCTTGGCCGCCCCGCCCCGCCCCGCATCAACTGTGCCCCAAGGCACAGTTGCCGTTGGATCTAGGGACAAATCCCTTGATCTGACGGCCTCCAGGCCGCCACGTGGGCTCCCCCTAGCCAGCCTCCAAGTCTCAAGGCTCGGGCGCCCGAGCCTCTAGGCCTGGCCCGAACCTCAGGCTCGGCACCCGAGCCTCCCGCCTTCCATCCGAGCCTCAGGCGCACGTGCAACACACGTGCGCTCTTTGGGAAATTGCACTTAAGCCCCTGACACTTTCAGAAATTGCAAAAATACCCCCGCCAGAGGTAAATTTCAGAAAGACCCCTCAACTTTTTGCTAGTTACAGATAAGTCCTCCCAGGGACCTCTTTGCAAAGAAAACTTTATTTTATTTACATTTCAGTCCCTGAAATTTCATTTTAGCATATCTTTGTCATACGGACTCCGATTTTAGCATACAATATGTCATTTTGAAGCTATTTTCATGCTCTACAACTTAGCATAGCTTGTGAACAGATCTGAGGTCAATTATTGAGAATCATTATTGAGGATATCTATTGGCTTTTGTAGGCTTATTTTGACATATTTGTGGCACTTTTCCCTTGAGATATTTGATGACTTATTTTGTAGGGATTCGTTGGAGTTAAATTATTATTTGAGGACTTATTTTATGCAGGGGTTAAATTAAGGAGATTGAGTAGACATATTGACTTGTGGACTGCAAACATCTTTTAAGAATATAATTTGAAGAATTTTGGAGATAAAATTGATTGCAGGAATTCTCCGGGATCTATTCACTCTTATTCGCATTATGAATTAATTTGACATATATCTCTGGATTTGATATCTTCTGATCTGTGATTTATTATAGAGGAAATTGATCATCATTGTTTGGATTGGAATTCTAGATCACAGATCCTGAGCATAAATTCTGTTTAATTCCCTTGCATCACATTCGCATAATTGCATTGTATATTTCTCAACACATAAATTAATCGATCATTAACTAATTACTTAATTTGATTTAAGACCACGCAACTAAAAATCACCGTTCCCTGTGTTCGACCTTGGTACACTTACCAAGTAAAAATACTCCACAAAATTCAAAGCTTGTGGTATTTTGACGACCGAAATCCGCCTCCTATACTACAATTCATCCTTATTAAAGAGGCGAAGTTTGCGTTCATCAAATGGCGCCGTTGCCGGGGAACGACGAATTTTTAGGGTTTTAAATCAATTTGATAATTGATTTTTGTGAAAATTAATTTTTGTGCCATTTTTTTTCTCTTCTCTTTTTTTTTTAATTTTGCATTTCTCTCTTACTTCTGCTACTAACCGCAAATTCTCTCTTCGCAGACTTCTGGGAGCTGGATTTCGATATTAATTCAAGGATCTGCTATGAAGACCGAATTTTAATTTTGTGAGAGAGAGCTTAGCATAGGTTTAATTTTTGCAATATTCTCAGGGTCCATCTCTTTGAACCCTTGTAATAATTAAGACTGAACATTCCTGTGGTGTGTCGGGTCTGTTTCAACCCCTTCTGTGTGGTTGGGACCCGACTTGAGTGGCGTAGGACTTAGGCACATATACGCTTGCTTGTTCATTATTGATTGTGCTCGTAATCTCTAGGCCACACTTTTTCACTAATTAAACGCACTATAGATCGTTCAACATTAGCCAAATTTTAAATCAATTCTTCCCGCTAATAGAACTATCTGTTTAGGGCGTTTTTCATCTGTGCATATCATTTAGTGTAAATTTAAAATTCCTTGTCTTGCATCCCGCATGAAGAACGCGAGGATTCACTGTAAGTACTTCTCTTAAGCATGCATCATTGATTTACGCTTGCATTGGCTTTTTCGATTCTCCCTCCTCGAGTTTTACAACTTAGGAATTAACGGAATTGGGACTGCTCGTTAGGCGTGAATTTTTATGCTCACATAAACTACAGTGATCACCTTAATCTAAAATTGGGACTGCTAATCAAGGTGACTGCAAATAAACTGACCTAAAATTAACTCTTGTTTGGTGGAGAGAAACCCACTCATTGTTTGTTTAAGGACAAGATCGCACACCTTAGGGTAGAGCCAAAAACCGAAATACTTCATTCAGACTACTGATTTTAAAAACAATTAGCTACTTTTCAGTGAGGGTCTCGGGTAGCCGTTTACGGTCCGACTTCCCTTAGCAGAGTAGGTGGTTTAGAGGACACCGCGGAAGACACCGTCCTCAAGTAACACGGGTAGCCGTTTAAACGGTCCGTACTTACACCTATACTGGCTGAAAGTGGGTGCAACTAGTTGTATGAACTCGGGACAATCTTTATGAAATATTTCGGCTCCTAACAGCTCCGCTTAATTTGCAAGATTGTCTTGTCATTAAATTAAAATTGAAAAGATAAGCGGCCGAACCCTGACGTGCCTTCATCTGTGTTGAGTGGTGAACTTGAAAATTGGCTTGTGTTTGCTTTGTGTCTGCTTCCTCGTAAAGATTCTCTCCATCCTTCTTGTCTTGTTCTTTTCACTCCTTTGCTAAGGAATCTCTTATCCTTATCAAAAACCTCACTCAATTCCGGCACTTAACACTTAACTCTTCCTTTCTGAAGGTGAATCACAATGCCTCCAAAGAAGAACCCTGGTGACGATGAGAACAACAATGACCCCATCCATGCCCTCTTGGCTAGGATAACCGCTGCCGAACAAACCAATGAACTACTTAGGACGCAGTTGGCAATAATACAACAATGCGAGGCTGCTATGGAAGACACGTACCTCCCAGAATTAGATGAAGATTATAATTGGTTGAGACATGTCCCCCCTGAGGATGCGTTCGAACACAAACCGCATTTCCTGGCACTATATCTTCCTCCGCGACTTCGAGTTAGTCTGTGCTAACCTCTGCCACCCTAAGGTTAGCCAGGACTACATAAGGTTGAGAGCTGTCCCCTTCGCCTTGACTGATAAGGCGTCTTACTGGCTAAAAAATCTAGGGGAAATAGTCACGACATGGGCCACATTCAAGATTCTGTTCTTAAAGAAATTCTACCCAGTTAGTAGAATTAATCAAATGAGGATAAAGCTCACGAGTTTCACCCAACACCCGAGTGAACCATTTCATGAAACCTGGGAAAGATTCACAGACTTAGTACAGAAATGCCCAGGACACGGGATAAGTAAAATGATGCTGGTCCAAAGTCTTGTGAGCGGGCTGAACCCTGAGACTCAAGGGTTGGTTAGTGCATCCTACGGAGGAAGCTACATGGGGTGCCACGAGGACACCGTCTACAGGGTGTTTGAGAGACTTGCTGAATCTAGTCGTGCACAAACCACCAGCCGGGCTTACATAGTCGGCTCCAAAAAGATGGTGAATAATCTGACGACCGATCACAATGCTGACATGGGAATAATAGCTGATAAGCTAACTATGGTTGAGCAGATTTATAAAAAAGGTGGATGAGATCCATAAATCATCTGATATGGAGAAATTAGCCAAATTGCCTAAACAAATGGAGGAATTGGCTGACAGGGTATCAAAGATTGCACCCCCCGCACCCATACACCAAATTCACTACATTCAAGGTCAAGGGGTAGGGCAACATAGCCATTGGGGTGGAGACCAAGTCTTGTCCTCTCAAACTGATGAAACCTCCACTCAGACTGATTTTGAGGAACCTCCACAGGTCATGGAGATAAACGGAGTCTGGTATAATTTGGAACCAGTCAATCGCTCAGGCCAAAACTCTACTCCAAACCCTCGTCCACCGCAAGCCCAGCCCACCTACCAGCCTCAACTATAGCAGAGGCAGCAATATCGCACGGGTTATCAGAACCCGCAACCTCAGCCACAGCAGAACCAACGCCAAAGCCAACAAGGCCAATATCAGCGACCTCAGGCCAGGCAGGGCCAAGGGTCCTCCTCCTCTTCTGCTATCTCTCCAGAACTCCAGCGAGTGCTGGATGAGCTTCATGACATGAGAGTCGACATAAATCGACTCTCTCGTTGGAGAGATGAGGTGACAACACCCCAGACTGTGATTCCAGCTCAAGTACAGGCTAACTCAAATAGCCTTGGACACAATCAGGTATTAATCTCTGACTATTCCGTACCTGAACTTAAGCCCTCCTCAAATAATGACTCTTATCATATCTCTCTTAGGAGCGGAAGGACCGTAACCATGCCTGATCGAGCGAAGGAACACGAAGACATAGCCCCAGTGTCCACCAACTCACACAACCCTGGGGGAATTAACAAAGGAAGACAGGAGGAGAAAGAACAAGTCCCACCCACACCACCCGAATATAATGGAGAGTCTGAGTCTGAGTGAGACAGAGATATGCCACCAAGACACCAACCTCTAACCACAAATTTCCCTGTTTTTAGTCCAAGTCAGAGTCCTGTAAAAATTTCTCATTCAATAAAAGTGATGTTCTTGATCATACCAAGTCCATTCCTTTTCCCCGTGCTCTTACGGCAGGAAAGAAAAAAAACATGAAAAACCAAAAAAATGATGATGAGATGGCCCGCATCTGCAAAGATAATATTAAGGCCACTCTGTCCTTAGACGAGATGATAGAAAGAGACTCGGCTTTTCGGAAATACCTTAAGGTGAGATGCACACCAACTAGGGCCAGCAAACAAACTCCTAGCCGAACAAAGAAACACATACTCTCAGTAGCCACATCTCGTCTTATAAAAAATGAGCTGCCAAGAAAGAAAAGAGACATGGGTGCTCACTTCGTCACTAGCTACATCAAGGAAATCAAGTTTGCAAGAACATTGTTAGACAATGGATCATCCATCAATCTCATGCCCACAACCCTATATGAGCATCTCAATCTAGGTCCTCTTAAGCAATCTACAGCCGTACTTCAATTCGCAGACACCTCAACTAAGCGACCTAGGGGCGAGATTCAAAACATTGTCATCAACATAGAGGGACAAAACTACCCAGTGGATTTTACAATTCTTGACATGGATGTCCCTAGAAATTGGAAAGATTCCCAGATGATACTAGGGCGACCCTTCCTTAGGACCGCAGGAGCTATATTTGATTATACATCCGGGAGAATCCAGTTCGGAAAAGTTGAACTTAAAATGCAGCAAACTAGGTTCCAAAGACCTGACACTGAGTCGAGCACCGAGTCTGAAAAATCAGAAACTGAGACTGAGATTACAGAACCAACACTTGGGTCCTGGAGACAAAACCCAGCCGCTATGATAGAATCAACCTCATCTGGTGAGGAAATTGTTGATGACTTAGTCTGCCAGCTCATCCATGCATCTACCTATACTCTTGGAGACTCAGAGGCCACTCTAGACCTGTCAGTCCATTCTTCTTATGGACAATCCTTGAGTAAGGTACACAGATCGGACGCGGCGATTGCCACACCTCATTCCATCATTAGCGATCCGATCCCTGATACAACCACGATGGTGGCCAACATTGATACACTACAAGAATCCACATCACAACAAGAAACATCACTGATAGGACCAGATTCGAGAAATATCAGTGACTTACCTGAACTGAAACCGTTACCCCCTACACTTAAGTATGCCTTCCTTGCAGGAGAAAAGGGACAATTTCCGGTCATTATCAGCTCACATCTGACCGAAGAGCAGGAGATCCGCCTGCTTAATGTTTTGGAGAAAAACCGCAAGGCTATAGGTTGGAGATTGTCTGATCTCCCAGGGATTAACCCAGCCCTGTGCTCACACCATATTTACTTGGAAGATAATGCTAAACCCTCCCGTCAATGCCAACGTAGATTGAATCCAAACTTACGGGAAGTGGTTAAGACTGAGATTGAAAAATGGTGTAAAGCTGGGTTCATATATCCCATCTCCGACTCCAAATGGGTGTCACCTTTGCATGTAGTCCCGAAAAAGTCGGGACTTCAGATTATCACCAATGAGGAGGGAGAAGAAATTATGACACGGGTACCTACGTCGTGGCGTGTCTGTGTAGATTACAGGCGCCTGAATGCCGCAACGACGAAGGATCACTTTCCGCTGCCTTTTATTGATCAAATCCTGGAGCGATTGGCAGGGAGAGAATACTTCTGTTTCTTAGACGGGTACTCGGGCTACAATCAGGTAGCCATCGCCCCCGAGGACCAGGAGAAGACTACTTTTACATGTCCCTTCGGCACATACGCATTCAAGCGAATGCCTTTTGGGCTTTGCAATGCCCCCGGCACCTTTCAACGGTGCATGATTGCGATTTTTGCCGACATGGTCGGGGATTTCCTGGAAGTCGTCATGGATGACTTCTCGGTCCATGGTGATTCATTCGATGATTGTCTAGCGCACCTGGATCGAGTCCTCCAAAAGTGCAGGGAAGTGAATCTGGTGCTCTCTTGGGAGAAAAGCCATTTCAGGGTGAAAGAGGGCATTGTACTGGGGCATGTCATCTCCAAGAAGGGAATGGAGGTTGACCCTGCCAAAGTTGATGTGATCAAAAAGCTTGAGCCACCTACAAATGTGAAACAAGTACGGTCTTTTCTAGGGCATGTCGGATTTTACAGGAGATTTATCAAAGACTTTTCAAAAATTGCCCGACCGTTAACAGACCTTCTTGGGAAAGACACCGAATTCCTGGTCGATCATAAGTGTCTAGAAGCCTTCGAATTACTCAAGAAAAGAATCATTGAGACACCCGTCCTACAAGCTCCTGACTGGTCTCTTCCCTTTGAGATCATGACAGACGCATCTGATTTCGCTGTAGGGGCTGTATTAGGACAACGAAAAGATGGAATCCCCTACGCTATTCACTACGCAAGCAAAGTTTTAGACCCTGCTCAGAAAAATTACACTGTGACCGAAAAAGAAATGCTTGCTGTGGTTTTTGCCTTGGAAAAATTTCGATCAATACTTCTAAGATCTAAGGTGACAGTTTACACAGATCATTCTGCCATTCGCTATTTAATGGCCAAAAAGGACGCAAAAGCACGACTTCTGAGATGGATTCTACTGCTTCAAGAATTTGATCTGGAGATTAAGGACAAACCTGGCGTTAAGAATGTCGTGGCTGATCATTTATCATGGATTGAACATAACAAAATTCCGGAATCTGAATCCATCCGTGAAACCTTCCCAGACGAGTCAATCTCTGCTATTGACTCACTCCCTTGGTATGCAGACATAGTGAATTATCTCGTCACCAATGAAGTTCCTCAAGGTTGGCCCAGAAACAAAATCGATCGACTCATATCTGAAGCGAGACACTATCATTGGGAAGATCCTTTCCTTTTCTTTAAAGGACCAGATTGCATATGGAGAAGATGTATTCCTCAAGAGGAATATCAAAGTATCCTCAATTTATGCCACACCTTGGAGGCGGGAGGACATCACTCTGGGAAGAGGACCGCTGAGAAGATATTGCAATGCGGATTTTACTGGCCGACCTAGTTTAAGGATGCTTACAATTTTGTGAGGTCGTGCCCCGTCTGTCAGAGAATGGGAGGAACCATTGGTTCCAAAGATGCCATGCCTATGCAACCAGTGATCATCTGTGATGTATTCGATGCATGGGGCATTGACTTTATGGGCCCATTCCCCAATAGTCAAGGATTTGAATATATTCTTCTCGCGGTAGATTATTTATCTAGATGGGTGGAGGCTATCCCTACTCGAGCTGCAGGTAGCAAAAGTGTTTGCAAGTTTTTGAAAGATCATATTATTTCGAGGTTTGGAATTCCAAAAGTTTTAATATCTGATGGGGGAAGCCACTTTGTCAACCGGGAGGTGAAGAAGTTGACTAAGGAATACGGCATCGAGCACCGTGTCGCTACTCCTTACCACCCACAATCCAATGGCATGGTCGAGGTGTCAAACAGGGAGGTTAAAGGAATTTTACAGAAGCTCGTTCGCCCTGACAGGAAGAACTGGTCCCAACTCCTGGACCAAGTTCTGTGGGCTTACCGGACGGCTTATAAGACACCATTGGGAACCTCCCCGTTTAGAATGGTATATGGAAAACCATGCCATTTGCCCGCAGAGCTCGTCCATAAATCAGAATGGGCAATCAAAAAGATTAATTGGAACTGTCACCAAGGAAAGAAGAATCGAGAAATGAATTTGAATGAACTGTCTGAAATTCGAAATCATGCTTATGAAAACAACACCATCTACAAAGACAAAGTCAAGAAATGACATGACAAGAACATTCGAACAAAGATCTTTGTCCCAGGGCAGAAAGTTTGGCTATTTAATGCGAAGTTGAAAATTTTCCAAGGGAAACTGAAATCAAAATGGACGGGACCCTTCATTGTAAGAGAGGTACATAATAATGGGAGTGTTGAGATCTCAGAGACCGCAGATAGCGCGCAAACATCTATGGTCAACGGTCAGCTGCTTAAACATTTTGTCGAATCCAATGAGCAATTAGTACAAGTTGAACAGATCTCCTTCACTCAAGGCATAGATTTTGACGAAAAATTTGATCTGCCCAGATAGCACACCTCTCTGGAACCTACACTCTCTTATACATCCGAAATTCTTCCCGGTTCCCCATCTGTAATTATTCGATTATACTTAGGCTGACCTGAACCTAAGTATAGGGGGACCGCTACCATTGTTTATACATTACTACTCTTCTTTTGTTTTTAGTCCTTCTATATTGAGTACGAGCTATGTCAACATTTCACTTTGTGCCATGAGGACATAGCACATGCTAAGTATAGGGGGGTGTGTTTGTATATATTTTATCTACTTTATCCATAGCCCGTACTTTAATCGTTTTTATCTAACATCGGGGATGGGTACAAGTAGTGTGTATAATACCTATTTTTCAAAAAAAAAAAACATTTGCTTTAAAAAAAATCATCACTCATGGTCTTGCATTTCATCAAGCATTTCATGCATTCCTTGGTTGATATATTCCTGACACATTCACTATCACTCAAGGCTTGAGGATTTGTGAGGACACTTGATTTCTGAAATCTTGAGATTCTGAGTTAGCCTGCCTTAGTCATTAGGGTTTTTAGAACGTAATAATCCACACTTCCCTAGTTTGAAAGATTTGAGCGCTATATTGCACTCTTCATCTCTACCTACAAAAAGAATATGATAAGCACAACCACTCCCACAACTGCATGATTGATGAGATGAGTTGAGATATCACTTGAGGAACTAGGACTAGAGATTTGAGTTTGGACCCGATCTGATGATATTCAAGGATGGGATAAAGTTAATGAAGGCTTCAGAAAACCTGAGTGTCAGCAAAAACCTAGCCAGTATGTGAACAAGTTCATATGCTATCTTTTTGATATTGACCTAAGTGCCAGGGTGTGATGAAACTTAATGAAATTTGTTGATCAGTGTGCGCCAATTTTTGGTAAAAGCAGTGGAGCTATCCATCAAAAGAAAAGAAAAATAAATGTCAAAGAAAAGCTCTATCATCCAAAGTCAAATTCCAAATGAGCTTCCACCAATGGCAAGCGCTCCCAAAATTTTCAAAGTGTCCACTTGGACAAAACGCTAATTAGGACCAAGGAGTCGGGCTGACACCATAAAAGGGCTCTGCATCGTAAGCGATACAAGTCTGGGTGTCGAAGGTATCTTAGATACTCAAAAGAGACACACCCCGGTGTACTCCCAGAAAAACAAGTGCAGACGACTCCAAATTCTCTTGACGGACACATTGATCAACAAAATAAAATATATTTGTGTTGAGTAATAAGGCACTCGAGAGGCACCTTGTTCCAATGAAAGGGAGAGAAAATCAGATACAATCCTATGCCCTCCATCAACTGGCCGTCCATATACACTTTCAAGTCTGACAAACTAATGAGACGGTTGACTGAAGCAAGAATAGACTTATTCTCTAGTGTTGAGGATTAGGTCTAGAGGAGGATCTTTGGGACTGGAACTTTGAGAGATGCCCCGACTCGACTCTCATGAAATGCAGTACACTTAAAATCATATCCTTATATTATATGTACAAATAGAGAGTCTGAAAATTAGAGAAGTTGGATTCCTTTTGATTAAAGCTCAAGTGAGCTCAGAATTTTAGGATCACTCAAATTAAGGGTCTTCTCTGAATTAAGCCTTGAAAATTCACATACACAGTCAGTGATGTATTCAACTAAGTCATTCATTCATGCTCAGGGACGAGCATGGTCTAAGTATAGGGGTATGATGAATCTCGTATTCATCATGCTAAAATTGGTCATTTAGGCTCTGTCCCCCATCATCCACCTGTAATTATTCATAAATAGAGCATTATTAGCCATCATGCATGTGTAAATAATATCTGCATGCATAATTGCATTTAAAATTCCTAGTGTAAATTAGCCCAAAAAGCCGCTAACTTCTCACATTTTTAGTTAATTCATCCTAACTCCGATTGACCCCAAACCACCTCCATTGTGTAGATATTACTAACCTTATTAAATAAAAAATACAAAAAATTACTAACCCCTATAAATGTCAAATAATCCCAAAGTCAAAATTCACATCTGACAGACTAAAATGAGCATATCTCCTACATACAGTGTCCGATTTTGGTCTACTCACTTTTAAAGTACTCCATTTCAAATACCTTCAAAACAAGACCAATTTCATAAAATTCGGAGCTCATTTGTGAAAGTTGGGTTTTGGGCCTCTTTTGCGCATTTTAACTTTTTTGCCAATTTTGACCTGAGTTTTTATGTGCATAATTAACTCTTTTAATTTTATTTCTTCTTCATTTGTGTCCTTTGATGAAAGTTTTAATAAGAAAATCAAAAATCCAAATCCAGATCAAAACTGAATTCAAAGAAACTGACCGAGTCCAAGTGTCCGTTGTCTGTCTGTACAAAATTTGTGTGTTTCTTACTCCTATTTTATTTTCCTAATTTCTTACCCATTAAAAATCCAAAAAAATTAGACTAATGTGTAATTAATTTTCTTGTATTTTATCGTATTTTTCTATATTTTTTATCCCCTCTAAAACAACCAAAAAAATTACAAAACTCCAAAAATCGGTTTTTTACACATGGAAAGCCACCAAAAACACCACTTCGCACAGGTGACCTCTTTTGCTCCCGGACCCTTCATGAAAGTTGTAGATCTCGACGAGACGAATAACGTCTGTGAAGAAAATTTTTCGATCCGAGGTCTCCTGCTATTTCTTTTCTAATTTAATTCATCTTTAAATTTTGAATTTTTTTTGGGGTGCCACGTGGCAGCCCCTGGGCGTGCCACGCGACACCCCATCTCTCTCTCCTGACCCACCATCGGGTCACGTGCCTAGCACTTGACCCATCATCCCCCACCTCCAGCCGTTGCTGCCCCCCCACCCCCTCCGCCGTTACCTACCTTCCCCTTCCATAACCGATGGCCTTCAAACCACATCGCCTCCGGCCGTTACGCACCTCCTCCATCACTGTCCAGCCGTTACCACCCCCCCGCCAGCCCCTATAAACCTTGCCGACCTCCACCTTGGCGAGGCATCCGCCATTGCTCCGGAAGTGGTGACAGCATCTCCGCCAGGCGTGATCAAGCAACCTCGACTGCTGCCATTGCCGGAGGCGCCTGAGGTCTCCCAGGTACAGCCCCTCCGCGTCTCCGCCCTCGGCTGCACAGCAGCTCAGCCGCGCAAAGGCGCGCCGGCCACCTCGCTCCCTCCGCCGGCCTTGCAAAGGCCGAGACCAACCCCCCCCCCCCCCCCCCCTCACGCGGGACCTCCGCCTCACGCGGGACCTCCGCCCTCAGCCGACCACCACCACCTCTGCCCCAGGCTCGCCTCGCCGTCGCCCACCGCCTCGCGCAGAGGCCCAGCCTCGCCGCTCGCCGTCTCCCTCCGCCTCCGCTCGGCCGTGTGTCGGCCGAGCGCGGCCCAGCTTGGCCGCCCCGCCCCGCCCCGCATCAACTGTGCCCCAAGGCACAGTTGCCGTTGGATCTAGGGACGAATCCCTTGATCTGACGGCCTCCAGGCCGCCACGTGGGCTCCCCCTAGCCAGCCTCCAAGTCTCAAGGCTCGGGCGCCCGAGCCTCTAGGCCTGGCCCGAACCACAGGCTCGGGTACCCGAACCTCAGGCTCGGCCACCCGAGCCTCCCGCCTTCCATCCGAGCCTCAGGCGCACGTGCAACGCACGTACGCGCTTTGGAAAATTGCACTTAAGCCCCTGGTACTTTCAGAAATTGCAAAAATACCCCCACCAGGGGTAAATTTCAAAAAGACCCCTCAACTTTTTGCTAATTACAGATAAGTCCTCCCAGGGACCTCTTTGCAAAGAAAACTTTATTTTATTTACATTTCAGTCCCTGAAATTTCATTTTAGCATATCTTTGTCATACGGACTCCGATTTTAGCATACAATATGTCATTTTGAAGCTATTTTCATGCTCTACAACTTAGCATAGCTTGTGAACAGATCTGAGGTCAATTATTGATAATCATTATTGAGGATATCTATTGGCTTTTGTAGGCTTATTTTGACATATTTGTGGCACTTTTCCCTTGAGATATTTGATGACTTATTTTGTAGGGATTCGTTGGAGTTAAATTATTATTTGAGGACTTATTTTATGCAGGGGTTAAATTAAGGAGATTGAGTAGACATATTGACTTGTGGACTGCAAACATCTTTTAAGAATATAATTTGAAGAATTTTGGAGATAAAATTGATTACAGGAATTCTCCGGGATCTATTCACTCTTATTCGCATTATGAATTAATTTGACATATATCTCTGGATTTGATATCTTCTGATCTGTGATTTATTATAGAGGAAATTGATCATCATTGTTTGGATTGGAATTCTAGATCACAGATCCTGAGCATAAATTCTGTTTAATTCCCTTGCATCACATTCGCATAATTGCATTGTATATTTCTCAACACATAAATTAATCGATCATTAACTAATTACTTAATTTGATTTAAGACCACACAACTAAAAATCACCGTTCCCTGTGTTCGACCTTGGTACACTTACCAAGTAAAAATACTCCACAAAATTCAAAGCTTGTGGTATTTTGACGACCGAAATCCGCCTCCTATACTACAATTCATCCTTATTAAAGAGGCGAATTTTGCGTTCATCAGGGATCCCCTGAAATGAATAGTATCGGGACATTGTCGTGTACGATGGACCCACGAGGTCTAGGTACGAAGATCAATGTGCCGACATCTTCTCAAGAGAAAGGTGGATAATGATTTGCAAACCTCGATATGCTTGCAATTGCAAGGTCTTTGATGCACACAAGACAAATACAAACCGAATTCGTAGATTCACCCACTCGACACTTGTGAAGGCATGTTAGGGTTCGACTGCTTATCTTATCAATTTTAATTTAATGACAAAACAATCTTTGAGCAGATTCAGCTGAGCTCTATGTGTAGCAGAAGGTGATGAATATGTGATTCATCACATTATCGTTCATTATCCTCTTTATTTAAACTATTCAATAAATTTCGTACATATACCTAAAATTAACTCCTAACTATGTGTAACTAATTAACCCTAATTGAGTGTATATATTGTATAAATTTATATTTTGGTCTCAAAAAAAAAATTAAAATACAAAAAATATTAATACAGAAAGCCGTAAAATAAATGAATTATTCACCCGTAAATAGCTTAAACTTCTTGTATTTTTAATAAATCCATATCAATTCCTTTTCGATTATTTCTTTCTCTAACTTGTATATAAAAATGTATATAAAAATATAAAAATATAAAAATATAAAATAAATTCCACCCTCAATAAATACTCCTAGGTCTCAAAGAGAAAAGGTTGTAACGTCCAACTTTCCAGCCACATTCCTTCTTCGTATGAATTCTAAATTCACCAAATTTACTTTTAAAGTTTAATATAGAAAATTATCTATCCAACGAAAGTGGTTTCATTAAAATCGGAGCTCGTTTGTAAAATATGAGTTTTGAGACCAAGTTTTATATTGTAAATATGTTCCTTTTTTCATTTATTTTATCTTTTTATTAAAAATAAAAAATATTAGATTAGGTTGTAAATATTTATTTTATATTTTATCATACTTTATTTTGAATAAAATATGCAAAAGATAAAAATGTGGTATAGGTACCTAAAAAATACTTTTTGTACAGATGACTTCTTTTGATTTTCGATCTTTCATAAAAGTTGTCGATCTTGTCAAGATGAGCAACTTTCGTGTTGGCTACTTTTTTATTTTATCCCTTTTATTATTTATTTTTATTTTTTACATCTAATTTTTGAATTTTTTGGGAGTGACACGTGGAAGCTCCTGGAGCTGCCATGCATCACCCCATTATATTTATATTTATTTTATTTATTTTTTATCTTATATTATTTATTTGTTTATATTTATTATTACTATTCTATTTAATTTTAATTTTAATCCTTAATTTTTAATTTTAATTAATTTCACTGCCACGTGGCATCCCCAGGGCATGCCACGTTGCCCACCTCTTCCCCCTCCTTCCCGCTCATGCCCCTGCCTTGACCGCACCTCTGCCTTCCCGTCGCTTGTGCCCGACACTACAACCACCTTCGTAGGATCCGTAAGACCCGAGTTGTGACGCCCCTTCCCCTGAAGGATCCAGGTACTTGGCAAATATATCCACGCACAAACATTCCACATTCAAATATTTATTATTCACAAAAGCAGGAGAAAATATCAACATGTATAGGAGTTTAAAAATTTTGCTTCTCATTCAACCTGTTCACATTTCATGCATTTCCATTGCCCATTCATGTCCACAAAGGTATACATGTATGCATAATAAAAGATGTCCACACACACATTATAAATTTTACATGCTATTTCTCTCAAAAGGAACTAAGTACATGAAGCAGTAAAGTAACTACCAACCACTGTACCACAAAAGAAGGTGAAGCTGCATAAAAAATGTTGGTGCCTCCAACAAATCACTGTTGCAAACCTGCGGATCCACACGTAGGTAGGTTATGAGCAAAATTGCCCAATACGATTTAAACAAAACAATACAAAAAGAAATGCATGATATAATTTAAATGTGTGCAAAAGAGAAAGAAACTAGATAACTGATCTCAGAAAGAATTACATTCTAGTTATAAGTATTAGATATGGATATGAGTAACCAAGCTTCGTAAATAGTCTGTGGTCTTGGTCTATATGAGACCTCACACTATGACTCCAAGGCAAAAAGGACGCCTTAGGGTTGAGGTGCCTCCGTAGGCATGCAGCAGGGTACAATGCATCCTAACTAAGTTCCCAACACGTCCTCTCAGCCCCACTTCACAATGATACTTCCGATTCACAATTTAGATTCCAACCCGCGAATCCTCGTGACAACCCGATCCTCTTATACCCAGGAGAACTATGTCTCATTCCCAACTTCATTAACCACATTTCTCGGAACTCCCCTCTTAGTGCTCCCACTCGGAATACTAACCAATGTTGCCTACACTGGCCAGTACACGAGTGTTAACTCTAAGAGAACAAGCGAAACACTAGACCACCAACCATGAATACTTGGCCCACGCTCGAGCACTGGGCTAAAGCACGCAAGTGTCGAGGCCAACACCGTCAGATTAGCACCCCGGTGTGCCAAGCAACATGCCCCCCAACCATCGCAGCTACAATAGCGGTTGTGATCACGATCATCTAGGCTTCTACCTGAGGTCTGCCCTTCCTACCATGTCCCTTATATTGATGACTCTATATATAAATGTCAAGGATTGCCATTCCTAAACAGCGAATTTAAGCTACATCTGTTGGTTCCGAGGAGGATGTAAATAATACTTCAACTGAAAATCTAGATTAAGGTATCACCTGTGATTCTATTCTCATAGATATAACCAATTAATTGCAAATGTAAAGGATCACCAAGAACACAACTGAAAGAATTCAACAACATATTGGGAATAACTCACTGGCATTGGCAATGAGTTCAGTGGCCAAGCTAGGTGGAGAGTTATCTGCCTCAATTTTGGTAGACAGAGCCATATCTTCCTCTGATTTCCGACAATAAAGTTTGAAAAAGAGCATGAACACAAGCAAAACAGTAGTATCAAGACCGTGACTCCACAAAGTAGCCCGATCACCAGCCAAGAGCACTCTCTCTTGGGACTTGCCGATTTCGTCACATATTCCCCACAAAACAGAGCATCATGATGATGCTTAAAATCTACTTCCAAACAATTTGATGAGAATCTCACAACCCTTCTATTTTAACCAGGATTTAGGCAGGAAGGTAGATCTCGGACTAATCTATTGGATGAGATGTCTACAAAACCAAGCTGGCTGTTGTAAATTAGCCACTTAGGTAGAGAACCATTAAACATGTTGTTAGCTAAATTCAAATAACTGATGGTTGGCAGTGAGAAGAGTTCTGTAAGCACAGGGGCCCAAAAAAAGTTGAATGATAAATCAAGGCCCTGGAGATTATTTAAGTTCCCTAATCGCTATGGAATTACACCGATAAAAGAATTTCTACCAAGCAAAAGAGTCGACAGCCGATCAGACATTGAAGGTATCAAAGAATCCAGTTCATTTCCATTTAAATCTAGCATCTCCAGGCTGGTTAACCCACTCAAATCAGGCAATTCAATCGAAATCAAATTATGTGGTAGTGAAAGAATCGCAAGGGTCCTGATTGTTCCAAGAGACTGGGGTATCAGATCCGTTAGCCTATTATCCTTCAGGCTCATAAACGTGAGATTTGTCAAAGAATTGAACCAGTTGAGAACTGTTCCATTGAAGAAGTTCCCCTCCAATGTCAAGGTATGGAGCATCCCCATGGTAGAAATCTTAGGAGGGATGATCAGAGTCCTGCAAGGACATTATACAGGTTTGTCTACACGTCTCCTAGAACAAGAAATATATCCAACCTCAACTCCACAACTCCAATCATGATACTCGACCCCAGCAACTATGCATGTGCGTGTGTGCGCAGATCAGAGCAGCCAGGAGGTTAAAACTGTATATAGATCCCCTTTACCTCATGAAAAAAAAGGATAGGGAATGATTGTTGATGGTCTGGTATATGGGTTAAAGATCGTGTGGAAATCGCGGTAAGAGGAGGGGAACATCGTACCTCAAGAAAATCCGATTCCTCAGAATCTTCGCCTACGAAGAACGGCACGATTAGTGCCCCGCTGATGATGCAAAACCGCACACGAGGATGCCTTGGACCTTCTCTACACGATTGCGGCTTTGGATCGCCGATTCAAAGAACTCCGGAGAGCTTCGGTGAGGGGAAAGGGGAGGAGGGAGAGGTGCTGGTCGAAGGGGAGGGGCTTTGGGGGGTGTTTTCACGCAGGGGAGAGTTGGGTTATATGGGTTCAACCCGGATTCGGATCCGGATTCGGATCCGAATGTGACTTGTACCCCTCCTCGTTAAAATAGTCATAACTCGGGCTCCCTAAGTTGGATTTTTGTGTTCTTGGACTCGTTGGAAAGCTATCGACGAGCTCTACGCAATGGATCTGTCAACTAAATTTTTTTGGACACTGGAATAAAAGCATATTTGCAATCAATCCCAGATTCATCTGGATTTTTGCAGTTAAGTCTCTGCTCGAGTTTCGGGGTTTTTACACAAGCACCCCCGTTGCTATTTCTCTTCCCCTGCAACCACATGCGCCCTTAACCCACTCTCTACAACCGCCTCTCCTCCCCCACGATTCCCCTCTCGATCAACCTCACCACCTCCTCCACATCATGTGACCCCTTCTCCCTTTCTCTTTCTTATCCCTCGCATCCCATGCAATCCCCCACGATCGCCCCATCCCACTTCCTCCACCTCTTCACCTCCCATCTCGACCTAGCTCGCCAACTTCCCTTAAAAGCCCAATGGCCTCCCCCATCGCAGATTATCCACCCATTCTCAGGAGAGAACGAGGTCCAGCTCCCTCTTCCAAGTGACAGTTGGGGTGCGAGGTCGAGCAACAAAGACCTTGACGGTGAGATCCGTGGCCCTTCTGTGTTGCTGTGCATTGCCCAGATCACAGCCAAGCTTCCACCACCGTTGGGCATAGAGGCCATCACCCAAAGTTCATCTCCTCCTCCACAGGCAACAACCTCCACCCGTCTCAGGTAAACCCCTATCCTCTTTCTTTATCCTCTTCCGTTCATCTCTTCCCTGCTCTTCATATTCCTCTTTCTCTTGATCAAGTCCCCAAATCATCCGTTCTACCTACACTCGCAACCATTGCCTCCATTCCGTTCTTTTTCCATAGACCATCTTGTCGCCCCATGGGTTTATACTCTGCCTCTAGCCGCTTCATGACCCCAACAGCTCTCCCACAACCACCTTGGGGCACACGTCGCTTCGGTCTTGATCGACACGCCTCCCATCTCCGCCGTAGGACGTCATGAGCCCGCTCTGCCATCAGCAGCTCCATTACCTCTTCCACTTCAGCTACAGGAACATAGTGCGTCCTCACCTCAACCAACCACCCTTGGCCACCCTCACCGGTCGTGTGTCAACTGGGTTCCCTCCATCGCATAACCTACCTCGACTAACTCAGTCATGCTGCCTTTCCCCGCGATTGTGCTACGTCGCCCGCATCGAGGATCGTCGGTCGCCACTATCTCAATCTCAACTCACCGCAGTCGACATCGCGCCTCCATCGCCTTCATGTATCCCTCGGTCAACTAGGAGAGCATGTTCCACTTGCCCTCTTAGATCATCACCGACAACTGCCCACCGGCCACACCGCCACCTTCTCCTCAGAGCCCCTGCCCCCTTGCACTAATATAGACCGCGCCCCCACCGATGCCTTCCTGACGCGCCAACCGCATCGTGCCTCGCCACCTCGAGTCGCCCACCCTTATCTAAGGACTCCCTGCACGTGTCGCGCTTGTGGGGGAGGGTGAATTCTGCGCGCAGCCCCCGCTCTTCTAGCAATCAACAAGAAGCAGCCCCTCCAGCTCCTACTCACGTCTAAAACACGTGAGCCTTGGCGATTTCGCGTCCAGACCTCTGAAGGATACCAATATTGTAATAGACCCCACCTTCTGGACGCACATGTCGTGCATGTGCATGCGCAGATATTTTGCTTGGAAACCCATGTATTCTTGGAAATTCATGCCATAGCCCATGTAAGCAGCATCACGTGCAATGCAACCCCCTGCCTGGAACATTTGCACAAATACCCATGCAGGTATAGGTAATTGCATCTAAGTCTCGTCAACATATTTTTTTATCAATTTTATTTTTGTAATTGTATTTAGGCCCCTGTGTTTGGACTTCAATTTGAACTTTCATTTAGCATTATTTCATTATTCTAAAAATTGCATCATGTAGAGCAACTCATGCTCTATCATTGTGGATACTGAATATATTTTTATGGGCTATGTTTTATTTGATATAATTATTTTGGTGGAAAATTGTATAATTTATCCACTTGTACTATTCATATTAAATTAATCGATGCTCTAAAAATTCTCAAAAATTCACAGTAGCTAGATTTTAGTGTTCTACATTGTGCCCAAATTTCATGTCATTTGCATGCATATCGAGGTCGGAATAAAATGAATGCTGATTTCATTAATTGATTTTTTAATAAATTGAAAACTCATTATTTTTTTGGTTTAGAATTTTTCTTGGATAGCTCTCATATAGACTCATCTAAGATAATTTTATTTCTGAAAAATAAATTGGTTGATATTTATTAAAACTAATTTTCTCAAAATCACCTAGTCTGCATATTTTATTCGTAATTAATTCGTATTGCATCCGAAAATTCCAAAAAAATATAGTGGCTTAGTCTTGCGTTCAAACACGTTCTATTAAGTTTCATTGGGGTTAGGGTTCATTTGATTGAAATTTGCAGTTTAACCCTTGAAATTTACCAAATTTGCATTTCATTCATTAATTGCGTTAAAAATACAAAAAAATACCTCTCTAAAAACCTGATTCTAGATCGACTATAAATCAACCTAAGGAGACAGTGACCTCCCTGAGTTCGACCTTAGCTTTGTTCAAGTAAAAAAAATTAATCACTCGCTTTAATTGGATAATTAATTAATTTAGTGGTTTTTTATTCATTTGAATTGCTTGCCTACAACATTCAAATTTAGTTCTAATTCCACATATTAGCAAAGGGTAAATACATGTTTTTCAAATGGTCATTGCCAGGGAGGTATGGCTTAGGTTGATTTTTAGAAAATCAAGATATTAGGTTTTCCAGCCCTCGGGTAGCCTAACCCTCTATTTTTATTGTGAATATTTCTCCATTTAATTTCCATCATTTTTTTGTTTTCTTTATTTTTTGTCTATCTCTCTGACCACCTTCTTGTTTTTGTGCGAGGACCCGATAGGACGGATCAGCCGCTTAGGTGGCCAAGCATCTCAAGAGCTTCGGAGGCCGGCTTTTCTAGAGATAAGCCAACTGAATGAACGTATAAATTTAAGATCGAGTCGAGTCGTGAGAGAGTATAGAGAATAGGATTTTTCTGCATTCATTTTATCTTTTGGAATAATTGCATTATTTCTAGCGAAGACCGTTTGGAATCTCACGCGTGTATCAGGACTGAATATTAGACCCTTCGTGGTTGTGTGGTTTGTTTGATGTAGACTAGGACCTACACTTGCGGCAACGTATTTTTTTAGAATATTTAATTGCATGTGCTCGTATTCTATAGGACCACACATCACACTTAAAGAGATGCACTTAGACTGTAAAGCTATTAGTCAAAATTAAATTGTTCATCACTCGCTAATAGAACTGCCTGTCTAGGAACGATTTTAATCATTTGCATTCCATATAGGGTAAAATTTTCAATTCAGTTGTGCATCTTACATTGTAGAGAGTTGGAGGTACTGTAAGTATTCTTACTCAATCATTCATCATTGTTTTCTCGTTCGCATCGGCTTTTTAGATCCCCGCTCTCAGTTTTTCTAACCTAGGATAAAGGAATTAGGACTGGATGGTAGACGTGATTGCTTGTGTAGATTAATTACAGTGACAACTAATCTCTAAAATTGAGATTGCTAATTGAATTGGACAAATAAATTGACTAAATTTAACCCTTATTTACGGGAGAGAAACCCCGCCATTGTTTGAGTTTACTTGCAAGTGAGAGAGAGAGACGAAACTAGGATAGAGCCAAGCCAGGATTTTCATACAGACTATTGGTTCTACAAATATAATTAGCTACTTCTCAGTGAGGAAATATGGGTAGCTAGCATCTAGATTTCCTTAGCTGAATGGGTGGTTTAGAGGACATTGTGTAAGGCTCTGTCCTCAAGTAATGGGCAGCTGTATTTTTACAGTTCGTTATTACTCCCATACTGGTTGAAAGTAGGTGCAACTAGACGTAAGAATCGGGCTAGTCTGTAGGGAAATGCAGGCACCTAACACCTCATTAACTCTTTCAAAGTTTGCATTTATCACCAACTAAAATTGAAAAGATAATTCAGCCGAACCTTTACGGCCCTCACGTGTGCAGTTGGTGAATTTGGGGTTTTTTCTTGCATTTGTTGTGTCTGTTCGTGTGTGGTTTTGTGTACTTGCACGTTTTCTACCTCGATCCGCTTACATTCATTTATTCCTCTTCAAGATGTCGAGATATTGATCTCCATACCCTGACCTCTCTAGTCACTCCTACTCGACCATATACCATTCATCTTCACCTTCTCCGTCTTCCATGTATCCTCCACCATCCACGGGAGACCCTTACCTGTGGTCGGTTCCACCTTGACCCGATTATAAAGTCAGACCTTCGACTGACTTTCCCTCTTCTTTGCATTTCTCACCTACCCTACCTCCTTACACCCCGGATCCACTTCCACCATAGGTTGGTTCACCTTATAGTCGGATGCTTGCAAGAATCCAAGAATAATCTAAAGAGCAAGCTACTGCTGAGATGAATAAATGGCAGAATTACCTACCCCTACATACATCTTTCTCACCTCAAGTTGTGACCGGACAACAATTCATATATACACATCTCGACTTGACCTTAGGGTATAACATGGTCGACCGAACAAACCGAATGGAGAAGCATGCACCATATGATCGTCCTGACTTGATTGACCCTAGTAATCAAGCACACATTGACCAGCCTTCATATCACACATTCGGAGAGCCGACACATGCATGGGCTTGGACTCGTGAGCTAGACTTACCAGCCCCCTATTCATTGACTCCATTATTCGAAGCTTCGACCAATATCTGCCATTCGGATGATCCATACTCGACCCATCATTACATGCTAGAGTCTAGGTATTTTGAGTATGAGACTTCAAGATCTCAGCAGTATCCTCTAACTTAACAGGCTGCTTCCATGATTTGCTATGAGGAATCTTTGGAGGATAAAATTCCTAGGATTGTGAAGAGATATGAATTAATTGAGGATAAATTTAGAAGTGTCATCGACTGACTAATTTCAATTTATTCCAACTTAGGTACGGAAGTGAAGAATGGAATAAGTGGATTTAACGTTGAAAACTTAGAGGACACAAGGAAACACACACTCTGTGCATCTAGAGTCTATTCTACCTCCCTTTTATACTAACCACTTACCTTCCAATCTAGAATATGTACATCCTCCCACTCCCCCTCCTCCTATCAAAAATAACAAAAAAATTAAAAATCCCAAAAAGACCAAAAAATTTTGAAAAATCAGAAAAACTCATAAAAATAAAAAATGAAAAGGACCTAAAAAATTGGATCCTACCCTAAGGAAAGCACTTGATGAGGACTTGATTTATAAGATTCCCTTAATAAAGGCCATAGATCACTTCCCTGACCTCAAACTATTTGTGAGAAGTAAATTGATGCCAAAGAGTTCGGGCAATAAGAGGAGAATGATTGAGAAACATCCGGTGTCTATGCCTGCCTCCTTGGTGATGGGGTGAAAGACTAAGAGCCGCAGAATGAAGCGGTTGCCTAGGGTTGAATGTGAAATCAAAGACACTACCTTTACCCATGTCAGAATCGATGATGACTCACCGATAAATATCCTCCCGACCTCTGTGTTTGACAAGCTCAAACTAAGGCCACAGAAAGTTGAGAGAGATCATTCAGCTAGTTGGTCGATCTATAAAATAGAGGTGAGGAACCATTTCAGTCATCATTACTTTCCAAAGTGCTCTACTCCAGGTAGACTTCACGATCACTGACATTGAGCACCGAGGAGAGTTTACCCAGTCTCCTATTATTCTCAGGAAGTCATTCTTAACCATGCTAAGGCGACTATAGATTGTGAGACTCGAGATATCGATTTCACAGCATTGGGAGCACTCTGACCTCACCCATTCTTTGACACACTATACTCTAAGGTAACGCACAAAGCTGTTGATAGTTGTGACCATCGAAAGGTAGATGAGTCACACCTTTGTGCTACACCTGAGATACCGAATGTCAAGCTGACCATTGGATCAGAGACTCCCCACACATCCATGACTCCCGCTGCTTGCATCACTACCAATGCCAAGCCAACCGAGATCACTGGCACCTATCCGAGGCGTGTGCTGACCCTTCGGGAATATCACGATCTATATGGTGACTCGTCTGATGAGGAACCCATAGTCAGCACCGCACCACATCCTGGACCTGCAATAAAGGAGACAACCAAGACTAAACTGACCCCACCCAAGTGAGAGGAAGTCGAGAATTAATCCCTCGAGGTGTTCCCCGAACCCCTCAAAGCATGTCACCCTCCTCTTCCTCAATGCTTCAGGTTCTAGAAAACCGACTAAGAAAGTTTCCTTCAACATAACAGAGACGGAATTTTCTGAGGAGTCCTCATCAGGTTCGGATGAGGTGATTTATATGAATGAGCTCAGTTTTGTTGTTCTTGAGCCATATCCGAGCAAGCAGACATGTGTCGACTCTCATTGGAAGATCCCTTAACCTCACTATTATTCATCTGAGGATGATTCCGATAGCGACACATATGCATATTACCCACCTCCTCGCTCCCACAAGAAGGTTCGTCACAAACCTTCTTGATCCTTATATATTCTCACCTTTCCTTGTATAGATTTTCTTTATTTTGTTTCCCTCCCTCCATAGTGATTCGTATCACTCGTCCTGGCTCCATATCATTTCATTTTATGGCTATACTTAGGATGACCAGACCATAAAGTATAGGGGGAGAGTGACCCGAGTTTCTTCTTCACCATTCTTTGTATATTCTCCAGATCTCATCAGTTCTCACACTTACTCATGTTCTAGACTTAGGCTGACCGGATCTTAAGTATAAGAGGGATCGATGCCCACCATGCGTATATACTTATCCATTTCTCCTCTTGACCTCAACCGTCCCATTTTTGATCTTCTTCTACACTTAGGCCGAACAACCTAAATATAGGGGGCAGATAGACTTCTTTACTTCCATTCTTTTCACTCTCTTACGCTTAGCACGAGCTATGTCTTTTCCTCGCTTCTTGTGCTCTGAGGACATATCACATGCTAAGTATAGGGGGCATGTATATATTACATATATATATATACTTTTCCTATAGCTCGTACTTTCACGTATTTTTGTATATATTATCTAATAATTACCAGATGGGTAAAAAACTAAAAAAACTTTTTTTGTAAAATATGTAAACTTGTATAATATGGATATTATATACAAGCTATAAAATTTGTATAAAGTATGCATAAATCTTGTATAATCTTGTAAAAGTTTTGTAAAAAAAGTACTCTTTTGTAAATTTATTGTAAAATAGGAGGCATACATAATAGAAAAAAAATATAAATAATAAAAAACTAACTAATAAGTTAAGTTGGTTTGGTCCCTGACACTTACACTTTCACACATGACGTGTGATGTTCAAGGACACTTGGTTTTTGAGGACTTAAGATTCGGAGTTAAACAACCTTAGCCATTAGGGTCTTTGACTTAATTGTTCACACTTCCTCTATCTTAAATATTTGTATGCTATATCGCATACTTAATCTCCTCCCTAAAGAATATGACACATACTTCACATGCATGACTGTAGCTATGATGATAGGAGTTGTGGTTTCACCAAGGGACTGGAATGAGGGATTTGAGTCCGCATCTGATTTTATGATGCTCGAGGATGGGATAAAACCGATGTAACCTTCATGAAACATGAGTGTAAGCAACCATTAGCTGGTATGTGAACAAGGTTTCTTGTACCAATCCTCTTGATCTACCTAAGTACCAAGGTGTGATGAAATCAAACATTTTTGTTGATCAGTGTGCACTAATTTGGTAAAAGCAGTGGAGCTAGCCAAAATTACAAATATATATACTGGAAGAAAAGCTCTGACCATAAAGACAATTATCAAAGAGCTTCCACCAAAGTCGAGCGCTCCCAACCATTGTAAAGTGTCCACTTGGACCACCGCTATTAGGACCAGGAGTCGGGCTAGCACCCAAAAAGGGCTATGCATCGTAAATGCTACAAATCTGGGTGTAGAGAGTATATTAGATGCTCAAAAAAGGCACACCCCGGTGTACTCCAAGGAAAACAAGTGCATACGGCTCCAACTTTTCTTGACGGACACACCGATCAACACCAAAAATACATAAGTGTCAAGTTAATAAGGCACTCAGGTGATTCCTTGTTCCTATGAGAGGGAGAAAAAAACTGACACAGACCTATGCCCTTCCATCTATCGATCGTTCACATTCACTTTTAAGTCTGACAAACTAAAGAGACGGTGGATTGATTGCCCGAACTTGTTTACTCCCTAGTGTTGAGGGTTGGGTCCTTGGGAGAGTCTCTTGTACTGGTACCTTGGGTGACGCTTTGACTCTGCTCTTATGACTGCATCCCACACTTTAATTTCATACTCTTATTATATATGCATATCAGAGAGTCTGAAGATTGAGGAAGTTGGATACGTTATGACTAGGGTTGGGATCAACTTAGAATTTTAGGTTAAAAAAATCGAGAGTCCTTGAATGAATCGAGTCTTGTTCTTCACTTGCACAGTCAGGGGCCTGTCTAACTTATTTTCTATTCTTTGCTCGAGGACGAGCATAGTTTAAGTATAGGGGGATGATGAATATGTGATTCATCATATTAATTGTCGTTTATTATCCTCTTTATTTAAACTATTCAATAAATTTGCACATAATTACCTTAAAGTAACTCCTAATTATGTGTAATTAATTAACCCTAATTGAGTTTACATATTGTATATATTTATATTTGGTCTCAAAAAGAAAGTAAAATATAAAAAATTATTAATAAAGAAAGCCGTAAAATAAAGGAGTTATTCACCTATAAATAGCCCAAACTTCTTGTATTTTTAATAAATCCATATCAACTCCTTTTTGGTTATTTCTTTCTTTAACTTGTATATAAAATGTTTATAAAAAATACAAAATTATAAAATAATTTCCACCTTCAATAAATACACCTAGATCTCAAAGAGAAAAGGTTGTAAAGTCTAACTTTCCAGCCACATTCCTGCTCCTTATGAACTCCAAATTCACCAAACTCACTTTTAAAGTTCAAGTTAGAAATTATATATCCAATGAAAGTGGTTTCATTAACATCGAAGCTCGTTTGCAAAATATAATTTTTGGGATCTAGTTGTATATTTTGTACATATGTTCCTTTATTTCATTTATTTTATCTTTTTATTAGAAATCTAGAAAATTTAGATTAAGTTGTAAATATTTATTTTATATTTTATCTATCTTTATTTTGATTTTTATCTTATTTTTAAAATGTTAAAAAATATGCAAAAGATAAAAATGAGGTATTTTATACCTATAAAGTACCTCTAAAAAATACTTTTTGTACATATGACTTCTTTTGATTTTCGATCCTTCATAAAAGTTGTAGATCTCGTCGAGATGAGCAACTTTGTGTTGGCCACTTTTTTATTTGACTCTTTTATTATTTCTTTTTTATTTTTCTTTACATTTAATTTTTGAATTTTCTATCTTATATTATTTATTTGTTTATTACTATTCCATTTAATTTTAATTTTTATTCCTAATTTTTAATTTTAATTAATATCACCGCCACGTGGCATCCCCATGGTATGCCACGTGACCCACCTCTTCCCCCTCTCCCTCCCTATCACGCCCCTGCCTTGACCGCGCTTTTTCCTTCCTGCCAGTTGCACCTGGCGCTGCAACCACCTCCATAGGATCCGCAAGACCCGAGCACCCCCGTCGCTCTCTCTCTTCCCCTGCAACCACCTGCTCCCTCAACCCATTCTCTGCAACTGCCTCTCCTCCCCCACGATTCCCCTCTCAGTCGACCTCACCACCTCCTCCACATCCCGTGACCCTTTCTCCCTCTGTCTCTCTCATCCCTCACGTACCACGCAATCCCTCACGATCGCCCGATCTGACTTCCTCCACCTCTCCTCCTCCCATCTCAACCTAGCTCGCCAACATCCCTCAGAAGCCCAATGGTCACCCCCATCGCATATTATTCGCCCATTCTAAGGAGAGAACGAGGTCCAGCTCCCTCTTCTAGGTGACAATTGCGGTGCGAGGTCGAGCAAAGAAGACCTTGACGGCGAGATCTGTGGCTGTTCCGTGTTGTTGTGCATTACCCAGATCACAGTCAAGCTTCCTCCACCATCGGGCATCCAGGCCATCACCGAAGTCAAAGTTCATCTCCTCCTCCATAGGTGACAACCTCCACCCGTCTCAAGTAAACCCCTATCCTCTTTATTTATCCTCTTCTTCCTCTTCCGTTCGTCTCTTCCATGCTCTTCATCTTCCTCTTTGTCCCGATCAAATCCCCAAATCACCCACTCCACCGCACTCGTAACCATCGCCTCTATTCCGCTCTTCTTCCACCGACCATATCTCCACCTCGTGGGTTCTTACTCTGCTTCTCATCGCTTTGCGATGCTAGTAGCTCTCCCACAACCACCTAGGAGCACACACCGCTCCAGTCTCGATTGACATGCCTCCCATCTCCGCTGCGGGACATCACGCGCCCGCTCTGCCATCAGCAACTCCATCGCCTCCTCCGCTTCAGGTACAAGGGCGTAGCATGTCCTCACCTCAGCCAACCACCTTTGGCCGCCCTCACCGATCGTATGTCGATAGGGTTCTCTCCTCCATCGCACAGCACACCTCGGCTGACTCAGTCACGTCGCCTTTCACCACGATTGTGCTCCGTCACCTGCACTGAGGATCATCGATCGTCTTGATCTCAGCTCGTCGCAGTCGACACTGTGTCTCCATCACCTTCTTGTATCCCTCGGTCAACCAGGAGAGATTGCTCCACTTGCCCTCGCAGAACACCACCGACAGCCGGCCACCGGCCACGCCACCGCCTTCTCCTCGAAGCCCCCGCTCCCTTGCACCGCCATTGGTCGCGCCCGCATCGACGCCTTCCCGACGCGCTAGCCATACCGTGCCTCGCCACCTCAGGTTTCCTGCCCTTATCTAAGGAACCTCGTGCACGTGTCGTGCACGCGGGGGTGGGTGAATTTTGCGCGCAGACCCCGCTCTTCCAAAAATCAACAAGAAGCCCGCCTCCAGCTCCAACCCACATGCGAGACACGTGAGCCTTGGCAATTTTGCGTCCTGGTTGCTAATGGACACCAATATTGCGATAGACCCTGCCTTCTGGACGCACGTGTGACGCATGTGCATGTGCAGATATTTTGCTTGGAAACCCTTGTGTTCTTAGAAATTCACGTTGTATCTCGCATCAGCAACATCACGTGCAGTGCATCCCCTTTCCAGTAACATTTGCACAAATACCCATGCAGGTATAGGTAATTGCATTTAAGTCCCATCAGCATTTTTTTATCAATTTTATTTTTATAATTGCATTTAGACCCCTATGTTTGGACTTTAATTTGAACCTTTATTTAGCATCATTTTATTATTATAAAAAGTGCATAGTGTAGAACAAATCATGCGTTATCATTATGGATATTAAATATATTTTTATGAGCTGTGTTTTATTTAATATAATTATTTTGGTGGAAGATTATATAATTTACCCATTGTATGCTATTCAATTCATATTAAATTAATCGCTACTCCAAAAATTCTCAAAAAGTCAAAGTAGCTAGATTTCAGTGTGTTCTATGTTGTTCCCAAATTTCATGAAATTTGCATGCATATCGAGGTCAGAATAAAATGAATGGTAATTTCATTAATTGATTTTTTAATAAACCGAAAATTCATTATTCAGGGTTTAGAATTTTTCCTGTATAGCTCTCACATAGACTCATTTAGAATAATTTTATTTCCGAGAAATAAATTGATTTGATATTTATTAATTTTCTGAAAATCACCTAGTCTACATACTTTATTCGTAATTAATTCATATTGCATCTAAATATTCCAAAAAATGCAGTTGCTTAGCCTTGCATTCATACACATCGTGGTTAAGTTTCATTAGGTGGTTTGACACTGCTTCATACCCAAAAAGAAGCGAGCTACGTTTGAGCTAAGCTTGGATACGGAAGTCTTCTTTTGTTTCTCGACGGTGAAGTAAGACCAAGCCCATGAGCTTATTATCCTAGGTCGGAACAAGTTGATAGGACCCCCTTTTTTACGTCCCCATGTCCCCCGGTGTGGCGACATGGGGGCACAAACAAAAATGAAAGAGGGGGTGGGGTTTCTCTCGCTTTTGGCAGTGTGGGTGCTAAAAAAAGATCTTGGAGATTGTGTAATGCTTACTCTGAAACTCTTTGTTTACACAATAGTGATATTCTTTGTTTCTTTGTTCATTTTCGGATTCTTATCTAATGATCCAAGACGTAATCCTGGGCATGAAGAATAAAAAAAGAGATATTTTTCATTTTTCCTAGCTTTTATTATCTATTCCATAGGAATTCATTTGATCGAAATTTGGAGCTTATCCCCTAAATTTTGCCAAATTTGCATTTCATTCATTAATTGCATTTAAAAAATTTACAAAAAATTCCTATCTGAAAACCTGATTCTAGATCGACTGTAAAACAACTTAGGGAGATTGTTGCCTCCCTGAGTTCGACCTTAGGCTTGCCCAATTAAAAAAATTAATCGTTAGCTTTAATTGGATAATTAATTAATTTAGTGGTTTTTTATTAATCCAAATTACATGCCAACAACGTTCAATTTTAGTGTTGATTCCACATAATTAGCAAAGGGTAAATACGAGTTTTTCATAGTGTCATAACGACTGGCCCGAATCTGTATGGCTAGTTACACCTACTTTCAAACAGTATGGCTGTAAGTATGGATCGAAGAACGGCTACCCGCATTACTTCAATACGTTGCCTTACACATTGTCCTTTAACCACCCAATTTGCTAAGGAGACCGTAGTTCCCTCACTGAGAAGTAGTTAGTCATTTTTAAATCCAGTAGTTAGACTGAAGTCTCCAAGTTTTGGCTCTACCCTAAGTGTGCGATCTTTTTCTACAAACAGAGTGGGTTCCTCTCCACCAAACACAAGGTTGATTCTATGTCAATTTTTTGGTCAAATCTGTATTAAAAATCCCGATCTTAAGTTATATCATCACTTGATTAAGTCTACCCAACACAACACACCTAATGATCAGTCCCGGTTTCCATTTATCTTAAGTTATAAAACCAAGGGGAAGAGAGTCAAGAAATCTGATGCAATTAATAAAATTAATGATGCATGCCTAATTTATAAGACTTATAATGATCCTTGCACTTTACATGTGGGATGCAATATAGAAATGAAATTTTATACTAAATGGAATGCCAGTCAAAGAAAATTGTACCTAACAGAGACTTCTAATTAGTGGGAAGAATCATTTTGAATTTGAACTAAGTTAGAACGATCTAAGGTGTGTATTATGAAGGATATGGTTTAATCCTCAAGTGCATCATGGAAGCGTGAGCGTCGTGTCGAATACGACGAAGAATGACTAGTCAACTAGTTATTCTATGCAGCGGAATTTAAAAATTTTTCATGCGATGGAACCGCATGATCCAAGAACGATTCTCGGATCGTTTCATCTAGAACCACAACAAGTATAAAGGAATACATCTTGAAGCGTGGTTGATTGAGTCTCTACGAAAAGAGACCTCCTGTCTCAAGTCGGATCGTCGAAGAAGAAGCTTGTGAGCGCGGGGATGAGTCGCGTGATCCTCGCAATGCAACGAGTTGATCCAAGCATGGTAAACTCATGATCTCGTCGTACGAGATCGAATGTCTTCTTCGTGAGCATAGCACTCCAAGAAGACAGAGAATCGAAGAGCGTCGAAGCAGCTTCGCGGTGGTGAGGGCGTCGACGCCTTTCTCCTCTAGGGTTTGGTGGACGACCACCAAGGAGAGAGGGAGAGGGTTGACGTGTAGAATGAGAGAGAGAGAGGAGAGGAGAGAGATGTGCTTCAAAAGCATAGCCCTAGAGAGCATGATATGCCTCTCTATTTATAGGGCTTTGGGATCCATGGATCTCAATCCATGGGATACATAAAATCAATGGATGAGATTGATTTATGTTCAATCCAATGGTCAAGATTGTTGTTGGTAAAACCAGCAACTAATAATTTAATTTAGATCAAATATATTTGACAAATCAAATATAAATCAATCCTAAATTAAGCCAATCAAATAAGAGAGATTAACCAACATGGAGATTGCATTCCCATGCATCATGGTGGACGACCACCAATTTCCATATTGGTTATGGTGGCCGTCTACTTGATTGCAAGTGGGAGCAATCTCGTGAGATTTTAGGAGATTGCATATCTCTTTGGAAATCTCCATTATTTAATCCAACAACTTTTGTTTTGATTTATTCTTCAAAAATAATTCATAAATAATTTTGAGAATATTGCAATCATGCCATTGGAAATTCGTGAATCACATTCACAACCCAAAACAAAAATATAATTTACATTTTCAATTAATTACACAATATGTATCCAATACACATCAATAATTAATTGACAAATATAAATTATAATTAGCTCTCTCTAATGCATTATAAATCAAATTTATAATATATTATGAATAATTGGATATTGATATCCATATTATTCTTATCCACAATAATTAAATTACATTTAATTATATTGGATAATTTCTACATACAATAAGATAATTAAATCACATTTAATTATCAATTTCTTAATGCTTAGATCTATGGAATTATTCTTGAAATAATTACACAATGTGTATCCAATACACATCAATAAAGAAGCGTCATGGTTATACAGTCGTTTATGATCACATCACCCTCAGGTTTTCCCAACATCTGTACATACTGCATATTGGAAGACCTATGATCATCATGAAGATATAGATCACTTTTATATTGTCATCTTCAGGGTTTGATCACTAAGTTTCTCAATCTTGGTCTTTCGGGATTTGGTATAGATCATATGCTTTCACAAAACATATATCTTACCTTCAAATTCATGTCACGCTTCCAAAGCATGATGACCATGCATGGAATTTGATCAGTCCCAATACCTCATGAGTGAGCTCATGTCTCCCGATTCACAAGTGAACCTGTATGATCCCTTCGAGAGATCGTATTACTCATATGTCCTTACATGCACGACAGCTCGCCGGTGTATAGACCTTGATTAGGTCATCAACCTATTGGTCTGCCAAATGTACATACTCAGACATATAGTAACACATCTGTCTCTGGTCAGAGGATGTGTGCCTTCACAAGTGAACCTGTATGATCCCTTCGAGAGATCGTATTACTCATATGTCCTTACATGCACACCAGCTCGTCGGTGTATAGACCTTGGTTAGGTCATCAACCTATTGGTCTGCCAAATGTACATACTCATACATATAGTAACACATCTGTCTCTGGTCAGAGGATGTGTGCCTATGCTGTGACAGTATTCAACATAGGTCTTTGATTATCTCGATCTCGTTAAGTCAACCCATTGACTCAACTAATCCGATACCTCCGAATCACTATTCCCATGCAGAGGACCTGCATCAAGAGGTCGATCAGATATCAGCCTAATAAGAAAGGATTGCCATCTCCTACTCAGGCTGGAGATCATCACTTGATAATCATTTGATGAAGCTTGATGAGTCCTCTATCTAACTCCTTAGATATTCATCCAAGCATCAACCTCTATGATTCAATCAATGAATTAACAACTATATAATTATCAAGTTGGCCATGGTACATAATCCTTATTGTACAGAAGGACCTTATAGTGCATTCATTCATTTAATCTCAGAAAGGGAGTGAAAAAAATTAATAAATTTTATTGATAAATCATATATTACAATAACATTTATTGCAGGAATGGTTCGCCTCGGGCTCACATTGCTAACATATTATTAGAGTGAAGCGTGGTCCTATGAGTTGCGAACACAAGTAGATATAAAACCTATAAAGCTCTAATACCGCAGGTGCAGGGCTATCTTACAAAGGGCAAACCATACAACTACAAGAGTCCAATGTCCAGTCCTTGATATGCGTGTGAGATTCCAAACGGAATTCGCTAGAAATCAAGCAGTTATCTGAATTATTACAAATTAATAATTACAAAAATAATGAATGAGAAAATCTATCTCAAAGAAAAATGTCTTCGCTGTGTCTCAAGTCGGCTTCAAGAAGTACCACTTCCAAGTCTAGCGATTCCTCACACGAAAACAAAGATTTATATTAGAGGTAGAAAATTTATATACAAAAAAATAAGATAATAAATGCTAAAAAATAGTGAAAATAGAGAAATATTCACATGAAGTGTTCGGGGGTCAGACTACCCGGGTGAATGAAAAACCTAACTCTAAGTTTTCTAAAAATGAACCTAAGCTGTTTGCCTCCCCAATAATGAAGCCATTTGATGATCATAAAAATACACTAATTAATTATGTCGAATTATTATAGTCGAGCACTTAGGATCAATAAAAAATATCCACGCCAATAAATAAATCAATCTAGCAAATGAAGTGCAATTTTATGTATTTTTAACCTAGGAAAGCCCTAGGGTCGACTCAAGGATGCAAAGGAATAACTTAAGGTTCAAATTAGATCACTTAGTACAAGATCTTCGACAAAAAAAACTTTTTTGTATTTTTTATGCACTAATTATGAAATGCAAATTTGGCATGTTTAGGGACTAAAATGCAATTTTCAATCAAATGAAGTTCAAAAATCATAAAACTTGGCCAGAGTGTGAAAAATGATGACATTAAGATACTGTACTTTTTTGGATTTTTTGGATGCAAAATGAATTTATTATGAATAAAATCATACAAATGAATGCAAAAGTAAGTATACTATATTGCAATACGAAAAATAAAAAGAAACAAATCCATAGTTACAGTCCTAGAGTTCATAAGGTTATTTCTTGTGGATGCAACAATAAACAAACAAGAAATGGATAGATGCTTATAGGACTTTTTTGCAAACATAAATCTTATAACTTTTAGTCCATGTTCAGACATGCACATTTTCGATATCCTTTAGGGCATGGCTGGAACTCTGTTTAGGAGGTAATCACCTCTCGAGAATGTAGTTGTGTCATGGTGACGTACAAATGTCAATTACAAGTTGCTATTTGATCTTGGCTTTATACATGCTCAAATCAGGAGCTCACTCCGATTGCGAGCTATCTAATTTTGTCCTCTGCTTCAGGTGGTAGCCCGATGAACTTGGTAGATCTTGGTTTGCTCTTTTACAGCAGTGTGTGTAGCTAATACATAAGTACTAAACCGTCATGAGAGTTTTAGATTATGAGATTCCAGGACCAGGGTGTTTCACGGATGGGGAGCTGTGATGGAGCGCAACTATTTCAGCCTCAAGAGATGCGATGCATGCCACCTCAAAGCTTGGCAGCAAGCTTGGGGAAGTTGCTGCTACGTGGGAGGAGCACCAAGGATCTTGCCTAAGCCTTGTCGTCGCTCGACCTGCTATGTCGATGTTGTCATTGATGACAACAAAAGGAGTTGGATGCTCTTTTCCAGGAGAATGGCGGATGGCCATGACCAAGGGGGGCGACATCTTATGAAGGAGGTGAGGGTAATGACCAGGAGAGGTGGGGGAAGTGGAGGTGGCGCGTAACGACCACGGGCCACATGGTACGCGTGTGGCGGAGGGGGTTAATGGTAAGAACAGCTAGAGGAGGAGGAATGCTGAGGAAGAGAACTATCAAGGGAGGTAGGGGACCACGTGCTATACACGTGGGAGAGAAAGAGAAGAGAGAGGTGAGAGAAAGAAGAGAGAGGGAAGAAATAAATAAAGTAAAAACTTAAATGTAACATAAAAATTCAAAATAAAATAAATAACAAAAAAAATAAAATAAAATTAAGGAGTAAAATAAAGTAAATAATTAAATAAAGATAAAATAAAATAATAAAAGAAAAGAAAATTAAAAAAAGAAATAATATATAAAGTCCAATCAAAAAGTGGTCAACAAGAAAGTTGTTCGTCTCGACAAGAACTATAACTTTTGTGAAGGACCCAAAATCAATAGAGGTCACTTGTAAAAACTATTTTTGGAGGTACTCTATAGATAATAAAATACAACAATTTTGTATTTTTTTTATTTTTTTGTATTTTTAATTTGATTTAATTAGTGGGTTAATACATATATGTAATTAATCTATTTTTTATGGCTTTTAGAGAACTGTAAAATAAAGATGACAAAGATAAAATATGTACAAAGTATACAAAGTCAGAATGTGTGTTTTCTCCTAGTTTTATGATTTTTATGGATTTTAATTCTTGTTGTTCAGTTAGTTAATTAATTAAAGAATAATTTAGATAAAGAATTAGGTTAAAAGTTTATTAACACATAAAATAATAAGCTCAATCAGGGAAAAAATATGGGTTAATTATTTACAGATTTTAAACCCTAATGTTAATACAATTAATGAATGTTAATTAATTGATTTTAAGGAGTTTAATTAGTGATTTATTGAGGGACTTTACTAAAACAACCATATAGAGTAGATGAATCATGGATTCATCACCCAACTCTATCCACGTGGTATGCAAAATAGAATTTTAAACCTATTTACATGACGGTGTGCAATCGACATATCGCCATAAACAGTAGTTGTTATTAGTCGTGAAGAACCTCATGTTAATTTTTCATAAATGAGACCAAAGGTCCGGTCTTCGATGCTACTCGTGCCCGCCACAACAGGTCCTGCAAGCGCTATATGCGACCTCTCTCAGCATGCGGTCTCAAATCCAAATAATTAATAATTATTAATTTAACTAGATCCAAACGTAGGAGACTATATGCACATAATTCTTGTTAGGGTTTGGACCTAATTACTGATACAAGCCACCTAAGATCTAGGGGCTCCATGAACATAAAACAAATAAAAAGAAAGGCAGAAAAGTCAAAACACTGAGAAACAAATAAAACAAAACGGTGAAAGCGTGAGAAAATTGCGACGAAGCCCCCAGGTGAACTATCACCCGGACAACGGACCTCGTAGAGAAGAGTAGTGTCGAAGTCCATAATTACAAATTAAAATGAATAAATAAATCACTCACTCTCTCACAAGAATAAAAGAAAAATCTAAAATAAAAATCTAGTTTAAGTGGTCTCCCTTCTATGTTTGATGCCTCTCCAACTGGTCATGCTATAAGGACCAGTCTCCACCTTACTCAGCTGCATCGTCCTCCTAAGAGGTCGTCTTTGCGTTGCGGACCGTTGCAACAAACACAACAAAAGAGATGCATTAGCATAATGAATCAAATAGCATATTTAAAGAAAATGTGAAATGAGGTCTATATAAGCAGAGATAGAAAAATAAATGAATCAATAAATATGTGCAAGGAAATGAATGAATAAGTGAATAAATAAAAGACAAATAAAAACAAAGTAGGCTACACTACGTTGCTCCCCGACAACGACACCATTTGATGGGCTGGGTATTCTCAAGCAGGTCTAAAATGTATTCTCACAGAGTGCGAGGATGAGTTGTCGTTGAGGCGACCTACAAGAAATCCCCTTAGTCCATCAACAAGTACTCACAATATAACAATAAGCAACGAATAGCCAAAAATGTGAGGCACAATTATTATACTCGACAAACAAAATTGTAAAGCATGTAAGCATGTATGCATGCAGAGGTCGAACAACAAAGAGCAAACTAGGAAGCTTGTGATTATTATTAATCAATGTGTATCATATACATACTTGTCCTTAAGTCTTTTTATGTGAGTTTTTATTATATATTATTTTTTAATTAATTAAATTAATACTAAATGTAAGTATATAGGTAATTTAATAATAATAGGAAGATAGATTATATTAATATATATGATGTACATATATATATATACACACATATATAGGTAGAGATATACACACAAGGCATGTATATATGTATATGTATATATATAAATAATAATTTTTTTAGGTTTTTAATGTTGGTAATTTTTTATTTCTTTTTTATTTTTAAAAATAAAATAAAAATATATTGATATAAAATATACTAGTACATAATATAAGTATATAGATAATATATATAGACATGTAGATAGTATATGGTATATATATCTATGAAAGGTCCAAATATACAAGGAAAATATTTTTAGCATTTTTATATTTTATAATTTTTTTATTTTTCTGGAATTTTTGATAATGTTTATATATTTTTAAAATAAAAAAATCCCAAAATAGAGATTAAATAAATAGGCAGAATCGATTTAAAGATTAAAAATAGTAAAATAAATCAAAATTACTTCAAATCAATTTTAATGCATCCTATAATGCATCCTATATAATATAAAGAAAATTCAGATGTAGAAATGAATATTTTTTGATTTTTTGGAAATTTTTTAGATTTTATCATAATTTTTGAGCTTTTAAATTTTAGACATTTTCTTTTTCTATTTTTAGTTATTTTTGATCTAGAGTAATATAGGTCATAATAAGCAACGTGTAATTTTTTTGTAATTTTTAAAGTCGATTTAATATTTTTTTGACATTTTTAAAGCTAAACAGGGAATTAATACTAACTATTTGAATTTAAATAAATAGATAAATGTCTAAAATGCAAATTAAAAATCAAGGCATGAAAATATGTCATCCCAAGCATTTATGTGTATTTTTGCATAATTAAATGCAAACAATAGCTATTTTTAGCAAAAAATAAACAAGTAATAACATTTAATATTCCGTCAGGGACCTACATGCAATTAGAATAAAGTATACATACATTCCAGAACCACTTCACGCAATCCAAGGGCATACATGCAATTTTTCACAGAACAAATAAATTAAAAACTCTCTAGAAGGGTTTTTTTTGCTAATATACAAGAGTTTAGGGTCCATGCACAATTTTTCCAAAAATGTAACGTTGAATATACAATTTTGTGTATTAAAAATAAATATATAAAACGTAGAGGTATGCCTACAAAATACCCAACTCACGTGGCAAGCCACGTAAGTTGAGCTGGCGTGGTTATATGGGTAAATACATGGAAGTATATGGGGTTATATGCAAATTTTACACATTTATTTGTACTATAGACAAATATTTAAGTACTAAAAAGAAATAAGAAAAGGCGGAACGAGCTTAGTGCAAATTACCCCTATTTACTTGTTGATCGATGGCTTGGTTATCTTCACTTAGACATGTGGCGGCTCCGTGGCACACGATGATGATTCGACGATGATGGCTGGGATTAGATCTAGGGCGGAGATTAGACGATTGGGACTCGCATGATCGGACGCCATATGTTGCATCTGGAGCAAGTCTCTTAATCGAACGGTCCTGGAGTGTCTTGGAAGAACACTCCAAGAATAGGTCCTTGCGTTGCTTTCGTCTACTCCTTCTCTCTGCTTTGAGCTTCTCCTGAGCAGTTGAGATGCCCTTCGGATTCACCTTGATGTTCCGCAGCTGAAGGATGTCTCAAAAGAGTCCGAGCCTCATCGGAGGGGGACTGGAGCGTTGCACACCTGGATCTCCATTCTTAACTTCAAAGACCCCTCATATGGGGTCTTCCAGACTGTAGAGATGATGGGAATCTACGCGACATGGAGGTGATCGAATCTAGGTCGTTATTGGCGAGGTTCACATCGATTTGAGGGGGGATGAAGGTGCTCCATCGTGCGTCGAAGGAAGAAGCATCGAGGGACTGATATACGTGAGATCAGGGGCTCTAAATGGATCAGCTCGAGGGAGAAATGGAAGAGGAGGGAAACATGATGATTGGTGGTGGTCAGAGACAAGCGTGTGACAGTGAACACGGTGGCCAGAGCTCTAGACCTCATACGAGCTAACTAATCTATTCTACGATAATGCAGTTATGAAAACATGAAATAAATTGTGGAAAATGAAACATGTGGACTACAACTACCTATAAATAGTAAAATATTACAGCTCGAACCGGATGGTTGACCAGGGAGCAAGACGTTGCCGAAGCGCCGCTGTGGACCTGCTCTCCTCCTCCTACAGTGCCCCGACCTCCAGGAAAGCACCTTTGTCATCAGTGGGCTTTCACACACACGGCTGAAGACTCTACAAGCTCGAAAAGGGATCGAAGGTGAATGGGAGGAATTAGAGTTTTATTTATAGATAAGTTTTTTTGGCGAATTTCGAGCTGAATTATTGAGAGGATCAAGGCAAATCGATGAGATCTAATGAGGATGTGAGGACGACGATTGTGATGTGAACAAGATCTATGAAGGACTCGAGGCGAATGGAGCCACAGGGCGGCCTGGAAAATTTAAGGAAGTGGGGAACTCGACTCTCTGACAGGGGTCAAAGGCAGGGAAGGACAATTGTCTGAGGTCAACAATCCTCGCCTCCCGATTGGTCCACATCAGACAATACAGAACAAAAGAGTTGGCGTTATTTGAAAATAATTAATTAAAAATAACAAATGATTTTATTAGTTTTTGGGTATAAAATAAAATTTGTTTATTATTTTAATAGTGCTTTAATATGATTTTTATTTATTTTTATTAGTCAAATTCTCACAAGTTACTTTTTACAAGTGTATTTATAGGTATATTGACCTATGTTTTGAACATTTTATTTTTATTATGCATTTTTATTTTATTATTTTATTTTCATATTTTAATATTTACAACTTATTTTTACATGCGCAAATATATTTTTATCATAATTTTTTGATGTTATTTGTACACTTAAATAAATAGGGATATATATTATATATGTATAAGCGCATGTATTTCATCTATGTACTTATATAGATTATTTTATTTTTATGTTTTCTTTATGATTTTATTCTATTCTAAATATGTATATATATTATACTAAATATTTACCAAATTATAAAAATATGAAATTATAAAAAAATATGAAATAAATAAAATGAATATTTTATTCAGGTATACTATAGAAATTAGGGTCCAAAACATAACTTCCACACCTTAACTCCAAAATAAGTGAAACCACCTTCATTAAATAGCTAATTAAATGGTAATTTTGAGGTATTTTAAGTTTTTATTGAGGATATATGGGTCTAGGAAGTTAAGGTTCTGGCTTTTTTTATTTTGAGTATAAATGTACACTGTATGTTATTTTTGCGTAAACTCAATTTTGTATTTTTCTATATATTTCTATGTCGACCACATCAATTCTTGACTTGGTCTCGGGGTTTAGGGCCATAAAATACCTTTGACATTTTATTTTGTTTTTCCTTTTCTTTCTTTATTCTTTTATTTTGGTTTTAAATAATGTATTTAATATAATAATTATATAATAAATAATGAATGTAAATTTGTACAAAATAATGATATTTACATGCATTTAGCAAGGGTTTAAAGGTCAAAATGAAAGAATAAAGGTGATGAAATGAAGATTCATCAGCGAACAATTATTATGTTACTTGGGCAAGCCCAAGGTCGAACTTAAGGAGGCCACTGTCTCCTTAGGTCAATTTCTAGATGATCCAGAACATAGGTTTTCATAGGAATATTTTTTGAATTTTTAAATGCAAATAATGGATGAAATACAATTTTAGCAAAGTGGGTAGTAAAGTGCAATTTCTATTCAAATCATGACCAAAAATTATGAAACTTACTATACTATTAAAAATGATAAAATTAATCAACGGGATTTTTTTGGAATTTTTGGAAACAAAATAGATTAATTATGAATTAAATATGCATGCAAGGTGGTTTTTAGCAAATTAGTTTTAATAAATAGTAATCCTAGTTTTTTTCAGGAAATAAAATTATCCTATATATAATTAATAAGGATCTATCCAAGAAAATTTCTAAACCCTAAAAAATGAGTTTACAGTATCTTAAAAATTAATTACTCTGATCACCACATATTTTATTATGACCTCGATATACATGCAAATGAGCTGAAATTTAGAAACGTTGAAGAACAAAGTAAAAGTTATTTATTGTGAATTTTTGGTAATTTTTGGAGCTACGATTAATTTAATAGCAATTAGAGAACACACGGTGGGTAAAATATATAATTTTCTACCAAAATAATTATATTAAATTAATCGTGTCACATAAAAATCCAACCAAGCATCCACAATGTTAAGCATAAGCAGTTCTATAATATGCAATTTTTGGAATGAAAAAATTGTGATAAAAATGTGACTCAAAACAAAGCTAAAACATAGGGTTCTAAAATAAATTTCAAAAATAAAATTGAAATAAAAAATAATGCAATAAAGATGATTCTTTAATTACCTATCTTTACTAGCGAAATTACGTAATTTTCCCGTACGTGCACGTGTATAGCGTACGATCTAGTCGACGGGGCCTCTTTTAATATTTACTAAATAATGGAGGGCTCATTTGCAATTTTGCCACTGGTGTCACGTGTTGACCACGTGCCTTGGATTCCTTAGGTTGCTTTGCATATTACGGGAATATCAAGGGCCTTGACACAAATTTACCCCACCATCACATGCTCTGCACGTGAGGAGGGGATGAGGGTGAGGAGGGGATGAGGATATGGAGGCAGGCGACCCGAGGTGGAAGGTGGCTATGGGCGTGCAGGCTGGACCAAGTTCTCTAGGAGAACGACGGACGGTGGGGTCAGCTCGTGCAAAGGCAGACGCTGCGAATCGAGGTTGTTGGTTGAGGAAGCGAAGGGGGCGGATCTGGGCTCCAAGGCATTGGCTAAAGGGTGGGCTTAGTCGGAGAGGAGCTCGTTGGAGCATGGGCGAGTGGTGGAGGAGCTCGGCAATTGAAGATGATATGCTCGAGGTGTAAGCTGCTCGTTGGAGACTGGAGCGGTGCAGGTAGATGATGAGGCATGCAGGCGAGGGCAGAGTCAGGGTCGGTGCGGCTGAACATGTAGGTGCTTGAGGCAAGGGTGACTGAAGACGTGGGTTGGCAGAAGGTTGATTAAAGCTGGCGGGTGTGGCTTGGTGGAGCAGCCCATGGGGTGTCGAGATGGTCGGTAGAAGAAGAGCGGAATGGAGGCGATGGTTGTGATGCGACGGGTGGATGGTGTGCAGTCAAGGAGCAAGGCAGTGTTGATACTCACGCCGGTGGCGTGGTTGAGGTTGAGGCGATCGGGGAACAGGTGGGCTAAGGAGGAAGGTCGTGATCTGTGAAGAAGGAAGCAGATATGACAAAAGCATGAAGATGGATGGGTTCGCCGGGGGATGGAGCGGCGGAAGGCTGGCTCCTGTTATAACCTCAATAAATCGATGAGGAGATCTTCGAAACTTTGCGGTGATCAAACACATCGCTATAAAGGAGGGCAGTCCTTCGGATCTCGCCAAGATATGGGGGCAGAACCATCGTCACTTTCCAAGACCCTCCAAGATCTGGCACAACGCGGGGAGCTGAAGCTGTTGGCTCTCGTCCTCTCTAATGGCAAATAGCCACAAAAGTGTGACGATGGATGTGGTCTTATGGGTTGGTAGTTACAGGGGGACCGAGATCAGAGGAAAAGAAGGAGGTGGTCGGGTCTTGCGGGCGGCGGTTGCGCAAGTCATGCGAGCGAGAGGGGGGTGGTTGGGTGCAGTGGGTTTGTGCACAAGAAAGAAAAAGGCGGGGTTGATGGGAGACAATGGAAGAGAGAGAGAGAGAGAGGGAGGCCACACAGGCGAGAGCGAGAAGCGGAGGAGGTGGACGAAGGGGTCGAGCATCGCTGTGAGACGCGAGCAGCTGGAGGCGTGTAGGAGCAGGTCTACAAGGGGGGGGGAGGTCACATGGTGCGCAGGGACGCAACCACGTGGTAAGGAGATAAAAATTAAATTAAATTATTAATTAATTAAATTAAAAAATAAATCAATAAATGAGTAAATAAAATAATAAATAAAATTAAGAAAATAAATTAATTAATTAAAATAAAAACAAATAGTAGTAATAATAAGATAAAATAAAAAAATTGGATAAATAAATAAAATAAAAGTAAATCAAATAAAAGAAAAATAAAAAGGAGGTGACATGTAGCGGTTTCAGGAGCGGCCATGGTCGCTCCCAAAAAAATCAAAAATTAAATGTAAAGAAAAACAATAAAAGGATCTAAAAAGTGAGCAACATGAAAGTTGCTCGTCTCGACGAGATCTACAACTTTCTTGAAGGACTCGACACCAAAATAAATATTGTACAAAAATTATTTTTGGTGGTATTCTATAAATATAAACTACTGCATTTTTGTGTTTTATAAAATGTTATCATTTAAAAAATCAAAACAAAATTAGAGAAAATATAAAACAAATATTCCCAACTTAATAATTTTTTGGATTTTTTAATAGTTAAGAAAATAAAAAAGATAAAATAAATTAAAGGGAAGTATGTATAATATACAATGAGGGGCCCAAAACCCAAGTTTCACATACGAATTATGATTCTTTTGAATTTGGTCTTATTTTGAAGGTAATTGAATGTACATTAATTCAAAAGCAAGTAGGAATCATAGGAGATTGTATGATAGAGATATTCATATTTTAAGGCTCTTAGTCTCAAACTAGGGTTTGCGTTTTATTGATCAATTTTACAAGTTACTATTTTTTGATATTTTTCCTTTATTAGTGTTAGTTATATATACACTATAGAGTTGATTTTTATTCAAATCTGAGTTAGTGAAAAATAAATAAAAACAAGGGGAAATTGCGAATATACATGTGGTATTTACAGGGGAAATTTGGCTTCTTATTTATTGCAAATATGCATGATAAAATGCAGATATTAATTCTAAATGCATGAATGAGAATAATGCAAAATAAATAGAGAAATGCAGCTAATTACTTGGGAACAAAGCTCTATTTTCTTTTATAGTGATGAATCACTAATTCATCATCCCTCTATACTTAAACCTTGCTCGTCTCTGAGCAACTAAAATGAAATGCAAAAAGTGAAATGATTTTTGGGTTCCATGCCAAGGTCATGAACAAAAGGTGAAAATGGAGCCGACTCGACCTTTATATTAATGATGTGGTGGAACCATATTAGGAAGAGGATTTAAGATGTAGTGGCCTTTAAGTTCCACAAGTCTCTATTCAAGTCGCCTCAACAATCAGGTCAGAACAAATCCTCATATGCAAATTCTGATGACTACGAATCTCACTTGTACTGTTTAAGTGAAATATAGCTCTACATAACAGAAATGGCAAAGAAACAATCTCCTCTAACAAGGTAACCCTAATTCCCCGATCTAGCAACTCTTTCCTCGAGGAGCGGGGTATTCCCTTCTAAGTTCAACTGCAACCGGCTCAAGAAGAGGGGGTAGAGAAGAGAATGGACTGTGACAAGTGTAGTCACATATCCGTAGAGCCAAGTCTCCAACTACAGGCTTCCTTAGTATGAGACTTTGAAGCATCTGCCTTGCTTATTCATATTTTTCTCTGACGGGAAATTTTATTTATTTATTTATCTTTTAGCCCATCTGATTTTTTGGAGATTTTCTCTCTCTTTTTTGATATTTACAAAAGTGTAGCATGTACATAAGGAGTTTTTCTTCTTAAGCAAGTAAACTATCCCTCTTTTGAAGCTTTATTGCAACCCACTGCATCCCGTTGTTAGATGTCGGCGCCACTAGACTAGGTTGAGATGCACTACCCTACCTAGAGGAGGACGGGTCTTTCCACCCGAGTGCTACTCCAAGCCAAAGGATTCTCTCTCCTCACCACCTCATCAATGAAGAGCTATTGCATGGTGCTTGTCCAAGTTAGGTCACTGTCTAAAAGAATCGTGTGTGTGTGAAATATTCTACTTCGACCAATCAAAATGACATGTGAACATAGTCTTGTGGACTCAAAGAGTTAAGTCACTCGACATGAAAAGTCTTAACTCCAGTTCCTCTAAGGTTCCTCTAAAATTAAGTAGATTAAGGTCAAATCAAATCCATCCTCGACTTTTATTCATAACTTGGTTCAGAACCTACTAACTTTTCACTTTGCATATGCTATATATGCAAATGAAATACAGATATTATGAAATGCATATGAATGAAGTGCAAGACGATTGGTGCTTTTTAAATGAATGCAATGATGATATGCAAGAGTAAATAAGAAGTCTCTTTTTTTCAAAAGTTTTTTGGGTATACTTCCTATCTTACAACATTTTTACAGATTTATTAGTTTACAAGGATTATACAAGTTTTAGTATACACATTTTACAACTTATATACAATATACATATTATACAAGTATACATGTATTTTACAAAAAAGTTTTTCTGTTCCTTTTTTACCCATCCCATAATTATTGCATAATATATACAAAAATACGTGAAAGTACGAGCTATGGGTGAAGCATATATGTCATATATACACGTATCCTATACTTAGTGTGTGCTATGTCCTTAGAGCATGAGAAGCGAGGAAAAGACATAGCTTGTACTAAGCGTAGGAGAGTGAAAACAACAACAAGTATAGAAGTCAACCCTCTCCCCATACTTAGGTTCTGGGTAGCCTAATTGTAGAAGAAGAGCAAAAAATAGGTTGGTCGAGGTCAAGATGGGAAATGGATGAACATATACACAGAGCAAAAATCGGTTAGGATAGGAGTAAGTGTGAGAACTGATGAGATCTGGAGAATATACAAAGAATGATGAAGAAAAGAAGGAGAGACCCTGGTCACTCCCCCCCATACTTCAGATCTGGTCATCTGAAGTATAGCCATAAAATAAAACGATATGGAGCTGGACGAGCGATATGAATCACTTGGGAGAGAGGGAAAGAAGATTAAGACTATACAAGATGGAGGGAGAATATACAAGGATCAAGAAGGTTTGTAACAAACCTTCTAATGTTAACGAGGAGGTGGGGAATATACAAGTGTGTCGATGTTGGAATCGTCCTTAGATGAATAATAGTGAGGTGAAGGGATCGTGTAACGAGGGTTGATACACGGTTGCTTACTCAGTGGCTTAAGAACAACCGGTCTGAGCTCGCTCATATAAATCACCTTATCCGGATCTGATGAGGACTCCTCAGAAAATTCCTTCTCCGGTATCTTGTAGGAAACTTTCTTAGTCGGATTTCTAGAATCTGAAGCATTGAGAGGGGGAGGAGAGTGATGTGCCTCGAGGGGTTCGGGGGAACACCTTGAGGAATCAATTCTTGACTTCCTCTCACTAGATAACCGACTAGAGGATGGAGCAACCATGTTTCTGGGTGGGGTCAATTTAGTCCTAGTTATCTGCTTTGTTGAAGGTTCAGGATGTGGTGCAGTGCTGACCATGGGTTCCCCATAAGACGGGTCACCATATAGATTGTAATATTCCTGAAGGGTCAACACACGTCTCGGATAGGTGCTAGTGATCTCAGATGGCTTGGCATTAGTACTGATGCAAGCAGTGGGAGTCATGGATGTGTGGGAAGTCTCTGATCTAATGGTCAGCTCGCCAATCGGTATATCAAGTGTAGCAGAGAGGTGTGACTAATCTACCTCTCGATGGTCATGACTATCAGTAGCTTTGTGGGCTACCTCAAAGAATGGGTGAGGTCAGAGCACTCTCAATGTTGTGAAATCGATCTCCAGAGTCTCACAATCTATAGTCGCCTTAGCCAAGGCTAAGACTGGATTCCTGAGAATAATCAGAGACTGGGTAAACTCTCCTCGATGCTCAATGTCAATGATCATGAAGTCTACATGGAGTAGAGCACCTTGGAAAGTAATGATGACTGAAACGGTTCCTCTCGACCATTTTATAGATCGATCAACCAACTGAACGATCTCTCTCAACTTTTTGATTGGCCTGAGTTTGAGCTTGTCAAACATGGAGGTCGGGAGGATATTTATCGGTGAGTCATCATCGATTCTAGCATGGGTAAAGGTAGTGTCTTTGATTTCACATTCAGTCTTGGGAAATTTCTTCACTCTATGGCTCTTGGTCTTTCTTCCCATCACCAAGGAGGTGGCCCTAGACACTAGATGTTTCTCCTTGTCCTCTTATTGCTCGACCTCTTAGGCATCAATTTATTTCTCCCAAATCTTTTGAGGTCGGGAAAGTGTTCTATGGCCTTTATTAAGGGAAGCTTAAGAATCAATTCCTCAACAATGGCTTCCCTAAGGGCATGATCTAATTTTTTTAAGTCATTTTCTATTTTTATATGATTTGTTGGTTTTTCATTTTTTGGGTCTTTTTAGGGTTTCCATTTTTTGTTGTTTTTGATAGATAAAGGAGGGGTGGCAGGATGTACCGACTCTAGGTTGGAAGGTAAGTGGTTAGAAGAAGAGGGAGGTAGAATGGACTCCAGCTGTACAGAGTGTGTGCTTCCTCGCGTCCTATACTAGATTTTCTACATTGAAGCCGCTCATTTTATTCTCCACTTCCATACCTGAGCTAGCATAAAATGAAACTAGTTGATCGATAACATTTCTATATTTATCCTCAATTAGTTTGTATCTCTTAATAATCCTAGAAATGTTATCCTCTGAATATTCCTCATAACAAATCATGTAAGCAATCTGTTCATTCGGAGGATACTGCTGATATCTTGAAGTCTCATACTCAACATACCTAGACTCTGGCATGTAATTCTGGGTCAAGTATGGACCATCTGAATGGCAGATATTGGTAGGAGCCTTGAATACTGGAGTCAATGAACGGGGGGCTTGTACTAGCTCATGAGTCTAAGCCCGTATATGTGTAGGATCTCCGAATGTGTAGTACGAGGGCCAATCAATGTATCCTTGATCACTAAAGTCAATCAAGTCCGGAAAAACAGAAGGTGCAGACCTCTCCATTCTGTTTGTTCTATCGACCAAGTTGTATCCTAAGATCAATTCAAGATGTGGATGTGTAATTTGTTGACCTGTCACATCATTCATATGAGGAGGAAATGAAGTATGCGGGGGTGGGTAATTATACCATTTGTTCATCTCAATAGTGGATTGCACATCAAATGGTTCTTTAATCTAGCAAGCTTTTCGAGAATATGCGAGTCAACCCAGGAAGGAAGTGGATCCGGGTGTAAGAAGGTGGGTAGGTGAGAAATGCGAAGAAGAGGGGAAATTAGTCGAAGTTCTAACTTCATATATGGGGTGTGGTGAAACCGACCACGGATAAGGATCTCCCGATGGTGAATGATACATGGAAGAAGGAGAAGGTGAAGATGAACAACATATGGTCGAGGAGGAGTGGCCAGAGAGGTTAGGGTATGGGGACCAATATCCCCACAACTTCGAGAGATGAAGGCAAGTGGATGGCGTTCGAAAACGTGCAATTGCACATAAGGATACACACACGGACAGACACAAAACAAATGCAAGAGAAAACCCTGGTTTCACCAACTCAACACAACGATCGTCGCAAAGGTCCGACAATTTATCTTTTCAGTTTTAGTTAAGTGGCAAAATAAGAAATCAATTTATTCATGCACGATTTAGATGTGGGTTTTGGGTACTATCCTACGGATGCGTCCTCACCTCTCAACAAGCAATATAAAATGCGTACAATGATGGGGTTTCTCTCCCGAAAGCAAGTGTTAGTTTTAGTCAATTTTTTTGGTCAAATTTGTATTAGAAGTACCGATTTTAAGTTAGATTACCACTAAATTAAATCCACCATACAAGGCACGCTTAACGAGCAATCCTGATTTCTTGTTATCCTAAGTTGTAAAACCACAGGGAAGGGAGTCGAGAAAAACTGATGCAACGATAAAATCAATGATGCATGCCCATTTCAGAGGACTTACAGTGATCCTCGCGTCCTACATGCAGGATGCAATACATAATTGCAATTTTTATGCTATATGGAATGCAAATAATGAAATCACACCTAACAGAAACTTTTATTAGTATGGAAGATTGTGATTTTTCTTTGACTTGATAGAACATTCTATGGTGTGTACTATTAAATGTGAATGTGTGGTCCTAGATTTTACGAGCACAAGCAGATAAAAACCTATAAAAAGCTCTAAGAGTCGTAGGTGCAGGTCTAACCTACGAGCCACTCAAGTCAAGCCCCACTCTCACTGGAGAGTGAAACATGTCTCGACACACCACAAAATAATGTCCAAAGTCTAGATACACACACAAGATCCCAAACGAAATCCGCTAGAAATGTGCAATTATTACACATTAAAAATTGCAGAAAATAAAATCCTAGACTCTATACTCTCTCACGACTCGACTCGATCTAAATTTTTAATGCGGATCTTTCAATCGATTTAATTCTCAGAAAAGCCGACCTCCAATGCTCCCAAGTTGCTCGGCCACCTAAGCGATCGCTTCGTCGCATCAGGTCCCTCGCACAAAAATAAGACGGTGGCCATAGCCAAACATAAAATAAAACAAAACAAAATAAAATAAAATAATGCAAGAAAATAAACAGAGTAATAATTACAAGAAAAATCAAGGGTCAGACTGCTCGGGGGTGGAAAACCTAAAAACAAGATTTTTCTAAAAATCAACCTAAGTCGTGCCTCCCCGACAATGGCGTCGTTTGATAGACTCGTAAATACCCTAGTTAATTTTGTCAGATTATTGTAGTATTCGGGCAATTAAGATCGATCAAAATGACTACTTAATTAATTATTCAATTAAAAGCGATTGGTCAATTATTATTTTACTTGGGCAAGCCCAAGGTCGAATTAAGGGAGGTCATTATCTCCTTAGGTCAATTTCTAGATGATCAGAACTTAGTTTTTCAGAGGAATATTTTTTGCTATTTTTAAATGCAAATAATAGATGGAATGTAATTTTGGCAAAGTTTGGGGACTAAAATGCAATTTTCATTCAAACCATGTCCAAAAATTATGAAACATAGACAGAATAAAAATGATAAAATCAGGCTACTATATTTTTTGGAATTTTTGGAAATAAAATGATTAGTTACGAATTAAATATGCATGCAAGGTGATTTTTAACAAATTAATGTTGATAAATAATAAACCTAGTTATTTTCAGGAACTAAAATTATCATATATATAACTAATGATGATTTATCTAGGAAAAAATCCAAAAGCTATAAAAGTAGAGTTTACAGTCTATTAAAAATTAATTACTTTGATCACAAAATATTTTATTGCGACCTCGATATGCGTGCAAATAAGATGAGAGTGAATAACAAAGTAAAAGTTATATACAATGAATTTTTGGTAATTTTGGCACTAGATTAATTTAATATCAATTAAAGATCATGCAGTGGGTAAAATATGTAATTTTCCACCAAAATAATCATATTAAATTAACGTTTAGTTTCATATAATAGTCCCCTTGCCAGTGCGCCTGCGGGAATTCCGCCTACCTTGTGTCTCATAAAAATCCAACTAAGCATCCACAATATTAAGCATAAGAAGTTCTTGGAATGACAAAATTATGATAAAATGTGACTCAAAGCAACACTAGAACACATGGTTCTAAATAAAATTTCAGAAATAAAATTGAAATAAAAAATAACGCAATAAAAGCACTTCTTTAATTACCTATTTTTATAGGGAAAATTGCGCAATTTTCCTGCACGTGTATGTGCAGGGCGCGTGATCTGGTCATTGGGGCCTATTTTGTTATTTTTTGAATAATGGAGGGCTCATGTGTAATTTTGCCACTGGTGTCACGTGCTGCCTACGTGCCTTGGCTTCCTTAGGCTACTATGTAGATTGTAGGAATGTCGAGGTCCTTGACACAAATTTTCCTCGCCCTTGTGTGCTATGCACGTAAGGAGGGGATGAGGATAAGGGGGCATGTGACCCGATGTGGAAGGTGGCTATGGACGAGCAGGCTGGACCAAGTTCTCTAGGAGAACGACGAATGATGGGGTCAGCTCGTGCGAAGGCGGACGTCACAAGTCAAGGCTGCTGGCTGAGGAAGTGAAGGGGATGGAGCTGGGCTCCAAGGCGGTTGCTGAAGAGCATGTTCGGCCGGAGAGGAGCTCGTTGGCGTACGGCCGAGTGGTGGAGGAGCTCGACGACTAAATATGATCTACTTGAGGTACAAGCTGCTCACTGGCGACTGGAGCAATGCAGGTCGACGATGAGGCATACATGCAAGAGCGGAGTGGATGTCGGTGGGGCCACACACGTGAAGGTGAGGGCAGCTGAAGATGCAAGTTGGCAGAAGGTCGATTAAAGCCAGTTGGCATGGCTTGGTGGAGCAGTCCACGGGGCGGTGAGATGGTTTGTGGAAGAAGAGCGGAATGGAGGCGATGGTTACGATGCGACGGGTGGAAGGTGTAGTCAACGGAGCGAGGTCGGTGCTGATGCTCATGTCAGTGGCACGACTGAGGTCGAGGTGATTGGGGAACATGTGAGTTAAGGAGGAAGGTTGCAATCTGTGAAGAAGGAAGCAAAGATGATGAAAGCGTGAAGATGGACGAGTTCGCCTATGGATGGAGTGGTGGAAGGTCGGCTCATGTTATAGCCTCAAGAAGTAGGTGAGGAGGGATTCAAAGCTTTGCGATGATTGAACACACCGCTACAGAGGAGGATGGTCCTCTGGATCTCACCAACATATGGGGGTAGAACCGTCATCTCTTTCCAAGACCCTCCAAGGTCTGTCACAACGCGGGGAGCTGAAGCTGCTGGCTCTTGTCCTCTCCAATGGTGGATAGCTGTAAAAGTGCGGCGATGGAGGTGGTCTTATGGGCTGGTGATGAATCCATGATTCGTCATCTCAATACGTTGATCTTAGCAAAATCCTTGAGCTAAATCTTAAATAATTGCCCATAAAATCAATAAATTAATAAAATGACTCTTGTAAATAAAATACACTAATTATTATATATTATACTGTACAAAATAAATTAATATTAAAAAGTTGTAAAATAAAGGAGTCTTTCACATGTAAATAGCCCAAACTTCATGTATTTTTAATAATTTCATTTCAATTCCTTTTCGGTTAATTATTTCTCTGACTTGTTTATAAAAATGTATATAAAAATACAAAGATACAAAATAAATTTCATCTCAAATAAATACTCCTAGATCCCAAAGAAAAAACCCCGTAAAGTCCTTCCGGGCCAAATTCTCGCTCCGCAAGAACTCCAAATTCACCAAAACTAAAGTTTAAGTTAGAAAATTATCTATCTGATGAAATTGGTTTCATTAAAATCGGAGCTCGTTTGCAAAATTTGAGTTTTAGGACCTCGTTGTATATTGTACATAATGCAATAAATGTGACTTTATTTTTTCTTGTACAAATCTAACCCTTATTTTTTTTATTTATCTATTAATTTTTTATTGTGTATCTGAATAGATGTCGTAATTAAAAAAATCTCAAAAAATGTTTTGTCATTGAAAATAAGGCAAAGTGACATTGTATATAACGTACATAGTTTTCTTTTCTCATTTTTTAATTTACATTTCATAATTATTAAAAAAACCAAAAAAAAACATCTTTGTGTTCCATTTTATTTCTAGTATTTTACTTTATTTTTATTTTGTAAATATCTTTTATTAAAAATAAAAAAGTTTTATATATTGTTTATTTTATTTTGTAAATTCTCCACTCTTTTTTATCTTTATTTCATTTTATTTTTTAGTAGCCAACTTTTAATTTCTTTTTTATTTTTTTCTTTCTCTACTCTAACGTCTCATTCTACCACCAACTCCCATTCAACTCCATTTTCTTGATCTAACCTCTCATTCAACATCATTTCGTCCGCCACTTTTTTAACCTCCATCTATGTTCTCTTTTTATTCTTCTCTTCATCCTCATTTTCCCCCATCTATAATTCCTATAGATAAAGGAGAGAACTCATTGAGGTCGATCAATGACAGTGTTCCACCACAGTACGAATCGATGACCTCTTTTCAGGCGAGATCCGCAGAGACCACCGTCCCCGCATTGCGAGTTTTCCGTCAATCTCTCAGCTTCGCGGCGCGTCTGCCACGTCGCTCGAGGCCCAGGAGTTCAGCATAGCTGCTCTACCTTTCAACAAAAATTCAGGTAAGTATTCTCTCATTTTCCTTGTTATTTTATTTTATCTAACCTTTTTTCCTTGTTGTTTCACTACGCAATCATTTCTATATCACACCACCACATCCTCATCCTCATTCATGCCCATCAACACCACGCCAAATCACCCATTATTCATCTTCCTTATTTTGTTTTTTCTAAATTAAAAAAATCAAAATCACAATACAACAAAAATCAAAAAAATAAAAAATAAAAATAAAAAATGACACAGCGCGTGGTCGGCACCCCTGCCCTTCATCATCGGCCACTGTTGCCTGCGGCCTTCCTACATCTCCACGCATGCAGGCGCGCCATCCAACCCACCTCCTGCTCATCGCCACCTCCTGGCCTCAACCTGTGGCCGCCTCCTGTACGCAGGCGTCCGTGCCACCGTCATGCCCTCTCCAGCTCATGCTCGCACATCCTCCCTCGCAAACTCCCGCCCGCGACGCGGCCGCTCGCCACCCCCTCCATCGTGTCGCCGACTGCCTCCTCTGTACATGCGCAGCCAACGGCACCACCTGCGGCCTGCAGACCCCAGCCGTCTCGCCCGCACTCGAGAGCTCCGCCACTGCCATCCTCGTCAGCTTCTTGCCTTCTCGCCACCGCACTGTTGTCCCCCACCGACCAACCTTACTTGCCCACGGCCGCGTGCGCGACCCCTAGTCGCAACTCCCATTGTGCCCTAACCGCCAAGAAGGTCCCTTTTTATTTTTTATTTTTATAAAAAAATCCATTCATATTGTATTAGTTTTCTTTATTTGCGAAAACATCCTTGTGCATGTTTTGTATTCAAAGTTTTGTTTTCTAAAATTGCACGGATACCCCTATATTCATGTGTTAATTTTGACATCTTTTTAACATCATTTATTTTAATAAAAATGTCATGTTATTGAGCAACTAATTCTCTATCATTTGGTTATTTATTTCGATTTTTGTGAGATTTGGGTAATTAACTAAAATTGATTTTGTGAACTATTGTATAATTTACCCACTTTGTGGTCATAAATTCATATTCAACTCAGGTTTCTCCAAAAATTCCTCAAAAATCAGAAATGATTCATTAGAATGTGATTTATTTTGTATCCAAATTTCATCTAAATTGGAATACCATGTACCATAAATAAATTGTAGAGTGATTTTAGTAAATGATTTTTAATTAAATCTGCATGCATTATTTTTGCGAAATTCTAACTTTTATGGATTGCATATTAAAATACCTTGTTGAGATAATTCACTCTCTTGATAAATTGACATTATGCATTTATTAAAAATTAAATACTCACCGTCACTCTGTTTTCACTAAAAAAACTCATATATTCTCTGAAAATTCCAAAAAATATTGTATCCTCATTTCATCATGTTTATGTTCCAATAAAATTTTCATAATTTTTGCATTCCGTTTGTGTGAAAAATTATGTGAAAACCCATAATAAATGTGCATTTTCCATTGTTGCATTTTAACCCTTAATTCAAAAAATGTGTTTTGCATTCATCACTAGATTAGGTATTCAGAAAAAATATAATTTGGCTAAATTAGATTAATTTCACATAAAAATTAATTGGCTAAGTTGTGTGTTTTCTTATTAACTTAATTCAACCACATTTTGCATTTGCGTTCATTTTGTATTAAAAAATATAAAAAAAATCTGCATTGGAAACCTAGACCTAAGTACTCTAAATTAACCTAAAGTTGTTCCTTTGCCTCCCTGTGTGCGACTCCGGACTTGCCCGGGATATAACTTTAAACTGAGTCTACTTCACAGTGATAATTGATTCGGTTATGATTAATTGGTTGAGTGGCGTGCTACAACGAGTACCTAATGTGCCCACTCAGGCTGATTCATTAGATGGCATCGTTGTCGGGAGGCAAATGACTTAGGGATTAATTTAGAAAAGTGGATTTAGGTTTTCTCTCACTCAAGTAGTCTACCCTCGAGCCACCTTGTAATTAATCTATTTTTTCTCAATTATTTTTCTGCTCATTTTTTTTATATTTTGTTGTTTATCCCTCTAATATAAAATTTATTTTCCTTGCGAGGGCTCGGTGGACTTGGAGTGCATCAGAGGTCGACGGATGTGACGCGTGCCGACTGTTGAAGAGCAAGGAAATTTAATTCATTTGAGGGCATTTTCAATTTTGTAAATTCGTGTAATTATTGTGTTGTAATAATTTAGGTAATTTCATTTACAATGGCTCTTATTTGTGAGCTCACGCGTGTAAAAAGAGACTTGGACATTATTTTGTGGTGTGTCGAGACCTGTTTCACTCTCCGATGAGGGTGGGGCTCGAATTGAGTGGCGAAATTAGGGATAGGCGATGGTAGTGTAACATCAAATTTGTATGTGACCGTCGTAATTTAGACCACACATATCTTAGAAGATTCACACATCACTTTTGACGAAATGCACTTGGATTGTAGAGCTATTAGTCCAAATTAAATTGTTCATCACTCATTAATAGAACTGTCTGTATAGGAATGGTTTTCTCGTTTGCATCTCATATAGTATAAAATTTTAATTTTGCGTTGCATCCGGCATGTAGAGTGCGAGGATCACTGCAAGTCTTCTGAACTGGGCATGCATTATTGATTTCACTATTTGCATCGGTTTTTCTCGACTCCCTTTCCCTTGGTTTTGAAACTCAGGTTAAAAGGAAATCAGGACTGATCGTTAGGCGTGTCGTGTTTGGTGGATTAATCAAATGATAACCCATCTTAAAACCAAGACTGCTAATCAGAGTTGACAAAAAATGACTAAAATTAAAACTTGTTTTCGGGAGAGCAAAACACTTATTGTATGCTTGTGCTATTGTGATTGTTGATAGGTGAGGACACATCCCTAGGATATTGCCCAAAACCTACTTTTAAGCCTTGCATAATTGGACGTACTGTATTTATCACCTAGTTAAAATTGAAAAGATAAACGGTCAGACTCTTGCAACCATCACTATGTTGAGTAGGTGAACTCAGAGTTTGCTCTTGTGTTTGTCTGTTTTGTGTGTTATTCGGTGTACTTGCATGCTTTCTTCCTCGATTCGCTTCATTCTCCCATCTCTCTTCGAAGTTGTCAGAATATTGGTCATCATTTACTCTTCTTTGATCATATTTCGATCATCTCCACCCTCTTATTCCTCTACATACCCATACCCCGACCGAGAAGTCAAACCTCCGACTGACTTCCCCACTTCTTCGTACTTCTCACTTACCCTACATTCTTACACCCCTGACCCACATCCACCCTGGATTGGCTCACCATATTCTTGTCCGCTTGCTGGAATCAAGGAACAAATCGAAGAGCAAGCCACTGCTGAGATGAATGATTGGCAGAATCAGTTGTCCCCGCAGACGTCATTGTCACCTCGAGTTGGGACCGGACAACAATTGACCTATATGCATCCCAACTTGATCTTAGGGTACAATACGGTCGATCGAACAAACCGAATGGAGAGGCATGCACCATACGACCTTCCTAACTTGATTTACCTGTGCGATCAAGCCCACATTGACCAGCCTTCATACCACCCATTCGGAGATCCGATATATACATGGGATTGGATTCATGCGACCAATGTACCCCCTGTCTACTGACTCCACCTTATGAGGCTCCGACCAACATTTGACATATAAATGGGTCATACTCAACCCAACATTACACGCCTTAGTCAAGGTGTGTTGAGTATAAGATCCCAGGTTCTCAGTAGTATCATCTAACTGACCAGACATCTCTCGTGATGTGTCATGAGAACTTATTAGAGGATGACATTTCTAGAATGATCAAGAGTCCATGTATGAAAGTGGATCATGGATTTTGCGGATTGAATTTTGAAAACTTGGAAGACACCGAATTGACCACATGCCATGTACATATAGAGTCCCTTCTACCTCCCTCTTCTACTAACCACTTTCCCTCCAAACTAGAGTCTGTACATTCTCCTATTCCGCCTTCATGTATCAAAAAGACCCAAAAATGAAAAAAATTGAAAACACCATAAAAATGAAAAATGGAAAAGAACAAAAAAAATGGACCCTGTAGTTAGGGAAGCGATTGATAGAGAGTTGATTTTTGAGACACTTTCCCGATCTCAAAAGATCTGTGAGAAGTGAATTGATGCCTAACAGGTTGGGTAATAAGAAGACAAGGATTGAGAAACACATAGTGTCTATGGCCACCTCTTTGGTGATAGGGAGAAAAACCAAGAGCCGCAGAATGAAACGATTACCTATGTTTGAATGTGAAATCAAAGAGACTACCTTCATCCATGCAAGAGTAGATGATGACTCGCCGATAAATATCCTCCCGACCTTCGTGTTTGCCAAGCTCAAACTCAGATCAAGCAGGAAGATGAGAGAGATCGTTCAGCTGGTTGATCAGTCTATAAAACGATCGAGAGGAACCATTTCAGTCATCATTACTTTCCAAGGTTCTCTATTCCAGGTAGACTTCATGATCATTGACATTGAGCATCGAGGAGAGTTCGTCTAGTATCTGATCATTCTCGGGATAGCCTTGGCTAAGGCAACTATATATTGCGAGACTTGGGAGATCGATTTCACTGCATTAGGAGCACTCCGACATCATCCAATCTTTGAGGACACATGATATTCTAAGATATCCCATAAAGTCGCAGACAACCGGGACCTCCGAGAGACAGTTGAGTCCCGTCTCTGTACTACACCTGAGATACCGACTGTCCAGACGACCATTGGATCAGAGACTCCCTACACCACCACATCACCCACTGTTTGCATTACCACCACCGTGACAGTTTCTAAAGAGGACTCATAACCAGAAGCTGTCCCTAAGCCGGACACGATCATTTCTGACTATTTAGATGATCCGACGCATGAGCCGATAAATGCCAAGCCAACTGAGAACACTATGCCATACCAGAGATCTTTGCTGACCTTACAGGAGTATTATAATGCATATGGCGACTCATTTGATGATGAACCTCTGGTCAGCACCTCACACACACTACATCCAGGATCTACACTAAAAGAGACAACCAGGACTAAATGACCAATCTCGATAAATCGGTTACTCCATCCTCTAGTCGGCCATTTGGTAAGAAGAAGAAGAAGAGTATTGATTCCTCGAGGTGTTCCCCCGAACTCCTCCAGACGTATCACTCTCCTCTTCCTCTTGATGTTTCAAGTTCTAGAAAACTTTCTAAGAAAGTTGCCTTTAACATACCAGAGAAGGAATTTTTTGAGGAGTCCTCATCAGGTTCGGATGAGGTGATCTATATGAGTGAGATCAGTTCGGATGTTCTTAAGCTATATTTGAGCAAGCAGCCATGTGTCGACCCTCGTTGGACGTTCCCTACCCCTCACTATTATTCCCGTGAGGATGATTCTGACAACGACACATATGTATACTACCCACCACCTTGCTTCCGCAAGAAGGTCCGTCACAAACCTTCTTGATCCTTGTATATTCCCACTCCTCGTTGTATAGTTTTTTCTTTCTTTTATTTCCCTCACTCCCCCGTGATTCGCATCACTTGCCCCAGTTCCATATCTTTTTCATTTTGTGGATATACTAAGGATGACTATATCCTAAGTATAGGGGGGTGACCCGAGTTTCTTTTTATTTTCTTTTTGCGTATTCTTTCCCACCCTCATCGGTCCTTCAATTTTGTGTTCTCTCCAATACTTAGGCTGACCAGAGCCTAAGTATAGTGGGGTCGATTCCCATTGTGTATTTTCCAATGCTCTTATATTATTTTTCTCTTCTATTCTTTTCACCCACTTACGCTTAATACGAGCTATGGCTTTTTGTCACCTAGTGTCATGAGGACATAACACATGCTAAGTATAGGGGGTGCGTATATATTACATATATGCTTTACCCATAGCTTGTACTTCCGTGAATTTTTGTATATATTATGCAATAATTACAGGGTGGGTAAAATTGGTTAAAAAAGACAACTTTTCAAAAATAAAAACAAAAACAAAAAAAAATCTTTTTTTAAATGTATGCGACCTTTCTTATTTACCTTTCTTTTAGAAAAAACTTTTGAAATACAAAAAAGAGAAGCAAAAACCTTTTTTTAAAAAACTTCTTTCTTATTTTCTTTTCTTTTTCAAAAAAATAAAAAATCACAAAAATCAAAATCACAAAAAACCTAACTAATGAGTCGGTTTGGTCCCTGACACTTACACATTCACACGACTAGTGAAGTTCAAGAACACTTGGTTTATGAGATCTTGAGATTTTGATTTAACCGGCCTTAGTCATTAGGGTCTTTGACTTGAATTATTCACATTTCCCTAGTTTGAAAGATTTGTGTGCTATATTGCACGCTTAGTCTCTACCTTAAGAATATGATCAACACCCCACATACACGACTGCAGTTATGATGAGATGAGTTGAAATTTCACTTGAGGAACTGTGATGAGGGATTTGAATTTGGACATGATTTTATAATGCTCGAGGATGTGATAAATAAATGAAGGCTTCATGAAACCTGAGTGTCAAGACCTTTAGCCAGTACGAGAACATGGTTTTTATACTATCTCTTGACATATACCTATGTGCTTGGGTGTGATGAAATCTACAAAATATATTGATCAGTGTGTGCCACCTCTTGGTAAAAGCAGTGGAGCTAGCCAAAAACAAAGAAAAGAAAGAAAGAAATGTTGAAAGAAAAGCTCTCTACACTACAAAGCCAAATATCAAAGAGCTTCCACCAAAGGCGAGTGCTCCTAACCATTTCAAAGTGTCTACTTGGACCACCGCTATTAGGACCAGGAGTCAGGCAAGCACCCAAAAAGGGCTCTGCATCGTATAGTGGTACAAGTCTGGGTGTCGAAGGTATCTTATATACTTAAAAGAGATACACCCATGTGTACTCCCAAGAAAACAAGTGCAGACGACTATGAATTCTCTTGACGGACACATTGATCAACAAACCAAAAAATATACATGTGTTGAGTTAACAAGGCACTCGAGAGGATCCTTGTTCCAATGAGAGGGAGAGAAGAAATGACACAATCTTATGCCCTTGATGAATCTGCGATTCATCATCGCAATATCTTGGTCTTAGTAAAATCCCCGAGTAAAATCCCATATAAATGTCAATAAAATCAATAAACTAACAAAATATCTCTTGTAAATAAAACACACTAATTATTGTATATTAGATTGTACAAAATAAATTACACATAAAAAGCCGCAAAAATAAAGGAGTTTTATACTTGTAAATAGCCCAAAACTTCATATATTTTTAATAATTTCATTTCAATTCCTTTTTACCTAATTCTTTCTCTAACTTGTTTATAAAAATGTATATAAAAATAAAAAAATACAAAATAAATTTCACCTCAAATAAATGCTCCTAGATCCCAAAGAGAAAAAGCCGTAAAGTCCAACTTCCAAGCTAAATTCCCGCTCCGTATGAACTCCAAATTCACCAAACTCACTTTTAAAGTTCAAGTTAGAAAATTATCTATCCAACGGAAGTGGTTTCATTAAAATCGGAGCTCATTTGCAAAAGTTGGGTTTTGGGACCTAGATGTACATTGTATACCATGTATATATTCATTCTTTGTTTATTTTTTATCTTACCTTTCTTAATTTCTAAAAATACAAAAAAATCATGCTTGTGTTGTATTTTATTTATATTATTTTATTGTATTTTTCTGTTGTAAATATCTCTTATGAAAAAGACAAAAAAATGTACATGGTGTTTTGTATTCACTTGTAAATTCACAATTATTTTTTCCTTCTTTATTTTTTTGTATTTAAAGTAGCCTACTTTATTTCATTTTATTTATTTAATTATTTTACATTCTCTACAATAACCACCATTCAACTCTCTTCTATTTTAATAACCTCTCATCCCATCATCTTTATATACCTCTCATTCTCCTCAATTTTGCTTTTGATCCATCTTTATGTGAGGAGAGCCAAGTTCTCAGAGTTGAATCGGTGACAGCGACGCAACCGCGACCGAGCGACGACGGCCCTCTCTCCGGTGTGATCCGTTGGCTTTTTGGTCAACATCGCAACCGCAATCGCGCGCTGCTCGAGCTCATCGCACGTCGGCGATTTGAGCGAAGATCGTGCTCACGAGAGCACTCCATAGGCGCCCACGTCCATCGTAGGTATTTTTGTTTTCATCTTGTCATCATTTGTACCTTTGCAATTTTTTTAACATATCACGTTACCACATATTTAGTTCCACATCATCCACTTCATCACCGTCATCATAGTTTTTTTTACATTATTTACCTCCTGTTTTAACAAAATCAAAAAAAATAGAAAAATCTAAAACAAAAAAATTTCATTACAACAGTTTTTCTTTTAATCAAAACAGTAAAAAAAAGAAAAACATCAAAAATAAAAATAAAAAACAAACAAATGGAAGCAGCAGCAGCGGTGGGAGCACCCACCGCCGCCGCCCCCTCTCCTCCAAGCGACCGCGCCGCCGCCCCAGCCGGCCGCCACCCCCTCACGCCGCAGCCGTCGTGAGCAGGCGGCTCTCTCTCCTCCTCGCGCGGCCGCGCGCGAGCGGCACCGCCGCTCATCCTCTCCGCCTACTTCCTCAGCGGGTGGCTCCGCCCCCTCACGCGCGTCCTAGCGCGGCCCCACCTCGATCTCCGCCCGACCGCCGCCCCCTCCGCGCCTCCGCCGGCCGCACGTGGCGCACCGACATCGCCGGCCGCCCTCCATAGTCTTTGGGTTCTTCTCCAGTACGCAAGGAGGAAGAAGGTCCATTTCCATTATTTTTTTTATTTGTAAAATTTGCAAGTTGTTTCTTTCATGTTTTTGTAATTACAATCAAGTCCCTCTGTATAGTTGCTTGTTTATTTCAGCTTTTGTATTTGCACAACACCCCTGTGTTCTCCTTTTAATTTGGACATCTATCTTGTAACTTTTTAGTCAATGAAAAAGGCCATCATGTTGAGCAACTAATTTTCTACATTTTGACTATTTGTTTGTATTTTTGTGAGACATGGGTAATTAATTAAAAATGGTTAACTGAAATTCTATATAGTTTACCCATTCTGTGCTATTAAATTTATATCTCACAAACGGTTGCTCTAAAAATTCCACAAAAAGCATATGTGATGCCTTGAAGAGTGATTAACTTACTGTCCAAATTTCATTTAAAATGGAGTTGTCTTGTGCCTGAAATAAATCATAGAGTGAAATTAGTATTTGATTTTTAATTAAATCCACATACATCATTTGTTCGAAATTTCAACTCTCCTGGATTGCTTATCTAAATATCTTTTTGAAATTCACACTCTGATTAATTTGACAACATGGATTAATTAGGAATTAATTACTCATTACCACTCTCTTTTCATTAAAAAATCCATAAAAAAATCATATTTTGTCAAAAAAATCCAAAAAATTATTGTAGCTTCCTTGCATCATGTTTACATTCCAGTAATTTTTTCATGATTTTTACTTTCTGTTTGTGTAATAAATTGCAAAAAGACCCTCAAAAAGTGTGCATTTTTCATTGTTGCATTTTAATCCATAAAATTTCAAAAAAAGTACCTTGCATTCATCTCTGGATTAAGACTCTAGGAAAAATATAATTTGGCTAAATTAGACTAATTTGATATTAAAATTAATTTGGCCTTGTTGTGTGTTTTCTTAGTGTTGTAATTCACCCGCATTTGCATTTGCTTTGATTTTTGCATAAAAAATCTAAAAAAAATACCGCATTGAAAATCTAGATCTTAAATTTGCAAATTAACCCCGAAGTTGTCCCTTTGCCTCCCTGAGTTCGACCCCGGACTTGCCCGGGATATAAATTAAGCCGAGACACTCTTCACGGAGATCTTCTCTCGGTTCTGACCGAATCGCTAAGTACACGTGCTACAACGTGACCGAATTAAACACCGTATTTAGCGACCCGTCAGATGGCGCCATTGCCGGGGAGGCAAACGGCTTAGGGATTAGTTTAAAAATTTGGATTTAGTTTTCCATTTACTCGGGTAGTCTGACCCCCGAGCCACTTGTATTTATTCCATTTTTTTGCAATTATTTCTCTTCATATTTTTGTATATATTTTGTTTTTATCTCTCTAACATAAATCTTATTTTCCTTGCGAGGGCCCGGTGGACTTGGAGTGCATCGGAGGTCGACGGACGCGACGCGCGCCGACTGTTGAAGTGCAAGGATAAAGCAATTTATTTTTGAGAGAATTTTGTAAATTATTGTAATTATTTATCTTGCTCATTTATAGCGGCTCTTGTTTGAGAGCTCGCGCATGTAAAAAGACTTAGACATTATTTGTGGTGTGTCGAGCCTGTTTCACTCTCCGGCGAGGGTGGGGCTTGACTTGAGTGGCGAAATTAAGGATTAGGCACACGGTAGTTTAGAATCAAATTTGCTTGTGCCCATCGTAATTTACGCCACACATATCTTAGAAGATTCACATATCTTATAAGATTCATAATGAGACGCACATAGACACGTACTACTTAGCTCAAATTCAATTAATTCTTCCCCGCTAATAGTATATTGTTTAGGTGCGGTTTTCTCGATCTGCATGCATTTAGTGTAATATTTATAAATTCTGTTCTGCATAAACGCATGAAGAGTGCTGGGATTCACTGTAAGTATACCTTCTTCTGAGCATGCATCATAGTTTCTCGTTTGCATTCTGATTTCCGATTCCCATCTTGTTTTACAACTTAATGTCAAAAGGAAATTGGGACTGAACGGTAGACGTGCTTGTGTGTTCACATAAATTTCAAGTGATAACCTAACTCTAAAATTGGGACTGAATTAAGCAGGTCGATCTAATTAATTGGAATAAAAAGAACCCTTATTCTCAGGTGCATAAAGCCCTCATTGTTTGTTTTAATTGCAAGTGAGAGAGAGAGACGACCCTAGGATAGAGCCAAGTCTGGATTTCTTACTTACTACTGGTTCTTTCTTTTTAGGCGATTAGCTACTTTTCAGTGAGGATTTACGGGTAGCATGTAAACGGTCCGGACTTCCTTAGCAGAGTGGGAGGTTTAGAGGACGCATTAGTCCTCAAGGAATGGGTAGCCGTATTTATACGGTCCGTACTTACTCCTATACTGGCTGAAAGTAGGTCAAACTAGTCGTAAGAACCGGGCCAGTCTGTAGGAAAATACGGGCACCTAACAGCTCGTTAATCTTTTCAAGATTGTATTCTCACCAACTAAAATTGACCAGATAAATCGGCCGAACTCTTACGGCCATCACGTGTTGAGTTGGTGAAATTGGGGGTTTGAATTATGTTTGAATTGTGTGAGTCCACTCTGCACATTTACGTGCACCGTAGAACTAGCGCCTCATTGAATATCGTGATCTAATCGGTTCTTTTGACATCGAAGATGACTGATTGGGGGGATATTTATTCGGACTTTGCGAATCTCTCGTTAAACCCTTCAAAAAGTATGTCTTCAAAGGTCCAAGCGCAACTTGGACCAACCTGGACTCATGACCCTCTTGAGCCCAGGATCACTCACTCTCGGGATGGTTACTCTCAAACCATTCCATTTCTCTCTTCCCACCTCACCGAGGAAGACCATCGCCTTGGTGAGAATATCATGATTCATAAATCCTCTTCTAATCAAGAAAACATTGCTGATTCAGGACATAAAGAAGATTCGAGTAAAATGCCAAAGAAGAAAGAAGAGGAAGAAGAGAAGCATGAAGACCCAATGAAAATGATACTTGCCCGATTAGCTGCATCTGAGCAGCAACAAGCATTACTGAGAGCTCAGTTGGGACAGTTAAATGTTGGGGTCCAACTACCAATGGATGCGGCTTATAACCCCGGACAATATCAAATTCATAACTACTTGAGTCCAGCCGAACCCACTGTTGATTTTGAGCTGAAGCCGCATTTCCTGAACCTGCTACCACACTTTGATGGGAATGCTTCTGAGGAGCCATATGCATTCCTAAGGGACTTTGAGCTCATCTGTGCTAACCTCAAACATAACAATGTTAGCCGGGATTATATTAGGCTCAAAGCCCTTCCATTTGCCTTGGGTGGAAAAGCCGATTACTGGGTGAAGAATCTTGGAATCATCGTCACCACTTATGCCCAGTTCAAGGACCTATTCCTAAAGAAGTTCTACCCGTTGAGTAGAACTAACATGATGAGGACGCGAATTATGAGTTTTTCCCAATTACCCAATGAAGCCTTCTGTGATGCTTGGGAAAGATTCAATGACATCCTGCAAAAGTGTCCTTGTCATAGATTAGATGATAACATCTTGGTCCAATCCTTCTTCACTGGTCTTAACCCTGAGATGCAGGGTTTAGTGAGCGCTGCCTGTGGAGGCAGCTATACATCACGAGGAGCGGATACCGTCTGGAGGGTATTCGAGCAGATGGCTGAAACTAGCTGCTCACAGATGGCCAGCAGGGCCTATACACCATCCCCCAGTTCACTCTCATCTGGAGGGGGAAAATCAGCTGTAGTCGATCTCTCTCAGGACGTGATCCCTAGCATGGGACTCCTTGCTGACAAGCTTACTGTAGTCGAGAGGATCGACAGGAGGATTGATGAGTTAGACCGGAGCGTCTCCAAACTTCCAAAACAGATGGAGGAGTTGACTGAGAAGGTATCTAAGATAAAGATACCTGCCGTGACTGCACCCGCTGCTCCCATTTACCGAGTTCACCATGTTCAGGAGCAGTTGGTGTCAGGGCAACCCCAGCCGTGGGAGCAGGACCAATCCTACACCCACTCTTTCCAGCAGCCACCTCCAGTAGCAGAGACAGTCCAGGAGGAGCCTCCACCAGTTTGGGAGGTGAATGGGATATGGTATACTCAGGACCCTGCCAGGCAGGGAAGTACGGGAGACCGACAGACCTATCAGCGTCCCCCGACCTTTCACAACACCGCATTCACCTCCGCACCACCTCCGTCACAGCAAAGCCCTGGATTCCATCCACCCCAGCAGCAGAGGCAGCAGTACCAGCAGTATGGCCGACAGGGCCATTACCAGACGGGCCAGCAGGGCCCGCAACCCCAGCAGCAGCAGAGGCAGTACATTGGCCAGCAGGGCCAGTCTTCCCGTTCTTCTTCCCAATCTTATCCACTTCCTTCATCGTCTAGTCCCATGGATATTCAGCAGCAGATACTCGATGAGCTACGTTCCTACAGGAACGAGGTTCAGGACTTACGGGTAGATGTCAACCGCCTGTCAAGATGGCGAGACGAGCAGACTGCACCCTCTACCTCGATCCCAGCCCAAGTTCAGGCTAACCCCAATAGCCTGAACCGTTCTAGTTCTCAGCAACACTTTGGTCAGGTATACTATTCAGCATCTCCTAAATCTGAACATGAGTTTCTTTCGTGTGACGAGGCTAACCACATGTCACTCAGGAGCGGAAGGACCGTGGTCGTACCTGACCGGGCGAGGGACACGAGGAGGGGCATCTCTGGAGCTCTACCTGAGGAGTCTTCAGAGGACGAGGAGGAGAGGCATCATATTTCAGAGCCCCATCAGCACCATTCGAGGATTTCTACTCAGGGAGCCGAGAGGAGGAGGAGAGTACGTATGCAGCATCGTCAGCATGGATATTCTTCTGAGTCTACGGAGGACCTTGCATCTCCGGTTGTGGCGGATACCACTCCAGCTTCTATTCCACAACCTATAGTAGATAGTTTAGACTTTGAGTCCATGTTGCATCAAAAAGATTCTTGTATGAAGAACTCTGTTTCCGTTAATGCAAAGAATGATCTTTCAGTTCATGATTCAGATTCTTCATCCTCTGTTTCCCTAGCTTCAATCCCTTTCCCCCGTTCTCTTACGGCAGGAAAGCGCATCAAAAAGATTCAGAAAGATGACCCCGACATGGCACGATTTTGTAAAGAAAACATCATAGTTAAGGTGCCATTTGATGAATATGTGGCTAACCATCCTGCCTTCCAAAAATACCTTAAGGTGAGATGCACACCTACAAGGGTTAGCAGGAAGAAAGATAACCGAAATATAAAGACACATGTCTTATCAGTAGCCACAACCTATTGTCTCAAGAATCAGACTTTGCCAAAGAAAAAGAGAGACATGGGTGCTCACTATGTGGAGAGTCGTATTGACGACATTGCGTTTGCACGCACACTCTTAGATAATGGTTCTTCGATCAACTTACTTCCCTTAGCATTATATCAGAAATTGGAGTTGGGACCACTTCGTAAATCTAGAGCTTTACTCCAATTCGCAGATCGTTCAATGAAGAGACCTAAGGGAGAAGTGAAGAACGTCGTTATCTCGATTGAGGGGCAGAACTATCAGGTGGACTTCACAGTCTTGGACATGGAGACCCCCAATCATTGGAGAGAATCTCAGATCATTCTCGGGCGACCCTTCCTTAGGACCGCAGGCGCAGCTTTCGATTATGGTACGGGAATGATGAAGTTCCGTTCTCCAGGCGGAGAAGTGAACCTTGAGATGAAGCAAACCAAGTGTCAGCGACCCGATTCAGAGAGTAGCACAGAGTACTCATCTTCAGAGGCAGACTGCAGTTTGATTAGCACAGTTGGGATTTGGGGACAGATTCCTTCAGGACAGAGCGAGACCCTTTCATCTGGAGAGGATATAGTGCATGATGCAGTTTGCCAGGTGTTGTCTGATCTTACTAGAGATGCATCAACCTATTCTCATGATGACATAGAGATCCATCCGGATCTGTCAGTTCCATCCTCTTCGGAACAATCATGGGATATAGATGACGAGTCGGACGTGGCTTTTGCCGATTGTTTGGATACTTTTGACGATCCGACTCCCGATACTTCTGATTTGGTGGCGATACTACTCAGCTTAGCCCACCTTCATGCAGCACGGAATCAGATTCATATTCAGTTCAGCCAGATCTGCTTGATGATACCACATTGCCAGAACTGTACCTCCTACACTCAAGTACGCCTTTCTTGCAGGACCCAAAGAGAGATATCCTGTCATCATTAGCTCATACTTGACTTTAGAGCAGGAGTCTAGGTTGTTAGAAGTCTTAGAGAGGAACTGCAAAGCAATAGGCTGGACAGTGTCGGATCTCGTGGGCATCAACCCCGCTCTCTGCTCGCACCACATTTTTACTAAGGATAACGTGAGACCTTCCCGTGAGTTTCAGAGGAGACTTAACCACAATCTACGGGAAGTGGTGAAGAAAGAAATTGAGAAATGGTGCAAAGCAGGGTTTATATACCCTATTTCTGACTCCAAGTGGGTGGCCCCACTTCATGTTGTCCCGAAGAAGTCGGGAATTCAGATGGTCACCAACGAGGAGGGGGTAGAGATCGCGACACGAGTACCCACGTCGTGGCGCGTCTATGTTGACTACAGGCGCCTGAATGCCGCGACCAAGAAAGATCACTTTCCCTTGCCTTTTATTGATCAGATCTTGGAGAGACTTGCAGGGAAAGAGTTCTTCTGTTTTCTTGACGGGTACTCAGGCTACAACCAGGTGGCCATAGCCCCTGAGGACCAGGAAAATACCACATTTACATGTCCATTCGACACTTATGCTTTCAGGCGCATGCCATTCGGGCTCTGCAATGTCCCGGGCACATTTCAGCGGTGCATGATAGCCATATTTGCCGAGATGGTGGGAGATTTCCTGGAAGTGTTCATGGATGACTTCTCGGTCCATGGTGATTCTTCTGATACATGTTTAGCGCACTTGGACCGAGTCCTCACGAGGTGTAGAGAGGTGAATCTGGTACTCTCCTGGGAGAAGAGTCACTTTATGGTGACGGAGGGTATCGTGTTGGGGCATGTCATCTCCAAAAGGGGAATGGAGGTTGACCCTGCCAAGGTGGAGGTGATCAAGAAACTCGATCCACCTACCAACGTGAAGTCAATGCGGTCATTCTTAGGGCATGTTGGATTCTATAGGAGATTCATTCAAGATTTTTCAAAGATCGCCCGCCCACTGACTGAGCTCTTAGGGAAAGACATAGAGTTCGTTGTAGATCACAGGTGTCTGGAGGCCTTTGAGCTCCTGAAGAGGAAGATTTGTGCCTCGCCTATCCTACAAGCTCCTGACTGGTCTCTCCCCTTTGAGATCATGACTGACGCTTCAGATTTCGCTATAGGAGCTGTGTTAGGACAACGGCGAGAGGGGATTCCGTTTGCGATTCACTATGCGAGCAAAGTTTTAGATCCTACACAGAAAAATTATATAGTGACTGAAAAGGAAATGCTCGCGGTAGTATGGGCCCTCGAGAAGTTCAGATCATATATTTTGGGCTCTAAGGTGACAATTTATACTGATCACACAACCATTCGATACTTAATGGAAAAGAAGGATGCGAAGGCACATCTTCTTAGGTGGATTCTACTCCTCCAGGAATTTGATTTGGAGATTAAAGATAAACCTGGAGTGAAGAATGTCGTGGCTGATCACCTTTCTCGGATTGAACTTAAGGATTCTCCTGATCATGAGCGGATTAGAGAGACCTTCCCAGATGAGTTAATTTGTGTTATTGACTCCCTCCCGTGGTATGCCAACATGGTGAACTATCTTGTCTCCAAGCAGGTTCCCCATGGTTGGACTAGGAGCAGCATTGATCGACTGAAGTCGGATTCGAGGAGATACCACTGGGACGATCCTTTCCTTTTCTTCGAAGGACCGGATTGTGTTTGGAGAAGGTGTATTCCTCAGGAGGAATACCATAGTGTCCTCACATATTGTCATTCACTTGAGGCTGGAGGACACCATTCGGGAAAGAGAACCGCTCACAAAGTACTTCAATGTGGATTGTATTGGCCGACCTTGTTTAGAGATGCCATTGATTTTGTACGGTCGTGCCCGATTTGTCAAAGGATGGGAGGGACAGTTGGACAAAGAGATGAGATGCCCATGCAACCGATGATTATTTGTGATGTTTTTGATGCATGGGGCATAGATTTTATGGGTCCCTTTCCCAATAGCCAAGGACATGAGTACATTCTGTTGGCGGTTGATTATTTATCTAGGTGGGTGGAGGCTATCCCAACCCGAACCGCAGACAGCAAGACTGTCTGTAAGTTTGTGAGAGACCATATTATTGCTAGGTTCGGGGTACCAAAAGTTTTGATATCTGATGGGGGTAGCCACTTTGTGAACCGAGACATGAGATCTTTAGCTAAGGACTATGGATTTGATCATAGAGTTACTAGTCCTTACCACCCACAGTCCAACGACATGGCAGAGGTTTCGAACAGAGAGGTGAAGAATATTTTGCAGAAATTGGTTCGTCCTGATAGGAAGAACTGGTCTCAGCTCTTGGACCAAGTTCTGTGGGCCTATAGGACAACCTACAAGACACCATTGGGTACTTCACCATTTAGAATGATCTATGGCAAGCCATGCCATTTGCCCGCAGAATTAATTCATAAATCCGAATGAGCACTTAAAAAGATTAATTGGAGTTGTCACCTAGGGAAGCTTTGTCGAGACTTGAACTTGAACGAGCTCGTGGAAATCCGAAACAGAGCATATGACAACAGTTTGATTTATAAGGACAAAGTAAAGAGATGGCATGATCAGCACATTAGGTGAAAAGACTTTGTCCCTGGGCAAAAGGTATGGTTGTTCAATGCCAGGTTGAAGATGTTCCATGGGAAGCTCAAATCTAAATGGACGGGTCCCTTTGTGGTTAAGAAAGTGCACGAGAATGGAAGTGTAGAGATAGCTGATCTCACAGATGGTGCACAATCTCATGTGGTGAATGGACAACTGTTGAAGCATTTTGTTGATTCCAAAGAGCAGTTAGTCGAAGTCGAGGTCATCAACTTCATACAGAGTGAGCACAGAGCAGATACATCTTATTACTCTTCATGAAGATGCAGCATCAAGATTCAACATCTTAGAAGATTCAATCACTCTTGTACATATTCTCCCTTCTTTGTATATTCTCGAGATCACATCGATTCTCACACTTACTCTTGTCCTATACTTAGGCTGACCAAAGCCTAAGTATAGGGGGGACCGATGCCCGCCTTGTGTATTTACTCATCATTTCTCCTCTTGACCTCGTCCGCCCCATTTTTGCTCTTCTTCTACACTTAGGCTGACCAGAGCCTAAGTATAGGGGGGCAGATCGACTTCTATATTTTTTTATCATTATTTTAGCTTTCCTACGCTTAGTACGAGCTATGTCTTTCTGTCACCTAGTGCCATGAGGACATAGCACAAGCTAAGTATAGGGGGGCGTGTATATATTACATATATACTTTACCCATACCTCGTACTTTCACGTATTTTTGTATATACTATACATTAATTATGGGGTGGGTTAAAAAAAACAAAACAAAACTTTTTACTAAAAAATTTTTTTCCTTATTTGCTAAAAAAAACTTTTCAAAAAAAATCTTCTTTTATAAAAAAAAACTTTTTCAAAAAAAAGTCTTTTCTTATCTTTTTCAAAAAAAAACTCTTGAAAAAAAAGAAAAGCAAGCAAAACTTTTCTAAAAAAAAACTTCTTTGCCTTTGTTTGTCAAAAAAATAAACTTTTTGAAAAAAAACTTTTTCTAAATCTTTAAAAAAAATCAATCATAAAAAAAACTAAAAAAAAACTAACTAATAAGTTGGTTTAATCCCTGACACAATTCACTTTCACACAAGACTAGTGATGTTCAAGAACACTTGGTTTATGAGGTCTTGAGATTTTGAGTTAACCAGCCTTAGTCATTAGGGTCTTTGACTTAATTATTCACATTTCCCTAGTTTGAAAGATTTGTGTGCTATATTGCATGCTTAGTCTCTACCTTAAGAATATGATCAGCACCTCACATACACGACTGCAGTTATGATGAATGAGTTGTAATTTCACTTGAGGAACTGGGATGAGGGATTTGAGTTTGGACTTGATTTAATGATGCTCGAGGATGGGATAAAATCAATGAAGGCTTCATGAATCCTGAGTGTCAGCACATTTAGCCAGTATGAGAACATGGTTCTTGTACTATCTCTTGATATTTACCTATGTGCCAGGGTGTGATAAAATAAAAAAAGTGTTGATCAGTGTGCGCCAACTCTTGGTAAAAGCAGTGGAGCTAGCCACAAATACTACAAAGCAATGAAATGTCAAAGAAAAGCTCTCATTCCACAAAGTCAATTATCAAAAGAGCTTCCACCAAAGGCGAGCGCTCCCAACCATTTCAAAGTGTCCACTTGGACCACCGCTATTAGGACCAGGAGTCGGGCTTGCACCAAAAAAAGGCTCTGCATCGTAAATGCTACAAGTCTGGGTGTAGAAGGTACGATAGGTACTCAAAAAAGGCACACCCCGGTGTACTCCCAGGAAAACAAGTGCAGACGGCTCCAACTTCTCTTGACGGACGCACTGATCAACACCAAAAAAATGCGTTGCGTAATAAGGCACTCGAGAGGATCCTTGTTCCAATGAGAGGGAGAGAAGAAATGACACAATCCTATGCCCTCCATCAACTGGCCTTCCATCTACACTTTCAAGTCTGACAACTAAAGAGACGGTGGATTGGATGCAAGAAATGATTTATTCCCTAGTGTTGAGGATCGGGTCCATAGGAGAGTCTCTTGGACTGGAACCTTGGGTGACGTTGTGACTCTACTCTTGTAACTGCGGTCAACACTTAAAGTCATATCCCATATATATGTATACAGAGAGAGTCTGATGATTAGGGGAATTGGGTACCTTTTGACTAGAGCTTGGTTCAGCTTAGAATTTTAGGATCTCTAAAACCGAGAGTTCTTGAACGGATCAAGTCTTGTATTCACATGCACTGTCAGGGGTTAACCGAACTTATTCATTCTTTATTTGCTCGAGGACTAGCAAAGTTTAAGTATAGGGGGTGATGAATCTGCGATTCATCATCGCAATATCTTGATCTTAGCAAAATCCCCGAGTAAAATCCCATATAAATGTCAATAAAATCAATAAACTAACAAAATATCTCTTGTAAATAAAACACACTAATTATTGTATATTAGATTGTACAAAATAAATTACACATAAAAAGCCGCAAAAATAAAGGAGTTTTATACTTGTAAATAGCCCAAAAATTCATATATTTTTAATAATTTCATTTCAACTCCTTTTTACCTAATTCTTTCTCTAACTTGTTTATAAAAATGTATATAAAAATAAAAAAATACAAAATAAATTTCACCTCAAATAAATGCTCCTAGATCCCAAAGAGAAAAAGCCGTAAAGTCCAACTTCCAAGCTAAATTCCCGCTCCGTATGAACTCCAAATTCACCAAACTCACTTTTAAAGTTCAAGTTAGAAAATTATCTATCCAACGGAAGTGGTTTCATTAAAATCGGAGCTCATTTGCAAAAGTTGGGTTTTGGGACCTAGATGTACATTGTATACCATGTATATATTCATTCTTTGTTTATTTTTTATCTTACCTTTCTTAATTTCTAAAAATACAAAAAAATCATGCTTGTGTTGTATTTTATTTATATTATTTTATGGTATTTTTCTGTTGTAAATATCTCTTATGAAAAAGACAAAAAAAATGTACATGGTGTTTTGTATTCACTTGTAAATTCACAATTATTTTTTCCTTCTTTATTTTTTTGTATTTAAAGTAGCCTACTTTATTTCATTTTATTTATTTAATTATTTTACATTCTCTACAATAACCACCATTCAACTCTCTTCTACCACCAACCTCCATTCGACCCCACCATTTCTTAAACCCCCCATTCAACTCCATTAATAAAATAACCTCCCACCATTTTAATAACCTCTCATCCCATCATCTTTATATACCTCTCATTCTCCTCAATTTTGCTTTTGATCCATCTTTATGTGAGGAGAGTCAAGTTCCCAGAGTTGAATCGGTGACAGCGACGCAACCGCGGTCGAGCGACGACGGCCCTCTCTCCGGTGTGATCCGTTGGCTTTTTGGTCAACATCGCAGCCGCAATCGTGCACTGCTCGAGCTCATCGCACGCCGGCGATTTGAGCGAAGACCGTGCTCACGAGAGCACTCCATAGGCGCATACGTCCATCGTAGGTATTTTTGTTTTCATCTTGTCATCATTTGTACCTTTGCAATTTTTTTAACATATCATGTTACCACATATTTAGTTCCACATCATCCACTTCATCACCGTCATCATAGTTTTTTTTACATTATTTACCTCCTGTTTTAACAAAATCAAAAAAAAATATAGAAAAATCTAAAACAAAAAAATTTCATTACAGTAGTTTTTCTTTTAATCAAAACAGTAAAAAAAAGAAAAAAAATCAAAAAAAAAATAAAAAAACAAACGGAAGCAGCAGCAGCGGTGGGAGCACCCACCGTCGTCGCCCCCTCTCCTCCAAGCGACCGCGCCGCCGCCCCAGCCGGCCGCCACCCCCTCACACCGCCGCCGTCGTGAGCATGCGGCTCTCTCTCCTCCTCGCGCGGCCGCGCGCGAGCGGCACCGCCGCTCATCCTCTCCGCGTACTTCCTCAGCGGGTGGCTCCGCCCCCTCGCGCGCGTCCTAGCGCGGCCCCACCTCAATCTCCGCCCGACCACCGCCCTCTCCGCGCCTCCGCCAGCCGCGCGTGGCGCACCGACACCGCCGGCCGCCCTCCATAGTCTTTGGGTTCTTCTCCAGTACGCAAGGAGGAAGAAGGTCCATTTCCATTATTTTTTTTATTTGTAAAATTTGCAAGTTGTTTCTTTCATTTTTTTGTAATTACAATCAAGTCCCTCTGTATAGTTGCTTGTTTATTTCAGCTTCTGTATTTGCATAAACACCCCTGTGTTCTCCTTTTAATTTGGACATCTATCTTGTAACTTTTTAGTCAATGAAAAAGGCCATCATGTTGAGCAATTAATTTTCTACATTTTGACTATTTGTTTGTATTTTTGTGAGACATGGGTAATTAATTAAAAATGGTTAACTGAAATTCTGTATAGTTTACCCATTCTGTGCTATTAAATTTATATCTCACACACGGTTGCTCTAAAAATTCCACAAAATCATATGTGATGCCTTGAAGAGTGATTAACTTATTATCCAAATTTCATTTAAAATGGAGTTGTCTTGTGCCTGAAATAAATCATAGAGTGAAATTAGTATTTGATTTTTAATTAAATCCACATACATCATTTGTTCGAAATTTCAACTCTCCTGGATTACTTATCTAAATATCTTTTTGAGTTAATTCACACTCTGATTAATTTGACAACATGGATTAATTAGGAATTAATTACTCATTACCACTCTGTTTTCATTAAAAAATCCATAAAAAATTCATTTTTGTCAAAAAAATCCAAAAAAATTATTGTAGCTTCCTTGCATCATGTTTTCATTCCAGTAATTTTTTCATGATTTTTACTTTCTGTTTGTGTAATAAATTGCAAAAAGACCCTCAAAAAGTGTGCATTTTTCATTGTTGCATTTTAATCCATAAAATTTCAAAAAAAGTACCTTGCATTCATCTCTGGATTAGGACTCTAGGAAAAATATAATTTGGCTAAATTGAACTAATTTGACATTAAAATTAATTTGGCCTTGTTGTGTGTTTTCTTAGTGTTGTAATTCACCCGCATTTGCATTTGCTTTGATTTTTGCATAAAAAATCTAAAAAAACCGCATTGAAAATCTAGATCTTAAATTTACAAATTAACCCCGAAGTTGTCCCTTTGCCTCCCTGAGTTCGACCCCAGACTTGCCCGGGATATAAATTAAGCCGAGACACTCTTCACAGAGATCTTCTCTCGGTTCTGACCGAATCGCTAAGTACACGTGCTACAACGTGACCGAATTAAACACCGTATTTAGCGACCCGTCAGCCCTCCATCAACTGGCCTTCCATCTACACTTTTAAGACTGCCAACTAAAGAGACGGTGGATTGGATGCAAGAAAATGGTTTATTCCATAGTGTTGAGGATCGGGTTCTTAGGAGAGTCTCTTGGACTGGAACCTTGGGTGAAGTTGCGATTTTACTCTTGTAACTGCAATCCACACTTAATGTCGTATCCCTATTATATATGTATACAGAGAGAGAGAGAGAGTTTGATGATCAGGGAAATTGGATACCTTTTGACTAGAGCGTGGTTCAGCTTAGAATTTTAGGATCACTAAAATCGAGAGTTCTTCAACGGATCAAGTCTTGTATTCACATGCACAACCAGGGGTTAATCCAACTTATTCATTCTTTGTTTGCTCGAGGACTAGCGAAGTTTAAGTATGGGGGGAGATGAATCCACAACTCATCATCTTAATGTATTGATCTTAGTAAAATCCCTGATCTAAATCTCAAATAAGTGTCCATAAAATCAACAAATTAATAAAATGACTATTGTAAATAAAATACACTAATTATTATATATTATATTTAAAAAATAAAATAATAATAATAACTGTAAATAAAGGAATTTTTCACATCTAAATAGCCCAAACTTCATGTATTTTTAATAATATCATTTCAACTCCTTTTTGGCTACTTCTTTCTCTGTCTTGTTTATAAAAATGTATAAAAATATAAAAAATACAAAATAAATTTCGTCTCAAATAAATACTCCTATATCCCAAAGATAAAAAGATGTAAAGTCTAACAATCCAGCCAAATTCCCGCTGCGTAAGAACTTCAAATTCACCAACTCACTTTTAAAGTTTAAGTTAGAAAGTTATCTATCCAATGAAAGTAGCTTCATTAAAATTGGAGCTCATTTGCAAAATTTGAGTTCTTGGACCTCGTTGTATATTGTACATAAAGCAATAAATGCGACTTTGATTTTTTCTTGTACAAATCTAACCCTTTATGATTTATTTCTTTTTCTATTAATTTTTTATTGTGTATTTTAATAATGATATAATTAAAAAAATCTCAAAAAAAATATTTTGTCATTGAAAATAAGGCAAAGTGACTTTGTATAATGTACATAATTTTCTTTTCTCATTTTATAATTTACATTTCTTAATTACTAAAAAATCCAAAAAATATTTTTCTGTTCCATTTTATATCTAATATTTTATTTTATTTTGTAAATATCTTTTATTAAAAATACAAAAAAGTAAAATTAGAATAGTAAAAAAACATGTACATATTGTTTGTTTTATTTTGTACATTCTCTACTCTCTTTTCTCTTTATTTTATTTTATTTTTTAGCAGCCAACTTTCAATTTCTTTTTATTTTTTTCTTTCTCTACCCTAACTTCTCATTCTACCACCAACTCCCTCAACTCCATTTTCTTCATCTAACCTCCCATTCAACATCATTTCTTTCACCGCTTTTTAAACCTCCATCTCCTTTTTCTTTTTATTCTTCTCTTCATCCTCATTTTCCCCCATCCGTCATTCTTATAGAAAAAGGAAATAGCTCATAGAGATCGATCGGTGATAGCGTTCCACCACGATATGAAGTGACGACTTTCTTTTAGACGAGATCCGTGACGACCACCGTCCCCGCGTTGCGAGTTTCCCGTCAAGCTCGCTCAGCTTCGTGGCGCGTCTGCCCACGCTGCTCGAAACCACGACAGGAGTTCAGCGTAGCTGCTCCATCTTTTGACGAAAATTCATGTAAGTATTCTCTCTCATTTTCCTTGTTATTTTATTTTATCTAACATTTTCTCCTTGTTGTTTCACCACACAATCATTTTTATATCACGCCACTACATCCTCGTCCTCATTCATTCCCATCATCACCACATCAATGCATCCATTGTTCATCTTCCTTATTTTATTTTTTTTCCCAATTTAAGAAAATAAAAAAAATAAATTCACAATACAAAAAAATAAAAAATAAAAAAAAGACACAGCACATGGCCGCCCCCTACCCCTTCACCGCCGGCCACCACTGCCTGCAGCCAGAACATCAAGGCGAACCCGTAGGGCATCTCTACAGCTCAGGAGGAGCAAGGAGAAGAGAGAAGGATTGGATCAAAGCAACGTAGAGCCTTGTTCTTGGAGTGTTCTTCCAAGACAATCCAGGACTGTCCGATTAAGAGACCCACTCTAGATGCAACAGATGGTGTCCAATCATGCAAGCCCCAATCGTCCGATCTCTGCCCGGGATCTAATCCTGCCATCATCGTCGAACCGTCATCGTGCACTACGGAGCCACCACGTGTCCAAGTGAAGAGATCTAAGCCGTCGATCCACACACAAATAGGGGTAATTTGCACTAAGTCCCCCCTGCCTTTTCTTATTTCTTTTTAGTACTTAAATATTTGTCAGGAGTACAAATAAATGTGTAAAAATTGCATATAACACCCCAAAATTCCATGTATTTGCCCCATATGACCACACCAGCTCAGCTTACGTGGCTTGCCACGTGAGTTGGGTATTTTGCAGGCGTACCCCTCTGCTTTTGTATATTTATTTTTAACACACAAAATTGTATATTCAGTGTTATATTTTTTGGAAAAATTATCATGGGACCCTGAACTATTGTATATTTGTAAAAAGACCCTTTCAAGGCATTTTTAATTTATTTATTCTATGAAAAATTGCATGTATGCCCTTGGGTTTTGTGAAGTGGTTCTGAAATGCATGTATACTTTATTCTAATTGCATGTGGGTCCCTGTTAGAATATTAAATGTTATTACTTATTTATTTTTTCTAAAAATATCTACTATTTGTATTTAATTTTGCAAAAATACACATAAATGCATGTGATGACATATTTTCATGCTTTGGTTTTTAATTTGCATTTTAGGCATTTATCTAGTTATTTAAATATGAACAGTTAGTATTAATTCCTTGTTTATATTTAAAAATGCCAAAAAATATTAAAATGAATTTAAAAATTACAAAAAAATATATGTTGCTTGTTATGACCTATATTAACTCCAGACAAAAATCCCTAAAAATAGAAAAAGAAAATTCCTAAAAATTAAAAACTCCAAAATACTTGATAAAAATATAAAAAATCACCAAAAAATAAAAAATATTCATTTCTATCTCTGAATTTTCATTATATTATATATTATGCATTAAAATTGATTTAAAGTAATTTTGATATATTTTTCTATTTTTAATCTTCAAATCAATTCTGCTTATTTATTTAATCCATGTTTTGGGATTTTTTATTTTAAAAATACCTAAAAATTAGCAAAATACATATACCTTATGTGTATATCTCTACTTATATGTATATATATATGTATATAATATATATTCATATTATTAAATTACCTTTATACATACATTTATTATTAATTTAATTGATTAAAGAATTAATAAATAATTAAAAACCCACAAAAGGCTTAAAGACAACTATGTACATGATACACATTGATTAGCAATAATCGTAGGCTTCCTAATTTGCTCGCTGTGGTTCGACCTCTGCATGCTTACATGCTATATATATTTATTTGTAGAGTATAATAAATTATGCCTCACATTTTTGGCTATTCATTGCTTATTGTTATATTATGGGTACTTGTTGATGAACTAAGGGGATCTCTTACAGGTCGCCTCAGCGACAACTCATCCTCGCACTCCGTGAGGATATATTTTAGACCCGCTTGAGAATACATAGTCCATCAACCACTCACCTTTAATTGAGTAATTAATTAAGTGGCCATTTTGATCGATCCTGATTGCCCAAATACTACAACAATTCAACAAAATTAACTAGGAAATTTACGGGTCTATCAATGGCCCCTTGAGAGAATAGATAAGTACACCTATGTCAAACTCGAGGAAGCAACACACTACTAAGTCAATTAGTCAGGTGATCAACACTCGGTCTGTACGCCACTTGTCCTAGTGGGTGTTGTTGTTTCTAGCATTATTGACGCATTTTATTTCTTTGAATTGATTTTTAAAAATATTTTTAATTTATTTTTAGTTTTAAAGTTAAAATTATATAATAAATAATAATAAAGAAAATATAAGTACTATATATATTTAAAAAAGAGATGGATTTAAAAGAGATAACGGGGAACAAAAGTATATTAATAATGTAAAAAATAATTTTTAGAATTTTTATATTTTGTAAAAAATTTTAGGTATTTTAAAATCTAAGAAAAATATGAAATAAAAAAACACAAAATAAATATGAAAATAAAACTCAGGTATTTTTAGAAGTAGGAAAAATTGAAATAAAAATAAAAATAAGTTTGGAAAATAAAATAGAAGTAACATAACGGAACTTAGGAAAATGGATTTTAACTCAAAATTAGGTAACAAAAACCGATGCACATTCTTTTCCAAAAATTAGATTTCCCAAGGTTTCTAGAACACCATTTGCCTTTTTAAATGTTTGTGATTTTTCAAAGGTTGTTTTGGGTTTTTTAAATTTTAGATGACAAAGTGATCTCTCTTAATGATTTTTGGATAGTTAAACAACAAGCTAAGTTGGTTCTACTTTATTTTTTCATAATTTTTAGAGGCAAGAAAAATAAACTACAAATGCAACAAAAAAGATACTAGAATAAGGTTTTATATTTTTCTTTTGATACGAAGCATTGGAAATAAAATCTTCAAAAATTCCCAATGATAGAGAAAAATAAAGGCTTATAACATATTATTTTTTTGCCAAGAGATATTCATTCAAGTGCTCAAAATAGTCCCACAAAGTCAAAACTTGTAAAAATTCCTAAAAGCTCAGTGATTAATATTCCCTTGTGAAAATCGGGGAGCAATTAGGTGAGCATGGTATTAAAAAATCAACTCAAAGTGATATGCATGCGATTTAACATGGATTAAATAAGGGAAATGACATTTTTATCAATTAATAATTCATAGTTAATTCAAATCATGCTCAATTTTTTTGAGAATTAAAGCAATCAAAAGAATTCACAAGGGTTAGAAAGAAAACAATCCTCAAACTTAAGGGCATCTGATGCAATATTTACAAAATAAAAATAACATGAAAGAGGCGTAGTGGATCTTCTCTTACAATAATGAATCTAGAGGGGGTTATACGCAAAATCACCAAGGCATGCATGTGAATTGTGTGTGGCTTTAACATGTAGTGACCTACTTGGAATTTATGCAGTGACAGGGTCATGGTGCAAAACTACCCAATCAGTGATGCGTAGCACATGACTCCTGGTGTGCACTCGAGGATATGGTGGCTTCAATTGCACTACATGGGGAATCCTAGTGCGTACGATGGTACTCTTGATCAATGTTTAAGAATTGGGCTTGGTTTGACACCTAAGATTGGTACTAGTGGGGTTAATCTATAGTATTTGCTCATCCAAGGTACTTCTTGTTCGGTCTTTCCAACATAAGGTAGAGGAGCTTCTATCAAGGAGTTTAGCAAAGCTACTCTGATGCTCGGCAAGACCTATAAAGCAGAAAGAGAATACTCGAGCTAGGTATGAGGTCAGCATGAATAGAAGACGGCGAATGGGGATCTTGTGCGAAGGTGGAAAATGAGGACTAAACTCTCTAGCCACCATGTGTGGTTGGAGGAGAAGTTATGTATTGATGAAGGAAAACCCAAGATGGCAAGAAGAGGTGGAATGTAGTTGATTGGCATGAGATGTTGAAAGCGATATGACAAAAAGACATAAAAGTAAAGAAGAACGAAATAAACAAAGGAAGAAAGATGCATGGGTCGCCAGAAAATAGATGATTGATCATAGGATTACACATGAAGGTCGAAGAGTAAGGCTATTGATCTTTGCCTCGATTCTTCTGACGCGAGGAGAAGAATCCAAGCATCAGTTATTGTTACTACAATGGAGTTGGATGATGCCCCAAGGGATCGCATCTTTCCTGGATCGCTCTCTCCATGGCTCACCCACAGGAGTTTCGAGCTAGCAACTAGAAAGAAATGGCAACAAAAGAATTAAAGCTCGTACAAGAGCATATAAAACTTAAATCGTGTGGGAACGGAGGTAGGAGGTCGATGGGATTAGAAATGAGTGGAAGAGGGAGTTGAGGTTGCTCTAGGGGAATCAGGGGATTGGATGCAGCAACATGATTTAAGGAGATTTGGATGTGAATCTTTGAAGGGAGAGAGGTTCGGTGGTGGCGACGATGATGTTTGCAGGTGATGACGGTGGCTTACGAAGCAAGGAGATGGGGGTTGAGTGGAGAGAGAGAGAGGAAGAGAGAGAGAGGTGGTGAGGTATGGGGAATATATAGGTGGTGGCATCGCAACAAGAAGGTGATGGGTTTCGGTTATAGAAAGACGCACGAATTGGAGAGAGAAAAATATGTTCGAGGAAGATGAAGGAATAATGGTGGTTTATGTAAACAATCAAGGTTTGTCGTGTGGCAGCTAGAGCGGGGAATCAACCTCGTTGACTCAAGTCAACCAGGTGCCAAAGATGGTCTAATGGGCCCTTGGCACATGGAGTAGTGGACAATGTTATGTCATCTTTAAAAAAATTTAAAAAAATAAAATCACAAGAAAGTTAGAAATAAAAAAACAACCTTAAATAAAAAAATGCTCAATATAACTTTCATGAAGAACTCAAGCATGAAATATGCCATTTATACATACTTAGGATTTTGTAGGCATTTTATAGATATAAAATACATGCTTTTTGGTTTATTTCTATATTTTTTCTTTGTTTTTTTACTTTAAAATATATTCATATTTTATTTTAATATAATATATATATACAATATCTAATTTTTAAGAGTTAAAGATAATTTGATATAAAATATATAAAATACAAATATATGTAATATAAATCATAATATACCTTCCAATTTTTCTATATTTTATGCGATGCTTAGATGTTTTTAGATTCTATTTTATTTTTATTTAATTATATTACAAAATAAAGAAACAAATGTGAGAGGAATTAAAGGAATATAAGTTAATTCTATATAAAAAATAAGAAGGTTCTGATTAGTAATTTATAAAATATATATAATAGCTCAAAATCCTAAGTTTCACATATCGAATATGATTACCTTGAAAATTATCTTAGTTGAAAGAGAATTGAGAGTACACTATTTTAAAGTGAGTAGAACTCTGTAGGTGATTGTATGCATTAGAAAAATAGATTTTAATGCATGTAGACATTGTGTAGGGTTTGGCTTTATTGGTTATATATACACGTAGTATTTTAATAATGGACTTTTTATTGGTGAATATGATTTATATATGATGTGGAAGTGATTTCAAATCAATTGAAATTGATGAAAAAGTTAATGAAGTTTGTACACTATATATATACATAGGTGAATATTTAAGTATAATAAGTTCAATTTTTAATTTTTCTTTCTTTCCCTCTTTTTATTATGTCGATACAGTCAGAATCTCCGGGTCTCTCGGGTTAATTAAATAGGTTTGGCATCCTATTATTTCTTATTTTCTTTGTAAATTTGTACAACTACATCCCTTCCTTTATATTTTATATCTATGAATTTTTTGTGCTTATTCTTGTATTAATTAATACATCACAGAATGCTAATTTTTGGGCATGCATTTAGAAGAATGGTGCATTAACACATGAGTCCAAGGGTTTGTTGAGGTTTTTTAGCTCATTTTTCATGTATCAGATGGTTGAAATCTAGGTTCATCTATGTGGACTAGTTGAAGCAGGTTTGACAGTAGTTTCATAGTAAGTATCTGTCGAGGAGGAGGGTTTCAACTTTTATATGCTAGCATGAAGAGGGTAGATCTATCAAGATACTACTTCTTGCTAGACATGTGAACCCATGACGAGCCATAAAAAATAGTTCTATGAATAAATATTTGGTGTAATAAGATTGCATGGAGAGAGAAAATCTCTCTCCAATTCCATGGTGGATGTCCATGGTGCAAATGAGGAAGGAGGTTATCTCCTTTCCTCATTTTTGGAAGGATGTTATATATATATATATATATATCTTTCCTCTTTATTCATGAAAATGATTTATTTTGAGACTAAATTTTGGAGCATGAACTAAATTCTAAATTTTATTATACTAATCACAAGTAAAATCATTTAATCTCAACAATTGATTATTAATTAGGAGTGCATCTCCACCATCCATTATTCTATAAAAGAGAGGCTAACCCTACCTCTCTTTATTGAATTAAGCAATGCAATTGTTACAATAACCCTCTCTCTCTCACCACACACGTCTACACTCTCTCCCCAAACCTTAGTGGTCATTCCCTTGCCCTAGGTTTGTGGAGATCACGATCGTCATCACGATGTCGTCGTGCTGCCAAACTGACTGCTCGTGGAACATCATCTTCTTCAATACTTTGTGCTCTTGAAGAAAGTGGTGGATTTCATATGACAAAATCAGGAGGTTCTCTGCTCGGATCGTCATTTTGGATTATGGGAAGCATGCATCGCATCCACGTGCCCACAAGTGCTCTCTACGTCGGATCGGTCTTGAGACAAGAGGTCTCTTCTCTTAAAGACTCGTAGATCATGATCACACTTCAAGAGGTAATACTATTACTCATGTGATCATGATGAAACAACATGAGAATTATTCCCATGCAATGTGGTTTCATCGAAATTTTTTTAAAATTCCATTGCACCATCGACTAGTATAACTAGTCGACCTAGATCAGAAAAGATACGATCTCCACGCTTCTGTGATGCACGAGGTTTTTATCGACTCCCTTCACTTCTTAGAGGGAATATGCTTTCAAAATCAAAGATGTTATATCTATAGGGTATTGTAGATCCTTACAATCCCAAGCGTCAGTGTATGCGAGGTCAATTGAGCTTTTAATGGATAGTAATCGCGGACAACCAATATGAGGTGATGACGACCATACAAGTGGAGTTCGGAATTTGATACATGGGCTCAGAGGAGGGGAGAAACTATGCTGAGAATAAGTAGCATGTCCGCCTCTTCCTAGCGTACCTCCTTGCCCTCTTAGTCAATCTCTCCTTTGCTTTTTCCCCCTACTTCTATCTTAACTGCAACCCTGGAAGAGATTTTCTAGACCGACCTCTTCCTCCAAGCTAATAGTATGCCATTTTTCATCGCTTACATCACTGACTTGCTTAGCCTATAGCTATAGAAAGAGCCAATTTTGGTTGATCTTAGTCCTTGCGTGAGTGAACCATTCCTTCATCTTCATGGAAATGAGAAAATGTCCACAATACCTGGATTTATCCAGATACAGTTTGAGGGATTTTGTAGGTTCATTAATCAGGGCTTGATAGAAGAGTTTCATAAATTTCCAAAAATTGAAGATACGGATCACGAAATTGAATTTAAATTATTTGTGGAAACATATCAATTGGTGGAACCTTTGATGAAAGAAAGAGATGCTGTGTATGAATCACTCACATATTTCAATGATTTCTTGAGAACTGCTTCAAATTACCAGCTAAAGGCCTCTGCATCTTGAGGCATCCATAAAGGACATAGTTTTGTCCTTTATTCTTTTCTCTCTTCATTCATCATGGTGCTTAGGCGAGCAGAGGCAAAGCCATGGTGGCAAGAAAGCCAGAGGTGAAGAGAAGACATGCTAGCAGCTTCTCCCCGCATCACAAGGAAAAAAGAAATGATGCCACTGCTTAATGCCTCTTCGCATGATGTTTGTACCCCTTCTCATTGAGTTGGTTGTTTGTTACTTTAGTACGGGAAGGGAAAGTAGCTACTTAGATGCATTTATACTCTCACTATCATGAGGCTTTCTATGTACCTGCATAATGCATAGAAAGGTAAGAAGCCCCTAGTTGTCCTAAAATATTAGAGAGTTAGAGAGTAGATGCATTCTTATAATTTGGAATTCCATTATATATTATTTTATTTGAACTCGCTATGATATTAGGTCTAGCCTCATGTAACGAAAAAGAGAGACATGATGATATTATAGGGGGGATGGATGACGACTAGAGGTCTTTATTCTTTAATCTCGTTCTTTTGAGAGATTTTATTTTGATGGGATAAATGTTTAATGAAGTAAGTTGTTCTTATTCCTTGCTTGTTTATTTTCAAAAAGATGTAGAATAAGTGGTAATAAAGAGTGTAAATACGGAATAAATAGTAATCGCTGCTTACATGGGAGATGTAAAGGGAATTGGAATGGTTGTGAAATAAGGAGGAATGGCTATTCCAAAATAACAAAACTCAAGATAAAGGAAGAAATCCCAAAATAGATATTCCTATTCCCAAAGTGAATACGACCTCAAGTCTTATGGATTAAGTCTTATATATGATAAGTGACCGATAGAGAGAGAGGTTTTAGTTCAAATAAGTATTCAAGCTTTATGTAATGTGTGATTTACGACACTTGTTTTATCAATAAACTCCTTCAAGTAAGAAATGATGGAAAGAAAGAAATGAAGAAGAATTGGATTAAGAAGGTGCTCAAGCTGTATCTATTTCTCATATGAATGTGTCTGACAAGCATCTTCTTCGAAAAGGGGAGCATCTTCTTAATGTTGTACGTTTTTTGCGATAGAAGACACGCAATTGTTCTATGGGGTGATAGGATCCCTGCCGTGGATTTCGTATTGAAAGGATCACACGAAGACATTAAGCACACATCGAGATGTGGATTAAACGAGGTATCGATTGAGAGGTATGACATAATCGTATAAGAAGTTGTAGAATTACTCATCATGGATAAGAGGGTGAAGAAGCGATGAGGAACCCCTTGTTATGATAGAGATATCTACTTTTAAAGGGGAGGAGAGTGTGTAAGGTTATTCAACGACAGATCGCTTATTTATATCCCGAAGAAGGTGTATAAAATGGTGAGAATGGAACTAGACAACATGAAGGGTGCATTACCATATCAAAAGCTTGTAAAAGGCTGCATTTGGATTTGACACTTCATGGTTGTTAGAAGATCACATGAATGCCACCAGTGTAGATAAGTATGAGATGGATACAAGAAGGTTACCTCCAATATCAATATTTTGCATCTCAACTCAACTTGGGCATAATCTCATTATCCTAATGCCACAATGCCCTTAATTTTCTCTTTAATTATTTTGTTGACATTCTTAATCGAGTTATTTAATTGCATTTTTGTTAAATCTTCCTTTGTAACTTCTAAGCTCTTCAAATAATCTAAATAAGTAGTGCTATAAAATAGATTGTCAATAATCCACCGATCAATATACATAAAAAAACCCATAAACTAGTTAAAACATTTAAAATATGAGGTATTTCTATATGAGGTTGATTTAAACAAATGGGTTCATTGTACAAATTCTAAAGCCGGAATTATAAATGTATATAGGTACACAAACATGTATTTATATATTCGTAAAATGATACAATAATAGTAGGTGGCCAATATTAGACAACATAAAAAACATCACCTTACTAAATAATGTTGGATTAAAAATATGATTGGAAAAAATCTAGTACCTTTAATTAAAGAAAAAGCATAGTAGGTCTAACAATAGACTAACACAAACGAGGATGATTTGCGAGGCCTAAGGTAGTTATGTAGGGTTAATGAGGTGGGATAGGGCATGATAGAGTGGTCGGCGAGAAGAGTGAAGGCCAGAGGAGGAAAAGAAAACATGGAAGAAGGGAAAGATGGAGTTTGAACTAGGGGCTCATTTGTTTGAATGTAGAGTTGGCTAGGCAATTGTGCACCACTCGATTTGCAATCAGACATCTTGCAATCAGGCATTTCCTATTAGTAGTGTCGTGTCACGACTTGATTGCTAGGTTCAATTGAACGCTGTTGCGGTTTAAATCTAGTTGTATGTTTTATAGAAAAGTGCCCAACTGAAATGCATTTTATAAAAAAAAACACGAGACTAAAAACTCAAATGCGAAATACATCAGCTAAGCTACCAAACCGCGATCAATCTGCGCAAACGCCCACAGGAATACAAAACAAAGGCCAAAACAAACAAACAAACAAACAGTTATACTTCAAATGGTATCAGAAAGTAAAAGATAATAATAATAATAATAATAAGTGAAAAATCATACACGAGTTGGAACAAAGAACTTCTGAAATAGCACACCATCTTCCAATACATATTACCTTAGGCATAAACACATCTAGACATGATAAAAATGGACCCCAAGGTGGAAAATAATCTCTAAAAAATGTTATGCAAGAAAACAACCAGTTCGGGTATAACTTTATTTTATCCTTAAGATGTAATAAATCTATCCCCTCATATTATTTTCTATTTCATTGTCTATATAGATTCCTTTTTATCTATAACAACACCATATCTTATCATCTCAACCAAACCCATCAACTACCAAACATAAAAAGGAAATGGGACCCATCCCTCCTAATAAAAACTTACTGCATCAACCAAAAGGCACCTAAAAAATTTATGTATGAGTAATGAATCAAAGCGCTGAGATAAAACCGAGCTCTACCTTCTTACGTGTTCTGACATCGACAACCACTGCCAGTTATTGTTGTATCACCATCCAATTCCGCAAAGATAATCAATCATAAGATTGAGAGAGAGAGAGAGAGAGAGAGAGAGAGAATGATAAAGGAGAAATTCATATTTACCATTTGCAATGAATCATTTGCCTACATTATTTCCCAATAGGAGAAACCAGAAGAAACTAAAAGAATTATCGATTTGAACCCTTATGGTATACCCAATGAAAGTCTATAATCTAATGAGGTACTGAGAAAATGTTACTGCATGGGCATGAATGATTTCTTTGATAACTACGCTCCTGGGAACCATGGAGTTTAATTGCGCCTGGTGCTACGATAATCAACTTTTCTTTGCTCATAATCTAGTGCCCATATTGATCAACTTGCCCCTTTCCTAGCACTGCATGATGTGTGAAAGTCAGAAAGCTTGGCAGCTGCGAGTTTCAGGCACTGAACCTCAGTATTCAGAGCATCATTGAGTGCTAAAAAGACGACGAATCATGGTCAGTAAGAAGGAAAATTGTAGCATAACTTGACAAGAATGCAAGTATACAAGGCAGAGAGAAATTGAAACACGGAAAATACTCGTATGGAAACAATAATGTGGAAGGGCTTGCCAATATTTCTCAGTTTCTCAGTCCAGAACTAGGTAATGTTGTCCAAACCACGAAGATTTTGTGCAAATGAACAACTGTATGAAGGGATACTGATTATGAAATAAAATCAAACATGCCAATTTCCAATGATGTTACACATAATTACAATTATTTCGAAGACAAAAGTTTGTCGAAAACCAGGAAGATTCGTTTAAGCAAATCTATGATTGTAAGATTTGTTTAAGCAAATCAATGATTGTATGAAGCGATGCTGATTGTATCATTAAATCAAACACGCAATTTCAAAGGATGTAATACATAACTATAATTGTTTTGGAGAAGACTACAGAATGGCACTAGATACAGATTCATATGCCCTACTTGCGCAAATGATATGATAATTTCTTTACATTCACAAAACATCTTTTTTTGGCGAGGAGATATGCATGTTGACTTAAATTGTATAAGATGTAATCAAAAGATGTATCCTTTACAAAGCTCATTGTGCCTGCGCAAATGTCAAGGCTAAACATCCTACAGTTGGGGGTAACAAACGGGTTGGGGGTAACAAACGGGTTCTATCCCGTTTTCAGACTTATCAAAAAGTCATCATCACAAGGATAAGTCAGAATTTATTATCACCTTATTCACTTTAAAAACTATAATAAAATCTTGTAGACTATTATAAAACTCATTCAAATTTCACAACATCCCACCATGATACACATGTGAATTCCACCCACAACAGATCCATCTGGAAAGGGCTTGGTTTATGTTGACGCATATAGAGTACCTGTACCCTTTCATCATTTTATTTTTCCAGTTGTCTTCTTTTGTAATTTACCCATAGGCTACTCTCCTATATAAGAGAGCCTAGGGCTTATGGAATAGAACAAGTCATTCATTTTTCCCAACATGGTATCAGAGCGACGGTCCTAGACCGGAGTTCTCAAAACCCTAACCCTAACCCACCCCACCCGCCGGCCTCTCCTTCTCCTTCCCTCTCGATTGGCGCCGCCTCTACGCCGCCGCCGCACGCGCGGCTGTGCTGCTGCTCCTGCGCCGCCTCTCCAGCGCCTGTGCATTCACCCTCCAGCGCACATAGCGCACACAGCGCACAAGCCTGCACCCTCCTGTGCGCCTGCAGCGCACACAGCGCACATAGCGCACGTAGCGCCTGCGTCTGCGTCTCCAGCGCCTGCGCACCAGCGTGCTTGTGCATAGCGCCTCCAGCATAGCGCATAGCGCCTGTGCGCAACCCTGTGCGCAGCCCTGTGCGCAACCCTGTGCGCAGCCTCGTGCGCGTGACCATCAGTGCGTGACCCTTGTGCGCGTGAAGACCGTAGCACGCACATCTTCATGGGTTTAGTTGCTTGAGGTCTACACGTGCAACTAAACCCGTCTATGTCATTGTAGACAAATCACAGATTGGTTTGTCAGACGTTCCAGTCTTCAGTATCCAGTATGTCAGAGAGCAAGGCAGATATCCCATCTATTGGCGCATTCCGTGGTCCATCGCCTATTGTGAAGATGGATGGTACCAACTATAAACTGTGGGCAATGCAGTTCATGAGCATGATGAAGTCTACGGGTAAGAAGCACATTCTTCCCGAACCAGAGCCTGCTGAGAAGACTGGAACCAACGCCTCCTGGGAGGCTGATGACGCATACGCCAAGGTTTGGCTATCTGGCACGTTGGCAATTGAGATTGCCAATGACATCCTCCATCAACCCACAGCGAAGGATATGTGGGACATTCTGGCAGCCACATATTCCCAGGCAAAGAACGAGACAAAGATTCTGCAACTCCAGCATGATATCTTCACCATCAAGCAGAATGGTCGCCCCCTACATTCCCTCTATACATCACTAAGAGGGATGTTCGAGAAGCTCTATAGCTTCATGCCCCTGACAGCCACGCCAGAACAACAGAAGACATATAAGAACGCGACTATGGTGGGCGTGTTTCTAGCTGCACTTGATCCTGAGTACGAGGCGGCACGATCACAGATTTTGGCCGATTCTACTATTCCTCCCATGGAGGAAGCCTTCCATAGACTGAGTCGGATTACAGTTCCTTCAACAGCTGCGAGTCAGAATTCTTCAACCATGGCAGCAAACAGAGGTCGCGGATTTCATCACCAGGGCCGTGGACGTGGACCCCGTGGAAGGGGTGGCCGCACTAGGTCGACATGCACCTATTGTCACCGAGTCGGACACAATGAAGATACATGCTATTCAAAGCATGGATTTCCTGCATCCGCGAGAGCTGCTGAGCAGATAGAGCCCCCATCTGCGGCTACTTTGGATCAACGGTTCGACGATCTTGTTGCCCGTCTGAGGGGCATTATTCCACCATCTGGACCAGCACCGACTGCAGAGAGTCATTCTGATGCCGCTGCTTCTGCCTCTGCGTCTACCAGTACTTCAGGTAGTATACTTGCACTGAACAGTAGTAAATCAGATACTTTACCATGGATTATGGACTCGGGCGCTACACATCACCTATGTGGCGACCAGAGTTTGCCTTCAGGATACACTCAGATCCCTCCAGGTCGTACAGTAGTGATTGCCAATGGCACTCATTCCCCCATTACTGGTCAGGGGAAGGTTAGATTGACATCTTCTATGCAGCTCAAGAACGTGCTACATGCACCTGATTTTTCAATGAATTTGTTGTCAATTAGTCAGATTACGAAGGATCTACATTGTCGGGCAATTTTTGATCCATCTTCTTTGATTTTTCAGGACATCCATACGGGCAACGTGATTGGTCATGGCTATGAGCAAGGAGGCCTCTACCGACTGAACCAGACTCCTTTTGCTGGAACCTCATCATCTTCTTCTGGACCAGTATCAACCTTATTATGGCATCTGCGTTTTGGCCATTTACCGCTTCAGAAGTTGCGTCGAGTTCTACCCTATGGTCTCTCCCACACACCTATTCAGTGTGAGGCATGTCAGTTGGGAAAGCATCACAGGTCGTCCTTTCCCAGTCGTCCAGGTCGGAGTAGTAACTCCAAGTTTGAGTTGTTTCATATCGATGTATGGGGTCCGAGTCGTGTTCCCGATCATCAGGGACACAGGTTTTATATTGTATTTGTGGATGATTTCTCTAGAGTGTCGTGGGTGTTTCTCATGAAAAATAAATCTGAAGCAGGAAATATTATTATCCATTTTCTGAATGAAATACAAAATGTTTTCTCCACATCTGTCAAACTTGTGAGAAGTGATAATGCTTTAGAGTTGTGCACCAACATTCTAGCCAATTACTACTCCTCAAAAGGGATTATTCACCAAACATCTTGTGCTCATACATCTCAACAGAATGGAATTGCAGAAAGAAAACACCGTCACCTTCTTGATGTCACAAGATCACTTCTTATACAGAGTCATGTTCCCTACTCCTACTGGGGTGATGCAGTTCTTACTGCATGTTACCTAATAAACCGCATGCCTTCGTCTGTCTTGAATGAACAGATTCCGTTTTCACTCATTCATCCTGACAAGGATCTGTTCGCTCTTACTCCTCGTGTGTTTGGGTCGGTTGCATTCGTCCATCAGTTGTCGCCTGGTACTGACAAGCTCTCTCCTAGGACTGTCAAGTGTGTTTTTGTGGGTACTCCAGAACTCAAAAGGGGTACAAGTGTTTTGATCCTGTGCGTCGACGGTATATGATCAGTGCAGATGTTACATTTTTTGAATCCGTTATGTATTTCTCAGCATCAAGAGACAAGCAGCTACCATCTATACCTCCTGATGCCATATACATGACACCACCACCTCAGATATCGACACCATCACCACCGCCACCACCACCACCGCCACCACCACCGCCACCGCCACCACCACCACCACCGCTTGTCTCACCACTACCATTCCATTACATCCGCAAGCCTCCTCCAGCTCATGGTCCTGACCCGTCAACTAGCTCGCCTATGGTATGTAATGAAAATATTAATGTTGATGGATCTGACGACATTTCTGAGCAGGATGTACTGCAGGAGCCTGATGAGAATACAGATGATTTGGATGTTCCAATTGCTCTACGGAAGCCGAAGAGAAGCTGTGCCAAATATCCATTATCAGCGGCCGTGTCTTTTGAGAGGCTATCTGGAGACTTCAGGACGTTTGCTTTGGCACTTTCAGCTACAGACATTCCACGGAATCATCATGATGCCCTGCAGGATGCTAGATGGCGGCTAGCAATGGAAGAAGAAATGGCGGCACTTCAGTCCAGAGGAACTTGGAGCTTGGTCCCTATACCTCCAGATGTTAGCCTGGTGAGCTGCAAGTGGGTGTTTACAGTAAAACACAATGCAGATGGATCCATTGACAGGTACAAGGCACGTCTTGTTGCACGTGGCTTCACACAGACATACGGGGTGGATTACCTTGACACATTCTCGCCTGTGGCGCGTCATTCCACTCTACGGATCTTATTATCAGTTGCAGTTGCTAGAGACTGGTCGCTTTATCAGCTGGACGTGAAGAATGCATTCCTATATGGCGAATTGCAAGAGGAGGTCTATATGCAACAGCCACCTGGATTTGCTGTTGAGGGGGAGTGTTCCAAGGTATGCGGGTTACATAAGGCCATCTATGGTCTTAAGCAGAGCCCCAGAGCGTGGTTTCAGAAGCTTTCAGATCTGTTTGAGAAACAAGGATATAAACGCTCCAATGCTGATCATTCCTTGTTTGTACAGAAGACGGCTAGAGGTATCATTGTAATCATGGTTTATGTTGATGATATCTTGATTACAGGATATGATGAGCAGGGCATTAAGCAGGCGAAAGAAAGGCTGGAAACCGAATTTGTCACCAAGGACTTGGGAGTCCTTAGATATTTTCTGGGCTGGAGTTTGCTAGAAATCCATATGGATTAGTAATGTCGCAGAGGAAATATGTTACAGATCTATTGAGTGAGACAGGTATGCTAGGGTGTCGACCTGCTACGACACCAATGGATCCCAGCATGAAGCTCTATGATGATGACACAGAAGAGGTGGACAAGAGAAGGTACAGAGAACTGGTAGGCAAGCTACTGTATGTCACGATCACTAGACCTGATATATCATTTGCAGTGAGTCGTGTGAGCCAGTTCATGGAGCAACCACGCCAGGCCCATATGGATGCAATACACATGATTCTGAGATATCTAAAATCATCTCCAGGTGCAGGCTTGCTATTTAAGAAGGGAAAGGAGATCTCTATCATAGCATGTGCTGATGCAGACTATGCAGGATGCCCCAAGGACAGGAAGTCCACCTCAGGATTTGCAGTCTATGTTGGAGATGCCCTAGTCTCGTGGATGAGCAAGAAACATACAGTAGTAGCTAGATCCAGTGCTGAATCCGAATACAGGGTTATGGCCCAGGCTAGCACAGAAATGATGTGGGTGAAATCTTTACTTACAGATCTATGTCTTGATATACCGCTTTCTATGATGTTGGAATGTGACAATCAGGCCGCCTTATTCATTGCAAACAACCCAGCCTTTCATGAGAGGACCAAGCATATTGAGGTTGACTGTCACTACATAAGTGACATGATTCAGAAGGGGTTTATTGCTACATCTCACGTCACATCAGAGAATCAGACTGCTGATATATTCACCAAGGCATTACTTCGAGGCCCATTCCAGAAGTGTACGTCCAAGCTGAGCATGATTGATATCTATGCTCCATCTTGAGGGGGAGTGTTGACGCATATAGAGTACCTGTACCCTTTCATCATTTTATTTTTCCAGTTGTCTTCTTTATGTAATTTACCCATAGGCTACTCTCCTATATAAGAGAGCCTAGGGCTTATGGAATAGAACAAGTCATTCATTTTTCCCAACAGTTTAAATTTTGATTTCGGTGGTATATATGTTTCAGTTTGCCTTGTTTTTTTCATCTGAATGCCAGAGTTAAAATCCCATCACACGTAATTAAATCACCAAGCTTTAATGCATATCATACAAAAAGTTCTCGTAGGGCATCCATCCAACCTCGAAACAATATGGTTTTCATGAACAATGCCTACATTCTCACCAGCAACTGCAAGATGCATGCACTTTTTTGAAAGAAAAGACGGGAAGAAATCACAGGTAAATCACTTTTTTGCATAGGAGCAAGTTAAGAGCAGTTAAATCAATTGGATCAGGAACATGAAGGCATATTTTGAAGAACTTCAGATATAGATGCATATAATGAAGATAAAACAGGAACAGAAGAGTGAATAACAACATTTGCATGGTTCTTGACGGGATCAAAGCCACCATTCCCCGTAAGAAAAAGGTATCCAATTTTTCTTAAATCAATATAGCACAGTCTCTCAAAAGCCCTTAACTTTTATTTGGAGAGAGAACAAATTAGTTGGGGGATTTGTGACGATAAGTGTAGCCTATATACTGTCAACAAAGACGATTTGGAGCTATGTTAATTGGATCTTTGGTAGGACATAATTTCCCATCTACTTCTAGTTAAAAAAACTCTCATCAGAAGTGCTACCTTGTAGAAATTCGTATGCCAAAAGAAACAAACCAGCAGTTGACTTACGGCAAACTGATCTAAAAAATGCTTGCCAAGTGAGCAAGTTCAACTAGGTCAATAATAGGTTGCAACTGAAAACTAAAATTGTAAACTATTTATTGATAAGTAAATATATGGGCCCAAACTTGGATGTAGATTTACAGAGCTCCTGCTTACACGTGAACTAGAATCGTCGTAAAGAGGCCATTATGTATTCATGTGTAGATTATATTTGAATATACACACAAATAATAACGAGGTCTTCCTCCTACTCTATATTCACCATCCCATTTTAATGATAGCCCCACTTCATCCCAGCTACAACCACTCTACTGTTCTCTCATGATAAGATCTTCATGTCCACAGCTCATTTCCATTCTCCAAGAATTGAAGGAAAGCAACACAAATGGTTTTCCTGTTTTTTTATATTCTCTTATTTTTTCCTTTCTGGAATATATATAAATATGTCAATTTCACTGTACTTTATTTGAAGCACAAAACCTAGATTTTTATTTTGTCACTCCCCAAGAAATGAGAACCAATTTCCCTTTACTATCACTTCCATCATTTTACCTTGGCTATAGAAATCAATTTCCAATATTTTACTAGGTACAGACACCCCTTGGCAGTGATTATAAAGGACAAAAAAACTTCAGGTTCACCAAAAGAGGAAGGTTGCTACACCAATATTTTTACTGCATAAACAAAAAATGGGGGTTTTGTCCTTCAGGAGAAAAGACTTTGGCGGAAAATGTTGACGGGCTATGAAAGGCTTGGGTAAAAAGTGTTCCCTGGGTATGGTGTTTTTGTCAAGGTTTTTGCACGAGCTTCTGTGAACATTTCTATAAATGTTAATAGAGTTTTCAATGGCTTATCATATTGACCCCAGAATAGTCATAAATGGCTATTTTTTTGAGGAAATGCTACATGTTTAACTAATGAAAACTATCATATATGTCAGATGCATATTACCGAGTAACGCAAGATATCATAGGCTTTAAGCACCTAACACCAACACAGTTACTGCTTTGTTGGGCCTGCATCCTGCCATGTTACTCAATATAATATCATAATGGCTTGGTACAAGTATAGGCGGAAGGCGGTTTTAAAAAGTCATAGGAAGAGAAAGCATATCACAGGTGAGGGAGTCCGAGATAAAACAGCATGGGGAACAGGGAATTTCTGAAATTTTCCAAAATATCATATCCTGATCGGCCGTACTTCTATGTCTATATAGGTTTTTTAACTCTTACGTGATTGATAATACTCTACTTTTATCCTCTCAAGTCTCATCTTCTCTGACATGTTATACTCTCGACAGTCTATCCTACTTGTTTCGATGACTTCAGTATACAAACGAGAGCTATATCTTCAAAACATCAATTAAAGACGGTTACTATTATATTCTTCTGCTAGTTTTAGCCTAGTTTTCCTTGATAACTTACTTGCACACATTGGAATTGAACTGCAAATGGAAGAAAAAAACAACAGAAATAGAATGTCAGTTGTAAAGGACCAACAGAGATAGAATGGGACCAATATATTTGTCCCAACTCATTCTCTAACTTCAGGAGCTTTAACAGATCCCTTGCAGCATTTACAACAAAAAGTAGCACCAATGTGGCAACTTCCCTTCCAAAAAACAAACGCCAGACACCATGTGGTGAACTTAATGGCAACTTCCCTTCCAACTGTTATGTAGGAAACATATCCAACAATTTACTATAATTTGTGAGCTTAATATATATATATATATATATAACATATTACAAGAATGACTTTGTGAAAGAGTCAAACCCTAAACCTCTTGGGTTTGAAGGAATTGTCACGTAGGAGACAAAACTTGTAACTAGATCAATGTTCGATAAATTGAAAATGGGAGTACATTATTCCGGGAGTTGAAACAAATCAACTTCTATTTTGAATGCCGATTCCCGTATAGACCTCTTGGGCTCTTATCCTTTCTTAACGCCTTCTCAGAAATTGCATATTGCAAACATGCAACATTGGATGTCTCAAGAAAAAAATGAAGTGTTTTCTCAAACAGCAAACTGTAGATAGCAGAAACAGCAGCACCTCACTACATTTACTGTATAAGATTCATATAAAATACGTCCCTGTCCCAAAATAAGCTCAATAATTAGCCATCTCAGTTGGACATTCCATTTGCACGTGATCCCCTTCTTAATAGAGAATGATACTCATTTGAGCTTTAAATACAGCACCTACCCACTGTATTTGATTTATAAGACCTATGTTATGACCGGTCATGTCAGTAAAGTGCGTTGACGTCAAAAATTCCCAACTTCTCAAAAGATAATAAATAATTCCCTATGCACGTAGGTCCATGGATTCCGTTTCATGTTTGAAAATAATTCAATTATGCCTTTTTTTTTCTTGAAGAGGGAGGAGAGTGGAAAAAGCTCGAAAAGATTTTGTGATCCATAAAGCTTGCTTCTATGCTCAGTCACGGATTGAAATATCATCAATAAGTTGGTCAACATATCATGTTGCACGTGTAGTGTGTGTTGATAGCCTCAATATCTCGCCTTTCCAAAATATTGCACAATATATTGCGGTGGTATAGCAGAGCCATCTAGGAACATGGCAGCATCACCGAATGCAAGGTTTTAAGCTATAAATTCTGCAAATTTTACCCCTTGTGGGTGATCCAATACTATCACCACTATTTCAGTCTAACGTTGAAAGCTTGATATACAGGCAACATTGAAATATTTTTGAACTTTTAGATCCTTTAGAAGGTTTTTTGATGATATATGACATATTGGCTCTTGATAGTCTTCTATTTCTTTTAAACCTCCATATACGTGTTTTTTAAGAAACTTTGATAATTGTGTTTGCACTTTATAGTCTATATGTTTTAACAATATGGTCTAATGTTGTTAGTTGCATGCTTATTTTGAGTTGAGTTAGTTGCATGTTTATTTGCTTTCCAAATATGATATCAGGCTATAAAAGCGCATTATATGATGTATACAGGAATTTATGCATAAATACACTCGTTTGAGCCTAATAAAAGTGTAACTCTTATCTTAGGAATTGTTTTAAAAACTATGTGAATCTTAATTTATGAGAAAATCATCATTTGGAACCATTTACAAGATTTCCAATGACATGTGCAATATCTCTCTCCCTAAACTTGTCGATATGTCTCATATCCCAAATCCTGTTGCACTCAACAATCTTAACTGTGATAAGAAGATTTAAACTCCCTTACGATATAGATGTTGTCATTCTATTCAAAGATATCATATGTGGCAGCATCGGACAGCCCATTCTATCATTTCTTTCTTTTTGAGAAGATAATGATATATACCAAGCATTCCTTGCTTCCTTATAGATAACTTCATTTAATTCTCATTTCTTAGCATGCAAGTTCTATGATCCACATATTATAAGATGATTTCCTATAATGATAAGTCCTTACCTCCCCCATCCTAATTTCCTATTAATACATGCTTTTACGCATGCTAAAAATCAACATCATCGAAACATTCGTATCCCCCAAAATGGCCAACATCATCTAACTTTTACATGTTGTCGTCTTTTTTTATCAATTATAGGCTTAATCAAAATTTCAAGTTTATGGTAAGAGAGCTCTCAGGTGCAATCATACCAACACTAATACACCAGAATCCCATCAATTTGCTAAAGTTGCATGCTTTTACAAATGATTTTTAGATTTAATGACCATATGGATTGCATGTGTGTCACATCAGGTAAAAATGTATTTTGTGGTAAGTAATAAATTCTAGCAACCATCTTCGACTTTTCCATATACCGTTACGCACATAAACATGCACAACTAGCAAAAGGCCTACATTTGATCACCTTATTGCACATACTACTAATTCTTGCAAGGCATTCTCACGCCTACCATCACCAACATATATTCACAAACATTGCACTGCCTAATCACCCATAACAATCTCCACACCTTCCAAATGTGACACCTCTACTGTCATTACCAATAATAATATCGCATTCCAATCTACAAGTATACAAGATATTTTTTAATAATATATCAACGGAAATTTGATCAATCAACTCAATTCCAGCCAAGCAAATTTAATGGCATCGATAAGCCATGATAGAGTATAAATAGAAACATACCTCTCATCCCTCATCGCATTGGCAGATGCTTTTATGCATGCTAAAATTCATCATCCTTGAAGTATTTGAATCCCCCAAAATGCCTTGCATCACCCAACTTTTTTATGTTATGATCTTATTGATTATATGCTTATTGAAACCACCCAAGCCTTACCCGCTTCAATTAATATCACATTCCAATTATATGCCTTAACCACTTCAATGGTCTGTTGGTAGTGCAGTGTACCTACCACCCCAAAAGTCTAGGGTTCAAATCCCTCCTTGTGGGAGTTGTGTTGGGTAGCCGACCGCCAGCGTAAAAAATAGTCGGATCTTTTAACATGGATTTGAGCAAGAATCCATGTAGCGGACCCTACTTAAATGCGAGAAGGCTTTGCCATTTTTTTATATGTTATTGAAACTTCAAGTTTATAGTAAAGGAGTCGTCATGTGTGATCATACCAACATCAATGCATCGGATTCTATCGGAATGCCTAAGCTAAGCATGATTGCGTGACGTAGCTTTAGGTTCGGTGACCATGAAAACCATTTGTTGCTCCAGTTTTAAATATATTTCATGGTAAACCATTAAGTTTTAGTAATCATCTTCATCTTTTCAATATATCTTCACACACGACTAGCTAAAGGCCCACATTCAATCACCACATTGCTCATGCATTCTCCTATTGATTCCTAGAAAGTATTAGTATGACTACTGTCACCAACCTATTCACAAGTAACTACACCGCATGACCATCAATCAATATCCCCCTGCCTTCCAAATGGGACACCTCGTTATTACAGTCACCTTACAATATCACATCCCAACATACAAGAAAACATATTTGGAAAGCATATCAAAGGAAAGTGAATCCATTCAATAATTACCAAATAAATTAAATAACGTCGATAAGCCATGATATAGTAGTAAATAGAAACAAGATACCCATCTTAAGTCACATCCCCCTATCATATTGACATGCTTTTATCTATGCTAAAAGCCAGCACCTTCAAAGTATTTAGAACCCCAAGACACCCTACATCACCCACCTTTGCATGTTACGAACTCTTCTATTGATTATAGGCTTAGTTGATTAAGTTTATAATGGAAGAGCTATTAAATGTGATCATACCAATATTAATGCACTAAACCCATCGGAATGTTGAAGTTAAGCACGGTTGTAGGGAATAGCTTTAGGTTTGGTGACCATTGGAGAAGCCAGTTTGTTGCTCCTGTTTCAAATATATTTCATGGATAAATACAAAATTTTGGCCATCCTTTTTGGCTTTTCCATATACCTATATGCACGTACATGCACGAATAGCTAAAGGCCCGCATTTGATCACCTCATTACTCATGCCTACTCCTACTGATTTTTGTGAGGCATCCTTACAAGTACCATCACACAAGCATAGAATGATAGAACCCACCTAAGCACCTATATAAAATCTTCACACCTAAATGTAACACCACGCTATTGTTGCCACTGGTAACAACATTACTTTCCAAATTGTAAGTCCAAAAAATATGTTTGGAAACATATCAAGGGAAAGTTGATATCTCCATTCCCTTCTTACCAAATATATTTAAGAGGACCGATAAGCCATGATTGAGAGTAAATCGAAAGAAGATGCATATCTTCACCCACCTCCCCCATTATATTTATATATGATTTATTTAGGCTAAAAGTCAGCATCCTCGAAGTATTTTTAGCCCCCAAAACACCCTACATAACCCAACTTTTTTGTGTTGCGACCTCTTCGTTGATTATAGCTTAATTGAATTTCATGTTTATAGCAAGGCCTTAAAATTCGATTTCGGTCATCATTTTGGTGAGTGACTAAAACAAAATTTCGGTCGAAATTCGACCGAAATTTCGGTCATTTCGATCGGTTTTTGAACTAGGGCCCTCATATTTCACTCGATATAGGCCATTTCGGTCGAATTTTGGTCACCCACCGAAATCGAAATTCGATTGAAATTCGGCTGATCCGAAATTTGATCTCATGGTTTATAGCATGGCCTCAAATTTCGGCGAAATTCAACCGAATTTCGGTTGAATTCAGTTTCGGTGGGTACCCAAAATTCGGTCGACCGAAATTTCGTTTCGGTTACTCACCGAAATGGTGACCGAAACCAAATTTTGAGGCCTTGGTTTATAGTAAAAGAGCTTTCACATGTGATCGTACCAACATTAATGCACCAAAATCCCATTAGAATGTCGAAGTTAAGCATGCTAGTACAAAAAAAGCTTTAGGTTGGTGACCATCTAGGTTGCCCATTTCTTGCACCTATTTTAAATATATTCTAGGAATAAGTATACCTCTCATACATGAACATGTACAACTAGCTAAAGGGCCACATTCGATCACCTCTTTACTCATGCCTACCACCGATTCTAGCAAGGCATTCTCACGACTATGTCATCAACCAATTCACAAGCATTGCTGCCAGACCACCACCGCCACCGCCATCACCACCACCACCAGCAACAACAAAGCCTTTTCCCACATTAAGTAGGATCGGCTACATGGATTCTTTGCCTCCATTCAGATCTATCTTGGGTCATTCTCAGACTTAGATCCAAAAAATTAAGATCCCTTTGTATAGTCACCGCCAGACCATTCATAAAAATCTTCCCACCTTCCAAATGTGACACCATGCTATTATTGCCATAGATAACAACATTGCATTCCAATTAACAAGTATAAGAGATACGTTTGAATAACATATCAAAGGAAATTTGAAACGTCCACTCAATTCTTACCAAACATATTTAATGGCATTGATAAGCCATGGTAGAGTAGTGAGCAGAAACAAGATGCCCACCTTAACTCACTTCCTTTGTTTAAGTTCACAGCAAATACCGATAATTTTCCCAATATTAAGCAAGGCAGGGCTATCTGGCTCCATTTGCTCGTAAACCAAACCGAAACTTAGCTCCAAATAAGCAAGATCATCCTATTCTATCTTCAACTTTTGAGTTGGCAAGATCATAATTATAAACTCATCATTAAATGTATGTGATGATAGAAATAAGACATTGGAAGGCCCTACCAACAGATGCAAAACTGCCTTGGTTGTGTCACTCATTATGCCATCTTAATTTTGTGCACTGCTGTCTTAACCAAAATAATCGCATTCTCCAGTTCTTTTCCTTGTGGCTCCACATTTCTCCTAACATTTCCATCAATGTGACAAGAATTCTCTGGCACGTGTCTACAAGTATCATGTTACTCAACCCCTTGGTACATGACAGCTCTTGTCACTGTTTCACAATTTTTCCTTCCATATTCAAAGGTATGTCATGTCACACCAAACACCTAAGAATCATCTTAATCAAACTATTTTCATTTTCTGTGTGAAATAAGGTAGGTCTTTACTCCTACAGGAAAAGAATTACATCAAGTTCTCTCTCCTTAAGAACCCTTGATCGTTTCCATCCACCGTTCACTCACCATGATAAAATAGGAAGTTTGACAACTCCCAACTCTCCCACTATTTTTTTATGCATGTGTGTACCTTGCCAGGGAATTATGGATTTATCAAATCACAAACAGATTCTACAAAGTAAAGTTTTTGAAAAAGAAAACTCCCCTTCTCTGTCCTCCCCAACAAGCATTGACCGTTCCATATTTTAATTGATGTCAAGCACATACAAACACCTAAAAATGTAAATACCACAAGAATGCACCCGGCATAATCTTCGTAAAGATTTTGAAAATCCTCATCTCATAAATTTACATTGTTACGTAGAATTAAGAAAAGGTTAATTATAGAGCAAGAAAAAGGGACATTCTAGAGTCATGTCAAATTTGGGGCCCAATGAATACTTGGACCACCTTTGGATTTACCGCGAACAAACTTATCTTACATTTTACAAGAGTTTGTTTCCACAATTCAACCCTATAACCTTTTGGCCACACAAAAACAATAGTTACCATTGCGTAAGGTTGTTGGCGTGGAGGGAGAGGGAAGTGGAGTGAAGGCTAACAGCAATGAGACTGAGGGGGGAAAGCTGTCAATGAGATCACGAGGGGTCTGCTGAACATTCTTCCGAGTAACCAACATTCGTTGGTAGATATGAATGTAGATGTATAAAAATTTGATGGTGTCCCTTTCGAAATGGTGTGCCTTCAAGACAGAATTTTTGCTGGTTTCAGGCTATAGCAAAGTTTTTCAACGTTTGTTGGATTCCATTTCTCTTGTTGCAGTTTTTACCAAAAAGATGAAAGAATCTAAGAAACCTTTGATTCTTACATCCTTTAGTTCAATCAAACAATCGTAAAAATTGCTAATTCCTCTCCCTATTCCTATTTTGATGAGATCCAAAAGTGGATCCGACTTAACACCTCCCGGTCCAGTGTACCAAATATGCCCTTGGAATTGAAATCCAATCCTCTTCCCTTGCCAAGTCCATCCCATTCCTTTCTACCACCATTCCATTCCTTTTTAACACCACCAAGCACGCTGTGATGAAAATCCATTGCAACCCGATGGGTCCAACTTCCTAAATCAGTTAGCTTCCTGATAATAAAGGAATAAGAACACCATCACAAGTTATATATGAGCTGACTGCCACCAACTTTACAAGTAGGTCAATGCCTACTTGCTGAGACATCAGATAACTTCCAGAGTGTAATTTTTCTCAGCTGAAAGATTTAAAAATAGTTAGATACAACAAGGAAACAGAAAAGTTAGAACCGGCATCAACTTTAACTTCGAATTTAAACATAAATGGCGAGGTATCATCAAAAAGAATTTTCAATACTAACACAGGACCATGAAAAAGGATGACATTATGAAGAATGTGTATCTAAATACAGAAAAAAGAATACCATCTTTCAGCTTAGCTTGCTGCTCCATGGCTTGAAGCCGGAACTTAAGCTCATTGTTGTGGGATGAGATACCAGCAGACTCTCTCTGTAAGCAGGCATGCATTACTGGTCAAGCCTGAAACAACGACTAAACCAAGAAAAGACATATAATGCATTGAATTACCTGTAATGCAGTAAGTTGTGCAGTCAAATTGGTAGTTTCAGACATCAGATTCTGCACTTTGCGCTCCAATTCTGCAATGTATCTCATCTTTCTTTCCTTAGAGCGAGCAGCTGACACTCGATTAGCTAAAATTCTGTGAACAAATATGCATCCATTAGGGAGCATAATGTAAAACTTAACCATGCAAGATGCAGTAAAATCGTTGGCTAAACACAAAGGTTATCAAGGTACAAAGTACAAACCGCTTGACACGTTTCGGATCAGACAATGCAATCTCCGATAGTTTTTCGTTTCCCATGATCTTCTCCATCTCGGAAGCAGTGAACTCTCCTTGACCAAATTCCAAACGGAACTCACTTGATCCTCCCTTCTGCAAATCGAATCCAGACTGCTGCACCTGTCGGAGTCCACCAAAACGCAGCTGTTGCAGGTTGTTTGTGAAGTTTGCATTCATGACCAAACTGCCCGTCGACGAACTTCGAACATGACGGGGAGGGACACCGCCGAGATGGCCCTGTCCACCTAAAGCACTCATTTTAACATCTACATTCATATCTACCAACTGATTCTGGTTATTCTTGAGAACGTTGGGCAGACCACTCCCGATCTCATTGATGCAGCTTCGCCCTCCGCTCTCATTGCCATTGGTTTTCACCGCAATTCCCTCTATATCCACATCGATAACCTTCTGCTTCATCCCCGAGTTGTTCGACGCGCTCGCCGCGTCGAAATTCAGGAAGGCACTACACAGATCATCATCCAAGTCGGATCTCCTCCCGCCTGTTCCTTCACCAACCTGCTGCCCCCAGTCGAGCTCCTGCTTCACGGGCAGCTTGGCAAAGTCAAGGTTTTTGTTAGCAGACGACGAGCTGACGAAGAAGTCGGGCAACAGCGTCAGCGGGGGAGCGGCCTCCGTCGGTCGCGCGTAGCTTCTAACAATCTCGCTGAACGAATGGCTGCGGGGCCGGCCCTGCCCGGCATTCATCGCCGAATTGCCGCCGGACCCATTCGCAGGAAAGTCGACGGGGAGGAATTGGGACGGGGGCGGGAAGGGGGAAGCGGGTTGGTTGGAGTAGAGGTTCTGGGCGGGCGCGAGGTTGGGCGGGAATGGCGGGAGGGGGAAGGAGAGGTCGCGGCGGGCGGCGTTGGAGTTGGAGTTGCTTCCGGTGCTGGCCATGTGGGAGTGGGAGCTGAGGGTGTCGGAGCTATCGGGGGATGATGAATGTGATGTGGTTCGGGACATTATGATGGGAAGGGGCATTTCATCGAACAGCTGGTGGGCATGGCGATACGGAAGGGGGTTCAGCAGAAAGGGAAAGAACATAATAGGGGGGGAGGAGAGGGAAGGGGTCAAAAAATGGATAGAAAATAAGGAGGGGGTGCCGGCAGGGATGAGGGGGGGGATTTCGTGGTGGGCTGTAACGCCGGAATTCGCGGGGGCTCTTACCAAGGGGGCCGGATTTAAATGCGCGGGGAGTGGGAGGGCACCACGGGGCTTCCGGGGGTCGGGGAGGCCATGCTCGCCCCACTGGAGTGAGTGTCCGAGGAGGCGAGAGCTGCGCGGGAAGGCGGGGGGAGGAGGAGAAGTGTGTCCAACTGAGGTTGCCGGTCGGTTTGACTCCGGTTTGACCCCAAATCATGGATCTTCTCCGTGGACTTTTGCACCTTTACCCCCGAACTCCTGTCTAATCGTACTGTAGTCTATATTCTCTATACAATTAAACAATGAGCCTTGGGGAATTATACGGGGAATATGGTAAATTTTATTGACTTTTTTCACCATAACCCTTGTAATCCTTGTAAATTACACTATGCTCCTTGTAAATCACATCATGATCCGTGTATCTTTCTGACTTTTACACAATAATCTTTGTGTTGGATAAAGTAAGATTTCAGGGGTTATGGTGTAATTGGATGAAATTTTAGAGTTGGAAGATTTAAGGGGGGGGGGGGGGGGGGGGGGGGGGATTTTTTTGAATCGAGATTTTAAAATACTACAGGTGTGCTCTTCAAGTTTAGAAAACCGGACCGGACCGGTCGGTCGGACCGGTTGGATCAGGAACCGGCCCGACTCGATCGGTTCAGCCGGTTCTTTGTAATTAATTTCAAAAAAATAAAAAAATAAAAAAACGGGTCCGACCAGTGGTCGGACCGGGTTGACCCGGAATGACCCAGTTTTGATGATTTGGTAATTTTCAAAAAAAATAAAGGTTTAAATAATGAAATAATGGGGTTTTTATCATGTATGCCCTTCTTAACTTCTGCGATATAAGGTATGTCCCTTTCTTTTTTGGAATATATGTTATGTCAATACATTCTTAGAGTAGTTTTCCTGAAACAACTGTAAATAAATTATTGCAATATTATATTTATATATAATTCTAGAAAACAGGACTAACTTTGTAGAGTTTTACTTGATTTAGGCAATCATATTATTCTATTTAAAGATTTGAAATTTTTAACGATTATTTCATTGATAATAAATACATACTTACATATATGTATTCGGTTTTATTGGTTCAAAAAACCGGTTCGACTGGTCTGACCAATAAATTAAGCCCGGTCCGATTTTTCCCGAGTCGATAAAAATGATGACGTCATGCAGACGTTATCACCGGTTCGACCGGTTTGGACCGACGGCTCGACCCGGTTGGATCAAACCGAAGACTGACCGGTTCAATGTCCGATCCGATTTTTAAAACCTTGCTTCAAAATTTTTACAATGACACTTATACCTCTAACTCTTTGGAATTACTTTTAGGCCCCTAAATTCGTGTGAAATTCGCAGTATTGCTCTTATATTAATTTTAATACGAAGGTACAAGTGTAATAATGGGAGGATATTATCGTAAATTTTGTGAAAATATAAATGCATACGTGTAATTGCAAAAAAATAAAAATAAAATGGATACGTGTATTTTTAGATGGCGAGAATGTATATTTAAACCTTCTATCATGAACAATTACAACATAACCCTTATAATCTTCGTCGCCGTGTAATTTGGAAGGATGATAATGCAATTGCAAAAACTCCAGGGGTCGTGGTGTAATTGGACAAGATTTTATGGGTCGTTGCGTAAAAATCTCTTATTTTAGCAAATGATGTGATGCATGTTTAAAATCTAACGCTTTTGAGAATTTTTAGGCAATTAAATCTGTATGGAAATTAGAATTCAGATTGGATTTGATCGCTTTGTGTTTACTATTCTTCCATCTTTATACCGTTAGAGGAAAAACCACATTTTTTTTCGAAGATGCGTATTTTGGCATGTGAAAGAAGTGAAGAGATGGAAGTGGTAAGAAGTTTCGATATTTTATTACCTTGACTTCTGAGATTACCTTTAATTGAGTTGCTATAATAGCTTCTGGATAGATATTGTACTTAATTTCTTTCCTTTCTTTCATATATTCACGTTTTGGAGAATTCTAGATCTGAAGTTATGGTAAGGAATTCAACTTAAAATAAGACAAATTAGAATTCAAGTTTAGATTTTTCACTTTGCATTTATTATTATGACATTTTGGTTTGGGAGTGCCATGCAAAAGCATGCAGTAGATGAGTTGGATGAAACTGTTACAATCTTGACTAGTTTTGTTAAGGAAAAAGAATTCCCATTTGCTCTTGTTAGAATTGTTTTGAATAAAAATAAGATAGAAAAATTGCTCCACAATTCCCTTTTCCCTTTAAATTTAGTAATATTACAAAGCAATAAAACATATGTATAGTGACATTTCAAAAAATCCATCATTATATTATATGATGTTCAATATATATTAAAATATTATTCGTTTTAAATTTTTATCTTAGAATTAACTAATAATATCGTTTGTTGTTGTATATTAGTAATGGTGCATGTACAAATGCATAGCCATTGTTATTTTTCAAAATCTTAACTAATCATCGTTATATTTTGAACTACACAAATAGTGGTGATTAGTTAAAACTTTGAAAATAGCAACAGATAAGTGTTGATACATCATCGTAACTAATAGCATAATAACATATATAACATTACTCACTTTTTAATTTCAGACATAAAGAATAATTATGCAATGAATAACATCATTGCCATATATTTAGCAATGGACGATATAGGAATTTCTCACATGATTGACTAACATCAAGCCATATCCGGGAGACCCTTTGTTATGGGAATTCATTGATGATCTGATATCCAAATCAGATAATGACCATTTTATTGCGTAGTAGTTGTTGAGACTTTTCCGACGAGTCCAAGAACATCGAAATCTGATTCACTATGAGGGAGATACATACGTTGCAAGATCATGGGTCGATAATTGGACCTAAATGCTGGGTCGTTTCAGGATATTAGTTGTCTTTGTGATCTTTCATGGATGTGAGTTTCCTGCAACTATGATGTTCTTATAGCATGCGGGTAATTGAAGTTGACACCATCAAGGAAAGGGCATTGCACATTTAGAGCTACACATAGAAAATTATGTGGTCGTGATCCCATCAGTTGCAATGGTTGGGAGACATGTTGCTTGGCTCACCGAGATGATGATCTGACGATGATTTCTTTGTGAGCTACCAAGTAGTAGTGATTGGTAGTTCATACTTCGCTTTCATTCATAGGCTTAGTACTTAGAAGTTGGTTAATGTTTTAGTATTCTGAGTAGTAACACTATGAGAGAAGTTCCGGGATTGTGATTATTAAAGAGGGAAAATGATGTTGATCTCCAGCGAAAAAGATACTATACTGGATCTACACGTATTTATTATCAATATCCATGAATGGCTTATTTTTGGTAACAGATGAACATTACCATATGTATATTCATGCGCATGATAGACATTAGTACTCTGGTGCATTTCTCCTTCTGATTCGAAATAAATATGTTTTCGGATTCTTTCTTTAAAATTCAAAGTGGATGCTTCGATGAGAATTTCAAAAAACCTTGTCTTTAAATCAACGTACTCGGGAAGAACAAATTGCTCCAGCTCGATACCATCAAGAATGCCTGACTATTGCATGGGAACAGATTCATCTTTGAAGCATTTTTTCTTTCCGATATTTTTCTATCGGAATCTTCCTCCTTCCTTTTATCGAGCATAATGATGCAAATAAGGCTTTAATGAGCTCTAATATGCAATGTCAAGCGGCTTCGCTTTCTCGGTCTGAGAAGTGCATTGTTAGAACTAGGTTGGAACGCAAGCGATCCTAGATCCAACGATGATGATATAGCCTCATTATGGTTGATTCTAACGTATTAGTATTCGCAATTTGTGAAGGTAGTTCTAGCAATATACGAAATCGTTCATTATGATTAATAATAACATTTAAAACTCCATTTTTTCATACTTCTCAGCATATACTGCTCGCTTCAACATTAATGCCATGTTCGTTGGGAGAATAAGCACTGGAATAATTAGAATGACTATTTTCTGGCAATAATTATAATAATATTTGATTTTAGAGTAAAATGGGAAAATGAACTTGGCTCCCCCATCCCATTTTCCTCATTTTTATTTTTCTTTTTTGAAAAATACTTCCATGGATTTTCATCATTATATCCCAATATTATGTCATGCAAATTTTCTGTGAAACAGATACTCCTGCAAACCTCCATCTAGACATGGTTGATTTCAACAATTATAAGATCGTTAAAAAATGGTTGTCTAGGAGGCCACGGGAGTCTCTATTTTGCACAGAACTTGAATGACATAATATAGGGATATAGTGATGAAATTCCACGTGTTAATTTTTAAAAAAATGGGAGAAATGGGACGGAGGAGCCAAGTTAGCTCCCTAAGGGGGCATCCCCATTTTCCCTATTAATATAGATATGGATTTTTATTTTTTTCCAGATACATTGATATTAAGATTATTTTCAATAATTTTGAAGATAAATATGCTTTTGGTTAGAAATTTTTTAATGGATATGGATATTCATATTACTAAATAGTGTTTTATCACTTGTACATTTAACTTTTTTAGTATCAATTGTATCCTTTCCTTTTTAGGAATATCAGCTACTCTCCTACTTTCGTACAAATATCATAGTTCTGTCCTTCTGTTAAGGTAAAGTATGGACATAAGTGAAATTACAAAAGGGCAGAGCTATGAATTTTGTAAGAATATAGTTAGTGTTGTGCATAAGGCGGGTACCCAATCTGTTCGGATATGCCTTGCCCCAATCCATTATTATCGAGTCATAGATTGAACTGATCAGTTTGGATATGTCATGCCCCAACCCATTAGGACTCCACTCATCTCGCATGAATAAGCCATATATCTCTTTCAGAATGCTTGTTTTGCTTCAGCTATGCTATTCTAACCCCTGCATATGCTTCCTTCAATGGTTGGAGATTTGTGAAGATCTATGTTCTAAAACTTCTTCTTCGACGATGGTGCATCTATCCACCGTTGTCGGCATCCTCGGTCTACCCCCATTCCATCTCCATCTTTGCTAAGCCCTTGGGAATCCTCCTTGACCATCAGCAGAGTCAGAAAGAGCACGGAGGTGTTCCCATGACCTCGCCGAAACCCAGCCATGTCCGCTGCATTGCGGAGGAGGATGAGAAGATCCAAGGAATGCGCACCGTTTGATCACACCCAACCAGTGTTCCCTCATAACAAGCTCAAAGACTCAATGGGATCGAGCCTCTTTCCGAGCACTCGGGTTGCCCACGTGGTCCGAGCCACATGCGTCGACTGAGCTAAGCTCAAAGCCTCGCACGTGCGTGCCTCATGCATGCCTGCTGGAGAAATTTGCAACTGAGCCTCACCGCTTTCTTCAAATCATAGATAGGTCCAAACCAACACGTGCCATGCGTGACGTGCTTAGGATTTTGTGCTTTCCCCTTGTTAGGTCTCCTTCATTGCATAAATTTCCTCGTGCATGGTTATTTTACAGATAAGTCCCTAGTGGATTTCACTAATTGCATTTATACCCTGTCTGGACTGATTTGTAATGATTTTGTATTTTCATTTATGTTACTTTACACTTACACCCCTAGACTTAATGCTTAATAATTCTTGCATCTTTTATACAAATGAAATGAAATTTTTATCTTTTTAAAGTTTGGATAATCCCCTTTAATCTAGTGTATATCTTTCTCTAATTTAAATAGTATATTGTTAATTTAAAATGAGAGATACGTCTTGCATATATTTTGATTAATTGAACTTTTTTAGCTTCATTTAAGTATTATTTGATCCATGAATTACTAATTCATATTGGAATTTAATTAGGTGATATAATCTATGATATCATCTCTCATCTAGATCCTAATTAAGTATAAATGTCGTATTAGTAGATTAAGTTTTTCATAAGCCAAGTCAATTAATCGGGCAAATGGATTCTGGAGCTTGTATTGATTAAAATTAGATTATTAAGATGATAAAGGCTTGAGTTTCGATAGCATTTTGTATTTCAAATTTAACTTGCATTATAAAATCCATAAAAATGCATGCATTTATTGTATACCTTGACCCAAAATACTTTATTAATCACCTTAATCTAGGTATTTTAATTCTAACTAAATAAACTAGCTCGTATCCTTATGTTCGACCTTGGAATTATCCATGTAAATTTTAGCCTCGATCTCATCGTAGAGATCAATTAATCGAGGTTCTCTTGAATGGTTAATCAGTCATATTACAACAAGTGATTGTTAACATTGCTGATAATCGATTCACCACCCATGCAAGGCTAGGTGAGAGCCACAGTGTGGGAAGACCTATAGGAAATGGAGTTGCAGACAGAAGGGGGCGATGGTGCGCTAGGACATGTGCATCATAGGTGGCAACACTCCTGATGCATGTGGGGCGAGCAGCAACGTGCAAGAGGAACATCTCGCACAAGGGGGAACATGCAATCGTTGTTGCAATGGAGAGGCTTGTGGTGGCAGAAGGGACCTTGAGTACTGATGACTGAAAATGTCCCTCTCACAGATCCGGATAAGGTATGAAATCAATCAAGGATCTTTGTGACCCGGATCTCGAGACTCGGTCAATCAAGAAAAAATAAGGAACCACCAAATCAGAAAATGAATCGATAAAAGAGAATAGTGGTCCTTGCTATTTATTTAACCTGGTATAGCGACTAGGGTCGGACACAAGGAGGACGAATTGGCCGAGACGGCCTACGAAGTAGTCTAAAATGAAAATAAAATAAACAAAGATATTTTTGGTGGATTTTTAAATTTTTTAAATTTTTTTGTATTTTTAATAATAAGGAAAATATAGAAATAAGGGGAAAAGCCAACAAATCACTATTTATAAAACACAACAAATAAAGCCAAAAATTCAAATAAAATTGTTTTTATGTTTTTCATATTTTTAAGTGTTTTGGTGAATTTTTCATAATTTTACAATTTTTAGTTGATTTTCTAAAAATCAAGAAAAGGGAAAACAATGGATCAATATGCAGCCAGAGTTGAAAGGCTAATTAAAAATATCTAATTAGCCTCTAAAAATCCGGAGACAATTTTTATGAAAACTAGATACAAAAACTAAGCTACATAAAAAGAGTTTGCATTTTTTGAATTTTATAGAATTTTTAAGAATTTTTATAACATTCTGAGAGTTTTGTGATTTTTAGGAGTTTTATAAACTCAAATGACCCAAAAATTGGATAACAGCTCAAAATAACAAAACAAACTATTCCTAATTTTTTTAGAATTTTTGGGTGAATTTTTATATTTTTCTTTGATTTTTCAATTCAAACAATAACAAAAATGCGTGTTTTTGATTTTTTTAAAATAGTAAAAAGCAATAAAAATTTCCTAAAAAATAGTGAAATTTTTACACAGTGGCAGGAGCCACGTCCAAATTTCACTTGATTTGGAGTTTAATTGATATTTTATTCAACCACTACAAGGCACACAGCACACAAGGACATGTATGTAATAAAAATTACTTCCAGGGGCTTAAATGCAACACGTGCAAAAACTATAGGGTTATCGGTGCAAAATTCACACAAATTTCACTACAGGTTCCAAATCAATACACACAGGGGTATAAGTGTGAATATCAAAAATAAAATTTCAATTCATAACATCAGATAAACCCCAAGCCCATACATGCAAAATACCCAGAAACTCACGTGTTGAAGCATGTGTCTCTACAAAACATGGACTAGAATGCAAATACGATAAACACAGGGTCCAAAGTGCAAATTTTCCAAAATAAAAACAACTGAAACTATTATTTACAGGACTAAACTAAAATATCAAAATAGAGGAGGGCCTAAGTGCAAATTACCCTCGTTATTAATAATCAACGGCAGAAGGTGAAGCCACGTGGAAGATCGGATGGCTGAGAGATGGCGTCTCTTCGGCTTGATCGACGCTCCAGGTGCACCCCTCAGATAGATCTAACGGTGGAGGGTTCTCGCGAACGGATGATCAAGATCAGAACTGGACCTGGAGCTCGATCGGACGGTGGCTGGAGATCCTCGAAGAACAACTCACCGATGAACTTCGCCGGCCCAATACAAGCGGTGGAGGGCTCCTCGGATGCTGCTAGATTGGGCGAAATGCTCCCGGCGACGTTCCGCAGCTTCTGATGCGCTCAGATGGGGCCGGAGATGTCGAAGACGCTCCGGCGACGATGAAGGCTCGGAGCTCCTGTTCTTGAACCAGTTGGACCCCCAGATGGGATCCTTTGACCTGCAAATCTGCACAGAACAAATCCTGGGTCGAGGGCAAAGTGCCTCGACCCGGTTACGAGCGGAGGGGGTGCGTAAGCGAGTCGAGGTAGTGCTCTCTGGCAAAGCGACGATGGAGGAAAGCGGAGGTCCTTCTCTGGGGAGAGTCAGGATGATCGGAGGGGCGTGGACGATGGGGAGAAGTATCGTGAAGATGGTTCGAGGGTCGGATGGTTGAATGGCTGATTGGAGCGGAGCGAAATGGCCGGCGGCGCTAAATCGCAAAATCGAAATGGAAGGTGTTCTAAATGGTATTGAGGGTACCTGACGATCGTAGATGTCTGTGCTAGAGGTGGGTGACCTCCTGGGGTCCTTGCCTCAATGGAGCGACGTCTCCAGAGGCTCGAGCTCCTTCGGGCAGAGCACGGCGGTGAGAACCACCATACATGGGGCTATAGCGCTCTAATCCTCGTTGCAACGCCTCCTAGGGCTTGTTGTCACTCAAGGCTAGGAGACGGAGGTCCTGGGAGTGTGGAACAGTGGCCGAAGGTGCGGCTAATGGAGGACGAAGCTGACGCTATATACAGGTGGAGATCCGGCAAAGATGGAGTTGGGCAGAGCAATATGGTGCACGGATCCCTAGGAGAATCCCCGGGCGTGAATCTCAGATATAAGATCTGCAAATGGAGCCTGGGTTTTAGATGAAATATGGTCGGATCAGTCCAGGGTAATTAGGCAAAGTCGGGTCGGAACACAGATCCGCCTACCTGGTGGTCCTGGGGGGAGAGTTGACCGGGGGTCAACAATCCCCCGTGGACCAATCAGGTAATTTCTTTTATTAATTATTTGTAAAATCATTTTAAAATAGGAAATGATTTTATTTGAAGATATTTTCTACGTGAAAAATGTTTATTTATTTTCATAGTATTTTTTGTGATTTTTATTTATTTTTTTGAAAAAAAATTAGGTATTTACATTATATTATTATATACATGTATGTATACCTATGTATTTTTTATTTTTATTTTTAATATTTTATTTATATACATTTATTATAATTTTATGTTTTATTTATTTACATTATAAAATATGGAATATAAAGTTATTTTTATTGGATTTTTATTAATTATTTACAAGGGGAAATAAATAGGTATTTTATTATATATACATGGTCTATGTACACTGATGAGAGAGAATTTTATTTATTTTTATTTTTCTTTTATTTTGCTCATTTTTATTTTAATTTTATTTTTATAAATATGTACAAATATGGGGAACACAAATATATTTTTATTTTTTAGAAAATAAATTATTTACATATAGAGGGATATGTACACCATGTTGAGTTACCCTATCTCTCTCTACTTATTTTATTTTGCGGTCAGGCCCTTGTGGAGCCTTCCCTTGGGTTCAGGTCACTCAATATTTATTCTAAATATTTCCCTCTTTTTCTTTATTTCTTTATTCTTTTATTTTTACACAAAAACATGCTAATTATTAATATTTATACAATGCATGCTTTTTGTCAATTTATTTTATTTACACGAATATACATGGTGTTTTGCACAGGTTTTTAGCTAAAATAAAAGAATAAAGAGTGATGAATGAGGATTCATTACCCCCTATACTTAACTTTGCTAGTCCCTTAGCAAACACATTTTTGAAAAAGAAGTGAAAAAGAAAGGAAAAAGAAAAAGAGGGGGAACATGCATGGACCAATGCTGATTATTAAACTTGCCTTCATTAAATTAAAGTATGGAGCTCGGTCAGATCTTTGGATTATTAATGTGTCGGAACCTTATTTGGATTTAGGTTTAAAACTTAATATCCTCTAAGATCCACTAATCTATAGTCAAGACTCCTCAATAATACAGATCAGAACAAGTCTACATACACAAACCCTGAAGACCATGATCTTTCCTTGTACAGTGTAAGTGAGGTATAGCTCTCCACCTCAGAAGTAGCAGAATGACAACCCTCCCCAACAAGGTAACTCTATGGCCCTAGTCTGGCCACTCTTTCCTCGAGGAGCGGGGTATTTCCTTCTAAGTTCAAGTTCAACCGGCTCAAGAAGAGGGGGAAGAAGAGAATTAACCATGGCCAGTGTAGCCATGTATCCCTGGGAGCTCAACCAGTGTAGCTAAGTCTCCCTACTGCAAGCTTCATAAGATGGAACATGAGTCTCAAGCTTTGCTTATTGCACTATATACACTCCGGTGGGATTATCATTTTCTATCAGACCCACCACTTTTTTGGAGTTCTTTTCTTTTTGCATTTTTATGTGCATATGTACAACATATCTACAAAGTGCAGCATATATACATAAGGAGGTTTTCCTCTTAAGCCAGTAGACTATCCCTCTTTTGAAGCATTAATGCAACCCACAACTCCTGTCGTTAGACCTCATGGCAACCAGACCAAGTTGAGACGCACTTCCTTTACTATAAGAAGAAGAGAGGTTCTGCCTAGAAGTACTACCCTCATATGCTACCCCAAGTCAAGGAAGACTGCCTCCTCACCACCTCATCCGTAGAGAGCTCAGTGTAAAGTGCGGGTCCAAGTCAAGCCATTGTCTATATGAGTCATGTGTGTGTTGTTAAGTGCTCTACTTAGGCTCATCGAGATGACATATGATCATAGCCTAGTGGACTCAAAGAATTAAGTCACCATGAACCTGAAAAGTCTCAACCCTAAGCCCTATAAGGTTCCTCTTATAATTAGGTGGATTAAGATCTTAACCAAGCTCTATTTTTCAATTTACTTCCAGGCTAGTTTAGATGTCAACTATGATCCAGGAAAAACTATACAAGTATTTACAAAGATGCAATTGACAAATTATTTACACATGTGCAAAATTTTTGAAAAATGTTTTGAAAACATGGATGTATGCATGAATACCAGTTTTGCAAAATCTTTACACAAATTTACACAAGGTTTTTGCAAACTTTTGATTTTCAAAACATTTTTCAAAAATTTTGTACTATGTACATAATTTTGATATCAAAATATTTCCAAGCTATTTACACAAAAGATTTTTACAAACATTTTTACAAAAATAATTTGTACAACTAGCTATGTATGTGCAATAAAAGAATTTTTATTTACAAGGAAAATTTTTTAATTTTTATGAATTTTTGGGTTTTAGCCATTTTTATTTATTAACACACTCACACAAAGTACGAGTTATGGCTAAAATATATATGGAATATATACACAGACCCCTATACTTAGCTCGAACGATGTCCCCAGAGTCAAGAGCGATGAAGAAGACATAACTCGTGCTTAGTATAAGGAAGTGAAAAGGAAGGCTATATACAAAGACGAATGAAAGAATAGAAATGCAAGAGGATCTCGGGGTTTCCCCCTATACTTAGGATCAAATAATCCTAAGTATAGCAGGATGTACATAAAGGAAAATAAATCCGAGTGAGAATGTACAGGGTCTACCTCCCCGATACTTAGGGTAAAATATCCCGAAGTATAGGCAGCAAAACAGAGGTAGAAATGAATCAAAAGAGACTCAAAAGTCTCACACCCCCCCATACTTAGGGTAAAGTGCACCCTAAGTATAGCAACGTCGAAGAGGTAAATGGGGTGTTTGACTGAAGAATAGTGTGATATGGACAACTGGATCTATACAAGTCGGGGGAGCAGTGATATCAGGCGTGAGATGCAATAGATGTGAGTCAAGAGACCACATCTCACGCAAAGTGAATCGGGGCCACGTCAACGACCAGCGGCTCATGATCTAGATATGGCTTGAGCCGCTGACCGTTAACACGAAAAGTACTCTCAGAAGATAACTCAGATATATCAATACTCCCGTTGTCGTGTACCTTTCTAACCAAGTTGGGTCCCTTCCATTTGCTCTGTAGCTTTCCTGGAAATAATCTCAACCTGGCATCGAACAACCATACGCACTGTCCTAGCTCAAACTGCTTGTGGCTGATATGAGAATCATGCCACTCCTTCATCTCTCCTTGTACTGTAGGCTGCTCAAAAAGGTTGCATCACGAAGCTCCTCCAGGGCTGCTAACTCTGCCCTCCTCTGGTCTCCTACACTCACTGGATCCATGATGACGTCTATAACTGCCCAGAGTGACCTATGTCTAAGCTCAACAGGTAAATGGCAGGGCTTGCCATAAACGAGGCGAAAGGGAGACGTACCCAACGGTGTCTTGAAGGACGTCCGATATGCCCACAAGACCGAGTCCAAAAGCTGTGACCAATCATTTCGGTCAGGGCGGATGACCTTCTGCAATATAGTCTTGATCTCCCTGTTTGACACTTCAGCAAGACCATTGATCTGAGGATGGTACGGTGTAGCTACTCGATGGTCTATGTTGAATCGCTAGCAAGGGCCTTTACCTTGTCGTTGACGAAATGAGACCCCCCGTCAGATATCAACACTCGAGGTACCCCGAATCGTGAAATGATATTCTTCCTCAAAAATCTGCAAACAGTCCTAGCATCTGCGGTTCGGGCGGGGATGGTCTCAACCCAATGACTAACATAATCAACGGCCAACAGAATGTACTCAAATCCCTGACTCCTAGGGAATGGACCCATGAAATCGATGCCCCATGCGTCAAAAACCTCACATAAGTGAATGTGCCGCATCGGCATCATATCACGCTGTCCACAAGTGCCCATCCTCTGACAGTCAGTACACCTCTTCACGAACTCATCAGAGTCATTGAAGAGGATAGGCCACCATAGGCCGGATTGGAGCACTTTCTGTGCCGTTCTCCTGTCAGAGTGATGTCCCCCTGCCTCAAGCTTGTGGCAGTAAGTGAGGACGTTGTGGTGCTCCTCCTGAGGAATGCACCTACGCCAGACGCTATCCCCTCCTTCATGATAAAGGATGGGATCCTCCTAGTGGTCGAACTTGGCCTTCACGAGGAAGGTCTCAAGTCTCTGCCTGGGCCAATCCTGTGGGACTTTCTTGGCAACAAGAAAGTTCACAATATCGACGTACCACGGGAGAGAGGCGATAGCAAGGATCGCCTCATCTGGGAAGGTCTCACAAATAGGCTCAATCTGCTCAGAATCCTCAAGATACTCCAATCGAGAGAGATGATCCGCCACCACATTCTTGACTCCAGGATTGTCCTTAATCTCTATATCAAACTCCTGGAGTAGAAGGATCCATCTAGTCAATATGGCTTTGGCATCCTTCTTTGCCATAAGGTACCGGATGGCGGTTTGGTCAGTGAAGATGGTCACTCTAGATCCAATGATGTACGATCTGAACTTATCTAGGGCAAACACTACGGCTAGCATCTCTTTATCAGTGAATGTGTAGTTCCTCTGAGCTGCATCTAAAGTCCAGCTAGCGTGGTGAATAGCAAAGGGGACTCCATCCCTCCTTTATCCCAGCACAGCCCCTACGGCAAAATCGAAGGCATCCGTCATGATCTCGAATGGGAGAGACCAATCAGGCGGTTGCAAAACAGGAGCCTCGATAACTAGACTCTTGAGAGTCTCAAATGACGCTAGACACTTATCATCCACAATGAACTCGATGTCTTTCGTCAGCAGACCAGTCAACGGTTAGGAAATCCAGCTGAACTCATGAATGAATCATCGGTAGAAACCGGCGTGCCCCAGAAAAGACCGTAACTGCCGCAAGTTGGACGGTGGACTGAGTTTCCTAATGATATCCACCTTGGCCGGATCAACCTCCATGCCCCTGTTGGAGATGATATGGCCAAGCATTGTCCCTTGAGTCACCATGAAGTGACTCTTCTCCCAAGAAAGCACCAGGTGCACCTTAATACATTGCTGGAGGATGCGGTCTAGGCAGTCAAGACAGGAGTCGAATCCGTCGCAGTAGACCGAAAAGTCATCCATGAAGACCTCCAAGCACTCCCCTACCATGTCCGAAAAGATGGACAATTAAGGTTGAGGCAGTCCATAAAACACTTCACGGTTGATTAATTAAAAATCAATTAAGGTTTTCACTAAATGATTTTTCCAAGACAAACTATACATGCAAATGGTGTGATTTTTGGATATGTTGTAGCATAAGACTATATCTTCCAATGATGATTTTCCAAAGATTTTTTCGATAAGTAGATAATGAGGAATCAATTAATCAATCAAAATGGGCAAACTGTTGCATTTTTTACCAAATTAAACTCCATAAATATTCTGCAAATTAGAAAAATACAAATAAATGCTAACACAGTAGAACAAGAGTTATGCTACACAATGCAATTTTCGGAATTGAAAATGGGCAACAGAATGATGACAAAATAAACGTGCAAACGCAGGGGTATGAATGCAATACAGAAAAAGAAATATATGCTCAAATGAAGAACATGGACTTACATGTAATTACTGGAAACTTGAAAATTTTTTAAAAACTTGCAAAGGGGTGCAAGTGTCCCCTTTGCAAATTCCCAATTTTTTATTATGCGATACTTCTCCTCTGTTTTATTGCTTGAAACATGGGAGTTCCTCCCAAGGGTGTCGCCGATGGAGCTTCAAGTTGAAGGAGTTGGCGGCGGCGGCCAGCGGACGGAGGAGGTGGTCGGTGCGGCGCGGTTGGGGCGCACGATCTGGGCAGCAGCCGCGCAACCGCATGCGGGGGAGAGTCGGCGGCGGTGTAGGCTGGAACTGGGCGCGCCGCCCGCGAGTGGGCAAGCGCTCGCAGCGCGAGGGAATGAACGGTTGGAAACTGCTGCTCGTGGGAGCTGCTCTCGACGTGCTGCTGGAAGCGGTGGTGCTTGGTGGAGTGGTGCCGATGAGGGGACGCTAGTCGGTGACGGAGGTGGCCGCGCCTTGGTGGATATACTTGCAATGAAGGAGAAAGCTCGAGCCAAGCTCGGCTATGGTGGAGGTATGGTTGAAGAAGAATGGAGAGGGAGAAAGGATGTGGGGAAACAGGGGAGGATCCCCTGTTCATCTTTGATTAGTTTAGCGGGGTTAAATATTCTATTAATTGATTGACAAAATGTCTCCGAAAAATTCATTAAAAATCACCGTTGCATTCACAACGTGTGATTTATTCGTGAAAGTGCGAAAAAATTTAGATTCGGAGCATGGATGAGGATGAAATTAAGAGAGAGGGAATGGAGGATGTAGAAGAGGAAGAGGAAGAGAGGAAGAAAATTACCTGTAGGTGGCGGAGGGTGTGTCGTCTGGGAGAGGACCTGCAAGGTCCGTGTTCTTTGCTCGATGAAGGCGACGAAGGCTTCAGAGCTTGGTTGCGATGGAGGGATCGCGGCAACAACGAGCGGGCTTGTTGGATCTCACCTAGAAGACTGGGGGTTGTCGCTCGACGGTGGGATCCTTCAGCTGTCACCTTAAGGATGTCGGAGCTCATCCTCTCTTCACTCAGTGACGGCGGATGAGGAAAAATGGTGGAGTGGAGGGGATTATAAAGAGGAGTGGGAGGAGGTTGGAGAGGAGATGGAGAGAGTGGGAGATGGAGTGGAGGAGATGGGGTAGAAGTTGAGGTGTCGATGGCTTCTCCCTTAAGTTAAGGGGGAGTGGGGGAGGAATGGGTAGAGGAGAAGCTCGACCGTTGATGAAATACCCTTTCATCCAACGGCCCTGGATGAAGGAGGAGGTGGCATAAGTGGATGAATGAGGAGGCGACACGTGGTGGCTCCAGGAGCTGCCATGTGTCGCTCCCAGAAAAATCCACAACTAAATCCAAAGAAAAATCGAAAAGAAATAATAAAAGAGGTTAAATCAAAAGTGATCAACATGAAAGTTGCTCGTCTCGACGAGATCTACAACTTTCGTGAAGGGTCAAAAATCAAATGAAATTGTCTGTACAAAATGTATTTTTGGGTGGTACCTTATAGATATAAAATACCGCATTTTATCTTTTGTGATTTTTTTGTCATTTTTAATAAGAGGAAAATTAAAATAAAATCAGAGAAAATATGAAAAGAATATTTATAACCTAATCTAATTTTTTTGGATTTTTAATAATTAAGAAAATAAAATGATAAAAAATAGGGGTAAAACGGTCAATTTGTACAATATACAAAGGGGCGCAAAACCCAAGTTTTGCATACGAGCTCCGATTTTAATGAAATTGGTTTTGTTTTGAAGGTCTTTGAATGTATATTACTTTAAAAGTGAGTAGACCTTATTCGGAGGTTGTATGAGAGAGAGATATGCGTTTTAAGGTTCATGGTCTCAAATTTGGATTCGGCTTTTATTGGTCAATTTTACAAATTAGTATTTTTTTGATATTTTCCTTTAATTAGTGTTAGTAATATATACACTATAGAGTTGGTTTTATTGGATTTGGAGTTAGTATAAAATATATACAAATAGGGTATTTTAACAAATATACAGGTGAATTATTTACAAGTGAATTTGGCTTCTTATTTTATGCAAATATGAATGCTAAAATGCAGATATTATGCTTGCATGTATGAATGCTAATTATGCAAGATAAGGGGAAATATGCTGCTATTTACTCGGGAACAAGACTCTATTTTCAACTTTTAGAGTGATGAATCATGGATTCATCAAACATGCACCTCTGGAATGTCGCTGGAGCATTGCGCAATCCAAAGGGCATTCGTCTGAAAGCATATGTCCCGAAGGGACAGGTAAAGGTAGTCTTGTCCTGGTCCTCTGGCGCAATCGCCACCTGGTTGTATCCAGAGTACCCATCCAAGAAACAACAATGGCTCTTCCCTGCCAGTCTCTCAATGATCTGATCAATAAAGGGCAGGGGGAAATGATCCTTCTTGGTGGCCTGGTTGAGTCGTCTGTAATCCACGCAGACCCGCCAAGAAGTGGGTACCCGGGTAGCGATCTCCTCTCCAGACTCGCTGACAACTGTAGTGATGCCCGTCTTCTTGGGCATCACATGCAATGGACTGACCCATTTGGAGTCGGAGATGGGGTAGATGAAATCGATGCTCCACCATTTCAAGATCTCCTTCATGACAACATCTCGAAGGTTTGGGTTCAGCCGTCGCTGGAACTCACGCGACGGCTTCGCATCCTCCTCGAGATAGATATGGTGGGAGCACAGGGCCGGACTTATCCCCTGGAGATCGTCTACACTCAATCCTATCGCCTTGCGGTTCTTTTCAAGAACCCCCATCAGACGGGATTCCTGCTCTCCAGTTAAATCCGTTGAGATAATGACTGGGTACATCTCATGTTTGCCTGCAAGGAACCTATACTTCAGCAATGAAGGAAGCGGCTTCAGCTCTGGAAAACATTGTGCTGGTGGATCTGGCCTCTGAAAGGTCTGAGTGAATGCGGCCAAATCTGTATGGGAGAATGGAAAGTCTCTCTCGCAATCTGAATCAGGCGAAGGCTACTCTGCTGGTATGTCTCTGCTCTGTGTGGCATCAACCTCCTCCCTAGATGTCGGCTATGTGGAAGTCAGACACGGTATCGAGTCATCAAACTCAGCCCAGTCGAAATCTGACTCTGAGGGATCTGTATCAGAGTCACTAACAACATCTGCCTCGCGGTCGGGGATGGCTTTGCTGCCTGAAATGTATCCTGGACCAGGGGTGCGCTATCCAAGCTCTCCTCTACTATCATCTGTGCCTCAGCAAACTCTGAAGGTGAGAGGATGGCATGTGCTACTGGGTCTGCCCAAACTGCCTCATCATCTGTGATCACAAAGTCGCATTCCTGGTGGATGTCTCACCCTGCATCTGTTATCTGCTCTGAATCGAAAGTCTGCTTGGAGCAAGCTGAATCTCGGGCTCTAGTCTCCTCGATCGTCTCTATTTGTACACTTTCGCCCTCAACGCGAAAGTATACCTTCCCGCTATCATGATCGGATATCACCTTGGCTGTGGCCAAGAACGGGTGTCCTAAAATGATGGGGGTATCGGTCACGGACTCAGGGATCTCCATGTCCAACACAACGAAGTCCACGGGTAATTTCAGGCCCTGAATCATGATGACAACGTCCTTCAGCAACCCCTTCGGCCTCTTGACAGATCGATCAGCAAACTGAAGGACAGTCCTGCTCTGTCGTAGAGGGCCCAACTCGAAGCGGTCGAGTAGGGCTGCCAGAAGTAGGTTGATCAAAGACCCGTTGTCTAATAGAGTACGATCAAACCTCTGCTCATGAATGTGGCATCTGACATACGGGGCTCCTGCATCTGGTCTCTTGGCTGGCATACGATTTTAGATTGCAAAACAAGTGGCACGAGTGAGCACATGGATCTCTGACTGGTGGTTCCTCCTCTTCCTCCTGACAATGGTCCTGTCCCTGAGTGATCTCTGGAGTAGAGGTATGTGCTCCAAGGCCTCCTGTAGAGTCAGCTGTATGTGGAATCGATCTATCATCTGCTGGTTGAACTCTATCCGATGGTTCTTTTTGGGATTTTCTTTTTTCTGCCTCTTAGCCAAACAGAGTGCTTGGGGAAAGGGGACTGTTGGGTCCTTCTCAGATGAAGGACTAGGAGAGGGTCTGGGATGCTCAAGCACGACAGAATCCACGCATACATCATCAATCACCACAGGTGGATCAGAATAAAATAAACCCTTTCCTTTATTCATAGAAACGTCCTGAGGTACATGAAGTGATGGAAAAATAGAAGGACTAGCAGTAGAAGTGTTGGTGGCCTCAACACCACCCTCAGCATCTGGATGTACGGCATCAGTACCGCGCTCGGGCTCGACATCACATCTAGTGGCATCAGTACCACCTCCTCCATCAGGTGAAACGAGGCCTCACTACCGTCAGATGGATCAACGTCCCTGGCGGCATCAGTACCACCGTCATCATCTCTGGCGGCCTCAGCACCGCTCCTCTCCTCGCCTGGCGCTCCTGAAGTGGCATCGAGTCGTCGCTCAGACGAGGTGCCGCCTGCTGGCATCCTACCGCTCCTAAGTGTAACAAAATCAGCATCAAACATGTATGCAGACATATCACCAAGTGAAGCACTAGGAGTGGTAATCTCAGTAAACTCTACCTACTCAGATTTCCTCTTCATGTTGTTGGGGTTCGGCTCAATCTGGGCAGGGATGGCGGTCTTCCCTCTCACGATCTCCCTCATCTCATGACGGAACTCGTCCATCTCTCGTCGAAATGTAGCATGCTGCTCAGACATGAGGCGGGCGAGATCATCCAAGGCGGGGTTCTCATAGATCGGTCCATGAGAACCTGACGGGTAGCCTCGCTGGTAGTGAGGCTGCTGCTGGTGAGGGTGAGAGGGGTACTGCTGATGATGATACTGTTGCTAATGAGGCTGCTCTCGCCTCCAAGGTTGTCCCTGCTGATAGGGACGAGGACCATACTGCTGCTGAACTGGGGGATGCTGCTGCTGGTGCTGCTCACGCTGCTGGTCGTACTGGCCACCCTAGGCTGGAGGCTGCTACTGGGAACTGTCGGTCGACCAGCGGAATCCGGGATGGTCTCGTCGGATACCGGGCTGGGGTCGGTCGTACCAAATCCCGTTGACATCCATCAACGGCTCCTGCTCGTACGAGGGCGAGGGAAGTACTGCTAGAGGCTGATCCGGCTGGTAAACCACCATCTGGGTGTCCTGGGATGGTGGTGACTGGTAAGGCTGCTACGGCTGCTGGTACGACTCCTCCTGGACATGTTGAACCTGTCGAGGCTGACTGGAGTGCTGGGATGAGTTACCGCTGCTGCTCGGATCTCCTCGTGACCTGAGACGGGGCTGAGAAGCCGTCTGTGCCTCCTGGAGACACATGATCTGTGTCTTCAGGTCACTCAGTGTCTGTGCCATCTGATCGATCTACGTCATGCCATGGCACTGCTTCTTTTCGATCAGCTCGATCTGGTCCAGCTTCTCGCTGATAATGCCCATGTCTGCGGCTGTGGACTCAACATGTGCGGCTGCCACTGACGAAGTAGAAGGATCGGCATCGACCCGTGCTATCCTCTGATACTGCACGGTCTGTGGCTGGGGGCGTCCCTGAGTGTAGAGACGGGTCTGGGACATCACTGTATAGTTCTCAGCCATCTCCTCATAGATGGCCCAGACCTGATCCTCATCCTTGGCGAAGTAGGAACCACCATAAGAAGCGTTCACCGGGCCCTGCAGCTCGGTGTCAACCCGCAGAAGAAGCTCTAAACTAGGTTCGGCTTCGAGATGTCGTGGTACGGGCATCTGTCGGTGAGCTCTCTAAACCTCTCCCATGCCTCGTGGAACTGCTCGTTGGGGAGCATGGAGAAGTTGCTGATCAGGGCCCTCGCTGCATTGGTCCGCCCGAGTGGATAATACTTGTTCAAATACTCGGTGTGGAGCTGCTCCAGGTGTGGAAAAACCTCCCCAAGTGCTTCAGCCAGTTGGCTGCTCTGTCTACCAATGAGAAGGGGAAGGCAATCATCCTAATGGTGTCCTCATCCACCTGTCGATCGTGGACGGTGCTGCAGATCATCTCAAACTCCTGGAGGTGGAGATGGGGCTCCTCAGTCGCGAGCCCGTGGAAGCGGGGTAGAAGCTGAATGGTATGTGGGGGGAACTTGAAGTCCCCCATGATTGCCGGAAGCACAATCCACCGGTGAGTAAGCATCGATCCGGGGTTGTGCAACTCCCGCATCGGTCTGGCTCCTCCTGTTGCTGCTGCCGGCTGGGCTGGCTCATCGGGATGATCGGGTATCTCTGGCCCGTCTCCTGTGGGCCTGCGCTACCCGCGGTCGACTCTCATCATCTCCATCTCTCTCCTCATCTCAACATGAAAGCCCCCTGATCCCTAATCTGTTGCTGCATCGTCTCGAGGGAGGCTATCAAGGTGTTGTTGATCGCACCCTGGTCCAGGATGTAAGTCTGCTCTGCTCGGGGACCTCCAGTGCGGCCATCGCTGCTGCTGGCCATGGTCTCTGCAAAGGTAAAAGACCCAAACTTAGGTGCTGATAAAACATCTGTCTGTTGTCTCTCATCTGGCACTGGTATCTCAGGACTAGTAGAAGGGTGGTCAAGGGGGAACAGGGCGGAATCGAACTTGGGTTCGGAGAGCGGGTCTCGTCTCTCACGAACCAACCTAGATGAATGGGTTGGAGTGGTAAAAAGTGGTGTAGCCAGAGGCTGCCTAAGAGACCTCCTGCCCATCATCCTGATCTGACGAGTTGGGCGGATGAGATATGGAAACATACAAGATGAGCAAACAAAACCCCAGGTAAAAAAAACACCTACTCAACACATAGCTGAAGACCGTAAGAGTTCGGTCGATTTATCTTGTCAATTTTTATTTAGGTGATCAAGTCAGAATATCAGAGCGGTTACGCGAGCTGATGGGAATCCAATCCGCCTACCAGACTATCTCGTATAAAAGGCTGGTAGTCTAATCAGGGTTCGGATATGGCTCTAGCTTAGTGTGTGGGTCACTCTCTCGCTCATCCAAACCAGACAATGAGGGGGTTGCTCTCCCCATGATAAATTTTTATGTGAGGTGTCTTTTAAGGTCAAGTGTGTTCAGCAGCCCCAATTTTATAGTTTTCTTTTTAGGTGTTTTTCAAGCAAACAACGCCTAACGAATTTTTCGGGTTCTCCTGATTATTTTAAGTCCAGAAAATAGGGGGAGAAGACGAAAAAGCCGATGCACGATAAAATCAATGATGCATGCTGAGTAAGAAAGGCGTACCTGACTCCAGCACTCTACATGCAGGGTGATCCGCGCATAAAATAAAGACTGAAAAAAACTACCTATATGATGCATGAGAAAATCGGCCTTAAGCGAAGCAATTTCTACACGGAGAGAACCGATGACTAACGGGTCAACAGGAGGGGTCGGTGTCCGGTCTCGGATGCCGATCGGTGCCCGCCACAACAGGTCCTACCAGCGTTGTATATGGCCTCTAGCGGTGCGTGACCCCTCAAGTGACCAGGTTAGCCTTTTCTTTATTAATTTTAATTAGGTCCAATTACGATCTAATAGGCATAGGCAGATAATTAGGTGTTTGGATCCTAATCAATTACGACACAATCAATAGAAAATCCTAAGCTAAGGCCAAAATCACGTAAATCAGACAAGCAGTTAAAAAAAAGAAATTGAAAAATCCAAAACTGGCGTAAATCACGGTGAGGTCCCCCGAACACACCGGTGCTCGGCGAAAAAGACCCCGCAATCCACAAATCTGGCTGAGAGTCCTGGTACCTGTATTATTACAATAATAATGGTCTGAAAGTAAACTAACTATCCTAAGCTAATCTACTACTCTTGTGCCCTTGCTCGCCTCCCCGCGCTCTCCTGTGGCTCCGTGCATAAGGGAGCCACCTCTGAATCCTGCGGTTGCATCGGCTCTTCGAGAAAAGCTACCTCGGTCCTCGGGCCCCTCGCAAGAAAACAAATAGAGGTGTCAGACACATTATTATAAAAATAAGCAAGATAAAATAAAATAAAATAAACTATATGCAAAAATAGAAATAAACACTCAAAACAAACAAAAACAAAATAAAATAAAATAAAAATAAAAATAAAACAGAGAAAATCAAAAAGCCGCGAAAAGCCACGGGCGAACGAAAAGCAGCGGAAAAAGCCGCGAAAAACAAAACCGAACAAAAAATGAAAACAAAATGACTACAAAGTTGTGCTCCCCGGCAACGGCGCCATTCTGATGACCGAAAATGTCCCTCTCACAGATTCGGATAAGGTATGAAATCAATCAAGGGTCATTGCGACCCGGATCTCGAGACTCGGTCAATTAAGAAAAAATAAGGAAATACCAAATCAGAAAATGAATCGATAAAAGCGAATAGTGGTCCTCGTTATTTATTTAATCTGGTATAACGTCCAGGGTCGGACACAAGGAGCACGAATTGGCCGAGACGGCCTACGAACTAGTCTAAAATGAAAATAAAATAAACAAAGATATTTTTGGTGGATTTTTAAATATTTTTATTTTTTTTTGTATTTTTAATAATAAGGAAAATATAGAAATAAGGGAAAAAGCCAACAAATCACTATTTATAAAACACAGCAAATAAAGCCAAAAATTTAAATAAAATTGTTTTTTTTGTTTTTTATATTTTTAAGTATTTTTGATGATTTTTTCATAATTTTACAATTTTTAGTTGATTTTCTAAAAATCAAGAAAAAGGAAAACAATGGATCAATATGCATCCAGACTTGAAAGGCTAATTAAAAATATCTAATTACCCTCTAAAAATCTGGAGATAATTTTTATGAAAACTAGATACAAAAACTAAGCTATAGAAAAAGAGTTTGCATTTTTTTGAATTTTTAAGAATTCTTATAAGATTATTTGGGTTTTGTGATTTTTAGGAGTTTTATAAATCCAAATAACATAAAAATTGGATAGCAACTTAAAAACAACAAAACAAATTATTCTTATTTTTTTAGAATATTTGGGTGAATTTTTATATTTTTCTTTGATTTTTCAATTCAAACAATAACAAAAATGCGTGTTTTTTATTTTTTTAAAATAGTAAAAAGCAAGAAAAATTTTCCAAAAAATAATGAAATTTTAATAGTGGCAAGAGCCACGTGTCCAAATTTCATTTGATTTGGATTTTAATTGATATTTTATTCAACCAATATAAGGCACACAACACACAAGGACCTGTATGTAATAAAAATTACTTTCAGGGACTTAAATGCAATACGTACAAAAACTATAGGGTTATCGGTGCAAAATTCACACAAATTTCACCACATGTTCCAAATCAATACACACAGGGGTATAAGTGCGAATATCAGAAATAAATTTCAATTCATAACATCAGATAAATCACAAGCCCATAGATGCAAAATACCCAAAAACTCACGTGTTGAACCATGTGTCTCTACAAAACAGGGACTAGAATGCAAATACGATAAATACAGGGTCTAAAGTGCAAATTTTCCAAAATAAAAATAACTGAAACTAATATTTACAGGACTAAACTAAAGTATCAAAACATAGGAGGACCTAAGTGCAAATTACCCTCGTTATTAATAATCAACGGCAGAAGGTGACACCACGTGGAAGATCGGATGGCTGAGAGACAACGTCCCTTTGGCTTGATCGACGCTCCAGATGCACCCCTCAGATAGATCTAACGGTGGAGGGCTCTCGCAAACGGATGGTCAAGATCAGAACTGGACCTGGAGCTCGATCGGACGGTGGCTGGAGATCCTCGAAGAACAGCTCATCGGCGAACTTCGCTGGCCCAATACGCACGGTGGAGGGCTCCTCGGATGCTACTAGATTGGGTGAAATGCTCATGGCAACGTTCCGCAGCTTCTGATGGTCTTAGATGGGGCCGGAGATGTCGGAGACGCTCCGTCGACGATGAAGGCTCGGAGCTCCTGTGCCTGAACCAGTTGGACCCCCAGATGGGGTCCTTTGACCTGCAAATCTGCACAGAACAAATCCTGGGTCAAAGGGCAAAGTGCCTCGACCCGGTTACGAGCGGAGGGGGTGCATAAGCGAGTCGGGGTGGCGCTCTCCGGCGAAGCGACGACGGAGGAAAGCGGAGGTCCTGCTCCGGGGCGAGTCAGGATAATTGGAGGGGCGTAGACGATGGGGAGATGTCTCGTGAAGATGGTTTGAGGGTCGGATGGTTGAATGGCTGAATGGAGCGGAGCGAAATGGCCGGCGAAGGCCGGCGGTGCTAAATCGCAAAATCGAAATGGAAGGTGTTCAAAATGGTATTGAGGGTACCTGATGATCGTAGATGTCTGTGCTAGAGGTGGGTGACCTCCTGGGGTCCTTGCCTCAATGGAGCGACGTCTCTAGAGGGCTCGAGCTCCTTCGGGCGGAGCACGGCAGTGAGAACCACCAGACCTGGGGCTAGAGCGCTCTAATCCTCGTTGCAACGCCTCCTAGGGCTTGCTGTCACTCAAGGCTAGGAGACGGAAGTCCTGGGAGTGTAGAACAGTAGCCGAAGGTGCGGCTAATGGGAGACGAAGCTGACGCTATATACAGGTGGAGATCCGGCAAAGATGGAGTCGAGCAGAGCAATATGGTGCACGGATCCCTAGGAGAATCCCCGAGCATGAATCTCGGATATAAGATCTGCAAATGAAGCCCAGGGTTAGACGAAATATGGTCGGATCAGTACAGGGTAATTAGCAAAGTCGGGTCGGAACATAGATCTGCCTACCTGGTGGTCCTGGGGGGAGAGTTGACCGGGGGTCAACAATCCCCAGTGGACCACTCAGGTAATTTCTTTTATTAATTATTTGTAAAATCATTTAAAATAGAAATGATTTTATTTGAAAATATTTTCAACATGAAAAATGTTTATTTATTTTCATAGTATTTTTTTGTGATTTTTATTTATATTATTATTATATACAGGTATGTATACCTATGTATTTTTTATTTTTAATATTTTATTTATATATATTTATTCCAATTTTATATTTTATTTATTTACACTATAAAATATGGAATATAAAGTGATTTTTATTGGATTTCTATTAATTATTTACAAGGGGAAATAAATAGGTATTTTATTCTATATACATGGTCTATGTACACTGATGAGAGAGAATTTTATTTATTTTTATTTTTCTTTTATTTTGCCCATTTTTATTTTACTTTTATTTTATAATATGTACAAAATATGGAGAACACAAATCTATTTTTATTTTTTAGAAAATAAATTATTTACATATAGAGGATATGTACACCATGTTGAGTCACCCTATCTCTCTCTCTCTCTACTTATTTTATTTTGCGGTCAGGCCTTGTGGAGCCTTCCCTTGGGTTCAGGTCACTCAATATTTATTCTAAATATTTCCCTCTTTTTCTTTATTTCTTTATTCTTTTATTTTTGCACAAAAACATGCTAATTATTATCATTTATACAATGCATGCTCTTTGTCAATTTTATTTTATTTTACACAAATATACAAGGTGTTTTGCACGGGTTTTTAGCTAAAATAAAAGAATAAAGAGTGATGAATGAGGATTCATCTAGTACTAACTCTGATCTAGGGTAATTGCACTGATACCACATGGAAGAACATAAGAATGCAATGGAATTAATTTTATCCCATCCTCGAGCATCATAAGATCAGGTCCAAACTAAAGAATATCTTCCATTATTGTAACAACATTAAAGACAATAATCATTTTGCTTAAAGAAGTAATGATATCCGTATAAAAAATCAAGTAAAAATGCAACATAAAAGCATACAATTAAAATTTGATAGCATCTGTTCTCGAATCATATTTCATCATTTATTTTTTAAAATTTTGTTGCATGTTGCAACTAGTATGACTAGTCGCCCTAGGTCGTATGTGGTGCGACCTTCATGCTTTCGTGATGTGCTAAGGCCCAAACCCTAGCCTTCAGTTTACATCACCGAACCTCTCTTTAAGATTCAACAATATATATTGGCAACCATCCATGTCCATATTGTTGTTTCTATAGTACACGTTGACATAGATCCCAATAATTTTCATTGAACTTTAGTTCTTTTAATGTTTGCGGGTTTTTGTGCATGTCCTTCGTAATCATGTATACAATGCGATTGATAGACAGAACAAGCTCCAAGTTTCGGATCCAATCCTAATAGTTGGGTCTGGTCAACTGATTGACCTCCAAAGGCCTAATGAGCAGGTTCATGGATTTCACCTGAGATTAAGAATGCACTATATGAGAACATATAATGCATTATGTATTCAAATTTAATTTTTATTAAGGATTTTTAATCAAATTAGTCTTACCTTTTAAACTCTGAAAGTATTTTCCCTTATTCACTTTCAATGCAAAGAGATATACTTACGCTATATTTCTAGCAAGATCTGGTATCTCCCTTTTATTTTTGTTACATCCTAATAATATGAGAAACCTAACTTGGATAAAAAAAGTGGGAACTCATTCGCCATGCAAGTCCAACTTGCATTTCACAATCGGTCTTTAACACATGAACCCACCAACCCTAAGGTGATGTTGATCCATTGTTAATTGAATAAACCGTCAACAAGAATAGAACTCGCTATGCGCAGTCCAATAGTATCCCAATAATATGAGGAACCAATACTAGGGTCATTATGCATACGGTCTTACTCTTTCGAGAAGCAAAGAGCCCGATCCGTGTGCGCTTGTTTATAGAGATGTCACTTCGAATAGGCATCTCCAGCATACAATCCATGATGACAAAACCTTTCGCCTTGACGAGAGACCACGGATGTCATTTATATTATCTTCCATATCCCATTCAAATTTTAATTGATCACTATGAATCATATTTACATAATTAATCTTCCAAGGGAATTACAACTCTATTTTAAATAAATTGATTATTTTACTTGGATCTAATTAATTTAATCATATTAAATAAATTATCAATCCAATTTATCAACCAACAAACGATTAGGATTGGCTTTATATTACCATATAGTATTATGCTCACACAAGTATGTATTATTCTTCAGTTTAACTAATTAGAGTACAATTTGATTTACTCAGGTCATCCTATCATCGAGATGGATCAACTAGGTCAGACAGACAATGCCAACATGGAGCACTTCCACTCTAAATGTTACGGAGGGTGCCAATTAAATAATCCATTAGCATGTCGATGACGAAAGACACTGTCACCATAACAACTCAAGCACAATAATCATTAGATCAATGTACTTGCGATTTTATCGATCATTCCTTTGATAGCCGGTATTATACTATATAGTATTCTCTCGAAAATCTTATAAATCTTAAACAATTTTGAGATCCAAATTTTTAATCATATCAAGTAAAAATATTTTGCATGTAAAAGTTGACCTACAACTATTGTAGGTTAAACTAGGGTTTTTGTCATGAAACATTCATTGAGTGGTGATTGATGTTTAATCAAATAATTTCAAAATAAATACTAAACATCAACTAATCATGGCAAATCCACAATTTCCTTGATTGATATTGAATGATAAATATATTAAGGGGTATTTACATCCATAACCCTGAGTAATTTCATAATTACAATCATAACCCTGCGTAATCATGAATTATACGAGAAGCCCCACATAGTCACTCCGGCTCGCACCCATAACCCTCTGTTAGTTTTTTCCGTTAACCCAACCATATCATTGGGTTAATTTAACCCATGGTCATATCCAATGGCTATTAAAAAAATCAAAAAATAAAAAACCTCTAATACCCTCATCCTCTTCCTTCTCCAATATCCCTCCTCTCCCTCCTGCCCCTCTGCCTCAGACCTCCTCCTCTAGGTTGTCGCCCTGGTTCTAGATGGCTTGATGGTACTAGAAGACGTACAAGGATGTACATGTGCTGGCAGGTGTGCGAGGGAAGATGCCATGGAAGATGCGGGTGGGCACGTGAGGGGAGATGCACAGGTGCTGGCGGGCGCACAGGGGAGGGCGCACTGGCAGGGGAGGGCATAGGTAGAGGAGGGTGCACAGGAGGAGGATTGCCTCTATGAACCGGTCCACCTCGGCAAGGTGGAGGCACTAAGTGCAACCTCCCTCCAGATGCTGGTAGAGAAGGGTGGCGTGGTCGGTGAGTTGGAGAGGAGGAGGATGGGCGAGGTTGCAGAGGATTAGCGTCCTCGGGGTTGGGGTCGAGGGAGGAGGGGGGTGGGCGAGGTCGAGGAGGAGGGGCGTCCTCGAGGTTGGTGTCAGGGAGGAGCTGGGTTGCCTACCATTTCTGGTGAGGATGTTTGGAGGCAAAGACAAACTCTGTGCGGAGTATGCAACACAAGCGTTGGTGAGCCTCGTGAGCTACCAGTTGAATGCGTAGGAGGTGAAGAAGGACGACAAGTGCATGCCCAACCTGGTGCAGTTGCTGGATCCAGGGTCGAGGAACAGCACAAGAAAGTACGCAGTGGCGTGCTGGTGGCGTTGTCGTCGAGCAAGAGGTGTAGAAAACTGATGGTGGCGCATGGGGCCATGGGGTACCTGCAAAAGCTGTGCAAGATGGAGGTGCTGGAGAGGCTGGACAGGGGGAGGCCGGGGGATCTCTTCGGCATTTCGGGGATGGACGAGGTCGGGGAGGAGAGGCGTCGACGGGGTCGGGGTCAAGGAGGAGGGGCGTCATCAGGGTTGGGGTTGGGGAGGAAGGGCATCGGCGGGGTTGGGAGCTAGGGTGGGGATGGGGTTGGGGAGGAGTCCCAAATCCCCGATCCTCTCTTATTTGATTTGAGTGATGGCCCAAAGCACCACCAGATACAATAGCACATTTTTCTTATATGCTACAGTAGCACTCTAGAGCAGGGCCTTTAACTTCTTGATCAAAGAACCGTTGGATACAAGACTTCGTGAAGAACAACACCCAAGAGCTCCACTTTTCGTTCGAGCATACTCACCAGCCATGTCGCATCTCATCATGAGTCGGCCATATTGGGAACCATCTGGGTTGCTTTTCGCCAGATCAGCTTTGTCGAAGAAAGTACCTCTCCTCTCGCTCCACTCCGAAGAAGAATACTCAAGGAAGAGGAGGCCTGAGTTCCGTTCATCGTCAGAAGGGGAGTGGTTTATTTATAAATAATGAGAACATAAGGGGTGAAAATATAAAAAATTTGACGGATACCGTCATAGTTAACAGAAAATTCGATGAAGTTAATACGGGGTTATGGGTGTAAGAGTTAAGCACTATTGAAGATCATTGGTGTAATACGGTCACACGGGGTTATGAATGTAATTACAAAAATTACCCAGGGTTATGGTGTAAATATCTCATATATTAAAATTAATCTTAATGATCCAATCATCATCCAACCTATCTTTACTAAATATGGAATATCTAATGCAAGTGGAGTAGGAATCACCTGAAATAAAATTGTACGATTTGTTGGTTTAATTCTCTACTTAATTAAAGTATTTATTTCATGTTATATGATAGGAAAGTAATAGCCAAAAATTAATTTGTTATAGATCTGTGAATGTATGCAACAATAATGTCACTGCGGGAACTTTTCGAATTTTAATTTATGCACCTTTGGTGCTAAAAGCTGCTACTAATTTGAGGACATATTTAGATATTCTAAATACATTTTATTATCCAAAAAAATCGTTCCAAACATTGCATAAATTGTGGATTTTCATGTTAGAAAAAAATAATTCAAACATGCATCAAATGCAAAACAACAAGTCCCAGCACGCATCTGATATACAAAACCTCGTTCACCTAGGGTTTTGGATCACATCTAATACCTTTAACCACGGCTCTAATACCACATGAAGGCACGGATTTTAGGCCTCAATGCATCACAGAAGTGTGAAGATCACATTGAATATGATCTAGGCCAACTAGTCATACTAGTTGCAAGGGGCTGTAGAATTTAACATTTTTAAATAGATGAAAACGCATGATTCGAGAACACTTATCAACTCATTTCATCAAGATTACAAATGAATAATTAGGATTACTGATGAATCATCAAAAGGCAATATTAAAATACTTTCGTTGTAGCACGAACCAAATGACAATCAATAGAACTGAGAAAAAATCTCCATGAAGAGATCTCTACTTTATTTAATACATGGGTAAGTACGTGGTTGAACACAGGGATACAAGAAATTATTCAATCAGATTTAAAATGCTAATTAATTAATTCAGTGATTTATAAGTTTTAGGTTAAGAACAATGCAAATACACATAAAAAGAATGCAATGTTTCAAATCATTTTTATGCATTCATTTAAGATGATAAACAATCATACAATGGGTACACGAGCTCAAATAACACAAAGTATGCTCCTGATTAAATAAATCTGATACTTGCGGATTTAATGGATTAATTAATGAGATACAATGTCAAGTAAAGAAAATTCAACCTATATGGAATTTATTTTCATTTCAATAATGAGGCTAAAGTAGTCAAAATGGATCCTCTAAAATTCCATGCATGCAGTGTAGATTAAAAAAGTGATTTAAATACATTAAATTGAAGACCATGATACAAGCTTTCCAACGACACTAATTTCATTAAATTTGGAATAATGGTCCATAAGTTATTAACAAAAAACTACAGGGGTATAAATACAAGAAAACATATTTATTGTATTACAAACATGTCCAAAATGGATGGAAATGCAATTACAAAAACATGCTAGGGTATTTTTACAAATTTACAAAATGTGGGGACTTATCTGTAATTTCTGATATTCTTTGGGCTCTTGTGCATTTTTTTCTAATGCATGTGCTCATAGCATGTGACCTTGGCTAGGTCTGGAGTGTGGCTCGGGTGCACGTGTCTCTTGCAGGTGACTCGGCTCAGGCTCAGACGGTCCAACCCTTAGGCTTGAACAACTACTTCGGATGAAGGCTCAGAGATAGACGCCAACCGTTGGATCAACTAGCAGCAGCTTGTTCGAACGACTGTTGCTTCACTTGTTTTTCCCTCCCCTCCGCAGGCGGTAGAGGATGAGCGGAGCTCCGGTGATCACTAAATTCATCCTCCTGGCATCTCCTCTCAATCTGGAGGTCGCAGGACCTATGTGAAGGTCCGACGAAAGTGATGGCATCGTTAGGAGATGCTCGTGATTGTTCTAGTTGTCTATCAACTTAGCGTCGTAGGCGACAAAATTCTAGACCGGAGACCCATGGATTTTCTGATCATTGACGACCTGCAAGGTTAGAATACAAAACCCACAACAAACAGAATCTCTTGGGATGCCTAAGGAGTAGAACGGGGCTCGATGATATATGGAGAACTTCAAGCCTATTTGGGTCCAGATCTTTGCAAGGTCTGGAATAAAGTGGAGTGGATTGAGTAATGGAGAAATGGAGGAGTAGATATGAGGTGAACACAAAGATAGTCGGTATGAAATGAATCAAATTAGCTTGATATATAAAGGAATGGCTGAGAAAGATGAAATGAACTAATTAGAGAAATAACACTAGAAGAGAACAAATTCTAAGTGATTGTAGGAAAAAGATTATTAACAGAGATGAACTGGGAGAGGAAACATACTTGGGGATTGGAGTTCTTGCACTTAGGTCATCGCTTGACGAGCTGGAGGTCACTAGCTCGAAGCTCAAGCATTAAGATGGCTGCAGCAAGGCAGCGAGGCCTTGGATTTTGCTAGAGAAAAAGACGCCCTAATCGCTCTGGGAAAACCCTCACTCTTTGCCATAGGTGAAGCTAAAAGCTAGGAGCATCTGTTCGAAGTGGCATATGAGGTTAAAGATGGCTGGAAGAATGGTTTTGAGGAAGAGGAGTTCGATAGTTCAGGTGGTGGAGAGGTTGGTTTCAACACTGAATGGAAGAAGTAAGTAAGGAGGAAGAGGTGTCTGGAGGTTGGGCGAGGGAGGCTGAAGATGGGGGAAGAGATAGATGGTGAGGGTTAGGAAGGCAATCGCTGGAGGCTGACTGGAAAAATTGGAGAAGAGGAATGAGCACGAAAAGACGTGGCATTTCAGAGGGCAAGGCGGGAGGTTGAAGATGGCTCTCAGCCATTGGATCTGATGATCCAACGACCCAAAGCGAGGTGAATGGAATGAACATGCGTGGCCATGTGGCGCATCTAGATGGTGCCCATGGCCCAATAAAAATTCAGATAATTACAAAAAATACCATAAAATAGAAAAGAAATAAAAGGAAAAGTAATTAGAAAAAATGTTCAATATGAAAGTTATAGATCGCGATGAGATCTACAACTTTCATGTACAACTCAAAGAGAAAAATAAATGGGTCAAAACACATGACGCAAGCAATTATTCAATTAGATTTAAATGCTAATTAATTAATTTAATGATTTATAGGTCTAAGGTTAAGAATAATGCAAAAAACACAAAAAAAATGCATTTTTCAAATCATTTTTATGCATTCATGTAAGATGACAAACAATCATACAATGGGTACACAAGTTCAAATAACACAAAGTATGCTCCCGATTAAATAAATTTGTTACTTGTCGATTTAATGGATTAATTAATAAGATATCAATGTCAAGTAAAGCAAATTCAACCTATATGGAGGCTGAGTAGTCAAAATGGATCCTCCGAAATTCAATGCATGCAATGTAGATCAAAACTGTATTTTAAGAAATTAAATTGAAAGCATGATACAAGCTTTCCAACAACACCAATTTCATTCAATTTGGATTGATGGTCCACGAGTTATTAACAAAACACTACATGGGCACAAATGCAAGAAAACATATTTATTTTATTACAAATAAGTCCAAAATGGATTGAATGTAATTATAGAAACCCACTAGGGTAATTTTACAAATTTTCTAAAGCAGGGGGACTTATCTACAATTTCTGTTATTCTTTGGGCTCTTGTGCATTTTTTCCTTATGTGTGTGCTCCTTGCATGTGACCTTGGCTAGGTCTGGGAGTGCAGCTCAGGTGCACATGTCGCTTGCAGGTGACTCCGCTCAGTCTTGGGCAGTCCAACCCTTAGGCTTGAATCGCTACTTCGGGTGAAGGCTCGGAGATAAACGCCAACAGTTGGATCAACTAGCAGCAGCCTGATCGAACAACTGCTGCTTCACTTGTTCTTCCCTCTCCTCCGCAAGCGGTAGAGGATGAGCAGAGCTTCAGTGATCGCTAAATCCCTCCTACTTGTGTCTCCTCTCAATCTGAAGGTTGCATGACCTATGTGAAGGTTTGGTGAAATTGCTGGTGTCGTCAGGAGATGCTCACGATGGTTTTGATGGTCTATCAACTTAGTGTCGTTGGAGACAAAATGCTAGACTGGAGACCCATGGATTTTCTGATCATTGATGAATTGCAAGGTTAGAATACAAAGCCCACAAAAATCCAATCTCTTGGGATGCCTAAGGAGTGGAATGGCGGTTCGGTGATATATGGAGAATTCAGCCTATTTGGGTTTTGCAAGGTCTGGAATGAAGTGGACTAAGTAATGGAGAAATGGAGGAGTAGATCTGAGGTGAATGCGAAGATAGTCAGTATGCAACAAATTAAATTAGATTGATAGATAAAGGAATGGCTAAGAAAGATGATATGAATTAATTAGAGAAACAACATTGGGAGAGAACAAACGAACAAATTCTAAGTGACTGAAGGAAAAAGATTATTAACAAAAATGAACTGGGAGAGAAAAGTACTTGGGGATTGGATTTCTTGCACTCTGATCATCGCTTGACGGGCTAGAGGTCACCAGCTCGAAGCTCAAGCAGCAAGATGTCCGCTGCAAGGTGGTGACGCCTTGGATCTCGCTGGAGAAGAATGCGCCTTGACTACTCTTGAAAAAACCTCACTCTTTGTCACAGGTGAAGCTCAAGGCTAGGGGAATCTCTCCAAAGTGGTGGATGTAGTTACATATGACCGAAGAAAGGGTTTTGAGGAAGAGGAGTTTGATAATTCCGTTGGTGGAGAGGTTGGTTTCAACCGTCGATTGGAAGAAGCATGTGAGGAGGAAGAGGTGTCTGGAGATTGAGAGAGGGAGGTTGAATATGGGGTGTAAGAGATTGATGGCGAGGTTTAGGAAGGTGGTTGCTGGAGGATGACGGAAAAAATTGGAGAAGAGGAAGGAGCACGAAGAGATGATGCATCGTTTTAGAGGGCAAGGCGGGAGGTTGAAGATGGCCCTCAGACGTTGGATCTTATGATCCAATGGCCTAGAGCGAGGCCGAATGGAATAAAGAGGCGGGGCCACATGTTGCATCTAGATGATGCCATGCAGTCCAATAAGAATTCAGATAATTACAAAAAATACCATAAAGTAGAAAAGAAATAAAAGGAAATGAATTAGAAGAAATGTTCAACATGAAAGTTGTATATCTCGATGAGATCTATTTTTTGTAGAACTCAAAGAGAAAATAAGTCATCTATAAACGTAAAAGATTTTTGTAATTAATTACTTTATTTAATTAATTTTCTTGTTTTTGGATTTTATTTTATAATTAATTTTAGATTAATTGTGTATAATTTTAAACTAACTTTTTATTGGATTTTAATGGATAATAAACACATAAAATAATAGCACAATAATATGGGTATTAATATACAATAGTTAGGGTTATTTATTTACACCATAGAATTAGTTAATTAAGGTTACACCATAGAATTAGTTAATTAAGGTTAACTGTCAGTTATTTCTATTGATTTTCTTAAGATAGGGAGATAATATAGAGAAATAATGCAGATGAATCAGGGATTCATCAATTACCTCTCGGAGCGTGTTTGCGATCGTTAATACCTAAAGTAAGAGATTCTCCTATCTCAAGTCTAGTCCAACATAGAAGCACTTGCGGGCGAGCAGATGAATGCAAAACTCCCATAATCTGAGTTGATGATCCGAGGTTGGAATCTCCTGATTTCATCTCATGAAATACAAATCCTTCTTCATGAGCAAGAAGCATCGAAGAAGGTAGAGATCCACGAGCAGTTGATCCAGCAGCACAACGATGTTGCGATGACAATGAGACTCTCAACAACCCTAAAGTGGACGACCACTAGGGTTTGAGAGAGGGAGGCTCTTGTCTGTGTATGAGAGAGAGATTATTGCTCTTGCGATTGTATGTAAAATAAAAGGCTAGGTATATCCTTTCTTTTATACTAAATTGAATGATGGAGATGCACTCCTAATTCAAATCAATGGTTGAGATTTTATTGCAAAATATACAATAATAATTAATTTAATTTGAAAGAAAATAAATATATTGTAAATAATCTTAACATATTTACTTTCAATTAAATAAAGATTCTCATGAATGGAATAGGACTAAACATCCACCTTCCATTAAAAGGGAAAGGAGAAAAGCTTCTTTCTCTTTTAATCAAGGTAGAAGACCATCCTTAAAAAGAGAGAGAAATGTATCTCCAATCCTAGTGTAACCGTATTACATTAAATCTTAATCATGGAATCTTTTATCAATAAAGTATCGTCAAATAATTATTGCAAATTATTTGTGGCAATTGTAGATAAAACCATTGACGATTATGAATCAAATTCAACCACTCAATATGACATGTAAATTGTATTTACAATTAATTATTCGATGTGAATCCAATTCACATCAAAATTTAATTCATAAATTCTATTTACAATTAAATCTCTCCAACATATTATAAATCACATTTATAATATTTATGATTATTATGGATAGTAATATCTACATTACTCACATATCTGATAACTAAATCATATTTAATTATCTTAGATGTCAATTCGCATATGTCCAAAATAATATGAATCATATTCACATTATTCACGATAATTAAATCATATTTAATTATATATTTCCCATTGCTAAGATATATTATCAATAGTTGAATTATTCTTGAACTCTTTCAAGAATAATGTGCTTTCTTCGTGAATACTTGGAGATAAGGACAAGATGATTGTACATTCCATGTATAGTGACTTGGATTGAGATCATATCTCAAATCCAGATCTCGAGAACCTCTCAAAGATGTCTGATTAAATCAAACTATGGATTTAATGCATCTGAATCATATTCGGATCAATATCCAACATTTGGACTAAGATCATATCACTAATATGTTGAGAGGAGTCATTAAAATCCAAACATGTTTCATCACTCCCTCGGAATGGAAGTGCCATGGTTATACAATCGTTTATAATCACACCCTCCAGTATCTTAATACCTATATATCTTGCATACTGGAAGACCTAAATTAAACCTGAAGTATTAGATCATATTTGAAATGTCTTCTTCATGATTTTTACCATTAAGTTTCTCATTTGATCACTAGGAGTTGGTATCGATCATATACTTTCCAAAACCATATATCATACTTGTAAATTCTGTCAAGCTTCCAACGCAAGACAACCATGCACAGAAATTTATCCCAATATCTCATGAGTGATCCCATGTCTTCCGATTCAGTAATGAACATGTACGATCCCTTTGAGAGATCATATTACTCATATACCCTTGTATGCACACCAGCTCACCGATGTATAGACCTTGTCTAGGTCATCAACCTATCGGTCTTCCAAATGTACATACTCAGACATATAGTAATACATTTGTCTTCGATTAGAGGATGTGTGCCTATATTGTGATAATATATGACATAGGTCTTGATTATCTCCATATCGCTAAGTAAACTCTTTGACCTTACTTATCTAACACTTCTAAATATATATTTCTATGTAGAGGACCTGCATCAAGAGGTCAGTTAGATGTATGCCTTTAGAGAAGAATTACCATCTTCTTCTCAAATTGTAAACTCTTTCCTAGTAATCATTTGACGGTGCTTGATGAGCCCTCAATCTAACTCTTTAGATATCATCAAGCACCAGACTCTATGATTCAATATTTGAATCAACAACTATATGGCCACTAAGATGGTCATGGTACATAAACCTAAGTGAAATAAACCAATAAACTTTATTGATATATATAATAATATAAAGATTACAATAAAAGTTATTGTAGGAATGGTTCGCCTCGGACTCACATGGCTAACAGAAAAGTGTTCTCCCACTCCTAACAACTAACTCAGCATGTCACCATCTTAGCCAGGACTTGGTGAGGATTAGGCGAGCACAACACCCTCATCAATTTTGGAGATCAAAAAATGTATTGGTTTGTCGAGGTTTAGAGGCCCCATCAAACATGTACGGCATGCTTTAAAATTATTACAGTTGTTGAATAGAAAGGTCTAATGCATTTTAGTTGCAAAATATGGTCTAGATACGAAATACCTACAATATAAATTGTATATACATCTCAACTTACCTAACTTGTTGTAAATTAAAAATAAAAAGATAAGTAATTCCTACAATACGGAATGTAGACATCAAAATTGATTTACAATCATGTACTAAACAAAAACATATGTTTACATATAGTTATGCATTTTAATGAAACAAATATACATATCATATATATAGGAAAAACTTGTAATAAGGTGCCACTAAACTTGGTGCGACACACCACAACAACCATTTGATTTCCATCTACGGTCCTCAATAAAACTATCTTAATCCACAAAAACCACTGATCTTTTTTGCCCTTATAATTCTATATTTAGTAATCTTTTCTCTCATATCGATTAAATCCATGATCTCGTGCGAAGGTAATTATCGGGCTAATTGATGAATCTTTTATTGATCATAACTATTCTCTCTTTTTATCATCAAAGAATAAGAACTTCATTGCAAATCTTCATTAATTCCGCATCTTTGGCAATAATCCTCCGCTGTAACTACCCCTAATTATCAATCCTAATTATTTTATATTTATCACTAACATTTTCTTTATTATCTCTTTTATCAAAAATCCCAAAAAAATTAGCTAAATATTGTATATAACTATTTTGATCTTAAAAAGAAATTAAAAATACAAAAAATATCAAAACCACTAAAATAAGTGTTTTTAATACTTAAAAATGCTCAATAATATTTCATTGTACAAATGACATCTTCCGACTTTTTAGTCAACATGAAAATTGTAGATCTCTTTGCGATCTATAACTTTCATGTTTTGACTTTTTTTATTAATTCTATCTTTTTATTTTTCCACTCTTTTTATTTTTCTAAATATTCTGGTGCAACCACGTGGAGCCCTTTGGGATGCCCACATGGTTGCTTCCCCTTCTGACACCTGGTCACTCCATGGTCGTCTGATCACCCTCAGACACCCCCATCTCCACCATCCATCTCCCACTCTCCCTCAGCCATCAGATCACTTACCCAGCTCCATCACAGCCTCCCACTGCCACCTTATTACCTATCGTCCAATCCCCCTCTCTGATGCAACCCCCAGCTCATCTCACTCATCCTCACCATTGGATTACGCCCCATCTCCATCTCAACCCTCCATATCCGCTCGCACCTCCACAGCTAGATCAAATCTTCTGCTCTGATATGTACCGCTCACCCTCATTCACTTCTTGGTCATTAGATCACTTGATCCAACGGCTGGGTCTGCATCTTCCTCCTCCAAACATCCCCTTTTCAACCATTACTCCTTACCAGCATCACTCCCTCTTCCTATTCTATCTCCATTAATCTGCCACCTCATTCCAATCCAACGCCTCCTCGACGAAGCCCAAGTACCCCCTCCTTCGCGAGAGTGTTACTCAACCAAGACCACGTCTTCCACCCTTCGCACAACCGTTGCAAGCACACTCCACCATCACTGAAACGACCGACCTCTCCACCTTAAATAGCCCTGCTCCTCCCCCGTCACACCTCGTCTACCACTACAGGCTTGAAGCCCTAGCCTTCTTCCCCTCTCTGTGGTAGGGGGAAGAGGAATTGAAGAGCGATAATGGGTCATCGGGTGTCGACCCATGACCCATCCGACCATGTCACTGCCGGCTCTTCCACCGTTGAGCTCCTTGGCTAGCAGAACATGTTTGAGCGACGACCAGAGCTTCATCATAAGCTCAGCACAAGCTTCCCACTCCACCTTCTTCATCCTCGAATCCTCTAGGTATCGTGTTTTTCTTTTTCTCTTTGTTTTCTTCCTTTTAGTTACACACACACATCAATTCACCAACGATTGAGGACACCACCGGCACCACCCCACATCCACGATCTTCACACTGTCCTTTGGTCACCCTTTCCCTTCTTTAGAACCTCCCTCCGTCCCGATCATCTTCCTCCTCCAATAAGGAGGAGGCGCCTAGTAGGGATTTGACTCTTTTCACCAACAACCTTTCGTTCCCCTCACAAACTTCACGCACCCACTGCTTCGTCTATGTTCTAACACATGTAGGTCTTCATCCCTTCAACGACCGGAGCTTTCGTCTCTGCTCCATTCTAGACCATATGCTCTGACGATGCTTCATCGCTTTGCTGCTCTGTGCCGACCCATCGATCGTGCGAGCCATGGGGACCTTTTCCAGCCTATCACACAGGTGCATGCACCTTCCACGCAGCTACTGGACACTGGAGGAGGGATGAAGGGTTCGTCAGAGCCCCACCAAGCCTGCCGCAGGAGGCAGCGCTGCTGAGAGATGAGGAAGTACATGTACTATTTGATTCGATCGGATGGCTCAGATGATACCCGAGCCTCCGCCACATACCTCCAGGCTTGGTGGAACTGAGTCACTCCCGAAGCGCCTCGAGTCAGCCACGTGGCTTGAGCCACCCACAGCGGTCCCAAGCCTCCGCCCTCGTGCCTTGCACGTGGTGGATTGGATCATTTGCAGTCTGCCCCGCTGACTTCAGATATTTGCATACAGGTATCCACGTGCATGGATAAATTGTAGGGAAGGGCCACCAGCTATTGATAATTGCATTTAGGCCCTTCTCAGTACCTTTTTGATATACTTTTGCATTTACTTCTCATATTTTTTCTTGCATTTATGCCCCTGAATTTAACTGCTCATATCTTGAACAAACGAACTCCGATTCAGTTGATTTCAGTGTCATTTTATTACTAGTTTCATTCTCTATCTAATGTGATCAATTATATCATGTTTTGACGATAAATTGAACATGTTGTATTTTGAGATTTATAGTGTCAATTTCTCTTCATTACTTGATGCTATTACTTCATTTAAATGCATAATTTGTCTCTGAAATTAACTTATCTTTTATTGCTCATTGACTTGAATATTTTTTGGGTATATTTGTACATGGTTTCATGCATGATTATTTGTTGCATAACATACACATTCATCTCATTTTAATTGCATAAAACTAAACAAAAATGCATTGTTTGTCTATGCATAAATCTTTGCATTATTCATTATCTGCATATTATTTATGCATTCTGTATTGTGCATATGCATACTTGCATTATGAAGACCTGGGCCTATGAATTTAATCTCTCAATCAATAATTTTCGATAAATAGATGAGAAGGCTTGTGTCCCTGTGTTCGACCTTGGTACACTTACCAAGTTAAATAGTTGCCACATATTCGAATGTGTGTTTTCTGCAGAACCATTTTCACCACCTTTACTGCGACAAAAGACGATCATTATCATGGTGAAAATATGGTTCATCAAATGGAGCCCTTTCCAGGGACACGGTTCACTCTTATTTGTTTATTGAATTTTATTATTTTGATATGATTATTTTCAAAAGCTAAAGGTCTTCACATTGTGTGTATTTTGTATCATAATTTCTTGATTAAATTTCTTGATATTTCTCCTGACTTTCTCCTTTGTGGCAGAGCCTGTGAAGATGGAGGACACTCGATCTACATGGAGGCGTGGAGTTAGGAGCTCCCGTTGTAAGGAGCCATAGAGGAAAATCGTGAGAATTAAAGGAGTTCAATCATCATGTTATTCATGCATTTATTGTGTTAAAAAAAAGAAAAAGGAAAAAAGGAAAAATGTGCATCATTTGCATTTCTAGTGGTCCTCGTTTGAGGGATCGCACGTGTAAATATGAACTTGAACCTTGCACTTGTTGTGTGAAGTCTCACCCCAGTTCGGGTAAGGCTCCACTTGAGTGTCAACCTGTGGCTAGGCACACGGCTTTTCGAGCTCTTTTATTTCTCTATCATTTTTGCTTGCCTCATAGGTTAGAACACAATTAAATTGCCAGACGCACATACATCACTTCACTTAGTCAAATTAAATTGATCATGCTAATATAAGTATGTTTAGGGTGCGGTTTCTTCGACTTGCATGCACGTAGCATAAAATTTTAATACAATCTTGCATATGCATGGAGATTGTTGGAGGCACTGTAAGTTTTCTCTCAAGCATGCATCATGGTTTTCACAAATCCACTAACTTTTCTCGATCTTCCCCTAATTTATCATGTAGGATATTAAAAGAAATTGGGAATGGTCAAGTAGACAATTAATGCTTGTCTTGTGCTCACATTAATACACTGATAACCGAAGCATAAAATTGGGATTGTAATGCAAGTCGATGAAATAAACCATAATAAAATTCACTCTTAGTTTATGGGAGAGCGACCCCCACCATTGTACGCATCATGTTTATTATTGTTGAGAGGTAAGGACGTATCCCTAAGATAGTGCCCGAAACCTAGCCCTAAAACCTGCGTAATGAATTTTAAATTTTGAATGATCACCAATAAAAATGAAAAGATAAATGGCTAACCTTTGTCGGTCTTCATGTGTGTGTTGGTGAATCAGGGGGTATTGCTTTCTTGGTTGAGCCTGATTCTCTTCTCTACCCAACCCTCCCTTAACATTAGATGACCTACACCCCCCTTCCACCCATTCATCTGTGTAAATCCACTCCACCCTCTAACCCTAACTGATCTTCAGTTCCCCGGCTTGAAATCCACGTCTAAATACTTAAGCTACTCTTCAACCTAAGTTTAGGGGGAACCTTGTATAGTAATTGATCACTCACAACGGGTCTCTCTATCTTCATTTCATATCCAATACTAAGGCTATTTTCAGCCAGAGTATAGGGGGGACCCGAGTCATTCATCCCTCTTCTTGTCTTCTTATAATTAGGTTATTTTTAACCTGAGTATAGGTGGCCATCTGAGTCGGTTCTGCTATATCACCTTGTATTTAACCTAAGCTATGGCTTCATATCACTTTGTACTATGAGATAATAACAAAAGTTAGTATAGGGGTATAACATATATATATTGTATATACTTTAGCCATAACTCTTATTTTGATTTTTTTTAACTTTTCGGGGTTAGGGTATAAGTATCTTGTGAACTGATTTTTGTAAAAATATTTATAAGTGATTTCTAACTGTGTTACACTGTTTTGAAAAATGTTTGACATTGGTTCCAAAAAATGAGATTTTACTCATTTTGAAAATCGTTTGAAAAATGTTTTGAATATATATATATATAGTATGTGACATGGTTTAAAAATCTTTTCAAAAATATTTTTAAAAATGAGGGAAACCTCTTGTTTTGTAAATACAATTAACTTTTTTTCAAAAATCTCATAAAAATTGAAAAATTAAAAATCTTTTCTTGAGCATTAATTCTGACTACTAAGCTTAAAAATGAGTAGCCATTTCTCAGTGAGGGAACTATGGTCTCCCTCAGCAGAGTGGTAGTTAAAAGACAACACGAATGGTGACCGTCTTGAAAAAGCATGGGTAGTCGTCTAACGATCCGTACTTACACCCGTACTGGTAGGAGATGGATGCCACTATTCATATGAGCTTGTGCCAGTCATTATTTCTCTCGAGATTAAAAAAAGAAAAAATCCCATAAAAATGGCAAAACTAAAAAAACACAAAAATTAACTAACTCTGGAGTTGGTGTATTCTTGACACATTTACAATCACTCAATGCTTGAGGAGTTGAAGACGCTTGGTTTCTAAGATCTTGAGAGTCTGAGTTAACCAACTGAAGTCATTAGGGTTTTGAAACATAATAATCCACAATTCCCTAGTTTGAAAGATTTGAGTGCTATATTGCACTCTTCATCTCTACCTTTTAAAGAATATGATCAACACATCACTTTCACTACTACATGATTAATGAGATGAGTTGAGTTATTACAGGAAGGACTGGGACTGGAGATTTGAGTTTAGACCCGATTTAATGATGCTCAAGGATGGGATAAAGTCAATGAAGGCTTCAAGAAACCTGAGTGTCAGCAAACCCTAGCCAGTATGTGATGAATCCACATTTTATCATCTTTATTCTATCATTTTGGCCTAAAAAACTCTAGTAAATGCGTATAAATACCCCTAATTCCTGCATTTTAGCGTTCATGCATGTATGTGAAAATATTGTATAAAACACTATTTTTATAGCTAAAATTATATAATAAAGAAAAGAAAAGAAAAAGAATAAAATATTGAAAATATTTTATGACCCGAAACCCCAAGACCTAGGCATCTAGATGAATAGGTTGACAAGGGATAAAGTAGGGGGAGATAAGAGTCAGAAACCAATAAAAATCCCTTTTATTTATTTCATTCTTTATTTATTTTGGGACCTATTTTTAGTTCCACTTTTTATACTTAAAATAAAGAAAATTTTGCATTAAAGTTGTAGATAATTAAATATAGAAAAATACAAAATCGATTTCACACAAAAATAATGTACAAATAAAAAGTTATGATCTGAATAAGATTCCAGAATTCCAACTTCCCAGACCTGTATCTCTCAAATAAAAACTCGAAATATATCAAAATCACATTTAATTGTATATAATTTTTAATAATCTATTTAATGAAGGTAGTTTCATATTTTTCTGAGTTACGGTTTGAAAGTTAGGTTTTGGACCCCTATTGTATACTTATACTGACTAAAATATTCATTTTATTTATTCATTATTTTTTATAATTTTATATTTTTATAATTTTGTAAATACTTTTTATAATATATGTATATATTAAAATAGGAATAAAAATCTAAAGAAAATACAAAAATAAAATACTTGTACACAAGGCATAGGTATAATACCTGTAAATATACATATATACTTAAGACACCTATTTATTTAATTGTACAAAATACTTCAAAAAAATAAAATAAAAATATATTTAAGTCCATAAAAATGATTGATAAATTTAGAAAATAGTAAACAAAAATAAATAAATTAAATGTACAAAATAAAAATAAAACAATAAAATATATAGATGAATATACCTATATAGGTCATAAAAGGTAACTTGTATTTTTAGACCTCTAAAAAATAAATAAAAATCATAATAAAATACTTCATAAAATAATAAATATTTTTCATTTAATAACCTAAAATTAATAAAATCATTTATTATTTTTAAACAAATTAACAAAACTTTTTGCCAAGGAATATTCTGGTCGGTCCACGTGGACCAACCAGAAGCCTCCGTTGGTTGACCTCGGTCAACTCTCTGACCGAGGTCTGGCCGTTGTCAGACCTGCATTTCTTCCCGTTTTCTCAATTTTTCGAGGTCTAATCTTTCATCTTCTCATGTCGATCCCTTCGCGACTTTTGTGCCTCGTTCCTTGATCTTACACTCCCAAGCCTCTCCTTGGGTTGTGGACCATTGATTTTCTCGATCTCCCTCGATCTTTGGAGCATCTCGTCAACCCATTCAAATAGACCCTCCACCTTCCCTTTCGAGTTTGAACACCCTTTGACTAGTTTCTCTCCACTTTTTCACGCTCCATCGAAGGAGGGAGGTGACAGCTCCATCTCCTAGCCGTTAGGTGGATTGAGGAAGCGACGAAGAGGCGTATCCACCACCTCCACCGGCCACGGTGTCGAGGTCCTTCCTTAGGTGATTCTCGCCTTCGAGGTTCTATTTTCCTTATTTTCTTTGCATTCTTTTATCCGCAGTAGTCTTAGGATAAAAATCCTCGTCTCCTTTTCGTGTTTCACCCATTCGATTCCTCCAGCTACCCCTTCGTCGGAGCCAGCTCCAGCGAGACTCCAATTCGCTGTTTCTGCCACCCCACGCTCCCATTACGCCACTACGGGGTCGAGGCATTTTACCCTCAACCCCTTCGCTCTGTTTTGCAGGTCCAAGAACTGTATCGCGCACCTGGAGCGTTTTTGACTGCTCGCCAGAGGTACCTGGAGGTGCTTCACTCTTCCGGCCTCGCTGGTGGGGTCGGTCTTCTTCCGGCCATTTTGTGCCCTCCAGACAACAGAGGACACCTGCAGGAGTTGTTCGAGCCCTTTTGGAGCTGAAGGAGACGAAGGAGGAGGGAGATCTTGTCGGTCGAACTTCGCCCCGGCGGAGTTCTTCCCAGTTCATCCTCCTGCCTCCTCCGCCATCGGATTACGGGCCCTCTCCAGTTTGATCGTGAGCCGTCCGATCTAGTTGAGCATCGACCATCGATCGTCTCTGGATGATCTAATCCTGACCGCTGGATCACAAACCGGTATCGACCGTTAGGATCGTGGCACGTGGCAAGTGGATGCAGAGCAGCCGTCCGATCCGCAAAGCCTTGGGTATTTTGCAGACACACCCTCGTGCCTTTTTGTAATTTTTGTTTAGTACTCAATTTTTCATTTGCAGTTTATTATTTTTGTAAAATTTGCAAAATCACCCCCGTAGTTTTCATATCTGCACATTGGTCCCTGGCCACGTCACCTCACGTGACCTGCAACGTGAGGGTGGGCATTTTGCACCAAGAACCCCATGCTTTTTGGTATTTCTAAGTAGTCCGGCAATTATTTTATAATGTTGTAATCTTTTTGGTGAAATTGCAAGTGAGCGCTCAGGTTTTTGTTATTTGCCATTAGGTCCCTTCAAGGCACGTGATTACCAAGTGCGTATGTGGGACATTTTACACTTATACTCCTGGGTTATTGATTATTTATGATTGGTACAGAAAAATTTTAATTCGGTTATAATTTTCTGGGAAAATTGCATTCAGCCCCCTAGACTTTTGGATAATTACATAAATACCCCTGCTAGAAGTGTAATTTCTTCTTGTTTCGTCTATTTATTTCATGCATCTATAAAACCCAAAAAAAGCTTAAAAAATTAACTTAGCTTCCTGTTTTGTAACTCTTGCGCACCATATTTTTAGTTTCATCATTTTAATATTTATAAAAATTTAAAAACTTGCATTTTCAGCCCTGTTTGCATAAGAAAATAATAAAAATTATAAAACGTTTTTGAAAAATTCCAAAAAATATATATTTTATGTGTTTTCGCATCCTTTAACTTCAGACCAAAAATCATTAAAAATATAAAAGAAAACTTCTAAAAATTACAAAACCTAAAAAATCTCTATAAAATATTAAAAATCCAGAAAAAATCCAAAAAATCTAATTTCTGTTTCTATTTTTTCTCTTTTATTCTCTTTATTTTAAAATTAATTTGGAGAATTTTGGTTCCTATTTGATATTTTTTCATCTCCATTTTAATTTCAGGCATTTATTTTATTCCCGGTTTTAAGTATTTTTTACTTTAAAAATACTAAAAAATTAGGAAAAATATATAAAAATCACAAAAATATTAGAAAAATATCAAAAGCACAAAAATACTTTTTTTTCCTGAATTTTTCTTATTTTACATATTTTTATAAATACATTATCTTTCCTTTTTTTATATTGTATATATACTTTATTTTACAATTCTAAAGAAAAAGAAAATATGAACAAATATAAAATATGAAAAGAAAATAAAAATCAGAAAATTAAAAATCAAAATATAAAAATTTAAAGTCAAAAATTAAATAAAAATATAAAATTAATAACTCACAAAAATAGCACTTATATAGACAAAAACAACACATTCATTCTTGTACATTGATTTTGCCCGATCTGTCCTGCTTGTTCCTTGTGTTTGACCTCTACATACTTGCTCCTATACACATATTTTATGTAGAGTTATAATAAATTTTAACTCCGCATCTTGCTTGTCATTATTTGATCATCTGTTATGGGTTAACTGTTGATTTAATCCGAGTTTATTGAGGGTCGCCATAACGATTGTGTCTCCGCCTTGTGTGAGATATATTTAGACCCCCGATAGATCCGGGTTAATTAGTATGCGAACAAGTTCACATGCTATCTTTTGATATTCACCTATGTGCCAGGGTGTGATGAAATTAAATAATTGTTGATCAGTGTGAGCCAACTCTTGGTAAAAGTAGTGGAGCTAGTGAAATAAAATTCGAGAGAAGTTCTCTCATACAAGGAAAATCTCTCTCATTACAAATACAAATTCAAAGAGCTTCCACCAAAGGCGAGTGCTTCCAAACATTTCAAAGTGTCCACTTGAACCAAAGCTATTAGGACCAAGGAGTCAGGCTAGCACCCAAAAAAGGCTCTGCATCTTATAGTGATACAAGTCTGAGTGTCGAAGGTATCTTAGATACTGAAAAGAGACACACCCCGGTGTACTCCCAAAAAACAAGTGCAGACGACTCTGAGCTCTCTTGACAGGCACATTGTTCAACAAACAAAAATATAAATGTGTTGAGTAATAAGGCACTCGAGAGGATCCTTGTTCCAATGTGATGGAGAGAAGAAAATACACAATCCTATACCCTCCATCATCTGACCTTCCATCTATACTTCCAAGTCTGACAAAGTAATGAGATAGTAGATTAAATGCAAGAAAAGACTTATTCCCTAGTGTTGAGGATTAGGTCTAGAGGAGAGTCTTCTAGAATTGGACCTTGGGTGACATCTCGACTCAACTCTCATGATTGTAGTACATTAAATGTCATGTCCTTATATTATTTGTACAAATAGAGATATGATAATTAGAGATGTTGGATTCCTTTTTACTAGAGCATGGTTGAGATCAAAGTTTTAGGATCACTTAAATTGAGGATCTTTGATGAACTCAGCCTTGAAAAATCGCATGCACTATCAAGAACTAATCCAGCTCCTTCATTCTTTAGATGCTCGAGGATGAGCATAGTTTGAGTAAAGGGGTGCGATGAATCTCTGATTGATCATCATATTCTCACTTTTTATCCTCGAAGAATAAGAACTTCATTGCAAATATTCATTTATACCGCGTCTTTAGCAATAGTCCCCCTCTTTGTAAATACCCCTAATTACTAATCTTAATAAGTGTAAATTTATCACTAACATTTTCTTTATTATTAAAAATCTCAAAAAATAGATAGATATTGTAGATAGTTGTTTTGATATTAAAAAGAAATTAAAAATACAAAAATATCAAAACTACTAAAATAAGTGTTTTTAATACCTAAAAATGTTTACAAAAATATTTCACTGTACGCATGACCTCTTCTAACATTTTGGTCAACATGAAAATTATAGATCTTTTCGAGATCTACAACTTTCATGTTTTGGCTTTTTGGTAAGGGATTTTTACCCGGTAGACCCTGTAATCTTTGTCAATGACCTCTACGACCTTTGAAACATCGTAATTCCTCTCTCACCCCCGTAAACTTGTTAATCTTTATCCTACAGACCCTGTGGTTAACTCCCATCCACTTAACTGTTAAAACCAATCGGATTCTGTTATCTTCTTTTATAATATACCCAATGTATTTATCAAATTTACTAGAAGTTCCATTCCCTCCCACCCTCCACCTCCAGCTGCCCCTCCCTCCAACCGTCCACCTCCATCTGAACACGTCGCCTCCCTCCAACGTCCCCTCCCCCGGTCCACCGCGGTCCCTGCTCGAAAACCTCCCTCACCCGTCGACCGGCCTCCCTCTCCCTGCAGAGGTCCCCATCCGCCTCCCTCCAGCGTCCCCTCCCCCGGTCCTACCGCTCCCCTGCAAGCCCCCCCCCCCGGTTCCGTCGCCTCCCGCCGCTTCCCCCTGCAGAGCAACCCCACCCCCCCCCCCCCCCCGGCCCGGCCTGTCGCCTTCTTCCCCTGCGGACCCGGTCGAAGCCCCCCCCCCCCTTCTCGCCGCCTCTACTGCAAGGCCCGGTCCTGCCACTTCGCCTCCCCCTACAGGAAGCCCCCCCTCCCGGTTCTGTCGCCGCCTCTCCCTGCAGAGCCCCCCCCCCCTGGTCCGTCCGGTCGCCTTCTTCCCCTTATTCCCCTGTCGAAGCCCCCCCACCCCTCCCCGTCTCTGTCTCGTCACCTCTACTGCAAGGCCCGGTCCCGCCGCTTCCCCCCTGTCGCCTCCCCCTACAGGAAGCCCCCCCCTCCCGGTTCCGTCGCCGCCTCTCCTTGCAGAGCCCCCCCCCCCCCTCCGGCCCGCCGCCTTCTTCCCCTGCGGACCCGGTCGAAGCCCCCCCTCCCCTGTCTCGCCGCCTCTACTATAAGGCCCGGTCCCCTGCTCCTCTGGGCCCGCCGCCTCCCCCCGACGGTGACTCCCCCTACGAAGCCCCCCCCCCCCCCGGCCGCCCGCCGCTTCAAGTTCCTGCTCTTCTTCAACACCGTCCCCCCATCCCAATCCCACCGCCTCCCGGTCAAAGCCCCGCCAGCTCCTGCTCTTCTCCCCGATGCAGTCGGATGGAAGTTAATTCTAGATGTTTGGATTATTTTTTTACTTTTCTTGGTTAATTCTAGCCGTCCCATCATGGATTGGTTAGATTAACTCGTTTCTAACTCAAGGAAGTTAACTCTAGATGTGTCAAATTAACGGTAGGGTTCGTGGGGTAAGACGGAGAAAGTTTATGAGGGTGATGGAAGAATTACGATGTTTCAAAGATCATAGAGGTCATTGACAAAGATTACAGGGTCTGTCGGGTAAAAATCCCTTTTGTTAATTCTATCTCCTTCTATTTCTTTTTGATTTTCCATTCTTTTTCTAAATATTTTGGTGCACCCTTTAGGTCGCCCATGTGGTCGCTTCCCCTTCTGACACCCGGTCACTCCTTGGCCGTATGATCACCCTCCACCCCCATCTCCACCATTCATTTCCCACTCTCCCTCAACCATCGGATCACTCACCCAGCTCCATCACAGCCGCCCACTACAGCCTTATTACCTATCGTCTGATCCCTCTCTCTATTGCAATCTAAGACACACCCTCACGCCTCATCTTTGGTCGTTGGATCGCCAGATCCAATGGTCCCTACTCATCTCACTCATCCTCACCATTGGATTACACTCTAACTCCATCTCAACCCAATATCCACCCTCACCTCCACCACCAGATCAGATCTTTTACTATGATCTGTGCCACTCACCCTCATCCACTTCTTGGCCATTAGACCACTTGATCCAACGACCAGGTCCATGTCTTCCTCCTCCAAACGTACCTCCTTGCCAGCACCGCTCCCTCTTCCTATTCTATCTCCATTAATTCGCCACCTCATTCCAATCCAACGCCTCCTCAATGAATCCCAAGCACCTCCATCCTTCGTGATGGCATTACTCAACTAAGACCATGTCATGCCCTTCGCACAACCGTTGAAAGCACACTCCACCATCACTGAAATGACCGACCTCACCACCTTAAATAGACATGCTTCACCCCCGTCACACCTCGTCCACCACTGCAGGCTTTAACCCCTAGCCTTCTTCCCCTCCATGTGACAGGGGGAGGAGGAATTGAAGAGCAATAATGGGTCATCGAGCAGGTGCCAACCCATGGCCCATCCAACCATGTCGCGGCCGGCTCCGCCATCGTCGAGCTCCTTGTCTGGCTGACCATGTTTGAGCGACGACCAGAGCTTTATCAGAAGCTTAGCACAAGCTTCAAATTCACCTTCTTCATCCTCGAATCATCCATGTATTGTGTTTTACTTTTTCTCTTTGTTTTCTTCCTTTTAATTACATGCACACACATCAATTCACCATCAATTGAGGACACCACCAGCACCACCCCACATCCCCGATCTTCGCACCGCCCTTTGGTCACCCTCTCTCTTCTCCAGAACTCCCCTTCGCCCCGATCATCTCCCTCCTCGTGTAAGGAGGAGGAACCCAGTAGGGCTCCGCCTCTTTTCACCAACAGCCTTTTGTTCCCCTCACAAACTTCACGCACCCACTGCTTCAGCTATGTTCTAACACATGCATGTCTTCATCTCTTCAATGGCCGGAGCTTTAGTCTCTACTTCATTCTAGAGCAGTTTCTCCGACGATGCTTCATCACGTCACTGCTCTGTACTGACCCATCGATTGTCCAAGCCATGGGGACCTTCGCCAGCCCATCGCGAAAGTGCCTGCACCTTCCACGCAGCCGCCGGATGCTGGAGGAGGGATGAACGATTTGCTGGAGCCCCACAAGCCTGCCATAGGAGGCGGCGTTGTTGAGAGGTGAGGAAGTATAGGTACCATCCGATCTCTTCGATGGACAACTCAGATGATCCCTGAGCCTCTGCCACGTACCTCCTGGCTTGATGGAACCGAGTCACTCCCGAAGCGCCTCGAGTCAGCCACGTGGTCCGAGCTATCCACAGCGGTCCCAAGCCTCCACCCTCGTGCCTTGCACGTGGTGGCTTGGGTCATTGCAATTTCGCCCCACCGACTTCTGATATTTACATATTGGTCTCCATGCGCATGAATAAATTGTAGGGAAGGGCCGCCGGCTATTGATAATTGCATTAATTACATTTAAGCCCTTCTTGAGGACCTTTTTGATATACTTTTGCATTTATTTCTCACACTTTTTCTTGCATTTATGCCCGTGAACTTAAATGCTCGTATCTTGAACATACGAAGTCCGATTCAGTTGATTTTAGTGTCATTTTATTGCTAATTTCATTCTCTATCTAATGTGATCATTTATTTCATGTTTTAACAATAAATTGAACATGTTGTATTTTGAGATTTATAGTGTCAATTGATTTTCGTTACTTGATGCTATTACTTCATTTTAATTTATAATTTGTCTCTAAAATTAACTTATCTTTTATTGCTTATTGACTTGAATATTTTTTGGGTATATTTGACATGGTTTCATGCATGATTATCTGGTGCATAACATACACATTGCATCTCATTTTAATTATATAAAACCAAACAAAAATGCATTGTCTTGTCCATGCATAAATCTTTGCATTATTCATTCTCTACATATTATTTATGCATTCTGTATTATATTATGCATCTGCATACCTGCATTATGAAGACCTAGGCCTATGAATTTAATCGTTATATTTTAATCAATAATTTTCAATAAATAGACGAGAAGGCTCATGTCCTTGTGTTCGACCTTGGTGCACTTACCAAGTAAAATAATTGCCACATATTCGAAGAGGTGGTTTTTGTTAAACCATTTTCATCACTTGTACTACGACAAAAGACGATCATTAATGTGGTGAAAATGCGGTTCATCGCTAATTAATTTCCAAATTTATTTACAGGTAATCGCTTTATCAAAAAAACTTGCAATGACCTAGTCGTCGTCATCGTCGAATATGAACTACAGACATTCAATTCCATTTCCATGGATTTTCCATCATCTTTTGCAAGAAATCTCATGGGTCATGATGGTCGTCTTGATGATTTCGATATCATAGAGGTATTATTTTGTTGATATTATTTTTTTCAAATTATGATTTTGTTCGCTTTTGATTTTTATTTTTTTATTTTATATTTATTATCATATTTCGAACAAAGTCAAGGATTATTTAAAAACCTTCATTCCAGAATCCCATGATTCTGGTAACTTTTTTATTCTTCATTTCAGAATCTCTTTTCGTTTCTCTCATGTGTCATGATTCATATTACAAATCATTGTATATATCAAATGACGATGAATATGTTTTTGAAGGATTCAACCCCGAGTTCCATGATTCTGGTAAAATTTCAATTTATGAAATTCTTTAAGATTAAGATTCTAGTATTTTTCTATATATGTTATCTTTTTTTGAAGAAAAAATAATAAATTACTAATTAACTTTTTATTTTACATATCACAATATAAATTTTACAATGAGAGCTTAACTTTTATAAAAATCGCACAAACTTTACAAAAGGATAATAAATAATATAAGTTTTACAATGAGAGCATAGATTTCACAAAAACTGCACACATTTTACAAAAGGATAATGAATTTTGATGGATGTCCAATATTGGCAAACAAGATGTAAGGAAACTTTTAAAATAATTTATAAATTGTCAACAATATTGGCAAACAAGATGCTTGGAAACTTTAAAATAATTTAGACATTGCATTTTATTTTAATAAAATAATATGTAATTTACAAAAGAGACCATGAAATTTACAAAAAATATCACCATTTACAAAAATGTGATGTGTTTTTACAAATGGTTGAAACCCCATTAACATACGCACAAATACCAAAGAGATTGATTAATAGCATGTCATTGAGGATATTATTTAGCATAAATGAACATCATTCAAGTTAAAAAAATATATGTCATCGTTGTAATATTACCAAAAATAAACATAATTACATAATTGTATTTCAATTACAGCAAATATAAAATATAATTCTACATTAGTCAACTTCTAATTAAGTAATTTCTAATTATAGGAAGCTCAATTATCCATGTATACACTAATTAATCCATAATTAAAGAACCAATATAATAGGAAATACGGTTGAACCTTATTTGTAGGAAGTTCGATTACGGCATCAAAGATCACTCCCTTTCCATGCCCAGTAATATGTTTTAATTTGCAATTTGCAATACACTTTTGTAAAAAGATCACCATCTATTGTAAACTGCTAACATTTATTTTACAATGTGTATTGTTTTTGCATCATAATTTAAGAAAATTTCAACACATACTACGTGTTGTTTAACTAAATATAGCAAGAACTATAACGTGGATTTTGCTAATAAAACATCAATTAAGTAGATACTCCATTTTAGGGAGTATAGTTGACACAAAAACCATTATATTCGCTGCTCCTTATTTATAGGAAATTTAGTTGTCCTGTCAAATACTGCATCCTTTCCACGCCCAACAATGCATTTTAATTTGTTATTGCAACACAGTTTTGTAAAATGATCATCATCTTTTGTAAATTGCTAATAATTATTTCATAATATGTATTGTTTTGCATCATATTTTTCAGGAAACTTTAATGCTTATTATATATCGTTTAACTAAATATAGTAAGAATCATGACGTAGATTTTACTAATATTCCACATGGTGGTTTCAATCTCACTCACACATTCATCATCCAACGGCGAAAATTGGCATATTTCTATTATCAAGGAAATGTGTCACCTCATCTGAAGCCCCTCCCTATATATATATATATATAGAGAGAGAGAGAGAGAGAGGACTTATCTAATGGGCGATGTGCCTATTAGATTCTTGGTGAGCACCAATTCTAGACCATACATATGTATTAGCGATAATTATATTTCTACTTGTAGGCCATATATGTTCAACAATAACTATATTTCCAATTATATTGTGTTCTTCAAAAATGGGAAGATGGTTTTGGAAATAAAGTAATCAAATCAAGGACTTCGTTCAGAAGATTGAGATCCAAACACTCGGATCAGTAATATTTGTACATTGATCGAGTAAATGGTTGTTGTGAGATCAATAATAATAAAACAATGGTCAGTAATTTACATTCATAATATTACCATATAAAGAATTTGATAATATATACAATTCTCAAGCAAATGCTTGTTGTGAAATCAGTAATACTAAAAGAAATGGTTAGTAATACCATTGGCTATGTAATAAGCATTGCGTTTATTTCCATAATATTTTTTTCCTTTTTCATCAATGGAGCATTTTATTTATTTTACTAATTCATTTTTCTTTATCTGCGTGTGTTTAATAACTTCTTTTTCAAAGTATTATTTCTATATTAATCGTAAATAAGGAGAATATATTACCGTTACATGTTAATCTATTACTTGAGTAATGTCCCTGACTTACTGCCATTTACTTGTTATTATCGATTTCAGAATAATTACTTGATTATTCACTCTTTGCATGTTATTAGTGATCTCTGGTCAATAATTTACTTAAGAACTATATATACATTACTTGAGTATTTTCTCTAAATTACTGAATTCTGTTCAAGTAATATTATAGATGGAAATTACTAACCATTTGTTATGTTATTACTGATTCCACAACAAGCATTTACTTGACCAGTGTATATATATTATTGAACTTTATACAATGTAATATTATTGATGTAATTACTAACCATTATTTGGGTATTATTGATATCGCATCAAACATATACTTGACTGTTGATTCGAGTATTTGGATTTATTTGAATATTTTCTTTCCAAATTCATATTTACTTTTTTAAGGATATGATGTAATTGAAATATTATTTATTGTTGAATCGGTAAGCATATTAATATCCTTCCAAAAACAACATCCTTCGAAATATTTAACCACTCAATTGGTAGTCCATGCGTATGGCTTAGAATTGATGCTCTCCAAGACTCTAATGGACACATGGCCATTGGATAATTCCTCTATATATAGATAGGGACAAAATGTACCACCTTTTTTCCTTAACTTTTTGTGGAATTTCTTAAAAACTCCTGAGAAGATTTAAATTACATATTTTCACGATGTTGTCATTCAAATTTCATAAAAAAGATATCCTATCGTGTCCATTTGGAAGGGGTCAATTTCAGCAATTCAGTGGCAATTAAATTTTGATAAGATTGATGGATGGGATGAGAATATTGAATTGAGTCAAAATTTGAACGCCAATATGTAATTTAAATCCCCTCAGGAGTTTTTAAAAATTACATGAAATAATTAAGAAAAAAAGGTGGGAGTAACCAAGTTAAATACTCCCTGGTAGTATATACATTTTACCATGTATAATGGAAAAAAAATGGGGTTGTCCCTTGGAGGTAGCCAATATGGCTGCTCCCACCCCATTTTCCACAATTTTTTTTTAAAATATTACTACATATATTCATCTATACATCCCTACAATATGTCATTCAAATTTCGTTAGAAACAGAGATTCCTATGCCCTCCATCTAGAACAGGTAATTTCAACGGTCTAAGCATTATTGTAATCGACTTGTTCAAGATGGAGGGCATATGAGTTTATGTTTCTGACGAAATTTGAATGAAATATTTGAGGGATATATAGATGATTATTCTTGGTGATATCTAAAAAAATAAAAAAAAAGTGGGGAAAATGGAGTGAGGGCAGCCCCATATAACTCATATATAATACATATAAAAGAAGATATTCTAATATTTCAAGAACTTTAAAAGTTGAACTAATATTAATGTTTTAACAATCAAACTATTTTTTTGGAACTAGAAGAGCTTGGAAATTAAGCTTTGTTTCGACTTCTTTCTAAGCTCTTTTAGGAGTTGTGATATCAAGCATTCTTGCGCTTTAATAGTTTCTACTTCTTTTTCTTCGCCATCTCCCACATCTATTTGTGCCTTCCATGATCGAAAGAAAAATCAATTACTTTAATAAAGACAATACCAACTTTGATTTGAAGTATAAAGTTAAATTAAACTCTTACTTGATATCCCTAATATCAGTCCCTATATCGGTCACGACCTCTCCTATTTTGATCATCCATGTACTCAACAAAGTAATATCCTCCTCGCAAAGATGAGGTGGCTGCAAAATCAAGGTGCGTACGAAATATGAGTCCATTGAAGATGGGTGAACTGTCTCCATGTAGTATGGAGGAAGACCACCAAGTCCATACTTCCTCGACAGATCATATTTCCCTCTCATCAGATTATCTAAAATAATTAAATTTTCTAACTAATGAGGTGTCTTTTTATACAAAGCATTATTAAAATGAGGATGATCCACAACAAAAGTACCATCCCAATTCTTTTCCAAAAGTTCTAGATATCGAACCTGCAATGTTTAACAAAAGATAAATATAAAGCAATTATCAGAATTTCTCCCGCCTTAGATTTGGACCACATCTCCTCATGATCCTTCCCATGCTTATGCATATTGGACCACCATTCTTTCGCAATGGCTTTTTGATACCTTATAAAAAAATGGGATAATTACACCCATAACCCTGAGTAATTTCGCAATAACATTCATAACCCTGTATAATCCCATTTGCTATTAGTTTCATCCATGAAGAAGATATGATGAAACAAAGATGACACAATGAGCATTTCAAAGGAATAATGAAAATTTCTCGTCACCTTTTTTCTCCCTCCTTGCACTATTGGGTCTATTTAAATTGTGATTACTACATTCTTCTCCTTAAAGGATTGTTCGGTTACTGAGTTGAGCTGGGTTGTGGTATCCTACTGTGAATAAAGCTGTTTGGAGGGTTGGGAGGGTCGGTATGATAATTGTGATGTGATGTGACATTGATTATTTGTTATATTAACTTTTTTATGATTATAATATATTTTTTTATGTTAATAAGTGTATTTGAACATGGTTAAAAATCATTATACCAAATAGATTGTAGGGTCAATACAAGTAATCCCAACCCAGGAATGCATGGTTGGAGTTAGGGGTATGCTGGGGTATCCCGATGTACCCTCGCAACCAAACATGCCCTAAATTTCCTTCCCATGGAATAAGAGCATATTCCGACGTTTTGATGTGGATTTACTAATCCTTATAATAAATTGATGCCATTTGAGGATGTTATCATATTGATGCACTTGAAAGTTGTTATGATGGTAGTAATTATTGTTGCTTAGATGGTTGTTGTTATTATGAGGTTGTTAGTGATTGCACACATAAGTAGATAATTTTAGTGATGACAACAGTTTTTGTTGTGCTAGCTTGTATTTTAGATATGTAATAAGCTACGGATTTGATGCAAAAAGATCGTGATGATGATGATGAACTAAATCCGATCGTTACTGCTAAGGATGATATGAAGATCAAGAGGAGTTACAAGTTTTGTAATTTATTGAGAAAGTTGCATTGTAAATCACATGTATAGCATACAACTTCAACTCAAATTAGTTCTCAAAACTAATCAGCTGATTGGTTGGAAATCTAGTGGATCAATTGTTGTCCAACCGACTGATGATTTTGAGTAGCCGCCTGATTTTGTTTAACGACCAACTCAATGATCACTTTACCACAAGCATCCCTTGATCAGTCCATTGAAGATGGGTGAACTGTCTCCATGTAGTATGGAGGAAGACCACCAAGTCCTTACTTCCTCGACACAGATCCTATTTCCCTCTCATCAGATTATCTAAAATAATTAAATTTTCTAACTAATGAGGTGTCGTTTTATACAAAGCATTATTAAAATGAGGATGATCCACAACAAAAGTACCGTCCCAATTCTTTTCCAAAGTTCTAGATATCGAACCTGCAATGTTTAACAAAAGATAAATATAAAGCAATTATCAGAATTTCTCCCGCCTTAGATTTGGACCACATCTCCTCATGATCCTTCCCATGCTTATGCATATTGGACCACATTCTTTCGCAATGGCTTCTTGGTACCCTATAAAAAAATGGATAATTATACCCATAACTCTGAGTAATTTCGCAATAACATTCATAACCCTGTATAATCCGCGAATTACATGAGAAACAAACTTTGCAATTATAATCATAGCTTTTATTGCAGAACAGACTGAATCTACTCGTGCATACATCATATTGTCATAGTATATGTGTAAACCGGATCCGTAATAGGATTAGCCAAACAAGTACATAATCTAATGAGACACTACTTGGGTCATCTTTGTAAACGAAGTAAGGATATATGTGCACTTTATAAGAATAGAGACTAGATCATCATATGGAAATTCACAAGTTATTGGATGTAATGTGCAAGATCTAGGCAGAGAGAACTGGAAGAAGGTGGATAAAAAGTTGCAAATAAGGGAGAGAAACTTGATGTTGTGAGATTATCTTGCTTGTCTAATCCAACAACATCCAGTTCTTGGTACATTGGTTGCATCGAGGGGAGAAGATTAGCAGTTATGCTAGTGTCATTGCCAGAGGAACCTCATTCCCAATGGTGATACATGCCTTCTTGTCTGAAGTATATAAGGTAGATGTGCCACTTGAGTCAAGCTCAAGTCCGAGTTGTATCCATCATGCTCATTACATTGTCATTCTCAATTACGACAATAAATTCAATATCAGAGTTTTGAAAAAGCTCTTAGATCATCTGGATAAGCACCATACATCTTTACGTTGTCAGTATGATAGATTGGAGGAAAATGGCCATCTGGGAAGGATTGGATATCAATGGCTATTCGACCATAATTGATACCAATTTTGATGGCAATAGCCATGAGTAATCACAAGCATCATGCATGTGGCCAGAGATAATAGTAACATAGGTTCCATGTAGACCATAATCCACAAACCAAAGCAGTATAATCTTCATGTTCTAGAGATATGGAATATGGAATAGAAAGATTTTGATGTATATAAAGCATGACCAATCTAAGTGGATAACACTATCATGCATAATGATACAAATAGAGAAGATCTTGAGAAGCTTCATTATCTTTTATAAGAAACAAGGAAGGAGCAAGAAACTAATGATTAATGTTGTGGCCAGTGTAGCAACACCTCATGTTTAATTAGCAAACATAAGAAAATATTCAAACTCAAAACATGTATTCACACCAACAAAAACATCACTCAAATTAAAAGATGGAAATCAGAACCTAAGTTTACATATAGGAATACGATTGATATTAAAACTAATTTTAAAAGTAAACTCGGATGAAGAAGAGAAAGTTTAAAAAAAGAGAGAAAGTACTTCAGGTGGTTCGATCAACTTTATATCTTTACACATCGAACCTGGAGATGAGGGCTATCACCATCGAGCCCGTGAGGATCATCAGAGTGGGAAGCATATCCTTGCAATGACGACAACCGCATTATTAGAAGGAACACTACGAAAACACCTAAAGATCATGAGAAAAAATCACATTCTCCATTGCAAAGACATACATAAAAACAAACGATGATTGATGACGAAAACCCTAAGATTAAACAAACCCTAAAGTTTGACAATGATGGACGAAACACATGCATCACCTATAAGATCATCATCCTCCATCGATTGCCTTGTGATAGATTCACTGGTGTCTAGCCTTCGCATCCACCCTCCATCCATCACCCGTGAGTTCTGCCCACTGTCATCTAACATTTGCCACCACCCACGCCACACCATTACTCTCCCTCGACAACTCCTATGCTCTCAACTCTATGCCTTGCCATAACCATCGCATTCCATACTCCACCTTCTGCTCATCGCCCGTACCCACGTCATCCATATTCCACCCTACGCCTATCGCCGTAGGCCATCGCCATCGCCCTCCGTATACCATCCTCCGTCTTGCTATCGACATCCTCCATCCCTGCCATCTGCCATCATCGTCAGCCTCCGCAACCGTCGTTGCCACCACCTTCGCTCGCGACATCGAGCCCCACTACTGAAAGGTGTGATGAGAAGAGAGAAGAGCGGAAAGAGGTGAAATGAGTGAGAGAAACGAGATGGAATATTGAGAGTTAGGTTTTATATGGATAGGGTTGTTCTCTGGGACCACGCCATATGGTGTATTTTGCATTATGCCATATTGATATAAATATGTAAAATGGTCCTAGGGGAATCTTATATTAGGATTTAGTATTTTAGTGTTATTTGTGCTTACGAAGTTAAGAAACAAAACACTCACAAAATCAAGGTTTGTTCGTATGTTGCTTTCTTCTGATCGAATAATGATTCCCTAATTTGTTGTCTAAAAAATATTCCTGCAATTATTTCACAACAATTATCTGAGAATGTAATTCTATAACTATAAGAATAAATATATAATGCAATCATTTTCCTATATAATGCAATCCTTTTTATAGTTTTAGGGCAACTCTCTAATTTCCCTTTAAAAAGTGGTGTGGCTACGAATTTGAAACAAAAGAAACTTATCGGAAATCTCCATTGCCACAAGTGTCCATAATCATAATTTTGTCACCGCAACTCATTTTTCTTGTAGTATAACAATAATAATAAAATAATGTATATATGGATATTATTTGGCAACAATTTTAAAATCATGTGTTTATCGTTACATAACATAGCAATTACCGTCATGCGTGACATCCTTCTCCCCATCTCCCATCGATTAGTATAAGGTATTATTATATTTATTTTAAATTAAAATCTTACCAACAATTTATTTGTTGTTATATTGAAATTGACAACGATTGTAAAAAAATGTCGCTATTACTAATATAATTAGTGACGAATATGTATAATCGTCACTATTTCTCGCTTAATTAGCGACGAATAGATATAATCGTCACCATACTTATAAGTTTACAAATATTGTGACGGATGTAAACAATCATTGTTATATAATCGTCGTTATAGCTCTAATTTGTTGTAGTGCTAAATGTCTGATGGTTATTAAGGAAAATATTTGCAAGTAAATGTATATAGGAAAAAAATAAATTTTCATTAACATGTTGAGAACTGTTTAAATTTTATCACATAAAAGAGTATTAATCTATATCGCTCAACTTCTGAAAGTCTGTCATTATTTTCATTCAAACTCGATTCCTCATATTCATCATTAACCATTTCATATTCTCCTAAGATAGTTGTTTTTAATACTATTGAATCCATTAAGGGAATAGAATCAAGGGTAGGATTAATAACTAAAATACTAGTTCGTTCGAATACGGGCATGAAACTCATTATTCACCTAACTTCAAGACTTATCCTTAACATAGTTAGATGCGCATCTTTTTCCTTTAAGGTATGTGGACTACAACAAACGTGATCGACTTGTGAAGCAAGAATAAATTGTTTAAATCTCCATATATACCTCCTTTTAATAACATTGACAGTATTATTTCTTCTATCGATCACACCACTTCGGATCATACTAATCGTATATAAATAAATTCACCTTATCAAGACCTAAAATATTGTACTCTACTTCCAAAATTTCTTTTAGAACTCCTTAATAATCGATATGATCCTTTCCATAACATGATATCTGTACCATTACTCCATAGTTTTGAGTAGTTATAACTTTTCTTGACTCAAATGTATGAAATATTTATGCATTCCTCCAAGAACCCATGTATGATCATATTTGATATACTAGATCTTCTACAAAATGCTTTAGGGTTTCATATTTGCGATCTTCGTCGAACGATTGTGCACGATCCTTAAACCAATATGATGTGTTACTTTAGTCCTTTGTAGCATGTAGGTTGTAATAGTATTTATAGTTTAGTCCTTTGTAGCTTCATTAGTTTACATTTCCATTCATGTAAAATATTGCGAACTATATTTCCATTAGCCAATGTAAATTGTTGGGAATCATGAACATATAATGTTGTTGGAGCATCTTAATTCAATTACGTTGGATATAATATGTGAACGCGGCTATTGCTGAGTATCTAGATCCTCGAAAGGTTAGATGGATTTGAAAAGCTAAAGATCGGATCTGACGTTCTCACTGGGTGGGGCATCACAATGATGGGGCAGTAGAGGAGGCCAGGTGACGGAGGAAGCACATGAAGGCGAGGAAGGTGTGCGTGATGGCTGTGTGGGAACGAATATGAGAAGAGGAGGGCATGATTTATAAATAGGGAAAAATGTGTATGCCCCCTAGGGGGAGCTGTTAGCTCCCCCCGCACCTTTTTTCACTTATTTTTTTATTTTTTTGAAATCTAAAACCGTGTAAATTAATTATTAAATCCCTATATTATGTCATTCAAATTTCATACGAAATAGAGACTCCTGCGACCTCCATCCAGACGGGGTCGATTTAAAAATCATGTTACCGTTAAAAAATGATTGTCTGGATGGAGGCCGGTCGTAGGAGTCTCTATTTCGTACGAAATTTGAATAGCATAATATAGGGATATAGTGATGAATATTCATGGATGAAATTTTCAAAAAAAATAAAAAAATGGTGAAAATGAGGCGGGGGAGCTAGGCGGGGGAGCCAAGTTAGCTCCCCCAGGGGGCATACCTATTTATCCCAAATAGGTATGATTGACATTCAAAGGTAATCAAAGTTAATAGTAAAAGGGAATGTAATGGTTCGTCAATCGTCACTATTCAACCATCCAAGTGCTAGTCACAGTTATGTAGGGGTCTGTATATAATTAATTTTTTTATAAAGGTATGTATGCAAAAATCCTAATTTTTAAGTGTGATACTCGTGTCATATCACAAATTTATTAGGATATTATCTAAACATATCAAATGAGGAAGAATTAAGCATTATAGAATTATATATGCCCCAAAAGATAGCAACGAACATGAATTTGTTACAAGCAGTAAATGGGGTTACGGTTAGTTGTCATCTCAAGCGGACATTAACTTATGAGCACAAGTGTAATTGGGAAGAAAAGATAGGGGTACAAGCGTAATTTTTTGTTCTTCATCTTTCTCATATTCTGTATTCCTCTTCCTTTCTACCGCTACCTTCAAGTTTCAACCTCAAGAAGAACACTCCATCCCTTTCTATTATAGCCGATATCACCACCGCCACTCATCGGCCACCTATGCCTACCCTGGCCCATCATCGCTACCAACACCTCCTCCATCCCATCCTCTTAACCACCACCAACACCTCCTCTCGTCCCCGATCCCCTCCCTGCCACCTCCAACCCTATCATGAATCCCCTTTCTTGTCACCTCCGCTATGCCTTGCCCTCATCGCCCTCCTCGCCATCTCTGCCTAATCCCAACACTCATTACTACCTCTCAAACGGTCATGCCTCCACCACCAGTGTCGAGCTCGAGGCTGCTGTATGGTCCAAATTGTGAGGGCGTGTGGACGTATGTACATCTCTAAGACAGTTGCCATGTTCGTGCTTACAATGGCTCGTGTTTGGTCCTAGAGGTCAAGTATAGAGGGGCGCAATCGTAATATATTTTGTCTTAACTAAACTCGATTTGATACAAACCATGGTATTGTTTACTGAATACATAACCAACTAACATAAGGGCGTAAGTATTAACGGTGCAAAAAGGTAAGGGCACAAGTGATATTGTAGAAAAAGAGAAGAACATAATTGTAATTATAATACAATCTCAAGGGGCGCACCTGTAAAAATACTCTAAATATTATGTTCCCTGTATTTAAGAAAAGAGGAAAGGGAGCCTACTTTGTGAAGTAGGTAACCTTACCTACTTCACATTCTATTTTTGGTTAATTTTTTATTTTTTTTTGAAAAATACCACCGTAGATTTTCATAACTACATCCCTATAATATGTCATCAAAATTTTGTCAGAAACAGAGACTCCTACGGCCTCCATCCAGAACAGGTAAAATACAGCAAATCTGTGACCGTTAAAAAATGATTGTCTGGATGGAGGCCGTAGGAGTCTCTGTTTCTGACAGAATTAGAATGACATATTAGATGGATGTAATTATGAAAATCCACAGTGGTATTTTTTAAAAAAACAAAAATAATTGCTAAAATAAATTGTGAAGTAGGTAAGGTTACCTACTTCACAAAGTAGGCTCCTTTCCTCTTAAAGGGAGCCTACTTTGTGAAGTAGGCAACCTTACCTACTTCACATTCTATTTTTGGTAAATTTTTTATTTTTTTGAAAAATACCACCGTGGATTTTTATAACTACATCCCTCTAATATGTCATTCAAATTTCGTCAGAAACAGAGACTCCTACGGCCTCCATCCAGAACATGTAAAATACAGCAAATATGTGACCGTTAAAAAATGATTGTCTGGATGGAGGCCGTAGGAGTCTATGTTTCTGACGAAATTAGAATGACATATTAGATGAATGTAGTTATGAAAATCCACAGTGGTATTTTTCAAAAAAAAATTGACAAAATAGAATGTGAAGTAGGTAAATAAAACTCATATCTCCAGTGCATGAGTATGATTTCATTGATAAGGAATAAACAAGAAAGAGAAGATATAGATAACTCGAGATCGGATTTGCTGATCTTGGTCATCTCAACCATCCAAATGATCTTAGATGGCCAAGATCACTCAAAAATCGAGCTCAGTTTATCTTTCGATTTTCTTGGAGAGATCTCAACCGTCCAAATTTTTCGTCGGCAATTGAGTTGACGACAGTAATCAATCTTCACAGCTATGGATTTGTGACTGGTCACTTCTCATTTTTTTAAGGATTGAAACGAACAGGAATTTGATTAAATCAAATCACAACCCTCGGACTGAGTTGGAAGGATAATCCGATCCATATATCTAACCGTTAACAAAAATACTGACTACGTCAACCATTTTGACATCTATATATCTATAAATAAACAATATTATATGCAAACTATTTAAAAATAGAACTATTGGTTGTCGAATGTTAAAAAGTTCAAAAGTCACATCATGGAGAAGTTCCAGCTATTATGAGTTTATAATATAAATAGGAAAAAAATATCTGGTTGAATATGAAAATTATATAAGATAGGATTTTTTTTATCCTTCAACGAGTAGAAAAAAAATTGGGTAGGGATCAAATCTATGTTCTATGAGATCCTAGAAACCTATGTAATGGTGTAATACCTCAAACATAGTCCTGCATGTACCGCTTACTGCTTATTAAGTGTGAGCGTGGATTATAAGTTGCGGAGATTACTTCCAGGTAGCTTAGGCTAAAGTATTTTAGATGGTTGCCAACAGGATCAGCTCGATCTGAGCAGTCACCCTCGATAATAGCCGAGGGATTTTAGCACCTGACGATACAAGTAAAGAATATGATCAGGTTCGAGCCAATTTTATGGTTTGGGTCTAGAGATGAAATTGAATATAGATATGTTCGTATATGCTCCGCTATCATATTCATTTTATATTGATTTTAACATTCGCACTTGTATATCCATTTAATATATCAATATAGTTCTAGATTTACTTATAATCATGTGTAGCAGAATATTATGGTTTCATTCGTCATTGTTGATATAATTGTTATGAAATGAGTATATTTAGTATATTTGTGGTATTTCATCACAAACATGTATGTTTAAGTTAATCTATAATGGATAAAAATATAAATGCACGTATATTTGTATCCTTATCGGATTGATTCATTTCCGTCACATATTAGAGTCATATTGGCTTGATCAAATGCTCAATCCTATATACATTCCCCTGTGTCTCATCTAAAATATTAGATGATGGACATAATGATTTGAGTGTTACTCTCTACATTAGAACAAATAAACCTCGCCAGTGGGCCGAGGGCCCGCCCAACCTGCTTGTTCATGGATCGGACTTGGGCCAAGAAATTTCATGAATGGGTCGACCGACCCAGTCTGCCCGTCAAACTGACGGATCATGGATATGTGCCATAAAATCCGACATGAACCGGCATGGCCCGTAATATGCTCGTAATGCCTATATGCGACCACTTGTCATAGCAACCTCTTTAGTCGCATGTGTGGGACCATAAATCTAATTATGATCACAACCTAGTCACATTGTGGTGTCTGCGTGCGACCACAGTAGTCCCGTAGTTGTAGAAAGGAACCGTTAAATAAAAAATCGATGCATTGCAAGCAAGAAAGGGGCTACCAGTATCCCGCTTCAACGAAAAAATTAGTAGAAAATAGAAACCAGCAGATCCCTAGTTTCCTTTCGACATTCGGAACATGATTTATATGTATATATGAATAAGACATATATTCAGACAAACAACCACATACATCGGATCTGTCAAGCATGCTCAACTATTAAAATTCGATCACACTTAAGAAAAGACATGGAACATCGCAATATAAAGCACAAGATCGAAATAGACATCCAACCGACATACACAATGAAGCATACACACAATAACCTACATTTGTTGAGTTTAAAGTATGTTAATGAGTTCAAGTACTACTGCAAACATTCCTAAAATAAAAGGATTAACGAAATAGAGTTTTAAGAAAAAAATAATAATAACTAATGAGATTACTTGGTTTCTTCTCTCTCTCCCTGCTACTTCCTCCACCTTCGAAGTAAGATCTTCCCCTTCTCCTTTCTTCGCTCCATTTGCATCTTCCTTTCTCTTTGCATCGCCTCTTCATCCTTCGCATGGATGATGATTCCATGATGACCAGACCTCAGTGATGCGGCATCCCATTGTTCTTCATGTTCTTCATCATCATCGTCGTCGTCGTCACTCTCATAATCGGTGTTGACTACAAAATTCTTTTTGACCCTACGAGTAATCCTACAATAACAAAAGTTTAAGTAATGTACTATAGATTAAGAATTTTAATTTAATTTTAAATCCCATTACCTTGATTCAATCAGACTCTCTATGTTGTCCAATCTAGTTTGAACACTTCCCATCACATTTAAAATATTCTGAATATTATCAGATATTTGATTAATCTAATTTGGATCTATTGTAGACTCAAATGTCGATTTTTTGTACTGTGATGATGGCGTCTCATAGATACTCATGAAATCAGTAATCCCATAAATGGAGTCCGACGAGAACTTAGGGTTGAACCCCCTAAGGATTGCCTTCAGTTAGACCCCACCCGCCGATGATCAATGACCTTCTGCCATACTTTAGCGTCAAAGCTTGGACATTATTCAATAGGAGAGTGAGAGGGCATTATAACGATTTTATTTCAATATAATTATTAATAATCATTTACAAATCTATGACTTGCGAAAGAAATGACTCTGAACAAGAGAAAGACACTCACCACTACATTTTAGACTCATCAGTGGACTAGTTATTTCCACGCATATGCATCATCGTCTATCATTCTTCCAGTGTTAACACACATTATGAAGTTGTGTGTTGTATAATGTAATTTAAACAAGAAATCCAGAATAGAAATAATTAATCATGATCAACAAGCTATTAATAAATACTACTAGTTCAATCCTCAACCCCATGGCTCTTTGCACCGTCAGTCGATCTAATCTCCTACTTCGATCTATTTGTCCTCTCCATAGCAGAAAGCCTCCCAAAGTCCTCAAAAGCAAAGAGATCAGAATATTGACTCTACCCATGTTCAAGCACACAATTTAATATACTTAGACCGTATAACATAATATCATTGCAATAGATCATACTAGTCATGAGCCATCCATGATGGGTGAAACTCCTTTGCTCTCTCCCAATCAAGTTGACCATCTAGTTTAGCAAATGTTGTCTTTCTCGCTCTATAAATGTTGTTTGTGATCTTGTATGTGGTCAAGTGGGTCAATGTAACACAACATCTCCTGAGTGGTCCCTGATGGATCTCATATGTGTGGAGGTAGCTAAAAAAATATTACAATATCATAAAACTCATGTAGACACTACCTAGAATCCGTTGCTGGTCATGTGGACTTTATGCGAGTTTATTTGTACTCCTCACCATCTTGGAACCTTTTCCTAGACTTGCAAAACTCCTTCGTTTTATTGCATTGGTATTTTAGAGTATACTTGAATTGAATCGTTTATAGTTCATAGAAAAATTTTACTAGCTTCATTTTAAACACAAGGTAATTTAAAGACTATATATAATGGGATACCTGTTGGGTAAGAACTTTAGGTATCGACGTGTAACCAAAGCCCCATCTGACGATACGGGGGTCACGTGGTATGTATTGTGTCATGAGAATCGTCCACATGTTCTGCTTTATCCATCAGTTGGTCACCTCACCGCGAGGGTCTCGGAGTGGGTTGATGGCAGTCACTCAGGGATAGACATGTCGGAGTCGGCACCACATAGTGCAGCAAGTGTTGCGGGACCTGTATCCCAGTAGATATGCATTGTTGGACAAATGCAAACATATCTGGATCCCATGCTCCTCTCAATGTTAAAAATAAAATAAAATAAATAAATATTGAGACAAACACATGAAGTACACATTTATATTTGTTGATTTATCATCGGGAATGTGACCATGGTGTGAAGAAAACAGTCTGCTTCCATCTCGAGAACAACCATGTTAACCTGAGCTACTCCTCCAGGACGTAGAGCCACCTCTCGCTATTGTCATCACTTCACTACATAAAAATATTTATATTATCACTAAAATTTATATTGCATAATAAATAATTAAATAAAATTTAAATTATAAATAATAGCATTACTCACCAATTACTCAATCAAAAATGAAATATTTTGTGGATGTTCTTGCTCGGTAACTAATAAGCCTGAGGAAACTTATCCTATATTAGTGTTGTCACTAGTATCAACATGCATACGAGACATCCTTTTTAATACCATTAATCTTTCATCTTTTAACCACTTCTTGCCCACGTGAGGTAAGTAACATATATGCTCAACATGGATCATCTGTGCAAATGGTTCAAGCCTCCTTTTATACTTCCACGCAATCAACTCAGCTATATCATGGGTTGGGTCCATTTTGACTCCTTGTTGGAGATCAAACCAGCCGCATGAAAACAAGTAGAGGCGATTTGATGTTGGTATATTGTATTCTAATTCAATCACCTCTCGTAGGATCCCATAAAAGCTCAAGATATCTTCTCCATAACAGGAACCCGATACCATCACACCTGAATTATATGTAGACTATACTTTATTCTCCTCGATCGAGTGGAACCTAGACCCATTGGCATAAAAACCATCTCATGTAATTAGGACCCAAAGCAAAGTCCTATAAAAGCTTCGACTTCCTCTCAGTCAGGTCTAATGATCTAACAAGCTCTCCGAACTATTGAGTAAATATCTTTCTGAACTCATCAACCACATCATTATCGCCAAACATAGGATTATTTGAATGTTCAAGCTTCTATATTCTCTGCATATGGAAATAATACATTAAAATATGATAAATATGGAGAAATCTGGGAATTAAGGACTTACTCGGCAAATGGTGAAACTTCATCTGCATTGCCCAGTTGTATCTTTGCCACTTCTTTTCCCAATGATCCAACATGCGTGACTTTTGTTTTTTAAATGACTCAGTACATGAGCGAAAAATGGAAAGCCCTGCATCATTGTCATTAGTCAGAGTATAATCGGGGGAACACGATTCTGAATGGTCTCAACATCGTAAGACAAGTTTCTCACACAAAAGTTTACAACTTCCTCCATCATGTATTGTCTGTTAATTGAACCTTTGACCTTCCATTAGCATCCAAATGATCACACGTCCAAACAAGTGTAACATCCATCGTCAACCCTATATCATGAATTATTTTTTAGCTTAGACATAGATAAATTCCTTAAATTACACTTGCATACCCACATTCTACCGTGGATCAGTTCATTTTATTATAAAAATCGACACTTAAATATATCGATTCCCAATTAACAAAATCTTGACTTATAATAAAAACCTCTAAGAAGAGATGAGCAAGAATATTTTATTCTATTTTTTAGTTTTGCTCGCACATGATGATTTCGATGTAAACACGATGTTGATATTCCTTGAATAAAAGATTTATTCCTTGTTAAATTTCAACATCATAACCATGCACCTCTCTAATATACCCTATAAATTGATCTTTTAATTTTTTTAACACGTTTAGAAATGTATTAATTAACCCTTAAAAGACCAATTTGGTCTATTGGAGAGGATTGCGATTATCTTATCAAAATCTAACAAAGAATGCCTTGTATGCAAAAGAATATCAACACCATGTTTACATCGAAATCATCAAGGATTCCCTTAACTCAAAACCTTCGAACTAAAGAAAAGTTAATATGCACTTCACAATATACACAAACCTTAAGTTATGTACACACACATGTTGTATATATTTTATACATAAGATATGTGTATATTGTGATAATACATATTAACTGGGCATTTGACTCGTTTGATTGTCGCTACCTTCGTAAAAAAATATGTGTGCACCTAACATGTGTATATAGTGTATAAACATTCCCATCCCTCTTACATACCCATACTTACACACCCGCATACACGTACTTGCATAGCCACCCACCCATTCAAACCCATCACATACTAATATACATTATTACATACCAACATGCATATCCACATACCTATAATGATTCGTATACATACCCATATAGATTCACATCCATGCGTACAAGGATACCCAACTTCGTTCCCACACGCTTAACCATATACACTCCCATATTAGACACTCATGAACCACCACTGACCTAGATACATATCCAAACACATATACACTCACATTCATGCTTACATGAATGCCCGCATAGATACCTAAATACACACTCTCCTACTTACACAAATATTTGTATATCTCCGTACACTTTTAAACATGTACACATACTTATATACACCCTTATTAACACACATGCATACCTCGAACATCCACAAACACATCCACACACTTACGCCTACATTCACATATGCCTACGTACATACCTCTATACACTTTTAATATATTTACACACCTAATATATTTACATACAAGCTCACAACTTCACAACCACATGCTTCCATACGTCCTCACTTTTGAAGATCTCATAGTTTGAGTTTGCTATCACTTTTAATTGCATTTATTTGGGAACTTTTATAAGATCTCGCACTAAACAAGAGAGTGACACTGCTCGAATGTAACATATCAGAGTTAATTTAATTTGATATAGATCAATTCAGTATATTGACCTGCAAAACAAACATCAAGAGTCACGCGGTGCTGTGAAGGGTATTTTATAGCCTGTAAAGCTAGGACCTCGATAGTTGTGAAAATTATAAAAAAATATAATACGTAATGGGGCATCAATTCTCAAAATGTGTTGCACACGCCTCCCATTGTGCAGGGCCACACTTGGCCTAGTGTGAAGGAGGCATGCGTGTGAATGGGATTTTGTGCGATTTTATGCAATACACTAAAATACATTCTATACGCTGGTCCAATCTAACAGATAAATAGTAGGTATTTAATATGCTAATAAATTAGTATTACATCACAATGACATTTACATTGTACATTAAGATTTAATAAACACACATGTATCTATATTACACAACAACATTTACTTATTTTTTAAAGAAACACAGTGATATCTACGTTACAATAAATCACATAAATATTAAGACATACATTTAGTACACATGTATGCATCGACACACACATTCACTCACTCACACATACGCGCACGCGCGCGCGCGCGCACACACACACTCTCTCTCACACACACACAAACATACACACACCAACACACGCACACGCACCAACACACACAATCATTCATACACACACCAACGCACACTGAGTGTTAATTAAATCAGTGGATACATATACTAAACATCTATTATTTCTCTTAGACATTTCATCAAACACATACATTACATAATAAAGATAACAAATATAAGAAATAACAAATATATCATTGAGTAGATATCTAGATTAAAGAACGGAAATACAAGAGGCATACTGAGGTAGTATACCTCTTACGTCGTCAACTAGTGCTTGGCCGGAGTTGCAAGGGGAGAAAGACGTGGTGGAGGATGAGAATACGAAGTTGAGGGCTGAGAAGACCTGTGCATGAGATGATGGCATTAAAGACCACTAAGGAGGATGATCGACGTTCGGTGAGGGTCGTTGAGGAGGAGTCTCACTGAGTACGAAGGGAGGAGGAAGGAGGGAAGAGAGTCGGCAGTTGCCTAGGTTGAGGAAGAGAGGGTTTTTGTGTTTGGAAGAGGATGATATGAGGTTATGTTTCTGTTTATGTTTCAGAAAATACGAGCACAAATGAGGGACTATAGATGGTCGCATATGAGGCATGAAATTGACCGCCCAAAGTTTGTTATTATACATCTAATTATGGGACTAATAGCGGTGGGATTGTGGTCGCATTTCCCAACACGGCCACAAATTCACTACTAATGGTCCATGTGCTAGTAAAAACCCTACTTTCGTGCAGCGTATATATAAAAAAATACATTTAAAAATTTATTTTACATATATTTAATATAATATACTTCAAATATTTTTTACATTATCAATGTTACATTGTATTTCATAGTCTACAAGTCAAGTAATACATTTTATACTTTTTAGATTTACAAAGTTTAGATGATGTTAAAAAAATATTTCTCTCTATAAAATATATTAAAAATGAAGAAAAAATACTTTACTTTCGGCCCATGGACCAGTCCAGACCAATCCAAACCTGGGTCGAGCTTGGACCTTGAAGCATAACTCGTGGGCTAGCCTGGCCCGGACCCTAGACAGAGGATAATCCCAATCAAATGATTCAGGAAGAACTGTAGGATCATATATACATTATTAACTCGTCAGCCACATGCAGTGGAGGAGTGCATGTGGCTCCGCCGACGCCGATATCCATGTTTTGCGAGAAACTCGAATAAGGACATGGATAGGGGACTGTGGATAGTCGAGATATCCTGAGGACTCGGTGAGGATTCTTTTGATATTTGTTACATGGCCGAGCTACTAGATATCTCAGAGGGAAATTAAATCTCTCTGCATCAGTCGTTTAGTATTATATGTATGCAGAGAGGAGAATAGGGCACGTTATCCACCGGGAATATCGTGGATAAATGTTTTGCACTGCACATGCAGTGCAGTATTCTCACGATGTTTGTCCTTACTGAGCTGCGTGAACCTTGCCTCGTTCAGCCCATCGCGACCTACAATTTGGCTAGGTCTAAGAACAATACACAACAACGGCCATATCTAACTTCCAAAAAGATAATACATGTTTCCAGGGACAAAGCCAGGATTGTTAGCTCAGGGGGACCAAATAGAATAGAAAGATATTTTTAGGGTCAAATAGAATAGAAAGATATTTTTAAATATGTATCAATATTTTTACTTATTGCTTGATCGTATTTTCAAAGCTCCTATCATTACAATCAAGAGTATCCCTCCCAGTTGTCGTCTTGCTTTCTCCCAAGCTCTGAAGACAGCTTTACACCAAGTTATCGCAGGGCCGGGATGCATATCTGCTTGGGTGAGATTGTTACTTCTCCCTCGGTGCACACTACGGGTTTTCAGGCCTATGAATAGGCGGGATAGAAGATCTAGCAACAGAAGGTCTTTGCAACAACGACTTATTCTGAGCTCACTGACTACATGGGGCAGTGCAGATGGTTTCACCAAACTTGTGGATGAAATTTTGAAAGGTGGTACACCTGGGACATCTGACCTTAATCAGGACAATTCTTTGGAAGAGAATCAACACTCCAACATTAGGCAAAGCCTCCGTAAAGTGTCAGATGGACACTTTTCAGCAGCCTTAAGGGTTTTATGCTCTTCAGGAGTGGCTCCTTATAATGAAGTTACCATGAAAGATTTAGAGGCCAAACATCCCTATAAGCCGCTTCCTTCCTTGCCAGGTATCTTGGTTTCAGAGACTCCTCTTACAGCTGATACAGATGTTATCTTATATTCAATCAAATCCTTTCCTAAAGGGACATCATGTGGTAGAGATGGTTTGAGGGCACAACACCTTTTAGACGCCCTTTGTGGGGAGGGGTCTGCCATTGCCACTGATCTCTTACGGGCGATTGCCATGGTGGTTAACTTATAGCTATGCGGGAGATGTCCTTTGAGCTTGGCTGAGTTTGTAGCCTTTGCACCTCTTACTCCACTACTCAAACTTGACAATGGCATACGCCCTATTGCAGTGGGCACTATCTGGAGACGTCTAGTATCCAAGGTTGCTATGAAAGGGGTGGCAAAGAGATGTCTAAGTATCTCAATGATTTTCAATTTGGAGTTGGTGTATCTGGAGGAGCAGAAGCCATTTTACACAGCACCAATCGACTTTTGAGCAAGCTTCATGGTGATGCATCTATCTCTATGCTTACTGTGGATTTTTCCAATGCTTTCAACATGATAGATAGATCTTCGATGCTCTGTGAAGTTTGAAGGCGATGTCCATCAATTTCTTCATGGGTGGAGTTTCTGTATGCTCATGCTGCCAGACTATATATTGGGGACAATCATATTTGGTCGACCACCGGAGTGCAGCAATGTGATCCCCTCGGTCCACTTCTTTTTTCTCTTGCATTGCACCCACTTATTCATGAGATCAGAGACAATTCTAAACTCCTTCTCCATGCTTGGTATCTTGATGATGGGACTATCATCAGGGCACATTAGAGGTCGCCAAGGTGCTTGAAATTATACAACGTAGAGGCCCTGAGTTGGGACTTATTCTGAATATCAAGAAAACTGAGATTTTTTGGCCTTCATGTGATGGACAGAAGATCCGCAAAGGACTATTTTCCACTGATATTGGAAGGCCCGTGGTAGGAGTGAAACTGCTTGGAGGTGCAGTGAGCATGGACAAAGGATTTGTTGAAGACTTGGCTATGAGGAGAGCCACCAAAGCTGTTGAATTAATGAAATTACTCCCCCAGTTGGATGACCCACAGAGTGAACTTCTTTTACTACGATCTTGTATGGGTTCAGCCAAGCTCATGTTTGGCTTAAGGACATGTCAACCCACATGCATAGACCAAGCTGCTGCTTTTTTCAACAAAAGGCTACGTGAAGCTATTGAGGACATTGTGGTTTGTGGAGGTCCTTTCTTTGGCGACCTTCAATGGCGGGTGGCATCCCTACCAATCAAGCTCGGTGGCTTAGGACTGCACTCCACTATTGAGGCTTCTTCTTATGCTTTTGTGGCCTCTAGAGCTCAATCTTGGGTGATTCAAGATCACATTTTACGAAACAGTGGGGTATATGATATTGATTCTGTTTTTTTGGATGCCTTGGAGAGTCTACGTGTCAAACTCCCATCCTTAGATCTTTCATGTTTTGCTAACAAGGATACCGTCCCCCCCTAAAGCCCAGAATGCTTTGGCGAGTTCCCTTTTTAGCAAAATTGTCCAAGAAATTGAGGTTGAATTCGACATGACGGATATACAAAAGGTAATTTTTCGGTGTTTGCAATCTGACCATGCTCAAGATTTTCTTCTAGATATTCCTATTGATGGTCTGGGAATGCATATGTCACCTATTGAGTATCGTACTATCCTCAGATATCGCCTTATGATTCCTCTATTGCCAGCAGATGAGGCATGCCCAGTATATCGCAAATCTTGCCTAGACTCCTTTGGGGAGCATGCCGTTCATTATCGTGAACTCCCAGGTTTTAAATATAGACATGATCTTGTCAGAGATGTCCTATATGATGTTCTCAAGAAGGCTGGGGTTGCGTCAAAGAAAGAGGCACCTGTGAATTTTTTGTCCGATCCACATGAGGGGAGATCCACACTCAGACCAGCAGATGTTTTAATTTTTGGTTGGGCTGGAGGAAAACATGCATGTGTTGATCTAACTGGAGTGTCTCCATTAGTTGGTCTGATAAAAAGTGATTTTACTGCGGGATACGCTGCACAGAAAGCTGCCTCAGCCAAAGTTGCTAAACAGGAGAAGGCTTGTATTGACAATCAACATGCCTTCATCCCTTTCGGATTTGATACCTTTGGGTTCTTGGCATCTGAAGCTGTAGAGCTCCTTAAGAGGGTCCAGAAAATTATGCATAGTAATATTATGGTCCCCAGGTCTATGGATGTTGTTCCGAAGAATTGGATTTGCCATCCAAAAGGGATTGGCGGTGCAGCTTGTTGCCCGTCTCCCAACAATTTCTTTGTAATATGTATTTGTTGATTTTTACATGCTGATTTTTTTCTACAAAAAAAAACTTATGATACAAAATTTATTTTGACTTCATATTATATCAATTTCGAAATTCGTCAAAAAACAATGATATTTATACCCTTCTTTAAATTGGACTTACCCTAAAAAAGATAGCAAGGAAAGCAAAATGTAGAATCTTAAGAAGGTGAATACTCTAACCAGAATGTTATCTAATCCAAGATGTTTGAAACCGTCGATGACGTTTCTCGTTGCTATTATATGGATAATTTACCAAAATATGTTGGTACGGTCGAAAATTAAAATAAGTATGTATTATGTCATCTCTTTTATAATGAGAAACTCCCTTATCATTTGACGTAATCTCGGATCTCGTTTTAATGAACCATCAATAGAATTGTGTGTCTCAACTCATGAAATTAAAGTAGGAGGAAGTCCATCCTCTTCAAAATTTTGAGAAGGAAGCAAATTTTCTTTACTTTTGCTTTCATTCTTCATCTTTATAAAATAAGTACTTATTGACATCTTTGACATTGTTGATCTAAAAGCACTAAATTAATGTGCCAATCTCAAATATAAGCAAAATTAGTTACATTATCCCAAGCACTAAATTAGATTGGACCTACCAGTAATGTCTATTTATTACAGTGAAAGGATTATCCCAACTGATATACGAATGACTTAGATGACACATTCAAATTCTCTATTAATTATTGTTCATTGCGATAGGAACTACCATCTTACTAATCAGTTTATGTACAATAGCTTACGCACTCCCTGGACATGTAAGTCAATGTGTTAAGTAAATCATTTATAAGGTTATCTAACTATTCAATGACAAGTATGAATCTATATAACTTAACATTTTTAGTATTTGATTTTGCATTTGAAATGATATATAGGTAATTAGGGATATATACAGATTGAGATATATTCATATCCAATCCACCTTATTCGCTTTATACATTTTGACATACGTATACATTATAGAATAAATGTGGATATGAGTATTACTTTAATATCCGTAAATATCCATATCTGTAAATTCATTTTCGACGATAAATATGGTTGCATATTTATTTTAACTATATATAATATAATTTTGTACCTTCTTTAATCAAATTTGGTATAATTTTAATGATATTAGCACTTCCGATATAGTTATAGCATACTTATTCCATTCGATACATATACATTTAAGCTAATCTACAGCGTATTTTTAATATAACTCATATGTAATCATTATCCATCTTACAAGCGTATCTATTTTTTAAAGGATATGGTAACATAGTTTTAATATCCATCATAAGGATGATAACATTTATATCTGTATCTATATCCGTTGATTTCCATCTGTACATGCAATGCTTGATATACAAGATTACCAACAGAGAATATTTAACTTGAACTAGATATATTTTATTATAAAGAAAATAAAGTACACCATTATAATGTGTGTGCTTAACCAGAATGAACCAACATGATACCATAATTTTATCAATTATAAATTTAGTGTCAAAATTCATAAATAATATATTTTTTATAAAGTTTTTTGACAATATTATGATGGAAATTATGAAAAAAACTCGTTTTTATACTCACAAACTGTTAGCATTATTATAACAATAGATTAACGACTAAGAGTATCATTCGATTCTATCACTTCTTTTATGATTTAGCAGAAGACTCCAACGTCTACTCTAAAATCCATGACAATTGATGGGTGTGGAAATTGAAAAAGATTAATAAACTAAAAAATATATGTTCGATAGGATTGATACCTGCATGCACTTCTTGCGAGCAACGAAGAAAGGTTAAATCAAATCAATAGAATCGAAGGTCGGGACGACGCCCAAACTGCTACGTTGGAGTTCTGATGCTGGAAATTGCTGGAATCTATTTCGTTCGCACTGTTGAATCGAGAAAGTGAAATTAGAAAGGGGAGAGAATATGCGGGCTACATGCTTTATGGATCTGCATTATGGAAAATAAGCTTTGGCAATCTTGAGGTAATGACGCCTACTACTTTGGAAATAGTTAACATTAGTTTTCCAATTTCCAGAATTCGAATATTAACTAATTAGGAGGTAACGGAGGAAAGGCAATGTTGTTAAAAAATTTATCAAGAAGAGGGAGTAAGGAGGCGTGGCTAATTTATTTCCTTGATTTTAGAGAGGGAAGAAGGAGTGCAATCTTGTTTTCCCTAATATTAAGGAGGGATGGGACGATTTTTTCTCCTAACATTAAGGAGGCTAACAACACAGGCGTCAATGCATCATGACTTCTAAAATTAGTAAAGGGAGTATTGAGGAACGGGGGGCCTGGCCCCCTCCCGCCCCCTGCTCCCTCCGTCCCTGCATGTTCCATCTCTTTTCTTAGTTGTCAAGAAAGAGAGAATATCTATCTCCATAAGTCATTAATAACTAAAAATCATTTACCAATTACATCGAGAAGTCCAAAAAAGATTCCACGTCAATTTATCTTATCATATAAATGAGTACTCGACTCAACATTATGACAAGCATAAATCGAATTAAAATTAAGCATAAGATAAGCGTGAATAGACTATAATACATGTTAGAAATATTAATTATATTATATATCCAGCTAGCATTAAATTTCATTAGAAAAATATAAAAATAAATAAAGGTAATTTATACCAAGATGTTCATTATATAAATTGCTGATAAGATCCTAGACATCATAATTTCCCAATAATAATCATGTAATACACATACACAAATATACCCGCACACACAAGTGGGTATAGAGGGTTTTTCCAATGAAACCTATGCCAAGTAATATATTAATAAGGACACAATTTCATCCTTCATTTTTTATCTTTCATCTGTATTAATTAAACAAAAATCATTCCATGGTTTTACAAAAATATTAATTTCATTTGCTTCCGTTTAACATGTTAGCAAAATAATTATCTTTTAGTTAGTACCTTTTAATAATATGAATATACCTTTATACAATTACGTGATTTACAACTATAGATTCAGATATTACAATTTTGGGTTATTTTTTATACCCTCTTACTCATCTTCAGTATTCTATATTTTACAACTAAATGAGTCAAAGTTCAAATTTATTCTTTATTATTCCAACAATCTACATTATAAGTGAAAAGTACATAAGTCTAAGATGTTGCATTACTATTTACCATTGATTTAATCAAATTTACGAATCCCTTATTTATCATTACAACTTTCTGTATAATACGTGAAAAGTACTGAAGTAACAGACACCGTGTTATTATTTACTACTAAATTAATCAAAATTACAAATCTCTTCTTTACTTCATGACAAGACAAGTAAGAGTATGGAAATTCACGATTATCAATAAACCATCATCAAGATAAATTTATCTCGATAAAGGCTTACCTCTGCTAAGATAGGGCCGGTTAGCTCACATACCACTAGTTTAAGGTAAGACGATTCTTAGTTCTTTTTTATCTTACCTTTTCGTTCCTTTATCACCTCCTATATAAAGTTTGCAAATACCATAAAATAAGTTACACAATCTCCACATCTATATATCTATATGACACACTCAATTTGGCAACTAACATTCGTTAGCCATATACCAATTCGCTTAGATTGGTTACACACACGGTACACTAGGGGTTTAGGTAATCCAAATGATCATGTTTTGCAGTTGGAACAACAAGTTTGAGTTCATTCGCCCATCTACTTTCAGGACTCCATGTGCAACTAGCAAACCGCTTCCACAACTACCTCAGTCGATTGCATATGTTAAATTATAATTTACGACTGAATGAATCAAAATTACAAATTTCTCCATTATTACTACAACTTTCTGCATAATAAGTGAACAATATCGAAGTTACAAACATTGTGTCATTATTTACTACTAAATAAATCAATATTACATCTCTCTTCTTTAATATTAGAACTTCTGCACAAAATACATGCGAGAATCAGTAAACCCAACACTTTCCCATCTACCTTCAATAATAGCCCGCCCCACCACTACAGGAATATATGTTTTTTTGTGACGGTCACAAATCGTCACCATCGCTCAAAGAATCGTCACTAATGTTATTTAGTGACGCTTAAAAAACCGTCATCTAACTGTCACTACAAGCAGAGGATCCAGAGGGGACGGTCAAGGACCGTCCTCTTTGCTATGAAAACCATCCCTTCTGCTCAGATGGAACGGTCACGGAACTGTTCCTTTTAGCACCGCCTCATTTGACCAGAAGGTACGCTTATTACGAACGTTCCATTTATCCAACCATTGGGGACGGTTGTAACCATCCCTTCTGCGTTGAATAATAGGGACGGGTACGATCGCCCCTTCTACAATGAATAATAGGGACGGGTACGATCGCCCCTTCTACAATGAATAATAGGCGACGGTCATAACCGCCCCCTTCATAAGATCAACAGGGATGGTTACAATCGTCCCCCACGCTCAAAGCACCTTTCGGGACGGCCACCGAAGCCTTTCTGGGACGATCTAAACCGTCCCCTTTATGTCCCATGGGTCGAAATCAGAGACAACGAGGTGCTATCAAACGGACGCGACGGTCGCAACCGTCCCCTTCGATTATCAAAGGAGACAGTCACAACCGTCCCTTACGCTCAATTGACCTTTCGCGACGCCCACAGAAGCGTTTCGGGGACGGTTTAAATCTTCCCTTTTAGCTCCCATGGGTACAAACTGGAGACAACGAGGCCCTATCAAGCGGAAGCAACGGTTATAACCATCCCCTTATATTATCAACGGGGACGGTTACGACCGTCCCCTACGTTCAAAGGACCTATCGCGACGCTAACAGAAGACTTTCGAAGACGGTCTAAACCGTCCCCTTTAATCCCTGAAAGCCAAGTATAGAGACCATGATCTATTTTGATACAGATGGGACGTTTCTGGAGTACAAAAAGTGATGGTTACAACCGTCCCCAATACCCTCTGAAAACAAAAAAAATAATGAATTTATTGGCGTTTTTGTCCTGCTTCTGTTGTAGAACCACATAGACAATACAAGACACTTAAAAGAAACCAAATTTCTTACTTAATACTTAAAAAAACAGTTTTCCAATTCTACATCATCGTAGCCATTAATCTTAAATTAAACAACTAATGTTCAAGATAGAACTAAAATATATTACATACATATTCTACATCCATCGTAATCTATTCTGATTCGTCACTTTACTCGCTCTCTTCATCACTTTCCTTATCATCGTCGAGTTGTGCAGGTTCCACTGGTGGCTCGACCAAGCTTTGAAGACGGCTAATGTATGTCATGACATTCGCCATATCCATACGCATCTTAGTCATCTCTTCATCCTGTGCGGACATCTTTGCCTTGACGCCGCACAACTCCCTCTCCATCTCTCTCTCCCTCTGGCTCCCTTGCGAGGAGGTCCGAGACCCACTTACATCACCCATTCCGTATCATATACGGATCGTTTCTCTACGTCCTCCGTAACATATGTGTCCACTGTGTTCTGGACCTGCAGCTTGAAGGAAGGCTTCATCGACGGATAAAGGGAGAGTGCTCATCCCTGTGCTATCTAGTGAGGTGGTGATGGAGAGCCTAATCATTTCTTCCTGCATGCATATATACATATATTATTTTAAAAATTTAATATAAGGTATTCTAAAAATTAATAATATATGTTGCTTACGTGAATTAGTGCGTAGGCGTCATCAATCCACTGCACTTCTCCTCCTACACCTCTGCTCTTTGACCCGGTAAAAACCTCTACTCGGATCATTTCTCTATCGTTATCCCTCAACTAAAAAAACATAAAAGGAGATATTTTTAAAATTTTCTTCCAAAATTAGTCACATTTAAAAATTGTTGAATACTTACAAAGTCATTCTTCAATTGGTTTGTGTTCTTTCTCCCCATATTGTAGGTGGACCTAAAAACCTTTGGAGCGGTTCGAAGTATTTTTTGTATATATCGCCTATAATTAAATAAAGTTAGTACAAAAAAAACAATTAATTAGGAAAAATTTTTACATACCGTGAACTCCTCACTGGACCAAAAGTTGATCAACTCTCTTCATTGATCTGGTGTAACACCTGGTGGGACGTTCTACACAAGCTGCTCATATGGAATCTGGGGGTTGCAATACTAATAACGGGAAAATAAATATCGTGAGTGTTCAAATCTTCCTTTAAGTATATATAAAGATCTTGTTACCTTCATCTTTATGCGTCCTTCATATCGATGCAACATCTCAGCCACATGAGATAGAATCTGAGAATCGACATGGCATTTCGTTCCCATGTAAAAACAGCATTGTACAAGAATAATAAAAAAGTTTAGTATAATAAAATAACGTAAATATAAATTCAATTACCTCCAAATCAGATAGTATGGTAGCCTTGACAGCATAAGGAAGCTGTCGAAAGTCATACGTCGTGATGGGGACACGTGCACGAGCAACCTGGCCAAGGTAGCTCTGAAACTCCGTAGAGTTCTCCCCCACTGCATCTCCATCAACGATGCGAATATGTAACGTCTGCTTGGGTGCAAGACGATCCAGAAATCTACACTGAGATGGTCCCTGTCATCTCTAAGATCCGCCACTGTTGGCATCAGAAGATCATCCCTGTGGCTGTTGAGTGGGTTCGAGAACTTCCCGAATATGCCTGGATCTAGGAGTCATATCTGCATTTCAAACGCATATAATTGAAAAAATAAAATCGATTAGAAGAGATATCAATTATTTGAATATAAAAAAAAATAGCATTACCTCGTGTTGCTAGTAGCAACGTCGTTGTCTACTACTTCATGAAAAAAATTATTTGAATTATTCTGTTATGCAACATCATAATCCAATGCATCTTCCTCTTCATTAACATCGAAGAAGTCTCCCGGTGTTGTCATAACAGGTATAATACATCCGCTAACAGAGTTAGCTAGTACATAGAAGACCTGTTCTATCTGACTGGCAAGCACATACGGCTCATTTGTTTGTAACCGACCTGTTTGCTTTAAAGAGAGAACTCTATTTTTATTTTTCTTGTAACCTGCTCCAATGCGACCCACATCGAACCAAATGCAATGAAATAGAACACACCTTGCATCATGTATAAAACTGATTTCTAGTATACCAAAAATTTCGCCATAGTATCCATCAATTCCAGATGAGAGACCGACCTTCACTATTACTCCAGAAAGCTGTGTTGCTTTATTTTCATCAACTAACTTTTTCCGAAATCTGGATCCATTAACGATATAGCCAGAATATGACACTACTATTGGGTATGGACTCCTACAGATAATATCAAGACTCATTCCCCACCGTTCGTCTTTGATAACTTTAAATAGTTCAATACTATCCCTGAACCATTTAAAAAAGTCTAATTTCTTAGTGCTTGTTGACTGAAACTCTTCAAAGAAAGAATCAACCTCATCTAATTGCATCAAGATATAGTAACGAATAAGGTCTCTTTCATCGTCTGAAATACTTCGACGGGCACTCTTTAGAATAGCTCATCCGTTTTATTGAAATATCCAAAATTTGTTTGGATCTTCTATCCACAACTCGCCATCATTATTTCGTTCGAACAGATCGAATATGATACTCTTGCCATCATCCATATACATGTCACAAAATGTAATAAATTCTTCACATAAATACCCCTCGACAATGCAACTTTCATGTGCAGCTTTATTAAACATCATATTTTTTAATTTTCTTAGATATCTTTCAATTGGATACATTCCTCGATACTGTACGGGACCACATATTCGAGCTTCGCTAGAAAGATGAACAATTATATGTATCATTATATCAAAAAATGTAGGTGGAAAGAGCTGCTCCAGCTTACATAAAGTGATAACAATATCTGTCTCTAGTCGGAACAACACTTCAGTATCTAAAGTCTTCGAACACATGACTTTAAAAAATTGACTGAGTTTAATTAGTGATTGCATAACATCAAGATGTACAGCTCCTCTGATGGCCAACGGAAAATGAACTTGCATCAATACATGACAATCATGACTTTTTAATGATGATATCTTTCTTTTTACAAGATGTACACATCTACTTATTTGAGAGGAGAATCCATCCGATACTCTAATTGATTTAATAAAATTGAGTATCTTATCTTTGTCATCACTGGATAATGTATAAATCGCTTCAGGAATTGTTACTTAGAATTATCTGACTCTATCGAATCATGACCCATAGTCTTATATCTACTAGTTTGCAGTCAGGACATGTATCTAAATTTGAATATTCCTTTCAATATAAAATGCAGTCGTTTGGACATGCATCGATTTTCTCGTAATTTAATCCAAGTGAGCAGAATCTTGATGATGAATCCACGATTCATCGCCTTTATTCTTTTATTTTAGCATCGTTTCCTTAGTCAAATACCTGTAAATACCCATCAATTCCATAAAATTACCATTTCACATGCATTTGTTAATTATGCATTTTTAACACTTTTTGTACATAAATAAAAAAATAAAGAAGAAAAGAAAAAGAAAAGGAAGTATTTATGCAATAAATACAGACTGACCCGAACCCCGAGAGAAGGTCAAGACTTGACCTGATCGACCAGGAAGAAAGCCCTAGGGAGAAGGTTGAATAAAAAAGAGACAATTACAATAAAGCCCCTTGTGATTTTCATAAATGACAAACATGCCTCAAGCTCTAGAAGATCATGTGCCATGCACTTGCTAATTGGGGTGATGAATACCCATTCATCACTCTTTATTCTTATATTTTAGCTACAAAAACCTATGCAAATGCATGTAGATATGTGTAAATAGGGTTAGTTAGCAAAAGCATGCATGTTTGTAAAATTAGATAATTAGCATGTTTTAGTGCAAAAATAAAAGAATAAAGATGAAAAAGAAAAAGAGGGAAATATTTAGAATAAATATTGAGCAACCTAACCCAAGGGAGGGCTCAGCATGGGCCTGACCGCATAAAAGCCAAGTAGAGGGAGATAGGGGCTCACTTATGTATATATTTGTAAATAAATAAATTAAATATTTTCCTCAACCAAAAATATGTTGTAAATATTTTGTGAATATTTGTACATATTTATAGCCTATTAAAAACAAAATAAAAAGTTAAAAATCAAAATCCTAAAAACAACCTTTCACCATGTACATAAACCCCTATCTCATATTTATTTCACCTTGTAAATAAATTTCTTTATTTCCAACACTTTTTGTAAATATTCCTTTTTATGTTTTGTAAATAAAATAAATAAAAAGAATTAAAACAAAAATCAAATAAAAATTACAAAATTAAAAATACAAAAACATCTTGTATATATACCATGTATATATCATGTATATAACTAACTAATTAACCCATGTATATAAATAATAAAAATAAAATAAAAATAGCCTTTTATTCCTCATTTTATCCTATAAATAAATAAAATATAAAATAGGAATAAAAATGTATAAAAATAAATAATTAAAAATCAAAAATAAAAAATCAATATAGTGTATATATACCTATGTATAGCTACTATGTATATACTTTTTTTTAATTTCCAAAAATTAATTAAAAATCACAAAAAAATAGAAAAAATTAAAACAAAAATATTTTGTGTTTTAAGTTTTTGAAAATTCGGCCATTTAAAGGCCCAAAAAAATAAAATAAAAATTCCAGCCTTGGCGGGCTCTGATTGGTCCACGGGGGACTGTTGACCCCCGGTCAACACCTCCCCCAGGACCACCAGAGCCGCGGATCTGCTTTTTGACCTGACTTCTCCCAATTACCCCCACCAGATCCGATCGCCAACCCATCAAATCCCGGGTCCGGATCATTCCTTGTACATCCGGCATGCTCGCCGGAGCCGCCCCCTCGGGATCCGCGCGCTCCCGAGCTCGCCCGATCCTCTTCTTCCCGGACCCCTAGCACTATAAAGCCCGAGCTCAGCCGCCTCCTCATTCCATCTTTGGCTCCCCATTCTCTCTCCAGTGAGCTCCATCGCAACCAGCAAGGTGACAGCTTGCATCCACCGGTGTCGCAGCGAGGAGGAGGTGCTTGGACCATCGATCCGGCTGCCTTGCGCCGCCGTGCTCCGACGTCTGACCGGAGCTCGAGCCTCGGGCGTTGACGACCCTTGAGGCAAGGACCAGGAGCTAGCTAAGCTCCCGCCCAGTCTCCCGCATCATCCAGGTATCCATTTCGCTCCGCCATTTAGTGTAATTTCAGATTTCGCCCAAATCCACTCTCCGACGTGCTTCCCTGATTCCGGCCATCTCGCTTAATATCTCGATCATCGGAGCACCCCATCACCTTCGCCACTTCCTCACGCACGTTCTTCACACTCCCACTCAACCCAGCTCGCCCCGGAGCTGGGAGTCGAGCTCCACCACCTGTCGCTCGCTGGAGCTCCTTCGCCCCGCCGCACCGATCACCCCCACTTCGCTTCTTTGGGTCGAGGCATTTTGCCCTCGACCCGCGAAGCTGTTGGTTTGCTTTGCAGGTCCAAAGGGAGTCGTCTGAGACCCCCTTACATTCCAGCCAGCTCCTTCGCGCCGCCAGCCTCGCCGGAGCCCCTCCAGGGCTCGGTTGGGCCATCGGATAGCACCCACAGCTGCGGCATACCAAGGCGGACCTGCTCCGATCTTCAGAGGCAGCTGAGGAGGTCCCAAGCTCGTGCACGAGGCCGGCGAACCTCGCCGGCCACCTGTTCTTCGAGGAGCCTCCAGCACCGTCCGATAGCTCCTCCGCTCCAGTTTTAATCCCAGCCGTCCGTTCATCGTGGAGCAGCTACCGTCGATCACCTGGAGGGGCTGATCAGGACCGTAGAGCAGAGAGAGGGAGCCACCTGAGACCTGACCCGTCCGATCCTCCACGTGGCTCCTTCTGGAGCGTCGATTCGGCCCGAGAGAAGAAGAGGAAGAGCGCCAACGCACCAGAGCCGACCGATCTTCCACGTGGCGCGCATCTGGCCGTCGACGAATAAAGGGGTAAATTACTTAGGGCCCCCTCTTAGTTTGTCGTTTTATTTCTAGTCCTGTAAATATTTTTAGAACTTTATTTACGTAGGGTAAATTGCATTGTGGACCCTGTGCTTAGTTTTAATTGCATGTATGCCCCTGTGTGTATGTGACCACGTGCTTCGTCACGTGTTTAGCTGGGCTTTTTACATCTTTTATCCTGTAGATCTGGGTTGTTCTGAAATGAATGATAACTTTTTGGTAATTGCATTTATGCCCCTGTGAGTGTTGTTTATGCGCAGGTGCGGATTCTAGTGGGATTTTTGCATCCAAGCCCCTGGACTTTTGGTACGAGTTACCAAAAGGTCCAGAAACTTGGTTTTTATTACCAAAAGGCCCCTGAGTGCCCCAGCCACGCGCCACGCGCGTGACTTGCTGGGAATTTTGCACTAAGGCCCCCAGACTTCCGGGTATTTGCACATTCGTCCCTGTGCACAGTGCCCACTTGTTATTTTTGAATAAAATATCAAATCACCTTCAAATCCAATGAGATTTTGACACATGGCTCCTGCCATGGTGTAGGAATTTCAGTGATTTTTGAGGACATTTCTGATTTCGTTTAGTATTTTTAAAAATTCAAAAACCTACTTTTTAGCTACTGTCTAGGTTTGAAAATACCAAAAAAAATATAAAATCACCTCCAAAAATTCTAAAAAAATTAGATACTGTTGTTTGCTTGCTGTTTGATTTTCTAGCCAAGTTTGGCTATTTTTCATCACTTAAAAACCTTAAAAATTGAAAAACCCCTAAAAACCCATAAAAATTATAATAATTAATTTAAAAATCCAAAAACAATAATTAGGGTGCCTAAAATTTCCTTATTCTTTCTAGATTACAGGAAAATTACCTCCAGGGCTTTTTAAGATCCTTAGATATTTTATTTTTGGGTCTTAAGCCTTGCTGGACAGTACCTTTCATTTTTAGCACTGTTTGATTTTTAGAAAATAATTTACCTGTTAGAAAATTATCAAAAATTAACCAAAAACACTTAAAAACTTAAAAAACACAAAAACAATTTTTCCTTAATTTTTGCATTATTTTTGGTGTGTTTAATAAATTGTTGAAGTTGCCTAGATTTTACTTTCTTTTATTTTCTTTATAATTTGAAAATCAAAAAAAAATATAAAAATTCATAAAAACCTCTAAAAAACATTTTCTTTTATTTTTATTTCATTTTCACTACTTCGTAGGCCTACGGCCAATCCGTGCTCCTTGTGTTCGACCCTGGGAGCTATACCAGGTTAATATCATAGCTAGGACCGCTTGTTTTGCCTTGTTTGATTTTTGACTCATTTCGCGGTTCGATTTTTCTTGATACACACCGTCTCTGAGATCCGGGTCGCAACGACCCTTGTTTCGTTACCTTCACCCGGGTCTTAGTGGGTTTTGGTGTTTATCAGTAATTTGCATGATTTCTCCTTGCATTTCATCTCTGTTGTTTATTTTTGATGCCAAAACTATAAATAACTGCAACTAAGTCCCTGTACTGCAGCACTTGAACTTGTATCCCCTTTTGTGCTCAAATAAATGCTTGCATTGCTCTAAAATTTTGGAAAAAATTCTCACATGTTCCTGCTACAGTTCTTTTCCATTGTATAAATTTTTCATATCTTTTTATTGTCATTTGTTATATTTAAAAGATAAAAAAACATTGTCTTTTTACATATCTAAACTTTGAAAATTCATAAAAATCGAAAAAGTGTTTAAAAATTCCATAAAAATTTCTGTAGGTGTATTTTGACTTGTTTTATTTTCTGTCTAATTTTTGTTCTTTAACTCTTTATAAAACTCCAAAAAAATTGCAAAATACGAAAAATATTATAAAAATTGTAGAAAATTATAGAAAATTCCAAAAATAGTGATTTCAATTTCTATTTATAGATATTTAATTGTACTTTCTTTTAAAAATAATCTCTTGGAGTTTTGAACTTTTAAAGAACTTTTAAATTGAAAAAGACTCCTGACTGTGAATAATTTGCTTATTTTGCACTGTCTTATTTATATAAAATCCAAAAACATTTTCTTTGACCTTTTCTGTACATTTTTGATCATTTTGAAAAATATAAAAAGATTGCGTGTGCTTTTTATCACTTGTGAATATTGTTCTCCTTTTAAAATTAAAAAAAAATTAAAAATTCAAAAACCGCTAAAAAATTAGCTTTTTGAAATTTGACTATAGAGTTATTCAAACGTGCTCCTTGTGTTCGACCATGGTCGCTATACCAGGTAAAAAGAATAGCGAAAGACCGCTTATACATTGTTTTCCTTGATTTTTATATTTTTTTAAGTGGTTTCAATTTATTTTTCTCGTTGACCGCGCTCGGTGATTTGGGTCACAACGACCATTTTATTTACATACTTAACCCGAGTTGTCAGGCGCGTCATCAGAATGGCGCCGTTGCCGGGGAGCACGGCTTTGTAGTCATTTTTCATTTTTCTATTTTTGTCTCACTATATTATAATTGTTTTCTGACATTCTCTCTTGGATTTTTGTGCGAGGTACTGCTTGGACGACTTGGAGTTTCTTTTTAGAGGACCCGCACAGGAGGAAGAGCAGAGAGAAGAAGAAGTTTTTATTTTTTGAGAGAGAACATTCATTTGAATTGTAATAACTTAGACTCTTAACTTGTGGACTTGGACATTTTTCGGGGTCTGTTTCGCCAAGTGCCGGTGCACTTGGGGGACCTCACCGTTGTTTTTCGCTGGTTTTGTTTTCTCGCATTTTTTTGTTTTATTTTATTTGATTCACGTGATTTTCGAGCCCCTAGCCTTAGGATTTTCTCTTGCTTGTGCCGTAATTAGTAGGGTCCCCACACTTAATTATCTGCTTGTTCCTATAGTGCGCTTAATTGGACCTACTAATAATCAATTAATAAAAATAATCGACTCATCTCCTTCGTAGCCTACGTGCCGCAGTCCACCCTGTAAAGTGCTTTCTCCTACCCCCGATTTGTCGGGCAGAGGAGGGGTGGGCCAAGACCGGACCCTTTGGCTTGGAGGTCGGTGACCGATTAGACGGTTCTGCGAGTAGAACTTGCTCATCTAGGACTCGGTTTTCACCGCTGCATCATTTAGGTAGTTTATTTCCTGTATTTAAATTTCTGCGCGGATCATTTTGCATGTAGAGTGCTGGAGTAAGGTACGCATTTTCTATCTCTGCATGCATCATTGCTTTTAACCGTGCATTGGCTTTCTCGATCCCTCCCCCTGTTTCTTGGACTCAAATTAATCAAAAGAGGAAATCGGAAAGCTCGTTAGGCGTTTATTCTTGAAAATATCCAAAAAAATCACAAAATCAAAAATTAAAAAAAAATTGGGACTGCTAATTGAACTTGACTCTAAAATCAAACGTAATTGATTCACTTCATTGTATTGGGAGAGCAATCCCCTCATTGTTTGCGCTTTTACTCGCTCGCATACACACTAAGGAGTATTGCCCAAATCCTATTCAAGCCTCCTAAGTGTTTGTACAACTTTCGTTGATCACCTAACTCTAAAATTGAAAAGATAAAGGACCGAAACTCACGGTCTTCACTTTGTGTTGAGTTGGTGAACTGGGGGTTTGCTTTGTGTTTTGTATGTCTATGGTGTGAGTCGGTTACGATCATCTTCCTGGATCATTAGCGGTCACCTTCTGTTTCTATCCTTTCCTCCTATCTCTCTTTCTACTCGCCCACCCTCTCGCCCTTCATTTCTCTCTCTTCGTGATGGGTCGCATTCCATTCCAGCCGAATTCTGCGGCTACTTATCTTCATACCCATCATTCCCGTCCACTTCCTTGGGAGGTCGGAACCCCATCCGATTTCCCATCTTCTCCCTACCCACCCGCCCATTTGGGACATGCTGTGAGTGACACTCGAGGAGACCAGATTGACCAAATAAGAAACCTGGGTGTTCACCTTGCTGAGATGAGAGTGCATCCCATAGGCGATCAAATGGGGCATTGGCAAGTTTTAGATAACTTTAATCCTAAGATGATGGATGAGTACACAGATCATGAAGCACAATCCACTTCTACTTTGAGACCATTCATTTTGGATTTAGAGTTAATTGATATTCTGCCCAAATTTTTAGGGGAAGTGCACGAGGAACCGTATTTGCATATTGATGAATTTGAGGATTTTTGTGTATCACGATCATATTTGGATATCACTTCTGAGGACATGATGTTGATTACCTTCCCATTTACACTTCAGAGTAGAGCCAAGAGTTGGCATAGACGATTGGGAAGGAAGATTGCTACATGGGGAGATTTACGATCATTATTTTTGAAGAAATTTTACCCCCAGTGTAGAGCAGAGATGATGCGGTCATGTATTCGTGATTTTTCTGTTAACCCCCAAAAGCCGTTGAGAGATTCATGGTTGAGGTTACGAGAACTTTTGAGGCGATTTCCAGATCATGGATTTTCGATGACTGACCTTATCCATATCGCCATGAGGGGGAGGACCGCGGAGCAGATTTCATATGTCATTACCTCGTGTGATGATTCACACCACAGTCCTGACATGGATTTAGTTGAGACCATCTTGGATTCACTTTCTGATCTTTCATATACACGAGATGATTTATTCAGGACAACACGTGAGGGAGAGATGACAACAATTCAGTGTGTGACACACCATGCTGATCTTGATAGCACACACAAATCTGAGGATATGGATGCTTCTACTTCTAATTTGATGGATGTGTTGACTACTACTGTGAGTTCTGAGAGCCGGACATTGGTTGAGGACCAATTGGATTTACAATCAGATTTTGAGCCAGTCCCGCTCTATCACGTAGAAGATAGTTCGATTCTAGATCTGCTAGGATCCCAAGAGATAGAGGTGGAACCCACATCTCAGCCATCCTCTGAATCTTTTCAGTATCTTTACACAGTTGATTCAGTATCTTACTTTCAGGAGATCTTCTCAGATTCAGAGATATACTTGGATTCATCTCAGCATAGAGAGTTTGATGAGGGACCGATTTTGGATTTTACAGACCTTGATAGTCCCGTACTTGAGCCATGTGTCCTCCCATTTGATGAGGTCAATATATTTTTGGAGGACATGACTTTTGACAGCATTGATCCCCAATTTCCTGATGATTCGGCATTACTCCCCGAGGGTTATCTGCGGGAGGATGCCATGGACCATGTGTATTCGGTCTCACTTTCTGAGAATGCATCCGGTCTGTCGGATCACGAGACCGAGTATTTTGATATTTCTGATAATGAATTTGATGATTCTCTCCTCGACGACCCTCGCGAGGATGACCCAATCTTTGAGGTATTCTATGATTTCACTGATTTGTCTACATTCCATACATCGGATATCAGCCTTTATAGTGAGTCTCCTGATCATGATCTTCCATATCTATTCGAGACAGTGATTGACGTGGAGGATTCACTATCAGATCATTCCTTCTCCACGTTCGACTTCTTCGGCTCTGCCCTTTCACTCCATATAGACCTTGAGCCGACGATTTCTTTTGTGCTACCGGAGCCTGACTTCATCTGCCCATATCTTTACCCGGTGGCAAACACCTGCCTGTTTGATTACCTGGGTGTTATCATTTACTCTCTTGACCCTTCTGACTCCGTTGTTGTTCTCCCACCGAGACGACAACAACAGTACGGTATTCGCCTGACAGATGTCGTCCTGAACCTCGATACAGCGTTATCCTAGCATTTGCGCCCAGCTAGGGGCGTAAACTCTAGCGCTTGTTGAGAGGCACCTCAACACTGATCGACTCACATCTGTATAGATCATCTGTCCATATCATACATTCTTTATTTCTCACACCCCATATTCATCTACTGATCGTTCCATACTTAGTGTGTACTTTACCCTAAGTATAGGTGGTGTCAGATTTCTAATTATTTATCTTATTCTTTTTCTTTTTACCTCTGTTTTTCTGCATATACTTAGGGATATTTTACCCTAAGTATAGGGGAGGTAGACTCTGTACATTCATCTCCTCGGTTTTCTCCTTTGTGTACAGTCTGTTATACTTAGGATTACTTGATCCTAAGTATAGGGGGATCACCGACTTCTATTGATTTCATTCTTTTATTCGTCGTTGTAGTATACTATTCTTTTCACTTTTCTATACGCAGCACGAGTTATGTCTTTCTTTTCAGCTCTTTGATCACTATGAGGACATAGTTCGAGCTAAGTATAGGGGGGTGTCGTATATATGGTATATATACTTTAGCCATAACTCGTACTTTTATATATATTTTTTTAATATGGCTAAAACACTGTAATCACTCAAAAAAAACTTGTAAAAAAACCAACTCTGTATATACTTGTATAAATTACTCAAGTTGTAAATTCTTGCATCATGATTCTTGTAAAATAATCATCTCACTTTTGTGTAAATATGTATTTCATTCAAAAAAAAACTTTTGTATATATTTGTATATATTACTAACTTTTTGCATTAAAAAAAACTTTTTGCATGTGCATCATCATTTTTCAAAAATCAATAAAAATTTCAAAATTTTGAAAATTGTTTCACAAAAAGATTTTGTTTTCTTTTCCTTGCATGTACATATTTTCTTGCATTTGCATTTGCATGAGCATTTTTCAGGATGATTTTGACATTTAAACTAAGTCTGGAATAAATTTGAAGAATGGAGCTTAGTTGGACCTTAATGCACTTAATTTCAGAGGAACCTTATAAGATTTGGAGTTAAGACTTTTCAGGTCCTAGTGACTTAATTCTTTGAGTCCATAAGACTATGTTCACATGTCATCTTGATGAGTCTATGTAGAACATTTAACAACACACACATGATTCTTTCAGACCGTGGCTTACCTTGGACACTGCACTTTACACGTAGCTCTTCATGGATGAGGTAGTGAGGGAGCAGAATCTTTTGGCTTGGGGTAGTATACGAGGGTAGTACATCTAGGCGAAACCTCTCGTCCTCCTCTAGGGAGGGAAGTGCGTCTCAACCTAGTCTGGTGATGTTGAGGTCTAAAGACAGGAGCTGTGGGGTTGCAATAATGCTTCAAAAGAGGGATAGTCTACTGGCTCAAGAGGAAAAACTCCTTATGTACATGCTGCATCTTGTATATGTTGAAAAGAAAAAAAGAAAAAAATGCAAAATCTCTAAAAGTGGACAGGCTTGATAAAAAAATAAAATGCCTGTAAAAAAAAGAATAAGAGCTTCAAAGTCATATAATTATGAGCTTGCAGCGGGTGACATGGCTACACTGGTCATGCATCCAAGGATAGGTAACTACACTGGTTACCGTCCATTCTCTTCTCCATCCCCTCTTCTTGAGCTGGTTGTACTTGAACTTAGAAGGGAATATCCCCGCTCCTCGAGGAAAGAGTTGCCAGACCGTGTTATTGAGTTACCTTGTTGAGAGAGGCTGAATCTTTGCTACTTTTGAGATGAAGAGCTAAATTTCACTTACACGTACAAGTAAGAATTCATAGTCATAAGAATTTGTGTCTGTAGACTTGTTCTGATCTGACTGTTGAGGAGACCTGAATAGGAGTCTTATGGAACTTAGAGGCTGTTAGGTTTTAAATCCATGTCCCATTAAGGTTCCGACACATTAATAATCCAAAGGTCCGACAGAGCTCCAAACTACATTTTTATGAAAGATAAGTTTGAAAGTCAACATTGTTCTAACTTCTTTCCTTTTTCTTTTCTTTATTTTTATTTTTATTTTCACTTATTTTCCAAATAAGTGTTTGCTAAGGGACTAGCAAAGGTAAAGTATAGGGGAATGATGAATCCACGATTCATCGCCTTTATTCTTTTATTTTAGCATCGTTTCCTTAGTCAAATACCTGTAAATACCCATCAATTCCATAAAATTACCATTTCACATGCATTTTGTTAATTATGCATTTTTAACACTTTTTGTACATAAATAAAAGAATAAAGAAGAAAAGAAAAAGAAAAGGAAGTATTTATGCAATAAATACAGACTGACCCGAACCCCGAGAGAAGGTCAAGACTTGACCTGATCGACCAGGAAGAAAGCCCTAGGGAGAAGGTTGAATAAAAAAGAGACAATTACAATAAAGCCCCTTGTGATTTTCATAAATGACAAACATGCCTCAAGCTCTAGAAGATCATGTGCCATGCACTTGCTAATTGGGTAATTTGCACGATTTCCCCTTGCATTTCATCTCTGTTGTTTATTTTTTATGCCATAACTATAAATAACTGCAACTAAGTCCCTGTACTGCAGCACTTGAACTTGTATCCCCTTTTGTGCTCAAATAAATGCTTGCATTGCTCTAAAATTTTGGAAAAATTCTCACATGTTCCTGCTACAGTTCTTTTCCATTGTATAAATTTTTCATATCTTTTTATTGTCATTTGTTATATTTAAAAGATAAAAAAACATTGTCTTTTTACATGTCTAAACTTTGAAAATTCATAAAAATCGAAAAAGTGTTTAAAAATTCCATAAAATTTCTGTAGGTGTATTTTGACTTGTTTTATTTTCTGTCCAATTTTTGTTCTTTAACTCTTTATAAAACTCCAAAAAAAATTGTAAAATACGAAAAATATTATAAAAATTGTAGAAAATTATAGAAAATTCCAAAAATAGTGATTTCAATTTCTATTTGTAGATATTTAATTGTACTTTCTTTTAAAAATAATCTCTTGGAGTTTTGAACTTTTAAAGAACTTTTAAATTGAAAAAGACTCCTGACTGTGAATAATTTGCTTATTTTGCACTGTCTTATTTATATAAAATCCAAAAACATTTTCTTTGACCTTTTCTGTACATTTTTGATCATTTTGAAAAATATAAAAAGATTGCGTGTGCTTTTTATCACTTGTGAATATTGTTCTCCTTTTAAAATTAAAAAAAATTAAAAATTCAAAAACCGCTAAAAATTAGCTTTTTGAAATTTGACTATAGAGTTATTCAAACGTGCTCCTTGTGTTCGACCATGGTCGCTATACCAGGTAAAAAGAATAGCGAAAGACCGCTTATACATTGTTTTCCTTGATTTTTATATTTTTTTTAAGTGGTTTCAATTTATTTTTCTCGTTGACCGCGCTCGGTGATTTGGGTCACAACGACCATTTTATTTACATAATTAACCCGAGTTGTCAGGCGCGTCATCACTTGAATTAGTGTCCTTCCAATCTTTTGGAAAACCTTCAAGATTATTTAATAATGTCCTAATTAACTGCAAGACATCTGTCATCATAACCGTTGTACATTGATTCTTCACTTTTATCTTAAACAACTCCAAAAGAAAACGTAAACGAGACATTTTGATTCTCGAGCATATAGGCTTTTCTGCATCTTGTATCTTTTCATGTAAAGTATCCGGAAGCGATTCCATCCTTTCATCACCGTTATGCTCTCGAATATGTCTAACATCTCAAATATACCACTACAATCATCTATTTCAGACATATCTCTTTCATTATCAACTGGGGCATTATTGACTTCTTCTAATATGACTCCTTCACCGTGATACGTCCAATTCGTATAATGAAGCTAAAAACCATTTAATATCAGATGCTCGTAAACTACAGTTCGATTTTCAGTCGGAGTGTTCTTGCATCTTATACAAGGATAATGAATCCTATCTCCTTCACCTCCTACAATATGATAGAGTGACTCATATCAAAATGCCCAATCTAAGAACCCGATAACACCTTTGTTATATGTCCGATAATCATTGAACCTTTTGTTCATCCAACTTTTTTCTGTTTCCTAAAGGTAAAGATCCAAAGATAATAACAATGTTAATATCTATTACAAATCTCTTGTACACCATCTTTCCTATACTGTGAAAGTTTTAATATTAACATCTTATTTGATCTGATGCACTATCCAAAGACTAAGTTAATGTATAATTCAAATATTAATGTATGCTAAGTTAATGTATACATCCTATACTAAGTTAATGCATATAACAGAGACCATAGTTAAAGACAAGCATACACATGGAAAATTAATGTATTACATTATTAGTCCTAAAGACTATAAGTCCTAAAGAGTAAGCTATTGGGCCTATAAAAAAATATATTACATTTATTTCGTTATTCCTAAATACTAAGATATTAGTTTAAAAATCTAAACAATCATAAAAGCAAACATATTTCAAGTAATAATTTAATAAAAGTAAAAATAGTTGAAGAAACTCGCAACCAAAGAAGAGGAGAGGAGGTCGGGCGGTGGCGCTAGGGGAGGAGGAGGTCGGGGCGGCGGGCTAGGGGAGGAGGAAATCGGGGCGACGGCGATGGAGGCTTCAACGGGGAGGTCGGGCGGTGGCGCTAGGGGAGGAGGAGGTCGGGGTGGCAGCGGGCTTGAAGGGAGGTCTGGCGGCGGCGGGCTTGAAGGGGAGGTTGAAGGCAGAGAGGAATGAGGAAAGGATTCGAGCCGAGAGGATATAAGACAATCGGGGACAGTCGTATGACCGTCCCCTATAATAATGATCGGGGACGGTTATAAGTGAACCGTCCCCTTTGGTGACAGATATTTCTATGTCCCGCCATTACAGAGACATCGGCGACGGTTTTGCGACTGTCCCTTATACCTACCTATATGGGACGATTGCAACCGTCCCTTAAGGTTAGGTATACGCGATGTCAACAGTGGAGTATAGGGGACGATTATGACCGTCCCCCTAAAGTGACCGAGTACAGATGAAACAAACAGGATCTCTACTCATAAGGGACGACTATGTAACTGTCTCCAACGAGTCCATTATCCGAGACGGTCAGTAGCGACCGTCTCTTATACTGACCAGAGGGGACGGTTGTGGTTCGACCGTCCCCTCTGATTCTATAGGGGACTTCTCTTCGACCGTCCCCACTAAGCATCCCAAAAGATCGTTAAGTTTGTAGTGCGTCACTTTTACCGCTGTCGTAATAACCATTTGTGACAGTCATAATGTAACCACCACTATTGGATAGTTTTTGTGACGGTTATCAACAGTCACTATTTATTATCAACTAAGTCGCAACCACTACATTTTAGAGACTCTTATATGATTATTAATGACAGTCAACAATCATCACTAAAGAATGATATTTGCGACAACTAAAACCTGACACCAATTGTTCTCAATTGAGTCACAACCACTTGATTTAAGCGACACCTTTGCAATTACTACTGACAGTTATCAACTGTCGCAAATGATATCCATTAGTGATAGGATGGATCAGTTGTAAATAATAATCATGGTAGCAAGTCTAACATATCATTTTAGCGATGAAATCAAGGACATTCGTGATGATAAAGAACTATCACTATAATTTTTGCAACAACAGGCAACTCATCACCAAATATGCTTTACTATAGACGCTTCTTTGCTACTTAAGACAAACACTTAATGTCACTAATGTGCTCATATAAAAAATATAAAATATTACACCATATGTCATTTCAAAACATATTGTGTCAAACCTACCAATTATATATTTATTTCATAATATATATGGCATGTCAATCATATATTTATTACATAATACGTACCACTTTCCAGCTAACAACATATCATTCATAGCATGCCATTCATATGACTACCATATAATTCACAATCATCTATAATTCCTTGTACATGTTACATAATCCATAACCATCTGCCATTTCATACTTGCTAAATAATAAATCTTTTAAATTCTAACAAATAACATAAAAATGAAATGTATTTCACAAAGATCAAGTACTATTAGTTCTTAAATAAAAGTGAAGGTGCTGAAAAAAGTTCAAATAAAAGTGCATCATATCAAATTCTAATTACAAAAGAGTGAAATGTAATTAGAAAAGTACTGCGAAAAAAAGCCAAACAACCATAGCTAGTTATCATCTCTAGAGTCTGGTGGGGTAGAAGATTGACTCTGACTTGGAATCTTTGAAATGAGCATTGTCAACTTTCCTCCATTCGCTTGTTGCTCGTTCCTAATTCATCAATTTGCTCTTATTGTAGCTTTATTTTTTCGATGAGTTCATTATCGCTACCTCCTTGAGGCTATCCTTTACCCTTGAACCAACTTGCAATAGTAACTCGATGTCCAGCACAACGCACACGTCCAGGATGTTCACGTCCTATAACACGTACAAAAGCATCCTCTGGAGAGAGCAGGTCAGATGGAAAATGAACTTCACTTTCAGAAGTGGGTGCTCCTATCACAAGTTCGCACATATCGGCCTGGAAGAGATAACATATACTTATAAGAAAGGATAACATGCTAAAAATACAAAGTGATAATTAATAGTAAGACATATTAACTTACATGTTGCTTTGTATATACGTCATGCACCCAGTCTCTGTCACCATCTCCTTTATCTATGCTTTTTGTCATTTCAAAGACCACCATCCTATTTGGCTCACGTCCTTCTTTTTTCTCCTATTAATATTAATCACATCAATAGTTAAAATTAAATATGAAATTATATGAAATAATCATACTAAATATCGAACATACATAAATATATTTTACTTGAGTGATGCTTTGACGACCCAACCGATGTGTTGGTTCGATCCCCTTTCCTCTATTAACTTTGTTCCTCTTTGACTCTTCCTAATAAAGAAATAAATAAAGTTCATCAAAATAATAAATTAAAATTTCATAGTAATTCCATACACATTGTCATGTATAAGAATGCGGTTACATGCACTAATGTATCAGTATGTATGAGCAAATGCATAGTTTAAAATATGCATTAATTTGTCTTTTAACCAAGAAAATAGCTTAGCTAAAGTAGAATAGATGTGTGATTTCAAAATATGCATATGCATAAAACTTTACTTTTAACGGTGCATAATATCAAAAAACTTTAGCTGAAACAAATTGTAAACAAATACTAGAATGCTATATACTAAAATAGCTAAAACTGCTGAAATTGAGGCTTGAAACTAAAGTAAGAAGTTGTAAAACCAAAATCAGATGGCTGAAAATGTCTACTAATATTTTTGAATCTTAATTTGTTAGCTATCATCACAAATGGGTCATAGTTCATTTGCATTCCCTTACAAATTAATGGGATTACTGGTTCCTAAGTTCTCGTCAGACTCCATTTGTGGGATTACTGGTTTCACGAGTATCTATGAGACGCCATCATCACAGTACATACAGTCGACTTTGGGTCTACAATAGATCCAAACCAGATTAACCAAATGTTTGATAATATTCAGAATATTTTAAATGTGATGGGAAGTGTTCAGACTAGATTGGACAACATAGAGAGTCAGATTGAATCCAGGTAATGGGATTTAAAATTAAATTAAATATCTTAATCTATAGTACATTACTTACACTTTTGTTATTGTAGGATTATTCGTAGGGTCAAAAAGAATGTTGTAGTCAACACCGATTATGAGAGTGATGACGACGACGATGATGATGAAGAACATGAAGAACAATGGGATGCCAAATCACTGAGGTCTGGTCGTCATGAAGTCGCCATCCATGCGAAGGATGAAGAGGCAATGCAAAGAGAAAGGAAGATGTAAATGGAGAGAAGAAAAGAGAAGGGGAAGATCTTACTTCGAAGGTGGAGGAAGTAGCAGGGAGAGAGAGAGAGAAGAAACCAAGTAATCTCATTAGTTATTATTATTTTCTTTCTTAAAACTTTATTTCGTTAATCCTTTTATTTTAGGAATGTTTATAGTAGTACTTGAACTCATTAGCATACTTTAAACTCAACAAATGTAGGTTATTGTTTGTATGCTTCATTGTGTATGTCGGTTGGATGTCTATTTCGATGTTGTGCTTCATATGTGCGATGTTCCATGTCCTTTCTGAACTGTGATCGAATTTTAATAGTTGAACATGCTTAACAAATCTGATGTATGTGGATGTTTATCTGAATATATGTCATATTCATGTAGACATATGAATCATGTGCCGAATGTCGAAAGGAAACTAGGGATCTGTTGGTTTCTACTAATTTTTTTCGTTGAAGCAGGATACTAGTAGACCCTTTCTTGCTTGCAATGCATCGATTTTTTATTTAACGGTTCCTTTCTACAACTACGGGACTATTGTGGTCGCACGCAGACACCACAATGTGACTAGGTTGTGATCATAATTAGATTTGTGGTCCCACACATGCGACTAAAGAGGTTGCTACGACAAGTGGTCGCATATAGGCATTACGAGCATATTACAGGCCATGCTGGTTCATGTCGGATTTTATGGCACATATCCATGACCCGTCGGTTTGACGGGCAGACTGGGTCGGTCGACCCATTCATGAAATTTCTTGGCCCAAGTCCGACCCGTGAACAAGCAGGTTGGGCGGGCCCTCGGCCCACTGGCGAGGTTTATTTGTTCTAATGTGGAGAGTAACACTCAAATCATTATGTCCGTCATCTAATATTTTAGATTAGACACAAGGTAGTGTATATAGAATTGAGCATTTTATCAAGCCGATATGACTCTAATATGTGATGGGAATGAATCAATCCGATAAGGATACAAATATACGTGCATTTATATTTTTATCCATTATAGATTAACTTAAACATACATGTTTGTGATGAAATACCGCAAATATACTAAATATATTCATTTCATAACAATTATATCAACAATGACGAATGAAACCATAATATTCTGCTACACATGATTATAAGTAAATCTAGAACTATATTGATATATTAATGGATATACAAGTGCGAATGTTAAAATCAATATAAAATGAATATGATAGCGGAGCATATACGAATATATCTATATTCAATTTCATATCTAGACCCAGCCCATAAAATTGGCTAGAACCTGATCATATTCTTTACATGTATCGTCACGTGCTAAAATCCCTCGGCTATTATCGAGGGTGACTGCTCGGATCCACCTGATCCTGTTGGCAACCATCTGAAACACTTTAGCCTAAGCTACTTGGAAGTAATCTCCACAACTTATAAACCACGCTCACACTTAATGAGCAGTAAGCGGTACATGCGAGACTATGTTTGAGGTATTACACCATTACATAAGTTTCTAGGATCTCATAGAACATAGGTTTGATCCCTACCCAATTTTTTTCTACTCGTTGAAGGATAAAAAAGAGGAAAGGGAGCCTACATCATGATGTAGGTAACTTGCTGATGAATCCACGATTCATCGCCTTTATTCTTTTATTTTAGCATCTTTTCCTTAGTCAAATACCTGTAAATACCACTAATTCCATAAAATTACCATTCTGCATGCATTTGTTAAAATTGCATTTTTAACACTTTTTGTACATAAATAAAAGAATAAAGAAGAAAATAAAAAAGAAAGAAAAAGAAAGGATGTGTTTATGCAATAAATACAGACTGACCCGAACCCCGAAAGAAGGTCAAGACTTGACCTGATCGACCAGGAATAAAGTAGGGGGAGATAGGGTCTTCTCTTAGAAAAACCAAAAATATCTTGTAAATATTTTTCATGTGTATTTGTACAAAACTTACATGATTTTATTTGTACATAATTTGACCTCAAATTAATTATTTTCGTAAACAAAAGTTGTAAATAAAAATGTGTTGTAAATAAGAAAAATAAGTGTAAAATAAAATATATTATATATTGCAAATAATCGTACCCAGAAAAAGCCGCAAAGTAACACTTGAAACGATAATTCCGGCTCCATACGATCTCATATTGAAATAAAATCATTTCCATCATACTCTAAATTAAATTATCTTTCAAATGGCTGTGGTTTCATAATTTTTGGAATTACGGTTGAAAAGTCGGTTTTCTAGGGTGTTTTTTGCAGTATAACCAATATTTGGTGTACATATTTATTAATATTTATCTTATAATGTATATAATTGTAAATATTATTTTCAATAAAAATAAAATAAATAAAATAAAAAAATCTTTTATAAAAATATTTCCTTATTTGTACCTATGTATATTGTATTATATGTGTATAATATATGTATACAACTAACTTCCTTAAATAAAAATCACCAAAAAAATTAATTATCTCACATTAATTAATTTAATTTATTTAATTATGAAATTCATATTTAATTAATTTATTGGATTTATTTGGATTTATTTGGTTTAATAACTTGCCTTGTATATATGATTTTATTCCACGCCATATATGGCCATCATTATGGTGGTTAATTGATTTTCTTTAAATAATTAATCTATTTAGTTTATTTATTCCGAATTTCATAATTAATTATTTATTTAATTTATTAATTTACTTATTTTATTAATTCACCCAATAAACACCTTCCTTATTTGTAGATATTTTCCACTTTTGATTTTTCTTCTCTTTTTAATGGGCTCCTCCCCTTTCATCCACGCTTGATCAATCTTTGGAGAGAGGAGCCCGATCTCCGAGAACTACTCGTCGTAAAAGGGTGCCCAGCCTCCGATCCGGTCGGTGACAGCGATTTGGTCACCGTCGAGGCCATCACGACGTGTCCGATCCCAAAGTGAGATCTGATTTTAATTCTCATCATTTTCGTAGGTAAACTGTAGTCATATTTTTTGCTTCCAATTCGTTAGTTATTAAATCTCTAAAAATCACAAAAACTTAACCATCACATTGATCCGCTTCCAAAATCGATTTTTCATCTCATCTCTCAATCCCTCCATTTCACATCTATCTTACGCAACCACATACCTCCAACCACGCACGGTGGTCGGAGACTCGGATCTCTCTCCCATATCACAAGATCCTCATCATTCACATCTTCTATTTTTGTGCATAAATAAAAAAATAAAACAAAAAAATATATTTGGTTGTTTGTCTCTAATCTTTGTTTTGTAGGAGAATCAAAATAAAAATTAAAAAAATCTTCTCCTTTGCACTTACAATTTAAATTTGCTATTTTATAAAACAATATATATATATATATTAACCTTTACGTGCAGGTCACAATATAAAATAAAAATAAAAAATTTCAAAAACAATTCTCGGAACAGGCGCAGGTCGTGATGATAAAGAACTATCACTATAATTTTTGCAACAACAGGCAACTCATTACCAAAGATGCTTTACTATAGACGCTTCTTTGCTACTTAAGACAAACACTTAATGTCACTAATGTGCTCATATAAAAAATATAAAATATTACACCATATGTCATTTCAAAACATGTTGTGTCAAACCTACCAATTATATATTTATTTCATAATAGATATGGCATGTCAATCATATATTTATTACATAATACGTACCACTTTCCAGCTAACAACATATCATTCATAGCATGCCATTCATATGACTACCATATAATTCACAATCACCTATAATTCCTTGTACATGTTACATAATCCATAACCATCTGCCATTTCATACTTGCTAAATAATAAACCTTTTAATTCAAACAAATAACATAAAAATGAAATGTATTTGACAAAGATCAAGTACTATTAGTTCTTAAATAAAAGTGAAGGTGCTGAAAAAAGTTCAAATAAAAGTGCATCATATCAAATTCTAATTACAAAAGAGTGAAATGTAATTAGAAAAGTACTGCGAAAAAAAGCCAAACAACCATAGCTAGTTATCATCTCTAGAGTCTGGTGGGGTAGAAGATTGACTCTGACTTGGAATCTTTGAAATGAGCATTGTCAACTTTCCTCCATTCGCTTGTTGCTCGTTCCTAATTCATCAATTTGTTCTTATTGTAGCTTTATTTTTTCGATGAGTTCATTATCGCTACCTCCTTGAGAAGATCCTTTACACTTGAACCAACTTGTAATAGTAACTCGATGTCCAACACAACGCACACGTCCAGGATGTTCACGTCCTATAACACGTACAAAAGCATCCTCTGGAGAGAGCAGGTCAGATGAAAAATGAACTTCACTTTCAGAAGTGGGTGTTCCCATCACAAGTTCGCACATATCGGCCTGGAAGAGATAACATATACTTATAAGAAAGGATAACATGCTAAAAATACAAAGTGATAATTAATAGTAAGACATATTAACTTACATATTGCTTTTTATATACGTCATGCACCCAGTCTCTGTCACCATCTCCTTTATCTATGTTTTTTGTCATTTCAAAGACCACCATCCTATTTGGCTCACGTTATTCTTTTTTCTCCTATTAATATTAATCACATCAATAGTTAAAAGTAAATATGAAATTACCTAAAATAATCATACTAAATATCGAACTTACATAAATATATTTTACTTGAGTGATGCTTTGACGACCCAACCGATGTGTTGGTTCGATCCCCTTTCCTCTATTAACTTTGTTCCTCTTTGACTCTTCCTATTAAAGAAATAAATAAAGTTCATCAAAATAATAAATTAAAATTTCATAGTAATTCCATACACATTGTCATGTATAAGAATGTGGTTACATGCACTAATGTATCAGTATGTATGAGCAAATGCATAATTTAAAATATGCATTAATTTGTCTTTTAACCAAGAAAATAGCTTAGCTAAAGTAGAATAGATGTGTGATTTCAAAATATGCATATGCATAAAACTTTGCTTTTAATGGTGCATAATATCAAAAAACTTTTGCTGAAACAAATTGTAAACAAATACTAGAATGCTATATACTAAAATAGCTAAAACTGCTGAAATTGAGGCTTGAAACTAAAGTAAGAAGTTGTAAAACCAAAATCAAATGGCTGAAAATGTCTACTAATTTTTTTGAATCTTAATTTGTTAGCTATCATCACAAATGGGTCATAGTTCATTTGCATTCCCTTACAAATTGATGGGATTACCGGTTCCTAAGTTCTCGTCAGACTCCATTTGTGGGACTACTGGTTTCACGAGTATCTATGAGACGCCATCATCACAGTACATACAGTCGACATTTGGGTCTACAATAGATCCATACCAGATTAACCAAATGTTTGATAATATTCAGAATATTTTAAATGTGATGGGAAGTGTTCAGACTAGATTGGACAACATAGAGAGTCAGATTGAATCCAGGTAATAGGATTTAAAATTAAATTAAAATTCTTAATCTATAGTACATTACTTACACTTTTGTTATTTTAGGATTACTTGTAGGGTCAAAAAGAATGTTGTAGTCAACACCGATTATGAGAGTGATGACGACGACGATGATGGAGTCGTCATCCATGCGAAGGATGAAGAGGCAATGCAAAGAGAATGGAATATGCAAATAGAGAGAAGAAAAGAGAAGGGGACGATCTTACTTCGAAGGTGGAGGAAGTAGCAGGGAGAGAGAGAGAAGAAACCAAGTAATCTTATTAGTTATTATTATTTTCTTTCTTAAAACTTTATTTCGTTAATCCTTTTATTTTAGGAATGTTTATAGTAGTACTTGAACTCATTAGCATACTTTAAACTCAATAAATATAGGTTATTGTTTGTATGCTTCATTGTGTATATCGGTTGGATGTCTATTTTGATGTTGTGCTTCATATGTGCGATGTTACATGTCCTTTCTTAACTGTGATCGAATTTTAATAGTTGAGCATGCTTAACAGATCTGATGTATGTGGATGTTTATCTGAATATATGTCTTATTCATGTAGACATATGAATCATGTGCCGAATGTCGAAAGGAAACTAGGGATCTGTTGGTTTCTACTAATATTTTTCGTTGAAGCAGGATACTAGTAGACCCTTTCTTGCTTGCAATGCATCGATTTTTTATTTAACGGTTCCTTTCTACAACTACAGGACTACTGTGGTCGCACGCAGACACCACAATGTGACTAGATTGTAATCATAATTAGATTTGTGGTCCCATACATGCGACTAAAGAGGTTGCTATGACAAGTGATCGCATATAGGCATTACGAGCATATTACAGGCCATGCTGGTTCATGTCGGATTTTATGGCGCATATTTTTTGACCCGTCGGTTTGACGGGCAGACTGGGTCGGTCGACCCATTCATGAAATTTCTTGGCCCAAGTCCGACCCATGAACAAGCAGGTTGGGCGGGCCCTCGGCCCACTGCCGAGGCTTATTTGTTCTAATGTGGAGAGTAACACTCAAATCATTATGTCTGTCATCTAATATTTTAGATGAGACGCAAGGTAGTGTATATAGGATTGAGCATTTGATCAAAGCCGATATGACTCTAATATGTGATGGGAATGAATCAATCCAATAAGGATACAAATATACGTGCATTTATATTTTTATCCATTATAGATTAACTTAAACATGCATGTTTGTGATGAAATACCGCAAATATACTAAATATATTCATTTCATAATAATTATATCAACAATGACGAATGAAATCATAATATTCTGCTACACGTGATTATAAGTAAATCTAGAACTATATTGATATATTAAATGGATATACATGTGCGAATGTTAAAATCAATATAAAATGAATATGATAGCGGAGCATATACGAACATATCTATCTCTAGACCCAACCCATAAAATTGGCTGGAACCTGATCATATTCTTTACATGTATCGTCACGTGCTAAAATCCCTCGGCTATTATCGAGGGTGACTGCTCAGATCCACCTGATCTTGTTGGCAACCATCTGAAACACTTTAGCCTAAGCTACTTGGAAGTAATCTCCGCAACTTATAATCCATGCTCACACTTAATGAGCAGTAAACGGTACATGCGAGACTATGTTTGAGGTATTACACCATTACATAGGTTTCTAGGATCTCATAGAACATAGGTTTGATCCCTATCCAATTTTTTTCTACTCGTTGAAGGATAAAAAAGAGGAAAGGGAGCCTACATTATGATGTAGGTAACTTGCTGATGAATCCACGATTCATTGCCTTTATTCTTTTATTTTAGCCTCTTTTCCTTAGTCAAATACCTGTAAATACCACTAATTCCATAAAATTACCATCTTGCATGCATTTGTTAAAATTGCATTTTTAATATTTTTTGTACATAAATAAAAGAATAAAGAAGAAAAGGAAAAGGAAAGAAAAAGAAAGGATGTGTTTATGCAATAAATACGTACTGACCCGAACCCCGAAAGAAGGTCAAGACTTGACCTGATCGACTAGGAATAAAGTAGGGGGAGATAGGGTCTTCTCTTAGAAAAACCAAAAATATCTTGTAAATATTTTTCATGTGTATTTGTATAAAACTTACATAATTTTATTTGTATATAATATTTGACCTCAAATTAATTATTTTTATAAACAAAAATTGTAAATAAAAATGTGTTGTAAATAAGAAAAATAAGTGTAAAATAAAATATTGTATATATTGCAAATAATCGTACCCAGAAAAAGCCGCAAAGTGACACTTGAAACAACAATTCCGGCTCCATACGAGCTCAAATTGAACCAAAATCACTTCCATCATACTCTAAATTAAATTATCTTTCAAATGGTTGTCGTTTCATAATTTTTGGAGTTACGGTTGAAAAGTCGATTTTCTGGGATGTTTTGTGCAGTTTAACCAATATTTGTTGTACATATTTATTAATATTTATCTTATATTGTATATAATTGTAAATATTATTTTCAATAAAAATAAAAAATAAAATAAAAAAATCTTTTATAAAAATATTTTCTTATTTGTGCCTATGTATATTGTATTATATGTGTATAATATATGTATACAATTAACTTCCTTAAATAAAATCACCAAAAAAATTAATTATCTCACTTTAATTAATTCAATTTATTTAATTACGAAATTCGTATTTAATTAATTTATTGGATTTATTTGAATTTATTTGGTTTAATAACTTGCCTTGTATATATGATTTTATTCCACACCATATATTGCCATCATTATGGTGGTTAATTGATTTTCATTAAATAATTATTCTATTTAGTTTATTTATTCTAAATTTCATAATTAGTTATTTAATTAATTTATTAATTTACTTATTTTATTAGTTCACCCAATAAACACCTTCCTTATTTGTAGATATTTTCCATTTTTGATTTTTCTTCTCTTTTTAATGGGCTCCTCCCCCTTTATCCACGCTTGATCAATCTTTGGAGAGAGGAGCCTGATCTTCGAGAACTAGTCGTCGTAGAAGGAGCCCAGCCTCCAATTCGATCGGTGACAACGATTCGGTCACCGTCGAGGCCATCACGGCGTGTCCGATCTCAAAGTTAGATCCGATTTTAATTCTCGTCATTTTCGTAGGTAAATTGTAGTCATAATTTTTGCTTCCATTTCGTTAGTTATTAAATCTCTAAAAATCACAAAAACTTAACCATCACATTGATCCGCTTCCAATTTTTCATCTTATCTCTCAATCCCTCCATTTCACATCTATCTCACGCAACCACACACCTCCGACCACGCACGGTGGTCGGAGACTCGGATCTCTCTCCCATATCACAAGATCCTCATCATTCACATCTTCTATTTTTGTGCATAAATAAAAAAATAAAACAAAAAAATATATTTATTTGTTTGTCTCTGATCTTGGTTTTGTAGGAGAATCAATTGCACTTACGGTTTAAATTTGTTGTTTTAAAATATATATATATATATATTAACCTTTACGTGCAGGTTACAATATAAAATAAAAATAAAAAATTTCAAAAAAAAATACTCGGAACAGGCGCAGGTCGTGATGATAAAGAACTATCACTATAATTTTTGCAACAACATGCAACTCATCACCAAAGATGCTTACTATAGACGCTTCATTGCTACTTAAGACAAACACTTAATGTCACTAATGTGCTCATATAAAAAATATAAAATATTACACCATATGTCATTTCAAAACATGTTGTGTCAAACCTACCAATTATATATTTATTTCATAATATATATGGCATGTCAATCATATTTTTTATTACATAATACGTACCACTTTCCAGCTAACAACATATCATTCATAGCATGCCATTCATATGACTACCATATAATTCACAATCACCTATAATTCCTTGTACATGTACATAATCCATAACCATCTGCCATTTCATACTTGCTAAATAATAAACCTTTTAATTCAAACAAATAACATAAAAATGAAATGTATTTCACAAAGATCAAGTACTATTAGTTCTTAAATAAAAGTGAAGGTGCTGAAAATCAAATAAAAGTGCATCATATCAAATTCTAATTACAAAAGAGTGAAATGTAATTAGAAAATTACTGCGAAAAAAAGCCAAGCAACCATAGCTAGTTATCATCTCTAGAGTCTGGTGGGGTAGAAGATTGACTCTGACTTGGAATCTTTGAAATGAGCATTGTCAACTTTCCTCCATTCGCTTGTTGCTCGTTCCTAATTCATCAATTTGTTCTTATTGTAGCTTTATTTTTTCGATGAGTTCAGTATCGCTACCTCCTTGAGAAGATCATTTACCCTTGAACCAACTTGCAATAGTAACTCGATGTCCAGCACAACGCACACGTCCAGGATGTTCACGTCCTATAACACGCACAAAAGCATCCTCTGGAGAGAGCAGGTCAGATGGAAAATGAACTTCACTTTCAGAAGTGGGTGTTCCTATCACAAGTTCGCACATACTGGCCTGGAAGAGATAACATATACTTATAAGAAAGGATAACATGCTAAAAATACAAAGTGATAATTAATAGTAAGACATATTAACTTACATGTTGCTTTTTATATACGTCATGCACCCAGTCTCTGTCACCATCTCCTTTATCTATGCTTTTTGTCATTTCAAATACCACCATCCTATTTGGCTCATGTCCTTCTTTTTTCTCCTATTAATATTAATCACATCGATAGTTAAAAGTAAATATGAAATTATCTGAAATAATCATACTAAATATCGAACTTACATAAATATATTTTACTTGAGTGATGCTTTGACGACCCAACCGATGTGTTGGTTCGATCCCCTTTCCTCTATTAACTTTGTTCCTCTTTGACTCTTCATGTTAAAGAAATAAATAAAGTTCATCAAAATAATAAATTAAAATTTCATAGTAATTCCATACACATTGTCATGTATAAGTGTGGTTACATGCACTAATGTATCAGTATGTATGAGTAAATGCATAATTTAAAGTATGCATTAATTTGTCTTTTAACCAAGAAAATAGCTTAGCTAAAGTAGAATAGATGTGTGATTTCAAAATATGCATATGCATAAAACTTTGCTTTTAGTGGTGCATAATATCAAAAAACTTTAGCTGAAACAAATTGTAAACAAATACTAGAATGCTATATACTAAAATAGCTAAAACTGCTGAAATAGAGGCTTGAAACTAAAGTAAGAAGTTGTAAAACCAAAATCAGATGGCTGAAAATGTCTACTAATATTTTTGAATCTTAATTTGTTAGCTATCATCACAAATGGGTCATAGTTCATTTGCATTCCCTTACATAATCAAGTGTATATGTTGATGCTGCAAATGAAGGGAAATATGAACAAATATGTTGGTGTATAATTAGCTTGGTCTTTGTCTTCATAGCTTTTAGAGATTCCAAGGTAACCAATAAATTTAGATGAAGCTTACACCTCTGTGCTTATAAGCACTTACATACTTAGAATCTTTTAAATCCTATATAACATGATTCCCATAGATATCATTGCAATGCCCACATACAAACAATTGCATCTTATCAAATTGCTGGTAGGAAGATATCCCCACATACACCGACAATAGATTATGGGACTATCAAATAATTTATAAATTTATTAGAAGAATGGTACAAATTAAATGAGAACATAAACAGTTACATGTTTCTACATCGGGAAAAATGAAACAAAATCATTTTTATATAAGGCACCATTTAGAATCTAACATTATATTATGCATCATACTTACATAAAATTTTCAAAGTATTAAGGAAAATAAGAAGTAGAATAGAGTAGTATATAAACAACATATATATATATTATATATACAATATTAACATCATGACATGTCAATTAAAAAAACAAGAAAACACTAGGTAATCCTTCCTTGACATACAATGACAACTTTCCTTTGAAGGAATTCTATATTATATTTATCAGTATGATATCAATTTACGAGATTTTTTGTAAATTGAAGATTTCAAATAGATTATTTGATAGGGTGTTCGATTAGTGAAGTCCGATACATTGCTATACCTGAGCATGAGGAGTAGTCCAGTAGTCAACCAAAGCCCGCCACTCATTACGATCAATATCCTCTGGTACATTAGCTTGAACAACTGACAACTCCTTTCCAATAAAATACTGTTACATTTAAACAAACATTTCAGCTAAAAAGGTAGAATATAATAATAATGACTCAAATTTAATAGTTAAGCTTTTACCTTTCTCTTGAGATACTTCGTGTATGTACGGAACAAATCACCAGCATGGCTTATAATATCATTATCATTTTTCTCCTAAGAGAATGCAGCCTGAAAAAATATTGAAAATATCTTATCCAATTTGATCTAAAATTTAGTTGTAAAATATTCCAAACATATTGTCAACTCTCGAAGTATCCATTGTTTTACATCATTAGGAACCTTCCTCCAGTTAACAATCGAAATTGGTACATGGGATCTCAAAACAACCCCTAAAAAACTGGCAAATCATTGATGATTTGCCCCTACAGCATCCCCATTCTTAATAGCCACATAAATATTCTCCCCAGGAGCGAAATGCTCTAAAGCAACACACCGTGAACGGCCTCAACGCTTAACTGTAGCATAAATAAATGATAAAAACATATAAGAATCAAAGATGCCGTAAAATAAAATGCATTAACCATAATTTTATTAAGAAACCAGATATATAAGAAGAATCTTGATTTTCAGTCATATCAGGAACCACTACTTCAGCAATAGGTGCATCTCTAGCCTCCGCTGCATAAGCAGACTCTGGGGTACGACGTCTCTGTCGTGTAATCGACATCTAAATCATAACATAAAAAACTTTAATGACAACATTAAATAATTTTAAATCATTTAAGTATATAAAATCATACCATTAATCATTTACTTCAATATAATCGGAACCTTGAATAACGACAACATCATTATCCACCACATAAGATGTACTTCTAATATCATCATGTTGACAAGCCTCACTATCCTCATCACTTTCTATATCAGGAATATTAAAGTAATCTCTAGGCATTGTTCTAACCGGTATAATCCAATCTTTCATTTCATTATCTTGAACATAAAATACTTGTTCCACTTGAGAAGCCAGTGCAAATGGTTCATTTGAATTTAATCGAGCATTCTTATTCAAGCTTATAAGACACTTGTCAATAATACGAAATCCGCTTCTTTTAAATACATCAAACCAGTTACATTTGAACAAAACAACTGAATGATTAGGCCCAAAGGATACTTCAACGATATCAAAAATTTCACCAAAAAACCCACCACATTCCATTGTTTCTTCTCCCTTATCGAATACCCTTGATAATTGGGTGCTTTTGCATTCATCTAATGACTTCTTTCGAAATCGAAATCCATTAACTATGTAACCATTGTGAGATATAGCAAAGATATTCGGCCTCTATGATAATAGATCTATCTCAGAAGATCATCTTTCATCTTTTGTTGTCTTCAATTGCTGTACATATTACCTAAACTAATGTAAGAAATTGACATCTGTTTTTATCACATGAGTTGCTTTCTTATATTCTGTGATGTAAGTGTCAATCACTTCTACCTGCATTAATATATAAAGGTGTGATAAATCCCTCTCTTCATCGGTAAGAATTCTTCGGATACTTCTATTCAATGGTCTACCAATTGTTGAGAACATTGATAAGCAACCGATAATTTCATTAATTTCACCACCATAGTCTCTGAGAATCGGATCAAGACGATTATCTGTTCCATCCATATACATTGCACAAAAGTTGACACACTCTTCCCATAAGTATCCCTCTACAATAGAACCCTCTGGATGAGCTTTATTAAAAATATTATCTTTCAATTTCTTCAAATACCTTCAATAGGATACACCCATCTATATTGTACTGGACCTGCAATCATTGCTTTAGTTGCTAAATGGATGGTAAGATGGACCATAACATCAAAGAAAGATGGAGGAAAGATTTGCTCCATTTTACATAGTGTAATGGCAATATTATGCTCCCATCTTGTTAATTCTACTTGGTTAATAGATTTTTCACATACACATTTAAAGTATCTACTCATCTTCATTATTGAATCATTGCATCTTTAGTTAAAATTCCATGTAAGGCTAAAGGAAGCAACACTTGCATGTAGATATGACAATCATGACTCTTTAAATCTATTATCTTCTTCTCTATCTCATTAACACATGATGATAAACGAGAGGAAAAACCATCAGGAACCTTGACACTCTTCAAGAAGGTAAGGACTTTTTGTAGTTCATTAGAATTTAAAGTATAAATTGCATCAGACATGCATTTTCTTCCACTTGGTAACTGTACTACATGAAGTTCATTCCTCACTCCCAATTGATGGAGATCCAATCTTGATTTAACTGTGTCCTTTGGATTTCCAGTCAAATTTAGGATACCAAGAATGTTTTCCAACGCATTCTTTTCAATATGCATCACATCAAGACAATGTCGAATCTTAAGATCTTTCCAATAAAGTAAATATCGAAAGAAAATGCTTTCTTTTCTCCAACCATAATGATCACTCATTGTCTTTATAGTCTTCTTGACTTCATTTTTAAAAGGTTTTCCAAACCTTATGTTTCCAAGTTTATGTTGTGCTTCCCAAGATTCTAAAGCAGATTTTATGTTAACATTGTTTAAACCACATTGAGTGCCATCAAATTTATTGTTGAATATTTTCTTTCGCCACCTATGTTGTATTGGATGAAAACGACGATGTCCAAAGTAGCAAAATTTCCCGCTTTCTTTCAACCATGTACTATATGTATCATCCATGCAAATAGGACAAGCTACCCTTCCTTTTGTACTCCAACCAGATAAATTCGCATATGCAGGAAAATCATTAATAGTCCACAACAAGGCTGCACGCATAATGAACTTCTCATTCTTTGATGCATCAAATGTCGCAACTCCAAAAGTCCACAATAACATTAACTCCTTAAGTAATGGTTGAAGATAAACATCTATGGCATTGCCTGGTGATGTTGGTCCCGGAATGAGTAATGCAAGCATCATAAATGACGATCTCATACAGAACCATGGTGGTAAATTATATATTACAAGCATCACTGGCCATATTGTAGGATTAACATTCATATTATCGATGGATTGAAACCATCACTTGACAAGCCAAGACGAACATTTCGAGGATCAGAAGAAAACGTTGGATGTTTGATATCAAATGTTATCCATTCTTCGCTATCTGCAGGATGACACATTATTCCACTCGAATATATCTCTGACCATCGTCATGCCATCTCATTAGTTTGGATATTTTGTTTGAAGCGAATAACCGTTGTAATCTAGGCATCAACGGAAAATAACGAAGTGACTTTGTTGGACAATTTTTCTTCTTCATGGCATCCAACTTAAATCTTGATGACCCGCACTCTGGGCAAGTGTCTAGATTCTCATTTTCTTTCCAAAAGAGAATACAATCATTCAGACATGCATCTATTTTGTTACACTTTAAGCCCAACGAGCGAATGATTTTTTTTGCAGCTCTCCAATCTTTTGGAAACTTATCTGAACATTCTAAAAACTCTTCCAGAAATGTAAGGATATCCGACATCATTTTAGATGTTGCCTGATTAGTAACCTTCACTTTAGATAACTTCAGAAAGAAATTCAAGCGTGACATTTTACTAACACCAGGATATATCGGCTTCTCGGCTTCCTTCAATTCTGTAAACTGATCATTGTAGGTAAAATGAGATCCTTCAATATTCTCTGAAGTAGCAGAGTTTTGAACAACCCCTGCATCATTTAAAAGCACTTCCAAATCATTATCAAGTTGCATATCATTGCATTGGAGCTCCACAAACCGATTGGACGTCTCTCCTATTTCCTCTCCATGAGCTGTCTAAACTATATAATTAAGCCAAAATCCATTACGTATAAAATGTTCAAGATTAATTTCTCGCTCATATGACCATCCATTCTTACACTTTTTGCATGGACAATAAATCCTAGACTTGTCAGATCCAACTCTGTATGATATACGATCATTTCCATATGCCCAATCTAAAAAAATTATTATCCCATCCTTGTACCTTTTATAGTTTGTCCCACGTACATGCATCCATGTTTTATCCATTACAAATTCTGCATTGCATAAATAAGAATGTAAGAATACTGGTAATTTTAGCTAGTATATTACCCATAACCCTAAAGTTTTGAGCTTTTATTTGTCTTTTATAATTATAGAACCAAGATGAGTAGATGTAACTAACGAAGATGAGAAAGAAATATATTCATAAAAAAATGGACCTTGTCAAGATTTGAAACTTAATTGCTTCTGATCAAGATATGAACAACTTATTAAACTGAATGCCTTAGTGAACTCGATGGTGTAAATAAAGTAAATACAAAAAATCCATGACTACAAGAGAGAGTTTATGTGTATGCATGTATGTATTCAACCAAGTAATAATGTATTTTACAAATTCTAAATGCATCTACATAAAAAAACACACGAGTTATACTTGAGATGTACAAACTCCATTCCTAATCTGTACAAACTGTAACTCAAAATATTATATATAGATGACACCTTCTAAGACCTCATCACCTTAAAAGTCTTCTTTTTCTTCCATGTACATATAATTGGTTCTATATAATACTTTTATAGGCTTGATATTCTTTCTCTTCATATGAATTATACATAATACTTAGTTTTTGATAATCTAATTACAGGACTTGGAATTTTGAGGACTCTAATTACAGAGGAAACTGCAGTTGATCTAATTTATGTCTGTATTTCATACAAAACAAAATGTTATGGTCAAGTACATTAATGAAAATAACATATATTCCTTAATATAGAAAATCATTTTAATTAGGAAAAAGAAACATTGGAATCACACTGTAAGCACCTGCAATTTCGATTACACAAGAATATTCATTTATATAACAATAAAGAACATCTATAAATTGATAAGATCCATACCCACAAATAAGCATCCCACCATCTCCAGGCAAGGACTGTCTCAATTTTAAACAATGGACTAACAAAACAAATGCTATTAGCCTCCGCCTTGATAACCCTGACCTTGATTTCAGGCTGAGTGAGGGTACAGAGTGTGTGTGCACATCCTAAGGCAGAGCCAAAATCCCCACCTTCCATATCACGTACCCCGATCTGAGAAAATATCACATGCTGAATTATGGGTTCAACTGACCAGCGCCAAGTAGCCTCTGCCTGCTTCGGTAGGTAGATAGGGGTGAAATTGCGGTGCACCGTGACAAGTTGCTAGTAGCCTATGCCTGCTCTGGCAAGTAGATAGGGGCGAAGTTAAAGCCTTGTCAGCCTCCGCCTACTTCGGTAGGTAGAAAGGGGCAGGTTCTTGAACTCTCGGCTAGGGATAGGAGTGAAGAAAGGAAGGGCATTGGTATCTTAGACGACAGGTTAAACATGGGAGATGCATCCGGCTTTGAGCCGACTTCCCTAAAGGTCGCGTAATCATTGATATTTGTCTAAAAAATCACACTTAAAATCAACCAGATTAATCGGACTCGGTTTCGGATCCTTCACCGTGTTGAGTTTGAATCTAGGGTTTGTGATTCACTTGCTTGCTTCAGGTAGGAGTAAAATCCTATCTCTACACACTTATACTCCCGACTCTTCCTCTTGCCATCAAAGATGACTGACTGGGGGGACATCTACTCCAGCTTCACAAATCTCTCATTGAACCCCTCACGAAGTTCGTCTTCATCGGCCCAAGCGCAACTTGGGCCAACCCGAGCTCATGACCCTCTTGAGTTCAGGATCCACCACTCTCAGGATGGTTACCCTCAAACCATTCCTTTTCTCTCCTCTCATCTCATTGAGGAAAACCATCGCCTCGGTGAGAATGTCTTCATTACTACGCCCTCTAACCTAGACCACATTCTTTACCCATGTAAAGAGGATGAACCAGAAACCAAGATGCCTCCTAAGAGACCCCCTGAAGAAGAGGAACCAAGATATGATCCTATACACCAAGTCTTTGCCCGATTGGCTAGAGCCGAGCAGCTGAATGCAGAACTTATGGCTAGAATGGGACAAGTGATTGAGGCAGGTGGAATTGACCGAGCGATGGTAGATGCCTACAACCCAACTGAGAATGAGATACATAGTTGGCTTGTACCTGAGGTACCCCCAGAAGCGTTCGAGCTGAAGCCCTATTTTCTTAGTCTGCTACCGAAGTTTAATGGAAACACCACCGAAGAACCATATGCTTTCCTGAGAGACTTCGAGATGGTATGCAATAACCTTAGTCACCCTACCCCGTTTGCCTTAGGAGATAAGGCTGCTCATTGGCTGAAGAATCTCGGGGTTAGATGTACGACCCGGATGCAATTCAAAGATTTATTCTTGAAGAAGTTCTACCCAGTCAGTAGGACTAACCAGATGAGGACAAAGATCGCTAGCTTTTCCCAGGGTCCCCAAGAACCATTCCATGAAGCCTGTGATAGATTCAATGATTTGACATAAAAATTCCCATGTCATGGCATTACCAAGGCGATCTTAGTCCAGACTTTGAATAGTGGCATGACCCCTGAAATGCAGGGGTTAGTGAGTGTATCCTGTGGAGGAAGCTATCTAAATAAGAATGAAGATGTCGTATGGAAGATTCTGGAGCAGATGGTGGAAACAGGCAGATCTCAGGCCACCCGGGCCTACCAGTTGTCTTCCTCAAGCCTATCTAATGAGACAACTAGGAGGACTGTAGCGGATCTGACAGATGACCTAATACCTAGCATGGGGATGATAGCTGATAAGCTCACATGGTAGAACAGATCCACAAGAAGGTCACTGACCTTGAGATGATTTCATGGTTGCCGAAACAAGTGGAGGAATTGACTGAGAAGGTAGCCAAGATACGACTACCTTCCCCTTCTGCACCATTTGTACATGTACATCGAATTCATCTTGTACAGGAGCAAGTACAGGGGCCTCAGAGCAGCTGGGTTGAGGAGCAGCAGTACACTCAACAGGAGCAGCACGCAACCCCACAGGTTGAGTCAGTCTACAAGGAGCCTCCGCAGGTGTTCGAGATCAACGGTCTATGGTACATACATGACCCTGTCGGCAGACAATCGGGGATAGGGAACAGTCAGCCACACCGACCTTCCTTATCTTACCAGGAAACCAGCTCCGTCCCCGCACTACGCTTTGTACATTCACGGTCAGGACAATGATACCAACCTCAGCAGCAACATAAGCAACACACATTCCATTCGGGCCAGCAGGGCCCTCCACCACCTTACATAGACCGACTTAAGTCAGATGCGAGACATTACCATTGGGAGGATCCGATCCTTTTCTTTGAAGGACCGGATTGTGTCTGGAGGAGGTGTATTCCTCAGGAGGAATATCAGAGTGTCATCACTTTTTGCCATAGTCTGGAGGCAGGAGGACACCACTCCAGGAAGAGGACCGCATGGAAGTTACTACAATGTGGCTTATACTGGGCAACTCTGTTTCACGATGCGCTCACCTTTGCGAAGTCCTGCCCAGTATGCCAGTGAATGGGAGGCACTGTTGGTTCCAAGGATGAGATGCCAATGCAGCATGTCATCATTTGTGATGTTTTTGACGCCTGGGGCATCGACTTCATGGGCCCATTCCCAGATAGCCATGGTTTCAAATATATCCTTCTTGCGGTGGATTATCTGTCAAGGTAGACAGAGGCTATCCCGACCCGAGTCGCGGACAGCAAGACCATCTGTAAATTTGTCAGAGATCATATCATCTCTAGGTTCGGGATCCCCAAGTGTTGATATCTGATGGGGGTAGCCATTTTGTAAACAGAGATGTGAAGAAACTCTTAAAGGATTACGACATCGAACACCGTGTCGCTAGTCCTTACCACCCACAAACCAATGGCATGGCAGAGGTGTCGAATAGGGAGGTTAAGACCATATTGTAGAAGCTTGTCCGCCCAGATAGGAAGGACTGGTCTCAGATCTTGGATCAGGTCCTTTGAGCTTATAGGATGGCTTACAAGACACCATTAGGAACCTCCCCATTCAGAATGGTGTTTGGGAAGTCGTGCCATTTGCTCGCAGAGTTAGTGCATAAATCTGAATGGGCAATCAAGAAGGTCAATTGGAACACACACCTAGGGCAGAAACATAGAGAAATGGATCTGAATGAACTTGTGGAGATCAGAAACCGAGCATATGACAATAGTTTGGTGTACAAGGACAAGGTAAAGCGTTAGCACGATAGATTTATCAGACGAAAGACCTTTGTTCCTGGACAGAAGGTATGGTTGTTCAATGCTAGGCAGAAAGTTTTCCAAGGGAAGCTTAAATCCAAGTGGACGGGTCCGTTCATAGTCCATGCTGTGCATGACAGTGGATGTGTAGAGATCTCAGATCTTACAAATGGAGCACAGACATCCCTAGTTAATGGAAAACTGCTGAAGCACTTTGTCGAACCGAATGAAAAGTTAGTCCGTGTTGAGGAGATTGTTTTCATGTGTGAGGAAGACTCAGGTGACACACATAGAACCGTGCATGAAGCCTTGCAACATTAAGCTCCTGCCATCAGCAGCATCGAAAAGATTCAGATCTTGATCCTTGTATATACTAACCCTTCCTGTATATATTTTCTTTCCGTCCCTCCCCAGTGACCCCAATCGCTTGCCCCGGATCCATATCTTTTCATTTTATGACTACACTTAGGATGACCATATCCTAAGTATAGGGGGAAGAGTGATCCGAGTCTCTTAACCATTCGATGTACATCCTCACGCTCTAATCGGTTCTCACGTCCACTCCTAACTTATACTTAGGCTGACCTGAGCCTAAGTATGGGGGGGTCGATGCCCGCCATGTATATAATCATCCATTTCCCCTCTTGACCTCATCCGCCCCATTTTTGTTCCTTCTTCTACACTTAGGCTGCCAGAGCATAAGTATAGGGGGTGGGACGACCTCTATACATTTTTGCTATTTTAACTCTCCTACGCTTAGCACGAGCTATGTCTTTGTCCTCGCTTTTCGTGCTCTGAGGGCATAGCACACGCTAAGTATAGGGGGTCGACATGTATATATTACATATAAACTTTACCCATAGCTCGTACTTTCATGTATTTTCACGTAGTTTTGTATATATTATGCAATAATTACGGGTGGGTAAAAATTGAAGAAAAAATAATATATTGTATAATATGTATAATACTTGTATAAAAAGTTGTAAAATTCTTGTAAACTACATGTATACGTAAAATTTGTTGTATACCAGAAATTTAAAAAAAAATATTAAATTAAAAAAAGAAGAAGAAGAAGAAGGAAAAAAAGGCTTCTTATTTACTCTTGCATATAATCCTTGCATTCAAAAGAAAAAAAGTGTCTTGCATGTCATTCATCTACATACCATGTCATCTGCACCTCATCTACATATCTGGCATATGCAATGTGAAAAGTTAGTGGGTTCTGAACCAAGCTATGAATAGAAGTCGATGATGGATTTGATTTGACCTTAATCTATCAAATTTCAAAGGAACCTTATAGGAACTGGAGTTAAGATTTCTCACGTCAAGTGACTTAATTCTTTGAGTCTGCAAGTCTATATTCACATGTCGTCTTGATTAGTCAAAATAGAATATCTCGTACACATGCATGATTCTTTTAGATAGTGACCTAACTTGGACAAGCACCATGCACATAGCTCTTCATTGATGAGATGGTGAGGAGGTAGAATCCTTTAGCTTGGAGTAGCACACAGGTGGAAACATCCGTCATCCTCTAGGGAGGGTAGTGCATCTCAACCTAGTCTGGTGGTGTTGACATGTAAGGACGGGATGTTGTGGGTTGCAATAATGCTTCAAAAGAGAGATAGTCTATTGGCTCAAGAGGAAAAACTCCTTATGTACATGCTGCACCTTGTATATAGTTCAAAAAAAAGGAAAGAAAAGAAAGAGAAGTCCAAAAAAATGGACAGGACGGATTGAAAATGAAATACCTGTCGGAGTATGTATATTTGCAAGAAGCCTGCAACTGGATGACTTGGATACACTGGTCAAGCATCCTAGTATAGGTAGCTACACTGGCTACCATCCATTCTTCTCTCTACCCCCTCCTCTTGAGATGGCCGCACTTGAACTTAAAAGGGAATACCCCGCTCCTCGAGGAAAGAGTTACTAGATCGGGGATCTAGAGTTACCTTGTTAGAGGAGGTTGGTTCTTTGCCATTTCTGATGTAGAGAGCTATATTTCACTTACACAGTACAAGTAAGATTCGTAGTAATCAGAAATTTGCGTATGAGGATTTGTTCTGACCTGACTGTTGAGGCATCTTGAATAGAAGACTTGTGGAACTTAAAGTCTGTTAGGTCTTAAATTCAGATCCCAATAAGGTTCCGCCACACAATTAATCCAAAGGTCGAGTCAATCTCCATTTTCACCTTTTGTTCATGACCTTGGTATGGAACCCAATTTCATTTCACTTTTGCATTTCATTTTAGTTGCTCGGGGACGAGCAAGGTTTAAGTATAGAGGCTTGATGAATATGTGATTCATCACTCTAAAAGTTTAAAATAGAGCTTTGTTCCCGAGTAATTAGATGCATTTCATCACCTATATTGCATAATTAACATTCATGCATGCATAACTAATATCTGCATTTTAGTATTCATATCTGCATTAAATAAGAAGCCCATGATCACTTGTAAAAATCACATGTAAATACCATATTTGTAAATATTTTATACTAACTCCAAAATCAATAAAATCAACTCTATTGTGTATATAAAAAATATTAAAAAAATACTGACTTGTAAAATTGACCAATAAAACCCAAATCCAAGTTTGAGAATAAGAACCTTAAAATGTGTATATCTCTCTCATATAGTGTTTGATTTAGGTATACTCACTTTTAATGTAATATAAATTAAAAAACCTTCAAAACAAGACCAATTTCATTAAAATCGGAGATCGTATGCAAAACTTGGATTTTGGGCTCCTATTGTATATTGTACATATTGACATTTTCACCCTTGTATTCTAACACTTCATTTGACCTCGTTTCCGTTTTGGTCAACATGAAACTTGTAGATCTCATCGAGATCTACAACTTTCATGTTTTGAGTTTTTCCAAATTCAACAATCTTCTCCCTCTTATTTGACTTTCTTTGTCGCAATAATCTGATTGGGCCACGTGGCACCATCTGGTTGCGCCACACGACCCAGTCCCTTGCATGCCACCCGCCCGCATTCTCCACCGTCGGATCGCCTCCTTCCTCTTCAGATCTCCACCGTTCTTCCTATATCCATTCCCAGCCACCCGATCAACGTCCAGATCAAATCTGGACCGCTCACCAACGTCTAAACCTTCTCTCGCCACGTGCCTAACTCCCTCACAATCCGATCATCTTTCCCTCATTACATCTTAGCCGTTCTTACCTGCTTAAAGACTCTACCCTTCGATCATACCCCAGAACTCATCATCATCGTTCGCCTGCGCCAAGCCATCAACGCGACAAGTTGCGCCTTCCTAGACCACCCGATCACGCCGCTATCAATCTAATCCAGGCCTTTCACTAGCGCTCCTCTCTTGGCCGTTGGATCTTGCGATCCAACGGGCAAGACCACTTCGTCTACCCTTAACTCCCTCGCCCACGTCGCCCCACTTCGCAAAATCAGCCACACCCTTTCTATTTTGTCGACCATATCGTCCACCATCTCCACCTCCTGACGAGCCCATGTCCAAGACATGACGTCCACCATCCTCGCTGGAGTCCAGACCCTCCATAACTTCCTCCGTGTCACTCCACAATTCCCACACAAACCACTTCCACCATCATCGGATCACCACCTTCCCTCTTTAAATACTCCATCTTCGCCCCATTTCACTGGCATCCGCCCTTGCACAAGAGTCCCTCGAGCTCGACTCCTCCATTCTGTGAAAGAGATTTAGCCTGAAAACGAGCGACGACAGAGGATCTTCTCTGGAGAGATCCATGGCAAACATTCGCCGTGCAACAGCTTTAGCTTCAAGCTGCTCGAGCTCGGGCACCTGTCGGCCCTAGAGCGACGACCGACAGCTCCAATCAGAGCCCCAACTCCCAGCTGGACTTCTTCATCTTCTTCTCCGATCCTCCCCTTATTCCCCTTCGATCTTCTCCGAATTTCTCCAACTTCTTCGCCCAATCTCACCATCAACCGACCATCAATCGAGCTTCGCATCGAAGCTACCATCTCCGCGTATCTCTCCGTCCATCTCCACGACCCATCGAGCACCCCTGTCCACTGCTCCTCCGATCACGGCGGAGGAGCACGACGACCATTCACCCACTCCGCTCCGCAAGGCCTCAAACCATTCGCCTAATTCACGAGACTACACACACCACGATTTGACGGGTCATTAACATTGCAGGTACCTCCTTCGTCACTGGTCGGACTAGTCGCCGGAGCTCCTTCGAGCTGTTGCGTCTCCGGCATCCAGGAAACCATCGAGACTTCCAGGACGTCCAACATCTTCCCCGGACCTCCAGCTTCATCGACGTTCGTTCAGGAGGGTCTGGGGAGGTCCATTGGGTCAGAGCTAGGGAGGCGGAGCTACAACGCCCTCACCGGAGATCTGAAGTAGCCGCCACTGCTGCATCGGCAGAGGAAGAACTCAAGATACAACTGTCGTTGGACTCTTCCCCCCGATGATCATCCAACGACCATCATCCATCCACATATCCCCCAACAAACGTTCAGTTACCGTCCGGACATCTTGATCGGACGACCCACGACGCACCACGTCTCCCTCTTCTAGGGGTTACAACCACCGTCGGATCTTTGAGATCTGACGGACCACAGGAGTCCATGTAGCCGATGCGAGCCTCTTTCCCGCCCCTTAGGCTCGAAGCACCCGAGCCTCTAGCCTAAGTAACCCAGCACTCCACTATTAGGCTCGGGTCACCCGAGCCACATCCGAGCCTGCTTCGAGCACCCGAACCTCCAGCGCCTTCCGAGCCATCGTCCGACCCTCGCACCTCACATGTCTCTATCACGTGATGTATGGGCAAATTGCATCCGGGCCCCTGCTAGTTTTGGAAATTGCATTTCAGTCCCCACCAGCAACATAACGTGAGGTGCACGTGTCTCCTGTAGAAATTGCACTTATACACTCATCGTTATATGTAATTGCATTTTAGTCCATGTATTGTTTTAATCAATTTTGTTCTGTTTGCATTTATACATGTGTGTTTGCACGTTTATTTAACCACTTATTTAGCATCATTTATTAATTCTAAAAATTGCATATTGTAGAGAAACTTGTGCTCTATTATTGTGAAGGCTTGTTACATTTTTGTGAGCTTCGAAGAATTTAATATAATTCTTTTTTGTAGAAAATTGCATATTTTGCCCACTGTGTACCTTTAATTGCTTATTAAATTGGTTATTATTCTAAAAATCACCAAAAAAATCACAATAGGTCTAATTTAGGTAGTTCTACATTATATCCAAAAATCACATCATTTGCGTGCATAACGAGGCCTTAATAAATTAATTAGTATTTTGCTTAATTGATTTTTAATAGGTTCAAAATTCATCATTTTTGAGGTCTAATAATTTTCCTAGATTCATCTCACATAGAAGTATCTTGATTAATTTATGTATCTGAAAATGATTTGATTTGGTATTTATTAAAATTGATTTTGCAAAATTCACTCTTCCTTCATCTTTAATTCATAGTTAATTCATATAAAGTCGAAAAATTCCAAAAAAATGCAGTAGCTTAATCCCATTGATTTTACATTCTGGCCAAGTTTCATAATTTCTGGACTTAATTTGACTATACTTTACATTTTAACCTTCCAAATTGGTCCAGATTGCATCACATTTTCTTTATTACATAAAAAATACCCCAAAAAAATATTCTCTTGAAAACCTAACATCGAAATTGACTTCGAATTAATCTAAAGAAAAAGTTGCCTCCCTGAGTTCGATCTTGGGCTTGCCCAAGTAAAATAAAAAATTGCCGCTTGCGTTTAATTGACATATTAATCAAAGTGATTTTGATAAGTCCGATTTTACCGGACTACAACGAACATCATTAGAATTTAATCGTTAATTCGATTTAATTAAGTAGGGTAATCTGTGTCTTTTCACCTAACATACTTCTATTAGCGTGAAAGAATTCTATTAATTTGGCTAAGTGAAGCGATGTACACAAATCTCATGAATTATGTGTCCTACCTATGGATCAAGCACATGATATATGAAATGAGGTGATCTCGAAGAGTTGCGTGCCTAACCCTAGGTTCAAACACTCAAGTGGAGTCCCACTCGGATTGGGGTGAAACATGATCCACACAACACAAGCAGAAGTTCATGTCCAACTTATACATGTGAGTCCTCAAACAAGGATTGCTAGAAATGCAATTATACAAATATATACAAAACAACAATGGAATGGTTTGCTAGTTAAAATCCTCAAATTCTCATGAGTTTCTTTTGTGTCTCCTCGTAGCGGGTGCTCCCAACTCCACACCTCCATGTAGATCGAGCGTCATCCATCTTCACAGGCCATGCCACAAAGGAAGAACAATAGAAAACTGTCAAGAAAATTAATCAACAAATGATGCAATAACAAACATAACAAGAAGACCAAATTTTTTGAAAATAATCAACTCAAAAATAAGATAATAAAGTCCAAAAAATAAATAAGGATGAGTCATGTACTCGACAACGATGCCATCTGATGAAGCGAAAATTTGTCTCTTTAATAATCGATAATTGTAGTATAGAAGAAAGATTTCAATTCAACAAAAAACACAATCTTTGAATGTTGTAGAGTATTTAACTTGACAAGTCTACTAAGGACAAACACAGAGACACGAGCCTCCTCGTCTATTTATCGAAAATTAAAGATTAAATTTGAGTGAATAAATTCATTGGTATAGGTCTTCCAAATGCAGACACAATACACATATCACAAAATGAACATATAATATGCATAAATTGAATGAAACAAATCATGAAAGACACATGCATGCTATGAATAAGATGTGAACTGATTATACAAGATCATTAAACACAAAGAAAGCAACTACATTTGTTATTTATTTTCTATGTAAAATGAAATACAAAATGAAAGCGAATATGATGCAAGGAATGATGAGCAATATGCATTTTGTTTGTTTTTTTAGCAAAATAAAATGATGCAAAATGATACGATGCTGCAGATACTAATAAGCCCTAGAAATAGTTCAATCATTGAGCAATGAAAAGAGATTCGATTCCACTATTAAAAGAAGCAGCAAATATCCATTAATCGCATTCACATGAGGAGCAAATGATACAATGAACATATGGAAATTAGGAAATTAAATTCTACATCAAATTAGAGAAATAAACCTACCATTATGAAGAGCTTGAAATTAGCAAAATAATGAAATTGAAATCAATTGAATTGGATTTCATATGCTCAAGGTATTCAATAATGAGTGTAAGGGCATAAATGCAATGAAAAGTATATAAATAAAAATATAATTATGCATAATATCCCCCTTGAGGGGTGTTTATGCAATAAGGGAAAGTAGATGGAGGTCCTCTACAATTTACCCAAGCATTGCACGTGAGGAACGTGCTCTTGGGCAGGACCTTATTACGAATATAGAATCCTTGCGAGGCTGGGATACAAATAGCCCAGCCCGCACGAGCGTTGCATGCGTGTGGGCCAGGCTCAGGAGGAGGGCTTGGTTCGGATAGAGGTGTGGGATACGTGGTGTGACATGCTACTTCTGAAGGTCGGCTCAGTCCCACCGAGTGTGTAGATATGGCGAGGTGACATGGACTCATCTGGGTTATTGGATGGCCATCGAGGGGGCACCATCCAACGATATCCGCTCTTTCTAGCTTGTTGCTCTGTCGCGAAGTTGGTGGCAGTGATGGATCTCTGGCAAGGCGCCAATTCCTCCTTCATGCTCCTCTGAGACGCTTGAAGCTCGGAGAAGCTCCCTAGACATCAAGCGAAGAAGTTAGTGGAGAGTAGCAGAGTTGGAGGGGGAAGGCGAGTGCTGGCAATGGAACCTCGTTGACGCACATGTTCTAGAATGGACCCTAGCCGACACTTCCGACCATGGAGAGCATTGGACCTATGACGGTTAGAGAGAATAGCCGAGGCATGTATTGTGAGTGGAGTGAGGTGGAGCGGATGGCAGTAGGGCGAAGAAGGCGTCGGCCCTGCATGGGTTCACCTCCGGCTCCACCAGAGGTGAAAGCTTGGGGTGGTGGAGGTTATGGAAGATCAGAGAGGGTGAACGGAGTCATACACATGGATCGTCTATGTACGGTGAAGGTTGAGGGATGAATAATTGTTGTTGAAGCATCGTGTGCGCATGGAATTAAAAGGGAGAAATCAAGAAGGCATAGTAGAGAGGAGGATTACATGATCGGAGTAGGATGGAGGAAGGAACTTGGGCTGAGTGGCGGAGGCTGGCTCGGATCATCGCTTGAGATGGGCAACAACTCCAGCAAGCTTGACGGTGACAGGGGACCATAGCTTGGTCAGTGATGCCAAGCGTCACACCTGGGCCAGGTCGTCATCGCTCATCCCAAATTTTCCCTCTCTCTCTGTCACATAGGGGCAGAGGGGAGCTCAGCCTGAGCCTATGTAATGGTGGACGAGGGAGAACGGAGGCAGAGGATGGTTTAAATAGGGGAAGATCTGGTTGTTTCGGGTGATGAAGGCGAGCTTTGAAACGACCTTGCGAAGAGAGGGCCTGCATGATATGAGGTAGTAATGGTTTCGCAAGGGTCGGAGGAGATAGGGTTGTGTGGGTGAGGGTTTAGATCGTGATGAGGTGGCAGAGTGATGGAGCTAGAAAAGGAAGGGGGCGAGGCAGTCATTGATGTGTAATGTACGGTGAGAGATAAGCGGGGGTGGAAGATGAGCAGTGACTGTTGGATCGTGAGATCCAGCGGTCATGATAGAGGCGTGAGTGGATGCTCAGATTAGATAAGCAGATTTGATCTAAGGGTCGGGAGTGGAGCGGGAACGATCGCGGGCGATAGGGCCGGTGGCTTCATCCTAATGGTAAGGGAAAAAATGTGACATGAAGGGAGCACAGCTGTTGGACGAGGGGTCATCCGATGGTTGTGATGGAGGCGGAAGAGGGTGGTTCTGATGATCTCATCAGATAAATCTTCACAAACAAGTCTAAAATAGACTGAAATGCAATATATAAAAGCCGTAAGGGGCTTATCTGTAAATTTCCAAGAGCATTGTGTAGTTGTGAATGAAAAAACCTAGCGAGGTAGTTTTACAAATTTCCATGGTGGGGCACATGAGGGGCATACCTCTCTGCTTCGGTGCAAGGCTCTGTGGGCAACCCAAGCTCGGGCAACATGGATGGCTTATGACGCTTCGCTCCAGGCGTGGGATCTCCAAGACCGACGGTTCGTCTATGTGGATCAAGGATGCTCTTTAGTCATTTGATCAGGAAGATCAACGACACTTGTACCTCGTCGAAGTTGGCTACTTCTCGGCTCTCCTCTGCGTGTGGTGGCTCGGAGATGGAGCTCCTGTGAAGCCTCTTCCCCTCCTTTGTGTTCCTGATGACTCGGTGAAGGTTTGTACACATTCATGGTGATCTTGCTAAGTTGGTGAAGGGACAGAGGAGCCTCGACGATGGTTGAAATGGTGAGACTATGATGCTTCATCGAGGAGAAAATCCCTGATTGGAGATGGACTGGAAACTCCGATCAATGAAGTACATGCAATGTTAGCACACAACCGAAGCACAAGGATTTGGAGTGATTTGAGGCGAAATGAAAGGATGAGCGGGTGGCTGGAGATGGTCTCCTAGTCGGGTTCTTCACCTTCGTAAGGTGACTAACCGAATCAAGATGGGGAACATATCTGGAAGAAGAAGAAGGAAAGGGAGAAGATGTAATGTTGCACATGATTGGGTGATGAGCATTAAAAGTGTATGACTGATCAAGTGAATGTAAAGATGTATGTATGTGCTAATTAAATTGGAGAAGACACAATGAGGCAGAACTAGGATATACCTGAAAATCGAAGAAGGAAGGTCGTATCGGGAGGCCAAGGATGAAGCTTTGGAAGCTTTGAGTCTTTACTCAGATATGCTCGACAAGTGTAGAGCTCGAGTAGCAGTGTAGATTGACACTACGATGAAGGTCGATACTTTCGGATCCTGCCGTTGAAGAATCAAAGTCTGTCTTCGTTCAACCTCACATTCTTTATCTATCACAGTAGACCTGGAGGCAGCTCGTCGAACTCTTGCACAATGGAGGATGGGGCACAATGAGGCCCTCGTCAACGGTTTTGTTTAGAATCAGGCAGTTGAACACGATGGTTTCAAATACTGATGGTTGATGTAAGTGAGGAGGAGATCAGAGATGGAATAGTTGGCATGAGAGAGTAATGAATGTGCGTCAATGGTACCATAATCATGCCAAAGCGACATGTGGAGCGGCGAGGGTTGTTTGCTGAAGTGATGCCAACGAAGAGGTGCAATGGCTGGAAGTTCAACTGTAGGTGGTTGATGATGACCCTTGAACATTTGGTCAAATGATCGGAAGCTCTCGATGAAGGCGGGTCTGATGTGTTGTAGACCATTTGATCAAGAGATCAGATGACCGGTATTGAAGGCAATGTCTGATGAAGGGTCGGGCTATGTGGCTAAATGAGAAAAAGCCACGCGGCCCAATTAGAATAAAGATAATTGAAGAAAATAATATAAAATAGAAATAAAATAGGAAATGAAGCCAAATAAAAAAAAGTGTTATACATGAAAGTTGTGTATTTTTAGGATCTACAACGTTGATGTAGAATATAAAACCAAAATACATCATATATACATACTATTATTTTTGTAAGTATTTTTATGAATATAAAAATACTTAGTTTATTTGTTTGGTTAATTTTTTGTATTTTTAAATAGGAATTAATATGTTATATATTATTTACAATACTAGAGTATTTTTTATGGGATATTAAATATCAAAAAAACATATAAAATAATACAAGCAATAAATACATATATAAAGAAATTAAAGACTTTATTTATTTACAATAATTAGCCTTGATTTTTTACATCATGTCAAATGTTAATTATAAATAGTTACTTGTTAAATCATTGAATAAGTTAGGATAGAGGGTTAAATAATACAAAAATGTTGATGAAATTAAGACTCATCATACACCCAATTTTTAATGTGATATCCAGACTAACAGAAATAACAATGCAGTACCTAATCTCGTGATTTTGTAACAATGAGAAACCTACATAATGAGATAAGGTAACCATGTTAACTTCAGGAATTAGAGGACGAAAATACAGTTGTCTACGTCCAAGGTCCAAACAGTGCAAGCCACATCGTGACGAATTTAATGGATCGGGAAACTGGTGATATAGATGGTGGTGGAGGTGGTGACTAGAGATGTTGAGGGCCAAGCACGGTCGATGATGACGATGGTGGCAGCTTTGATGGGGATGGTGAAAAAATAGTGCCGCGTTCGTTGTAGACATACAAAGCAAAAGCGAATGAGTACATGATGGGTTCGGATTCTTCGAGATGCGACGAGTCACTGATGACTCCCTCTTCGATGGAGCAACACTGGCGAGGAGATGTTGGTGGTGGTGAAGGCTTGAGGACATCAATGGTTGATGATGGTGGCATCTGATCTAGAGGGCGGCGAATAGGGGCAATGCCGCTCGGAGCTTGGAGAGGAGCAACTTGCTCGGAAGTAGCACATGAGGAAGGAGACGAGGGTTGTGCAGTTAGATTAGAGGTAAAGTGTGGTTGAGACTTTCAGAGATGATCCCATGCTGTTACAACCCCTGTTGTAACATATGGGATTCGTTGGATGGGGAATGGACGGCCTCGAGATGCGTGCCGACCATCCCCGACTAGAGATATAAACAAATACAAATATATTCGTATCCGTTCATATCCACAATCGTCAAACAGAGGATATGGATACCATTTTCTCATAACTGGCGAATACGAATACAAATGTTCAGCGTTCGTCGAATACGATTACGGATACAATATAATATCCTCAATTTTGACGAATACGAATGCGAATACAAATGTTCAGATTTTTGAGGATACGAATACAAATATTCATTTTTTGAAGGATATGAATATGGATACAAATACAAAAATGAATATGAATACAAACGTTCAAAGTATGGATGATACCAATACTTACATGGTACAAAAAAAGTAAGATTGGTAAGCTTTCTTTTATTATTTAGTTATATCTTTACATTTTCTTTTATTATTTAATTATTTTTACGTGCATATTCATTATTAGAATATTTAATATATTTTTTATATATTGAAAATTGATATGAACTTAAAATGCTTATTGTTTCTAAGTAAGTTTGGATATGTATAATATTCGTATATTAATTCGTATTCATTTTTCAAATATCCATATCCGAATTATCAATATTCATTTTGCATTCGTATTTGTATTTTGAGGATGTGATTTTACATTTTACACATTCATGTGATATAAAAGGATAAGGATATGGTAACACCTATATTCATATCCGTATCCAACCTTTTTCATCCCTATCCCCGACCCCTTATGAGGACCGTCCGATCCCCATCCAACAGATCCCCTACGTTATAGTAGAGGCTGCTACAACATGGGATCAGTTCCCTAAGGTGCCGTTCGGGTAGGGGGTAAACCCCCTCTTACCCCATTCTTTCTCTTTCCAAGTGGGTCCCACATTTTCCCTTTTTTAAAATAATAAATAAATTAATTTTATTCCATCTATTCCATCAAAAAATAATATATTACACCATCATATCATATAAAAATTATAAACTACCCCACTTCTACTAACTTTTTCAAACTCCAATACTATCACATCACAATAACTACTCACTTTTTCAAACTTCAATACAATCATATCACAATAAACCAACTTCTAACCCACACTCAGTTTAACCCTCTATCCAAACACCAAAACCCAAAAATGGGTTACCTGCAACCAGTTTAACCCACAATTATTTTTGAAATGTAATAAATAAAGATCTTATCTTATTTTTTTAATCTAAAAAATGCTTCAGTAAGCATCCACAATCTTTTTTTGTTGATAGTAAACTATGAAGTCGAAAGCTTCGTACTCTCGTTGTTGCATTACAAAAAAATCAGACTCGTAATTGAAATCGAGACATAGTTGGTTTTTTTTTTGTAATATCACTGTTCTATTTGTACTTACATTATTGCCTTACATTCTTAGAAGATTTACATGGACGAAGTCTTAATTTGTTTTACGTAAGAGGTAGTCTAAATATGCGCTTAAACTATGATATGTGCTACACCAAAGCAATTTTCTGTGAGATTTTACAAGTCCTGAGCATGTTAAGTTTGGTCACAATACACAACTTTTCGTTTGTTTAATTCAATGCTTAATATGATTGCATGCCTTATTATTTCTTCTAAATGATTAAGCATAAGTTTAAAATTTTATATTATTTTGCACCATCGTCATTCATCCCACCTCTAATATACCTTCAAGTATATGGTTTTCACTATTCTATCTCACATGATTTATAAATACATTATCTCTCCTCTTAATAGAATGAGAGTGAGATAAAAATACAACGAGGTCAAGAATGATATAATGATGTTCTTTGGATTGATGATCGATTATATTTTTTTCATTTTAGTCTTGGGATCATATTCTCGCATATTTCACAACCTAGCACTGGCATTATCCATATGGATCGCTCTATGTTGAATGAATACGAACACGATGTTTAGTGAAAGTGTGGCTAATGTGTTAGGGTGCATTTGCAATATCTATCTAAAGCAATTGTTGAACAAATATTTGGCTAGCTCATCCTCAGACGACCTCGACGGGGAAGTATGGAGACTGGAGTCTTTTTGGAAGGACTACTCCGCTTAAGAGTGTTATTATCACCGCTCAAAGGAGGTTAATGGTTTCCATTTGTTTGGCTCATAGTGCAGGGCATTGTCCAGGGGGTTAAAGATCGACTTTCATTTGTTCTGCGTTCGAGAGTCATATATGGTTATCTGTGTGAGGGTGACATACTAGTTGGTTCACGTTGAGGTTCGAGGGGTCTTAGGAGGGCTCGAGCTTAGTTAAGGTACATGTAGAATTTCTGCACGATGTTCATTTCCCCACGAGACTATGTTTCCCTAGACATGAATTTTAAGACTATTTCCAGGCAACTTTTGGCTTAAAATCAGGGGCCAGCTCTCGCAAAATGGCATGTGTTGGCCTCAAAGATCTTTGTCTGGATCCTTCCACTATTCATGATTCACCATTCTTCGATGCCCCCAAAAGAGAAGGCTTGAATCGTGCATATGAATACCCTGCACTATGAGCATCATGGTTGGGTATCTTTAATTTATTTAGCATGGCATTGACGACAGTGGCGGACCTAGGATTACATCCTAGGTGGGGCACACATAAATAGAAAATAAATAAATGATATTACAAGAAAAAATAAATCAATATGAATATACATGTGCATAGAGACATATAAAGAATGGTTTTGCATATAAAATTTTATGGAAGTGAGATAAGATGTAAACCTTTTATTTAAATCATGATTTGAAAATCATGATTTCAACTCATGAAAAATATCCAACATAAAATAGCGACATAAATAATGGTCCATTAAACAATTGCAAAGCACCCAAGTAACATCTACAACATTAATATACGTATTGGTCAAAAAAATTGATTCCGATTGCATTACCCAATTGGTAAAATGATATATGTTTTGCTCAAACATACACATATATGTCTACGAAGGACGAAGCCATTGTATTATTGTTACATGCATTGGAGTTGGAGACTTGTATTGTATGAAACCTATGAGGTTACAAGGGAATTGAGATTGCATGTGGCATGTGCTCCTACTCCTTGTTGTTGCACATCCAGGACTGGAGAGAGAGATGACCGCGAGAGAGCCGAGGGTGTCTGGTGTTGAGACGTGCTTTTATCAGGGACTCGAGAAGAGAGGCGAAGTATTGGGATGCGGTATCACTGCATGGAGGAGACTCGGGGAAGAGCATTGACCTAGAGAGAATGTGCGGAGCCAAACTGGGATCCGGGGGTGGAATGCACGAGGCATGGGAAGGGATGGAGGTAGGGATGCAAACGGACGGATATAGATATGGATATATGTATTACCACATCCTTATCCATTTTTGAATAGGAATATAGATGCGGATACAGATATTGACGGATATTAAAACTATCTTACCATATCCTTAAAAGACTGATACAGATGTAAAACAGATACGGATCGCATACGAGTAATGCTAGAAATGCTCTATAGATTGATTTAAAATATATACGAATTAGATAAAAAACACATGATATAAATTTACTAGATGTGTTTGTATCATGAAAAGTATACAAACACAATAAAAGAAGGTATAGAATTATGTTATGTAGGGTTAAAAATAAATCTATGACTATATTTATAAGCGAAAATTGATATACAGATACGTATGCTTGCGGATATTAAAATGATATCCATATATGTATCCATTTTACGGATACGGATATCAAAATCTGTATAAAATGGATACGGAGACGAATCAGATACGGATATATCCGTAACCATTTGCATCCCTAGATGGAGGACACGATTCCAATTCCAAACTCTCGGATGATGCGGGGGAAGGCTCGTGTGGATTTCATATTCGTAATTCTCGGATGGGGGGAGGGAGGCACAACCATATATTGCCATATTTTTAAAATTTTTAATAATACAAAATAAAAGGGATGTGAAAATTTAGGGAGGGCACGTGCCCCCCATACCCAATATATGGGTCCGCCCATGATTGACGATGCGATTCATCGAAAAAAGCTGGGCATGCTTAAATGAAGGAAGCAAGCCCCTTACTGTATTCTTCATACGTTCGTGTATGCCACTTCGATTACAATCCATGAATACCGTCCACAACTGGGCAGTGCGTGATTGTGTCCTACATTGAAGGAAAAAGAGTTTGAGCCTTACCGCATGTTTATCTTGTAGGATTTTTTCGACAACATAACGATACATCGTTGATATATGACGCTAAATCATAAACGTAAACACAATGAAATAAGATAGAACTTTTTTCTGGGTCATCATCATGCAAGATTGGATGCATGGGAAGACCTTGGCTAATTGTACCTTCCCTTGAAAGGAAAAGGAAGATGAACCACTAACACCATTGATCTCCCTAAGAAAAATCCCCCAAATGAAGTGGTCATGCAGCCGGTGCCCTAACGACTCCAAAAGGGCGAAAAATCCAAAAGTAACGAAACGGACCCTCTCCCTTCCCTTGAGACCCCCCCCCCCCCCCCCCCCCCCCCCCCCCCCCCCCGCCACCGCCCTCCTTGTCAACCCCCGCCCTCCTCCCCGCGAACCAACTTCCACTTCGCCGGTCCACTCCCGCCGAACTGCCTCAAGCTTCCGCACCGATCCCCCGTCGCGCCCCCACGCACTTCCCCCGCATCGATACCACTCCGAGCACAGTGCTCCCGCGCGAACCGGTTCGCGGGCCCCAACTCTGCTTCGGTCGTCGCGAAGAACCGGGGACGTCACTATTTAAGAGTCCCTTCGTGATCTCGACCGCGGGGATCCACACTTCGAAGGAGCTCTGGCGGCGGATTAGGGTTAGGGTTCGGTCGGAAAATGGGGCATGGAGTCGAGAAGGAGCCGTCGTCCAAGCGGAAGCCGAGCTCTGACGCCGGTGGCGGTGAATTGGACGACGAGCACCGCCCGCTCGGGTCCCTCTTCAAGGCAAGGAGGGCCCGACCGGGAAGGAAGAACGATGCTGCAGCGAAACCTAACGTGGAGGAGCTCGGTGACACACTCGCTTGCTTCCGGAAGAAGCTGAAGGCGCCGAAGAGAGCTAAGGTTGTCGATGAGAACACGGGATCTGTGGTTTTAGCTGCGGAGGAGGAATTGCATGATGCGGTGCCATTGGAGAAGATGCGGAAGGGGAAGCGTGGAGGCTTGGTTTCGAGGAAGAATGGTAAAGGCGGCGATCCATCGGTTGATGGAGACTTGGAGGATTCTCTTGTTGCGTTGATGAGGAAGGTTAAGCGGAGGTCGGGTGCAGGTAAAGACGATAAGAAGAAGAGAGTTTCTGATCCTTTGGAACTGGGTGAATCGGTGTTGACTGAACGACCAGAGATGCTCCCACCGGTTGAAGAGGGGGCTTCGGTGCCGGAAATGATGGAAATGGTGAATGATGAACCCTCTATCAATGATAGCCGGGAACCTCACGGTGATCCCGAAGGCGTGCTTTTGGAGAAGGTTGGTGTCGTTGAGGAGTTAATTGCTGGATATGGAACTGCCACATTACTGGGTGATGAACGAACTAGATCTCAAGAGCCTCATGAACTTCCGTGCTGCAGCCCTCGACGTCAGGGTGATTATATTACTGTTCCTACAGATGATTCATTGGTTTCAAAAATCCAAATTGACGTACCAGTGCTGTCCGATCACGAAGTGCTGTCTGGATGGTGTGAAGAAACTGAGGAACTTCCACGAGAAGAGGGGCAGCTTGAGCTGAGTGGCAACAATACCTTAGAGTGTGCTATTGATCAGCTTGATGGTGGACAGCATCAGCTGGAAGAAGGATCGTTGCAGTGGTCTCCGATGATTGCTACTCCATCTTCTAAAAAAGACCGTATAACCCCTCAAGAGGGTTCAGATTTGCTCTCGGATGTGTACCACGAGGAAGCCATGCTTTCAGTTGAGCAGTCTGAAGTTGAAATGCAGCCTGTGGAGAAGATCGCAGAATCCAAAGTGATAGTCCAATCTGCAGGTAATGTTTTATCAGGATCGAATTTTGATGTGGTGGTTAAAAGATGCAGCTTTGTTGCTTCCACCACAGAATTGTCTTCAGTCAATGACATAAAGAATGATACCCATGAAGGAATTGCTATTTTAGACGATTCTTGGGATTTGCTGAAGCTTGGGCATGAAGATAATGCTGTAATGAAGGGGGCTTTAAATTTTGACATCCGGTCATTGGCATCTGATACCAAAGATCTGGATATTGTCGATGCTGCCACAGAATTTGATGTCAAAAGTGAAGACAAGAAGCAACATCAGACAACCCGTGAGGCCCGCAAGGCTAGGAAACACAGGCACCGTGACATGGCCTACGAAGGTGATGCCGACTGGGAGAATCTAATGCAGGATCAGGGAGTATTTGAACATCTCATTCTTACCGATGTAGAGAGGTCTCCTAGAGCAAGGAACAACGCTAGTTCCCAATCAGCTATAACAAAGGATATCCGTGATGGACTTTCTGCAGCTGTAGCTGCGGGTCTCAAGGCTCGTTCTGTTGGGCCAATTGAGAAAATTAAATTCAAAGATCTTTTAAAACGTAAAGGTGGCTTATTGGAATATCTTGAATGCAGGTCAGCTATTAACCACTTTTCAGTTGTCCGCTATATTTTGCTTTCGCTGTTCACTTGCTTGAATAGCATGTTTAATTATTTATAATTTTGTACCACCCATTTTCTTCTGGAAGTTCATCTTTATAAAGAGTTTTATCTTACATTATCGTGTATATTAGGGCAATGGCATTGACCTGACATGTCCTTGCATTGTTTATAATCTTAGTCTTTCTGGAAGAATCTTCCACTCTCAAACCAACCTCACATTCATCGGCATCCATAACACCAAAATGAAATAATTAATAACCTCTGTCTTCAACAACTCAGAACGACCAACAAAACTTTTTTGGAGATGCACCCATTTAAATGCACCCACCCTTTATAGAATTGGGCTCTAATCATAGGCAATATAGGTAATTGGTAGTGCCTTCATAGTTTGGAGATAACATTAAAAGAGGTAGCCTTGCTCATTGCTTTTTTTGGCCAAAAGAAACACAGACAGGGTTTCAACGACGTACATGTAGGCACGTGCTTTCTCCAAGAAATCTATAAAAGGATCCCTTGATATCAAAGTCTCCTTGCATTTATAGATCAAGAATATTCTATAGCATCACATGTATACTATAGTAGCATGGAAAGCACAATTGGACCACCCAAGCTTAAACTATACATTAGACATATCTTACAAACATCTAATGCTCTTGAAACCAGGGCATCCACTGCGAGGACAAAGAGAAGCATGACAAATGAAGTTTCATGTTATATCCCCTTTTGGGATGGATCTATCCCTCTTGGGTCTCCCATGGATTGCTGCAAAAGCACCGCTTCATCCACGATATTGACATTTTTTTAAACCGAGCCTTAGAGATGCCCACAGTTTTTTTTTTCAAAAAGGGATGTCCACAAAATGGACTACTTACGTGTGTCATAAGCCTTAAGCCTTGTTAATGTTTACATTTCTTAGAAAAGTCGGGTTCTCGTTCCACGCTCATTCACATACCGTTACAATGTCAACTGCTAATCTCGTGAGAATGTATAGCCTTCTCACAAAAATTGGATGACTAGTTTATTATATCCCTACCTATGAAGGACAACTGCTTAGCTAGTATCAAGTCGATATCAACAAATGTCATTTCTTTAAAAAAATCAACAAACGACATGATCGACACGCGTTCCTCCCCCCGTATTTTTTTGAGGTAGAACAATGATTAAAACATTAAATTGGTTGAGGCTTGTTTTTCTCACAAATTTCTTTTTCTGAAATCAGAAAAAGGGGAAATCACGCAAAGGTGCCCGCCCCATTATCTCACAAATTTCTTGATGTGGGTTTGAGGGAGGGGGGATTTTAATCGGTGAGAAGGGAGGAAGTTGGGGTGAGGAGATAAAGAGAAGCGTGTCGAGTTGCATGATAAGAAGACCTAGGATGAGAGTGGATTGAAAGGTTAAGAGGAGAAAGAAAATTCAAATGGAAGGATAAAGCTAAGAACTAGATCAAATTTAATCTCATTCCATGTTTCATATTACATAGACTTGGGTTTCTTTATATATGGAATTAACCCATTAAAAGAAGCAACCTTTAATCTAAAACACATTTAAGAAAAAAGCGAGTGAGTTCAGGGAGACAACAACTAATTAAGATCTAAAGACCCCAACTAAAGTATTTAAAAAAGCGTGAAAGCCAATCGATCTAGAAAGAACTTTCCCAAGCTTTGACCCATGGTCATATCTAGTATGATGACTTTGCCTCGATTTCGTATTGCTCTCGCCGCCTGCACCGAAACTTGCACATCCACTAGCCCTATACTAGACATCCATCCTTCTCTGATAGCGCTCAACTCAGTTGAGGCTAAGCCCGATTGTCGTGAGGGTCCTGGCAGCTCAACCTACGGCTTTAATGGTAGAACTAGAAACTTTATTCATACGCCTATAGTCAGATGTTCGTGACCTCTCACTTGCAATCTTTTGCTTATGTTCTCACCCGATCCTGTTCATCTCGCTGGAAAGATGCGTGATTCGCCAATTGTTGTTACTACCGAGGTTCTGGGTTGCATGTTGAATTACCGGCTAGTACCGGGATGTCTTTGGAACTGACATCTGACATGCTTGCATTTTCACGTGGATGAACAAGCGTGCTTTGAGGCAAGACAAGAAGCATGGACATAGGAAAGAGAGGTTCTAGGTTCAAGTCTGCGCTGAACCAATGGATTATTAGCTAGTAGAGCTGCATAATTGGCATAATTCATGTTGTTACAGTCTCATTAGCTCGCTTCCTCTCCGAAGGAAACTAAGCCAGCCCTAGTGGAGTTCTTGGGACTCTGACTTGTCAAGGGAATTTGCCAATGAAAGAGTTGGTTGCGCTCCGAGCTTTCTGCTGGCGTAGAGAGAGGGAGAGAGAGAGGTGGAAGGTTAAGAAAAGTCAGCAAGAGGCATCTCTTTGATTCATTAGATCTTTCTCGGGCAAGGAGACATATAGGCAAGATCACTGTTGGATAGTCCGACTAATTGAGTCGGGGGGGGGGGGGGCAAGGGGGGGTAGCCGACTCGACTAGGCCTACCGACTACTCGGATGACTTTTACATAGAACTTTTTTTTATCTTTTTTACTTTTTTAAAGCAAATTTATTCTAATATGCTTGATGTTATATTTAAAGTTAAATACTTGTTTTGTTTAATTATGGTAGCATAGAAAATGTACAAATCTTTGCAATATATAAGAATATATGTATAAAAATGATTTATATATTTAAAATAATTTAAAAATTTAAAAGCGATTAATGGCGGACTAAATCCGATTAGTCGCTCGACTGCCGATTAATCCTTAGTCAGTGACCCTATCGACCGAGCACCGACTACCAATTTCTGCAACCTTGGGCAAGATAGGCTTTTCCCTGCTTTGGTTGTCAGAAGAATCATGCAACTGCCGTTTCCAAGCTGACAATCACGTGAAACCAATCAACCACCACTTTCCATGTTAGCTAAATCCTAAGCCTCAATCGAGCAGCCTTTAAGTCGACAGTTAGCATTTTAATTGGATTATTTATTATTTATTAATGTAGAAACCAAAAGCCACATCTAAAGTTTATGAATTTTTTTATTTTTATAATATCAAATAAAGATAACAAAGTTAGAAAAATACAAAAGGTATTTTGTACATCAATCTTCTTTGCTTTGAAAACTCATTTCCATATGAGTTGCTTGATCATCAATCACGGTATTTAGGGAATTATGTCTTGATTATTTGGATGGATCTTCCCAATTTTGAATATTTTTCTTTTTTTCAAGGCTCTTGTAATTCGGTGGAAATACAATTGTTCTACCCCTCCACTTGAGTAGATTCCTCTCACTATGCAATAACTTTAACCTTCAGATAAAAAGGTTTTGAAGGGGAGTTTTTCCTCACGTTCTATGGCAGAAAATTCCCCCATTTCACCTTTTGATAACAAGTTTTTTGATAGGAGACTTGTGTAAGTTTTCCATGCCAACCTTTTACCCCCTATTTTGAGGGGATTCGATTCTCTCGGGATAGATGTCCAACCTATGTAGGGTTTTTGCTCCTCCCCACCAATAACGACGTTAAGGGGAGAGCATGCGGAACACTTAGCACCTTCCCTCAAGTAGCAGTGCTGGCTTTCTTTTGCAGTAAGGCTAGTCTTGGTGGCATCCAAGGGGCATTCGACAACAACTGTAGTCAGGGACCCAAAAATGATCGTGGTTACAGTAGTGGGGAGAGTAACAACGTCGATGTTGGCCTTAGGGTTGCATGATGATCAATGGTCATGTGGCCCACCACATGTAGGGGTGTAAATGGATCGGACCTGAGTGAATATACAATTTTTAGATTTGGTTCATTTATTTAATTGAACCTCAACTTGTGTTCATGTTTGATTCATTTATTTTTGAACCGAACCTGGATCGAACATCTATTTAATCGAATCGAATCTAAACGAATATCGAACTTGAGAATTTTCTGATGAGAGTGAGTGAAAAGAAAAGAAATGGAAATATATATAGTTAGAATAACTATTTATTCAGTTTTTTAATCTAACTTCATCTTTTGAAAAAAACATAAATAAGGATTCATCTCTTCAAAAAACATAATGTAGTATATTTTTATAGTCGTTTTGATGAGGGATAAGGAATAAGGCGGGGATAAATGATATATAAGGTTTATACTTGTTCTGTTGATTTAAGGGATGAGTAGGGGTGCTAATCGAATTAAATATAATCAAATTCACCTCGATTCAGATTCAAAATTATTATAAATATCTCGAATCCGAACTCGAATCAAAATTTAACCGAATTTACTAATTTGAATTCGAATTTGATTCAATATGAGTTTCGAATATTTTAATTCGACTCATTTTATTTCGAACTCGAAATATTAATTACTGATTTAGAACATACATTAATAATTTTAAGTCAAATAATGATTTAAATAATAGATTTTATAATTCTTTTTGGGATAAAACTAACTAAGATAAGTAAAAAACTTCAATATAAAGGATAAAACTCAACAGATAACATAAACCACATAAAATTACCTAGCTTTCACAGTTTTTGTAAGCTTGTCGCAATCCCAATTTTAACTTTTTACCTCTAATAATATAAATATATTAATAAATAATTAGAGCGAGCTTGCTAAAGAGGTTGAATATTATTGATAAAATTGAACACATTGTGATTACCTTGCTTGTTGACACTCAGCCAATTTCACATTCTCTTTGGTAAATGATTGATAAACCAATGGTCCTTTCCTTCTATCGATCTTACTAATTACTTCATCGTATACTTTTCTATGTATTCTCCCTCTTCTTCCATATTTTGTTCATCCATTAAACATCTTCATGTTTAATGACTCTTTCGTGGACACTATCTTGTGTAGATGAAACGTTTGAATTAGACATCTAAAGCAAAATGTAGCCATATACTCAAAACTATATTTAAAATTTTCACATCAATTATAAAAAAGAAGATTTCAATATATGTGTCCAATAACTATAACCAAAGAATTGTGATCCACGTTGTTCCTCTAGAAAATCATCCATATCTTCTCTCGTTATGACCTATCTCTATGATATCTAGGAAAAATATTTATTTCTATGAGTTCATCAATCCCAAAACTCAGCGGATTGACATAAAGTTCAGGTAAGATTCTAAAGTTAGCACAATTACATACTCGGTAGGTGCAGAAGTTATAGGTCCAACAAGAATTAGAAATCATTTTCCATTTGTAATATAAGATCAATCAATAGTTCCATATTACATAGATTGTTATAGTTTTGACATTGAATGAATTACTATTAATGCTAATGCTCTAGTGTTCAACAGATTTAGAGAGAAAAAGAGTTGAAGACAGTTTCCCATGCAAGAATAAGCGATCGTATAAATTCAATTTATACCAGCTGTGATTTTTAACAATTGTTTCACACTATATTCCAGTGGAGAACCAATAATGAATCGTTCATATTTTCCTAGGCTTTTCTAACCATACATACACAAACATACCTATAATGTTACTTAGGAAGCATCCACCAACAGGAAACCAACAATCAGAAGTAGCCATCTTCCCACATTAAGACTTATGACTGATGCAGGAAAACATGGATAATTCCTTTAGACTCATATTATAGAATTAATAGTTGAAAAACGTTAAATCTGTTGTAAAATCTTGAAAGGAAAACGAAATAAAATTCTTGAAGGGGAGAAACAATCCGACAATTCAAAATATAAAGAAGTAATAGAATATAAAATCCACTAATATATCCCACTATTCTTTGAAATCATTCTCCATACAAAAAATGCATAACCAGAGCAAGGTGGGGGGGGGGGAATGATATGAGTTTATGACTCAAGAAAATGCATCAACCAAAGGAAAAAGATTTACTCGGTGGTGAGAGTAGGAGATGTGTCTCCCATGAACATTGAAGTTGTGAGCACGGAGGGGAGGCGCAGTGACGCCATACACAACAGGGAGGCACTGGAGGGAAGGCGTGGCTATGTCTATGTTTCACGTTGAGGAGGTGCTGAAAGGAGGCACTGTAATGCCTGCGACACATGGTGGGGATGTATTGAAGAGGGAGGCTCAACGGTACTGTAGGGAGGCGCTGTATATGGGAGGAGTTGGAGGGGAGGGGCGGCGGTGCCATTGAACGATGGGAGTTAGGGATTCTTGATGGCACGCCAGGAGTTAGGGCTTTTGGGTGGCACAGTGGAGTTAGCCGAGATTATTAATGGGAGAATTGTGTTCGTGACTATGAGTGCAAGTTAGGTTGGACTCTTAGAATTATTTTAATATATTTCTAATTTATTGATTGATAGAAGTAATACTAATATGTGGATATTACAAAATCAACCCTAGATATGTTTATGTGTATATAGGATGCAAGCTTGTTCTTAACATAAATGGTGTATTTGTGTATATGTGTATGTATGCATGCATGTATACATACATATATATGTGTATGTATGTATGTGTATGTTTCAAATCGAATCGAATTTTAATCGAACAAATTCATGTTAATTTAGATTCAATTCGTTTGAGAATCGAATCCAAGGTTGAAATTCATATTTGATTCAGTTCACTTCAAATCGAGTTATTTTCGATATATTATCGAACAAATAATAGTCAAATTCGAATGCTTCGATTCAATTAGCAACCCTAGGGATAAGGAAGGGAAAAGTACCAAATATATAGATAATGGATGTTGTAACCACGATGTGATCATTTATCTTGGGATAGTTTATAACGAGATAAAGTCTACTTATCCTGCAAATATTCACTTATCTCTAGACAAAGTCCACTTTTTTTTAGAGAGACAAGACAAAGTCCAGTTATCCCAGGACAAAACCTACTTATCCTGAAATGAGATTCATTTATCCACACAAGGATTTGTAAATAGGTGTATATCGGACTTTTAACGAACTGAACCTAAGCGAATCTACACTTTTTAGGTTTGGTTCGTTTGTTTAATCGAGCATAAACTTGTGCTCATGTTCGGTTCATCCATTTTCGAACCGAATCTAATCAAACTTTTAGTGAGCCGAATTTGAGCGAATATCGTACTTGAGATTTTTTTGCCAGTCTTAACCACATGGGTGCGCATCGTTGACATAATGTCAATTGTGGATGTGGAAGCTCCATCAACGGCAACAACCACTGCGGCAAGTGGTTGTTATCGTTTTTTGAGGATCACACTGAGGTATGGAAGAGGTAATCAGGAGTTGTCCTCTCGATGGTGTCATGGTAAAAAATGATTCCATACAGTAGATTGTCATAACTCATGGCCATGGTCTATAGAGGAGACTCCTTTTCCCTTTTGTCTTTGTAGTTGTACTCGTTTACTAGTGTGAACGCTGTTTGAATCCGGAAGGACAACTCTTGTTCATTTTCTTTTTTTTTGTCATCAGATTCATGCTATATTTGTTCTCTTTTGTTGAAAAATATATCTTCTTTGATCAACGGATCCTACCACCTTTGCACCTCAATGCTCGAATGGAGGTAGTTCCTTAACTTCTTTTGCTTTGAGTTCGAATTATGGCCGAGACAATTTTTTATTCAAACTTCGCACTGAAATATGATAGGATCGTTAAACTGTGAGAATAATTTAGATTCCATGTGCTTTGATATCATATGATGCTGATTAAAAATTAGTAAAGAATTTTTGAGAGGTGAGAAGAAAGAAAGAAAGGGTGAGGAGATAAAGAGAAGCACACCGAACTGTGTGAGGAAAGGAAGAAGGCCGGGGAGAAGAGTGGATTGGAAGGTTCAAGAGGAGAGAAATTCAATGGGAAGGAAGGATGAAGGCAAAGGATAGATTCAATCTCATTTCATGTCCTCTATGAGATATACATGGAATCGACCTTTCATCTAAAAGACATGTCCAACACATCCAAAGACCACGGCTTTTGATTTTCTCACTGTATTAGTAAAAATAAACTCACACAAAAATTAGAAACATAAGAATAGATATTTTGAATTGCATCTGCTCTTGAGTCATTGTCACCGGAAAAAAAATCGAGAAACCGTCAAGCTTAGCGAACTTTCCTAATTTAGATTCCTCAAAGCAGCTAGATCCCCTCATAGAACTCCTTAAGGAGATTGTCCCCCATCTTTGTCAAGGTTCGAAATATTGATATTGATATTATATCAGTCAGCCCGAGGGTATTTATCGATGATATCAACGGAAATCTCAGAAATGGTGCAAAAAAGTTTTTTTCACAAATTAAGATCATCCTAGTTTTAAAATAATAAATATCATATAAGTATACACTTATATGTAAGAATGAGGTGTATTTAGCACACCAATACATATTATATTGCACATATTGAATAAGCTAATACACCAATACATATTATATTGCACATATTGAATAAGCTAATAAGTAGAATATCGTATGCATATGCAGACATCCCTTGATCAGCTTTAGAGTTGTTTCATATCCATGCCAAAAGGGGACGGAGCAACCCGTTCAAGATGTCAGTCTTGATGCCCGATCTTTTTTGGGGGGGGGTCTATAGGGAGCGGGTGGGCTTCCCCAGTGTGAGGGCAGTGTCCCCGACAAAAAAAAAATAAATCATAATGTATTTTAAATGCCACAAGTAGATACAAAAGCAAAATCTCAAACAAATAAACCAGAAATTTAAAAAGGGTGAGCAGTATCGGCCTCATATCGATGGTATTGGTCGATATCGATTGATATCTGGGAAATCTTGTATTGAAATCTTCAATTTTTGATTGATATGTGATGAACTATCGATATCTCGCTAGATATGGGCAATATCTTAGATTCCGATATGTCGACCCCCCCGCCCTGCCCCGATATCCGATATATCACGATATTTTGAACCATGATCTTGGTTTGCAACTGTCACACCCCTTTTTCCTGCCACCTCTAAGAGCACGTGGCATAGGGAGTTGAGAAGTACTCAAGAAGCACACCATCACCAATGCCTCCAGGACCTCTCTTTATTCCTGCAACAATCTTTGCTCCTGTTGTGATTTTATCAATCCAATTTCTCCTTATTGAACCGTTCACATAAAGATGGTAGGAACGCGTGCTTGCAATTTCTCCTTTCCAACAGCTGTGTCTGCTTAGAATGCTGTCTATAAACAATATCAACCTTCATATTCTCTTTGATATCTCGAGCTCCTTCAACCTGATCTCCACTTCCTGTAGCCTGCATGAGTGAGCTTCGTTGCCGTAAATTCCATATGCAGCCAGACGGGTCGGGTACATTGAAAAGGTGCATCTCCAACTCGTTCGATCACTCTGCGACAGCATCTTGCAACCTTGTTCGCCTTTGGGATGCCGAAACACTTCCCTCCAAAAGTGTTCCAGTCCTCGTCATCTAGATTAACTGTCCTTCCCACAATGGTTGACGATTTCTCAAAGTGGGAATGTCACTAAAAATGCCATTGTGCTTCAGGACCCCATTACGTGAAATTCGACCGTCAATTGCCGTTCAGGACATTCTTGCTGATGGGTGGCCAGCCCCCATTGTACGGTTGCACCTGAACAGAGCACTAGTTCCCTGCATTACACCTAAAGCGCCAGATACCGATACTTCCATCCTTCATCACCCCTTTCCCCTCCTCCACTCTTGTACAGCCCCTTTCCATCATTGTGATCTCCACTCTTCGGTACTCTGTAATTTTAGTCAATTTAATAGGATTTTCAGTGTAGTCCTTTATTTTATTTCCTGGTCAAAGTTTCTTGTATATTATGTACTTACAGTAGTTGTAGTTTCTTTGCATGTTTTTTTTTGAATAATAATGCAGTCCCAGCAATAATAAAGATGTTTCAGTCATGATTTTATACCATGCGGACTTTTGCTCATTTACGTTATTCTCCTTCAGAAATTATATCCTAGGACTCTGGAGCAAGGATGTCAGGCATATTTTGACTCTGGAAAATTGTGATGTCTCGAGCACACCTTCGGATGACAAGCTATCACGCTTAACTCTCATTAGAGAAATTTATACGTTTCTTGACAGCAATGTGAGTTTTTTTTGCCAGTACCATCAGGTTATATATGGAACAAATAATAGTGGTAGATCGGTTTTAAAGATGGAAAGAAATATTTCTCCTCAGGTGATTCTTACTGTGAGTTTCAATCCGTCTAAGTAAAATAAAGGCCTTCTGCTATCATTTCATTTTTGTTTGCAAATTTAAGATCATAAATCTTTGAAATTAACTGGGCATGCAACATTTGGTAGTTTTGTTTTATTGCATCAAGTTGAAAGAATATTTTGGGGGTAAACAAATTAAGATTGGTTATCCTTTTGTTCTTTTTGTGTAGATTATTTTGGTCCTAGGATATCTTCAAATTGTTGTCTCTTGTCTTTATCTGTAATATTTGTCTATTGTGCTTTTCATTCATTTTAATAAAATGTATCGACTCATTTCTGCTATTTATGAGTATGCATTTAAGGGATCCATAATTCAACAATTTTCAGGGCTACATAAATAGTGGAGTCGCTGTAGATTGTAATGCTCAAATGCACGGTGCCCATCATGCAGTATCGCAAAAGGATCAATTCACTGATGCTTTTGATGTTAGGGATACAGCTTTAAATGTTCCTTGTCAGGGTAATGACAGTGGAACTTCTATAGCAGTGGATGCCGCGGAATATGAAGTTGGCGGAAAAAGGATTAAAATGGAGGTTAAACTTGGAAATGTTAATGACACAATTGCCAAAGTAGAATCTGTCGTGTTTACAAATGAATATACAGATTTAAGTCCAGCAGTAGAAGTGCAGTTGTCCTGTGGGAAGGAAAATGATGAGCATACTGCTGAAGCTATGAGTGTGTCTTTCAACCATGTACAAGAGAATCAGGTAACTGCTTGTGAAGCTTTTGGTCAAGAGAAATTGACTAACACCACTGAGGAATTCCCTTTATCGCACATCGTGGAAAACAACATGCAACTACCTCCTGTAGATGTCCATCAACACGTAGTTTCTGACCAAATCAAGGACCAACTGGCTGGACCTGCCTGTTTCAATGATCCGTTTTTTGATATTCCAGGAATTGATTCTAGCAGAAGTGGATCTGTTATGAAACATGATGCTACATTTGAAGAAGAACGTTGCAAGAGGATAATTATTGTAGGCGCTGGCCCTTCTGGCCTAACTGCTGCACGCCATCTGCGACGTCATGGTTTCCATGTCATCCTGCTTGAGGCTCGAGACAGGATCGGAGGGCGTGTACACACAGATCGCACTTCGCTGTCTGTACCCGTTGACCTCGGTGCAAGCATTATCACCGGTGTTGAGGCTGATATTGTGACTGAAAGAAGACCAGATCCGTCCTCTTTAGTTTGTGCTCAGTTAGGTCTTGAATTGACTGTTTTGAACAGTGATTGCCCTCTATATGATGTTGTAACGGGTGAAAAAGTTGATGCAGATCTGGATGAAGCACTGGAGGCAGAATATAATAGTCTTCTTGATGATGCTGTGGCACTTAACTCGCAAAATGGCGAATCCCTGTCTCTTGAGGAAGGACTGGAGTATGCATTGAAGAAACTAAGAATATCTCAATTAACATCAGATACTGACACACCTCATGAAAGAGAGGCCACCAGGTCTAAACTGTTATCTCAAAGTCCCACAATCTTTAACAAAATGGTATTTGAAAATAATATTGGAGATAGTAATGGTATGCAGGCTGATTACAAGGTGGGAGATGGCAGTGCAGTGGGAGATGTCTTAAGTCCTTTGGAGAGAAGGGTAATGAATTGGCATTTCGCTCACCTCGAATATGGTTGTGCTGCTCCATTGAAAGATGTATCCCTTCTTCACTGGAATCAGGATGATGTGTATGGCGGGTTCGGTGGTCCACATTGCATGATAAAAGGAGGTTTCAGCAATGTTGTGGAATCTCTAGGTAATGGGATGAATATTCATTTGAACCATGCTGTGACTGAAATCATGTACAACATGGATTCTGATTGTGGCACAGCTTGCCGTGAAGTAGAAGTAATGACATCAAATGGTAAACACTTCATAGCTGATGCTGTTCTCATTACAGTACCCCTAGGATGCTTAAAGGCAAATAGTATCAAGTTTACTCCAGCATTGCCTGACTGGAAGTTGTCGTCTATTGAGCGTCTGGGTTTTGGTGTATTGAATAAGGTAATTCTTGAATTTCCGGAAGTGTTCTGGGATGAAAATGTGGATTATTTTGGAGCTACTGCAGAACAAACAGACAGGAGGGGACATAGCTTTATGTTTTGGAATGTCAAGAAAACTGTCGGGGCCCCTGTTCTTATAGCACTCGTGGCTGGGAAGGCAGCCTTACTAGCTCAAAACTGGAGTGCGGATGATCACGTGTCCTATGCATTGATGATACTCCGCAAGCTTTTTGGCAATGCCTGTGTTCCGGACCCTGTTGCTTCTGTTGTAACAAATTGGGAAATGGATCCCTTTACTAGAGGAGCATATTCATATGTTGCTGTCGGGGCATCTGGTGAGGATTATGATGTCCTGGGAAAGCCTGTCTCAAATTGTTTATTTTTCGCGGGTGAGGCCACTTGCAAGGAGCACCCTGATACCGTTGGAGGTGCAATGTTGAGTGGTCTTAGGGAGGCTGTCCGCATCATAGATATGTTTAGTACTGGAAATGATTATACAGCTGAAGTAGAGTCAATGGAGACAGCTCAAAGGCAAGCAAATAAGGAAAGAAATGAAGTAAGGGAGTTTGTTAAGAGATTGGAATCATGCAAACTGTCAAGCACTACCTCTAAAACTGCTTTAGATGACACCCATATGATGTTGCCCAAAGAAGCCTTGCTGCAGGATATGTTTGCCCATGCAAAAACTGCTGCTGGACGCTTGCATCTTGCTAAAGAGTTACTGCGTCTTCCCATAGAGAGGTTGAAGGCCTTTGCTGGGACAAAGGAAGGCCTTTCTGTATTAAACTCTTGGATACTTGTAAGTCGTGTTATTTTCTTTGACATAGTTCCAAGGTTTTACTATAGCAGTAAATAATTTTCAATTTTTTAGAGTATTTTCCCTGACATCAAAAATTTATTAATAAATCATATGATTTGCAGGATTCTCTTGGCAAGGATGCAACCCAGCTTTTACGGCATTGTGTCCGTTTGCTTGTCCGTGTATCAACAAATCTAGTGGCTGTTCGTTTATCAGGTATAATTATTTTAATATCTTTTGTCTATTCATTGATTCTAACATTTTGCTGTCATCCATTTTTACCTTTTTATCAGTACTAGACATTTCATTACTCCTTTGTTGCGTTTGCATTCTGAGCTTGCTTTAACTCAATTTTCCCATTGGATCTCTTTTTTTGGCAAGTCTGTTTGTTCATCTGGGATTGCTTTTCTCCCTGTTAACCTCATATTCCTCGCTCTTTCCATCAGTACATAGGCTAAATTTGTCCCTTTCTCTCTCTCTCTCTCTTGCTATTTTGTCATTGCTATGGCACCTCGTCATGTGGTCAGTACTGTCATGCTTTTGGGGGAAAATCCATTCTTTATTGTCTTGCAGATTTTTCTTTTGGTAGACCAGAATCATGTTATTTCCTGTTTCTCATCTTTGCCTTTCTTTTCTTTTTCCCTTAAAAACGCTGTCTCTCTTTTGTCTCAAGTCTTATAATGTTTTTTCTCCTGTGTTATTGTGAGAGGAAGGATGTAAAGTGACAGCATATAGAAAAACTGTACTGAAGCACATCCATGGCTTGTTTCTCAATTTCAAGATCTGCAGTAGAAATGATCGGTAAATGGAGATTAATAAAAAATACTAATCATATGAGTACTAAATGATCAGGGTTTATAGACGGAGATTTATAAACTCACTTCAATGGTCTAGTGGTAGTGCAGTGTGCCTACCACCCAAAAGATCATGGTTCAAATCTCCCCTTGTGGTGGTCGCGTTAGGTAGTCGACAACCAGTGTAAAAAATAGTCGGATATTTCAACATGGATTTGAGCAAAAATCCATGTAGTCGACTCTACTTAAAGTGGGAGAAGGCTTTGCCCTTTTTTATCACACAAGTACTAAATACTTATATATTTTTGTTTCAGTTTGGTATGACCCGGATTATATCAGTCTGTAAGCAATAACGCACATAGCCAAAACCCATGTACAGTTGGAAAAGGCTTTGTTGTTATTATTTTAAATTTATAAGATAACCTAACAATTCAGGCCGTTCACTTGAATACTTTTAGATTACATAAGGTAAACACTGATGATTAAGGCAATAACATTTCATGTGGAGCAATTGAATAATGTAATAACAGATTGGTTGTGAAGTTTAGACAGAAATTAAGAGCTCAAGTTGGAGTTACATGGTAAGTTTGTTATACTAAAAAATAGTTTAAATAAATGTTTCAAGATTATGGTTTATATTTCACAAGAGATCACCTTTATAAGCATAAGATAATGTGTACAGATAACCATTTTCCTGAAATGTGTAAGAATAGTCATTATGCAAATGAAACACACGAGGTAATCTAAATAATTTGAGTTAAAATGTATGTGCAAGTAATCTAAATAACTTGTGTAAGTTGCCTCAGATAAACTGCTTGCACATGCCACCCAATGTATTCGAGTAAAATAATCATGTTTAAAGCCTTAATGAAGAACATTTCCAAGTAAGAAATATGTGGTTAGTGCGGGATTGATGACCCACACAATTTAAGATGCAATCCACATCTAAGAAATATGGTGAGTGCAAGACCACGACTTGGATCCTGAACTTGCACACATCCACATTGTGCATGCTGTGAAAGGGCTAAAAGTCGAAATAATTATTTCTCAATGGACTTGCGAAGTGCCTTGAGGAACATAACTACAATTAGGGTCGCCAAATTGTACTTTCATCCTGAAAATAGCTCGTGATTGCATAAAGAAAGCAAAAATATCACAACCAACTTAATTGTTCACATATTAGGCAGTGCCTCTGTTTAGGTTTCGTCGCCTCACAACATCTAACAACTGATAGTAAGAATCAGTACTAGCTGCAAGGCAACCAAAAAAAACCTTATGAAAGTCACACGATCATATCTAGACCATGTAGGATAATGTGAAGTTTAGACAACAATAATATGCGCATGCATGCCATTTAAATACCTTCGACTTTCACTTTGCAATTAATAGTTGTTGCCTTAAGGCATCATTGACTCCTATTCTTCCGGATATGTCTTAGGGCCAGAGGCCTAGTTTTGTAAGTCCATGATTATGATTAAGATGTTACAAGATTCCTATTGTTTGTTTAGCGATAATAACTTACCGTCTTTTCACAGGAATTGGAAAGACCGTGAAAGACAAGGTTTGTGTTCATACCAGCAGAGACATCCGTGCCATAGCAAGCCAACTGGTCAATGTGTGGATTGAAGTTCTCAGAAAGGAAAAGGCCTCCAATGGATTAAAAAGTTTGAGAAAACCAGCTGCTTCGGATTCTTTAAAGAAAAAATCTAAAGGTCAAAGCTCTGGTAAACCACATCTAAACAGGTGTCGTGATGTATCAGAGAGAAGTGGAAGTTTGCATTCAAACTCTGGTTCTCAAAAGTTTGGTAATATGAAAGCAAAGACAGTATCAAAACTGGGCTTGAAACCTGAGATTAAACCATTATGCTCGGATAGTGTCAGACGCGAGCTTGGCTCTGAAAGAGTTGATATAATATCTCCCGAAGAAGCTGCTGCCATTGCTGCAGCTGAAACAGCTCGTGTTGCTGCTGTTGAAGCTGCAAAGGTCTGTTGCATTTACTTTCATACGTCAACCACATCAATAATTTGACTTTTATATGCATTTCATTGAACCTTTTTTTGTTTCTTCATTTTGCATATGTTCATATATTCTTCCTGATTATTGATCTTTCTTTTCTTTTTCTTCTTTTTTTGAATAAAGGGTAATCAGTGATCTTTGTTTTTTAACTATTTCTTGTTTACAACAGGCATATAAATCTTCTGAAGTTGATTGCAAGACATTGGTTGAACTTCCTAAAATCCCTTCATTCCATAAGTTTGCCAAGAGAGAACAATATCCGGAGATGGATGATTTTGACTTCAGGAGGAAGAAGTGGCCAGGAGGTACACTGGGAAGACAGGATTGTCTATCTGAGATAGATTCCAGAAATTGCCATGTCACGGACTGGTCGGTTGATTTTTCGGCTCCAGATTCTAATCTCAATGGTTCCAGAGATGTTGCTGATTATTGCAGTGCTTGGAATTATTCGAGTGATGCTGGCCGTTCTCAAACTTTTATTGAACAGTCGGGCGATAGTGGGATTGTAGATGGCAGAATAAGGAAAGCTTGGGTCGACACTGATGGGGTTGGTACTGGTGGTGTGAAAGACTATACCGCTATTGAGAGATGGCAGTCAGAAGCAATGGATGCTGATGGTGAATTTTTATACTCCATGAACCTGAGGGATGAGGAGGATTTAAATAAACCCACTGGAAATTATTGTAACCTTGAAGGGAGTTGTGCATCGCAAGCCACAGAAAGTGCATCATTGTCAGAAGGACATCACAAGGTACAAGAAGGTAGTTGTGCATCACAGCTTGGTGGAGTGGAGCGTATCAAGCAAGGAGTCGTAGACTATGTTGGTTCACTGCTAATGCCGTTATATAAAACAAGAAAGATCGACAAGGAAGGATATAAATCAATAATGAAGAAGTCTGCAACAAAGGTATTTTCATGTTAATTTGATTGGATATGTATGTGGTTGGTGAAATAAGAAGGTAATACGGCATGTTAACGGGGATATTGTTAATGCCTTTGGGGGTTCACTCCTTGGGCTATTTGGCTTGAAAGAACGCATTGTTTTAAGGAAGGCAGTCTTTTTATAACCCGTGTAAGCTATTTTCATGTGATGCATGTATGATTTTGACATTTTGTAAAATGCTACTTGCATTTTGTATTTAGCTATAGAGGTAGAGAAGTGAACACATTTTACTATAGAAATAGTGATTCGAGTTTTGAAGCAAGCTGCAAGAGAACATCAGCTTTGAACTTCATATTTTCCTTATCTCTAGTGTTTGACTTGTGTTTTTTGATCATGATTTGTTCAGGTAGTGGATCAGTGCACTGAAGCAGAGAAAGTGATGAGTGTGTCAGAGTTTCTAGATTTTAGAAGGAAGAATAAGGTCTGTTGTTTTTTCCTTTATGCTGCTATACCCTTCTCCAATTTAATTGTAAATTTACTTCATTTTATAGATTTCCAGTTCATCTCACTTCAATTTATAGATTTCTAGTTCATCTCACTTCAATTTATAGATTTCTAGTTCATCTCACTTCAATTTATAGATTTCTAGTTCATCTCGTAGATTATTGAACAATACAACCTTTTAAGTTTGTGTTGTAATTTATCTTTGGAACTTTCTGAAAAAATGTCACCCGAACTTAAGTTAATTGCTTTCTTTGTATTCCTTAACCAAACTAAATTTCCTTCAATCAATAGGAGTGCCATGCCCATATTTTTTTAACATTTCATACTCACCTTCTGACTGTTGCTTGACATGTTTCTTGTAGATACGTGCATTTGTCGACAAATTGATTGAGAGACAGATGGCCATGAATCAACAGAATGTCAAACGGTGATGAATAGAATGATTGAGAACATTTATTCTTTCATGAAGGCTTACCAAATTGCAATGCCTACTTTTGGTGATCGTTCATAATGCCACGGAGCAGTTCCTTTTTTAATCAAGGGAATATGAATTCATCACTCCTAGAAAGGAGGCATCGCTCCAAGATAAGAGATGCATTATTTCTGTGGAGCGGTGACAGCTTCTGAACCCAAAAGTACCAATTGATTGAGTCAAATGAATAGAGAATATGGGATGCGAAAATCTCTTTTTTGAAATTCCCATTGCAGTATTTTGGAGTCCAGTAACTGGCTAATGTTTGTTGACTTGGCCCTTAGAAGTACGAGTTTCCAGATCGTGGAAACCAGTGGTCAATCTATGCTGGATGTGGACTACTTTTGAAGCCAATTGAGTGATTTGCAAGAGGTTTTTGAACTGAATGGGATGGCAATCTCGATGGACAACTTCATGGCTTCATCATTCACTTGCCAACAGTTATAGATTGTATTTTTTTAGGCTACGGATTAACATCTGATTTTTTTTAGTTTCTATAGTGAAGTTAATCCATTTTGTTACTTCTTCCCCCTCTATGTATATATTTCCCTTTCCTGGACGAGATGAAAAGTCATCTTCTGACAAATCTACATATTGTTCCCTGAATTGCAATTTCTTATTTTGCTTGTCAACCGCTTAACATATTGTCTCCCTCTATGTATATATTTCCCTTTCCGCATAACACTCTTCAGATTAAGGGCATATTTTATGTTGCTGTTGCGCAGCTCTCTTGTTCTCTCACTAAAATTATGCAGTTCTAGCTATTAGCTCTTATTCTTTTGGTGAAATAGAGTGACTCATATGATGATATCTTTGCTGGAATCAGTCTTTCTCTCTAACTTGTGAAACCTAGAAAAGAGTTTCTTCATTTGCTTGTTATTTTACAGAAGATCCAAATTTGAGATGGTCTGGGAACTTCCTGCAAAGTTGACTTGGTATTTTTCATTTAGGGAACTCTGACTTCAACTTTTTGTTGACCATTATATTGATATAGCAGCATCTCGTCTGAATTGATCTATTACTCTCCAATCTACAAGAAATAAACAAAACAATTGTTCTAGATGTGCCTTTTCGAGAACTGTATTTAAATCCACTTTTTTGCTGTGCTGCATGATGCATAGTCTCCTTTAAAGAGTTTAGGGATGGGATTTTAATCCATGTAAGCTATTAACCATTCATTTTCTTGGAAATTCAAGGTTTTAAATTTTATATGTTCCTCAATCATAAATGTGCTAATATTTTGTGCACTCACATACAGAACCTTTTCCTTGGAAATATGTCTTTATATTTTTTATGTGCCTAAATTATAAAAATACTTATTATGTGCGCTCCCATAGAGACAATCACTTGCAGGTGGTTTTCGTAGGCCGCCATCAGGTTTGATCTTTCTCCCATTCTTTTTTTTTGAACAATATCATTGTTTGACTTTGCCAGTCTAACAATATTTTGCTGATTTTTGTGAAGATATGATCTTCTGTCAGCAACCAAATATCGGTGGTTAAATGTGCTAATATTTTGTGCACTCACATACAGAACCTTTTTCGTGGAAATATAAGGCTTTATTTTTTTATGTTCCTAAATCATAAAAATGCTAATAATGTGTGCGCTCCCATAGAGACAATCACTTGCAGGTGGTTTTCATAGACTGTCATCAGGTTTGATCTTTCTCCCATTATTTTTTTTGAACAATATCATTGTTTGACTTTGCCAGTCTAACAATATTCTGCTGGTTTCTGTGAAGATATGATCTTCTGTCAGCAACCAAATATCGGTGGTTATACAAAGAATGCTTAGTAACTAGTTCAAGTTGATTCCAGGGGTTGATCAGAATGATCAACGCTGCTGTACTCTTTCACCTCCCATGTTACAAAGCATTGCTAATTTAATTGATATCTTGTGAGTGGTTCTTCATGTGAAAGGTATGCCATTGCTTTTTGGATACTGTGAACTGATTGTGTGGTATATCGTATATTTCACCAATATTCGTTTGCGAAATGTATATACATCTTACATGATATAGCTATTCAAACTTCCAACCCTTGGTGGATCATATCATTTGTAAGTTTATTTTTAGATGTAGATAGTTATGGGATGTAGTTGTGTAATGTATGTTGGACATTATATAGTAGACGAGTCATGTTTTTCTATTGAAATATATGTTTATTTATATTATAATAGACTAGTCATGGATTTTTTTGAAATACATGTTTATTTGTATTTCTACTCACAAATGATGCATATAACTATTGTGAATCAATTTTATTTGATTCTAGGATAGTGAGGTTTTGATATGTTTGACTTGATGATTGCATTCTGATGATGATTATGCTGTGATCAGGCCTTTTTTACTCTATGTTTTCCATAATTTGAGTACTAGTTTCCAGTGTTGAATATTGTAGGTAGGATTAAGATTTGACTCTTGGAAAGTGCAACGATTTTTCCTCAATTTGAACCCCTCGATATTATAACTTCTGCTTCTTACAACATTGGGGGATTACTCAAATCGCTCCATTCCTGCTAGGTTCTCTCCAAGAGTTTATGCCAGATATCATGTATTGGTGTGGCTGCGTCAGGTAAAGGCCTTTAGATTTATGTTGTGTCCATTTCCTAAAAATTGGAGGTTCTACTAGTGCTTAAATGCAGTTATCGGTGAACGAGAATGTGATTTCAGTTGGCATAGTTTTTTAAGAATATGCTTCTCATCTTACTACCAAATCTTTTTTTACAAAGTGATTGTTTGCATTGAGTTATTTAATTGTTCAATCGCATGCCTGATATATTCATCATCTGTCTGTTGGATTTAGTGAATTCTGACATTTATGAGTCTAGACTACAGTAGAGCAACACATGCATATATGTAAATTGTGATTTTTGCAATGATTGAAAACTCTCTTCTATTTTGTGTGGTCACTTCTGAGAAATACAGGTTAAACTCGAAAGGCTATTTTTTAACTGGAAGGAGATCAATTTCTAGCTTTCTTGATGTTGATGATCTTGTCAGAGCACGTGATTACATGCAGTACGTGTTCCTATATCTACATTATTCTCAGTTGTCCATATCAATTATAGTTGTTGCATCACAGAATGGGGAATCCTCTCATTGCACTTGCACATAGTCTTCTTGGAGGGTATTTGCCCCTTTTAGTACTCGTTCTAAAAGGGAATAGGTGGTATGGCCTGATGTGGGTGACTGTGGGAGGCTATCCTTTTCCGTCGATTTACGGTTTTTCAGGTGCTTGCTCTTGATCTGCATCACCCAACATGAATTGCGAGTTGAAGGCCTAATTGTTCCTATCCTATCGTTTAACATAAATGTCAACATGTTAGAAGAGCTGATACAAACCAAGTCATGCAGGGAATCATACATCTGTGGAGGCAGCCGCTTCCCATTTCAGCCCTCCTGCAGCAAGTCTAGTAAGTCCAAGAATATGGTCACATGAAAGCGAGGAAGGCAGAACCGCAGAATACTATTGTCTCTAGAATATGATGTTTAAATGTCTATCACACTGATGGACGGAAAGAACGTCTCCAAGATCCCAGTGCAGGTTGGGGTTGGTCCGAGGCAAGTCTGAGTCTTTATGTAGTTCTCCCCGTCTACTCTGATTTTTTCTCTTCTCCAATCGAAGGTCCTTGACATCTCCGGTCCTAGGTTTCAATGATGGTGCTTTTGACATCTGGAATAACTGCTGAACCAGCATTTACGCCAGTTTCGACACCAGTTTTTTCTGCTTTATAATAGATTTTACACGATAGAAAGATTGGGGATGTCTCCCTAAAAAAAGAGATCTTTATTCTTTAGATCATGCATTGTCTGTTGGGGATCTTTTGACAACTGGAGGGTTCTTAGCTTAGGAAGCTGAGAAAAGGGGTGGTTGAAGGATGGTCGATGGTGGCGGTGGACCCCTTGACTGATAAACTATCCTAGACGAAGGGAGGGTAGGACTCCTTTTATACAATTATGTAAGTTTCTTTCAGAAGCCCAAATGGAAAGCTGGTCGACGACGAATGCCTGCCTGGAAGTAAAGAACATGCTGGCCTTGGCCATTCCATGAAGTTGATAGCTGATTAAATGAATGCCAGGCACTTGTTGGTAATCGAAATTTCCGTATAATTGTTTCTGTGACTTTCATTCTGATCTTTTGGATGTCTTCTCTCTTGCTTGAACAGAACAGGAGACACATGCCCTTCTCTCTGGAATCTGTGCTACAAAAATGGTCAACTGGTGAAGCTGGAATTTCTTGCTAGGTTCGTGGCTGCAATGTAATATCCTTAGCTGGACACTCTTCCTGATTTCCTTTCCAATATGTAGCGTTCTTGTTTTCTGAAAGTTTTGCATATATCCGTGATTGAATTAAGTTATAAATGCTGCGACAATTTAGTCCTTAGGGCTAAACTGTTGGGATGTGCTTTCGCTTTTAAATCGGCCTTGGAACTCCTGATATTGTAGCAATGTAATTTACGATGAAGTAGAGAATATCTTTTGCTTTTCTTTTTTGTTTCGCCATTTTTTCGTGATGGGCGATTCTTCCGTTGCAATAGAAGCATGGATTGTTAGCCTGGAGCAGGTTGTGTGTCGACGTGTAGAAGAACATACAGTAGATATAGAGACAACAACCAGAACTATAGTGGTGTATTTCTAAGATTGAATGTAATACACACCATGAAATAAAAATACCGAGTAAATGTCTCTTATCAGTGTAATTTTCAGATAGTTCTCTTATCAACAGACTTTACATGGTCCTAACGGTACGTATTTGAGGCTGAATTATGCGTACAGAAGAACGAGACAACTGTGGATTAAACTGATTCAAGTCCTTGAGGCAGAGGCTTCTCCAGCAAATTAATAACCCTTTGGCAGGCATGGAGCACAGCTGTGTGAAAATTGGCAGGGTTGTCTAGGAACGCAAAATGCCCAGCCTGTAAGACAGACGAAGAAAGCCAATTTATCGACGGTTGCTAAGGATGTAATTCAGTCGCAAGAAGGATCGAACCTTGGGAATCCTGATGATCTCACATAGGGACCTTCATATCTTTCCAAGCTTCCCTTGGTAGTTCATCCAGTCATCGTAGGCATAAATAAAGGTGGTTGGGACCTTCCATGATGAATTGACGATGCGCTGAGAATGAAGTATATGCAGATGTCTCAGTACCTCTATTTAGACTTAGTGATGACAAACTTTTAATTCTAATAAAATTTTAAAACCGAAAATTTTTTGGCATATCCTTAGAGGTACAGGCCAATGTGTGAAGTATATAACTCTTCTGTATTACGTCAGCAGGATGGATTTGAATATTACCGAATCTTTGAACATCCACTATCCAAACCAGTCGCATTTAACGAATGGGATTCTACATTCATTCGCACTTTGGATTTTTTTTGTTTTTTCTTACTTCCGGGAATTGAGTGTTTTTAATAGGACTTGATGACTTTCAAGAATCAAATATACACATCCCATTAGTTCTGAAAGATATTCTAGGGCAACCATCCGCTAATCTAATATAAACACCACATAGATACCGTCAGCTCTCTGACCTATGCCTCAATGATGAGACCCTCCATTCTACGGGAATAAAAAAGCCTTGTTTGGAAGTCCTTTTATCTCGGGATAAACTAAAACTAGTTTTACCACTTATCTTTCAAACCAACCGAATAAAAAATAGAGATACACTTCGTTTCTCTATTACCCTACCTTATTTTTTATCCCTCGTTATTGCGATGGAACGTATTCTATCCCCCTCAAGAGACTCGCAACAAGTGAAGAAAATGAAAGCGTGCATCAACAATGTGCTCGCCTTGCACCATATCAAAAACATATAAGCGTGATGCAAATATGCATAACATGATATTAAGAAGCACAAGCATGTTAAAAATGAGGAATTACTTTGCTATATATATTGACATAACGAAAAAAAAACAAATGAAATTGAAATTCAAGATTTAATACTAAATAGTGTGATATTTAAACTCTAAACATACGTTGCCACACAAGGATTTTATTAAAAAATAGCATGCTGTGATGCCTCAGCCAGGACGCACGACACATGCTAGCGTCCGTGAATTCGGTCCGATAGGGTGGTGCAGATCTTCTGTGGTGATTGCCCCACCTAGAGGCTGGGAAGGCCATCAAGGTCACCCATTCTTGTGATCGAGAACAAGTGGCACTGACGCCGATGGCTGCGGCAGACCATTTGAATTTGAATTTTAACAGGGACGTTATATATAGATTTTCAGTTTGTGGTCCTATAAAACATTGCAACTACACTGTGTGCCCTTTCATACTTATATAATGATCCTTACATTGCAATTGCACTCTATGCCCTTTCACACACTTTTAATCTATACCTTGACCTCTGTTAGAACTTCAAAATTATGCAAGAGTGTGTAAATTAAGAAGGTTTCTATGGGTCGTAATGCAAATATCAACAAGGTAGGGACATTAATATGAGTGCAATCATTTGCAGGGGTGCAAGTGTAAGATCTCTTATATAAAAAACCTCAGTTTTCCGCATCAACGATTAAGACAGATCAAGCCATTATTTAGCTTACATATTTGGAAATTATCCAGACGAACTCAAGGAGGTAAACTTTCAATTATGGCTTTTGTAGGGAATAATGACTATAGTGGATTAGGTTTTTATTACAAAAATCAAGACACATAATCGCAATCCTCCCAAGGCCCTTCATGCTTAGCCCTAAATACCGTCGGCAGGCAACCTTTAAGCAAAAGCAGATTCTGACCCTCAACTTTGATTCCAGGACAGACTAAGCATTATTAGCGTAGATTCAAGCACTTTGCCTCCTTTTTCTATACAAGTAATTGATCACATCGAATCTACAACCTAGCCCCTCTCAGTGCCCCCCAACTCCAGTGTTTGTCACATAGCGAAAGAAAAAGGGATGTGAAGCTTGTCATACAGTGAATCCTAGGATGATACCTGAAGTCGTCAATCAATCAAAAGCCTTTTCTGTCCAACCCGACTTTTAGGTAGCATGTGGGCTCCCTTCTTGGTCGTACTCTCGCATCTACTCCCCATGTGCTCTCCTTCGCATACTTCTAAGACTCGAAGTTAATACAAGCATAAATACACGCTTGCTACATTTGATAAGCTCATATATCTAACTCCTCTTAGCACCCGAGAAAGGTTTGATTTCTCATTTTAGACATAGACAAACAAATGCACCTACATACATAAATACATACATAAAGACTTGCACGCCCGCTAATATAGACTGTCTTATTGGACCCTTATTTGGATCGGGCCAGTACGTTCACAGGTTTGATCCAAGGTCAGCTTAAGCCCGATCCATTTATTTAGTGTGTCAAATTTATGTTCCAAACCCCAGCCACTATAAATCAAGCTCAAGTCTGGGTTGGGTCTGTGGATTGGGTTGACCTAGCTCAATGCTCATTCTTTATGCATGCACGTAAGCACGCACCCTCACCCCTCACACACACACACATGGAGAGAGAGACACACACAGATATGTGTGTGTAACCTATAACCTAAAGTAATGGTGGATAGGTGTGTATGTGGGTGATCCAAATGGATTTGAAGCATGGATTATCCATAGTTGTGGGAATCTTTGACCTTACCCACTTAACTGCAAATCTTTCTACTGCAACTCTTTTTTAGTCAACTTTCTACCTCAACTCTATAACCCAATCCCTTTTCCTCAACTCATCGAAAGCACTCTGTCTCACTAGACGCTTCATCCCTTGGTTCTTCAATACCTCACCATGTCCATTGGAAATCTCTTCCTTATTTGGCTTGTCAAACCTCTTCCATCCCATACCTATTCTCCCATCCTAAATTACTCGATGTATATATATGCTCACTCAAAACCTCTCCCTTCCTCGGCTCATTAAAATCACTCCATCTCATATGTCATTATTTTCCAAGTCAGTTTGTTGAAACTAATCAATTCCCACTTCACATCTCTTCTTTCCTCATCTCTCGGAAACCCCTCCATCCTAACCTCCTCTCCCTTATAAACTTGTTGAAATTCCTCCATTCCCACTGAAAGTTTGAACAACCAACTACGACAAAATCACGACTCCTAACTGCCATGCCTCCTATCTTCCCCGTTGATTACCTTTAATTGGCGATGCCACAATCAATCTTTCATGTGATTGTGTGACAACGCCTCGAGTCCCTCCTCTGATGCCTCTTCTCCCTCTCAACTTCAACAAGCTCCTATGAAAAGTGTGTGATTACAATCTCACAATTTGTTCGTTGATCACGGTGATAGGTGATGGGGGTGACAATTTCATCTTCGATCAGAATAGTGCGAGAAACAATTCATCCAATAGACAAGGGTTTGGAGTATAGTGACAATGTGCTTGATGTTTTGTGTAAGAAGGCCAACAATTCCGATAAAATACCTTTCTATTTTCAATTCATAATTTCACATATTTTTTTTTGAATTTGAGATATTTATGCTTGTTGAAAATAGGCCAAATTATAAGCTATTCAGCTATTTCGTATTTAAGCTCACCTGTTAAGTTGACTAGTCATAGAGTTAATTTAACCCATTAATAAAATAATTGTACTAACTGACTAAACTATCATCCTTTTGTTCATGGACATCCCCAGGTGAACTGTACCCTATTTCATACAATTTATATCCAATTCAACCGATAACCATTTTGACCGAAGAAGAATGACTCACCAACCATGTATTAAGGTTTGTGTGGGATTTTATCCAAAAAGGACTAGTATCTGTCCATGAACAGCCTTAAAGTAGAGTGTCTTATAAGTTCCTATTAATCTTACGAGCTGAAAGGATCATGAGAACTTTAGGGGAAGGACGCAATGATGGTCCAAGGAGAACCAAAAGGTGCAACACCTAAGGCTTTTGAATCCATCAAGGAGCAAAGACAATGAAGGGAAGGAATCGGAAGCATCGTTAAGGTGTCTGAACACAAGGTATCAGTTCCCTAGATTTTTTTTTGAGGAACGGTGGGATGGGCCTCCTTTAGAGGACCACCCAAAAAATATATTAACAATAAACTAAATAATAATTATACCCGCCATGATTCAAGAAGGGCTCCGGCATGCCCGAGTACATTCTCGGAATAGAACCTCGACCCCTCAAAAATCACACTGTTTCTGCCCAACCAGAGGCACCAGATCGGAAGCCCTGGATCTTGAGGTGAGGTTTCTGGCTTCAGATAAAAAAATCCATGCGGGACAGATGACACATGACCACTTTTCATATATCCGAGGCCGTCTTGAAAGCACGTGCCTTCTGCTATTGTGTGTTCCCAGGGGTGCCCATTTCATGGACTGTGCCTCCTCTTTCCATGTTATGAGTTTGATCCCCAAGATTTAGCCCAGATTGCCTTGTTCATGATATCTGGATAAGATTGTGCAGGACACATGAACTTCTTAAATGTAAAGCAGGTAGATACATTGGCCTAGCTAGAGAGCAGTGTGGAGGAGAGCCATGTCTTGTAGTGGTTGCATTGCAGAAAAATATTTGTAGGTGACTGGATGGAGTTGTTGTTCGATGTAAATTTCGAAGGCAAGGAGGTATTAAAGTCTGTAAATAAACATGTGCTCCATTAAATACACACAGCATCATTCTACTAACTTTTCCCTGACTATAGATGGAGTATAACACATTGAGACTTCCATGACTACAGTTCTTTAGTCCTAAAGATGAACACGCCATGTGTGTCATATCAAGATGTTCTTTCAAATAGTTGTGCAAACACAAGGATTTAAACCACACAATTCGACAAAGAGAAAACTAAACTAATGAACATGCATCCTTCTTTTCACAACAATTTGACCAATCTAATAACTGGAGAGAATACATCGTCGAGTGACCAAACTAATGAGGTTGTCTTAAGCGGACAGAAGAGCCCCATAAAGGCAAGGAGATAATGATAGCAAGGAGATGGACATTGTGGGATTCCCCTTTAACCACTGACAACCATTTCCTCGATTTGACCGGCTTCATATAGAACATAACTAGAGTTATGTGCATGCAATAACAATTTTACAGTTAAATAATAAATATAAACTGCTTGATTCTGAACAAGAATCACCGCACCAGTCTCAAGAGGGAAATCAGCGGGTATTGAGAGAAGATCACATACCTGTGCAGGAGCGGATTCCGTGCAAATGCTCCAAAAGAAGATATATACTTCAAGCACAACTTTCCACTGGCTTTTGCTGCTAGAGTATGGTAATATAATCTTGAAAAGAAAAATAAATGGCATTTAGGATAATCTCCATAATAATTTCTTCGTGTATATTTATAAAATGATGTTAACCTGTCCGCAATGTTGACTCATCTTCGTTCAAAACTGTTCCGGTAGAATATGAACCAAGTCGTGCACTCGTATATCTACGAACAAGGTTTGGTCTCCAAGGCCCCATGCCTCTGTATATTAATTATGGGCCACATAAGAAAATTTGTTCTTTGTTAAAGCAAGAGAGACAATAAATAGGCTCAGATCCGCTGAGCTCCTCTCCAACTGTAATGGGGCATTGTGACAGAACTGAAGCCCTCATTTTGAGCCAAAAGTGGCAGCAAATGGATACATGAAATTTAATTCAGAGCTCTCTCCAGAACTTGTTCTTGTTGTAAGATTAGACCAATGAATCTTGATAGATTTGTGTATTATCATTTAGGATTTATTTCCACAATCACCACATCCATTGTGAAGTGCGTGAATGTTGGAACTCGGTGCTATCTTGAACCAAAAGGCGCCCGTGGATGGACAGATTGTGGAGAATAAATTAAGCACCCACTTATGTTAAGATTAGTTCAATAAATAGCATAGATTTGAGTGTATCATATAAGTATTAATTCTGCAATATCTTCTCCAACTAGCATTCGGTATAACTAGGTGTCTGAATTTTGGTCGCGCACCTTACTCTTATCTTTGTTACTTAAAGAATGAATATGTCCCATCAAATGACACCTTCATGTTTGTCAAAATTGGCCTCCTGCATAACGACCTGTGATAATTACTTGCTGCATGACATTATAAATTGAACAGAATGATGCTCAGAAATGATATATACACTCCAATGTAATGTCAAGGCGCAACCAGACTGTCTATTTTTGGATTGCATATCATGAATACATAACTCAGCCATGGCCGGTCCCAAGCCCGGGTAAATGAGGAGGGTTGCGCGTTAGGTAGCCGACAACCAGCGCATGAGAGATAAATTCGTAAATAGTGTTTTTAAAGTTCTTCTAAGAACACTATTTATGAATTTATCTCGAAACCGTTCGGATCTTTTAAACATGGATTTAAGCAAACATACAGATTTCGTTGGGGCGTTTGACCCAAGATAGATCTGAATGGAGGCGAAGAATCCATGTAGCCGACCCTACTTAATTGTGGGAAAAGGCTTTGTTGTTGTTGTTGTATATCATGAATACATCCGGAACACTTTCCAAATCATCTTAGTCGTAAGCATAAAACTGTGCTTTCTGGATCTAGATTGTACATTGTAGGATTATGATCTTGCAAGCTTGTTCCCTGATGTTTATAGGTGTATTCCTAGTAGGATGTGTCCACAGGATTAGAGCTAGATGGTACAATCTATAACTGAAACATTGCACAGAAAAGAAAATATATTGACTAGTTTAAACGCAGGATGGCCGATTAACCTAGAAGTTAGTTTTGTCAAGCTTATATATAACGAACTAAAAAAGAATTAATGCAATCAAAGCAGCTTATTAGTTCATTGTAACTGTATAACAAGGAAACTTCATTTGGTTCACAGAGCCTGGAATAAGTTAGTAACATTCAGTATACAAAAAACATAACGATAAATAAGGAACTACCTTATTATCTTCTGAGGAGTAAAATTAGACTCAAAACCATAACGATAAATAAGGAACTACCTTATTATCTTCCGAGGAGTAAAATTACTCATAAACGTGATTGATGATGGCTCCTTTCCATGTTGCTTTAAAATTGGCCAATCGTTTCGACATAGACCCTTCAGAGGAAAATCCAGTTGGACCCACAAATATGAGGTGTTGAACATTCTTAGAAAATATAATGCAGAAGCGGATTGATAAACAAAGCATGATAATAGAAATAATAAACATGAACTCAGGGAGTTAACGTGGAACCCTACTCCCAAACAAGCGGGATGAAATCACGGGAGAACGCCTCAAAGGGCTGATGTATGTATTGCACTTTCTCATCTGATACATGAGGTCTGTGATCACTAGGGGTGTAAACGGACCGAACCTGAGCGAACCTATATTTTTTAGGTTCGGTTCGTTTATTTAATCGAGCCTAAACTTGTGTCCAGGTTCGGTTCGTTTATTTTCGAACCGAATCCGAATCGAACCTCTTTTTAAACGAATCGAACCTAAGCGAATATCGAACTAAAGAATTCTCTAATAAGAGGAAGTGAAAAGAAGAGAAATGGAAATATATATGTGTATTTACAGTTAGAATAAATATTCATTTAGCTTTTTCTTGATCTAACTCATCTTCATCTTTTGAAAAATTAGATTAATAAGGATTCGTCTCTTTGAAAAAAGTATAATTATAATATATTTTATATCTATTCAGATGGGGATAATGAATAAGAATAATGCGGAGATATTCGGTAAGTAATGTTTGTACTTGTTCTGTTGATTTGAAGATAAAGAAGGGAAAAGTAATAGATCATAGATTATATATGTTGTAAGCACGATGCGACTATTTATTTTTGGATAGTTTATACCGAGATAAAACCTAGTTATTCCGTAAATATCTAGTTATCTCTAGACAAAATTTACTTACCCTGGGATAAAATCCACTCATCTCAAAATAAGTCCACTTTTATTGATAAAGATTTGTAGATATGTATATGTGTATGTTTATCGAGCTTTTAACGAATCGAACCTGAGCGAACCTATGATTTTTAGGTTCGGTTCATTTATTTAATCGAGCCTAAACTTGTGTTCAGGTTCGGTTCGTTTATTTCCGAACCGAACCTGAATCGAACTTTTAGCGAGCCGAACCTGAGCGAATATCGAACTTGAGAATTTTCTTACACCCCTATCTGTGACTTCTTATATAGCCTCCACAGAGCCTCCAAGTCCCACCACTGGTAGATATGGGCTGAACTCCTGAAAGCGATAAATAGACTTTGGAAGGATCCATTTACCCATCTTACTTGATAAATGACGCATACTCTAACACTCCCCCTCAAGCTGGAGCATGCTCAGCTTGGACAAACAGAAAGAAATCTCTCAAACTCACAATACAAGACACTACAAACAATATCAACTCAACGCGCATAATTGTCGGTTGCTGTCGAGGACGTAGCTTCTCATGCTATGCATGTGAGGAGGACAAATGGGTTGGAGTGTGAGTCAAATTGAATCTCCTTGTCGGAGAGCATGTCCTCTGTACTGCATCTGTCAGAGTCACTGCAACTGGAAATGAGTCTCCACTTGGAGAACTCTGGCCCGCCACAACATGTGGAAACTGCTCCATCTTTGAAAGGGTCGAACTGAAAAGCCGTGGAGACATCCTCGTCGGAGTCCACGGTCGCTGGAGAATGGAGTCTGAAAAGTCTCCTCGTCGGAGAATTGGTTCTCTCCTATACTAGCTCAGAGAATGAGATCTCTACTCTTGAGTCCCTATGAAACCACATGAAAACCCTAGCCCACATGGCATATGGAATGGGATCTCTACTCTAGAGTCCCTATGGAACACATGAAAACTCTGACCAAAACAAAAGATGGGGAGCATACAAAAGGTGACAATCACGTGCACATCAACCTAAAGACCGCATACATGTGCGTATCTGTAACTGAAGACTCGAAACCAATCTGACGTCGAGTCTGAACATTTGTAGAGTCTGGAAACCTAGCCTGGAATCTGAATCTGGAACAGACATGTGACTCTACACAATACTCCCCCTTTCTCCCATACTTGTCGAAAATCAATCGCATCGACAAAGTTGGGAGAAGACAAGAAAATGGAGAGAGAGAGAAAACATTAAATAAGCTGTTCATTTTTTTATGGTTTTCCCTTTTTTAGTTTTTTTAACCAATATTTTTCGAATCATTTTTTTCGTACAGATTATTTTTTTGTACGATCCCCTTTTTTCTCGTGCACAATTTTTTTTGTAAGCACCTTTTTTTTCAAATGATTTTTTAAACCAAATATCTCGGCCAAAAATGCCTAACTGTCTCTCCTTTCTTTTTTTATTTAAAATATCAGCTCCCCTCCTAGCGTTAGTTTTTTATTCAGCCCGCTTGGGGCATTTATTTAGGGTTCTCGATGGAACCCTCTCTCTCGTCACTTCCGCCCCCGATGGGCATTATCTGATGCCGCCGCAGTAGATGAGGGGGGCTTGGAGGAGCCTCCACCTGAAGGTTTTCACGCAAGGAGTCCCGAAGTCGTGATGATATGCGAGATGCAACCGCCGTGAGTTCAATCGCGCCTCCTGCGCGCCACCGATGGAGGGGATGCTCCGCCTAGAGCATCGAAGAGGTGCTCTGCCTGGAGCTTCAAGGCTTGCCGTCTGGGACTGGACTTGATGAGGCTCCTCATGCGCGAGGAGTGGGCGACGCGGAGAGGAGCTCGAAGGGCGATGCACGCGAGGGCTGGTGGTGAGATCTAACTCCACCTCCTGGAGATGTACGCGAAGGAGGCTGCGCAAGGCTGATGCCCCCTCGATGAAGCTCCTGCTTTACAATCCCATACGATTGCTTTCCCCGAGGGAAGGGATGAGTGTTGATGGCGACGAAGCCCATTCGATGAAGCCCGATGTTCACGATTCGATGACCGCTGAAGGAGGTGTGTTGCCCCACGATGGGAAAGGCCCTCGCGTAGCCTACGTGAGTGGAGAACACCGCCTTGTGGCGGCCTAGAATCTGGGGCATGATCAGGTGGCGGCCCTTCTAGGGTTCCCCGATGGAACCCTCTCTTCTTCAGAGATCCATACACTGCAGGATCAAAGCCTAGATGCCTTTGTGATGGAGATCCCCGATGGAACAACAGTCATCAAGGCCTTTGCTCATGAGAAACTAGGGTTTAGAAAACCCTATATGCCTTCGGATCTCCAGAAACAGATTTGAATGATTGAATCTTCAAATAAATCTTAAAGAATAAGCACTCCATAAACGAATCTCGAAAATAAATAACTTAAAATCCTCGAGAATCGAACTGCTCTGATACTACGTTAAAAAATATAATGCGGAAGCGGATTGATAAACAAGCATGAATAATAGAAATAGTAAACATGAACTCAGGGATTTATCGTGGAACCCTACTCCCAAAGAAGCGGGATGAAACCACGGGAGAAAGCCTCAAAGGGTTGATGTATGCATTGCACTTTCTCATCTGATACATGAGGTATGAGGCTTCTTATATAGCCTCCACAGAGCCTCCAAGTCCTACCACTGATAGATGTGGGACTAAACTCCTGGATGTGATATATGGATCTTGGAAGGATCCATTTACCCATCTTACATGATAAATGACACATACTCTAACAAACATGTTCAACAGGATGTGATATATGATGATTATTCTCGACGAGAAACCATAAGCATCAAGATTATATTTTTAAAATCATATCTATTAGGAAAAAAAGATGCCCTTCCATTTTAGACCTGTCAAATATAGACCAGCAAGTGGATAACCTCCTCTAGCAACTAGCAAGAAACTAATTCTGTTAAAAATCAAGAATGCGGAAGTGTAATTAGAGATCAAGAATAAACAAGGAAAACACCGTTATTTTATGTGGAACCCTACTCTCTAAGGAGAGGGATGAAATCACAGGAGAATGCCTCAAAGGGCCGATGTTTCATGAACTTTTCTCTCATCTGATACAATAGGTGTGGGGCTTCTTATATAGCCTCCACCGAGTCTTCAAGTCCCACAAATAGTAGATGTGGGGCTAAACCACTGGATATGGTAATTAGACCATGAAGGGATCCAGTTGCCCATCTACATATATGACGCATATGCTCCAACACTCCCCCTCAACTGGAGCATGCAATGCTAAGCTTGGATACATAGAAAGAAATCCCAAACTCACAATACAAGGAACTACATACAATATCAACTCAACGCATACTCTACCGTCGGTTGGTATCGAGGCTGTTGCTTCTCATACTGTACAAGTGAGGATGAACAAAAGGGCTGGAGTGTGAGTTGAACTGGGTCTCCTCGTTGGAAGACATGTGCTATGTACTGCGTTTGTCAAAGTCACTAAAAACTGAAATGAGTCTCCTCGCCGAAGTACTCTAGCCTGCCACATGTAAAAGATTGTGCATCATGTGGACACCTGCTCCATCTCTGAAGGACCAAACTGAAAAAGCCGTGGAAACATCCTCATTGGAGTCTACGGCCGCTGAAAAATTGAGTCTGAAAGTCTCCTCATCGGAGAATTGGGTCTCTCCCATATTGGCTCAGAGAATGGGATCTCTACTCTGGATTCCCTATGAAACCACATGAAAACTCTAGCCCACAATGGCATAGAGAATGAGATCTCTACTCTGGATTCCCTATAGATCACATTAAAACTCTGAGACCAAAAAAAGATGGGGACCACACAAATAATGATCGCATGTGTGCGCATCAAACTGAAGACTCGGAACCAATCTGAACGTCGAGTCTGAATCTGAAAATCTGTAGAGTATGAAATCGGAATTGGAGAATCTGAATCCGACCTGTAACTCTACAAAATAATTCCCCTCTCCCATATTGGTCGGAAAACAATGACATCGACCAAGTTGGGAGAAGAGAAATCAAGATGGGGAGAAATAAAAATCCACATTTTTTTGAATCATTTCTTTTCTGGGTATTCTTTTTTTTCTTAGGCGTCTCCTTTTTTTAAGCATTCGATTTTTTGTACACACATTTTTTCCACCCAGCCCTTCCTTTTTTTCTTGGGTCCTCCCTTTTTCCGATTTTTAAAATGAACTCACAACCCACTTGGGCCCTTACAATAGAAGTTCCCTTTTTTTCAATTACAACAGTAAAAACGGCCCACACTTGGGCCCAACAGAGAACGACCCACATTCGGCTTTCATCTCTCTTTTTTGTCATCAGCCTTTTCTTTTCTTTTAAACGGCCAGCCTCCCCTTTTTCTCATTTTTTTTCAAAACTTTTGGTAGACTTCGGCCCACCCCTATTTAGGGTTCCCCGATTGGGAACCCCTATTGCAATCACACCCTTGATGCGGCTTTTCTGGAGTCGCCACCGCCGCCGCTGCCTGGAGTTCGTCTTGAGAGGGAGGCGTTGTCGACACCGCGTGCACGAGGTACACTTGGAGCATCGCCTAGAGGAGATGAATCCTTTTGCCGTCGCAAATCATCACCGCTAGGAGAAGAAGATCGCGAGGTAGGCTTTCTTCTCCGTGTTGGGGCTGGGGTTCCGTGGAGGAGGTGTGCGTATGCCACCCAGAGCTTAAAGAGAGCCCTCAAGTTGCACGATTGTGGCTTAATACTGCATGCTGCCTCGCGTAGAGGAGGAGCTGCGAAGTCACAATCGCCAGAAGGGCGAGTGGCCTTGACTTGAGTAGTACCTGCGATTAGGGATGAGCATTGGGTAGGGTCGGCCCGACCCAGCCCAATGCCCGGCCCGATCAAGCCCGGCCCAGACCCGAGCCCGAGTAATAGCTGGGCGGGCCTGGGCTCTTTTTTTGGCCCAATCAGAATTTCGGGCCGGGATTGGGCAAGGTGGGCCCGAGCCCGAGGCCCGTGGGCCGGCCCGATTATAGGCCTGCCCCGAGCCCGCGTATATGCCCGACCCGAGCCCGGCCCGCATTTAGGGCCCGAGCCCCCCGGATCTGTTGTGTTTGGACGACTCGACCCGAGCAGCCTAACTTAGGGTTTCGTAAACCCAATGGCCTCCCATTCCCATCCCCCGCTCGAAAAACCCAAATCCCCCTGGCGCCTGGCAACTGGCGAGTGGCGGCTGACCCTCTCCGGCTCTCCGGCTCTCCCCGCAAGCGGCGGCCTGGGCGATCATCTTCTACGGCGTGCGTGCGGCTTGTGCGACAGATCGGGTTAGTATTCACTGTTACTCATCTACATGTCGGTGGACTATGTGGTCAGGTCGAGCATCTTTGATGCCAAGGCTGGAATTGCATTGAACGATAAGTTTGGTGGTCGGAGGCGTGCTGAACTCCTTTGTTTGCTTACTCTGAATTTATGATGAAAGTGGAAAATATTTACAGATCTTTGTTCATTATGTTTGATATAGTCTGACTAGTTTGATTTGAGTGACCCATATCATTGGTGGGGCATTGTAATGAGTTTTTTATGCTTATGATGGAGAGCGTTTCTGTTATTTGCTAGTTTCAACTGTGTTATGAGTTGCTATGCACATATCGACTATGTGGGATCTTATTGTTGGTTTTATTTTATCACCATAATAGAAATAGAGTGAACTCTTTAGGGTTTTATTGTTGGTTTTATTTGATCACCATAAAGTTTTGGACCATCTTGATTTGGTGTTGTGAACTTATTAACTAAATTGTTATATAATTGCTACGGTTAACCTTCAGAAATGTCGGCTTCGCATCAAGGTGACGATGTTACTCCTAATACAGAGGAGGATGAGATTAGACGTGAAGAAGACAAAGAGGAGGAACTATTAAATGATGATCTCAAAGGGTCTAGTAAACGTGCACGCCAATCTCAATCCTGGGTGTGGAAGCATTTAACAAAGATTGGTGTTGTAGATGGGAAGGAAATGAGTCGATGCAATCATTGTAGAAAACTACTATCTTGCCAAAGTAAAAGCGGAACCAGTCATTTGATTCGTCACCTAGAAAGTAAGTGTTTGTATTACAAGAAGGATGGTGGCTCACAATCACAAACCTTGTTAAATGTGCATACCTCAGAGCAAGGGAGTGCAATTGGTACTTAGAAATTTAGTCCAGAATTTAGCCGCGAGGAATTTGTGAAGTTGGTGATTTCGAGTGAAATGTCTTTTAGTATTGTGGAAAATCCTAAATTTCGTAATTTCGTTATGAGTTTACAGCCCAAGTACAAGGTCCTCTCACGTTTTACTTTGAAGAGAGATTGTATGAAAATGTATGACGTTGAGAAGAAGAAATTAATGAGCATCCTTAAAAAGTCTGAATGCAGAATTTGCATCACAACAGACATGTGGACTTCGGTCCAGAATTTGGGATACATGTCATTGACAGCTCATTTCATTGATGATCAATGGAGGATGACAAAGAAAATTCTCAGTTTTGCAGCACTAGCCTCACGACATACGGGAGAGAATATTGCGGATTTGTTGATTAGCCGTTTGAATGAGTGGAATGTGGTGAAGTTATGCACTCTGACTGCAGATAATGCATCCACCAACGATGTCGTCACAAGAAATATTGTTGACCATTTTTCATCAACAAATTCACTATTGCTTGGTGGAGGTTTTTTCCGTGTCCGATGTTGGGCACACATACTAAATCTCATCGTGTAGGATGGTCTAGCCGAGATCAAGGAAATCGTGAACAAAATCCGCAATATGGTGAAGTGCATCAAATATTCTACCCGACGAAGTCAAGAGTTTCTTGAATATGCTCAACAGGAGCGCATCTTGGTGACGAAAACTTTACGGCTGGATGTTAGCACACGTTGGAACTCTACATATCTAATGCTTGAATCAACATCACGATATCAAAAAGTGTTTACTCGGATGAAAGCACGTGATTTCCATGGGATTGATATTCCTTCATCTATGGAATGGAAGAAGGTGGAGGTAATTCAGAGAATTTTGGAGAATTTTTACATTGCAATGAAGATCTTCTCTGGTCAAAAATATTCAACTGCAAACTTGTTCTTTTCTTTGATATTTGACATAGAGAAAGAATTGATTTCATTAAAGAACAATGAGGACATGTCTATTCGAAGCATGGCTGAGAAAATGTATTCAAAATTTGACAAGTATTGGAGGGACAAGGACGCCATGTTGCCTCTTGCCATTGCAACAGTTCTAGATCCACGAAACAAGTTCGAATTTTTACGTTTCTCATATTCTGAACTTTATTCGGCGGAAGAGGTGACTCAATATATGGCACAAGTGGAGGATGTATTCCAAAGATTGTTCGATGAATATGCAGTTGCATACAAGGGAACTAATTTGGCAACAACACCAGCTCAAGGTACAACAGAAAATGAATCATGGGATGGAAGAAGAAAGGAGGACACAAGAAGCAAATTCCTAAGACAGAAAAAGGTCATATGTTCTTTGGAGTCCGGAAAGTCTGAGTTGCAATTGTATTTAGAAGATAATTCGGCAGACAATGAGGATGATGCACAATTCGATGTTTTAAAATGGTGGCAAATAAATGCAAATAAATATCGAATTCTTTCACACCTAGCTCGAGACATTCTTGCAATACCAATCTCTACTGTTGCTTCAGAAAGTGCTTTTAGTACTGGTGGCAGAGTTCTAGATGCTTACAGAAGCCGACTTAATCCAGCCACTGTCGAAGCATTGATTTGCACGGAGGATTTGATACGCGAAGAAGGTGATGGAGTAGATGCAATGGATGGCGATGAAGACGAGGATGATGATGTTGATGATGGCTATAAAAATTCATTAGGTAAGAATAATTTAGTACATTTTTATGATGACAACATTGATTTTAATACTTTGTATTTTAAAAACTGTAGGTTTGTCGGATATGATTGAGTAACTTGAAAATTATCTTGAATATTTACTTCCATCTTGGAGATTGCGTTTGGAAAGGATGGAAAGGTAAGAAATCCTTTGCCACTATCTTTCTAAATTTAAATAAGCATGACTTACAAGTTAAAATTATCTATGGTTTTGCAGGTGGCGTTTGCAATATGATAATTGGACGGAACTTTCAAAAAGCATATCATGAGAATCATACATCTCTAGATGTGTGAAGAAGCTTGGCTGGAAGTGTATTGGTAGAAGTGTGTTTTTATTTTTGCTATTAAATATGGGTATCATGACGATCATTGGACCTGTAGATGCTCTTTGGATCCTTGGACATGTAGATGGTCTTTTTTCTTGGGATCTCTCGTCTTCTATTGACTCCACTCAAACTTGCTGTGAAAACTTAGTTAGCGACTAGATCAACCTTATTTGTTGGTTTTTGCTTTGACTGTTATGATTTCATGGATTGAAATACCATCGTTGACATGGATGCTGTCATCATTTTCATGGTCCATGATGGTTTTATTTGTGTGCATTTACCAATGATTTGGAAGGGTACAAAACTTCTGAGAATCATTTTGGAAGTAGTTGCCTGATAGACAAGGAACTCAACTCGCAACAATATCAACTTAAGTTCTGGAGATGGTTTACTTCTTAAACCTTTTATCTTTTTATTCTAAAATGTGAAGATTTTCAGTCCATTCTAAGCAACATGTTGCAACTGCAAGTGCATCATTCCCAAACTCATGTCTACTTTAAAGCAAGGTTTTGGAAGTTTCTTGCACTCGCAGGGATTGGTTTCGCCAGCTTCATCTGATCTGATTTGACTGCATTTTAATGTTTAGGCGACTACATTGTTTATCTGATGGCTTTATTCTAGCATAACAAATTAGACAGTTTTCTTTCATGTTAATAGAATGCTTCAAAAGTTTATAACCTACATCTGGAAAAAATGGTTAACTGCAGTGAATTGTTCAAAAGTTTCATCATGGTAAGCATCGGAAATTAAGTATAAACTCTTTTTCTTTAATTTTACACCCTTGAGATTTTTATTTGTCAGTGAATTTTCTAACTGTCCAGGTATTCTTTCAAAATTACATGTAGACTCTTTAAAGAGCTCTCTTTTTTTACGTTATGTTAATGCTAATGTGGAGGGTTTCTGAATGAGAAAAACGTGTTTGTATTTGATAATAGTTTGAAAAAAGGTAACTGTGATCGGACTTAGAGCGCAGTTTTGTGAATATGAAATTGTTTGTAAATATGATAGCTTAATAAAAAAAATATTCGAAGTTTGGGTAAGACATGATTTTGAAATATTCAGGTAATTCCCCAGGCTGTGTTGAGTGTTGGAATCCATAACGGGCCGGTCCGAACCCGGCCCGACCCATTTAATTGCAGGCAGGCTCGGGTTTGGGCCACAAACCCAGATATCACGCGGGCTTAGGCCCGACCCGTTGACCCGAAAACCGAAATCGGGCTCTGGTCGGGCTAGCTTGGGCCCGGCCCGACCCGGCCCGATGCTCATCCCTACCTGCAATCGCCGCATGGAGCTTGTGATCGACATGACAACATATCAGGAGGACCTACGATCGTCGCCTGGAGCCCCTCGATGTTGCTGCTTCTTGCTAGAAGATCGGGGCTTTGAGTAGTACCCATATCAGAGTTTGCCACTGAGGAGAAGATTATGAGGTTGCGACGATTGCGAGGTGGCATCGTTGATTTGGAGGAATCGTCTTTGGAGATGCATTTGGAATACAACAGCACATCGACGCTCGAAATGCTTCAGCACAGGCATATGCACCTGAAATAATGGAATCACAACAACATGGGATGCACATAGCATGCTTCGATGAATTTGTTGCATCGTGTATCATCTGGTTGTGCAGGAGCAGTTGCTAGGGTTTCAGAAGAAATCCAACATCATTGACGAGATCTTCAACAACTTGTACGTGGATCGGTGAAGAACATATCTTGAACATACAATAATAGTCTTCAAGAATAAATCACCAAAACTGACTCATGAAATATTAGGGTTTCAGAAAACCATAGACTGAATCTCAAATCTCAAACACGAATGCAGAAATAATCTTCAAACAAAAATCGAAGAATCGGATCTACTCCTTTAATCTTCACAAAATTAGGGTTTCGTAAAACCCTAAAACTTTTGAGCAAATCATGAATCTTGAACGGATATAAAATACATCCGCAAGAATTGAACCCGCTCTAATACCATGTTAGAAATCGAGAATGCAGAACCGTAATCAGAGATAAAGAACAAACAAGGAAGAACACAATGATTTTATGTGGAACCCTACTTCCTAAGGAGTGGGATAAAACCACGGGAGAACGCCTCAAAAGGCTGATGTTTTCATTAACTTTTCTCCCATCTGATACAATAGGTGTGGGGCTTCTTATATAACCATCACCGAGTCTCCAAGTCCCACAAATAGTAGATGTTGGACTAAACCACTGGATGTAATAGTTGAACCCTGGAGGGATCCAATTACACATCTACACATATGATGCCTATGCTTCAACAAATTCAAATCCAGGTCTTCACGGCTTTGAGTAACCCAAAAAAGATTAAATCTCACCCTATGGTCCCTATTATGGAGAAACTCCAAATAATGATATGTAGCTTCTCCTCAAATCCATAAAAGGAATGGGATACATCACTAAATGATCAGTTAGATTTCTTTTAAAAATTGTATGTATTTTCAAATATGCAGAAAAATATAGGCATAAGAAATAATACTGCAGAAGGTTTTCCACGTACAAAAATTTTGAAAAGCTTAACTCAGGTCACATGTACCTTCAACGCATACCTGGTTGCAATATAACCACCAAAAGAATGTCCAAGCAAAATAAACTTGTTCAAATTCTTTTCCTTCCACCACTCTTTGACAGAGTCAATAAACCATGCTTCCATTTCTGCAACAATATGCGATATGAGTTCCATATCCCAAAAGGAGCGACATATACTTTATTTAATTATTCGAATACAATAGCTTTACAGACAGACCAGAGTCCCTCAAATATTAGATGTGGAACTAAAATGAGTGGTGGGTAATTGGATCTTGGAGAGATCCAATTACCATCTATTACATACTCCAACACCCCCCCCCCCCAAGAGAAGATGAGAAAGTTGCAGCTTGCAACAAAAGAAAATATACAACACATCTTCACACGATACATCTGAGAGATGCAGGGATGGAGACACCCTACTCGGACGGGAATAAAGACACCCCATTTGAAGTAATCGTTGATGGTAAAAGACCTCGCTCAAAGACGAATCTGCGACGATCAGGTCACCTAGAGGAACATCACTCATGCTTGTATTAGCAGCTGCGGCAACCAAGTAGTGTCTGTAGTAGAGTAGTTGTAGAAGAAGAAAGTCCAGCGTGGAGTAGTGGTCAGGACAGAGACACCCCGATGAAGTAATCGATGCTCGGTGAAGGCAGCAGATAGCAGTAGTAGTTTGGACTGTCAGTCTGTTAGTCGTGGACGGACAGTAGAAGTCCTATAGATATATCTCAAGAAGAATAATATATGCCCTATCTAACTCCCCCTTACTCCCATACTTGATAGAATACGAGCATGGATCATCAAGTTGGGAGAAACAAAAAATAAAACATGCATTTTTTTCTTTTTTTATGCTTATTTTTTTGCACAAATCATTACTTTTTTCTATAGCGGTCGCTCTTTTTTGGTTATTCTCCTTTTTTTGTATAGCTTTTTTGTACGACTGCCATTTTTCTTAAAAACTCTTTTTTTGCTCAAAACTCATTACATTTTTTGAATAAATCCCTTTTTTCCTTTTTTACTGGATCTGGCCTCTTTTTCTTATTTTTTTCAAATCATCTCATTTATTTAACTTAACCCATTAGACTATTGAAATAAATAAACGCGGGAGCAAATCAATAATAGAAGACATAAACCAAACATAAACATATTGGATTTATATGGAATCCTACTTCTAAAAAATGGGATGAAATCACGGGAGAAGGCCTCGAAGGACCTGATCTTCTATTAGAATTTCTCAATGAGTACAGGGGGGTGTGGGGCTCCTTATATAACCCCATAGACAAACCAAATCCCACAAATAGTAGATGCGGGACTCAACATGAGCTGGAGTTGAGAAAGCTGCAGCTCGCAACAAAAGAAAAAATATAATACATTTATAAAGTTGCCTTATGACGACAACCAACATAAAACAGTCGGAGACAACTTCCTAAATAGTATTTTTTAAAAAATACTATTTAGGAAGTTGCCTTATGACAGTCGGATCTTTTCAACATGGATTTAAGCAAACATATAGATTTCGTTGGGGCGTTCCTACTTGCGATGCATTGCATCGCCGAATGCAATGAAAATTGGCAAGGACCGCTACATCGTAGCCTGGATGTAGTTCAAAATTTGCAAGGGATCTCGCATGAGAAATGCATGCAGGTAAATAAGCTAGTTACACTGCATCACCGCCCGGATGCAGTCCAAAATTTGCGAGGGTTCTCGCATAATGAACGCATGCGAGTAAAGAAGTTAGTCCAAAAAAGATTGGAAAGGAAGTTGCGGATTGGTAGTTCGAATATTAGCACTTTAACGGGAAAATTGATGGAGATAGTGGATACGATGGAAATAAGGAAGATTCATATACTATGTCTTCAAGAGACTAAATGGGTTGGAGAGAAAACAAGGGAGATCGAGAAGACATGCTTTAAACTTTGGTATTAAGGTAAAGATAAGGGCAGAAACGGTGTTGGAGTGGTTGTTCATAATGATTTGAAGAATTGTACGGTTGAGGTGCAAAGATTCGGGGATCGGATTATTTTGCTAAAATTGGTGCTTGAAGAAGAAATTCTGAATACCATCTCAGTTTATACACCGCAAATTGGTTTAGATGAAAAGACTAAACAAGCTTTTTGGGAGGATCTGGAAAAGATTTTACAAGGAATCCCACAAAGAAAGATGATTTACATAGGTGGAGATAATAATGGACATGTGGGAAAAGATGCTTCAGGGAATGCTAATGTTCATGGAGGACATGGTTTCGGGGATAGAAATGAAGAGGGAAAAGTCATTCTGGATTTTGTAACAGCATATGATCTTTTCATAGCAAACACTCTCTTCAAGAAGAGGGAGGAGCACTTAATTACTTATAAGAGTGTCCCAACTAGAACACAGATAAATTACTTTGCGTTGAGGAGTAGAGATGGGTTGCATTGTAACGACTGCAAAGTAATCCCAGGACAGGAGAGAGTTTGACAACCCAACATCGCTTGTTAGTCTTGGATGTGCAAATAAAAGGGCTGGTAACGAAAAAGAGGGTTCCTAAGATCACTAGAACTAGATGGTGGAATCTTCCACTGAAGCAATCGAGCTTCAGGGAGAGGGTTTTAAAAGACTTATCTTGGGATTGTAGCGGAAGTGCAAACGAGATGTCGGAGGCAGTAGCATCTTGTATCCGAAAGGTAGCCAAAGAGATGCTAGGCGAGTCAAAGGGAGGAGCTCCAGATCAAAAGAAGATTCAGTGGTGGAGTAAAGGGGTGCAAGAGAAGCTAAAAATTAAAAGAGCATGCTTTAAAGCTATGTCTAAGGAAGAACAGAGGAAACTGTGACAAACTACAAAATAACGAAGGGGGCAAAGAAGGCTGTAAGCGAAGCTAAGTCAAAAGCTTATGAAATTTGTATAAAAATCTCGACTCTAAGGAGTGCCAGAAGGATATATTCAGGTTGGCCAAAACAAGAGAAAGAAAGACCAAAGACCTTTCTTAAGTGAGATGCATTAAGGACGAGGAAGGTCACGTGTTTGTTACTCAGAAGGATATAGAGACTAGATGGGAGCAGTACTTCCATAAACTTTTCATTGGGGAAGGAAATAGAGAGATCACTTTGGGTGATCTAGCTAGTATTGAAAGTTAGTTGAATCGTGCAAGCTATAGACGAATACAAAGAAAGGAAGTAGATGAGGCTTTGAAGGTTATGAGACCGGGGAAAGGTGCATGACCGAATGACATCCCTGTAAAAGTATAGAGAGAGTTTTAGGTTAGCGTGGTTTGACTTGGCTTACGAATCTATTCAATGTTATTTGGCGAAGAAAGAAAATGCCTAAAGATTGGAGGAGTATCGTGATGCCTCTTTATAAGAATAAAGGAGACATTCAAAACTGTTCAAATTACAGAGGTATCAAGCTGATGAGTCACACTACGAAAATTTGGGAACGTGTGATCGAAAGAAGGTTGTGACAAGTTTCCAAAGTAAAAGAAAATCAATTCGTATTCATGTCAGGTCGCTCAACTATTGAAGTCATCCATTTGTTAAGGAGAATAATGGAGATTTATAGAGCTAAAAGGAAGAACCTCCATATGATCTTTATTGATGTGGAGAAGGCTTATGATTCTGTCCCACGAGAGATATGTGGAGAGTTTTGGAGTAGAGACAAGTACCTATCTTATACAGTAACCTCATAAAGGATATGTATTATAGGGCTTTATCTTGTGTAAGGACCCCGTCTAGGAAGACTGACTATTTTGACATCAACATTAGTTTACATCAAGGTTCAGCTTTGAGTCCATTTCTTTTTACTTTGATTATGGACGAGTTGACAATAAACATTCAAGATAAGTTACCTTGGTGTATGTTATTTGCTGATGATATTGTGTTAATTGACGAGACTAGAGATGGAGTAAATAAGAAGCTCGAGATCTGGAGACATGCATTGGAGATTAAAAGATTTCATCTAAGTAGGGCTAAGACGGAATATATGGAGTGCACCTTTGACGGAAGCAATGGTGAATGAATCAAGGTGAAGATTGGTGACGATAACATTCGGAAGAGAGATTCTTTTAGATATTTGGGATCTATTTTGCAACATGATGGGAAAATTGATGGAGATATTACTAATAGATAAATGCAGGCTGGCTAATGTGGAGAGGAGCCCCTATTATTCTCTGTAATAAGAAAATTCCTTTAAAAATTAAAGGAAAGTATTACAAAGCAGCCGTAAGACCTGCTATGCTCTATGGATCTGAATGTCGGCTTGTGAACAATAGACATGTGCAGAGAATGGTTGTAGTAGAAATGAAAATACTAAGGTGGATATGTGGACACAGACATAAATATCAGATTCGGAATGACGCACTCAGACAGAAAGTTGGTGCAGCTCCGATCGAGTATAAGATGTGAGAAAACCGCTTAAGATGGTCTGGTCATTTGCAAAGAAGATCAGCTGATGCATCAGCTAGGAGATGCGAGTGTTGGGATGTTAAGCCGACCAAGAGAGGTGAGGATGGCCCAAGAAGTGTTGGAAAGAGACTATACGAAGGGATCTTAGTTTTTTGGATATAAGCCCGAGATTGACCCAAGATAGATCTGAATGGAGGCGAAGAATTCATGTAGCCGACCCTATTAAATTGTGGGAAAAGGCTTTGTTGTTGTTGTTGTGTGTTCATCCCCACATTGACGAAATAATTTCTTTTTAAACTTCTCAGATTTTGCCCCCATTTCATCGATATTTCTTCCTATTTCGACTTTACTGCATTGATTCTTATAGATATTTTTTATATAATCTCTTGATAAGACATCTTCCTCTTACAAGAAGCCCAAGATCCATGATATTTATATGCTAGATTACAAATGACTATAGTAATCCAACTACAATTACATATAGTTAACTGACGAATTCTAAGATTCAAGATAGAGGCAAATTCCTCAACAATGTCCCAAAAAAATATAATTATGGGGAAAGTGTACAAAATTTTTTTATTTCTATACTGCAATGGTGTCATGATGAATCCACATTTCATCATCTTTATTCTATCATTTTGGCATCAAAAACCCTAGCAAATGCCTGTAAATAGCCTTAAATATAGCATCTTAGCATTCATGCATGCACCTGTAATTGTATAATTGTACAGAGTAAAATATTCGATTTATTATTTATTCATTATTTTTGTATTTTTATATTTTTATAATGTTGTAAATATTATTTATAATAATTATGTACATTAAAACAGGAATAAAAACCCAAATAAAACTCAAAATAAAAATATATGTACATAAAATACACAGGTATTATACCTATATACATACTTATACAATACCTACTTATATTTTATTAAAAATACAAAACATAGTAGAAAAATAAAACAAAAATATATTTATGTGTATAAAAGTATTTTATGAATTTATAAAATACTAAATAAAAATAATAAAATTAAAATACACAAAATAAAAATAAAAGAATAAAATATATAGGTATTATACCTATAAGGGGTGTAAAAGTAAACTTATAAAAATATACCTCATAAAATTAATTAAAAATCATATTAAAATACTACATAAAATAACAAATATTTTTTATTTAATAATCATAATTTAATTCGGCCTTTTTCTATTTTTAAATGAATTAATAAAATGTTTTTCCAGGGTTTTTCTTGGTTGGTCCACGTGGACCAACTAGGAGGGTCCGAGAGTTGACCTCGGGTCAACTCTCTGACCCGCCCCCTGTGGGTAGTCAGAGCCAGGTTTTTCGCCACCTTCGAGGATTTTTGGGGGGCGCACCTTGCACCCTTTGATGTTGCGCTCTAAACCACTTTTCTTCCTCGTCGAATGGAGATTCACGCCTAGGTGCTTCCTCGACGAATGGATCAAAGATCCACCAGATACACCTCGTTCTATGAGCCATGCCCGTCAACCCTACTTAAGCAAGTTTGAATTTTGATTCAAACTTGAACCGCACTCCACACAGATCTTCTCCCCCTTTGGTCGTGCTCGAGGTACCTGGAGGTGACAGCTCCAAGTTTCTTGCTTCACGGCGGCGGAACGTCAACTGATCTGGGCGTGTTCCACACCTCCGGCAAGCTTTCCCGTTGAGGTATATTCCCTCTGGCTCCGACCATTGAGGATGTTCATCGACTCCATTTTTACTCATTTTTCATTCTCCATAGTCTTAGCATCATTTAGGCCCCCTTCTCGTGTTCAACCTCTCATCGATTCGATCACTCGAGCACCCTCGCCGGAGCAAGCTCCGACGAGCATCGAAACCACCATTCACCCCTTCTTGAGAGCCACAAGAGGTCGAGGCAATTTGCCCTCGACCTCTTTAACACTTCTTGCAGGTCCAAGAGCCACCGCGTGTCCCTGGAGGCAATTTTGAAGTCTCGCCGAGGTTCCTGGGGCCCTTCTGCTCCGCCGACCTCGCGTTGCTTCTCCGAGCTTCGCCGGAGAGTTTTGTCGCCCCCAGCATCTGGAGGAGGACCAGAGGATTCCGCTGAGCCATTTTGCAGCTCGAGATAGTGCCAGAGGAGGAAGAAGGAGATCAGGGAAGCTCGCAAGCGGCGAGTTCTTCCCTGTTCTTCGTCATCGTCCTTCAGCCGTTCGATCACCGGCCCAGCCCAGATCCATCACCAGCCGTCCGATCGCCTTCGCGCCCCAGCCGTCGATCTCCACTGCGAGATCTAATCAGGAGCGTCCAGGCCGAAGCGTCATCGGAGGGCCTCGCGTCGCCACGTGTCAAGTGAACGACCCACCGCCTTTCGATCTCCTGAGCGAGGGATTTTTGCAAGTATACCCTCGCATCTTTTGTAATTTTCTTTTAGTCCTGAAACTTTAATTAGTAGTTTAAAGTTTTTTGTAAAATTTACAAAAAGACCCTCGGACTTTAGGTATTTGCAGAAAGGTCCTCTGCCATGTCACCTCACGTGACCTGTTCACGTGAGGTGTGGGCATTTTGCATCGAGGCCCTTGGCCCTTTTGTTATTTCGTTTTAATACCAGAACTTGTAGTTTAAATGTTAAACTTTTGGAAATATTGCATGTTAGCCCCCAGAGGTTTTTGGAATTACTCTTAGGTCCCTCCCAGGCGCGTGCAAGTCACGCGCCCTGGTGAGTATTTTACACCGATACCCCTGCGGGATTGAGGATTTGTAATTGGTCCATAAATTTGAGTATTAAGTGTTATATTTTGTGGAAAATTGCTTGTATGCCCCTGGACTTTTGTGTATTTGCATATATACCCCTGCCAGGCTGTGACATTTTGGTGAACTTGTCTGATTTATTTAAGGCTCCATTTTGATTCGAAAAATTCTCAAAAATTCAAGTTAAGCTCCTGTGTGCTTGTTCTTTAACGCCCTATTTTTAGTTTTGATTTTATTGCATTTTCATATTTATTAAAAATCAAAAACTTGCTTTTTGCCTATTGTCTAGCTTAGAAAATACCAAAAAAATATTAAAATACCTTGAAAAATTCCAAAAAATTCCCTATTGTCTATTTTAACCTATTTTAGTGTCAGTCCAAAAATCACTAAAAATCTCAAAAGTAAAATCTTAAAAATTCGAAAATACCTAAAAACTTCAAAAAAAAAATATAAAAAATTCTAGAAAACTCCAAAAATTGCAAACTCAGTTCATGTTTCTTCCTTATTTTATTCTCTTTGTTTTAAAACTGATTTGGGAAAATTTTGAGATCATTTGATTATTTTCTTTCCCATTTTAGTCTCTGCCAGATTGTTAATTCACTGTTTTCTTTATTTCAGTTTTTAAAAAATATCAAAAACATTTTGAAAAATACCCAAAAATCACAAAAACAGTAGAAAATCATAAAAATACCAAAAAGATTTTATTCCTGAATTTTTGAGTATTTTTGCATATTTTTATAAATATTGTAGCACCTCTTTTATTACCTTGTTTATATATTCCAATATTAAAAAAAAAAGAAAATAGAAAAATATAAAACATAAAATTATAAAAATTAGAAAATAAAAATCAAAATACAAAAGTAAAAATAAAAAAAATTAAAAACCCATAAAAATCTTTACTTTGCATTAGTGTAGACAACACTTCACACTCACTCACACACATTAGCTTGATCTACCCTGTTTGCTTCCTGTGTTCGAACTCTCTACGTACTTGCTTGTTATACACCATTTATGTAGAGTTAAAAATAAATTTTAACTTTATATCTGCTTATCATTGCTTGATTGTTTGAGTGTGGGTTAATTGTTGATTAAATACAGGATTCTGTAGTGGTCACGACACCGACTGTTGACTCGCCTTGTGAGTCAATACGACCGCTCTCAATATTGTGTTTATCAAATGGCGCCGTTGCCGGGGAGCAACAGCAAGTAGTTCATATTTTTGCTTGATTGTGTTGTTTGTCTGCCATTGCTTCATTTCATCTCTCTCTTATTTTTGATAAATATTTGTTGAGCTTTTCTGACCATCTCTTTGTCTTCTTGCGAGGGACCGCGGAGCGAGGCGGATCACCTAGGGGATCCGAAGCAGCCACGTGAAGCAGAGCCGGCTTTTCTTAAGCCAAGCCGGCAGGAGAGAGCAGGAGGAGTGAGAGAGTGCTTAGATTAGCTTGCATTTTTATTTTGTAAGAGAGTGATTCATAATTTGTAATAATACAGGGACTTGGACACTTGAACTTTCGGGTCTAATTTCCGGGTGTTTGTTCACCCGGGGGCTCACCGCGGTTTTCATCGCGTTTTTCGATTGTCATTTTCCGGTTTTGTTTTCATTTTCATTTTTTTTGTGGATTGAGCCCTTAGTTGTAGGCCTTGCTTGTTCGATTAGATTAGGTCCAAACACACTAAAAACCATTGCATGCACCTATAACTCGTATTTGGACTTAGTTTAATTAAACAGTTGACTCGCCAATTTTCGATCCGTGCGTCGCGAGCTCATCCCGCCAAGCGCTTCTCCTAAACTCGATGTGTCGAGAGAAGGAGGGGTGAGCCTAGACCGGACCTTAGGATCGGAGATTGGTGGTTGACTAGTGGTTCTTAACGCTAGAAGTTGCCTGCCTTAGGACGATTTCCGCATTGCATACCAGCATGTAGATTAGGTTTATAAAATTCTGCTTTGCATCCCGCATGGAGAGAGCTGGGATTCGCTGTAAGTCTTCTTACTTTGCATCCATCATTTAGGCACAAAGGTGAGATTTCCACCTTGGTGTCGACTTGCATTGTCTTTTCCGACTCTATTCTCCCTCTGTTTTTGGACAAAGTAGGATCAAGAAAATACAAAAATCGTTAGGCGCTTGTTTGAATTTACTCAAAAGAAGCGATAACACCAAAAAAATTAAAAAAGGGACTGCTAAGAAAACCTTGACCAAAAATAAAATTGGTAATTGGATTCATTGATTGGGGAGAGTAACACCCTCACTTGTATTCAGGTTGCATGGGAAGGTCTCCTTCCAAGTGAGCAGAGTGCTTCGTAAGGATTAGAACCCAAATCCCAGCTTGTGGCTGCCTTGTGTATCGCCTGGATTTCCGAAGTATTGGCGCTACTATCGTACGTAGGCGAGTAGGGCTTGGTCGCCATTGGTGACTCACTATTGTGTGAGCACCGACCTTGTCCGAAGTACCGAGCATAGGCCACGCCTTCACGGGTGTGTATGTCTCACCGTCTGCGTCCGAGTAGGATCTTGCACGCTCACGGGTGATTCCGTTGCGAGCGAGATCCGAAGTATCGGTTTCGCCTATTGGCTTCCTCACTCTTATTCTTTGACTGAGTAGGGATCCAGGAAGGGTTACAAGGACCTTAAAAAGCGCAAGATATAGGTTACACAGGAGGAGGACAAGTACGGGAATACTTTTCCGGCAGTACTCTCTCTCCTTTAGGCGTAGCGCTCTAAGGACTCGTGATAAGATTAATTCCTGAATTCAAGCTAAAACCGACAGAGATAAAAGCCGAACCTTCACGGCTTCATGTGTTGAGTTGGTGAACTCACCCCTGTTTTGTTTTTGATTGCTAGTTCTATTTAGGTTAAGATCAAAAACTCAGCACAATTGTGCGCAATTTTGCTTCTCATTTCTTCCTTCTTCTTCTGCATTCACCTTACTCTTCCCAATAATCAAGATGATGGGACGGAGGTCTCTTAGGCCGACTCTGTCGGCACCGCTATCCAGCACTCCTCCTCATTCATCTAGGACAACCTCGGAGAGTCCGCTCTCCGAGCCTGAGTTTACTTCCACCCTGTTCCCCCTCGACCACCCTTCTCATTCCCTTTCCATCAGTCCAAGAGTCTCAGATTTGAGTGCATCGCAGAGCTCAGAACATTTGACGGCACCTGAGATGGGTTCTTTTGCCTTTTCAGAGAACCCCGACATGGCTTACAGAGGCGAGCACCCTGATGATTATGAGCACCCGCCATTCTTCATTGATCAAGCCGCCATCAACAATTCACTACTAGCATCCCTGAAGACCACGCAGAGGCAGATCCGAGACCAGGGAACCTTCATGGGTGATCTCATGAGAGAGATAGCTCAGATGAGAGAAAACCGACCTGGCGACGGTGGCGGTGGTGGAGGAGGAGGAGGACCTGATGCAGGAGGAGGTGATACCGACGCTGAGAGACCGCCACAGACTATCATGAGGGAATTGCACAATCCAGCTGCATCCCTCACTCATCGTTGGATCAGACTCCCGCCAATCCATAGAGATTTCGAGCTTCGGCCCCATACCATTTAGCTTCTACCCAAATTCCATGGGTTGCCGACCGAATAGCCACACCTCCACCTCCAAGAATTTGAGATGATATGCAGCACGATCCATGATAGGCTGATGACCGAGGACACGATCAAGATGATCGCCTTCCCTTTCTCCTTGGTTGACAGAGCTGCATACTGGCTCAAACATTTGGGGCGATTCATCGATACTTGGGCAGATCTCCGGACCGCGTATCTGAAGAAGTACTACCCTCTCGGCCGGACGAATGCAGCTAGAGCCATGATGAACAACTTTGTCATGATCCCAAATGAACAATTCCATGAAGCCTGGGATCGATTCAGAGAGCTCATTGACCGGTGTCCACATCACGATATCTCCAAGCCCAATCTAGTTCAGAGCTTCTTTTGTGGACTGACACTGGAGCTGCAGGGGCTTGTCAACGCCTCTTGCGGTGGGTCCTAATTTTCGAAGGGTGAAGACGACGTTTGGGCCATCTACGAAGGCATGGCAGAAAACTCAACCGCGATGGCCCAAGCCCGTGTTTACACACAACAGAAGCCCCCGCAAGGAGCGGGATCATTCCAGAGGATCGCCCGCATCGATGCCGGTCTAAACACTTCGTCGGCAGCCGCAGCCCAAGCCGAATCAGCCGCAGCCGACATGGGCATCATTAGTGAGAAATTGGTCCGTCTCGAGATCCTCGAGAAGAAACAGATGCAAGGCATGACCCAGATGGACCAAATTACCAAGACAATGAGTGACCTGAAGACGCAGATCCTTTGCGTCCAGGAGGTACATACTTCTTCCCAACAACCTCCCAAGTCACGGGCTGACCCCAGCAGTAGCAGCTCCAACCAACCTTCTGCCTCGTACCGCCAGGTTAACCACATCCAGGCAGAGCCGGTCCCACTGCTACAGTACTACCCAGCGCAGCCGCCATCTCCAGACACTCAGATGGTGGTCTACCAGCCGGAGCAGCCACTGGCAGTTCTTCCTCCACCCTCCTTCGAGAAGGAACCATTGATGGAAGTCAATGGGATTTGGTACGACCGGTACCCTCAGCTTGGGATTCGTCGCGATCACCCAAGATTCCGTTGGGGGAACGGTGGCTCCTCATCTCAGCAGCAGAATCTAGCTCAAGGACAGTAGAGCAGCCAGCAACCACAGCAGCAGCAGCAGCCCCAATATGCCCAGCAGCAACAGTACCAGTAGGGTCCTCGTCCCGCTTATCAGGGACAACAGTGGAGGCAGCTTCAGCAGCCTCATCAGTCATATCCCCATCCTCCCCAATACCAGCAGTATCAGCAGCAACAGCCTCATTTCCCGCAAGGGAACCCATCCGGTTCTCAGGCCCCGACTTTCGAGAACCCAGCTTTAGACGATCTTGCCCGCTTGTTCTCCGAACAGCGAGCATCCTTCAGGCAAGAAATGGATGAATTCCGGCAGGAGATGAGGGAAATCATCAAAGGCAAGGCCGCCATACCCGCTCAGATTGAACCTAACCCGAACAATCTGAAAAGGAAGTCTGAGCAGGTAGAGTTTACAGAGGATACCTCTCCTAGTGACTATTTGAGTGACACATCTCTTTCTTTGTATGATGCTGATTTTGTGACTAATAGGAGCGGTAGGATGCCAGCCGGCGACGCCTCTTCTGAGCGACAACCACATGCAGGATCAGGAGCGCCAGAGGAGCAGAGTGGCGGTGCTGATGCCGCTAATGATGATGTTGAAGATGGTGGTGCTGAGGCCACCAATGATGGAGATCCAGACGACGGTACTGAGGCCGTCGTGATACCAAATGCAGACGGTGGTGCTGATGCCACCATTTTGGATGCAGAGCCAGAGCGCGGTGCTGATGCCGCGAAGACAGGTGCCGGTGGTGGTACTGAGGCCACCACATCTACTTTTGTTGAGCCTCCATCTGTGATGTTACCACCTTTTGTATCTGTGGACTGTGGTAACAAAAAGAAAAACAAAAATATGAATAAAAGAAAGGTTTTTGTTCACATTGCGGATCCATATGTGTTGAATGATGATGATTGTATGGATTCTCCTCCTTCACAGGCACATGGACCTATTTCTAGCCCTCCATCTGTGGAGGCCCCTACCATCCCCTTCCCTGAGGCACTTCGCCGGGCGAAGGGAATAAAAGAGAAAATCCAAAAAAAGATCAGCAGGTAGAGTTCAGCAATCAGATGATAGACAGATTCCATATTCAGCTGACTCTACAAGAAGCACTCGAGCACATCCCCCTCTTCAAAAAGAACTTGAAAGAAAAGACTACCGTCCGCATGAAGAGGAGGAACCACAGAGACCAGATCCATGTGCTCACTCATTCCACTTGCTGCACTATTCAGAACAAGTTGCCAGCCAAGCGACCAGATGCAAGAGCTCCCTATGTCAGATGCGAGATTCAAGAGCAGCAGTTTGATCGTACTCTGTTAGACAGCGGCTCCTGAATCAACCTTCTTCCGGCAGCCTTACTCGACCGATTCGAGTTTGGTCCTCTTCTTAGGAGCAGGACAGGCCTTCAGTTTGCTGATAGGTCGACTAAGAGGCCGAAAAGGTTATTGAAAGACGTGGTCGTTACCATTCATGGCCTGAAATTCCCCGTGGACTTCGTTGTGTTGGACATGGAGATCCCTGAGTCGGTAATCGATGCCCCCATCATACTCGGACGTCTATTCTTGGCCACAGCCAAGGCGGTGACCGATCATGATAGTGGGAAGGTGTGTTTTCGCGTAGAGGGCGAAACCATACAAATAGAGACGATCGAGGAAATCAGAGCCAGAGAACTTGAATGCTCGGAGCAGTCCAACGAAGCCACGCAGATGACAGAGGAAGAGCTAGACATCCACCAGGAGTGTGATTTTGTAATGACAGAAGATGAATCCAACTCGACAGATCCTGTAGCACCGACCCTCGCCCTGCCTACAGATTCACTATATCTAAAGCTTATGGCGGTCGAGAGCCTGGAGAGCACACCCCTGGATGAGGATACCCCTGAGGCTGACAGTGTTGGGACGAATGGTGCTGATGAGTTTCAATCTTGTTCATCTTCTTCTGATCCCTCAGATTCAGACATTGATTGGGATGATTTTGATGATTATTTGCCTTGTCTGATTCCTTCTGAGCCAACAACCATGACAAAGTGCGAGCTAGTACAGTTCATAGATGATTCATCAGGCCGCCCTTCGTCAGATATTCATGTAGAGCGAGAGTTCTCCCATGCAGACCTGGTACCTTTCACACAGACATATCAGAAGCCAGATTTGCCACCTCCCAGTTGTCCCGAACTGAAACGTCTGCCGCAATCGTTGAAGTATAGATTTCTTGCGGGTGAGTCAGATATGCACCCAGTCATTATCTCAGCAGGTTTGACTGGAGAGCAAGAATCTCGTCTGATGGAGGTTCTTGAACGAAATCGCAAGGCGATAGGTTGGAGTATAGCCGATCTCCAGGGGATTAGTCCGGCTCTGTGCTCTCACCACATCTATCTTGAGGATGACGCTAGACCGTCGCGTGAGTTCCAGCGACGGCTGAAACCGAATCTTCGAGACGTAGTCGTGAAAGAAATTTCGAAGTGGTGGAGCGCCGATTTTATCTACCCCATCTCCGACTCCAAATGGGTTAGTCCACTACATGTGGTACCCAAGAAGACGGGTATCACTACAGTTGTCAATGAGTCTGGAGAGGAGATCGCTACCCGAGTACCCACTTCTTGGAGGGTCTGCGTGGACTACAGACGATTGAATGAGGCCACCAAGAAGGATCATTTCCCGCTACCCTTCATTGATCAGATTATCGAACGGCTAGCTGGGAAGAGTCATTATTGTTTTCTTGACGGGTACTCCGGATATAATCAAGTGGCCATTGCGCCCGAAGACCAGGAGAAAACGACATTCACATGTCCGTTTGGGACGTATGCTTTCAGACGGATGCCCTTTGGTCTATGTAACGCCCCGGCGACATTCCAAAGGTGCATGTTGTCCATATTCTCGGACATGGTGGGTGACTGTTTAGAGATCTTCATGGATGACTTCTCGATCTATGGCGACGGGTTCGATGCTTGTCTTAATTGCCTAGATCGTGTGCTTCAGCGCTGCATTGAGGTCAATCTTGTCTTGTCTTGGGAGAAGAGTCACTTCATGGTGACTCAAGGGATGGTCCTTGGTCATATCGTCTCCAACAGGGGCATGGAGGTCGATCCGGCCAAGGTGGATATCATCAGAAAACTCAATCCACCGTCCAATTTGCGTCAGTTGCGGTCTTTTCTGGGGCATGTCAGTTTCTACCGATGGTTCATTAAGGACTTCAGTCGTATTGTCCGACCGCTTACTGATCTGCTGACGAAAGACACCGAGTTCCTTGTCAATGATAAGTATCTTGCGTCTTTTGAGACTCTCAAAGATATGGTTGTTTCAGCTCCTGTTCTTCAGCCACCCGATTGGTCTCTCCCATTCGAGATCGTGACGGATGCTTCAGATTTTGCCGTTGGGGCTGTGCTTGGACAGAGGAGGGATGGTTTACCGTTTGCATTCACTACGCCAGCCGGACTTTGGATGCCGCTCAGCGGAATTACACTGTGACTGAGAAAGAGATGCTGGCCGTAGTCTTTGCTTTGGATAAGTACAGATCTTATATTCTCGGATCTAGAGTGACTATTTACACAGATCACACCGCCATCAGGTACTTAATGGCCAAGAAGGATGCCAAAGCACGCCTTACCAGATGGATCCTTCTACTCCAGGAGTTTGATATTGAGATTAAGGATAAGCCTGGAGTCAAAAACGTGGTGGCGGATCATCTCTCCCGATTGGAGAATCTTGAGGAATCTGAGCCCAGCACACCTATTACAGAGACATTTCCAGATGAGGCGATCTTGGCTGTCACCTCGCTCACATGGTATGCCGACATTGTGAACTATCTTGTTGCCAAGACGATTCCACGAGGTTGGCCCAGACAGAAACTCGAGACCTTCCTAGCGAAGGCCAAGTTTTACCATTGGGATGATCCCGTCCTTTATCATGAAGGAGGGGACAGTATCTGGAGGAGGTGCATTCCTCAAGAAGAGCATCATAGCGTCCTCACATACTGCCACAAGCTTGAGGCAGGAGGACATCATTCTGGAAAAAGGACAGCACAGAAGGTGCTTCAATCCGGCCTATGGTGGCCTACTCTCTTCAAGGATTCTGATGAGTTCGTGAAGAGATGTACTGACTGTCAGAAAATGGGAACCTGCAGACAGAGAGACATGATGCCCATGCAACCCATTCACTTTTGTGAGGTTTTTGATGCATGGGGGATTGATTTCATGGGCCCATTTCCTAAGAGTCAGGGATTCGAGCATATTTTGCTCGTTGTGGATTATGTCAGCCGATGGGTTGAGGCCATCCCCGCCCGAGCCGCAGATGCTAAAACCGTGTACAAATTCTTGAGGAAAAATATCATTTCACGGTTCGGGGTTCCTAGAGTCTTGATTTCAAACGGGGGATCTCATTTCATCAATGACAAGGTTAGGGCCCTTGCAGACGAGTTCGGCATTGACCATCGGGTTGCCACACCGTATCACCCTCAGACTAATAGTCTAGCCGAAGTATCGAACCAGGAGATAAAAATAATCTTGCAGAAAGTTGTCCGTCCAAACCGAAAGGATTGGTCACAGCTTTTGGACTCGGTCTTGTGGGCCTATCGGACTTCTTTCAAGAATCCATTGGGGACATCTCCCTTTCGACTCGTCTATGGCAAACCGTGCCATTTGCCAGTGGAAATCAAGCACAAATCCTTTTGGGCAGTCACTGAGTTACTGTTAGATCCCGAGAGTATAGGAGACCAGAGAAGAGCAGAGTTGGCAGCCCTGGAAGAACTGAGAGACACAGCATTTTCCAACAGCCTACAGTACAAAGAAAAAGTGAAAACATGGCACGATTCTCATATCAACCATAAGCAGTTTGAGCCAGGTCAGAGAGTATGGTTGTTTGATTCCAGGTTGAAATTATTTCCAGGAAAATTACAGAGCAAGTGGAAAGGTCCATATGTGGTCAGGAAGATACATGACAATGGCAGCATCGACATATCCGAACCGTCATCTTCCTCTACCTTCCGCGTCAATGGTCAACGCCTGAAGCTATATCTAGATCATGATCCGCCGACCATTGACGTTGCCCCCATTCTTCTGGTATGAGATGTGTTCTTTGACTCGTATCATCTACATCTCATACATGGTGATCACTTCCATCTTCCGCTGTACAGATCATCTGTCTATATCACTCTTTCATCTGTTGATTTATTTTATTCTTTTCTTCTTTTCTTCTTTTCCTTTTCTATTTTCTTTATCTATCAAAAAGGTGCCGCCCCTTGTTGTCAGTTTTCTTTACTTAGGACGTACTTTGTCCTAAGTATAGGGGGGTGTGCACCCAAAGTTGATTCTATTCTTTTCGATCCTCTCCATTGTCTCCTCTTCTTGTCTATACTTAGGGATATCTTACCCTAAGTATAGGGGGAGACAATCTGAGTACGATCTGTTCATTCCCACCCTTGACCCTCCCTGTGTTGTGTACAGTCTGCTATACTTAGGATTATTTGATCCTAAGTATAGGGGGACGGTCAATTTCTCATTGATTCATTTATTTATTCTTTAGACTTGTCTATACTTAGTACGAGTTATGTCTTCTCTTTTCTCTCCGATCTATGAGGACATAGCTCAAGCTAAGTATAGGGGGGTCGTATATACTACGTATATACGTTAGCCATAACTCGTACTTTCGTATTTTTCTAATAATATGGCTAATAATTCTTTAAAATTCATTAAAAAACCTTAATAAAAAGGTGTTTTGTTCCTCAAATTCTTTCTGTAGATAATGATTAATAAATCAGGTGAAAATGTTTTTTTGCAAAATATTTGAAAAATAGTTTGAAAATTTTTGTGAACATTTATTGAAAAACTATTTTGAAAATATTGTGCTACATTTTTCAACCTGTGTAAAAATGTGTGGTTTGTAAATTTTTTTTTCTTTGTGTGAAATAAAATGTTTGAAAAATTGATTTTGCAAATGGTTCGAAAAATGGTTGCAAAAATATTTTGAAAAATCTATCTATACTGTTTGGAAAACCTTTGCAAAAATGATTTTCAAATGTGTGTACATGTTTGTAAAAATTATTTTGGACTAGAGTTTTCAAAAATTCTTTGAAAAACATGTGTCAAATAAGTTTGAGGAATATATGAACATCTCACCAAAACCCACTATGTACTTATAAAATTGACCACTTACCCCTGTAAATTCTTAAAATCCACTTCTTGTAAATATAAGAAGCACTCCCATGTAAATACTTTTACCTAGCTTTCAGCCAAAATCTTTTTGTTTTCAAAGATCCCAAAAAACATTTGCAAAAGTAAAATCCAAAAACATTTGAAAAATCTTTTGAAAAATACAAAAAATGTATATGCATCATCATCATCTTTTCAAAAATCCATAAAAAGTTCAAAATTTTTGAAAATTGCATCACAAAAATATTTTCTGCATAGCATTGCATAGCATGAGCATTTTTCGGATTGAGTTTGATAGTTGAACAAGTCTAAGTAAAATCTGGAGATTGGAGCTTGATTGGACCTTAAAATCTACCTAACAACAGGAACCTTATAGGAACTGGGTTTGAGGTACTTCAGGTCTAGTTGACTTAATTCTTTGAGGACCACCAGACTTGGTTCAATGGATTCTTGACTGCCTAAGTAGAGTATTTCGGAGCACACGCACGACTCTTGTTGATAATGACCTAACTTGGACACCTGCACCTTTCACATGGCTCAACTCAGTTGGAGTGGTGAGGGGATTGGATTTGCCGGTATGAGACGCACACAAGTGGAAACATTTGTCCTCCTTAGGGAGGGAAGTGCACCCCAACCCGTCCAGTGATTAGGAAGTCTTAAGACAGGAGGCTGTGGGTTGCAATAAAGCTTCAAAAGAGGGATAGTCTACTGGATCAAGAGGGAAAAACTCCTTATGTAAATGCTGCTGTGAATAGTATTTCGAAAAAAAATGTTCAGACGTGTACAAAAATAAAAAGCCTGCAAAGTATGTACAAATTTGTAAAGTCAATAAGAAAGCTTGAGTTCCAAAGTCATATCATGTGAGCCTGCAGCAGGATGACTTGACTACACTGGTCTTGCATCCCAGGATAGGTAGCTACACTGGCTACCATTCATTCTTCTCTTCACCCCCTCCTCTTGAGCTGGTTGCCACTTGAACTTAGAAGGGAATACCCCGCTCCTCGAGGATGGAGTTATTGGATTGGGGAATCATTGGGTTGTCGTACTGGAGTCATTTCAGTTAGGGAGAGCCAACATCACTTACACTGCACGAGTCAGACTCATAGTCGTAAGAGTTTGCGTATGAGTTGAAGTATTTCTGACCTGCTATTGAGGAGACTTGGACAGAGTTTTGGGATTCTCAAGGACTGTTGGATTTCAAATTCGGTTCTCACTAAGGTTCCGCCCGCACTAAAATTACAAAGGTCCGACTTAAGCTCCAAACTTTGATTTTGTGAAGACAAGTTTGATAATCAAATAAAATCCAAGTTCTTCTTTTTCTTTTCTTTCTTTTCTTTTTGCACTTATTGCATAAGTGTTTGCTAGGGACTAGCAAAGGTAAAGTATAGGGGGATGATGAATCCACATTTCATCATCTTTATTCTATCATTTTGGCATCAAAAACCCTAGCAAATGCCTGTAAATAGTCTTAAATATAGCATCTTAGCATTCATGCATGTACCTGTAATTATTTTATAAAATACTGTAATTAGAGCCAAAATTATAGAATAAATAAAAGAAAAGAAAAAGAATAAAATATTGTAAATATTTTATGACCCAAAAACCCCGAGACCTAGGCATCTTGATGAATAGGTCGACAAGGAATAAAGTAGGGGGAGATAAGGGACAAATACAATGTATTTCATTCATTCTTTACTCATTTTGGGACCTATTTTTGGTTCCACCTTTTATACATCAAACAAAGAAACTTTGTACATGAAAGTTGTAGATAATTTTATAAAGAAAAATGTAAAATTTAATTCACTCAAAAATAATTTACAGATAAAAAGTTATGATCTAAATAAAAATCCCGAATCCCAACTTCCCAGACCCGTATCTCACAACTGAAAACCCCAAATGCAGTAAACTCACCTTTAATTGTATACAGAATAAAATAAGCTATTTAATGGCGGTGGTTTCACATTTGGCGGAGCTACGGTTTGAAAGTTGAGTTTTGGACCCTCATTGTATAATTGTACAGAGTAAAATATTCGATTTATTATTTATTCATTATTTTTGTATTTTTATATTTTTATAATGTTGTAAATATTATTTATAATAATTATGTACATTAAAACAGGAATAAAAACTTAAATAAAACTCAAAATAAAAATATATGTACATAAAATACACAGGTATTATACCTATTTACATACCTATACAATACCTACTTATATTTTATTAAAAATACAAAACATATCAGAAAAATAAAACAAAAATATATTTATGTGTATAAAAGTATTTATTATTTTATAAAATACTAAATAAAAATAATAAAATTAAAATACACAAAATAAAAATAAAAGAATAAAATATATATGCATTATACCTATAAGGGGTGTAAAAGTAAACTTATAAAAATATACCTCATAAAATTAATTAAAAATCATACTAAAATACTACATAAAATAAAAAATATTTTTTATTTAATAATCATAATTTAATTCGGCCTTTTTCTATTTTTAAATGAATTAATAAAATGTTTTTCCAGGGTTTTTCCTGGTTGGTCCACGTGGACCAACCAGGAGGGTCCGAGAGTTGACTTCGGGTCAACTCTCTGACCCGCCCCCTGTGGGTAGTCAGAGCCAGGTTTTTCGCCACCTTCGAGGATTTTTGGGGGGCGCACCCTTCGAGATTTACGCCTAGGTGCTTCCTCGGCGAATGGATCAAAGATCCACCAGATACACCTCGTTCTATGAGCCATGCCCGTCAACCCTACTTAAGCAAGTTTGAATTTTGATTCAAACTTGAACCGCACTCCACACAGATCTTCTCCCCCTTTGGTCGTGCTCGAGGTACCTGGAGGTGACAGCTCCAAGTTCCTTGCTTCACGGCGGCGGAACGTCAACTGATCTGGGCGTGTTCCACACCTCCGGCGAGCTTTCCCATTGAGGTATATTCCCTCTGGCTCCGGCTATTGAGGCTGTTCATCGACTCCATTTTTACTCGTTTTTCATTCTCCATAGTCTTAGCATCATTTAGGCCCCCTTCTCGTGTTCAATTTCTCATCGATTCGATCGCTCGAGCACCCTCGCCGGAGCAAGCTCCGACGAGAATCGAAACCACCGTTCACCCCTTCTTGAGAGCCACAAGAGGTCGAGGCAATTTGCCCTCGACCTCTTTAACACTTCCTGCAGGTCCAAGAGCCACCGCGTGCCCCTGGAGGCAATTTTGAAGTCTCGCCGAGGTTCCTGGGCCCTTCTGCTCCGCCGACCTCGCGTCGCTTCTCCGAGCTTCGCCGGAGAGTTTTGTCGCCCCCAGCATCTGGAGGAGGACCAGAGGATTCCGCTGAGCCATTTTGCAGCTCGAGATAGTGCCAGAGGAGGAAGAAGGAGATCAGGGAAGCTCGCAAGCGGCGAGTTCTTCCCTGTTCTTCGTCATCGTCCTTCAGCCGTTCGATCACCGGCCCAGCCCATATCCATCACCAGCCGTCCGATCGCCTTCACGCCCCAGCCGTCGATCTCCACTGCAAGATCTAATCAGGAGCGTCCAGGCCGAAGCGTCATCGGAGGGCCTCGCGTCACCACGTGTCAAGTGAACGACCCACCGCCGTTCGATCTCCTGAGCGAGGGATTTTTGCAAGTATACCCTCGCATCTTTTGTAATTTTCTTTTAGTCCTGAAACTTTAACTAGTAGTTTAAAATTTTTGTAAAATTTACAAAAAGACCCTCGGACTTTAGGTATTTGCAGAAAGGTCCTCTGCCACGTCACCTCACGTGACCTGTTCACGTGAGGTGTGGGCATTTTGCATCGAGTCCCTTGGCCCTTTTGTTATTTCGTTTTAATACCAGAACTTGTAGTTTAAATGTTAAACTTCTGGAAATATTGCATGTTAGCCCCCGGAGGTTTTTGGAATTACTCTTAGGTCCCTCCCAGGCGTGTGCAAGTCACGCGCCCTGGTGAGTATTTTACACCGATACCCCTACGGGATTGAGGATTTGTAATTGGTCCATAAATTTGAGTATTAAGTGTTATATTTTGTGGAAAATTGCTTGTATGCCCCTGGACTTTTGTGTATTAGCATATATACCCCTGCCAGGCTGTAACATTTTGGTGAACTTGTCTGATTTATTTAAGGCTCCATTTTGATTCGAAAAATTCTCAAAAATTCAAGTTAAGCTCCTGTGTGCTTGTTCTTTAACGCCCTATTTTTAGTTTTGATTTTATTGCATTTTCATATTTATTAAAAATCAAAAACTTGCTTTTTGCCTACTGTCTAGCTTAGAAAATACCAAAAAAATATTAAAATACCTCAAAAAATTCCAAAAAAATCCCTACTGTCTATTTTAACCTATTTTAGTGTCAGTCCAAAAATCATTAAAAATCTCAAAAGAAAAATCTTAAAAATTCGAAAATACCTAAAAACTTCAAAAAAATATATAAAAAATTCTAGAAAACTCCAAAAATTGCAAACTCAGTTCCTTCCTTATTTTATTCTCTTTGTTTTAAAACTGATTTGGGAAAAATTTGAGATCATTTGATATTTTTCTTTCCCATTTTAGTCTCGTCCAGATTGTTAATTCATTGTTTCCTTTATTTCAGTTTTTAAAAAATATCAAAAACATTTTGAAAAATACCCAAAAATCACAAAAACAGTAGAAAATCATAAAAATACCAAAAAGATTTTATTCCTGAATTTTTGAGTATTTTTTCATATTTTTATAAATATTGTAGTACCTCTTTTATTACCTTGTTTATATATTCCAATATTAAAAAAAAAAGAAAATAGAAAAATATAAAACATATCGACCACAACAACAACAAAGCCTTTTCCCACAATTAAGTAGGGTCGGCTACATGGATTCTTCGCCTCCATTCAGATCTATCTTGGGTCAATCTCGGACTTATATCCAAAAAACTAAGATCCCTTCGTATAGCCTCTTTCCAACACTTTTTGGGTCGTCCTCGCCCTCTCTTAGCCGGCTCAACATCCCAACACTCGCATCTCCTAACCGGTGCATCAGTTGACCTTCTTTGCAAAAGACCAAACCATCTTAAGCGGTTTTCTCGCATCTTATCCTCGATCGGAGCTACACCAACTTTATTTCTGATTGCATCATTTCGAATCCAATCTTTACGTGTATGTCCACACATCCATCTTAGCATTTTCATTTCTGCTACAGCCATTCTCTGCACATGTCTATGGTTCACAGGCCAACATTCAGAACCATAAAGCATAGCAGGTCTCACGGCTGCTTTGTAAAACTTTCCTTTAATTTTTAAAGGAATTTTCTTATCACAGAGAACAACGGAGGCTCCTCTCCACTTTAGCCAGCCTGCATTTATTCTATTAGTAACATCTCCATCAATTTCCCCATCATGTTGCAAAATAGATCCCAGATATCTAAAAGAATCTCTCTTTTGAATGTTATCGTCACCAATCTTCACCTCGATTCCTTCACCATTGCTTCCATCAAAAGTGCATTCCATATATTCCGTCTTAGCCCTACTTATACGAAAACCTTTAGTCTCCAATGCATGTCTCCAAACCTCAAGCTTCTCATTTACTCCATCTCTAGTCTCGTCAATCAACACAATATCATCAGCAAATAACATACACCAAGGTAACTCATCCTGAATGTGACTTGTCAACTCGTCCATAATCAAAGTAAAAAGAAATGGACTCAAAGCTGAACCTTGATGTAAACCAATGTTGATATCAAAATAGTCAGTCTTCCCTGTCGGGGTTCTTACACAAGATAAAGCCCTATCATACATATCCTTTATGAGATTAATGTATAGGACAGGTACTTGTCTCTTCTCCAAAACTCTCCACAGTATCTCTCGTGGGACGGAATCATAAGCCTTCTCCAAATCAATAAAGATCATATGGAGATTCTTCCTTTTAGCTCTATAAATCTCCATTGTTCTCCTCAGCAAATGGATGGCTTCAATGGTTGAGCGACCTGGCATGAATCCGAATTGGTTTTCTTTTACTTGGGAAACTTGCCTCAACCTTCTTTCGATCACACGTTCCCAAATTTTCATAGTGTGACTCATCAGCTTGATACCTCTGTAATTTGAACAATTTTGAATGTCTCCTTTGTTCTTATACAGAGGCACCACGATACTCCTCCTCCAACCTTCAGGCATTTTCTTTCTTCGCCAAATAACATTGAATAGATTCGTAAGCCAAGTCAAACCACGCTCACCTAAAACTTTCCATACTTCTACAGGGATGTCATCTGGTCCAACACCTTTCCCAGGTCTCATAAAAATATAAAACATAAAATTATAAAAATTAGAAAATTAAAAATCAAAATACAAAATTAAAAATTTAAAAAAAATTAAAAACCCACAAAAACCTTTGCTTTGCATTAGTGTAGACAACACTTGACACTCACTCATACACATTAGCTTGATCTACCATATTTGCTCCATGTGTTCGAACTCTCTACGTACTTGCTTGCTATACACCATTTATGTAGAGTTAAAAATAAATTTTAACTTCACATCTGCTTATCATTGCTTAATTGTTTGAGTGTGGGTTAATTGTTGATTAAATACAGGATTCTGTAGTGGTCACAACACCGACTGTTGACTCGCCTTGTGAGTCAATACGACCGCTCTCAATTCTGTGTTTATCATGTCACACCTTGGATATGTGCCGCTCGTATCACATTCTGTGAATGTGTTAAGTACATATTGCATATGCAGCTTACGACATGTGCTAAATGCCATGGAATGTTTAAGTCTTCACGTCGGGCCCTCTCTCTACTCACTTCCCTAGTTCGATGAGGCGCTCTCTCTCCCAATGCCACATCTCAAAGCTCCTTCATTCCTCTGATGCCGCTTCTGCTCCGCCAGTGTGTTGTCTCCTCCATCTATTCTCTGATACCGTATCGCTCTGCTAGGCGCCAGTGCTCCGTCTTACACCACCAATTCGAAGTACATGTGATGATTCCTTAACATTTTTTTACTTACAAGTCCATTGCTCACCCATGTGTTAGATTGAAATGGAGGCGATTTATTGCATGTTCCATTCGAAGGGTATGATCCGAGATTCGTCGAACATCAACGTGTGTGGTTTAGGCTTAACGTCGACTGTTACATATGATGAATTGTTGAATCTAGTTCATCGGAAGTTCAACTTGGACAAGAACACCCACCAAATTAAATTGTTACATCACATCCCACGCAATGCAGGTGCAAAGCCTATGTTAACGTCCATTGTAGATAATGATGATGATGACATAGGCGTTTTTCTATACTCCATGACAATTGAGAAATCGGAACCCACAAAGATTAATATTAAGAATCATTCGGCTTCGGTCGTAGCATCGATTTTGGATGACCTTCATGATAGCTTCACGTCGAGTCCTTCTTTGGTTCAGAGTACTAGTGACCCTACAACATAGCCCACACAAGTTCGCAAATCCATGAGTGATGTTTTCTTGCGAGAAGTCGATCGTATCCTAAATGATTGTGCTTCAAGGTAACGAACGACGAGTTGGACGAGGAAAGTGACCAAGAGCTTGAGCATAATGTAGTTGCGAATGATAATACGGTAGCTGATGACCCTATTGGTCAAACAATTGTTCCACACGTACCGTTTTATGGAGTCAGAGGTTGTGACACCCATGCATTAGTTGAGGATGATTTCCGAAATAAGTCTGGGCTTGGCAATTTTTGTGATGAACTTCGAAAGGGTAGAACATTCAAGATAAAAGATGATTTGATTTATGCAGTAAAGAAATATCACATCCTAGCCCACTACAATTTCATGATTAAAGAATCCACGACCTTGGTTTGGTCTATTCTGTGCACTAGAGAATCGAATGGTTGTATGTGGCTTCTACATGGTCATTTCAGGAGATTCAATGATATATGGGTGATCTCTAAACGACCCACACACTTGCATAAACCCATCAATTAAATAGGGTCATCCTCAACTAGACTGCAATTTTATAGCAAGATCAATGTTAACCATGGTGAAGAGTAATCCCACTATTTGGGTATCAAGCTTGAGGGCTCAGATTCAGGAAATCTACATGTATTGGGATACGAAGAAAAGACCATGGGATACTAGGAAAAAATCAATAGTAATATATTTGGTGATTGGAAGAAATCTTACGAGGAGATGCCTTATCTTTTGCATGCATTGAAGGCTTTTATTCCGGGGATAGAAATAGGCATCCAACGTATGGAACACCCCGACCCGCGGAAAACCTATTGTCGTAGATTTCCGCATTGCTTTCGGTCGTTTTGCTCGTGCATTTAAGCTTTCAAATATTACATGCCATTGCTAAGTATTGATGGAACTCATTTATTGGTAAATACAAACATAAACTGTTGATTGCTTGTGCAATGGGTGTATATAAACACATCGCAACTCTTGCATTCGGGATAGTTGACGAGGAGCCTGCCCTACTTGGAAATGGCTCCTTTCGCTTGTTCACATCAAAGTAGTATACATGCGTGATGGGCCTATATGTATTATTTCCGATCGTTGTCTTGGTATAAAATCTATCATTAATCATGTGGATGTTGATTTCCAACCATAATTTGTGTACTGGAAGTTTTGTTATAGGCATGTCGCCAGCAATTTCAACATTGTCTTCAAGAACAACCCTATGAAAGTTTGGTGATGGTTGCAAATCTGCAAACATCTACCATGAAGTTTGCTTACTTTATGAGGAAAATGCAGGAATGGAACCCAAATGCAAGTAGATGGTTTTCGACTCATGACTGTCGGAGGGAGCAATAGAATCTACCTTACGATGGTGGGTAAAGATTTGTTCAGATGACGACATATCTTTATGAAAGTTACAATGTGGTACGTAAGGATGCACGGTGTTTACTCATTACTGCCTAGTCGAGAAGACTTTCTATAAGTGTGTGTTATACTCCAATGAGCGTTTAAATAAGGCAACTGTTGCACTTGCGACAGGACAAAAATTCACAAAAGCTACAATAGGTGGCAACCTCCATAGGCGGAGTGCAAATGGATACATAGTGACAAGCATACAACGTCAATCGAACTTTATTTTTAAAATTGTGAGTGGTGTCCGTCGAACACAGTTTGGAGTTTGAGGACGCAAAAGGTACACGGTCAACCTGAGGCAGCAGACATGTAAATGTCAGAAATGGCAGATATATCGTATTCCATGTTCTCATGCTATCGCAGTTATTTCTCAAAGATGGGTTGAGATGGATACTTATGTTGGTGACTAGTACATGCAGGAGAATCAACTTAAGTTGTATGAAAGGAAGGTTTTCCCTGTTGGCGATTGGGATACATGGCCATCTTTGAATTACTCGAAATTACGTCCCGAAAGCTTAAGCGTGGCAAGGGTCACCCACGGTCAATTAGGATTCATAATGAAATGGATGTTAGGGAAGTCCCTCGACAAAATGCATTTTCGTTATGTGGTATTATAGGACATAGCAATCGACGGTGTCTTAACAAAAATACACATGCATCTACCTCTAATGTGCAACCTTCAGTCATGAACAAAAATAAATGTGGATCGTGTGGAGGGGGTTATCAAGTCACTGCAGCAAAAATTGAACAAGAAGCAGATGTTCCAAACATGGAACGTGTTCCATCACCTGAATTGGATCCTCATGAGTTGTCGGAGTTTGTGATGGAGACTGAATTCGTTACACATGTTGTCGAGCCGCCCACTTAAGAAATGCAAACACCGCAAGTCCCTAGAAGGAAACTGATATGAGAAGATGTAAGGGAACTCAGCCCACTTACCGTGCACTAACACCGCCCCGGGTGCTGATTTTCGAGGACGACGGTGAAGGGAGTTCTCAAATATCAATGATTGATGATGGTTCACGTTTAATGCCATTGGCCAGCCAGAGGATCTGAGGACATCCCAACAGAGGAGGAGGAGATAGAGATAGAGGAAGGATATTACAATCAAGTACCTCTTCATTTAAAAGACACATTTCATATAAAGGGCACCTCCATGAATTACAACCAGATTTCAAATCAATAAATATAAACTGAAACAGGGCTGTATCAATTAAACGTCCAAAGGAATGCACGACCTCGCAGCAATATCCTAAGTGATTTATAACTCCCATTCAAAGCATCTCATTGCAAACACCACAGTATTATCGAATAAAAAAACCTTTGCAAATGATAGAAGAGATCAAACGACATACCCAATCTGATCGATTGCAATAACTCGAAAATGATTAGCGAGCGCATCAAAATTCCGAAAGAAGAACCCTTGAGAAACACCATATCCATGGACCAAGATAAAACCCTCTTTACTGTCGAACGTCACAGTATTAATAAACCTCGGCTCATCGCTAGTGGAACCAAACCATCTGATCTTCGAACCCGGTGGTGTTTACTTGTTCTTGAACATAAGAAGTTCTGCATCAGAATCCACCGCTCATTAAAAAAACATTGAGAAAACTGAAAATCACTCTTCCGACCACGAGATAATTAATAAAAGAACTTTCAACCATCTGCATTAAACCAAACAAAGAATAGAACATAAAATGTCCAGGGAGGGGACATGCGTACATACTAAATATACATACTCAAGATGACTTATTTTATTTGATTTTTCCTTAATTTTTATTTCGATTTTTACATGTTTTATTAAAAAATAAATCAAAGAAAATAAATGCAAAAGAAATAAATAAAAAGAATTATTTTTATATATAAAATAATAGGATCAAATTAGGCAATATGTACAATAAACAATGAGGCTCCAAAACCCAAGTTTCACATATGAACTCTGATTCTTTTGAATTTGATCTTTTTTTGTAGGTAATTAAACATACATTAATCTAAAAGTGAGTAGAGGTTCATAGGAGACTGTATGAGGGAGATATTCATGTTTACTTCTTTTTTTCTCGAACTAGGGTTTGGGTTTTATTCAGCAAATTTACAAGTTAGTATTTTTTTGTATTTTCCTTTAATTAATGTTAGTAGTATGCACATTATAGATTGTTTTTATTTAATTCCAAAATAGTGGAAATAATTAAAAATAGGAGAATATATGGGTAATATACATGTGATAATGTACAAAAGAATTTAGGCATCTTATTTACGAAATTATGCATATGCTAGAACGCAGAATATTAATTATAAGTGCATGAATGATTAAAATGCAAAATAGATTATTAAATTACAGCTAAATACTAGGAGCATAGATCTATTTTCATCTTTTAGGTGATGAATCACATATTCATCAGCAGTCTCCTCCTCCGGGTCATCCCTGAATTGCCTCTAGATAGACTCACATAGACGTAGGCTTGCTTCGACGGCAAGCTCTCTCATTCGCGGAACATCATCATCTGAAAGGCGTGCTATCTCGTCGAAGCGAGACACCTGTAATAAGAATTATACTTGTTAGAGTATAAAATAGAACAAAATGATTGCTACAGAAAGTAGCTTAGAACTTACGGCATAATCTAGCATGCATCCATGTCGACCAACGAATTGTCAGGTAACAGCGCGATACCATGGCAAGTAGCCATGGGTCATATCAGGTCCTCCAAATGGGATGGGAGTCATCGGTGCAAGGTACCCTACATATGTTCCACAATCTAACGTACACCGCATGGAACTCCACCCAATCCACGTTATTATTTTCTCATAAATCAATGGAATGTAGATGAGACGAGGTATCACAAGGCGTCAGTATACCATGAATCCCACCAACCTACTAAAGGACTCTGTCTGCGATGTATAGCTCAACAATGCAAAAGTGCATCAACGGTATGCGAGCCACGTGCAAGTCTTGTAAGTCCAGACAATATGGAGTTAACTGAGACAATGTCTCCTCTGAATAGGGGTTCCATACTATCCGCATACAGAGAATTAAATAAGCTAATATAATGAGACAAGCATCCCTATATGGCTAATATAATGAATTAGTCCATACATACTCCACAGTCTAGAGGTCTAGTGCATCCTTATATGGTTGAATCACATGTGTTGACTTAACTGTGAAGTCTAACTCTGCATGCCATCTTGCCCCCAAAGGCTTTCCTTACCAAATAGGTCGGCGACGTGTAGCGGATGCGATATTGGGAAAATGTTCCCAAGCCCACAACTACAAAAGAATCAAGGGACATACAATCTCTATTGAATCTGTCCTCGATGCAACACATAACTGTCTATACAAGTAACCAAAGCAAGCTGAGCCCCAACTGTAGCTCCCACAAGTCTCCAGATCCTTGAGAAAGGGAAGGTAGATCAATGAAACCTTGTTTCTCGACTAATGAATCTGTGATTCATCACTTTAAAAGATGAAAATAAAGCATTGTTCCCATGTAATTAATTGCATTTAATCATCTAAATTGCATTCTTAGCATTCATGCATGTGTAAGTAATATCCATATTTTATCATTCACAAGTGCATTTATGATAAGCCATAAATTCTGTGTAAATAAACACCTGTATATTCTCACAATTTCCCGATTTCAAATTATTTTTCACTAACTCCAAATAAAATAAAATCAACTTTGTTGTGTACATATTACTAACCTCAATAAAAGAAAATATCAAAAAATATTAACTTGTATAATTGCCAAATAAACCCAAATCCTAGTTTTGAGACAAAAAGTCGCAAAATCTAATATCTCTTACATACAGTCTCATATGAATTCCTACTCACTTTGGAATTAATGTGCATTCAATTATCTACAAAACAAGATCAAATTCAAAAGAATCAGAGTTCATATGTGAAACTTGGGGTTTCGCCTCGTTGTAGATTGTATATTTTATCTGATTTGACCTTATTATTTTATATACAAAATAACTCTTTTTGATTGATTTATTTATTTTTCATTCATTTTCTTTTATTTATGTTTTAAGAAAAATGTAGAAAATTCTAAATCAAATTTAAATTAAAAATCAAAGAAAATAAGCCACACTGAGTTTGTATATATAGTTTGTATATATGTCTCTCTACTTTTATTTATTTATTTTCTTAATTATTAAAATATCAAAAAATTAGATTAATATGTAAACATTTATTTTATATTTATTTTATTTTTCTTTGAATTTTTCTATTTTAAAAATCACAAAAAATGTAAAATCTAAAAATACAGTATTCAATATACATAGAAGACCACCAAAAATATGTTTTGTACATAAAATTATTTTGGTTTTGGTTTCTTCACAAATGTAGATATCGTAGAGATGAACAACTTTAATGAAGACCACATTTTGATTTGAGGTTTTTACTATTTTATTTTTATTTGATTTTAAATTTCAGAGCGACACGTGGCCGCTCCTGGAGCCGCACATGTCGCTCTTTCAACTCTCTTCGCCCGCCCTTGATTTGGGTCGTTGGATGAAGGGTGCTTTAAGCAACAACACGAACTAGTCTTGCATTTTTATTTATTTATTTATTTTATATTTTTTCTTTTACATCTTTATTTCTTTTACCTCACCACATGACGCTTTGTACACCCTCCGATCTGGACTAATCCTATGGTCCAGACCTCCGCCCCTCTGATGAATACCCATTCATTCAACTTTATTCATTTAGTTTATATTTAAAACCCTAGCTAAATGCATGTAAATATAGATAACTTGCATAATGCATGTATTTAAATACAAAAAAATGAATAAAGAAAAGAAAAAAAAATAAAGAAAGTATTGTAAATACTGACTAACCCTAAACCCCCGAGACTAAGTCAATATTGACTTGGTTGACAATGAATAAAGTAGGGGAGATAAGGAAAGATACATACAAACAAAATAACGCTGTCATCCATAAACCCTATGTGACCTGTACATTGTAAGTTACGCCTGAAATTGTCCAATTTACACCATATTTATCTTAAGATAAATTAAGTTGTGTTATTGGTAATTAAATTTTAGTTCTTTGTAAACTTGATAATTTTAATAGTTATCATTTTTCCCAGATACATCTTAATTATAATTATCTATGATAATTTTAATTCTTGAAATAATTAAGTTTACTATTTATTAAAATTATATTACTGAAAATCACACGATCTGAATATTTAATTCACTATAAATTGATTTTGCATCATAAAAATCCCAAAAATTCACAATAAGTTTCACCTTAATTAACCTTTTAACAAAATTTCATAATTTTTGCATACCATTTGCATGAAAAATTATAGGAAAGCCCCTAAAAAGTGTTCATTTTCATATGTGCATTTTATGTCCTAAAAACACAAAAAAATGTGCTCTGGATTCTTCATGGCATAAATAATTAAGAAAAAATAATCTCTTGGATTGTTTAGCTAATTTGCTAATTAAATTGGAATTTCCATCCTTGGTTAATTTGACCTTAAAATTAACACACTGCATTTGCATATCATTTATATTTGCATAAAAATTGCTAAAAATATTACCTTAGAAAACCTAGCATCTAGATCTTATAAAATTGACTTAAGGAGACGATGGTTTCCATGAGTTCGACCTTGGGCTTGCTCAAGTAAAATAAATTTGACTGCTCGTATTTAATCGAAATATTAATTTAGCGGTTTCTGATTAATCTAAATTTGCTCGCCTACAACAAACATAATGCTATAATTCCACATTATTAGCGAGGGTAATTTCAAGCTCTTCAAAGGGACCCATGTCAAAGCAGTCCAAGATCAATAGTACGATGTTGGCATCTATTTAGGTCATTCAGGCTCGGTTAACAGAGCAGGCCAACATCTATATAGGACTAAGAGAGATGATCTTGGAGATCAGAGGAAGAGATGAGAGGAGAGAGAAGGATCGATCGAGAGGAGGTGGGAATGGGGGAGATGTCGAGCAGAACGTAGTAGAGTAGAAGAAGACACTGAAAGATTCCTATAACCCAGGAGCAGGACATATGACGAATTGGATTCAGATTCCCGCAGTTCATAGACACTTTGAACTGAAGCCTCAGTTATTACCACTTCTCTCCATATTCCATGGACACACGAATGAAGAACCTTATATACACCTCCAGTCGTTCGACCACATATGTAACATTATGCACATCCCTAACATTTCGTTATAGATAGTGAAGATGATAGCTTCCCTTAAGCCTTATGGATAAGGCACTTTATTGAATTAATCATTTAGGAAGGGTGGATACATCTTGGGATGAGATGAGATCAGCTTTTTTGAACAAATTCTATCCCCTAGAATGATTGAGTCAAATGCAATCGTTGATAGCTGATAACCACGATTTATCGAGGGTCTAAATAGCCCACACAAGGCGGGACTACTATGTCGTTGTGATGACCCACAATAAACCGTAATTAATCAACAATTAACCCACACTATAGATCAAGCAATAAGAAATAAATGTGAAGTAAAAATTTCTTTTTAACTCTACATAAATGGTGTATAGGAGCAAGTATGCGGAGAGTTCGAACATAGGGAGCAAACAGGGTAGATCAAACAAGTACGTATGTGAGTGAATGTGAAGTGCTGTCTACACTATGCAATACAAATATTTTTGTGGGTATTTAATTTTTTTATTTAATTTTTAATTTTATATTTTGATTTTTAATTTTTAATTTTTATAATATATATTTTATATATTTTTTTCTTTTTCAATATTAGAATATATAAGCTATGTAATAGAATAGAGGATATGATATTTAAAAAAATATGCAAAAATAGCCAAAAATTCAGAAATAAAATCTTTTTTGTATTTTTATGATTTTTTAATGTTTTTGTAATTTTTGGGTATTTTTCAAACTGTTTTTCATATTTTTTAAAAATTGAAATAAAGAAAACAGTGAATTAACAATCTGGCCAAGACTAAAATGGGAAAGAAAAATATCAAATGATTCAAAATTTTCCCAAATCAGTTTTAAAACAAAGAGAATAAAATAAGGAAGAAACATGAGCTGAGTTTTATTTTTTGGAGTTTTCTATGATTTTTTAGAATTTTTTTGAAGTTTTTAAGTATTTTCTAATTTTTAAGGTTTTTCTTTTGAGATTTTTAGTGATTTTTGGACTGACACTAAAATAGTCTAAAATAAACAGTAGGTGATTTTTTTGGAATTTTTTAAGGTATTTTACTATTTTTTGGGCATTTTCTAAACTAGACAGTACTGAAATAGCAAGTTTTTGATTTTTAATAAATATTAAAATGCAACAAAAATGAAATCTAAAAATATGGCGTGAAAGTGCAAGTGAACAGGAGCTTATGTTAGTTTTTTGTAGAATTTTTGGGCTTTTAGAAATGCATGCAAAAAATGACTAGAAGCATAAGGAAACTACACATGGCCAGGGGTATTTATGTGAATAACAGTAAACTCATGGGCCTACGTGTAATTTTCGCACAAAATATTCAACTTAATTTGCAAATTTTTGGAGCAAACGCCAATCACAAAAATCGCAAGTGTATGGCTGCAAAATGTCCACCCACGCGCGTGCAACGCACGCGCCTGGGGAGGACTAACATGCAATTTATCAAAAGCTCAGGTGCGAGAGTGCAAATTGTCCACAACTTTTATACTACAGCGGAATGTTTGCGAACTAAAATATAATAAACAAAAGCTCCGGGAGGTTCTTGCAAAATCACCAAGTCACGTGCTCAACGCATGTGACTGGCAGGGACCTAAGTGCAAAACCACAAAAGTCGGGGGTTCGATTATAATTATTACAAAAATATTTTAGCGGCAGAGGAATGATTCAGTGCTGATTAGAAATTACAAAATTACGCAAGGGTTAAATAGCAAAATACCCAGGTGCGTTGATCGCACGGCTGATGTAGTCCACTTACGCCACGTGTCAGCACCACGCTTCACGATGCCGGTACGCCAAGGACGGTTGGGATTATATGCAACCCCGCAGATCTGACGGTCTGGAGCGGGATGATCCAACGGCACCTGGAGCTCGCCAAGAACAAGGCGGAATCAGACGGCGCGCAGGCGTGAAGGAAGAACCGCCGAGGAACACGTCCGGTTTGAACTTGAGATCCCAAAATCTTCGGGCGCAACGCTTCCAACTCCGCTCCAATGTCTCCAACAGCTTCCTGGAAGCTCCCTCAAAGTGGCAGCTGCTTCAAAATGGCCTAAGGACGGTCGGGGCTCCGCTGCGGAGTTGGCGAGAGAGGGCGGCGTCCAGGAACTTCGAGCTGCAGCAAAATCGACCCCCAGAAGGATCTTTGCGCACCTGGCACCTGCAATCAAAACGCACAGCGACAGAAGATGGTTCCAGGGCGATATGAGGTGATTTAGGTGGTCTATGGCGTGAATAGACGCTCGCCGAAGCAAGCTCCGGTGAGGGGGAAGTGACGGATAATCGATTGGATGCTGGGCGAAAACAAGAGTAGCTAAATTATCCTACTGCAACTGGGAATGAAAAGAAACAAGAAAAAGTACAGAAAAATGATCCTCAAGAGCTGTAGACTCGAGGTTAGACCTCACGGCGGCACAACCACCAGAGATGAGTTGGAACACGCCTCGACCCTCCGCTGCACCTCGACAAGGTTGGGGATCAACCCCCTGTCACCAGGGATCCCAAACTGATCGCTTGGAGGTCTGAAGGTTGGCCAAGAACGGTTCAAAGAATGAAAGGAGTCTGGGGCCTCGGTTTTGAAACGTGGTGAAGGGGCATGAAAAACGAGGTGGCATCGGGTGTTGTGATGCTCCGCGACCCAAGATGAAACTAGGGCGTGCAAGAGGGATGGTGGAGGAAGAGATGTCCAAAAGACACCATCACCAAAGGGTGAAAGAGATGTCCTCGAAAAAAAGGGAGAAGTATGGTCAAAACTCACTTCTGACAACAGCAGAGAGGGGGGTCAGACAGTTGACCGGGGTCAACTGTCCAACCCCTCTGGTTGGTCCACGTGGACCAACCAGAAAAACCCTCTGGAAAAAGGTTTTATTAATTAAATAAAAAATAGTAAATGAATTAATTTAATTTCGATTATTAAATAAAAAAGGTTTATAATTTTACAAAGTATTTTATAGTGATTTTTAATTATTTTTATGAGGTATATTTTTACAAGTTGCTTTTTACACCCTATATAGGTATATTACCTATATATTTGATTATTTTATTTTTATTTTTACTTTAATTTATTTATTTAATTATTATTTTATAAAATCATATAATACTTTTATACACACAAATATATTTTTATTTTATGTTATTGATGTATTTTGTGCATTTAATAAAATATAAGTAGGTATTGTATAGGTGTGAGTATAGGTTCTATACCTATATTAGATATGTAAGTATTTTAATATTTAGTTTTTTAATCTAATTTTAATATACATAATCATTATAAGTAATATTTACAAAATTATAAAAATATAAAAATATACAAATAATGGATAAATAATGAATTTGAATATTTTAATCAGTACAATTGTACAATGTAGGTCCAAAACTCAACTTTCAAACCGTAGCTCCGCCAAATGCGAAACCACTGCCATTAAATAGCTTATTTTATTCTATATACAATTAAAGGTGAGTTTGATGCATTTAGAGTTTTCATTTGTGAGATACGGGTCTGGGAAGTTGGGATTCTGGAATTTTATTCAGACCATAACTTTTATCTGTATATGATTTTTCAGTGAAATCAATTTTGTATTTTTCTATATTAAATTATCTACAACTTTCATGTACAAAGTTTCTTTATTTGATGTATAAAAAATGGAACAAAAAATAGGTCCCAAAATGAATAAAGAATGAATGAAATACATTGTATTTGGCCCTTATCTCCCCCTACTTTATTCCATGTCGACCTATTCATAAAGATGCCTAGGTCTCGGGGTTTTGGGTCATAAAATATTTACAATATTTTACTCTTTTTCTTTTCTTTTATTTATTCTATAATTTTAGCTTTAATTACATCATTTTATACACTAGTTGGATGCACATGCATGAATGCTAAGATGATGAAATTAAGGGTATTTACAGGCATTTGCTAGGGTTTTTGAGGCCAAAATGATAGAATAAAGATGGCAAAATGTGGATTCATCATCCCCCTATACTTTACCTTTGCTAGTCCCTAGGAAACACTTATGCAATAAGTGCAAAAAGAAAAAGAAAGAAAAGAAAAAGAAGAACTTGGATTTAGTTGAATTGTCAAACTTGTCTTCACAAAATCAAAGTTTGGAGCTTAAGTCGGACCTTTGGAATTTTAGTGCGTGCGGAACCTTAATGAGAACCGAATTTGAAATCCAACAGTCCCTGAGAATCCCAAAACTCTGCTCAAGTCTCCTCAATAGCCAGGTCAGAAATATTTCAATTCATACGCAAACTCTTACGACTATGAATCTGACTCGTATAGTGTAAGTGATGGTGGCTCTCCCCAACTAGAATGACAAAGAAATATTCCCCAATCCAACAACTCCATCCTCGAGGAGCGGGGTATTCCCTTCTAAGTTCAAGTGGCAACCAGCTCAAGAGGAGGGGGTGAAGAGAAGAATGGACGGTAGCCAGTGTAGCTACCTATCCTAGGATGCAAGACCAGTGTAGTCAAGTCATCCTGCTGCATGCTCACATATTTGAATTTGGAACTCAAGCTTGCTTATTGACTTTACAACATTTGTGCATACTTTGCAGGCTTTTTATTTTTGTACATGCCTGAACTTTTTTTTTGAATACTATTCACAGCAGCATTTACATAAGGAGTTTTTCCTCTTGAGCCAGTAGACTATCCCTCTTTTGAAGCTTTATCGCAACCCACAGCCTCCTGTCTTTAGACTTCCTCATCACTGGACGGGTTGGGGTGCACTTCCCTCCCTAGAGGAGGACAAATGTTTCCACTTGTGTGCGTCTCATACCGGCAAATCCAATCACCTCACCACTCCAACTGAGTTGAGCCATGTGAAAGGTGCAGGTGTCCAAGTTAGGTCATTATCAACAAGAGTCGTGCGTGTGCTCCGAAATACTCTACTTAGGCAGTCAAGAATCCATTGAACCAAGTCTCGTGATCCTCAAAGAATTAAGTCAACTAGACCTGAAGTACCTCAAACCCAGTTCCTATAAGGTTCCTGTTATTAGGTAGATTTTAAGGTCCAATCAAGCTCCAATCTCCGGATTTTACTTAGACTTGTTCAACTATCAAACTCAATCCGAAAAATGCTCATGCTATGCAATGCTATGCAGAAAATATTTTTGTGATGCAATTTTCAAGATTTTGAACTTTTTATGGATTTTTGACAATATGATGATGCATATGCAGATGCAATTTTTTTGTCTTTTTCAAAGAGATTTTTCAGATGTTTTTTTGGATTTTAGTTTTGCAAATGTTTTTGGGATTTTTGAAAACAAAAAGTTTTTGGCTGAAAGCTAGGTAAAAATATGTACACGGGAGTGCTTCTTATATAAACAAGAAGTGGATTTTAAGAATTTACAGAGTAAGTGCTCAATTTTTTAGAAGTATGAATATATAATGGATTTTAGTGAGATGTATGTATTCCTCAAAATTTTTTGACACAAGTTTTGCAAACAATTTTGAAAACTATAGTCCAAAATAATTTTTACAAACATTTTACAAACATGTGCACACATTTGAAAATCACTTTGCAAAGGTTTTCAAACAGTATAGATAGATTTTCAAAATGTTTTTGCAACCATTTTTCAAACCATTTGCAAATCATTTTTCAAACTTTTATTTCACACAAAGAAAAAGAAATTTTTACAAACCACATATTTTTACAAAGGTTGAAAACATGTAACAAAACATTTTCAAAATAGTTTTCAATAGATTTTCAAAGATTTTCAAACTATTTTTCAAACATTTTGCAAAAAAAACATTTTCACCTGATTTATTAATCAGTATATACAAAAAGAATTTGAGGAACAAGACACCTTTTATTAAGGTTTTTAATGAATTTTAAAGAATGATTAGCCATATTATTAAGAAAATACGAAAGTACGAGTTATGGCTAAAGTATATACACAGTATATACGACCCCCCTATACTTAGCTTCAGCTATGTCCTCATAGATCGGAGAGAAAAGAGAAGACATAACTCGTACTAAGTATAGACAAGTCTGAAGAATAAATGAATGAACGAATGAACAAAAGAATGAGAAGTTGATCGCCCCCCCATACTTAGGATCAAATAATCCTAAGTATAGCAGACTGTACACAAAGCAGGGAGGGTCAAGGGTGGGAATGACCAGATCGTACTCCGATTGTCTCCCCCTATACTTAGGGTAAGATATCCCTAAGTATAGACAAGAAGAGGAGACAATGGAGAGGATCGAAATGAATAGAGAAACTCAGGGTGCACACCCCCTATACTTAGGACAAAGTACGTCCTAAGTATGGAAAACTGTCTACAAGGGTGGCACCTTTTTGGTAGATGAAGAAGATAGAAGAGGAAAAGAAGCAAAGAAGAAAAGAAGAAAGGAGAGCAGAAGATGAGAGAAGAGATCGGAGGATGTACACATCACTCCCCCTATACTTTGGGTAAAAGAAGCCCTAAGTATAGGAAACAACATGAGTGATGACACAGAACGATCAGAGAACACTCGGCTCGTCCACCCCCCTATACTTAGGAAAAAGTACGTCCTAAGCAAGGCAGACACGAGAATGGGTGGATGAGCAATACAGAAGATAGAACAGAGAGTCACGGGCGAGAATCTACAACATAAATGGATGATCATAAGAAGGTGGAAAGCAAACCTTCTCGCGGGACCGCTGAGGGGTAGATCTGATATGGTGTATGTCGACATCGGGGTCCACAGTGGACGGACGGCGATCAGGGTCTTTACGGTGAAGTCCCTCAGTGGAATCAAAACGGAAAGGGACGAACTGATCAATGGAAGCAATATGGCTAGGTTCTCCATTGGTGGTCCTATGGTGTGAAGGCACAGACTGGTGAGTGGAAGAAGTGCGGCTAGGTCCGGCCTTGGAAATCTCGCAGATATCAAAGTGAAATGGGACGAACTCATCATCCTCGGAAGAAGTGTAATCGGAGTCGTCCTGCGAGTTCTTGTCTAGGTCGAAATCACAAGGAACGAAGTCATCAGTGGAAGTATACGAACTCTGTTCGTCCTCAAGAGTTTCACCCGGATCATCTTTTTCATCAAGAGGCCAAAAATTTTGAAGGTTCGAATCATAACCGACCTCAATCATCTTTACCTTTGAAGGACCAGGGATGGACATATCAGTGGAAGTAGTCAAACCAGGTCCGTCCTGTCTAGTCTTGGTATCTGCCTGCCGCACAATAGGATCAATCACGTAAATACTTTGGATTTCATCAACACATCGCCACACACCAGGAGGAGGAACTACGAGGTCTATGCTTTCTGATTTCCTCCCCTTTCGGGGGATTCGTCGGGTCTCATCAGCGGTCGCTAAGAAAACATCTCTAGTAGCATCAGATCGGTCACAGGCCTCGGAGTCAGCTACAATCGGTGAAGGTGCATCAGGTGCAGGTCTCTGATCGACTGTGGGTGTGGTGATCAACACTTCGCTCTCGTCAACAGGACGGAAGCGAACCTCTCCTGATCCATAGTCAATAACGACCCTCGCAGAGGCGAGGAATGGTCGTCCCAGGATGATTGGAGACGGCTCCCCTGTGGAGCTCTCCATGGGCAACACGACAAAATCAACATGGTGGCTCGTGCCCTGAATAGAATTGACAGCGCTTTCAAGGATACCCTTCGGCCTCTTGATGGATCCATCAACAAACTGAACGATCATCCTGGTTTTCTTGAGAGGCCCTAAGTGAAGAGACTGTACCAACGAGAAGGGTAATATGCTAATAGATGCACCGCCGTCCAGGAGAGTGCGATCACAAGTATAATCAGAGATGGTGCAAGTGATGAAAGGTGTAGTTGTGTTCTTCTTTTTGGGAATGGGACGGTGTGTGATGGCGTGGGCAGTGGCCATGGTCAGAATGTGACGCTCAGATCTGCTCCTCCGCTTTCTCTTCTTGGGAAGAGGGGCAGATAAATCAGTCATGGCCTGCTGAAGTGGGGCTTGGATGATCTCATGAATAGTGGCCACCACTTCGGGGTCAGATAGTATTTTTTGAATTTTTGGACTTCCTCCATACAAGGGAGGAAGTCGGAATCATCATATACACGAGGCATGCCAAGAGCAGTCTGTACAGCGGCATCCTCGGGGTCAAAGGTGGGACTAGGTGTGAATGGCTGTGTGGTCAAGGGTTCTAGCAAGTGGACTCTCTCCTCACGGTATGAATCGACCAAGTGTCTCCCGAACTCTTTTTGGATTTTTATATTTTTTCTCATTTTTTTGTATTTTTGGCGATTGCAAGCTCCCATGATCACCTATAAGTGAAGCCGTATCCCTGATGAAAGGAGCATTAATCTGATTCTTCCTCAAGAAAGCAATATCATCATTCATCAAATCAATGCGCTTTGTCATCCGATTCAAGATATCACTCATAGAGATCGAGGGAGGTGACTCCATCAGGTCAGACTTGGGTAGATGTGAAGGTGGAGGTGGATAATACACAGGTGGATGTGGAGGTGGGTAGAAGTCCGAGGTCTGATACTGTGGCTAAGGCGGGTATGTACAAAAATCAGGAAAAGTAGGAGGAGGATCCTCCTGATAAAAGGGAGGTGGACCGGCTGGGGCGAGCAAGGGATCCGCAAAGTCCGGATAAAATGCACTCCAGGGGTCCATCTCAAAATCAAAAGGAAAATGATCGGGTGAGCACGACGGTCAAGTCAAGAGAGTGAAGAAAAGGCGCAAATGCGCAGAGATGATCTAGAACACACAAAACAATCACAGACAAAAATAAAATAAATCAAACTCTCAATTCACCTACTCAACTCGGTAGAGGCCGCAAAGAGCGGTCTTTTTATCTTGTCTGTTTTAGAGTTAGGTGAGAAGTCAAAATATTACACAAACACTTAGGAGGCTGAGAATGGGATTTGGGCACTAATCCTTAGCGTGTGCGCGAGCAATGTAAAACGAAGACAATGAGGGGATTACTCGCCCCAAGAGAAGATTCTCTTTTTGATCGATTTTAGGGTCAAGTAATGTTAGCAGTCCTGATTTTATTGATTATCACTTTTTTTGGATTTTTAGTGAGAAATGCACGCGCCTAACGAGGATACAATTTTACTTAGCACCTAGGTTGGCAAAAATCAAAGGGAGAGTCGGAAAAGCAATACAAGCGGCAAATCAATGATGAATGCTAAAGAGAAATGCTCACCTTGCCTCCAGCACTCTACATGCAAAGATGCTCAGCAGAATTGAAACCTATCTATATGCAAATGCAAAAGCCGATGAAATCGCCCTAAGTTTCAGAAATTGCTATCATCGTGAAGAACCACAAGCTGACCACCAATCCTCAACCCTAGAGTCCGGTCTAGGCTCACCCCTCCCCCTCTCAGCAAATCGAGTTCAGGAGAAGCGCTTGGCAAGGAGAGCTCGCGGCGCGACGGATTGAAGGTGATGATCAACTGTTTAAAATTTGACTAAGTCCAAACGAGACTATAGGTGCATGCAAAATATTAAGTGTTTGGCCTTAGTCTATCGCAAGCAATCCTAAAACTAGGGGCTCAATCACACAAAATAAATAAAATCGAAAAACAAAACAAAATAAAAAGAATGCGAAGAAAGCCGACAAAAACAGCGGCGAGCCCCTAAGTGAACAATCACTTGGAAATTAGGCTCAAAAGTCCAAGTGTCCGGGGGTACCTGTATTATTACAAAATTTGGAGTCTCTCTCTCACTTAAATTACAAAATAAATACAATACAAGAAAATGGATGCTAAGAAGTTGTCTTGCAAAATCCTCCAAGTCCCTCTTCGTGCTAGGCTAAAGCCGCTTCACGTGGGTGCGAAGGTGCTCCAAGAGGGGCTCCTCCCTCGATCCGAGTACCTCGCACAGAATCCAAACAAGGAGAGTGGTTAGACAATTCAGCAGATATATCAAAAATAATACAAATAGAAATAAAAGCCGCGAAATGCAGACAAATGATCACAACACAACAAAAATAAGACCTACGCACTGTTGCTCCCCGGCAACGGCGCCATTTGATAACCACGATTTATCGAGGGTCTAAATAGTCCACACAAGGCGGGACTACTATGTCGCCGTGGCGACCCACAATAAACCGTAATTAATCAACAATTAACCCACACTATAGATCAAGCAATAAGAAATAAATGTGAAGTTAAAAAATTTATTTTTAACTCTACATAAATGGTGTATAGGAGCAAGTATGCAGAGAGTTCGAACACATGGAGCAAACATGGTAGATCAAACAAGTGCGTATGTGAGTGAATGTGAAGTGCTGTCTACACTATGCAATACAAAGATTTTTGTGGGTTTTTAATTTTTTTATTTAATTTTTAATTTTGTATTTTGATTTTTAATTTTTAATTTTTATAATTTATATTTTATATATTTTTTTCTTTTTCAATATTGGAATATATAAGCTATGGAATAGAAGAGAGGATAGGATATTTATAAAAATATGCAAAAATAGCCAAAAATTTAGAAATAAAATCTTTTTGGTATTTTTATGATTTTTTAATGTTTTTGTGATTTTTGGGTATTTTTCAAACTGTTTTTAGTATTTTTGAAAAATTGAAATAAAGAAAACAACGAATTAACAATCTGGCCGAGACTAAAATGGGAAAGAAAAATATCAAATGATCTCAAAATTTTCCCAAATCAGTTTTAAAACAAAGAGATGAAAATAAGGAAGAAATAGGAACTGAGTTTGTATTTTTTTGGAGTTTTCTATGATTTTTTAGATTTTTTTGAAGTTTTTAATAATTTTTAATTTTTAAGATTTTTCTTTTGAGATTTTTAGTGATTTTTGGACTGACACTAAAATAGGCTAAAATAGACAGTAGGTGATTTATTTGGAATTTTTAAAGGTATTTTACTATTTTTTTGGCATTTTCTAAACTACACAGTACTGAAATAGCAAGTTTTTGATTTTTAATAAATATAAAAATGCAACAAAAATTAAATCTAAAAATATGGCGTGAAAGTGCAAGTGAACAGAAGCTTATGTTAATTTTTGTAGAATTTTTGGGCTTTTAGAATGCATGCAAAAAATGACTAGAAGCATAAGGAAACTACACACGGCCTGGGGTATTTATGTGAATAACAGTAAACTCAGGGGCCTACGTGTAATTTACGCACAAAATATTCAGCTTAATTTGCAAATTTCTGGAGCAAACGCCAATCACAAAAACCGCAAGTGTATGGCTGCAAAATATCCACTCACGCGCGTGCAACGCACGCGCCTGGGGAGGACTAACAGGCAATTTATCAAAAGCTCAGGTGCGAGAGTGCAAATTGTCCACAATTTTTATACTACAACGGAATGTTTGCGAACTAAAATATAATAAACAAAAGCTCCGGGAGGTTCTTGCAAAATCACCAAGTCACGTGCTCAACGCACGTGACTGGCGGGGACCTAAGTGCAAAACCACAAAAGTCAGGGGTTCGATTATAATTATTACAAAAATAGTTTAACGGCAGAGGAATGATTCAGTGCTGATTAGAAATTACAAAATTACGCAAGGGTTAAATAGCAAAATACCCAGGCGCGCTGATCGCACGGCTGATGTAGTCCACTTACGCCACGTGTCAGCACCACGCTTCACGATGTCGGTTCGCCAAGGACGGCTGGGATTAGATGCAACCCTGCAGATCTGACGGTCTAGAGCGGGATGATCCGACGGCACCTGGAGCTCGCCAAGAACAAGGCGGAATCGGACGGCGCGCAGGCGTGAAGGAAGAACCGCTGAGGAACACGTCCGGTTTGAACTTGAGATCCCAAAATCTTCGGGCGCAACGCTTCCAACTCCGCTCCAATGTCTCCAACAGCTTCCTGGAAGCTCCCTCAAAGTGGCAGCAGCTTCAAAATGGCCTAAGGACGGCCGGGGCTCCGCTGCGGAGTTGGCGAGAGAGGGCGACGTCCAGGAACTTCGAGCTGCAGCAAAATCGACCCTCAGAAGGATCTTTGCACACCTGGCACCTGCAATCAAAATGCACAGGGAGAGAAGATGGTTCCAGGGCGATATGAGGTGATTTAGGTGGTCTATGGCGTGAATAGACGCTCGCCGGAGCAAGCTCTGGCGAGGGGGAAGTGACGGATAATCGATTGGATGCTGGGCGAAAATAAGAGTAGCTAAATTATCCTACTGCAACTGGGAATGAAAAGAACCAAGAAAAAGTATAGAAAAATGATCCTCAAGAGCTGTAGACCCGAGGTTAGACCTCACGACGGCGCAGCCACCGGAGATGGGTTGGAACACGCCTCGACCCTCCGCTGCACCTCGACAAGGTTGGGGATCAACCCCCTGTCACCGGGGATCCCAAACTAATCACTTGGAGGTCTGAAGGTTGGCCAAGAACGGTTCAAAGAACGAAAGGAGTCTAGGACCTCGGTTTTGAAACGTGGTGAAGGGGCGTGAAAAACGAGGTGGCATCGGGTGTTGCGATGCTCCGCGACCCAAGATGAAGCTAGGGCGTGCAAGAGGGATGGTGGAGGAAGAGATGTCCAGAAGACACCATCACCAAGAGATGCCCTCGAAAAAAAGGGAGAAGTATGATCAAAACTCACTTCTGACAGCAGCAGAGAGGGGGGTCAGACAGTTGACCGGGGTCAACTATCCAACCCCTCTGGTTGGTCCACGTGGGCCAACCAGAAAAACCCTCTGGAAAAAGGTTTTATTAATTAAATAAAAATAGTAAATGAATTAATTTAATTTCGATTATTAAATAAAAAATGTTTATAATTTTACAAAGTATTTTATAGTGATTTTTAATTATTTTTATGAGGTATATTTTTACAAGTTGCTTTTTACACCCTATATAGGTATATTACCTATATATTTGATTATTTTATTTTTATTTTTACTTTACTTTATTTATTTAATTATTATTTTTTAAAATCATATAGTACTTTTATACACACAAATATATTTTTATTTTATTTTATTGATGTATTTTGTACATTTAATAAAATATAAGTAGGTATTGTATAGGTCTGAGTATAAGTTCTATACCTATGTATTAGATATGTAAGTATTTTAATTCGAGTTTTATTTAGGTTTTTAATCTGATTTTAATATACATAATCATTATAAGTAATATTTACAAAATTATAAAAATATAAAAATATATAAATAATGGATAAATAATAAATTGAATATTTTAATCAGTACAATTGTACAATGTAGGTCCAAAACTCAACTTTCAAACCGTAGCTCCGCCAAATGCAAAACCACTACCATTAAATAGCTTATTTTATTCTATATACAATTAAAGGTGAGTTTGATGCATTTGGAGTTTTCATTTGTGAGATACGGGTCTGGGAAGTTGGGATTCTGGAATTTTATTCAGACCGTAACTTTTTATCTGTATATGATTTTTCAGTGAAATCAATTTTGTATTTTTCTATATTAAATTATCTACAACTTTCATGTACAAAGTTTCTTTATTTGATGTATAAAAAGTGGAACCAAAAATAGGTCCTAAAATGAATAAAGAATGAATGAAATACATTGTATTTGGCCCTTATCTCCCCCTACTTTATTCCTTGTCGACCTATTCATCAAGATGCCTAGGTCTCGAGGTTTTGGGTCATAAAATATTTACAATATTTTACTCTTTTTCTTTTCTTTTATTTATTCTATAATTTTGGCTTTAATTACAGCATTTTATACACTAATTGGATGCACATGCATGAATGTTAAGATGATGAAATTAAGGGTATTTACAGGCATTTGCTAGGGTTTTTGAGGCCAAAATGATAGAATAAAGATGATGAAATGTGGATTCATCAATAGCCAACTTCTCCCAGATGTCCCACGAGCCTATTCACGAGGCATGGGAGCATTTCAAAGGTTTTACGGAGAAGTGCCCCTATTATGACATACCGAAGACAAGTTTAGTCCAAAACTTCTTTGGAGGTTTGAGCTTAAAGAATCAAAAGCTGGTAGATGTCACTTTTAGGGGTTCTCATTTCAATAAGGATGGAGATATCTTATGGAAGATTTTGAGGAAATGGAGGAGAGCTCAGTAGCATTATCTTCTTCATGCGCATTTCAGAAGCATCCTCCGCCACTACCCCATGAGACCGTCAATATGGTAGCATCTCATGATGTGGATAAGATTGATAGTTCACATTTGAGCATTATTGGGAATCACCTAAGTTGGTATAATTGAAAAACGATATCAAGAACCTGAGAAACTTAATTTGATCGAATAGAGAACCAAGCAACTAGATAAGCTGGATGAGATTACAAAGCACATGGAGTTACTAGTTAGTACCATCCATGTATGTCAGAGTTTGAGTGTTGCAGTTGATGCATCTGCACCTAATAACACCCCCTGCAGTTCAACATGCGTACTATTTGCAAGCTCCCGATCAGAGACCACAACAACAGACTCCGGTATAGATGGCGATGTACCAACTAAAGACTTCATACTTTTCAGAGTAGTTTCCACCTCCACCTCACATTCAGGAGATGAATGGCGTATGAAGCGGCTAGGAGCGCAACTAGACCCATCCACCATGGTTGTCTCAGTTGTATTCTCTGACCACAACTAGGCCATTTCACCAGTCTCACGGAGGTAGGCAGTACCAACACCATCCACTCCAGCCTCAGTTCTAATCTCCACCACACTTCCAAACATGGATATCAGTAGTCACATACTGTCTCGTATTATCATCCTTATCAGTAGCAGCCTCCTCGATATCAGTATCCTTCTCATTCTCAGTATCATGGGCACCAACAACAGCCGCATCCATACTTCCAACCTCAACGATCGCCAGTTGTTGAGCAGCCAAAGGTACCTTTGGTGAATCCAACACTTGATTATCAATCTCAATTGACAAAGAATATGACTGAAGTAAATCATAGGATAGATGATTTGAGGTCAACCGATCCCAAAATTCTTCGTTGCAACAAGGAGCGGGTAGATCATCATGATCCTTTCACTACTAAGATAAGTATGACTTGTGATTATTCATGTTTATCTAATGATGTTACTCTCAATAGCGGTAGGAGTTTGCATCCAGTAGACTATTGGATTGGAGAATAAAGCCATTGACCGAGCTTCATAGTCTTCTTCTTCTAGTGAACCCAGATCACGTGTTTGATGATGGAGGAGCATAGTCATCATTAAAACACCAAAAAAATGAAGAAAATAAAAAATCATAAAAATACAATAATGGGAGATGCAAAGCTGAGTTAGCAGTTGAGGGGATCACACCCGTTGCAGATCCATCTTCATCAACAACAAACAGAGCATCCCGTTTTTCTTTTCCTTATGTTATGGATGACATTGTACAGTCTGAGTTTGGTTATCCATATATACATGATGATTCCAAACATGAATAAAGAAAGTCGTTCAGGTACTATTCTTTTTCCTGATGCATTGAATAAATGGACCACGTTAAAAAAATTAAAAACAACATTATTTTATGGTGGAATGGTAGAGATTCTTCAGAGTAAGTTCCTTTAGCTGCCACTCTTAAAATCCATGGAGTATATGTATGAATTGAAGAATGGGATGAAAGAAGCTTGTACCCCTGAATTCATGTCAAAGAAAAGAGGGAATAACATGACAGAACGTCACATCTTAACCATGGCTATTGCAAAGGTCATAAACCATTAACTTCCAAATAAAAAGGAAGATAAGGGAGAACCCATTGTCAGATGTGAGATTTTAGATCAACAGTTCGATCATACTCTTCTAGATAGAGGTTTGTCTATTAGTATAATGCCTTTCTCATTACTTGAGCATCTCAAGCTTGGACCTCTTAAGAAAAGCAAAATGATCATTCAGCTTGCAAACTGATCTATCAAGAGGCTGAAGGGTGATGAACCGCGTTCCCGCCACTTTAATTATCGTGTATTTTCGTAGAACATGTGGTAAGAATGATTGTCTGTAAACCACACCTTATAATATGTGGAAATTATTTTACTTGTTAAGTGTATCAAGGTTGAACACAGGGTTTCGAGCCTCCTCATCTATCTATTTAAAACTATTGATTAAAATCGAGTGATTAAATTCATAAATTCATGTCTTCAGTGCAGACACAAAATAACACAAACAAAATGTTTGCAAATGATAAGACTTATGCAAGCAGTTCAATGAATGGGATATATGCAAATTTTATTTAATTTTTAATGATATAAAATAATGCAAAATGATGTGATGCATGCACAGACTATGAACTAATTTTTATTTGATTTTATGCAGGTCAAAAATGGGATGCAATATGCAACGTGACACTATGTAATGCAAGCAAACAATTATGTGCAAAAATGTCCCTAAATTAACCAGACACTTGAGCAATAAAATGAAGGTTACTTTAAAGATAAAATGAGCAATAAAATGGATTAATAGTATCAAGGCATGACAGAAAATTGACACAATAGATCTCAAAAAATAGCATGTGTATTTAAGTGTCAGATCAGGAAATTAACTATACCATGAGATAGAGAATAAAATTTGCAATCCAATGAAATGAAATCATCTAGTCTGGAGTTTAAATGCTCAAGTTATGAAGAAAATAGTGCTAGGGACATAAGTGTAAAGAAAAAATGGAAATAAAAAGATAACTATTGCAAAAAGATCCATGGAGGGCCAAGATAAAATAAACAATAATCGGAGGGACCTCCCCGTAATTTTCATTTGCGCGAGGGGACCTTATTGCAATTGTTGGAAGCCGATGGGTGATGTGTGTAAATAGCCTAGTTGTGGCACGTGAGGCACGCATTCCTAGGCTTCTCTATCGTTTATAGAAGTCGATAGGGGTTAAATGCAAATTAAACAAGAAGGCACATGTAGGACACACGGACGGAGGCTCGGTCATAGGTTTGGCCGCTGTAGGACGCGTGGTGCCTCGAGGTGCTTCGGGTTAGTGACTTGGATCCACCGAACCTGCAGGATCGAGGCGGAGACTGGCATTCGATCATGACCGTCCAATCAAAGAGATTGGATGGTTCATGTGCTTCACAAGGTATTCCTTCTCCGTCGTGCATTGGTGATGCAAGTTGGATTCTGACGAGATTCTTGGAGCTCCACCTAGCTCCGTCATCCATGCTAAATCTCCAGGAAGAACCTTGTAGAGTTGGCAAGAAGATCTGATGGAGGAGGAGGTTCTGGACTCTCTTAAAGTTGGTGACGACGTGAGCTCGTCAGAGGAGCTGCTCGAGAACGGAGCTGTGGTGCAAGCTTCGGCCATTGATGAGATGAGTGTACATGCATACATTAGTAGATAGTCGAGGTGTGCATGAGGTGTGTGCGAGTGAGAAGCGAGGTGAAGTGGGAGCCTAGTCAAGAGGAGAAGTGCAGGCTCAATGGGTTCCTCCATCATGATGGCAGAGAAAAAGGGACTGTATGATTGAGGCTATGGAGGAAAGGAGCAGGTGATCTGGACTTCCAGCGAAGATGGAGGAGGTCTAACTATGTTGGTGGTGATGTTGATCAAGGTGAACATAAGTCAAGTACGACGAATGAAATTGGAGAAAATAAAAGAAAAAAATAAGGAACAAGCTTCACTTGGGATTGAAGGTGAGGAACAAGGCGGAGCATGGCTTGGGTTGAGCTTCTGGCAAAACTCAGGTCGTCGCACAATGAGACCAGCCGGTCCTTGGTGCTCAACGTTGGAAGAGCTACCACTACTCAACTAAGGGAGGGGGGGGGTCGACACCTGACCGAAGGTGCCCTGATGGCCCCTCACTCGGCCTCCGTCTATCACAGGGAGGTGGAGAGGGGCTTGGGCTTAAGCAATGTAATGGTGGACCAGGTGTGATGGGGGCAGAGCGGGAGTATTTGAAGGGAGAAGGTGGTGGCATAACGGTGGTGTTTTATAGTTTTTGAACGGTTGTCTCGATGGTATGGAGTGCGGGATGGGCTCATTGATGGGCCTGCGAAGGTAAGTGATGATCGATGTTCGTGGGGGAAATGTTAGAGTGTGGAGAGGAGATCAGAGGAGGTAGCTGGAAAAGGAAGGGGTGGCGTTGTCATGAGGCATAACGCCTGGGGATAGGGTGTGTGGGAGAAGGAAGATGGATGAGGACCGTTGGATCAAGTGATCCAACGGTCTGGATGGAGGTGCGCATGAGAGGCATAGATTAGATTAGAGGTTTGATCAAGCGGTGCGGATCTAGGCAGAAATGGACAACGAGGATGAGATCAGGATCTATATCTAATGATGTAAGGGTGAGGTGGCTATCAACAAAGGGCTGGGTCACGCGGATGGCCCAGAGGGCGCCACATGGCCTAATAAAAAAATTTTGAAATGAAGAAAATAAAAGAAAATCAAAATAAAATAATTAGAGAATGATTCAATAAAAAGTCAAAACATGAAAGTTGTATCAAAAAGTCAAAAGAGATCATTTGTACAATGAAATATTTTTGCAAGCATTTTTAAGTATTAAAAACACTTATTTTAATGGTTTTGATATTTTTATTTTTAATTTCCTTTTAAAACTTGAAATAAATATATTCAAAATTATCTATTTTTTGGATTTTAATAAAAGATATAATAAAGAAATTATTAGTGATAAATATACAATAATTAAGGTTAGAAACTAGGTTTAATTACAGGGGGAGGATTATTGCTATACAAGCAGAATTAATGAATTTTTAAAATGAAGTTCTTATTCTTTGATGATAAAAAGAGAGAATAGTGGTGATTAATCATAGATTCATCACACCCCTATACTTAAACCATGCTCATCCTCGAGCATCTAAAGAACGAAGGAGCTAGACTAAATCCTAACAGTGCATATGAATTTACAAGGCTCAATTCATTGAAGACCCTTAATTTAAGTGATTCTGGGCTCAACTATACTTTAGTCAAAAGGAATTCAACTTCTCTAGTCATCAGACTCTCTGTTTGTACACATATTATAAGGATATGACACAATGTATGATGAATCCATGATTCATCGTCTCAATATATTGATCTTAGCGAAATCCTTGAGTAAAATCTCAATTAAATATCCATAAAATCAATAAATTAATAAAACGACTCTTGTAAATAAAAGACACTAATTATTGTATATTATATTTTAAAAAATAAATTAATAATAAAAAAACCATAAAATAAAGGAGTTTTTCATCTGTAAATAGCCCAAGATTCATGTATTTTTAATAATTTCATTTCAACTCCTTTTCAGCTAATTCTTTCTCTGACTTGTTTATAAAAATGTATATAAAAAATATAAAAAATAAAAATAAATTTCACCTTAAATAAATACTCCTAGATCCCAAAGAGAAAAGGCTGTAAAGTCCAACTTCCGGCCACATTCCTGCTTCGTATGAACTCCAAATTCACCAAACTCACTTTTAAAAAGTTAGAAAATTATCTATCCTATGAAAATGGTTTCATTAAAATCAAAGCTCGTTTTAAAAATTTGAGTTTTGGGACCTCGTTGTGTATTGTACATAATGCAATAAATGTGACTTTGATTTTTTTCTTATACAAATCTAACCCTTTTTGATTTATTTTCTTTTCTATTAATTTCTTTATTATATATTCTAGTAAATTAAATAATTTAAAAATCTCAAAAAATATTTTGTTATTGAAAATAAGGTAAAGTGACTTTGTGAGGATATGGGATAAACCTCAAGCGCATCACGGAAGCGTGAGTATCATATCGAATACGACGAAGAACGACTAGTCGGACTAGTTGTTCTATGCAATGTAATTTAAAAATTTTCACATGATGAAACCACATGATCCAAGAACGATTCTCGGATCGTTTCATCTAAAATCACATCAAGTATATAGGAATACCTCTTGTAGCGTGATTGATAGAGTCTCTACGAAAAGAGACCCCATGTCTCAAGTTCGATCTTCGGAGAAGACCCTTGCAAGCATGGGGATGAGTCGCGTGATCCTCGCAATCCAAGAAGTTGATCCAAGCATGATGAACTCCTGATCTCGTCGTACGAGATCAAACACCTTCTTCGAGAGCAAAGCATTCCAAAGAAGATGGAGAACTAAGAAACGTCGAGGCAACGACGTGGTGATGAAGCGACGACGACGTTCCTCCTCTAGGGTTTAGTGTACGACCACCAATAGAGGAGAGAGAGTATATGGCATGTGGAATGAGAGAAGAGGAGAGGCTTATTATCTCTTGATAGCATAACCCCAGAGAGCATGAAGTGCCTCTCTATTTACAGAGTTTTGGGATCCATGGATCACAATCCATGGGATACACAAAAATCAATGGATGAGATTGATTTGTGTTTAATCCAATGGTCAAGATTGTTGTTGGTAAAACCCAACAACTAATAATTTAATTTAGATCAAATATATTTGATAAATCAAATACAATTCAATCCTAAATCAAATCAAACAAATAAGGAGATAATTAGCATGGAGATAATATCTCCCCATAAAATAGGTGGGACGACCACCAATTCCATATAGGACTTCGTAGCCGTCCATCTATTTTCATGGGGGAGGCAATCTCATGCAATCTCATGAGATTGTATATCTCCATGAAAATCTCCATTATTGTTCCAACAACTTTTTGTTGTGAATCATTCTACAAAAATAATTCATAATTAATTTTGAGAATATTGCAATCTTACCATTGGAAATTTGCGAATCACATTCACAACCCAAAACAAAAGATAATTTATATTTTCAATTAATTATACAATGTGAATCCAATTCACATCAATATTAATTAACAAATATAAATCATAATAAGCTCTCTCTAATACATTATAAATCATATTTATAACATATTATTAATAATTGGATATTGCTGTCCATATTATTCTTATCATCAATAATTAAATCACATTTAATCATATTTGATAAATATCTACATGCATCAAGATAATTAAATCACATTTAATTATCAATCTCTTAGTGCTCAGATACAATTCAAATATGGAATCATTCTTGAACCCTTTCAAGAATAATGTGCTTTCTCCGCAGATACTTGGAGATAAGGGCAGGGCGATTACATTGTTCCACGTATAGTGACTTGGATATTGAGATCACATCTCAAATCCAGATCTCATGGACCTCCCACAGATGCTTGATTAAATCAAGGCCGTAGATCTAATCTTCTCATTGCATCTGAATCTCATTCATCAGAGCAATGTACAATACATGGATAAAGATCTGGTCACTTCTTTACTGAGAGGAGTCACTAAAATCCAAATCTGTTTCAACTCTCCCTCAGAATGGAAGCGTCATGGTTATACAATCGTTTATGATCAAATCACCCTCAGGTATTCCTAACACATGTACATCCTGCATACTGGAAGACCTATGATGAAACCTAAAGATGTAGATCAATTTTGTACGGTCTTTTTTAGGGTTTAATCATCAAGTTTCTCAGTCTTGGTCATTGAGACTTGGTATCGGTCATATGCTTTCCCAAAGCATACATCATACCTTCAAATTCTTGTCATGCTTCCAAAGCATGACGACCATGCATGAAATTTGTTCAGTCCCAATACCTCATGAGTGAGCTCATGTCTTTCGGTTCACAAGTGAACCTGTATGATCCCTTTGAGAGATCGTATTACTCATATGTCCTTACATGTACACCAGCTCGCCGGTGTATAGACCTTGGTTAGGTCATCAACCTAGTGGTCTGCCAAATGCACACACTCAGACATATAGTAACACATTTGTATCTGGTCAGAGGATGCATGCCTATGCTGTGACAGTATTCAACATAGGTCTTTGGTTATCTCGATCTCGTACTAATCTGACACCTCCGAATCACTATTCGCATGCAAAGGACCTGCATCAAGCGGTCGGCCAGATATCGACTAAGTGAGAAAGGATTGCCATCTCCTACTCAGACTGGGGATCCTCTCTTAACAATCATTTGACGGTACTTGATGAGTCCTCAATCTAACTCTTTAGATATTCATCCAAGCACCAGCCTCTATGATTCAATAATTGAATCAATAGCTACATGATCATTAAGAGAGCCATGGTATATAACCCTAATTGTACTAAGGGACCTATTATGCAAATTAGTTGTTCTTCATTTCAGATCAGGGAATGATATTTGCAATAACATTTATTGCGTAATGTCTCGCCGTGGGCTCGCATGTCCAACAATCTCCCACTAGCCCAAAGAGCCATTAATGGGCTAATCATTTAAACCCACACTCATATGACAATCATAGGCTATTTAGAAAATAGCTAGGTAAGCTGATCAGTCACTTTGTTCCCAAGAGACTATGCCAAGTCCTTTTACGGCACTTGCATATCTTCTAGTGACAGTGTTCGCATCTAATGCGAATGTTGCATCTCATGCAACCAATACTCAACCATGTTAGTCATAGTGTCCTTGACACTACACCTCAATAATTATTATAACCAGTATGTAATTTCTATTATCCTTATCAAAATACCCTTATTCCTGAGATCTCTATCTCCTAAGGTATTCGTAGTTAAGACCTTTTAGATCTCCATCTATAGAGTCTTAATTAATTAAGATAAAACTTATAGATCACTATCTCACAAGTTTTGTCCTCTATGAAGATATAGTTATTACCGCAATCAAGTGTTTTATCACCATAGTAGGATTAATAACAGTTTACTACTCCCACTGCATGGTAGACATCTGGCTTTTGTACACATCTATCATACACCCGGCTTCTCAGAACTGATGCACAAGGGCTAGCAGTTTTAGCATTCACATCCTCAAATCTTTGAGGTGCTATCCCTTTACATAGGTCAGTACCATATCTTAAGGGAAAGAAGCCTTTCTTGGAATTTTCTAGAAAACGGAAATGTCCCAGGTGTACCATTACTGTGATGGTCCCAATACCCTCTTCTCTTTGCTTCTGAACAACTTCAGAACTAAGATCTAAGAGGTATCCTTGAGATCATTTCTCGAGGTATGGAACAACCATATTATATCTTCCTTATATCATTCCAAATGATTAGGATATTATCTACATTTAGTATGATGAACACAATGGCACTCCCACTAAGATTCACATGGTTCATCAAGATTCTATCTGAAATCATAACATTTATAATTTCATTAAATCTTATGTTCCAACTATAAGAAGCTTATATGAGTCCATTGATGGAATTCTCAGCTTGCACACCTTGGTTTCCTCATCCATGAAGCCATGGGGCTACTTCACGTGAATATCCTCAAAGAGGTATTCATAGAGGAATACAATCTCGACTCACATCTTGAAAATGCTATAGTCAAGTTGTGTAGCTAGGGTTAGCTATATTCTGATGGATTTAAGCATGGTCATTGAAGAGCAAGTCTCATCGCAAGCGATGTCTTCTCTTCGGTGTGCAGCTCATGGCTACGAACCGTGCTTTGAAGGTCTCTACCTTCTCATCAGGTTCCCTCTTTCTCCTAAAGATCCATTTACACCTTAATGGGCCTTACCCATATAGGTGGATCCTCGAGGGTCCTTATACAACACTTGTATATGAAGTCTACATTAGACTCTTATTTCTAACATCCATATTTCCATGTCATGATCCTCAGGAGCTTCATCACATGAAGTCCGATCATTTTCAAACTTGACTGACACATAGAATACATCCTCAAACTTATTTGAAGAAGTATTAATGTTTCATCTTCAATTATTCTTTTAGTTTTCGATTTCAGGAGCCTCATTATCTTTTCAAGATTAAATGAGTTCCTTTACTTCATTTTCATCTTGATTCTCAAGTGAGTCATCCTCTAAGAATCACATTCTCAGAGATGAGATCTTTTAAGAATCTCATGGTCATAAAGTAGGTATCCAATACCATCCTTTATTTTCCTAATGAAGTAGCACTCTCCAGTGTCAGATTCCAGGTTACTTGCATGGAACCTTATTAAGGATATATTGTAGTCTCTACTACATATATACCTTGGAAACTAATAGATAATTATGCTAATATTCATCATTGATCATATCATGTCACATATGATCCAATTGTATCTCCCTACAACTCTTATTGAGTTTAGGTTTATTAGGAGGAGTGAGATAGAAATGATATTCATATCTCTATAAGGTATTCTATGAATTCATCTAATAGGTACTGACTACCTAGATTAGATCAAATTCATTTAACCTTCCTTCAAACTTCGGTTTTAAACCAAAATTGTGAAATCTATGAACATTTCAAAGGTTTCCAAGTGAAGAGAAGAAATCTCATATCACAAATAATCATCAATAGATATCACATATCCACAATGTTTATTCTGATATGGATGATTCACATACATCAATATGTATGAGATCTTGAATACCTTGACATCTTACACCATTCTAAGGAAGGGTGTATTGGACATTTTTACTTTTGAATACAATATTCACAAGTATGTAAGATTTGAACCTTTAGACAATCTAAAGTTTCATCTCTTATTAGTCTATTGATCACATTACCAGACAAATGTCTAAGGCTTGATGCCAGATCATTGTCAAATGATCTTCAATCTCCTATTGATCTTTTAAGGTTTAATTTCAGTATTAGAAATGTTAATGAACCATTCATTAATTTTCTAATTTAGTAGAATCCACTAGATTTTAGATTACTATCTGAAATATCTCCATCATAACTCTTTATGATAGATCTATTACAGAATTCATTTTTATTTCCAACATTTAAACAATGATTGTATTCTGATATCTAGGTCATAGAGACATTCTCTAAGGCTAAGGGCTCTCCCATTGAAAATAACAAGTCCATCTATCCAATAAAGATTGTTGCAACAAGACCAATGTCCATGTGGATGACTATTAAACCTTAAAATCAAATTTTATAGTCTTCTAATACATATGCAACTAATTGCAAGTGTCATTAGAAGAATGAGATACAATTATTAGACTTTTATCTTATCCAATAAGAAAGTCAATTTCAATGATTAAATGTAGTCCGAGTTCTTCTCTAAGGATCTAGATAGACTTGATAGTCATACTATCTATACATCAGCTTATTGCAGTATCAGCATTCATCCAACTATTCAGATGTCATATGGAAGTCACAAAAGTACGGTCAACTCTTTGACTTTCCTTCTTACTTGGGTACAATCCATTCTTCCACTGCTCTCCCTTTATCTATAAACAACCATTGCTTTAGACGAAGGATCTCTTATACTGAATTCAAAAGATTTCAATATAAGAGCATTTCAACATTTGTACATGCTTCATTCAATTCATACAATATGAATATTCTGAAGCTAGCTTCATGAATGACTAGAGTATATGTAGTAGAATGATGACACTCATCGTATCTACATCCATCTAAACTCTTAAAAAAATATTGGTTCAGGTAGGTACTCAAACAAATTTGAATACATAATCTCTTATAGAGCTACCATTCTGCATGATGCAGAGAACCACACCATTCATGATTAAATGTCGATAGCACATATGTATACTAGAACATCTTATTAGAATTTTATGATTATTTGACAATTACGATCATCATCGACATGTCACTTCCAAAGTACATTCGATGAGAGATCAAGACTATGGAGACATACAAACCCTAGGGTTGTAGTCCTATTGTCTATTTAGTTGTCACTCCTCATTATTATGAGGAAACTTGCACATCACAACCACATACAATATGTGTCCAACTGCAAGTACAATGTCTTAATCATGGATCCAATCCATGATATTTTACTGGTTATTATTGAGTATAATATTGAGTGGGTTTAATGAAGAATTATCTGAAATACAAAATTTGCATAAGTGTATATATTTATATAAGTATTTTACTTCGATTTAGGAATTTTTATATCAAAGTTGTCTTGCGTTGTCAACAATGAAAGTTCATTCCCTTAATCACTTTCAATGTAAGAGATATACTTACCAATATATCTCAAGCAAGATCTGGGATCTCCTTCCTTATCTTTGTCACATACCAATAATATGAGAACCTGTAACTCGGATAAAAGGAAGAGGGAACACATTCCGCCTTACAAGTCCAACTTGCATCTCCAAATTCAGTCTTTAACACCCGGGCCCACCACCCCAAAGGTGTTGTTGACTCGTCATTAATTGAACCAACCGTCAACAGGAATACAACTCGCTATGCGCAATCCAGTATCGCTCCAATAATATGAGGACCCGATATTGGGGTAACTACGCATGTATCCTTACTCTTTCGAGAAGCAAAGAGCCCGATCCAAATGGATCGTATGGACGAGTTGTCACTTCGGACATGCGTCTCCTACGTACAATATCTGGCGACGGAACCCTTCGCCTTGACGGGAGACCATGGATGTCACTTATGTGATCCTCCACCTCATATTTAAATTTTAATTAATTATCATGAATCATAATAGAGTATTCTAATTGGATATAGTTAATTCAATCTCACTAAATATTATCAATCCAATTCAATTAGCAAACTTGATTGGTTTTACTTGAATATATATATGGTATTATCTCAAAGTACGCATTAATTCGAATTTCAATAATTAGAAAAATACACCTTGATTTCTCCGGTATTATTGAGTCCCTACCGCTGTCATGGCCAGTACCAGTGCGAGTGGGACAAACCGCACACGGTGCAACCTGCTACCCCAATGCTCCCCGACTAGACACCATATCCACCTCAGGAAAGGATAATGACAAATAGATCAATGTGTACTTGAGATGATCATCGGTTCTTCAACCGAAATTATACCATATAGTAATAATCAAAATAATTTTGATTATAAGGAAATTTACTAGACAAATTCCCAATCCTATTCAACCAAGTTGTTTGTTGATTGTGTTTCCAATTATGATCTAGATCAAATTTAATCAATTTATTAGTTGAGGTCATGTCAATTAAGGAAACAATCATCATTAAATATTTCTCAAATATTTTCCATAATTATTTCAGGAAATTAACAATTAATTTCACTAATTGACAATCACATGGTTCCTGATTAGGAATGTAATTTCAGCAGTGACCCCTAAAATTAACATATCTCAATCAAATCAAATCTAAATTATGCAAAATCAGTTTTCAAAGATTGCTAATTTGATTTATGACAGAACCTAAGTGATATTCACGCATTTCTAGGTGCATCAAAATAGTAATTAACTCATTAATCATGTTAAGATTCGCAGTACCCACAACAGTGAATACATGTTCATTAAAAAGACCATATCTCGAGCAAATGGACAAATTACGTAAACTCAGATCCTATGGTTTCCTTATTTAATGGGGAACAAAATTCCAGTGATTAATTCTTGTTTAAACATTTTAAATAGGACTGAAATTTATTCACTAAACAGATGTGCGAAAATGAAATGCGATAAAAACTTTCGCAACCTTAACGAACCCAAGTCGTCCTAGGTTTACAGATCGTATCCAAAACCTTCAACCTAAGGCTCTGATACCACTTAAAGGATATGAGATAATCCTCAAGTGCATCACGTAAGCGTGAGCATCGTATCGAATACGACGAAGAACGACTAGTCATACTAGTTGTTCTATGCCGAGGAATTTTAAAATTTTCACATGATGAAACCACATGATCCAAGAACAATTCTCGGATAGTTTCATCTAAAACCACACCAAGTATATAGGAATACCTCTTGTAGTGTGATTGATCGAGTCTCTACGAAAAGAGACCTCCTGTCTCAAGTCCGATCTTCAGAGAAGTCGCTTGTAAGCGCGGGGAGAGCGAAGCACTCCAAAGAAGATGGAGAACTGAGAAACGTCGAGGCGACGGTACGATGATGAAGCGACGACGACGTTCCTCCTCTAGGGTTTGGTGGACGGCCACCAATAGAGGAGAGAGAGGAGATGGCGTGTGGAATGAGAGAAGAGGAGAGGCTTATTGTCTCTTGATAGCATAACCCTAGAGAGCATGAAGTGCCTCTCTATTTATAGGATTTTGGGATCCATGGATCACAATCCATGGGATACACAAAAATCAATGGATGAGATTGATTTGTGTTTAATCCAATGGTCAAGATTGTTGTTGGTAAAAACCAACAACTAATAATTTAATTTAGATCAAATATATTTGATAAATCAAATACAATTCAATCCTAAATCAAATCAAACAAATAAGGAGATAATTAGCATAGAGATAATATCTCCCCATAAAATAGGTGGGACGACCACCAATTCCATATAGGACTTGGTAGCTGTCCATTTATTTTCATGGTGGAGGCAATCTCATGCAATCTCATGAGATTGCATATCTCCATAAAAATCTCCATTATTGTTCCAACAACTTTTTGTTGTGAATTATTCTACAAAAATAATTCATAATTAATTTTGAGAATATTGTAATCTTACCATTGGAAATTTGTGAATCACATTCACAACCCAAAACAAAAGACAATTTATATTTTTAATTAATTATACAATGTGAATCCAATTCACACCAATAATTAATTGACAAATATAAATCATAATAAGCTCTCTCTAATACATTATAAATCATATTTCTAACATATTATTAATAATTGGATATTGCTATCCACATTATTCTTATCCTCAATAATTAAATCACATTTAATCATATTGGATAAATATCCACATGCATCAAGATAATTAAATCACATTTAGTTATCAATCTCTTAGTGCTCAGATATAGTTCAACTATGGAATCATTCTTGAACCCTTTCAAGAATAATGCGCTTTCTCCGCAGATACTTGGAGATAAGGCCAGGACAATTGCATTATTCCATGTATAGTGACTTGGATATTGAGATCACATCTCAAATCCAGATCTCATGGACCTTCCACAGATGCTTGATTAAATCAAGGCCGTAGACCCAATCTTCTCATTGCATCTGAATCTCATTCAGCAGACCAATATCCAATACATGGATAAAGATCATGTCACTTCTCTACTGAGAGGAGTCACTAAAATCCAAACATGTTTCATCACTCCCTCCGAATGGAAGCGTCATGGTTATACAATCGTTTATGATCAAATCACCCTCAAGTATTCCTAACACCTGTACATCCTGCATACTGGAAGACCTATGATGAAACCCAAAGATTTAAATCAATTTTGTACCGTCTTTTTTTAGGGTTTAATCATCAAGTTTCTCAGTCTTGGTCATTGGTAATTGGTATCGATCATATGCTTTCCCAAAGCATACATCATACCTTCAAATTCTTGTCATGCTTCCAAAGCATGACGGCCATGCATGGAATTTGTTCAGTCCCAATACCTCATGAGTGCGCTCATGTCTTCCGGTTCACAAGTGAACTTGTATGATCCGTTTGGGAGATCGTATTACTTATATGTCTATACATGCACACAAGCTCGCCGGTGTATAGACCTTGGTTAGGTCATCAACCTATTGGTATGCCAAATGCACACACTCAGACATATAGTAGCACATCTGTCTCTGGTCAGAGGATGCATGCCTATGCTGTGACAGTATTCAACATAGGTCTTTGGTTATCTCGATCTCGCTAAGTCAACCCTTTGACTCAACTAATCTAACACCTTCGAATCACTATTCCTATGCAAAGGACCTCCATCAAGAGGTCGACCAGATATCAGCCAAGTGAGAAAGGATTTCCATCTCCTACTCAGGCTGGAGATCCTCTCTTAACAATCATTTGACGGTACTTGATGAGTCCTCAATCTAACTCTTTAGATATTCATCCAAGCACCAGCCTCTATGATTCAGTAATTGAATCAACAGATGTATGATCACTAAGATGACCATGATACATAACCCTAATTGTACTAAGGGACCTATTATGCAAATTAGTTATTCTTCATTTCAGATTAGGGAATGATATTCGCAATAACATTTATTGCGTAATGGCTCGTCGTGGGCTCGCATGTCCAACACTTTGTATATAATGTACATACTTTCTTTTCTCATATTTTACTTTACTTTTCTTAATTACTAAAAATCCAAAAAATCATTTTTTTTAATTTTATTTACAGTATTTTATTTTATTTTATAAATATATTTTATTGAAAATAATGAAATTAAAAAAGTAAAAATGTACATATGGTCTGTTTTGTTCCTTGTTTTTCTTATTTATTTTGTTCGTGATTTTCCCATTTTCTTTTATTTTATCTTCTTCTTTTTAGTAGCATACTTTATTCTATTTTCTTTTCTTTTCTTAATTTTTTATTTTACACTAACTTCCCTTTTCTTCAATTAACCACCAAGTCTCCATCTAACGTCCCACTCAACTCCACCATTCCATCTAACCTCCCATTCAACTCTACCATTCTACCATCTTTTCTAACCTCTATTTTCCTTCTCTTTTTACACATCCCATTCTCCTCATTTTTGCCTTTGATCTACCTTTATGCGAGATAGGATTGAGAGCTCCAACCACCCGTCTCAGTGACAACGAGCGAAGAAGTAGAGCGATGACCGACCTCCTCTCCGGTGATATTCGCTGGCGTTCCAGCCAACATCACAGCTACCTCCGCACGCTGTTCGAGCTCATCGCTCTTCGACGATTCAAGAGAAGACTGTGCTTCTCGTGAGCACATCACAGGAGCCCGCTTCCATTGTAGGTATTTTTTATTTTTATTATTTGTCGTCATTTTTATTTTCCTCATTTTTTATTACATCACATCACGACCACCCTACCTTTGTTTGTTCTATCCCACCTCCATCATCTTCTTCATCATTCCCCTTTACGACCTTTATTTCTTTTCCTTTATATATATGTATATACATTTGTTCCATGCTTAAGAAATTAAAAAATAAAAAAATTTAGACAAAAAAAAAATAAAAAATTGTAGCAGGGGGATCCCCCCAGCACCCACCGCCGATCACCGCCGCCAGCCGTGCCTCCGCCCGCGGCTCCCCATCGGCTAGCTCCACCCACGCACGCAGCCGCCGACCGGCTCTGCTCGTGCCCGCTCTAGTCCCACAGCTCCGCGTGGCGATTGCCACACACAACCACCTGCGACCGATCGCCTCCACGTATGCCCGTCCTCTACCGCCCGTCCTCCCGCGCCACCTCCACCTCCAGCGCGCCACCGCACCGTCGCACGCTCGTCCTCCTTCGCCCATCCTCCTGCACCATAACCGATGTTCGACGCCATCATCCCCCATCGTACCCTAACTGCAAACGAAGGAAGAAGGTCATTTTCTATTTTTTTGGTAAAAATTGTGTTATTTTTATTTTAAGTTTTCAATATTACAAACGAGTCCCTATGCATATTTTAGTTCTGCTCAAGCTAAATTCTAATTTGCAAGAACACCCCTCTGTTTGCATGGTAATTTGCAAACTTTATTGCAGTATTTATTTTAATGAAAAATGTCATGTTGTTGATCAACTAATTCTCTATCATTTGGATATTTATTTGGATTTTTATAAGCTTTGGGAAATTAGTTGAAATTGTTTTAATGAAAAATTGCATATCTTACCCAATTTGTAGTATTAAATTCATAGTTAATTCATGGTTGCTCCAAAAATTCCTCAAAAATCCGAAATGATGACTTGAAATGTGCTTCAATTATTGTCCAAATTTCATCTAAGTTGGACTTGTCATGTGCATGAAATAAAATTTAGCATGATTTTAAGAAATAATTTAATTAAATCCATACACATTCTTTTTACAAAATTCCAGCTCTCTGGATTGCTTATTAAAATAGCTTTTTGAGATAATTTGCTCTTTGGATAAATTGATATTGTGGATTTATTAGGAATTAAATACTTATCGTCACTCTGTTTTCATTAAAAATTTCATAAAAAATCATATATTATCTAAAAATTCCAAAAAATACTATAGACTCATTTCATCTTATTTAAGTTCCAGTAAATTTTCATAACTTTGCATTCTGTTTATCTGAAAAATTATGTAGAAACCCATAAAAGTATGCATTTTTCATTATTACATTTTAAACCTTAAAATTTCAAAAAATGTGTTTTGCATTTATCACTGGATTAGGTTTCTAGAAAAAAATGTAATTTGGCTAAATTGGATCAATTTTACATTATAATTAATTTGGTTAAGTTCTGTGTTATCTTATTAACTTAATTCAATCACATTTTGCATTCACATTTATTTTTACATTAAAAAAATAAAAAAATCCGCATTGGAAACCTATATCTAAGTGTTCTGAATTAACCCAAAGTTGTTCCTTTGCCTCCCTGTGTTCGTCCCTGGACTTGCTCGGGATATAAATTCAAAACTGAGTCCTCTTCACAGAAACATTTGGTTCGGTTATGATTAGTTGGCTGAATGACGTGTTACAGTGAAAACCGATTATTATACACACTCAAGACGATTCATCTGATGGTGCCGTTGTCGGGATAGTGGGAGATTTCCTGGAAGTGTTCAGGGACAACTTCTCGGTTCATGGTGATTCCTTTGATATATGTTTAGCGCCCTTGAACTGAGTCCTCAAGAGGTGTAGAGAGGTGAATATGGTACTCTCATGGGAGAAGAGTTACTTTATGGTGACGGAGGGTATCGTGTTAGGGCACATCATCTTCAAAAGGGGAATGGAGGTTGACCCTGTCAAGGTGGAGGTGATCAAGAAACTCGATCCATCTACCAACGTGAAGCCAGTGAGGTCTTTTCTAGGGCATGTTAGATTCTATAGGAGATTTATGCATGACGTTTCAAATATTACCTACCCACTGACTGAGCTCTTAGAAAGACATAGAATTCGTTGTAGATCACAGGTGTCTGGAGGCCTTTGATCTCTTAAAGATGAAGATTTGTGCCTCGCCTATCCTACAAGCTCCTAACTGGTCTCTTCCCTTTGAGATCATGACTGACGCTTCATATTTCGCTATAGGAGCTGTGTTAGGACAACGATGAGAGGGGACCCCATTTGCAATCCACTACGCGAGCAAAGTGTTAGACCCTACACAAAAGAATTGCACCGTGACTGAAAAGGAAATGCTCGATGTATTATGGGCCCTCGAGAAGTTCAGGTCGTATATTTTGGGCTCTAAGGTGACAATCTACACTGATCACACAGCTATTCGGTACTTAATGGAAAGAAGGATGCGCAGGTGCATCTTCTTTGGTGGGTTTTACTCCTCCAGGAGTTTGATTTAGAGATAAAGGATAAACATGGAGTGAAGAATGTTGTGGCTGATCACCTTTCTCGGATTGATCTTAAGGACTCTCCTGATTATGAGCGATTAGAAAGACCTTCCCATATGAGTCAATTTGTGTTATTGACTCACTCCCGTGGTATGCCAACATGGTGAACTTTCTTGTCTCCAAGAAGATTCTCCATGGTTGGACTAGGAGCAGCATTGACCGACTGAAGTCAGATTCGAAGAGATACCACTGGGACGATCCTTTCCTTTTCTTCGAAGAGACGGATTGTGTTTGGAGAAGTTCTATTCCTTAGGAGGAGTACCAGAGTGTGAACACATATTGTCATTCACTTGAGGCTGGAGGACACCATTAGGGGAAGAGAACTGCTCACAAGGTACTTCAATGTGGATTGTATTGGCCAACCCTGTTTCGAGATGCTATTGATTTTGTACGGTCGTGCCCAATCTGTCAAAGGATGGGAGGGATGGTTGGACAGAGAGATGAGATGCCCATGCAGCCGATGATTATTTGTGATGTTTTTGATGCATGGGGAATATATTTTATGGGTCCTTTTCCTAACAGCCAAGGACACGAGTACATCTTGTTGATGGTTGACTATTTGTCTATTCGGGGTGCCACAAGTTCTAATATCTGATGGGGGTAGCCACTTTTGTGAACTGAGATGTGAAATCTTTAGCTAAGGACTACAGATTTGAGCACAGAGTTACTAGTCCTTACCACCCACAAACCAATGGTATGGTAGAGGTTTCAAAAAGAGAGGTGAAGAGTATTTTGCAGAAGGTGGTTCATCCCGATAGGAAGAACTGGTCCCAGCTCTTGGACCAAGTTCTGTGGGCTTATCAGACAGCCTACAAGACACCATTGGGCACTTCACCATTGAGAATGATCTATGGAAAGGCATGCCATTTGCTCGCAGAGCTAATTCACAAATCCGAATGGGCAATTAAGCAGATTAATTAGAGTTGTCACCTAGGGAAGCTTTGTAGAGACTTGAACTTAAACGAGATCGTGGAAATCCGAAACAAAGCATATAACAACAGTTTGACTTATAAGGACAAAGTAAAGGGATGGCATGATCAGCACATTAGGTGCAAAGACTTTGTCCCTGGGTAAAAGATATGGTTGTTTAATGCTAAGTTGAAGATGTTCCATGGGAAACTCAAATCAAAGTGGACGAGTCCATTTGTTGTTAAGAAAGTGCACGGGATTGGAAATGTAGAGATAGCTTATCTCACAGATGATGCACAATCCCATGGTGAATGAACAACTGTTGAAGCATTTTGTAGATTCTAAAGAGCAGTTAGTCCAACTCGAGGTCATCAACTTCATGTAGAGTGAGCACATAGCATATACACCATATTACTCTTCATGAAGATGCAGCATCAAGATTCAGCAACTTAGAAGATTTATTCACTCTTGTACATTCTCCCTCCTCTGTATATTCTCCAGATCACATCAGTTCTCACACTTACTCATGTCCTATACTTAGGCTGACTAGAGCCTAAGTATAGGGGGGGCGATGCCCGCCATGTGTATATATTCATCCATTTCTCCTCTTGACCTCATCCACCCTATTTTTGCTCTTCTTCTACACTTAGGCTAACCAGAGCCTAAGTATAGGGGGGCGGATCGACTTATATACTTTTTGTTATTTTAGCTATCCTATGCTTAGCACGAGCTCTATATTATCCTCGCTTCTTGTGCTCTAAGGACATAGCACATGCTAAGTATATGGGGTGTGTATATATTATATATATACTTTACCTATAGCTCGTACTTTCATGTATTTTTGTATATACTATACAATAATTACGGGGCGGGTAAAAAAACTTTTCCAAAAACAACAACAATTTTCTCTTTTCTTTCCTTATCTGCTTTAACAAAACCAAAAAAATCTTTTTTCAAAAAAAAGTCTGTCCTTTCTTATTTACCTTTTTTTAAACAAAAAACTTTTGAAAAAAACAACAAAAATCGTTTAAAAAAACTTCTTTCTTCTTTTCCTTTCTTTTTCGAAAAAAATCACAAAGATCAAAGTCACAAAAAAACCTAAGTAATAAGTTGGTTTAGTTCCCGACACTTACACATTCACTCAAGACTAGTGATGTTCAAGAACACTTCATTTATGAGGTCTTGAGATTTTGAGTTAACCAGCCTTAGTCATTAATGTCTTTGACTTAATTATTCACGTTTTTCTAGTTTGAAAGATTTGTGTGCTATATTGCTTGCTTAGTCTCTAACTTAAGAATATGATCAGCGCCTCACATATACGACTGCAGTTGTGATGAGATGAGTTGAATTTTCACTTGAGGAACTGGGATGAGGGATTTGAGTTTGGACCTCATTTAATGATGCTCAGGGATGGGATAAAATCAATGAAGGCTTCATGAAACCTGAGTGTCAGCACCTTTAGCCAGTATGAGAACATGGTTCTTGTACTATCTCTTAACATTTACCTATGTGCCAGGGTGGGACAAAATTTAAAAAAAATTGTTGATCAATGTGAGCCAACTTTTGGTAAAAGCAGTGGAGCTAGCCAAAATTTCAGAAAAAGAAAAAAAGAAATGTTGAAAGAAAAGCTCTCATCATACAAAGTCAAATATCGAAGAGATTCCACCAAAGGCGAGCGCTCCCAACCATTTAAAAGTGTTCACTTGGATCACCGCTATTAGGACCAGGAGTCGAGCTAGCACCCAAAAAAAGCTCTGCATCGTAAATGCTACAAGTCTGGTTGTATAAGGTCTATTAGATACTCAAAAAAGGCACACCCGGTGTACTCTCAGGAAAACAAGTGCAGACGATTCTAACTTCTCTTGACGGACACATAGATCAACAACCAAAAAAATAAATGTGTTGAGTTAATAAAGCACTCGAGAGAATCCTTGTTCCAATGGGAGGGAGAGAAGAGATGATAAAATTCTATGCCCTCCATCAACTGGACTTCCATCTACACTCTTAAGTCTGACAACTAAAGAGACAGTGGATTGGATGCAAGAAATGATTTATTCCCTAGTGTTGAGGATTGGGTTCTTAGGAGAGTCTCATGGACTAGAACCTTGGGTGAAGTTGCGACTCTACTATTGTAACTGTAATCCACACTTAATGTCATATCCCTATTGTATATGCATAAGAGAGAGTCTGATGATTAGGGAATTTGAATACCTTTTGACTAGAGCTTGGTTCAGCTTAGAATTTTAGGATCACTAAAACCAAGAGTTCTTTAACATATCAAGTCTTGTATTCACATGCACAGTCAGGGGTTAATCCAACTTATTCATTCTTTATTTGCTCGAGGACTAGCAAAGTTTAAGTATAGGGAGGGAGAGAAGAGATGATTCATCATCTCAATATATTGATCTTAACAAAATACCTGAGTAAAATCTCAATTAAATGTCCATAAAATCAATAAATCAATAAAATGACTCTTGTAAATAAAATACACTAATTATTGTATATTATAAAAGGAATAAAATAAAAGTTTTTCACATGTAAATAGCCCAAACTTCATGTATTTTTAATAATTTCATTTCAACTCCTTTTCAGCTAATTCTTTCTCTGATTTTTTTTGTAAAAATGTATATAAAAATACTAAATTAAAAATAAATTTCACCTCAAATAAATACTCCTAGATCCCAAAGAGAAAAAAGCTGTAAAGTCCAACTTCTTGGCCAAATTCCCGCTCCGTATGAACTCCAAGTTCACCAAACTCACTTTTAAAGTTTAAGTTAGAAAATCATCTATCCAATGAAAGTGGTTTCATTAATATCGGAGCTCGTTTGCAAAATTTGAGTTTTGGGACCTCGTTGTATATTGTACATAATACAATAAATGTGACTTTGATTTTTTCTTCTACAAATCTAACTCTTATTTATTTTGTTTTCTATTAATTTCTTTATTGTATATTATAATAAATTACATAATTTAAAAAACTCAAAAAAATTTTTTGTTATTGAAAATAAGGTAAAGTGACTTTGTATATAATGCACATATTTTTGTTTTCTAATTTTTAAATTTACTTTTCTTAATTACTAAAAATCCAAGAAATTATTTTTTTATTTATTTCTACTATTTTATTTTATTTTGTAAATATCTTTTATTGAAAAAATTGAAATTAGAAAAGTAAAAAAATTCCTTATTGTTTGTTTTGTTCCTTATTTTTCTTCTTTATTTTGTTTGCAATTTTCTCATTTTCTTTTATTTTATCATCTTCTTTTTAGTAGCCTACTTTATTCTATTTTCTTTTCTTTTCTTTATTTTTTATTTTCTACACTAACTTCCATTTTCTTCCATTAACTACCAAGTCTCCATCTAACCTCCCATACAACTCCACCATTCCACTATCTTTTCTAACCTCCATTTTCCTTCTCTTTTTATACAACTCATTCTCCTCATTTTTACCTTTGATACACCTTAATGCGTGAGAGAATCGAGAGCTCCGACCACCCATCTCGGTGACAACGAACAAAGAAGTAGAGTGATGACCGACCTCCTCTCCGGTGAGATCTGTTGGCGTTCCGACCAACATCGCATCCGCCTCCGCACGTTGCTCGTGCTCATCTCTTGTCGACGATTCGAGTGAAGACCGTGCTTCTCATGAGAATACCATAGGTGCCCACTTCCATTGTAGGTAACTTTTTTATTTTTATTATTCATCTTCATTTTTATTTTCCTCATTTTTTATCACATCACATCACCACCACACCTTCATTTGTTTTAATCCACCTCCATCATCTTCTTCATCATTCTCCTTTATCACCTTTATTTCTTCTTCTCTTTTTTTATATATATTTATTCCATGTTTAAGAAAATTAAAAAAATAAACACAAAAAAATAAAAAAGATTACACCAGGTGATCGGGCCCCCAACACCCATTGCCGACCGCCGTCGTCGGTCGCGCCTCTGCCCGTGGTGCCCCACCGGCTTGCTCCGCCCATGCGAGCAGCCAGAGTCCTGCTCCGCCTATGCCTGCTCCAGTTCCGTGGCTCCGTGTGACGACTGCCACCTGTAGCCACCTACAGCCAATCGCCTCCACGCATGCCTGTCCTCTGCTGCATGTCCTCCTGTGCCACCCTCGCTGCCAGCGCGCCACCGCAGTGTCGCATGCCCGTCCTCCTGCACCATAACCGTTGTCCATCGCCCGCATCCCCCATCGTACCCTAACTGCAAATGAAGGAAGGTCCTTTTTATTTTTTATTTTTATAAAAATTGCGTTATTTTTATTTTAAGTTTTCATTATTACAAACGAGTCTTTGTACATATTTTAGTTCTGCTCAAGTTAAATTCTGTTTTACAAGAACATCCCTCTATTTGCATTTTAATTTGGACATCTCTATTACATCATTCATTTTAATGAAAAATGTCATGCCAACTACTTCTCTATCAATTGGATATTTGTTTGGATTTTTATGAGCTTTGGGTAATTAACTGAATTGTTTTAGTGAAAAATAGCATATTCCAATTTATGGCATTAAATTTATTGTTAATTCAAGATTGCTCCAAAAATTCCTCAAAAATAGAAAATGATACCTTTAAATGTGCTTTAATTACTAACCAAATTTCATCTAAATTGGAGTTTATGTACCTGAAATAAATTGTAGAGTGATTTTAGTAAATAATTTTTAATTAAATCCACACACATTCTTTTTGCGAAATTCCAAGTCTCCTTGATTGCTTATTAAAATACTTTTTTAAGATAATTTGCTCTCTGGATAAATTAAAATAATGGATTTATTAGAAATTAAATACTCATTGTGACTCAGTTTTCATTAAAAAATTCATAAAAAATTCATATCTTGTCTAAAAATTCCAAAAAGTTATTGTAGTCTCATTTCATTTTGTTTAAGTTCGAGTAAAATTGTCATAATTTTTGCATTCTGTTTGTGTGAAAAATTACATAAAAACCCATAAAATGTGCATTTTTCATTATTGTATTTTAACACTTAAAATTAAAAAAATGTGTTTTGCATTCATCACTAGATTAATTTTTTAGGAAAAAAATATAATTTGGCTAAATTGGATTAATTTCACATTAAAATCAATTTGGCTAAGTTGTATTCTTATTAACTTAATTCAACCGTACTTTGCATTTGCATTTATTTTTACATTTAAAAAATATAAAAAATCCGCATTGGAAACTTAGACCTAAGTGTTCTGAATTAACCTAAAGTTGTTCATTTGTCTCCCTGTGTTCGACCCCGGACTTGCCCGAGATATAAATTAAAAATCGAGTCCTCTTCAGAGAGACATTTGATTCGGTTCTGATTAATTGACTGAGTGTCGTGCTACAATAAGTACCGATTATTATACCCATTCAAGATGATCATCAGTGTACTCATTCATGAGAGTCGAGTCAAGATGTCACCCAAGGTCCCAGTCAAGGAGACTTTCCTTTAGACCTAATCCTCAACACTAGGGAATAAGTTGGTTCTTGCATCCAACCCATCATCTCATTAGTTTGTCAGACTTGATAGTGGAGATGGAAGACCCGATAATGGAGGGTATAGGATTGTGTAATTTCTTCTCTCCCTCACATTGGAACAACGGTCCTCTCGAATGCCTTATTACTCAACACATATATTTTTTTGTTGATCAATGCATCCGTCAAGAGAGCTTGGAGTCGTCTGCACCTGTTTTCCTAGGAGTACACCAGGGTCTGTCTCTTTTGAGTATCTAAGATACCTTCGACACCCATACTTGTATCGCTATACGATGCAGAGCCCTTTTTGGGTGCTAGCATGACTCCTTGGTCCTAATAGCTTTGGTCCAAGTGGACACTTTGAAAATGGTGGGAGCGATCACCTTTGGTGGAAGCTATTTGGATTTGTATTTGTAATGAGAGAGCTTTTCCTTGTAGTTGAATGAGGGATCTTCTCGCGAAATTTATTTCACTGGTTGGCTAGCTCCACTAATTTAACAAGAGTTAGTGCACACTGATCAACAAGATTATTAAGTTTCATCACACCCTGGTACATAGGTCAATATCAAAGATAGCATGTGAACTTGTTCGCATACTGGCTAGGGTTTCCTAACACTCAAGTTTCTTGAAGCCTTCATTGACTCTATCCCATCCTTGAGCATCACTAGATCGAGTCTAAACTCAAATCCCAAGTCCCAGTCCCTCAAGTGTTAACTCGACTCATCTCATCAATTATGCAGTTGTGAAAGTGATGTGTTGATTATATTCTTCAGAAGGTAGAGATGAAGAGTGCAATATAACGCTCAAATCTTTCAAATTAGTTTCAAAACTAGTTTCAAAACCCTAATGACTAAGGCTAATTAACTGAAACTCTCAAGATCTCAAAAACCAAATGTCCTCAAATCCTTATGCGTTGAGTGAATGTGTCAGGAATACACCAACTCTAGAGTTAGTGAATTTCTATGATTTTTTATGAATTTTGCAGATTTTTATGAATTTTCATTTATTTTTTTGTGTTTCTTTTAGAGAAATAATGACTGGCCCAAGCTCATATGAATAGTTGCATCTATTCCTAGCCAATATGGGTGTAAGTACGAACCATTAGACAACTACCCATGTTACTTGAAGACGATGCCAGATGCGTTGTCTTTTAACCACCCAATCTGCTAAGGGAGACCGCAGTTCACTCATTGAGAAGTAGCTACTCTTTTTTAAGCTTAGTAGTCAGAGTTGCAATAAAAAAAGATTTTAATTTTTTTAGATTTTTATGGAATTTTGAATAAGGTTAATACAAAACAATAAGTTAGTCCCTCAATTTTTTTGAAAGATTTTTGAAAAGATTTTCCAAACCATGTCACATAATATATAGATTTTTAGAACATTTTTCAAAATATTTTCAAACGAGTCAATCCCCTATTTTTCAAACCAATGTCAAGCATTTTTCAAAATAGTGTCACACGCTTATAAAATTTTTTGAAGCATTTTGCAAACATTTTTACAAAATCAGTTCAAAAGATACTTATACCCTAGCCTCGAAAAGTTTCAAAATATGAGCTATGGCTAAAGTATATACACAATATATACAGTATACCCCCTACACTAAACTTTTGTTATGTCCTCATAGCACAAGGTGATATGAAGCCATAACTCATGTTAAATACAAGGTGATATAGCAGAAATGACTCAGAGCCCCCTAATTATAGGAAGACAGGAAGAGGGATGCGTGAATGACTCGGGTCCCCCTATACTTAGACTGAAAATAGCCCACGTATTGGATATGCAATAAGGATGGAGGGACCCGCGGTGAGTGATCAATGACTAACGATGCAAACGGTTATGGATATATCCGTATCTAATCCGTCACCGTATCCATTTTATATAGATTTTGACATACATATCCGTATCCATTTTAAAATGGATACGGATATGGATATCATTTTGATATCTGCAAACATCCGTATCCGTATATGTATATCCATTTTCGTATATAAATGTAGTCATATATTTATTTTTAACTGTATATAACATAATTCTATACCTTCTTTTACCATATTTGTATAATTTTTATGATACAAACATATTTAGTAAATTTATATCATGGGTTTACCATCCAATTTGTATATATTTAAGTCGATTCTATAAAATATTTCTAACATTACTCGTATGCGATCAATATCCGTTTTACATCCGTATATGTTTTTTAAGGATACGGTAAGATAGTTTTAATATCCGTCAATATCCATATCGGTATCCGTATTCATATGCAAACACAGATAAGGATTCGGTAATACCTATATCCATATCCGTATCCGTCCGTTTGCATCCTATCAATGACTATACAATGTTCCCCCTATACTTAGGCTGAAGAGTAGCATGAGTATTAGGATATGGATTTCAGGCTTGGGGAACCAGAGATTACTTAGGGTTAGAGGGGGTGGATTTACACGGATGAATGAATCGAGATTGGGGGGGGGGAAGATCATCTAGGGTTACAGGATGGTTGGGATAAGAACAGTAAGGCACATGCAGGCTCAACGAAGCAAACAATACCCCTTGATTCACCAACACACACCCAACAAAGGTTGGTCATTTATCTTTTCATTTTTATTGATGATCAATCAAAATTGAAGTTCATTATGCAGGTTTTAAGGTTAGGTTTCAGGCACTATCCCGAGGATATGTCCTCACCTCTCAACAATCAAAAACATCCTACATACAATGATGAGGGTTTATCCCCCATAAACCAAGAGTGCATTTTATTCCAATCTATTTCATCAACTTGCATTATCAGTCCCAGCTTTAGGTCATCATTGAAGTTAATGTGAATACCATTCAAACAAGCATCGTCTAGAGGTCAGTCCTGATTCCATTAATATCCTAAGTGATAAATCAGGGTAACGTCGAGAAAAATCAATGATGCATGCTTGAGAGAAGAACTTACAGTGCCTCCAGGTTTCTCCTGCACATGGAAGACTGAAATTGAATTTATCACGAAATGCATGCATTCGAAGAAACCACACCCTAAACATGCTTCTATTAGCGGGAAAGAATTCAATTAATTTGTCTAAGTGAAGCAATGTACGTGCGTCTCGTGAATTACATGTGTCCTAACCTATGAGGCAAGCACAAATGATAGAGAAATATAGCCCAGAGAGCCGTGTGCCTAGCTCTAGGTCGACACTCAAGTGGAGCCTCACTCAGACTTGGGTGAGACTTCACACACCACGTACAAGGTTCAAGTTCATATTTACACACGCGAGCCCTCAAACGAGGACCGCTAGAAACACAAATGATATACATAAATACATACATATATATACACACACAACAAATGCATGAATAAAATGATGATTGAACTCCTCGAATTCTCCTGAATTTCCTCCGTGGCTCCTCGTAGCGGGAGCTCCCAACTCCACGCCTCCATGTAGATCGAGCGTCCTCCATCTTTATGGGCCCTGCCACAAAGGAAAAAGTCAGGAAAAATATCAAAAAATTTAATCAAAAAATGATGCATAAATAAACACAACGTGAACATCTTTAATGGACTAAAAAAAATTATAATAAAATCCAAAAAAAAGGATGAGTCGTGTCCCCGACAACGACGCCATTTGATGAATCGTGTTCTTACCACTTTAATTGTCATGTATTTTTGTAGCATGGTTGGTGAGAACGATTGACTCAAAAATCACACCTTCGAATATGTGGAAATTATTTTAATCGATAAGTGTACCAAGGTCAAACACAGGGATACGAGCCTCTTCATCTATCTATCGAAAATTATCGATTAAAATCGAGTGATTAAGTTCATAGATTCAGGTCTTCAGATGCAGACACAAAATAATGCAAACAAAATGTATAAAAATGATGAGACTTATGCAATCAGTGCAATGAATGAGAGATATGTAATTTTAATTTAGTTTGTGGCAATATAAATTAATGCAAAATGATGTGATGCATGCACAGACTATGAAATGAGTTTTTATTTGATTTTATGCAAGTCAAAAATGTGATGCAATGTGCAACAAGACACTATGTAATGCAAGCAAACAATTATGAACAAAAATACCCCTAAATTAATCAGACACTTGAACAATAAAATAAAGGTTAATTTCATAGACAAATTTACAATAAAATGGATTAATAGTATCAAGGCTGAAGAGCAATTTATACAATATATCTCAAAATATAGCATGTGTATTTAAGTGATAGATCAGAAAATAAACTATGCCATGAGATAGAGAATAAAATTTATAATCCAATGAAACTGAAATAATCTATTCTAGAGTTTAAATGCTCAAGTTATGAAGAAAATAGTGCTAGGGGCACAAGTATAAAGCAAAACATGGAAATAAAAAGATAACTATTGCAAATAGGTCCCTAAAGGGCAAAGATGTAATAAATAATAATCGGAGGGACCTTCCTATAATTTTCCTTTGCCTGCGGGGTTCTTATTGCAACATTGGAAGTCGACGGGTGATGTATGTAAAGAGACCAGGTACGACGCATGAGGCATGCACGCTTGGGCTTCTCTGTCATTTTTAGACTCTGGCAGGGGTTTAACGCAAATTAACCAAGCAGGCACGTGCAGGACATGCGGCAGAGGCTCGATCGTAGGTTCGACCGCTACAGGACGTGTGGCACCTCGAGGTGCTTCGGGCGGGTGGCTTGGATCCACCGAACCTACAGGATCGAGGCGGATGCTAGCATTCGATCAGGACCATTCAATCAAATAGATCGGATGGTTCCTGTACTTCGCCAGGTATTCCTCCTCTGCCGTGCATTGGCGGCACAAGTGGGATTCCTGCGAGACACCTGGAGCTCCACTTAGCTCCTCTGTCCATGCTGAATCTCTAGGAAGAACCCTGGAGAGTTGGCGAATACAATCTGATGGAGGAGAAGGTGCTGGACTCTCTTGAAGTTGGTGACAATGCAAGCTTGCCGGAAGAGCTGCTCGAGAATGGAGCTGTGGTGCAAGCTCTGGCCATTGATGAGATGAGTATACCTGTAGACGTTAGTAGATAGCCGAGACGTGCATGAGGTGTGTGTGAGTGAGAAGCGAGGTGAAGTGGGAGCTTAGTCAGGCGGAGAAGCGGAGGCTCGGTGGGTTCCTCCGCCATGATAACAGAGGAAAAGGGACAGTATGATTGAAGCTATGGAGGAAAGGAGCAGGTGATCTGGACTTCCAATGAAGATGGATGAAGTCTGACGATGCTGATGGTGATGTTGATAGAGGCGAACAGAGGTGGAGTACAATGAATGAATAGGAGAAAACAAAAGAAAAATAAGGAAGAAGCTTCACCTTGGATTATAGGTGAGGAACAAGCTAGAGTGGGGCTTGGGCTGAGCGTCTGGCAAAGCTCGGGTCGTCGCACGATGAGATTCGCCGCTACTCGGTCAGGGGAGGGGGGTGAGGGTCGACTCCCAACCGAAGGTGTTATGATGGCCCCTCGACTCAGCCTCCATCTGTCACAGGGAGGCGGAGAGGGGATATGGCTTAGGCACTGTAATGGTGGACCAAGTGTGACAAGGGCGGAGTGGATGTATCTGAAGGGAGAAGGTGGGGGTGTAACGGTGATGTTTTATGGTTTTCCAACGACTGTCTTGAAGGCCATGAGTGCGGGATGGGCTCATTGATGGGTCCGCAAGGGTGAGTGATGATCAGTGTTCGTGGGGGAGACGTTATAGCTTGGAGAAAAGATTAGAGGAGGCGGCTGGAAAAGGAAGGGGACAACATTGTCACAAGGCAGAATGCTTGGGGCGGGGCGAGGGGGAGGAGGAAGATGGTCGAGGACCGTTGGATCGCGTGATCCAACAGTCCGGATGGAGGCACACATGAGCGGTGTAGATTAGATCAGATGTTTTATCAAGCGGTACGGATCTAGGCAGAAGTGGACAACAGGGATGAGATCAGGATCGAGATCCAACGACAGAAGGGTAAGGCAACTGTCAACAAAGGGTCGGCCCACATCGACGACCTAGAGGACACCACGTGGCCCAATAAAAAATCAAAAAATGAAGAAAATAAAGGAAGACAAAATAAAATAATTAGAAGCTGATTTAGCGAAAAGTCAAAACATGAAAGTTTTAGAACTTAATGAGACCTACAAGTTTCATGTTGGTCAAAAAGTCAAAAGAGACGATTTGTACAATGAAGTATTTTTGCATGCATTTCTAACTATTAAAAATACTTATTTTAGTGGTTTTGCTTTTTTGTATTTTTAGTTTCCTTTTATACCTTGAAATAAATATATACAATAATTATCTATTTTTTGGGGATTTTTTATAAAAGAGAAAATAAAAAAATGTTAGTGATAAATATACAATAATTAGGTTAGTAATTAGGGTTAATTAAAGGGGGATTATTGTTATAGATGCGGAATTAATGAAGATTTGAAATGAAGTTCTTATTCTTCAAGGATAAAAAGAGAGAATAATGATGATTAATCAGAGATTCATCAAAGGGCATACTTGGAAACATTATTGTGACAGTACATGGCATGAGCTTTCTCCTGGACTTTGTTTTTCTAGATATGGAGTCTTCTGTACCAGTACATCTTATCCCGATTATTCTTGGTTCCCTTTCTGCGTACATCGAAAGGTATCATTGATTGTGAGGCAGAGAAGATAACCTTTTATTCTTATAGTGAAAGTGTTATTATAGAGATGATCTCAGAGCTGAAAGTACAAGCCGCATCAGATGAGTGTGTTTGTGATCCATCTAACACAGAAGATTGTGATTTTATAACATAGATCGTCCATGAGTCGTTATCTTTGGATGATATTTAGACTCAAGAATTCCTCTCCAAAGAGGAAAACTTGGAAAGCACAATGTTTTGTAGTCCACATGCTAAATATGTGAGTATTGTAGATACTTTGCATAGAGTGAATGAAGAAGATTCAGAGATGCTTGAGTACATCAAAGAGATGATGATGGTTTATGGATGTAATATTTCTGAGTCCCGCTTTGATTCACTCCTACCTTACATGTTTGTGCTTGATCGATACACATCCATTGAGTACTTTCACCATGTCAGCTCTAATCAGGGATTTGAGGATTCAGACATGGACACATCTGAGGATGACCTCGATGTCAACATTCATCTCATTGATTCAACAACTCCACGGATGTGAAAGAAGGTCAAGCTTCTACCTTCTTGAGCATTGCATGTTGTTTTCACCTTGTATATATTCCTTTCATTTTATTCTTTTTATCTCTCATTGTTGATCATTCACCTCTTTTCCGTGTGTGTGTGCTATACTTCGGATGACTAGATCCTAATTAGGAGAGGTGAACACAAGTTGTTTATTCATTATGTTTCATTACTTGTGTTATTGCTTATACTTGGGGACCCTTGATGAATCTCGTATTCATTATGCTAAAATTGGTCAATTAGGCTTTATTCCCCATTATTCATTTGCATTTAATCATTAATATAACATCATTATCATTCGTACATGTGTTAATAATATTCACATTTCATCATGCATAATTGCATCAAAAATCCAAGCGTAAATTAGCCTAAAAAGACACTAACTTTCCAGATTTTTAATTAATTCATCCTAACTCTGATTGATCCCAAACCACGTCCATTGTGAAAATATTACTAACAAGATTAAATAAAAAATACAAAAACACACTAACTCAAATAAGTGTCAAATAATCCCAAAGTCTAATTTCACATCCGACGAACTAAAACATACATATCTCCCTCATACAGTGTCCGATTTTTGTCTACTCACTTTTAAAGTATTCCATTTTCAAATACCTTCAAAATAAGACTAATTTCGTAAAATTTGGAGCTCATATGTGAAAGTTGGATTTTGGGCCTCTTTTGCGCAGTTTAGCTTTTTGCTATTTTGACCTGAGTTTCTATGTACATAATTAGTACTTTTAATTTTATTTCTTTTATGTGTGTTATTTGATGAAAGTTTTATCAAACGACATAAAAATCCAAATCTAGATCAAGACTGAAAATCAAAGAAATTGACCAAGTCCGAGGGTCCTTTGTGAGTCTGTACAAAATTTGCTTAATTCATACTTCTATTTTATCTCCCTAGTTTCTTATTTATTAAAAATCCAAAAATTATATTAAATGTAATTAAGTGTATTGTATTTTATCATATTTTTTTCTAGATTTTTATCCTCTTTCAAAACCACCAAAGAATTTATAAAACCTCAAAAGCTGGTTTTCTCTACATATGGAGACCACAAAAAATGTCACTTTGTACAGATTACCTCTTTTGACTCCTGGATCCTTCAGGAAATTGTAGATCTCATCGAGATAAACAAATTTTGTGAAGGAAATTTTTTGATCCGAGGTCTCCTTCCATTTCTTTTCCATTTTTTCCCTTTTAATTTTGATTTTTTTGGGGTGACACGTGGCATCCCCTGGGCGTGACATGTGGCACCCCACCCACTTTTCCAGGTCACGTGCCTAGCACGTGACCCATCCCCTCTACCCACTTTCTCTCTATGCCATCCCTTCCTCATGTAACCACCATCTACGCATCTCCTCCCTCCAGTCGTTATCTGCGCTCGCCTCCCCCCTCACATAGCCCCCGGTGGCATTCACTCTGCCGCAACCGTTACCCACCGCCAAATTCCCCCGACATTACACCCACCCTCCTATAAAGCGTCGTCGCTCGACAACCTTCAACGCATCCTCCATACAACATTGTCAGAGAGACATCCATCTTCGAGGCAGTGACAACACCCGAGACTCAACGAAACCTCCTCCACGTTAGGCATGATCCAGTCCCTTCCCCCGACCGTTGCAACGCCTCCTCGTGTCTTCTCGCTCCGATGTCAGTCGTTGAGCTGTGTCTCTTTCCCAAGTGAACCCCTCCTCCAATTCGATGCCATCACCCACCTCCTCCATCGCCACCTTCCCTGCTACCTCCCAGGTCTCCATCCTCCCCAGCCTTGCAAAGGATGGAGTATAGCTCCATTCCCTCACCACCGCTAGGAGCTCCGCCTCATTTCTCTTGGTTTCGTCTAACCCATTAGCAGGCGCCTCTCCGCCCTTCGCCTTCAACCGCAGACGACCACGCTCCACCGACTCCAGACGCGCTCCACTCCGCCCGCCCCTCCACGCTCGGTCGCCTCTACCACCTCCAATTACACAACCGACCATACGTCACGGCCCCCGCTCCTCTGCATGCTCCACCGACTCTAGACGTGCTCCGCTTCACCGTACTCGCTCTTCCCCTCGCACCATGTGTCGGCTGAGGGTTAGAGCATCACCTCCACCCAACGCCCTTCCGCCCTCGACCGATCGCGGACGGCTCTACCGCCATCGACTCCTCCGACGGTCTCCCCCTTTTAGAGGCTGTTGGATCGGGCAATCAACCTTGATCCAACGGTTCTCCGACCTCCAGATGCCCTCCTCGAGCCTCGGTCCCCGCCTCGAGGCTTGGGTAGACCAAAGCACCAGCTCCTTGCCACGTAGGCTTGATGTCCCGAACCTCTGCCTTGGTTTCCTGGACCTCCTTGTCGTCGCCACACATAGGCTCGGGCACCCGAGCCTTTGACTCGGTCCACGCCTCTGCCTCGGAACTCCGAGCCTCTGGCTTGGAGACACTGAGCCTCGCCCGAGCCTGTGCCTCCCTCCGAGCCTCTATGACACGTGTAACGCATGTGCATTAGGGCAATTTGCAGACCAACCCCCTCGGTTTTCACTATTAACGCGCATGTCCCTGCCAGCCAAGAGGCACATGCAATGCACATGCCTTTTTGGAGAATTTGCAGAACAACCTTTGGCTTTTGTAGAAATTGCAGATATACCCCCACTAGGGTTAAATTACAAAATCGTCCCTCTAACCTTGCGAGTTTTGCTGATAAGCCCCCAGGGACCTTTTTGAGAAGAAAACTCACATTTTATTACATTTTAGTCCATGAATCTTAATTTTAGCATATCTTTTTCATTCGAACTCCGTTTCTAGCGCATAATATGTCATTTTGAAGTTCTTTTTATGCTCTTTCATATTATACAAGTTGTGGACAGATCTTAAGATATTCATAATTGATTACTATTCAAGGATTAATTTGATCTTTGTGCAGGCTGAAAGTTGACTTATCTACGCTCTTTTATTGAGAAAATCATTGATCTTTCTGTAGGGACTCAATTGAAAATATTTCAGAAGATTAATATTCTTTCAGAGACTAGAAATCATTACTTGAATAATTTAACCTGTACATGGGCTCATCCAAGGAAAAAGAGTTATTAATCATTCTTTGAGGATTGAATCATAAGGACTATTAATGATTTATTTCACAGGAGTGAATTGATTGATTAATTTTATAGCCTGCAGTCTGGATTTTATTTTGCTAAGTATTTTGATTGATTATGTTCTTGTGATCTGTGCATTCATCCTGAGGATATTGATATTTATTATTGGGATTAAAAATTCTAGTCACATACACTTAGCTTCACTTATGTTTACTTTATTTGCATCGCATCCTCATCATTGCATCGCATTTCTTTACTTTTGTTTTCCATTTTATTTTCGACGCAGAAATTAACTTAGTAATTTAATTAATTATTTATCTTAATTTAAAACCACACAACTAGAAATCACCATTCCCTGTTGATGAATCTGTGATTCATCACTCTAAAAGTTGAAAATAGAGGCTTGTTCCCGAGTAAATAGCAGCATATTTCCCTTTATCTTACACAATTAGCATTCATACATGCATTCATAATATATGCATTTTAGCACTCATAGTTGCATTAAATAAGAAGCCAAGATCACTTGTAAAATATACACCTATAAAGTCAGAGATCTCCTTTGTAAAATCTCCACTAAAGCCCTGGAACCCCTGGACCATAAAAAGCCCATAGTTCTCTTATACAAACTCCAAAATAGGTCTACTCACTTTCAGATGAATACACATTCAAAGACCTTTAAAATGAGACTAATTTCATCCAATTTGGAGCTCGTAGGAAGAAGTTGGGTTTTTGGACCTCTATGTATACTATATATGTGTATATTTGTATTCCTGTATTTTTTTTATCATATTTGACCTCATCTCCATCTTTGGTCAACATGAAACTTGTAGATCTTGAGATCTACAACTTTCATGTTTTGAGTTTTTCCAAATTCGGCCTCCTTCCCTCTCTAAACTCATTTCTCCTCTCATCTACTCATAGCTGGCCACGTGGCGCCCTCTTATTGCGCCACGCGGCCCGCTCCCCTTGCCTTAGCTGCCCGCGTCCTCAGCCGTTGGATCTCCTTCTGATCCAACGACCCTGCCTTCTCCACGTGCGCATTTCTTTTCAGCATCCGATCCATCCTTGCCTCTGATCTCATCCGTCCGCTAGCGCCTGCCCCACCTCACGCCACGTGGCAGCACTTGCGCCTTCAGATCTCGCCCATGGCCCTTCGATCTACACCGTCCACTAGTACTATAATCCCAACCGCCTGATCGAAGCCCTAATCGCATCGCACCGTCCGCTCGCACCTCATCGACAAGGCAACACGTGGCGCTTCATACACCATCTGATCGAGCAACCTCAGAGTACATCCAAGCCACTCGCTCGCGCTTAGTCTTTAACATGACACGTGGCGCAATCAGCGCCCTCCATCGCTTCACCTCAGATCGCATCAGAACTGCTATCTGGCGCTTTGATTCGAGTTGTTGGATCACAAGATCCAACGACCACGACTTTGTCTTCTACCTCCGGCCTCCCTCTCTCCCACGATCTCCACTACGCCGACCCCTCGCCCCCTTTCTATTTTCGTCTCCACCTCAGCCACCCTCTCCGATCACCAACGCCACCACGATCATCACCACTCTCCCCTCATCCTCGTCAGCTCCCTCACTCACCACAACTCCCACCAGAGTCGCCCCACAACCTCCACGAACTCCACCTTCCAGCGACTCCGGCCATCAACTTCACCCTATAAATCCTCGCCCTCCGGCCACTGTCACGCCCATCCGCCACTCCAGAGAGAACCCTTGATCTCAGAGCATTCGATTGGTGACAGCAATTGAGCGTTTCTTCGAGTGACGACAGGCCTTCTTCTCCGGCGAGATCCACGGCTGCTTCCGCCGTGCTGCAGCCCCCCTCCGCGAGCTGCGCGAGCTCAGGCATACTACCGACCTTCGAGCGACGACTTGGAGCTCAAACCTGAGCTCCATTCCCCAGGTAGCATCCTCCATCCTCCTCTGATCTTCTCTTTATTTTCCCGTTGATTTCTCCGATTTAATTCGCGCTCCACCATTATTTTCTCGCTCCACCTTCATCCCTCCGAGCTCTGCGACGGAGCTCCGATCTTCGCGCTCCCCTTAATTTGCTCAAACACCGTACCCCACCTTCTCTCCATGCCAGCTTCGCCACCTAGGCGGAGCCCGATCACCGGACCACCCTCGCTCCGCCATAGGCCTCGCATCTCACTCCCAGCAACTCCACGAACATTCCACGTGCTTCGGCTATCCTCTAACCCCCTGCAGGAGACATTCCTTCGATTGGTCGGATCTTCGTCGGAGCCCCCTTCGAGCTTCACCGCCACCGTGCCCCAGAGCTCCTTCTCCACTCTTGAGTCCACCAGACGCTTCGCCGGCCATCCGCTGATCTTCCGAGCTTCTCCAGATCCTCCATCGACCTTCACCGACGACGGGAGGGAAGGGCGGAGCAAGCCCAGCTTCGCCGGAGCCCCGCCTTCTCCTCCGTAGGAGGCGGAGGGCCGTTGGGGAAGACATTCAGCCATCGTTCGATCATCTCGATCGAACAGTCAGAATCATGCCACGTCGCTTCGCGGAGCAGCCGCATGATCAAGGCGGATCCCACGATCAGGAGCAAGCCACGTCACCGCTTCATCGAGCTCCAGGTGTCGTTGGATCAATTTAGATCCAACTGTCACTGATCGACCACGTCGCCATCAGCAGGAGCGAGCCCACCGCCGTTGGATCAATCTATGATCTGACGGATCCAGACACGCCACGCCTCAGCATCCATTGACAGTTGGATCGTCACTTGATCCACGATCCAGATCGCGCCACGTAGCCCGATCCGAGCCTCTTCCCCGACCTCTAGGCTCGGATCACCCGAAGCTTCTCCGAGCCTCCAACCGAACCTCCAGAGCAGCCGAGCCTCGCCCCAAGCCTCCTACGTCCACTGAGCCTAGGGTACCCCACGTGAGGAGCACGTGCGGCCTGGGAAAATTGCACTGAGGCCCTTGAAGGTTTCTGAAATTACAATTCAGTCCCTACGAAGCGTACCCACGTGAGGAGCACATGCGTCTGTAGAGAAATTGCATTCCACCCCCTACATTCTAGGTAATTGCATAAAGGTCCTTATCAGCATATTTTATTTTTAGCAATTTTTAATTCTTGTATTGCATTTATACCCTTGTCTTTGCACACATATTTAGGTGTCCATATTTCATCATTTTTAAATTCCAAAAATTGCATGTTGTAGTTTAACTTGTCCTTTATCTTATGTGACACTTGACACATTTTTGTGATATCAGTGGAATTTTTAGTTAATTAATTGGTTCATTTATGTGATATTTTGCCCAATTTAACCTTTTAATTAATAGTAATTTCTCTATGACTCCAAAAATTCCCAAAAAATCATATTAACTCTAGGATAATTAGATGCACCTTCATAAAAATTCCATCTCAATTGCACGCATTTCGAGGCCTAAATAAATTATTTGGTGTTTTCCTTAGTTTATTTTTAATAGGTTCATTTCACATCAAAATTAAGGTATGATAATTTTCCTGGATTCCTCATCTTTAGATTTATCTAGGATAATTTTTATTTCCAAAAATATTGTGATTTGATATTTATTAAAATTAAATTAGTCAAAATTACCCTGCATTCATTGTTAATTCATAGTTAATTTATTTAGTGTCAGAAAATTCCAAAAAAATTAGGGTAGCTTAATTTCATCATAATTTATCATCTGGCCAAGTTTCATCATTTTTGGACTTCATTTGAATACTTATCTGATTTAATTTTAAAACTGGCATGATTTTGCATGTGTTTTGCATAGAAAATTTTAAAAAAATATTCCCTCTAAAAGTCTAACACTTGGATTTCGTTAAAAATCAACCTAAGGAGACAACTGCCTCCCTGAGTTCGACCTTGGACTCCCAAGTAAAAAAAGTTGCCACTCGAGATTAATTTATAAAAAAATTGAAAGTGGTTTTTGATCTGCTCTCGTTATCCGACTACAACGAACACTAGCTATTAACTTGGACATTAATTTGCTCGAATTAACAAGGGTAGCGGGATGCGTTATCACCTGTATTCGATCTTGGAAAACTTGCCAAGAAAAATTATCCACAACATTCAAGGTTTGTGGTTTATGTTGAATCAAATTTTGTCTCCTATACTACAATTTTTCGACTATTAAAGATATGATTTTTGAACTCATCAAATGACGACGTTCTCGGATACGATATATTTTTAGGGTTTTAAATTATTTTTTGTAATCATTTTTCTGTGAAATTAATTTCTGTGTTAATTTCTCTTTCTCTCTCTCTTTTATTTGCATTTTATTTTATTTTGTATTTTTCTCTCACTTATGATACTAACTGCATCTTCTCTCTTTGCAGATTTCTCAAAGCAAATTTTTGGATATAATTCAAAGGGTCTGCAAAGAAGTTTGAATTTTTATTTTTGTGTGAGAGAAAGCTTAGTCTAGATATAATTTTCTGCATTATTCTGAGGGCCCCTCTCTGAACTCTTGTAATAATTCGGAATGAACTTCTTTGTGGTGTGTCGGGTCTGTTTCAACCCCTCCTGTATGGTTGATACCCGACTTGAGTGGCGTAGGAATTAGGCATATAGACGCTTGCTTGTTTATCCTTGATTGTGCTCGTAACTCTTAGGCCACATTTTCACTAATTATACGCATTGGTAGATCATTCAACTTAGTCAAATTTTTAAATCAATTCTTTCCCGCTAATAGAACTATCTACTTAGGGCGATTTCATCTATGCATATCATTTAGTGTAACTTAATTCCTTCGCATGAAGAACGAGAGGAATCACTGTAAGTCTTCTTCTTAAGCATGCATCATTGATTTACGCTTGCATTGGCTTTTTCGATTCTCCCTCCTCAGTTTTACCACTTAAGAATTAAAGAAATTGGGATTGCTCGTTAGGGTGAATTTTTCTGCTCACCTAATACTTCAGTGATAAACTTAATCTAAAATCAAGACTGCTAAGGTGATTGTAAATAAGATTTACATAAAATTAACCCTGTGTCTGGTGGAGAGAAACCCACTCATTGTTTGTAGGGACCAGATCGCACACTTAGGACAGAGCCAAAAATCGAAATTTTTTACTCAGACTACTATTTTTAAAACATCTAGCTACTTCTCAGTGAGGGTTTTGGGTAGCCATTTACGATCCGACTCCCTTAGAAGAGTGGGTGGTTTAGAGGACATCGTGAAAGGCTCCGTCCTCAAGTAACATGGGTAGCCGTCTAACGGTACGTACTTACACCCATCCTGGTTGAAAGTGGATGCAATTAGTTGTATGAACTCGGGACAGTCTTTATGAAATATTTCAGCACCTAACAACTCCACTTAAATTTTTAAGATTGCTTTGTCATTAAATTAAAACTGAACAGATAAGAAGTCGAGCCCTAACGTGCCTTCACCAGTGTTGAGTTGGTGAATTAACGAGTTTTGAATTGTGTTTGTTTTGTGTGAGTCTTCTGTACATTTGTTCGCTCTGTGGATATTCCTTTTTACTCCAAACTACTACCTTTCATCCAAGATGGATTCTTCTGGAGTTCTTCATTCGGACTATGCGAACAATTCCCCTAGCTCCTCAAGTAACTCAATTTCGAGATGACCCTCTTCTCGAAATCCCATGGTATGGAGATAAACCTTTTCTCCAAACCATGGTTCACCCCACACCTATAGGGATTAGTCAACCCACGGCTACCCCTCTCTCCTACTCCCTTCCTGCCAAAGAAACTTTCATCTTTGGCAGAACCCCTAAACCTTTCAAGCACAAGCCTAACTCAGATTTGTTTGCATTTGAAGGTGAAGAAGAAATCAAGATGATTCCAAAAAAGGACGAGAATGACAATGACCCTATTCGTGCTCTTCTGACTAGGGTAACTGCCGCTGAACAACACAATGAACTCCTTAGAGCATAAATGGAGGTACTGCAATGCGGTGAGGCAGCAATGGAGGATACATACCTCCCTGAATTAGATGAAGATTATAATTGGTTGAGGTCGGTGCCATACGAGGATGCTTTCGAACACAAACTGCATTTCCTTGCATTTTTGCCTAAGTTCGGAGGGAATAATCATGAAGAACCATACAATTCCCTCCGTAACTTTGAGCTAGTCTATGCTAACCTATGCCATCCAGGACTACATAAGGCTGAAAGTTGTCCTCTTCACCTTGATTGATAAGGTGACTTACTGGTTGAAGAACTTAGGGGAAGTGGTCATGACATGGGCCACCTTCAAGACATTATTCTTAAAGAAATTCTACCCAGTGAGTGGAATTAATCAGATGAGGATCAAGCTCACAAGCTTCACCCAACACCCGAGCGAGCCATTCCATGAAACATGGGAAAGGTTTATAGGCCTAATCTAAAAATGCCCAGGACATGGGATAAAAAAATGATGCTGGTCTAAAGTCTTATTAGTGGACTGAACCCTGAGACCCAAGGGTTAGTAAGTGCATCCTGCGGAGGAAGCTACATGGGATGCCACGAGGATACCGTCTACAAAGTGTTCGAGAGACTTGCTTAATCCAGCTGTGCACAAACCACCAGCCATGCTTACATAGCCGGCTCTAAGAAGATGGTGAATAATCTGACGACCAATCAGAGCACTAACATGGAATAATATCTAATAAGATAACTATGGTCGAGCAGATTTATAAGAAGGTGGACGAACTCCATAAATCATCTGATATGGAGAAATTGGCTAAATTGCCTAAGCAAATGGAGGAATTGACTGAGAGGGTATCTAAGATTCAGATATCTACCCTAACTTCACTCCCTGCCCCCATACACCAAATTCACTATATTCAATGGCAAGGGGTAGGGAAGCAGAGCCATTGGGGGGGGGAGATCAAGTCTTTTTCCATCAAACTGAAGAAACCTCCACTCAAACTATTTACGAGGAACCTCCACAAGTCATGGAGATAAATGGAGTCTGGTATAACCTGGATCCTGTCAACCGACCAGATCCAAACACTATTCCAAACCCTCGTCCACCACAATCTCGTCCCATCTACTAGCCTTAGCAGCAGCAACAACAACATCAACAGTATCATATGGGTTATCAGAACCTGCAACCACAACAACAACATTATCAACGCCAAGGCCAGTAGGGCCAGTTCAAATAGTATCAGCAGCCTTAGGCCAATCAGGGCCATGGGTCTTCCTCTTCTTCGATCTCTCCTGAACTCCAGCGAGTGCTGGACGAACTTCATGATATGAGAGTTGACATTAATCGACTCTCTCAATGGAAAGACAAGTTGACTGCACCCCCAAACCATGATCCCAACTCAACTCCAGGCTAATCCAAACAGCCTCAGATAAAATCAGGTATTAAGCTATGAATATTCTTTACCTGATTTCAAGATCTTTTCCCATGATAACTCTTATCATATTTCTCTTAGGAGCGGATAGACCGTAACCATGCATGATCGAGCAAAACGACATGGTGACATAGACCCAGTGTCCACCGATTCACACAATCTTGGGGAAGAAGAGGAAGAGAGGCAAGAGGAGGAGAAATAATAAATCCCACCCACACCACCCGTCAAACACTAAACCATTGAGGACCATGGAGCGTCAGAATCTGAGTCTGACGAAGAAGCATCACCAAGACATCCGCAATAGTTGACCACCAGTTTACCTGTTTCAGTCAATCTGAGTCATGTAAATATGTTTAATTCCTCATTCAATAAAAGTGATGTTTTTGATCACAATGAGTCCATTCATTTCCCTGTGCTCTTACGACAGGAAAGAAGAAAAATGTAAAAAACCAAAAAAATGATGAAGGGATGGCCTGCATCTGTAGAGAAAACATCAAGGTCACTCTGTCCCTAAACGAGATGATAGAAAGAGACCCGGCTTTTAGGAAATACCTTAAGTTGAGATGCACACCAATAAGGAATAGCAAAAAGAACCCTAGCCGAACAAAGAAGCACATACTCTCTATTGCTACATCTCGCCTGATAAAAAATGAGCTACCAAGGAAGAAAAGAGACATGGGTGCTCACTTTGTCACTAGCCAGATCAACGAAATCAAGTTTGCCCGAACATTGTTAGACAATGGCTCCTCCATCAATCTCATGCCCACAACTATATTTGAGCATCTAAATCTAGGTCCTCTTAAGAAGTCTACAACTGTACCTCAATTCACAGATACATCGGCTAAGAGACTTGAGGGGGAGATTGCAAATGTTGTCATCAACATAGAAGGACAAAAATACCCAGTAGATTTCATAATACTTGACATGGATGTCCCTAGAAATTGGAAAGACTCCCAAATGATGCTAGGGCGACCCTTCCTTAGGATCGCGGGAGCTGTATTCGATTACACATCGGGGAGAATCTGGTTTGGAAAAGTTGAACTTAAAATGAAGCAAACTAGGTTTTAACGACCTGACACTGAGCCTAGCACCGAGTCTGAAAACTCAGAACCTGAGCCAGAAAATACAGAAGCAACAATCAGGCCCTGGAGACAGAACCCATCCGCAATGATAGAAACACTCTCATCTGGAGAGGACGTTGTTGATGATTTAGTATGCCAACTCATCCATGCATCTACCTATACTCCTGGAGACTCAGAGGTCCCTCTTGACCTGTTGGTCCATTCTCCTTATGGACAACCCTAGAGTGAGGTACACATGTCAGACGCAGTGCTTGCCACACCAAATTCCATCTTTAGCGATCCGATCCCCGAATAATTAAGATGGTGGCCAATTATGATACACATCAAACATCCACATCATAGCCAGAATTAACAATGATAGAGCCAGATTTTGTGAATGATACAGACTTACCCGAGCTCAAACCATTGCCCCCTACTCTTAAGTATGCCTTCCTTGCAGGAAATAAGGGACAGTTTCCGGTCATCATCAGTTCATATCTAACCTAAGAGCAGGACATCCGCCTCTTTACAATTTTAGAGAAAAATCGTAAGGCTATAAGCTAGAGATTGTTTAATTTTTCGGGGATTAACCCAGCCCTCTGTTCACACCGTATTTACCTTGAGGATAACGTTAAACCCTCTCGTGAATGCCAACGTAGGTTGACTCTAAATTTATGGGAAGTGATTAAGACTGAGGTCGAAAATGGTATAAGGTTGGTTTCATATATCCCATCTCTGACTCCAAGTGGGTGTCACTGATGAATCTCGTATTCATCATGCTAAAATCCACATATTAAACCCCTGTCTTAATTAATCCAATAAAAATCACCGTTAATTTTGTATTTTTACCCTGTAGTATATTGTGTATAATTTATCTTATTTAATTGTTTTAATTTCCTTTATTAATTTTATCATCAAAAACCCCTAAAAATTAGATAGATTAATTGTCTATAATTCACTGACCATTAAAAAGACTAAAAAATTGCAAAAACATCTCAAAACCAAAAAGCCGGTATTTTTTATCCCCCTCAAAAAATACCCCAAAAATACTTTTTGTACAAGTGACCACTTTTGGCTTTTCGTCCAACATGAAACTTGTAGATCTCATCGAGACGAGCAACTTTCATGATTTGACTTTTTCCTAATTATGCCTCTAACTATTTCTTTCATATTTTTCTTTGTAATTATACTTCCGAATTTTCTAGATTGGGCCATGTGGCGCTCTTTGGAGCCACCACGTGGCCCGCCTCTTATCTTGCCATCCGACACTTTCCTGGGCCGTCCGATCTCACTTCCCCCGCCTCCATCTCCGCCCTCCATTCCCGCCTCGCTCCCAGCCCTTGGATCCAACTTCCAGATCTAATCCTCACCGCTCACCAACGCCTAAACCTCAGCCACTAGATCTTCCTCTCATCCTACGCCTATCCTCATGCCACATCGCCCCTTCTCCACAGCCGCTCGATCGCACCTTATCCTACGATCCAATGCACTCCACGTCACCCCACTCTCGACCGCCATAGGATGAAAACCTCAGCTCACATCCCAGCCACTCGTCAGCGCCTAACTCACAATAGTTCGATCAATCCAGGGATCTAATCGTCGCCATCCACATGCGCTCGAATCCTAACCATCGGATCAAAAGATCCAACAGCTGGGAGGTCGTCTCCTACCTCCGTAACCCCCTTTCCCAGCCGTTTCACCTCGCGCGCCAGCCGTCCCCTTCCATTTTTAGCATCTCCTCTCAACCGCCTCTAGATCTCCTAATGCCTCTCCCTTGTAGCCCCGTCTTCCTTCTTCCTCGTGTAACCCCCAGGACCCCTCGCCATCACTCCTTCACCATTAAAACCCCTTCAAGAACCCCAGACGACCACGTAATTGCCTGACTTCCTCCCCCTATAAAAGCTCGCCGGCCGCCTCTGTCAGCGGTCATCCACCATTCACGGGGGCTCCGGCCCAACCTCTGGCTCTCCGGTGACAGCGGAGGAGCCGTATCTCGAGGTGACTGATAAACACAAAATTCAAGAGCAGTCGTATTGACTAACAAGGCGAGTCAACAGTCGGTGCGTTGACCACTACAAATGAATCTCGTATTTAATCAACAATTAACCCACACTATAGATATCAAGCAATGACAAGCAATGTGAAGTTAAAATTTATTTTTAACTCTACATAAATGGTGTATAGCAAGCAAGTACGTAGAGAGTTCGAACACAAGGAGCAAAACAGGGTAGATGCACAAGTGTTTGTGTGAGTGAAAGTGAAGTGTTGTCTACACTATGCAAAGCAAAGATTTTTGTGAGTTTTTAATTTTTTTTAATTTTTTTTAATTAATTAAATTTTTAATTTTATATTTTGGTTTTTAATTTTCTGATTTTTATATTTTATATTTTATATTTTTTTTTCAATATTGAAATATATAAACAAGGTGGTAAAAGAGGTGCTACAATATTTATAAAAATATGCAAAAATAGCCAAAAATTCAGAAATAAAATCTTTTTGGTATTTTTATAATTTTCTACTGTTTGTGTGATTTTTGGGTATTTTTCAAAATGTTTTTGATATTTTTAAATAGCAAAATAAAGGAAAACAAGGAATTAGCTACTGGCTGAAGGTAAAACAGAACTTAAAAATATCAAACAGCAACAACATTTTCCCAAACTAATTTTCAAATAAAGATAATCAAATATAGAACCTACAGGAATTGAGTTTGCATTTTTTAGAGTTTTCTATAATTTTCTAGATTTTTTTGAAGTTTTTGAGTATTTTCAAATTTTTAAGGTTTTTCTTTTGCAACTTTTAGTGATTTTTGGATTGACACTAAAATAGGCTAAAATACACAGTAGGGAATTGTTTTGGAATTTTTCGAGGTATTTTAATATTTTTTTGGTATTTTCTAAGCTAGACAGTAGGCAAAAAGCAAGTTTTTGATTTTTAATAAATATGAAAATGCAATAAAATCAAAAACTAAAAATATGGCGTTAAAGCACAAGCACACAGGAGCTTAATGTGATTTTTGTGGAATTTTTCAAGTTACAATGATGCCTTAAATAAATCAAACAAGTTCACAATAATGTCACAGCCTAGCAAGGGTATATATGCAAATACACAAAAGTCCAAGGGCATCCAAGCAATTTTCCACAAAATATAATACTTAGTATTTAATTTCAAGGACCAAATACAAATTCCCAAACCCGCAGGGGTGTCGGCACAAAATGTCCACCAGGGCGCGTGACTTGCACGCGCCTAGTAGGGACCTAAGTGTAATTTCAACAACCTCCGGGGGCTAACATGCAATATTTCCAAAAGTTTAACATTTAAACTACAAGTTCTGGTATTAAAATGAAATAACCAAAGGGTCGAGGGCCTCGATGCAAAATGGCCACACATCACATGAACATGTCACGTGAGGTGACGTGGCAGAGGACCCATCTGCAAATACATAAAGTCTGAGGGTCTTTTTGTAAATTTTACAAAAAAACTAAACTACTAATTAAAATTTCAAGACTAAAAGAAAATTACAAAAGTCGTGAGGGTATACTTGCAAAAATCCCTCGCTCAGGAGATCGAACGGCGGCGGGCCGTTCACTTGACACATGGCGCTCCCTGGACGCGCGATGACGATTCGGCCTGAATGTCTGAGATTAGATCTCAGATGGGATCCGACGGTGGCTGGCTCTGATGATCGGACGGTCAGCGTGGAATCTGGGCCACCTTCGAGATCCAACGGCTGCGAGGGGGTCTCGAAGAACTGGGACGAACTCGCGTGGAGGCGAGCTTCCCAGGTGTTGATCTCCCTCCTCCGCCGCTCCTTAGCGCTCCAAAATGGCGTCCGATGCTCCGGTGGTGGTCCACAAGGTGCTGGTAGCTCCAGAAATCTCCGGCAGAGGACGGAGGGCTCGCGCGAGGTCGCCAGAGCACAAGGGCTCCAGGTACCTCTCCGCCGCCTCCAAAACGAGCCCCAGGTGCTATTTAGGGCCCAGGACCTGCAAGAGAAAGGTGAAAGGACCCAGGGAAAACTGCCTGAGCTCCGCGGGATGGTTGCAATGAAGCGAGTCGGTGGGGCAAAGCTCGACCGGAGGTGCGCTCCGGCGAGATGAAATGATTGGATGAATCGATCGATGTAAGCGGGATCTTTTTGAGGGATTTTGATCCTAGAACTATGGCTAGAAGAATGCAAGAAAAATTAAGGGGAGATAACTACCTCAAGTGCCTAGGGATGCCCGAGGTTAGGGTACCTCGACGGTGGTGGCCGGACGTGATGGAACACCCTAGCCACGCTGCTCCGCCTCCTGGACTAGTCGATCTTGGAGCTGTCACCTCCAGGAGTCGATTGGAATCAAAAGGGGCGCGAGGTAGACCAAGAATGGGGTTAAAAAATCGAATCAAAGTCCAGGGCTTGGTTTTGTAGTGTTGACGAGACCTCGAAAAAATCAAGAAGTTGGGGTCAAACGTGGGTCTGACACGGGCTACAAGACCTAGGGCAGACAGTTGACTGAGGTCAACTGTGACTGCCCCCTGGTTGGTCCACGTGTTCCAACCAGGAAAAAGGTCCTGAAAAAGGTTTATAAATTCAATAAAAAATCGAAAATGATTTTATTAAATTATGGTTATAAAATAAGAAATATTTATTATTTTATGTAGTATTTTATTATGATTTTTAATTATTTTTATACGATATATTTTTACAAGTTGCTTTTTATAGCCTATATAGGTATTTTACATGTATATTTTATTAATTGATTTTTATTTTGTGATTTTAATTTTATTATTTTTGTCTCTTATTTTATATAATTATAAAATATTTTTGTACACGTAATTATTTTTTATTTTATTTTTCTGAAGCATTTTGTATATTAAATAAAATAAAAGTATGGGTTGTATAGGTATACATATAGGTATTGTATCTATGTATCTAATATACAAGTATTTTTATTTTGTATTTGATTTAGGTTTTTATTCTGATTTTAATGTACATAATTATTATAAATAATATCTACATAATTATAAAAATATAAAAATAATGAATAAATAATAAATTGAATATTTTAATCAGTACAATTGTACAATGAGGGTCCAAAACTCAACTTTCAAACCATAGCTCCACCAAATGTGAAACCACCGTAATTAAATGGATTATTTTATTCTATATACAATTAAAGGTGAGTTTGCTCCATTTGGAGTTTTCAGTTGTGAGATACGGGTCTAGGAAGTTGGAATTCTGGATTTTTATTCAGACCATAACTTTTTATCTGTACATTATTTTTCAGTGAAATCAATTTTGTATTTTTCTTTATAAAATTATCTACAACTTTCATGTGCAAAGTTTCTTTATTTGATGTGTAAAAAGTGGAACTAAAAATAGGTCCCAAAATGAGTAAAGAATGAATAGAATAGTATATGTATTTGACCCTTATCTCCCCCTACTTTATTCCTTGTCGACCTATCCATCAAGATGCCTAGGTCTCGGGGGTTTGGGTCATAAAATATTTACAATATTTTATTCTTTTTCTTTTCTTTTATTTATTCTATAATTTTGTCTTTAATTACAGTATTTTATACACTATTCACATGCACATGCATGAATGCTAATATGCTCTATTTAATGCTATTTACAGGCATTTGCTAGGGTTTTTGAGGCCAAAATGATAGAATAAAGATGATGAAATGTGGATTCATCATCCCCCTATACTTTACCTTTGCTAGTCCCTAGCAAACACTTATGCAATAAGTGCAAAAAGAAAAAGAAAGAAAAGAAAAAGAAGAACTTGGATTTAGTTTAATTATCAAACTTGTCTTCACAAAATCAAAGTTTGGAGCTTAAGTCAGACCTTTGAAATTTTAGTGCGGGCGAAACCTTAATGAGAACCGAATTTGAAATCCAACAGTCCTTGAGAATCCCAAAACTCTGCCCGTCTCCTCAATAGCCAGGTCAGAAATATTTCAATTCATACGCAAACTCTTACGACTATGAGTCTGACTCGTACAGTGTAAGTGATGGTGGCTCTCCCCAACTAGAATGACAAAGAAACTGACTTCTCCAGTACGACAACCCAATGATTCCCCAATCCAATAACTCCATCCTCGAGGAGTGGGGTATTCCCTTCTAAGTTCAAGTGGCAACCAGCTCGAAAGGAGGGGGTGAAGAGAAGAATGGACGGTAGCTAGTGTAGCTACCTATCCTGGGATGCAAGACCAGTGTAGTCAAGTCATCCTGTTGCAGGCTCACATGATATGACTTTGGAACTCAAGCTTGCTTATTGACTTTATAACATTTTTACATACTTTGCAGGCTTTTTATTTTTGTACATGCCTGAACATTTTTTTAATACTATTCACAGCAGCATTTACATAAGGAGTTTTTCCTCTTGAGCCAGTAGACTATCCCTCTTTTGAAGCTTTATCGCAACCCACAACCTCCTGTCTTTAGACTTCCTCATCACTGGACGGGTTGGGGTGCACTTCCCTCCCTAGAGGAGGACAAATGTTTCCACTTGTGTGCGTCTCATACCGGCAAATCCAATCCCCTCACCACTCCAACTGAGTTGAGCCATGTGAAAGGTGCAGGTGTCCAAGTTAGGTCATTATCAACAAGAGTTGTGTATGTGCTCTGAAATACTCTACTTAGGCAGTCAAGAATCCATTGAACCAAGTCCCGTGATCCTCAAAGAATTAAGTCAACTAGACCTGAAGTACCTTAATCCCAGTTCCTATAAGGTTCCTATTATTAGGTAGATTTTAAGGTCCAATCAAGCTCCAGTCTCCAGATTTTACTTAGACTTGTTCAACTATCAAACGCAATCCGAAAAATGCTCATGCTACGCCATGCATAAAAGATTTTTGTGATGCAATGTTCAAAGGTTTTGAACTTTTTATGGAATTTTTTGAAAAGATGATGATGATGATGAAAATGCATTTTTTTCAAAAAGATTTTTCAAATGTTTTTGGATTTTAGTTTTGCAAATGTTTTTGGGATTTTTGGAAATAAAAAGTTTTTGGCTAAAATTTAGGTTAAAAATATGTACACGTGCATGCTTCTTATACTTACAAGAAGTGGATTTTACGAATTTACAAGGGTAAGTGATCAATTTTATATATATAGTGGATTTTAGGTATGATGTCTGTATATTCCTCAAACTTATTTGACACAGGTTTTTCAAAGAATTTTTGAAAACTATAGTCCAAAATAGTTTTTACAAACATTTTACAAACATGTACACACATTTGAAAATCATTTTGCAAAGGTTTTCAAAAACAGTATATATAGATTTTTCAAAATATTTTTGCAATCATTTTTCAAACCATTTGCAAATAATTTTTCAAACATTTTATTTCACACAAAGAAAATAAATTTTTACAAACCACACATTTTTACAAAGGTTGAAAACATGTAACAAAATATTTTCAAAATAGTTTTCAATAGATTTTCACAGAGATTTTCAAACTATTTTTCAAACATTTTGCAAAAAACATTTTCACCTGATTTATTAATCAGTATATACAAAAAGAATTTGAGGAACAAAACACCTTTCTATTAGGGATTTTAATGAATTTTAAAGAATTATTAGCCATATTATTAAGAAAATACGACAGTACGAGTTATGGCTAAAGTACATACGTAGTATATACGACCCCCCTATACTTAGCTTGAGCTATGTCCTCATAGATTGGAGAGAAAAGAGAAGACATAATTCGTACGAAGTATAGACCCGTCTAAAGAATAAATGAATGAACCAATAAGAAGTTGACCATCCCCCCTATACTTAGGATCAAATAATCCTAAGTATAGCAGACTGTACACAACGCAGGGAGGGTCAAGGGTGGTAATGAACAGATCGTACTCAGATTGTCTCCCCCTATACCTAGGGTAAAATATACCTAAGTATAGACAAGAAGAGGAGACAATGGAGAGGATCGAAAAGAATAGAAGAAACTCGGGGTGCACACTCCCCTATACTTAGGACAAAGTACATCCTAAGTATGGAAAACTGTCTACAAGGGTGGTACCTTTTTGATAGAAAAAGAAAATAGAAAAGGAAAAGAAGAAAAGAAGACAAGAAGAAAAGAGATCAACAGATGAAAGAGTGATATAAACAGATGGATCTGTACAGCGGAAGACGGAATTGATCACCATGTATGAGATGCAGATGATATGAGTCAAAGAACACATCTAATACTAGAAGAATGGGGGCAACGTCAATGGTCGGCGGATCATGATCTAGATATAGCTTCAGGCGTTGATCATTGACGCGGAATGTAGAGGAAGATGACGGTTCGGATATGTCGATGCTGTTATTGTCATGTACCTTCCTGGCCACATATGGACCTTTCCACTTGCTCTGTAATTTTCCTGGAAATAATTTCAGCCTGGAATCAAATACCATACTCTCTGATCTGGATCAAACTGTTTATGGCTGATATGGGAATCGTGCCATGTTTTCACTTTCTCTTTGTACTGTAGGCTGTTGGAAAAGGTTGTATCTCTCGGTTCTTCCAGGGTTGCCAACTCTGCTCTTCTCTGTTCTCCTATGCTCTCGGGATCTAACAGTAACTCAATGACTGCCCAAAAGGATTTGTGCTTGATTTCCACTGGCAAATGGCACGGCTTGCCATAGACGAGACGAAAGGGAGATGTCCCCAATGGATTCTTGAAGGAGGTCCGATAGGCCCACAAGACCGAGTCCAAAAGCTGTGACCAATCCTTTCGGTCTGGGCGGACAACCTTCTGCAAGATAGTTTTTATCTCCCGGTTCGATACTTCGACAAGACCATTAGTCTAAGGGTGATATGACGTGGCAACCCGATGGTCAATGTCGAACTCGTCTGCAAGGGCCCCTAACCTTGTCATTGATGAAATGAGACCCCCCGTCTGAAATCAAGACTCTAGGTACCCCGAACCGTGAAATGATATTTTTCCTCAAAAATTTGCACACGGTTTTAGCATCTGCGGCTCGGGCGGGGATGGCCTCAACCCATCGACTGACATAATCCACAGCGAGCAAAATATGCTCGAATCCCTGACTCTTAGGAAATGGGCCCATGAAATCAATCCCCCATGCATAAAAAACCTCACAAAAGTGAATGGGCTGCATGGGCATCATGTCTCTCTGATGAATCTCCATTTCATCACCTTTATTCTATCATTTTGGCCTTAAAAACCCCAGCAAATGCATGTAAATAGCATCAATTTGTTCATAATAGTATTCATTATTTATTGTATTAAATGTACATAGAATAAGGTTTTTAATGCCAAAATTATAGAATAAAGAGAAGAAAAGAAAAAGGAATAAAATATTGCAGATATTTTATGACCCGAACCCCGAGACCATGGCCAGCATGGAATTGGTCGACAATGAATAAAGTAGGGGGAGGTAAGGGCCAAAAGTACAATAAATATCTCATTTATTTATTCATTTATTTATGCATTTTTTACACCTATTTTTTATATAATTATTTATTCATCAAATAGAGAAACTTTGTACATGAAAGTTGTAGATAATAACGTGAATAAAATTACAAAATTAAGTTTGTATAAAAATGATACACAATGTACATTTTATACACAGAATAAAAAGCCAGAATCTCAACTTCACAGACCCATATCTTGCAAATAAAAACTCAGAATCAACCAAAATCACCTTTAATTGTATATAGCTTTCCAAGAACTATTTAATAAAATTGGTTTCATAATTTTTGGAGTCCATCTGTGAAAGTTAGGTTTTTGGCTCTCATTGTACAGTCTGCCTGATTAAAATATTAAATTTATTCAGTATTCATTATTTGTACAAAATTATATTTTTAGAAATTTGTAAATAATGTATAGAATACATGTACATATTGAAATTAAAAGAAAACCAAAAAGAATTTGTAAAATAAAATAAGCTTATGTAATACATAGGCAAAATACCTATGTTGAGTATGGACATAAATAAAAGGGGATTTAATTTTTTTATTCCTTATTCATCTATATTTTTATAATAATGTAATTATTACATATAACTTATTAAAAATACAAATTAAAAAAATAAATAAAATACATTAAATCAATAAAGTATACATAATATATAGGTAAAATACCTATAAGTATAATTACATATACATATACCTATTTATTTAAAAATGTAAATAAACTCATAAAAATTAAAAAATATTTATTTTCATAAAAATAAGTTATAAATTTATAAAATAAGAAAATAAAATAATAAAATACAAATAAACAAAATAAAAATAAATACATATAAATATACTTATAAATACATTATTAAAATAAACCCATAATAAAATATATCAAAAAATTAATTAAAAATCATAAATAAATACTATATTAATTAATAAACATTTTTTATTTTATAAATAAATTCTAATTAAATCATTTATTACGTTTAATAAATAGGTCAAGTTCGGGTTGATGTGGACCAATCAGAGGCCAGGGAATGTTGACCTCCGGTCAACTCCCCCCTGCGCCTCTGACTCCCGTCAGACCTGTCCAGTCCCCCGTTTTCCTCCTTTTTCACAATGATCCCTTCGTGGAATTTTCTCCCAGAACCATCATGATCCTCGCCGCACATTTTATTTGCGTGTACATAGCCTAGATTCTTCGAGATTCGCCGGTCAATAAGGGCGCCCCTCATGTTTATAAATAAACCCATCTTCTTCTTCCGAGTTTTTTGGCCATTTCCCAAGCCCTAGAGCCCACGCCTTCGGCCAAGCGTGCATCCAGGTGATAGCTGGAGGTCCCCTGGAGGTTGTGGAGGCTCGCGGAGGAAGGAGATGCGCCCACGGCGGCGCTCCAGCAGTCGTCCTGCTCCTTGGACCTACAATCAAGTTCGAGCTGCGCATTTACGTTTCTTAGGTAGGTTTTCAGTTCTGCATTTCATTTTCGTCTTTTATTTTGCATTTAGATCATTAGTATAGCGTAATTTAGTTAAATCGAAGTTCGTCGGAGCTCAGCTCCGGCGACTTCGCCACCGTGCCCTCGACTGTTTCCCGACTCCCTTTCACCATCATTTCGTTCCCCACCGTCTTCTCCACCTCGAGACCACTCAAACCCAACCAGATCCTCCATGGATCTGCGAATCGATGCTCGTCTCCTCCGCTTCGCCGGAGCATCGCCGCCCTCATCCATTCTTGTGCTAATAGCTTCAGTTTTTGGCCGAGGAGCATCACCTCGAGTCGAGCATTCTTCCTGAGCAGGTTAGGTGTGCTATCAAGCACCAGGAGACGAAGTTACATGTCGTCGGAGATACCTGGAGCACCTTGCCTTCTCCGACCTCGCAAGGGCGCTCCAGTGGTCCTCTGACCGATCCAAGACCTCCAGCAAGTAGAGGATTCTTCCAGGAAGCTTTTGGGACCTTCAGGAGCGGCAAAGATCGGCGGAGCAACGAGATCTCACCGGAAGAAGCTCGCCCAGGCGAGTGTTCTTCCCCGTTCTTCCAGATGTCCTCCTCGCCGTCGGATGAAGATCAAGGTCCCAGGTTTAATCACGGACGTTCGATCTTCCAGAGCCTTAGCCGTTGGATCACGTGAGTGATCTATTCTCAGACGTCAGATAGCGAACCGGTGCCAACTGCTGGATGCATGCCATGTGTCTAAGTGAAAAGGATCCAACCGTCCATCCAGCGCGCCTTTTGGGGGTAAATTTCATATATGTCCCCCGTCTTTTTGTATTTATACTTTAATGCTATAAATAAACTTTCACGTTGTAAATAAATTGTAATATTTGTAATAGGCCCCCTGTGGTGTTTATTATTGCAGTTTGGTCCCTCCGCGCCTCACGTGCAGTCCCACGTGAGGCGCATGATTTTTGCACTTTAACCCTGGCGGGCTAATTGTAAAATAGCCCCAAAAATTTAAATAAATGTTTATTTTTGTGGTGATTTTTGCACTGATGCCCCTGAGAATTATTTTATTTGCAAAAATGCCCCTGCCAGGCTGTTTAATTTTTGTGTCTTTTATCTATTTATTAAAAATACCTATGATGCTTCTAAAAATTCAGAAAAATTAGGATAGATGCTTCATGTCTTGTTCTTTCACGCCTATATTATTTTTTGCATTTTTTGCATTTATCCTAATTATTAAAAATGAAAAAGGAGCCCTTTTTATACTGTTTAAATTAGAAAATACAAAAAATATAAAATGCATTTAAAACAATTACAAAAAAAATTATATATAGTATATTTATATATATGTTGAGTCCAGAAATTGAAAAAACCCAAAAACAAGAAAAAGAAAAATGAAAAAATTAGAAAGCTCCAAAATCCAACAAAAAAATAGAAAAACCCTTAAAAAATCCCAAAAATATATTTTTCTCTTTTATAATTATCTATATATTATTACTAATGTATTAAAATTAATTTGGGTAATTTTTGAACTGATTCTATATTTTTTAAGACCCAAATTATATTCGGCTCTTTAATTAGTCCCATATAAGGGACATTTTTGAAATTAAAAATACAAAAAAATTAGAAAAATTCCATAAAAAATAATAACTAAAAAATATATAAAAATATAAAAAGCCAAAAAAAATTATATACATTGAGTATTTATATAAATATTTAACCTGATACTACTCCTCTCTCTCTCTTCTTATATATATATCTCTTTATATATATATATGTATACATATCTAGATTATATAATTAAAAATATAAAAAGAAAATAATAAAAAATATAAAATAAAAAAACAAAATAAAAATTATAAAGACAAAAATATAAAAAAATATAAAATTAAAAACCCACAAAAAAACAATAAAAATTGGACATGATCATCTAATTGAATAATTGTACAACCAAGTTCACCACATCACCATTCGCCTCCCAGTGTTCGACCTCTACTTGTGCTTACACCTATACACACTTGCATGTAGAGTTATAATAAATTTTAACTCCACATTTTTGGATATTCATTGCATATATTTTATTGTGGGTTAATTGTTGATTGATTTGAGGATTATTGAGCGGTCACCGCATCGACTATTGATCCGCCTTGTGGATTAATATGACCCTTAATTTTCCTCTTTCATCAAATGGCAACGGATTTTGTATGATTTTGTGTGGTTTTTAATTCATTTATTTAATTCTTTGCTCATGTCCATTATATATTTGTTTATTTGACTTCTTATTTTTATTGACATTATTTGATTGACAGTTCTGACCCATCTTCTTTCTTTGTCTTTGATGCGAGGGACCGCCAAGCGAAGGAGGACCTTCTAGGAGGACCTATTCACCCAAGCAAGGCGGAGTTGGCCCTTCTACGCTGGCCAACAGGAGAGAGCATCAAAAGCAGATGAAGGAGAAATTTTGGATGGCAGTCTCACTTTTGCATTTTATTTTATTATCTACATTTATGTGAGAGAGTTACACTTAGAATTTTGTAATAATACAGGACTCTCACAGGTACACTTCGACTCCCGAGGTCCAGTGCCCGAGGGATTGTTCCCTTGGGGGCCTCGATGGTTTTGACGCTTTTTCTTTTCTTTATTTTATTTTATTTTTATTATTTTGTGTGAATGAGCCCTTAGCAATAGGAATTGCTTGCTCGTAGAGTTAGGTCCAAACACCCTAATATATTTGCATGTAACTATAGTTCGCTTTGGACCTAGATCAAACTCTAAACAGTCGCCTCACCATCTTCGAGCCTACGCGCCGCGAGCTCACCCTGCCAAGTGCTTCTCCTGAACTCGATGTGTCGAGAGGAGGAGGGGTGAGCCTAGACCGGACTCCTGGCTTGAAGATCAGCGAGCGACTTGTAGTGCTTCACGATAATAGCAATTTCTGAACCTAGGGCAATTTTTTCGGCTTGCATTTGCATATATCTTAGGTTTCAAATTCTGTTATGCATCCCGCATGGAGAGAGCTGGAGGCACTGTAAGTCTTCTTACTTAGCATGCATCATCGATTTCCGACTTGCATGGCTTTTCCGATCTTCTCCCTCTGTTTTTGCCAACCTAGGATGATTAATGAAAACTGGAACCTCGATAGACACGTGCATTGAAAATACACAAAAAAGTGATAACCTAAATAAAATTGGGACTATTAACTCTATTGGACCTAAAAATAAAGCATAATGGATTTTCTTGTCTTGGGGAGAGCAACCCCCTCATTGTATGCGTTTTAAATTGCTTACGTACACACTAAGGAGTAGAGCCCAAATCCCATCAAGCCTCCTAAGTGTTTGTACAACTTTGTGATTCTCACCTCACTCTAAAACTGAAAAGATAAATGACCGTCACCTGATGGTCTTCACTGTGTTGAGTAGGTGAATTGGGGGTTGTCCTTGTGTATTGAATGTGACTGTGAGTTCATTATGTTTTCCATTCATTGTTAGAGTAGTCGATCCCATCGTGTGAGTCATGCATTTTTTATCCTTGAGTCTCTCTACCTCTCTTATACATACATCTCTGCATCTGCATCGAGTCATGATATTGGCGCTTGAGCTTAATCATTTCTTCGCCAAGCCCTTCGTTTCCCTCTTCTTCACCATCTTCTTCGTATCCACTGTACCATCCCCATCTTCTCCGGTTTGAGGAGATCCTGCTGTTCGAACCACCATTTTGACGGTGTTCCCGCCCTGTGTGGAACACCCAATTTTGTCTGTGTCTCGATCTTCTCGCCCACCCTCCTCGTTCCCTCTGTATCACCCTTCTAACTCCCATGATATTGGCATGCACGCTCAATCAGCTTCTCCACCCCATTGTGTACCCTTCTTATCCATCTTCTTCGTGTACCCCGTATCACCCCTCCCTTTACCTGGGAATGCTTTGCATATTGATGAGGACCGCATCGAGGATTATGTATACAAATTATTTGTGTAAGTCGGGCCAATGATGTTGAGGATGCTGAGAGTGATTTGGTGGATTTGACTTTGGATACATGCATATGAGCTTCTTGAGGATTTTTGATTATGCATAAAGCCTAGGTGTGATGCATTATTGAGGAATTTTAGTTCTCGCATACCGGGTTAAGGATGTGGTATGATGCGATGATTTGATGAAGATGTCATGAGTATTGATTGATCTATCTATCTTAAGGTTCCACCCATCTTGAGTTTGAGTATTGATTGATTATTCTGATTTGGACTTCCTGATAAGGTGTGCGGATCCTGCGTGATATCTCATCTTCCTGATTGAACCATCCTTGATCTCCTGACTCTTAGATCCACCTTGGCACTTAGAGGAGTCCTGATGATATGGTGTGCCATCTCAGCCAGATTTGATTGACCTGAGGGATGTTTTGTGAGTAACCTGATTATTTTCTCCCTTACCTGATCTTATGCCCTCCTATTGATTGATGGATTCACAATAATTTCGAGGACCTGAGATTTTATGCCAGCATTCCCATTGATCTAGCTCGCATTACTCCTCGAGGACTATCTGCGGGAGGATGCGATAATTTCTAGGACTACGGTTTCATCCACTGCTTGGGTCGCCATTGTGATGGGACCCGGAACCAAGTCAGATGATATCCTTGATTGGCTTCCGTCCTGCTTGTGTACCCGACTTGTCGGTACATGAGGCCAATTGACAGATTGCTCTCCTTGACGGTCCTCGCAAGGACGAGCCTTGATATTACAATTATTCACTGCCTAGTTCATAGCTCTCCGAGGGTTATCTGCGAGAAGCTATGACGCATTATAGCTATGATGGTCTCCTCTGCTGGGAGGCTGTCTGCTGCCTACCATGACCTGATTCTCTGTGGATCCGTCTAATGGATCCGGCTCCTTTGAGCCTTTTCTCTCCCTGACGACCCTCGCAAGGACGAGATGTACTCTAATTATTCACTATGTACCTCACATCACTTCCCGAGGACTATCTGCGGAAGGATGTGACACTTTCTTTACGATCAGCTTATCTCACTTCTGGTGCCCCGATCTGCAGGGCACGAAGCCGATTCGTCTGATATGGACAGTTGGTGTCCCATTCTGATTATGTGCTCGATCTGTAAGGGCATATGACCAACTTGGCTAGGCTCCTTTGAGTTCGCTCTCCTTGACGGTCCTCGCAAGGATGAGCTCTTTTCTGATTATTCCTTGACTAGCTCGTCGCTCCCCGAGGGTTATCTACGGGAGACGACAACATATTTTCGATCTGATTGGTCTTTTCTGTTGGTAGCCGATTTGTCGACTACTGAGACCATTATGTGGGTCTGTCTGATGGATCCGGCTCCTTCGAGCAGTTTTCTCTCCTTGACGACCCTCGTAAGGTAGAGACACATTCTGAATATTTCTTGCCTAGATCGCAGTACTCTCCGAGGACTATCTGTGAGAGACTGCGACACTCTTTTTACGCTCGGTTCCCACTGCTAACTGTGTCTCCAATCCGCGGGACACGGAATCGAGTCGCCTGATATACATGATTTTTGGTCCCATCTTGAGTTGCCTATCTGATCTGTGGATCATGGGACCCATCTGTTTAGTCAGATCTTTGACTCCTTTGAGTCTGATCGCCTTGACGGTCCTCGCAAGGCTGAGCTCCTGATATCTGTTATTTGCATGCTTAGTTGGCAGCACGTTCCCCGAGGGTTGTCTGCGGGACACTGCCACATTCTTTAGACTTTCTGGTCTCTTCTGCTGGTAGCCGATATGTCGCCTATCGAGACCGTACCTGATGATCTGTCTGATGGATCAGGCTCCTTTGAGCCCGCTCACTTTGACGACCCACGCAAGGGTGAGCTTCTATTCTGATTATTCATTTCCTAGCATGTACTACTCCCCGAGGGTTATCTGCGGGAGATTACATCATTTTCTAGGTACTCGGCTTCATTTCTGGTGTCTCCCATTTGGTGGAGCACGAAGCCAGGTCTCTGACTTGTATACTCGGTCTCCTTCCTGGTTATGTCTCCTGTCTGTTGGAGCACAGAGCCGAGTACTCTGATTATTCTCTGATTGTGCTCACCATGAGGACCCTCGCAGGAGTGATCCATGTATTGTGTTGTTCGGTGTATCTTTGTGACTTTCAGGTTATATCACCACCGATCATCACACAGTCTCATATGCTTTACGTCCGATCTATCTGGGACTCTGATTGACCGGAGGAGTCTGTACTGCTCTTTCTTCCCCCCGGTCTTACGGTATCGTCTCTGTTTCCTCATGCTGACCCTTCGAGCCTATTGACTGATTCATGCTACCGGAACCGATATCTGTACGTTCGATCTATTTTACCCCGGTAGCTGACACCCACTTGATTGCAGATTCGGGTGTCTTTTCACCTTCTGACTGTGTCCTCGTTCTCACAGGGAGACGACGACAAGAGTACGGTATTCACTTGTCAGATACCGTCCTGTACTCCACCGGTTTTTCACCGCTTGTATATATGTGTACCTTTTTCATTCTTTCTCCCGTATGTTATAGTGTGCCCCAGATCTATCGCCATAGGGGGGTACACATCGCGTTGTTCTTCCTTGTTCAGTCTTGTCACTCATGTTGTTGCCTATACTTAGGGATAGCTCACCCTAAGTATAGGGGGAGTGATGCGTATATTCTCCACGATCGTTTCATCTATCTGTATATATCTATCTTTTCTTCTTTTCCTTTTCATATTTCTTTATCTAGATAAAAGGGTGTCTCCCCTTTGTGTCAGTTCCCTGGACTTAGGACGTACTTCTTCCTAAGTATGGGGGGGGGGTGCACTACTGATTTGTTCATTTGTTTATTCCCACCCTTGACCCTCCCTGCTTTTTGTACAGTCTACTATATTTAGGATTACTTGATCCTAAGTATAGGGGGGACGGTCAACTTCTCTTTCCTTCATCTCTTATTCATATATTCTTTAGACTTGTCTATGCTCAGTACGAGTTATGTCTTCTCTTTCTCTTTTCTGATCTATGAGGACATAGCTCATGCTAAGCATAGGGGGCTCGTATATACTCTGTATATACTTTAGCCATAACTCGTACTTTTGTAATAATATGGCTAATAATTCTTTAAATTCATTAAAAACCTTAATAAAAAGATGTGATTATTCCTCGGATTCTTTTTGTATATACTGATTAATAAATCAGGTTAAAAATATTCTTTGCAAAATGATTTGAAAAATGGTGTGAACTGTTTGGAAAACTTTTTGTGAAATATTTTCAACCTTTGTAAAAATATTTTGATTGCAAAAATTCTTCTATTTGTGTGAAATAAAGGATTTGAAAATCTATTTGCAAATGGTTTTGAAAACATTTTGTAAAAATATTTTGAAAAATGTATATATATGTTTGCAAAATCTTTGCAAAATGGCTTTCAAATCTTTGTAAATATTTGCAAAAATTATTTTATACTATAGTTTTCAAAATGTTTTCTAAATAAATTTGAGGAATAAAAGCATCTTAAAAAAATAAAATAAAATACATTAAATTCTTTATTAATTGTGTATACACCTGAATAAGTCACCTTGTTAAAACCTGTAAATTCTTTAAAATTCTTTAAGTCCTGTAAAAATAAAGCGGCATGCCCGTGTAAATAGTTGTACATATTTTATTCTTTTATTTTGCAAAAATTCTTTGTGTAAAATTTCTCTCTTTGTTTTCAAATTCTTTGAAAAATTGCATTATTCTTTGCATATTTGTAAATAGCATTTGCATAGCATTCATATTCTTTGATTGAGCTTGATGATTGAACTAGTCCAATAAAGTTGAAGATTGGAGCTTGGTTGGACCTTACCGCACCTAACTGCACTGGAACCTTATGGGAACTAGGTTTAAGGTACTTCAGGTCTATTCATACTTAATTCTTTGAGGAATCAGGGCTGGGTTCAAGTCACCTCAACTGACTAACTAGAACTTTTCGAGACACATGCACGACTCTTGTCGGCTGTGACCTAACTTGGACACCTGCACCTTTCACTTGGCTCAACTCAGTTGGAGTGGTGAGGGGGTTGGATTTGCCAGTCTGAGACGCACACGGATGGAAACATTCATCCTCGTCTAGGGAGGGAAGTGCACCCCAACCTGGTCCAGTAGCCATGAGGTCTAACGACAGGAGAGTGTGGGTTGCAATAATGCTTCAAAAGAGGGATAGTCTTCTAGCTCAAGAGGAAAAACTCCTTATGTAAATGCTGCTGTAAATAGTATGTTGAAAAAAAAACTCCAAAAAAGTGGACAGGCTTGTAAATAAAAAATAAAAGTGCCTGCTGGAGTATGTAAATATGTTGTATAGAAAATAAGCAAGCTTGAGCATCAAAGATATACCATGTGAGCCTGCAGCTGGATGACTTGACTACACTGGTCAGGCATCCCAGGATAGGTAGCTACACTGGCTACCGTCCATTCTTTTCTCTACCTCCTCCTCTTGAGTTGGATGCCACTTGAACTTAGAAGGGAATACCCTGCTCCTCGAGGAAAGAGCTGTTGGATTGGGGAATCATTGGGTTGTCATTCTGGAGAAGCTAGTCTCTTTGTCATTTCAGTTGGGGAGAGCCACCATCACTTACACTGTACAAGTCAGCTTCATAGTCATAGGGTTTGCGTATGAGGTAGGCTAGTTCTGACCTGGCTATTGAGGTGAATTGAACCAAGTTCTGTGACTCTTGAAGGCTGTTGTGTTTTAAATTTGGTTCCCGACTAGGTTCCACACACATTCTCACACCAAGGTCTAACCTGAGCTCCAAACTTTGATTTTGTACAGATGAGTTTAATAATCATGATCAATTCAATTTATTCTTTGAATTCTTTATTCTTGCTTTTTCTTTTCTTCTTATTATTTATTCTTTTTGTACTTATTGCATAAGTATTTGCTAGGGACTAGCAAAGGCAAGTATAGGGGGGTGATGAATCTCCATTTCATCACCTTTATTCTATCATTTTCGCCTTAAAAACCCCAGCAAATTCATGTAAATAGCGTCAATTTGTTCATAATAGTATTCATTATTTATTGTATTAAATGTACATAGAATAAGATTTTTAATGCCAAAATTATAGAATAAAGAGAAGAAAAGAAAAAGGAATAAAATATTGCAGATATTCTATGATCCGAACCCCGAGACCAAGGCCAGCATGGAATTGGTCGACAAGGAATAAAGTAGGGGGAGATAAGGGCCAAAAGTACAATAAATATCTCATTTATTTATTCATTTATTTATGCATTTTTTACACCTATTTTGTATATAATTATTTATTCATCAAATAGAGAAACTTTGTACATGAAAGTTGTAGATAATAATGTGAATAAAATTACAAAATTAAGTTTGTACAAAAATGATACACAGTATACATTTTATACACAGAATAAAAAGCCAGAATCTCAACTTCACAGACCAATAACTTGCAAATAAAAACTCAGAATCAACCAAAATCACTTTAATTGTATATAGCTTTCCAAGAACTATTTAATAAAATTGGTTTCATAATTTTTGGAGTCCATCTGTGAAAGTTAGGTTTTTGGCTCTCATTGTACAGTCTGCCTGATTAAAATATTAAATTTATTCAGTATTCATTATTTGTACAAAATTATATTTTTAAAAATTTGTAAATAATGTATAGAATACATGTACATATTGAAATTAAAAGAAAACCAAAAAGAATTTGTAAAATAAAATAAGCTTATGTAATACATAGGCAAAATACCTATGTTGAGTATGGACATAAATAAAAGGGGATTTAATTATTTTATTCTTTATTCATCTATATTTTTATAATAATGTAATTATTACATATAACTTATTAAAAATACAAATTCAAAATAAAAACAAATAAAATACATTAAATCAATAAAGTATACATAATATATAGGTAAAATACCTATAAGTATAATTACATATACATATACCTATTTATTTAAAAATGTAAATAAACTCATAAAAATTAAATAAAAATATATTTATACTCATAAAAATAAGTTATAAATTTATAAAATAAGAAAATAAAATAATAAAATACAAATAAACAAAATAAAAATAAATACATATAAATATACTTATAAATACATTATTAAAATAAACCCATAATAAAATATATCAAAAAATTAAATAAAAATCATAAATAAATACTACATTAATTAATAAACAATTTTTATTTTATAAATAAATTCTAATTAAATCATTTATTACGTTTAATAAATAGGTCAAGTTCGGGCTGATGTGGACCAATCAGAGGCCAGGGAATGTTGACCTCCGGTCAACTCCCCCCTGCGCCTCTGACTCCCGTCAGACCTGTCCAGTCCCCTGTTTTCCTCCTTTTTTCCCGCTCGATCTATCGCTCCTTTGACAATGATCCCTTCACGGAATTTTCTCCCAGAACCATCATGATCCTCGCCGCACATTTTATTTGCGTGTACATAGCCTAGATTCTTCGAGATTCGCCGGTCAATAAGGGCGCCCCCTCATGTTTATAAATAAACTATCTTCTTCTTCCGAGTTTGTTGGCCATTTCCCAAGCCCTAGAGCCCACGCCTTCGGCCAAGCGTGCATCCAGGTGACAGCTGGAGGTCCCCCGGAGGTTGTGGAGGCTCGCGGAGGAAGGAGTTGCGCCCACGACGGAGCTCCGGCAGTCGTCCTGCTCCTTGGCCCTATAGCCAAGATCGAGCTGCGCATTTACGTTTCTTAGGTAGGTTTTCAGTTCTGCATTTCATTTTCGTCTTTTATTTTGCATTTAGATCATTAGTATAGCGAAATTTAGTTAAATCGAAGTTCGTCGGAGCTCAGCTCCGGCGACTTCGCCACCATGCCCTCGATTGTTTCCCGACTCCCTTTCACCGTCATTTCGTTCCCCACCGTCTTCTCCACCTCCAGACCACTCAAACCCAACCAGATCCTCCCTTGATATGCGAATCGATGCTCGTCTCCTCCGCTTCGCCGGAGCATCGCTGCCCTCATACATTCTTGTGCTAATAGCTTCAGTTTTTGGCCGAGGAGCATCGCCTCGAGCCGAGCATTCTTCCTAAGCAGGTTAGGTGTGCTATCAAGCACCAGGAGACGAAGTTACAGGCCGTCGGAGATACTTGGAGCACCTTGCCTTCTCCGACCTCGCAAGGGCGCTCCAGTGGTCCTCTGACCGATCCAAGACCTCCAGCAAGTAGACGATCCTTCCAGGAAGCTTTTGGGACCTTCAGGAGCGGCAAAGACCGGCGGAGCAACGAGATCTCACCGGAAGAAGCTCGCCCAGGCGAGCGTTCTTCCCCGTTCTTCCAGATGTCCTCCTCGCCGTCGGATGAAGATCAAGGTCCCAGGTTTAATCACGGACGTCCGATCTTCCAGAGCCTTAGCCATTGGATCACGTGAGTGATCTAATCTCAGACGTCAGATAGCGAACCGGTGCCAGCCGCTGGATGCTTGCCACGTGTCTAAGTGAAAAGGATCCAACCGTCCATCTAGCGCGCCTTTTGGGGGTAAATTTCATATATGTCCCCCGCCTTTTTGTATTTATATTTTAATGCTATAAATAAACTTTCACGTTGTAAATAAATTGTAATATTTGTAATAGACCCCCTGTGGTTTTTATTATTGCAGTTTGGTCCCTCCGTGCCTCACGTGCAGTCCCACGTGAGGCGCGTGATTTTTGCACTTTAACCCTGGCGGGTTTTGCTAATTGTAAAATAGCCCAAAAAATTTAAATAAATGTTTATTTCTGTAGTGATTTTTGAACCGATGCCCCTGAGAATTATTTTATTTGCAAAAATGCCCCTGCTAGGCTGTTTAATTTTTGTGTCTTTTATTTATTTATTAAAAATACCTATGATGCTCCTAAAAATTCAGAAAAATTAGGATAGATGCTTCATGTACTGTTCTTTCACGCCTATATTTTATTTAGCATTTTTTGCTTTTATCCTAATTATTAAAAATGAAAAAGGAACACTTTTTGTACTATTTAAATTAGAAAATACAAAAAAATTATAAAATGCATTTGAAAAAATTACAAAAAAATTATATATAGTATATTTATATATATGTTGAGTCCAGAAATTGAAAAACCCAAAAATAAGAAAAAGAAAAATGAAAAAATCGCAAAGCTCCAAAATCCAACAAAAAATAGAAAAACCCTTAAAAAATCCCAAAAATATATTTTTCTCTTTTATAATTATCTATATATTATTACTAATGTATTAAAATTAATTTGGGTAATTTTTGAACTGATTCTATATTTTTTAAGACCCAAATTATATTCGGCTCTTTAATTAGTCCCATATAAGGGACATTTTTGAAATTAAAAATACAAAAAAATTAGAAAAATTCCATAAAAAAATAATAACTAAAAAATATATAAAAATATAAAAAGCCAAAAAAAATTATATACATTGAGTATTTATATAAATATTTAACCTGATACTACTCCTCTCTCTCTCTTCTTATATATATATCTCTTTATATATATGTATACATATCTATATTATATAATTAAAAATATAAAAAGAAAATAATAAAAAATATGAAATATATAAAAAAACAAAATAAAAATTATAAAGACAAAAATATAAAAAAATATAAAATTAAAAACCCACAAAAAAACAATAAAAATTGGACATGATCATTGAATTGAATAATTGTACAACCAAGTTCACCACATCACCATTCGCCTCCCAGTGTTCGACCTCTACTTATGCTTACACCTATACACACTTGCATGTAGAGTTATAATAAATTTTAACTCCACATTTTTGGATATTCATTGCATATATTTTATTGTGGGTTAATTGTTGATTGATTTGAGGATTATTGAGCGGTCACCGCATCGACTATTGATCCGCCTTGTGGGTTAATACGACCCTTAATTTTCCTCTTTCATCACTCTCTGTCCGCAGGTTCCCATTTTCTGACAATCAGTACATCTCTTTACGAACTCATCAGAATCCTTGAAGAGAGTAGGCCACCATAGGCCGGATTGAAGCACCTTCTGTGCTGTCCTTTTTCTAGAATGATGTCCTCCTGCCTCAAGCTTGTGGCAGTATGTGAGGACGCTATGCTGCTCTTCTTGAGGAATGCACCTCCTCCAGATGTTGTCCCCTCCTTCATGATAAAGGACGGGATCCTCCTAATGGTAAAACTTGGCCTCCGCCAGGAAGGTCTCGAGTTTCTGCCTGGGCCAACCTTGTGGGACTGTCTTGACGACAATATAGTTCACAATGTCAGCGTACCACGGGAGCGAGGTGATAGCCAAGATCGCCTTATCTAGAAATGTTTCTGTGATAGGTGCGCTGGGCTGAGATTCCTAAAGATTCTCCAATCTGGAGAGATGATCCGCCACCGCATTCTTGACTCCAGGCTTATCCTTAATCTCAGTATCAAATTCCTGGAGCAGAAGGATCCATCTGGTAAGGCGTGCTTTGGCATCCTTCTTGGCCATTAAGTACCGGATGGCGGTGTGATCAGTGTAAATTGTCACTCTAGATCCGAGAATATAAGATCGATAGTTATCCAGAGCAAAGACTACGACCAGCATCTCTTTCTCAGTCACAGTGTAATTCCGCTGAGCGACATCCAAAGTCCGGCTGGCGTAGTGAATGGCAAACGGTAAACCATCCCTCCTCTGTCCAAGCACAACCCCAACAGCAAAATCTGAAGCGTCCGTCATGATCTCGAATGGGAGAGACCAATCGGGTGGCTGAAGGACAGGAGCTGAAACAGCCATATCTTTGAGAGTCTCAAAAGACGCCAGACACTTATCATTGACGATGAACTTGGTGTCTTTCGTCAACAAATCAGTGAGTGGTCGGGCAATACGACTGAAGTCCTGAATGAACCGTCGGTAGAAACCGACATGCCCCAGAAAAGACCGCAACTGACGCAAATTGGATGGTGGATTGAGTTTTTTGATGATATCCACCTTGGCCGGATCGACCTCCATGCCCCTATTGGAGACGATATGACCAAGGACCTTCCCTTGAGTCACCATGAAGTGACTCTTCTCCCAAGACAAAACAAGATTGACCTCAATGCAGCGCTGAAGCACACGGTCTAGGCAGTCAAGACAAGCATCGAACCCGTCGCCATAGACCGAGAAGTCATCCATGAAGACCTCTAAACAGTCACCCACCATGTCCGAGAATATGGACAACATGCACGTTTGGAATGTCACCGGAGCGTTACATAGGCCAAAGGGCATCCGTCTGAAAGCATAAGTCCCAAACGGACAGGTGAATGTCGTTTTCTCCTGGTCTTCGGGTGCAATAGCCACTTGATTATATCCAGAGTACCCGTCAAGGAAACAATAATGACTCTTCCCATCTAGCCGCTCGATAATCTGATCAATGAAGGGTAGCGGGAAATGATCCTTCTTGGTGGCCTCATTCAATCGTCTGTAGTCCACACAGACCCTCCAAGAAGTGGGTACTCGGGTAGCGGTCTCCTCTCCAGCCTCATTGACAACTGTAGTGATACCCGTCTTCTTGGGTACCACATGTAATGGACTTACCCACTTAGAGTCGGTGATGGGGTAGATAAAATCAGCGCTCCACCACTTCGAAATTTCTTTCATGACTACGTCTCGAAGATTCGGGTTCAACCGTCGTTGGAACTCACGCGACGGCCTAGCGTCATCTTCGAGATAGATGTGGTTGGAGCACAGAGCCGGACTAATCCCCTGGAGATCAGCTATACTCCAACCTATCGCCTTGCGGTTTCTTTCAAGAACCTCCATCAGACGAGATTCTTGCTCTCCAGTCAAACATGCTGAGATAATGACTGGGTGCATATCTGGCTCACCCACAAGGAATCTATACTTCAACAACTGCGGCAGAGGTTTCAGTTCTGGACAACTGGGAGGTGGCAGATCTGGCTTCTGATATGTCTGTGTGAAGGCGACCAGGTCTGCATGTGAGAACTCTCGCTCTGATTGAATCTCTGACGAAGGGCGGTGATGAATCTACGTTTCAACATCTTTATTCTATCATTTTGGCCTTAAAAACCCTAGTAAATGCGTGTAAATAGGCTTAATATAGGCATTTTAGCATTCATGCATGTGTCTGTAAATATTGTATAAAATGAGGTTTTTAAAGCCAAAATTATAGAATAAAGAAAAGAAAAAAAGAATAAAATATTGTAAATATTTTATGACCTGAAACCCCGAGACCTAGGCATCTCGATGAATAGGTCAATGATGAATACCCATTCATCACTCTTTATTCTTATATTTTAGCTACAAAAACCTATGCAAATGCATGTAGATATGTGTAAATAGGAATAATTAGCAAAAGCATGCATGTTTGTAAATACTTATAATTAGCATGTTTTTGTGCAAAAATAAAAGAATAAAGATTAAAAAGAAAAAGAGGGAAATATTTAGAATAAATATTGAGCAACCTAACCCAAGGGAGGGCTCAGCATGGGCCTGACCGCATAAAAGCCAAGTAGAGGGAGATAGGGGCTCATGTGTATATATTTTTGTAAATAAATAAAAATTATATTTTCCTCACCCAAAAATATGCTTGTATATATTGTGTATATATTTAGAAAATACTAATAAAATTTAAAAGACCAAAAATCTCCCTTCACCATGTACATAGACCATATTCCTATATTTATTTAACCTTATAAATAAATAAATTTTCAAAACTTTTTGTAAATATTCTATGTATATATTGTAAATAAAATAAATAAAAAGAATTAAAACAAAAATCAAATAAAAATAACAAAAATTAAAAAATACAAAAATATATTGTATATATACCTATGTATAGCTATACTATGTGAATACCTTATTTTTATTTCCAAAAATTAATTAAAAATCACCAAAAAATAGAAAAAATTAAAACAAAAATATTTCATGTTTTGAGTTTTTAATAAATCGGCCATTTCCTATTTTATTTTGAATTTTTAAAACATTTATGACGTGGCCTTCTCCGATTGGTCCACGGGGGATGTTGACCCCCCGGTCAACTCCCCCCCTTGGACCACAGGATTGCGGATCTGCATTTGGACCCGACTTCTCGAATTTGTACCCGCTTGATCCGACTCCCGAATCCGCTAACCCCGGGCGCTAATCCGAGCCTGATCTTCCCTGATCCACGCCCGGAGGTTTGCATGGGGATCCGCGCTCCGAGCTTCACACCCGACTCCCATCTAGCCGGACCCCTAGTGGTATATAACCTGAGCTCCGCCGCACTTCATTTCTATCTTTGGCTCTCCACTCTCACTCCCGTGACCTCCATAGCGATCCCCGAGGTGACAGCTTGCGATTGCCCTTGTCGCAGCGAGGAGGAGGTGGCCGGACCACTGATCCGGTGACGTTGCGCCGCCGTGCTCCGCCCAGTGCAGGAGCTCGAGCCTCAGGCCTTGGCGACCTTCGAGGCAACGACCAGGAGCTGCCTAAGCTTCAGCACAACCTTCCACTCCACCCAGGTAGCATCCTAGCTCGCCTATTTAGCGTAATTTCTAGTTTCCCCCAATTCGTAGCTCCGACGTATTCCGTTGATTCCGGCCATATCGTGTACCTTTTCGATCATCGGAACACCCAGTCACCATCGCCATCCCTCCGCGCACATTCTTCGCCCATTCATTCAACCCAGCTCGCACAGGAGCTGGGGTTCGAGCTCCACCATCCTCCGCTCGCCGGAGCTCGCTCGCCCCGACCCACAGTTCACCTTCACGCCGCTTCATCGGGTCGAGGCACTTTGCCCTCGACCCGCGAAGCTTCTGGGCTATTTTGTAGGTCAAGAGGAGGCCATCTGAGGCCCCCTCACATCCAGGCCAGGAGCTCCCCTCCGTCGACCTCGCCGGAGCCCCTCCAGGGCTCGGCTGGGCCATCGGAGGCCACCACCAGCTGCGGGACGACATCGCCGACCTTCTCCGATCTTCGGAGGCAGCTGAGGAGGACCACAGTACGCGCACGAGGCCGGCGAAGCTCGCCGGCTGAGTGTTCTTCCAGTATCCTCCACCACCATCCGATCGTCCTCAGAGCTCCAGTTCCAATCATCGCCGTGCATTCATCAAGGAGCAGCCACCGTCTGATCCTTTCAAGGGTAGATCTGGACCGTTAGCGCAGAGGGAGAGGCACCAGCACCTGAGCACCGTTAGATCCTCCACGTGTCTCGTTCTGCGCCGTCGATCGGCCCACGTGCGGAAGGAGAGAAGCGCCAGCATCCAAGGACCGTCCGATCAGCTACGTGGCGCACATCCAGCCGTCGACGTAATAAGGGGTAAATTACCTTAGGCCCCCTTTTAGTTTCTGTTTTATGTGTCAGTCCTGTAAATATTTTATGCATTTTATTTACGTAGGGTAAATTGCACATTGGACCTCGTGCTTGTTTATATTTGCACTTATGCCCCTGTGTATGTGAGCCACGTGCTTCGTCACGTGCTTTGTCTGGGTTATTTGCAACTCTTATCCTGTAGTTCTGGAGGTTAATGATTGAATAGAAACTTTTTGGTAATTGCATATATGCCCCTGTGAGTGTTTTTATTCCGCATGTGCGCCTTTTAGTGGGTTAATTGCATAACAGCCCCTGGACTTTTTGGTACGAGTTACCAAAAGGTCCTAGGACTTATTTTTGTTACCAGAAGGTCCCTGAGTGCCCCAGGCACGCGCCACGCGCGTGACTTGCTTGGAAAATTGCACCTGGACCCCCAGATCTTCGGGTATTTGCACTTAAGTCCCTGTGCACAGTGCCCCCTTTTGATTTTTGAATAAAATATCAAACCACTTCCAAATTCGATGAAAATTTGACACATGGCTCCTGCCATGTTGTAGAATTTTTGAGAATTTTTGAGGACATTTTTGATTTTATTTGCTATTTTTAAAAATTCAAAAACATCTATTTTAGCTACTGTCTAGGTTTAAAAATCCCAAAAAAAATATAAAAACACCCCCAAAAATTCTAAAAAAATTAGTTACTGTTCTTTGTGTGTTTCTTGATTTTCTAGCCAATTTTGGCTATTTTTCATTGAGTAAAAACCCTAAATATCTAAACATACCTAAAAACTCATAAAAATTATAGTAAATAATCTAAAAACCCAAAAACAATAATTTTGGTGCCCAAATTTTCCTTGTTTTCTCTAGTATACAGGAAAATTACCTCCAGGTTCCTTTGAGATCCTTAAATATTTTATTTTTGGATTTTGGGCCTGGCTAAACAGTACCTTGCCTTTTTAGCACTGTTTGATTTTTAGGAAATAAAATACACCTTATAAAAATCCCAAAAATTCATCAAAAACACTTAAAAACCTAAAAAACATAAAAACAATTTTTCTTGAATTTTTGCTTGATTTTTGGTGCTTTAAATAAATTGCTCAAGTGTGCTTTCATTTGCTTTCTTTTATTTTCTCATTATATTAAAAATCCAAAAAAAATATAAAAATTATTAAAAACAACTAAAAATCCTTGTATTTTATTTTATTTTATTTTTACTACTTCGTAGGCCTCTGGCCAACCCGTGCTCCTTGTGTTCGACCCTGGGTGCTATACCAGGTTAATCTCATAGCTAGGCCGCTTTCTTTTGTGCGGGATTGATTTATTTGCTCGAGTGGTCTGAGTTTTCTTGATACACTAGTCTGAGTGACTGAGGTCGCAACGACCATTTCTATACCTTTACCTTAGTCATTTAGACGGTTATCAGTCAACAAGGAATAAAGTAGGGGGAGATAAGGGCCAAAATACCAATACAAATACCCTTGTATTTCATTCATTCTTTATTCATTTTGGGACCTATTTTTGATTCCACTTTTTATACTACAAATAAAGAAACTTTGTACATGAAAGTTGTAGATAATTAAATAAAGAAAAATACAAAATTGATTTCACTCAAAAATAATGTACAGATAAAAAGTTATGGTCTGAATAAAATTCCAAAATCCCAACTTCCTAGACCCGTATCTCACAAATGAAAACTTCAAATGCCTCAAACTCACCTTTAATTGTATATAGAATAAAATAAGATATTTATTGACGGTGGTTTCGCATTTAGCGGAGCTACGGTTTGAAGTTGAGTTTTGGACCCTCATTGTATATTTGTACAGATTAAAATATTCAATTTATTATTTATTAATTGTGTTTATAATTTTATATTTTTATTATTTTGTAAATATTACTTGTAATATATATGTACATTAAAATCAGAAGAAAAACACAAAGAAACATAAAATAAAAATACCTATATAAAATACATAGGTATTATACCTATAAATATGCCTATATGAGACATACTTCTATTTTATTAAATATACAAAACACATCAATAAAATAAAATAAAAATATATTTATGTGTATAAAAGTATTTTATAATTTTATAAAATAATAAACAAAAACAAAGAAATTAAAAATACCAAAATAAAAATAAAAGATAAAATATATAGATATAGATACCTATAAAGGGTATAAATGGCAACTTGTAATTATTAGCCTCATAAAAATAAATAAAAATCATAATAAAATAATTTATAAATTAATAAACATTTTTTATTCTGTAACCATAATTTAATAAATTGATTTGCTATTATTAATTGATTTTACAAGTGTTTTTTCCAGGGATTTTCCTGGTTGGTCCACGTGGACCAACCAGGTGGAAGTTGACCACTGGTCAACTCCTTGGTTCTTGCTCCTGCAGCCTGTCAGAATGCGTTTTGGCCCGATTTTTTCGGAATTTTAGAGCTCGCATCGTTCACATTTTGACCTCGAGCCCTTCTTCACTTTTTCTCCCCATATAACCACCATACACGCCCAGTACTTGCATTGGTCTTTGGATCAAAGATTCGCTCGATAAACCTCGATCTTCATGCCATCTTGACCATCTCTCTGCCCAACGTTCTGAAAGTTGTCAGACTGCGTTTTTTTGGCGTTTTCTCCGAATTTATGAGAGCGCATCTTTCACCATTTGGCATTGCAACCTTCATGACTTTTGTAGACCTACTATCAAGGATACACGCCCAGGGTTTATTTCGGACGTTGGACCCGCGATTCACCCGATAATCTTAGATCTTCATGCCTCCAGAGCCACATCTTCCAAAATGACCCTTCTCCTCCATTTCAATTTTGAACTCCTTTTGCCCCTTCCTCCTCCCTTCTTTCGTGTGTTGAGGTTAGAGGGAGATGACGGCAACCTCACCTCGCCGTCAGGAGGCACGGAGGAGTGGCGCGGAGGCGTCTCCACCCATCTCCGGCCAAGCTTGGACGTGAGGTCTTATCTCGCAGTTTCCCCATTGTTTGAGGTCGTTTTCCCTTGTTTTCTTTGTGTGATTAATTAGTTGTAGCACTAGCGTTTATTTCATGCATTTAACTTGGCATTTCATCGAGTCTCTAGTTTAATCCCATTATCGAACACCCTCGCCGGAGCTTGCTCCGGCGAGCTTCATTTCACGCCATTTACTATTCCCTCAACCTTCATTTGCTCCTGGAACCTTCTTCTCGTTGTGCGTGCATCTTCTTTGCAGGTTCCTGGAGTCATTAGACTCCATCTAGGGTCGGATTTTGCCTAAGAACAAGGTACCTGGGCCGCCATTTCTCCTCGACACCGCGGTAGCCACCCGGTGGTCTTCCCACCATTTTGACGCTGCCAGCCGTTCAAGGGACTCTCCAGGAAGCGTGGGGAGATTTTTGCTGAAGGGTTGGAGGTCTGGAGCGCACGCCATTGCCGATCGAAGCTCGGAGGGACCAAGCTTCGGCTCTGTTCTTCCTGAGCCCCCCAGCGCCGTCCGAACCGCCGTCTGTCAGAGCCTTTGCGAGGGTATTTTGCACCTAAGACCCTCGCGATTTTGTGTTTTTATTAATGAATGCAGAAACTTTCATCTGAGGTTATATCATTTTTGTAATAATTACAATAGGACCCCAGCACTTTTAAATCTTTGCAAGTAGGTCCCTGCCAGGCGCGTGCACGTCACGCACACATTGGCATTTTTGCAAGGGGACCCCGGTCTCTTTTCTTATTTATTTTCAGTCACAAAACTTTTATTTGCAGTTAAAATAGTTCTGGAGTTTTTGTAGATCAGCCCCTGGATTTCTGTCTAATTACATTTACGCCCTTGCCTGCATGTAGTTTCCTTATGTTGCTCTAATTTTGCATGCATCTATAAAACTCCAAAAATTCTCAAAAAATAGAGTTAAGCTATTGTTAACTTGCGCTTGCACGCCATATTTTTATTTTTCATTTTGTCGCATTTTCATATTTATTAAAAATCAAAAACATGCATTTTATCCACTGTCTAGCTTAGAAAATCCATAAAAAATATAAAAACACATTAGAAAAATCCCAAAAAACTATATTTTGCATACTTTAGTGTCTTTTAACTCCAGTCCAAAAATCACTAAAAAATACAAAACAAAACGCCTAAAAATTATAAAACTCTAAAAACCTTCATAAAAATCTTAAAAATTCTATAAAAATCCAAAAAATGCAATTTCAGTTTTTGTATCTTCTTTGATTTATTATCTTTCAACTAAAATTAATTTGAGGAATTTTGGACAAACATTTGATATTTTTCATCCTCATTTTAATTTCGGCCAGCAACTTTTATTCACTGTTTTCAGTATTTTTGACTTTAAAAATACCAAAAAAATTAGAAAAAATCTAGAAAAATAAAAAAAAACATTAGAAAAATACAAAAAGACCAAAATACTTTATTTTTTGATTTTTCCTTATTTTTTACCTATTTTATAAATACCTTACTCCCTCTTTTCTTATATTAAAAAAATACAAAATATAAAATATAAAAAGAAAATATAAAATCAGAAAATTAAAAATTAAAATATAAAATTAAAAATTAAATAAAAAAATATAAAATTAAAACAAAAAAGCATAGTAGACACTTGATCACATTCGCACACACTTTTGAGCAATTTTGCCCCGATCTATCCTTTCTGCTCCTTGTGTTCGACCTCTACAATACTTGCACCTATACACATCTTGTTGTAGAGTTATAATAAATTTTAACTCCGCACCGTTTTTCATTTCTTGATTTACTTGTTGTGGGTTAATTGTTGTTTGAATTGCGGATTTCGCTGGAGGTCAAATCAGCGACTGTTGGTTCGCCTTGTGAACCGACACGACCTCCCGATTTTCGTGTTCAACAAATGGCGCCGTTGCCGTGGATCGAACCCGGGTCACCCGCGTGACAGGCGGGAATACTCACCAGTATACTACAAATGGCGTCGTTGCCGGCGAGCAACAACGCGTAGATCTTATTTTTGTTGTGTTGTGATTATTGGTCTACTTTTGCGGCTTTTATTTCTGCTTGTTGTAGTTTCTTTATTTTTGATATTTCTTGTTTGAATTGTCTAACCACTCTCTTGTTTGACTTCTTACGAGGAACGCAGATCGAGGGAGGATCTCTTCCAAGAGCACCTGCGCACCCACTTGAGGCGACTTGACTTAGCACGAAGGTGAGCTAGGAGGGGATTTTGAAGGCAGTTCTATTTCATTTATTTTCTTGTATTTATTTTGTAATTTGTGAAAGAGAGAGACCTATTATTGTAATAATACAGGTACCCTCGGACACTTGGACATTCGAGCCTAATTCCAGGTGTTTGTACACCTGGGGGCTCGTCGCAACTTTTCGTGTTTTCTTCGCAGTCTTTTTATTTTGTTTTTCAATTTTGTTTTATTTCTTTTGTGTGATTGAGCCCATAGTTTTAGGATTGCTTGCGATAGATTAAGGCTAAACACCTAATATCTCTGCATGTGCCTATAGTATCGTTTGGACTTAGTCAAATCATTAAACAGTTAATTCATTGTCTTTGATCCACCGCGCCGCGAGCTCTCCCCGCCAAGCGCTTCTCCTGAACTCGATTTGTCGAGAGGAGGAGGGGTGAGCCTAGACAGGACTCTTGGGTTGAGGATTGGTGGTCAGCTTGTGGTTCTTCACGATAATAGCAGTTTCTGAAACTTAGGGCGATTTCATCGGCTTTGCATTTCCATATAGATAGGTTTCAATTCTGCTGAGCATCTTTGCATGTAGAGTGCTGGAGGCAAGGTGAGCATTTCTCTTTAGCATTCATCATTGATTGCTGCTTGCATTGCTTTTCCGACTCTCCCTCTGATTTTGCCAACCTAGATGCTAAGTAAAATTGACTCCTCGTTAGGCTCGTGCATTCTCATTAAAAATCCAAAGAAAGTGATAACCAATAAAATTGGGACTGCTAATATTACTTGACCTTAAAATCAACCAAAAAGAAAAATTCTTTTGGGGCGAGTAATCCCCTCATTGTCTTCGTTTTACATTGCTCGCGCACACGCTAAGGAATAGTGCCCAAATCCCATTTCAGCCCCTAAGTGTGTGGGCAATTTTTGACTTCTCACCTAATTCTAAAACAGACAAGATTAAAAGACCGCATTTTACGGTCTCTACCGAGTTGAGTAGGTGAATTGAGGGTTTGTCTTGTTTCATTTTTTGTTTGTGATTGTTTTGTGTGTATTCTAGATCGTCTCTGCGCACTTGCACCTTTCTTCACACTTCTCTTGACTTGATCTTCGTGCTCTCCCGATCATTTTTCCTTTTTTTTCGAGATGGCCGATTGGAGTATATTTTGTCTGGACTTTGCGGACTCCTCGCTCGCTCCAGCCGGTCCACCTCACTTTTTCCAGGAGGACTTTGCTCCTGATTTTTGTACATATCCGACCAACCCACTATTTCAGGATTCGGACCTTGATCTTCACCAGTCATTTCCACCACCATCTCCTACACATTTCGACAACCCGCTCTTCCTTGAGTATCCTGATCCGGAATGTGATTTTTGCCCACACTCACCACCCACATTCGACACACACGATCCTGAGATTTTGGAGTCACCTTTCATGATATCAACACTTGAGACCTTGAATCAGATGATGGAGTATATCAATTCGAGTATTGTCGACCTTACTAGTTTAAATAAGAACCAAAATGCTGCTCCAGTCTTTGAGGATATGGAATCATTTGAGGATTATCATGAGAGCTTGCAATCACCCAAAATACAAAAAAATGAGAAAAATTTAAAAATACAAAAAGAGTTCGGGAGACACATGATCGAGCCAGACTATGAGGAGAGGTACCACTTGCCGGATCCTTTGACCACACAACCTCTCACACCTTGTCCCACCTTTGACCCCGAGGATGCCGCTGAGTACACTACTTCTAATGATGATGAGTTCATCCCATTTCACATTGATATGAGCGAGACTTCCAAGGCCGGACCTAGTCGTACTTCTTCCACTCACCATTCTGTGCCTTCACACCCTAGGGCCCCTGAGGATCTTCACTCTTATTGGCTTCCGTCCACTGTGGACCCCGATGTCGACCTACACCATACTAGATCTATCCCTCAGCGGTCCCGCAAGAAGGTTCGCTTTCTACCTTCTTGATCATGTGTACAGTCATCTCTGTTGTATATTCTCTTGTGGGTACCTCAGTTTCCTCTACCGTATTGCTCGTCCACCCATTCTCGTGTTTGCCTAGCTTAGGACGTACTTTGTCCTAAGTATAGGGGGGTGTGCACCCCGAGTTTTCATTCATTTCGATCCTCTCCATTGTCTCCTCTTCTTGTCTATACTTAGGGATATCTTACCCTAAGTATAGGGGGAGACAACCTGAGTACGATCTGTTCATTCCCACCCTTGACCCTTCTGCTTTGTGTACAGTCTGCTATACTTAGGATTATTTGATCCTAAGTATAGGGGGGACGATCAACTTCTCATTCGTTCATTCATCTCTGTATTCCTTTATTCTTTAGATTTGCCTATACTTAGTACGAGTTATGTCTTCTCTTTTCTCTCCGATCTATGAGGACATAGCTCAAGCTAAGTATAGGGGGGTCGTATATACTACGTATATACTTTAGCCATAACTCGTACTTTCATATTCTCTTAATAATATGGCTAATAATTCTTTAAAATACATTAAAAATCCCTAATAAAAAGATGTTTTGTTCCTCAAATTCTTTTTGTATTTACTGATTAATAAATCAGGTGAAAATGTTTTTTTTTGCAAAATGTTTGAAAAATAGTTTGAAAATCTTGGTGAACATTTATTGAAAACTATTTTGAAAATATTTTGTTACATGTTTTCAACCTTTGTAAAAATGTGTGGTTAGTAAAATTTCTTTTCTTTGTGTGAAATAAAAATGTTTGAAAAATGATTTGCAAATGGTTTGAAAAATGGTTGCAAAAATGCTTTGAAAAACCTATATATATTGTTTTGAAAGCCTTTGCAAAATGATTTTCAAATGTGTGTACATGTTTGCAAAATGTTTGTAAAAACTATTTTGAACTATAGTTTTCAAAAATTGTGTGAAAAGCTTGTCTCAAATAAGTTTGAGGAATGTATAAAATGGATCACTTACCCTGTAAATTTTAAAATCCACTTCTTGTAAATATAAGAAGCACTCCCGTGTAAATATTTTAACCTAGCTTTTAACCAAAAACTTTTTGTTTTCGAAAATCTCAAAAACATTTGCAAAATTAAAATCCAAAAACATTTGAAAAATCTTTTTGAAAAATACAAAAAATGCATATGCATCATCATCATCTTTTCAAAAATCTATAAAAAGTTTAAAATCTTGAAAATTGCATCACAAAAATATTTTCTGCATAGCATTGCATAGCATGAGCATTTTAGGGATTGAGTTTGATAGTTGAACAAGTCTAAGTAAAATCCGGAGATTGGAGCTTGATTGGACCTTAAAATCTACCTAATAACAGGAACCTAATAGGAACTGGGTTTGAGGTACTTCAGGTCTAGTTGACTTAATTCTTTGAGGATCACGAGACTTGGTTCAATGGATTCTTGACGGTCTAAGTAGAATATTTCGGAGCACACGCACGACTCTTGTTGATAATGACCTAACTTGGACACCTGCACCTTTCACATGGCTCAACTCAGTTGGAGTGGTGAGGGGATTGGATTTGCTGGTATGAGATGCACACAAGTGGAAACATTTGTCCTCCTCCATGGAGGGAAGTGCACCCCAACCCATCAAGTGATGAGGAAGTCTAAAGACAGGAGGTTGTGGGTTGTGATAAAGCTTCAAAAGAGGGATAGTCTACTGGCTCAAGAGGGAAAACTCCTTATGTAAATGCTGCTGTGAATAGTATTTCAAAAAAAAGAAAAAAAAAGAAGAAGAAAAAAAAGAGAGACATGCCTGTACAAAAATAAAATGCCTGCAAAAGTATGTACATATGTTGTAAAGCCAATAAGCAAGCTTGAGTTCTAAAGTCAAATCATGTGAGCCTGCAGCTGGATGACTTGACTACACTGGTCTTGCATCCTAGGATAGGTAGCTACACTGGCTACCGTCCATTCTTCTCTTCACCCCCTCCTCTTGAGTTGGTTGCCACTTGAACTTGAAGGGAATACCCCGCTCTTCTAGGATGGAGTTGTTGGATTGGGGAATCATTGGGTTGTCGTACTAGAGAAGTCAGTTTCTTTGCCATTCTAGTTGGGGAGAGCCACCATCACTTACACTGTACAAGTCAGATTCATAGTCGTAAGAGTTTGCATATGAATTGAGATATTTCTGACCTGGCTATTGAGGAGACTTGGGCAGAGTTTTGGGATTCTCAGGGACTGTTGGATTTCAAATTTGGTTCTCAATAAGGTTCCACCCATACTGAAATTCCAAAGGTCCGACTTAAGCTCCAAACTTTGATGTTGTGAAGACAAGTTTGATCATTACACTTAATCCACCTTCTTCTTTTTCTTTTCTTTGTTTTTATTTTCTGCACTTATTGCATAAGTGTTTGCTAGGGACTAGCAAAGGCAAGTATAGGGGGATGATGAATCTACGTTTCAACATCTTTATTCTATCATTTTGGCCTTAAAACCCCTAGTAAATGCGTGTAAATAGGCTTAATATAGGCATTTTAGCATTCATGCATGTGTTTGTAAATATTGTATAAAATGAGGTTTTTAAAGCCAAAATTATAGAATAAAGAAAAGAAAAGAAAAAGAATAAAATATTGTAAATATTTTATGACCCGAAACCCCGAGACCTAGGCATCTCGATGAATAGGTCGACAAGGAATAAAGTAGGGGGAGATAAGGGCCAAAATACCAATAAAAATACCCTTGTATTTCATTCATTCTTTATTCATTTTGGGCCCTATTTTTGATTCCACTTTTTATACTTCAAATAAAGAAACTTTGTACATGAAAGTTGTAGATAATTAAATAAAGAAAAATACAAAATTGATTTCACTAAAAAATAATGTACAGATAAAAAGTTACGGTCTGAATAAAATTCCAAAATCCCAACTTCCCAGACCCATATCTCACAAATGAAAACTTCAAATGCCTCAAACTCACCTTTAATTGTATATAGAATAAAATAAGATATTTATTGGCGGCAGTTTCGCATTTAGCGGAGCTACGGTTTGAAAGTTGAGTTTTTGACCCTCATTGTATATTTGTACAGATTAAAATATTCAATTTATTATTTATTAATTACGTTTATAATTTTATATTTTTATTATTTTGTAAATATTACTTGTAATATATATGTACATTAAAATCAGAAGAAAAACCCAAAAGAAACATAAAATAAAAATACCTATATAAAATACATAGGTATTATACTTATAAATATACCTATATGATACATACTTCTATTTTATTAAATATACAAAACACATCAATAAAATAAAATAAAAATATATTTATGTGTATAAAAGTATTTTATAATTTTATAAAATAATAAACAAAAATAAAGAAATTAAAAACACCAAAATAAAAATAAAAGATTAAAATATATAGATATAGATACCTATAAAGGGTATAAATGGCAACTTGTAATTATTAGCCTCATAAAAATAAATAAAAATAATAATAAAATAATTTATAAATTGATAAACATTTTTTATTTTGTAACCATAATTTAATAAATTGATTTGCTATTTTTAATTGATTTTACAAGTGCTTTTCCAGGGATTTTCCTAGTTGGTCCACGTGGACCAACCAGGTGGAAGTTGACCACTGGTCAACTCCCTGGTTCTTGCTCCTGCAGCCTGTCAGAATGCATTTTGGCCCGATTTCTCGGAATTTTAGAGCTCGCATCGTTCACATTTTGACCTCGGGCCCTTCTTCACTTTTTCTCCCCATATAACCACCATACATGCCCAGTACTTGCATTGGTCTTTGGATTGAAGATTCGCTCGATAAACCTCGATCTTCATGCCATCTTGACCATCTCTCTGCTCAACGTTCTGAAAGTTGTCAGACTGCGTTTTTTTGGCGTTTTCTCCGAATTTATGAGAGCGTGTCTTTCACCATTTGGCACTGCAACCTTCATGACTTTTGTAGACCTACTATCAAGGATACATGCCCAGGGTTTATTTCGGACGTTGGACCCGCGATTCACCCGATAATCTTAGATCTTCACGCCTCCAGAGCCACATCTTCAAAAACGACCCTTCTCCATTTCAATTTTGAACTCCTTTTGCCCCTTCCTCCTCCCTTCTTTCGTGTGTTGAGGTTAGAGGGAGGTGACATCAACCTCACCTCGCCGTTAGGAGGCACGGAGGAGCGACGCGGAGGCGTCTCCACCCATCTCCGGCCAAGCTTGGCCGTGAGGTCTTATCTCGCAGTTTCCCCACTGTTTGAGGTCGTTTTTCCTTGTTTTCTTTGTGTGATTAATTAGCTGTAGCACCAGCGTTTATTTCATGCATTTAACTTGGCATTTCATCGAGTCTCTAGTTTAATCCCATTATCGAACACCCTCGCCGGAGCTTGCTCCGGCGAGCTTCATTTCACGCCATTTACTGTTCCCTCAACCTTCATTTGCTCCTGGAACCTTCTTCTCGTTGTGCGTGCATCTTCTTTGCAGGTTCCTGGAGTCATTAGACTCCATCTAGGGTCGGATTTTGCCTAAGAATAAGGTACTTGGGCCGCCATTTCTCCTCGACACCGCGGTAGCCACCCTGTGGTCTTCCCACCATTTTGACGTTGCCAGCCGTTCGAGGGACTCTCCAGGAAGCGTGGGGAGATTTTTGCTGAAGGGTTGGAGGTCTGGAGTGCACGCCATTGCCAATCGAAGCTCGGAGGGACCAAGCTTCGACCCTGTTCTTCCTGAGCCCCCCAGCGCCGTCCGATTCGCCGTCTGCCAGAGCCTTTGCGAGGGTATTTTGCGCCTAAGACCCTTACGATTTTGTGTTTTTATTAATGAATGCAGAAACTTTCATCTGAGGTTATATCATTTTTGTAATAATTACAATAGGACCCCGGCACTTTTAAATCTTTGCAAGTAGGTCCCTGCCAGGCGCGTGCACGTCACGCACGCCTTGGCATTTTTGTAAGGGGACCCCGGTCTCTTTTCTTATTTATTTTCAGTCACAAAACTTTTATTTGCAGTTAAAATAGTTCTGGAGTTCTTGTAGATCAGCCCTTGGATTTTTGTCTAATTACATTTACGCCCTTGCCTGCATGTAGTTTCCTTATGTTGCTCTAGTTTTTGCATGCATCTATAAAACTCCAAAAATTCTCAAAAAATAGAGTTAAGCTCCTGTTAATTTGCACTTGCACGCCATATTTTTATTTTTTATTTTTGTCGCATTTTCATATTTATTAAAAATCAAAAACATGTATTTTAGCCACTGTCTAGCTTAGAAAATCCATAAAAATATAAAAACACAACAGAAAAATCCCAAAAAAATATATTTTGCATACTTTAGTGTCTTTTAACTTCCATCCAAAAATCACTAAAAAATACAAAACGAAACGCCTAAAAATTATAAAACTCTAAAAACCTTTATAAAAATCTTGAAAATTCTATAAAAATCCAAAAAAATACAATTTCAGTTTCTGTATCTTCTTTGATTTATTATATTTCCATTAAAATTAATTTGAGGAATTTTGGACACCATTTGATATTTTTTATCCTCATTTTAATTTCGGCCAGCAACTTTTATTCACTATTTTCAGTATTTTTGACTTTAAAAATATTAAAAAAATTAGAAAAAACTAGAAAAATCACAAAAATATTAGCAAAATACAAAAAGACCAAAAATACTTTATTTTCTGATTTTTCCTTATTTTTTACCTATTTTTATAAATACCTTACTCCCTCTTTTCTTATATTATATATATATTCTATTATTAAAAAAAGAAAATATAAAAAATACAAAATATAAAAAGAAAATATAAAATCAGAAAATTAAAAATCAAAATATAAAATTAAAAATTAAATAAAAAATATAAAATTAAAACCCACAAAAAAATAGCATAGTAGACACTTGATCACATTCACACACACTTTTGAGCAATTTTGCCCCGATCTATCCTTTCTGCTCCCTGTGTTCGACCTCTACAATACTTGCACCTATACACATCTTGTTGTAGAGTTATAATAAACTTTAACTCCGCATCGTTTTTCATTTCTTGATTTACTTGTTGTGGGTTAATTGTTGTTTGAATTGCGGATTTCGCTGGAGGTCAAATCAGCGACTATTGGTTCGCCTTGTGAACCGACACGACCTCCTGATTTTCATGTTCAACAGGCGGCCTGCTGAATAATCAATGAACTGCACTGGCTCGCATTTTGTCATGGCTGTTTGCTCAGAAGGAATCAGACACGGCAAATAGTCATCGAAATCATCCCAATCAAAGTCTGAATTCGAGGGATCAGAAGAAGATGAATAAGATTGAAACTCATCAGCACCATTCGTCCCAACACTGTCAGCCTCAGGTGTATCCTTATCCAGGGGTGTGCTCTCCCGACTCTCAACTGTCATAAGCTTTAGATATAGTGAATCTGTAGGCAGGGCGAGGATCGGTTCTATAGGATCTGTCCAGTTGGATTCATCATCTGTCATCACAAAATCACACTCCTGATGGATGTCTAGCTCTTCCTCTGTCATCTGTGCGGCTTCACTGGACTGCTCTGAGCATTCAAGTTCTCTGGCTCTGGTTTCCTCGATCGTCTCTATTTGTATGGTTTCGCCCTCTACGCGAAAACACACCTTCCCACTGTCATGATCGGTCACCGCCTTGGCTGTGGCCAAGAACGGGCGTCCGAGTATGATGGGGGCATCGGTTACCGACTCAGGAATCTCCATGTCCAACACAACGAAGTCCACGGGGAATTTCAAACCCTGAATGGTAACGACCACGTCTTTCAATAACCCCTTCGGCCTCTTAGTCGACATATCAGCAAACTGAAGGACTGTCCTGCTCCTAAGAAGAGGACCAAACTCGAATCGGTCGAGTAAGGCTGCCGGAAGAAGGTTGATTGAAGAGCTGTTGTCTAACAGAGTACGATCAAACTGTTGCTCCTGAATCTCGCATCTGACATAGGGAGCTCCTGCGTCTGGTCGCTTGGCTGGCAGTTTGTTCTGAATAGTGCAATAAGTGGAATGAGTGAGCACATGGATCTGATCTCTGTGGTTCCTCCTCTTCCTGCGGACAGTGGTGCTCTCTTTCAAGTTCTTTTTGAAGAGGGGAATGTGCTCAAGTGCTTCCTGTAGAGTCAGCTGAATATGGAATCTGTCTATCATTTGATTGCTGAACTCTACCTGTTGGTCTTTTTTGGGATTTTCTCTTTTGTTCCCCTTCGCCCGGCGGAGTGCCTCAAGGAAGGGGATGGTAGGGGCCTCCTCAGATGGAGGGCTAGGAATAGGTCCATGTGCCTGTGAAGGAGGAGAATCCATACAATCATCATCATTCAACACATATGGATCCGCAATGTGAACAGAAACCTTTCCTTTATTCATATTTTTGTTTTTCTTTTTGTTACCACAGTCCATAGATAGAAAAGGTGGTAACATCACAGATGGGGGCTCAACAAAAGTAGATGTGGTGGCCTCAACACCACCACCGGCACCTGTCTTCGCGGCATCAGCACCGCGTTCTGGCTCTGCATCTAAAATGGTGGCATCCGCACCACCGTCTGCATCTGGTATCACGACGGCCTCAGCACCGTCGTCTGGATCTCCATCATTGGTGGCCTCAGCACCACCGTCTTCAACATCATCATTAGCGGCATTAGCACTGCTACTCTGCTCCTCTGACGCTCCTGGTTTAGCTGGTGGTTGTCGCTCAGAAGAGGCGTCGCCGGCGGGCATCCTACCACTCTTAGTAGTCGCAAAATCAGCATCATACAAAGAAAGAGATATGTCACTCAAATAGTCACTAGGAGAGGTATCCTCTGTAAACTCTACTTGCTCAGACTTCCTTTTCAGATTGTTCGGGTTAGGTTCAATCTGAGCGGGTACGGCGGCCTTGCCTTTGATGATTTCCATCATCTTCTGCCGGAATTCATCCATTTCTTGCCTGAAGGATGCTTGCTGTTCGGAGAGCAAGCGGGCAAGATCGTCGATAGACGGGTTCTCAAAAGTAGGGGCTTGAGAACCGGATGGGTTCCCTTGTGGGAAATGAGGCTGTTGCTGCTGATACTGCTGGTATTGGGGAGGATGGGGGTAAGATTGATGAGGCTGTTGTCGCTGCCTCCACTGTTGTCCCTGATAGGCGGGACGAGGACCACTCTGGTAATGCGGCTGGTGGGCATACTGGGGTTGTTGCTGCTGCTGTTGCTGATGGCTGCTCTGCTATCCTTGAGCTGGATTCTGCGGCTGGGAGGAGCCACCGTTGCCCCAACGGAATCCGGGGTGATCACGACGAATCCCGGGCTGAGGGTACCGGTCGTACCAAATCCCATTGACTTCCATCAATGGTTCCTGCTCGAAGGAGGGTGGAAGAAGAACTGCCAGTGGCTGCTCCGGCTGATACACCACCATCTGAGTGTCCGGAGATGGCAGCTGCACTGGGTAATACTGTAGCAGTGGATCCGGCTCTGCCTGGATGTGCTTAACCTGGCGGTACGAGGCAGAAGGTTGGTTGGAGCTGCTACTGCTGGGGTCAGCCCGTGACCTGGGAGGATGTTGGGAAGAAGTCTGTGCCTCCTGGACGCAAAGGATCTACGTCTTCAGGTCACTCATCGTTTTGGCAATTTGGTCCATCTGGGCCATGCCTTGCATCTGTTTTTTCTCGAGGATCTCGAGACGGTCCAACTTCTCACTGATGATTCTCATATCGGCTGCGGCTGATTCAGCTTGGGCTGCGGCTGCCGACGATGTGTTAGGACCGGCATCGATGCGAGCGATCCTTTGGAATGATCCCGCTCCTTACGGGGGCTTCTGTTGTGTGCAAACACGGGCTTGGGCCATCACAGTTGAGTTCTCTGCCATGCCTTCGTAGATGGCCCAAACGTCATCTTCACCCTTCGAAAAATAGGACCCACCGCAAGAGGCATTGACAAGCCCCTGCAGCTCCGGTGTCAGCCTACAGAAGAAACTCTGAACTAAGTTGGGCTTGGAGATGTCATGATGTGGACAATGAGCTCTCTGAATCGATCCCAGGCTTCATGGAATTGTTCGTTTGGGATCATGACAAAGTTGTTGATCATCGCTCTAGCTGCATTGGTCCGGCCGAGAGGGTAGTACTTCTTCAAATACGTAGTCCGAAGATCTGCCCAAGTATCGATGAATTGCCCCAAATGTTTGAGCCAATACGCGGCTCTGTCAACCAATGAGAAAGGGAAAGCGATCATCTTGATCGTGTCCTCGGTCATCAGCCTGTCATAGATCGTGCTGCAGATCATTTCGAACTCTTGGAGATGGAGGTGTGGCTCTTCGGTCGGCAACCCATGGAATTTGGGTAGAAGCTGAATGGTGTGGGGCCGAAGCTCGAAATCTCCATGGATCGGCGGAAGTCTGATCCAACGATGAGTGAGGGATGCTGTGGGATTGTGCAATTCCCTCATGATAGTCTGTGGTGGTCTCTTAGCGTCGGGATCACCTCCTCCTGCATCAGGTCCACCTCCTCCTCCACCACCACCACCGCCTCCAGGTCGGTTCTCTCTCATCTGTGCTATTTCTCTCATGAGATCACCCATGAAGGTACCCTGGTCACGAATCTGCCTCTGCATGGTCTCCAGGGATGCTAGCAAGGAATTGTTGATGGCGGCTTGATCAATGAAGTATGGAGGGTGCTCATGATCATCAGGATGCTCGCCTCTGTCAGCCATGTCGGGGTTCTCTGAAAAGGCAAAAGAACCCATCTCAGGTGCCGTCAAATGTTCTGAGCTCTGCGATGCACTAAAATCTGAGACTCTTGGACTGATGGAAGGGGAATGAGAAGGGTGGTCGAGGGGGAACAGGGTGGAAGTGAACTCAGGCTCGGAGAGCGGACTCTCCGAGGTCGTCCTAGATGAATGAGGAGGAGTGCTGGATAGCGGTGCCGACAGAGTCAGCCTAAGAGACCTCCGTCCCATCATCTTGATTATTGGGAAGAGCAAGGTGATTGCAGAAAAAGGAAGGAAGAAGGGAGAAACAAAATTGCTCACAATTGTGTTGTGTTTTTGATCTTGATCTAAATAAACTAGCAATCAAACACAAAGCCAGGGTGAGTTCACCAACTCAACACATGAAGCCGTGAAGGTTCGGCTTTTATCTTGTCAGTTTTAGCTTGAATTCAGGAATTTATCTTATCACGGGTCCTTAGAGCGCTACGCCTAAAGGAGAGAGAGTACTGCCGGAAAAGTATTCCCGTACTTGTCCTCCTCCTGTGTAACCAGTAGCTTGTACTTTTTAAGGTCCTTGTAACCCTTCCTGGATCCCTACTCAGCCAAAGAATAAGAGGGAGGAAGCCGATAGGCAAAATCGATACTTCGGATCTCACTCACAACGGAATCACCCGTGAGCGTGCAAGATCCTACTCGGACGCAGACGGTGAGACAGACACACCCGTGAAGGCGTGGCCTATGCTCGGTACTTCAGACAAGGTCGGTGCTCACACAATAGTGAGTCACCAATGGCGACCAAGCCCTACTTGCCTACGTACGATAGTAGCGCCAATACTTCGGAAATCTAGGCGATACACAAGGCATCCACAAGCTGGGATTTGGGCTCTAATCCTTACGAAGCACTCTGCTCACTTGGAAGGAGACCTTCCCACGCAACCTGAATACAAGTGAGGGTGTTACTCTCCCCAATCAATGAATCCAATTACCGATTTTATTTTTGGTCAAGGTTTTCTTAGCAGTCCCTTTTTTAATTTTTTTGGTGTTATCGCTTCTTTTGAGTTGATTCAAACAAGCGCCTAACGATTTTTGTTTTTTCTTGATCCTACTTTGTCCAAAAACAGAGGGAGAATAGAGTCGGAAAAGCTAATGCAAGTCGACACCAAGGTGGAAATCTCACCTTTGTGCCTAAATGATGGATGCAAAGTAAGAAGACTTACAGCGAATCCCAGCTCTCTCCATGCGGGATGCAAAGCAGAAATTTATAAACTTAAACTACATGCCGGTATGCAATGCGGAAATCGTCCTAAGATAGGAAACTGCTAGCGTGAAGACCACAAGTCAACCACTAATCTCCAATCCTAAGGTCCGGTCTAGGCTCACCCCTCCTTCTCTCGACACATCGAGTTTAGGGGAAGCGCTTGGCGGGATGAGCTCGCGGCGCGCGGATCGAAAATTAATGACTAACTGTTTAATTAGACTAAGTCCAAATACGATCTATAGGAACATGCAAAGGTTATTAGTGTGTTTGGACCTACTCTAATCGAACAAGCAAGCCTACAGCTAAGGGCTCAATCCACAAAAGAAATGAAAATGAAAACAAAACCGGAAAATGACAATCGGAAAACGCGATAAAAGCCGCGGTGAGGGACCCGGGTGAACAAACACCCGGAAATTAGGCCCGGAAGTCTGAGTGTCCAAGTCCCTCTATTATTACAGATTATGAATCACTCTCTCATAAAAAGAAAATGCAAGCTAATCTAGGCACTCTCTCACTCCTTCTGCTCTCTCCTGCCGGCTTGGCTTAAGAAAAGCCGGCTCCGCCTCACGTGGTTGCTTCGGATCCCCTAGGCGATCCGCCTCGCTCCGCGGTCCCTCGCAAGAAGACAAGAAAAAGAGTGGTCAGAAAAGCTCAACAAGATATATCAAAAATGCAAGAGAGATAAAATGAAGCAATGGTAGACAAACAACACAATCAAACAAAATAATGAACTACTCGCTGTTGCTCCCCGGCAACGGCGCTATTTGATAAACACGAAATTCAAGAGCGGTCGTATTGACTCACAAGGCGAGTCAACAGTCGGTGCGTTGACCACTACAAATGAATCTCATATTTAATCAACAATTAACCCACACTATAGATATCAAGCAATGGCAAGAAATGTGAAGTTAAAATTTATTTTTAACTCTACATAAATGGTGTATAGCAAGCAAGTACGTAGAGAGTTCGAACACAGGGAGCAAAACAGGGTAGATGCACAAGTGTTTGTGTGAGTGAAAGTGAAGTGTTGTCTACACTATGCAAAGCAAAGATTTTTGTGGGTTTTTAAATTTTTTTAAAAATTTTTTTAATTAATTAAATTTTTAATTTTATATTTTGGTTTTTAATTTTCTGATTTTTATATTTTGTATTTTATATTTTTTTCAATATTGAAATATATAAACAAGGTGGTAAAAGAGGTGCTACAATATTTATAAAAATATGTAAAAATAGCCAAAAATTCAGAAATAAAATCTTTTTGGTATTTTTATAATTTTCTACTGTTTTTGTGATTTTTGGGTATTTCTCAAAATGTTTTTGCATTTTTAAATAGCAAAATAAAGGAAAACAGGGAATTAGCTACTGGCTGAAGGTAAAATAGAACTTAAAAATATCAAACAACCAAAAAATTTTCCCAAACTAATTTTCAAAAAAAGATAATCAAATATAGAACCTACAGGAATTGAGTTTGCATTTTTTAGAGTTTTCTATAATTTTCTAGATTTTTTTGAAGTTTTTGAGTATTTTCAAAATTTTAAGGTTTTTCTTTTGCATTTTTTAGTGATTTTTGGATTGACACTAAAATAGGTTAAAATACATAGTAGGGAATATTTTTGGAATTTTTTGAGGTATTTTAATATTTTTTTGGTATTTTCTAAGCTAGATAGTAGGCAAAAAGCAAGTTTTCGATTTTTAATAAATATGAAAATGCAATAAAATCAAAAGCTAAAAATATGGCATCAAAGCACAAGCACACAGGAGCTTAATGTGATTTTTGTGGAATTTTTCAAGTTACAATGATGCCTTAAATAAATCAAACAAGTTCACAAAAAATGTCACAGCATGGCAGGGGTATATATGCAAATACACAAAAGTCCAGGGGCATCCAAGTAATTTTCCACGAAATATAACACTTAATATTTAATTTCAAGAACCAAATACAAATTCCCAAACCCGCAGGGGTGTCGGCGCAAAATGTCCACCAGGGCGCGTGACTTGCACGCGCCGGGCAGGGGCCTAAGTGTAATTTCAACAACCTCCGGGGGCTAACATGCAATATTTCCAAAAGTTTAACATTTAAAATACAAGTTCTGGTATTAAAATGAAATAACCAAAGGGCTGAGGGCCTCGATGCAAAATGCCCACACCTCATGTGAACAGGTCACGTGAGGTGACGTGACAGAGGACCCATCTGCAAATACATAAAGTCTGAGGGTCTTTTTGTAAATTTTACAAAAATTTTAAACTACTAATTAAAATTTCAAGACTAAAAGAAAATTACAAAAGTCGCGAGGGTATACTTGCAAAAATCCCTCGCTCAGGAGATCGAACGATGGCGGGCCGTTCACTTGACACGTGGCGCTCCCAGGACGCGCGATGACGATTCGGCCTGAACGTCTGAGATTAAATCTCAGATGAGATCCGACGGTGGCTGGCTCTGATGATCGGACGGTCAGCGTGGAATCTGGGCCGCCTTCGAGATCCAACGGTTGCGAGGGGGTCTCGAAAAACTGGGACGAACTCGCGTGGAGGCGAGCTTCCCAGGTGTCGATCTCCCTCCTCCGCCGCTCCTTAGCGCTCGAAAATGGCGTCGATGCTCCGGTGGTGGTCCACAAGGTGCTGGTAGCTCCAGAAATCTCCGGCGGAGGATGGAGGGCTCGCGCGAGGTCGCCGGAGCACAAGGGCTCCAGGTACCTCTCCGCCTCCTCCAAAACGAGCCCCAGGTGCTATTTAGGGCCCAGGACCTGCAAGAGAAAGATGAAAGGACCCAGGGCAAACTGCCTGAGCCCCGCGGGATGGTTGCAATGAAGCGAGTCAGTGGGGCGAAGCTCAGCCGGAGGTGCGCTCCGGCGAGATGAAATGATTGGATGAATCTATCGATGTAAGCGAGATCTTTTTGAGGGATTTTGATCCTAGAACTATGGCTAGAAGAATGCAAGAAAATTTAAGGGGAGATAACTACCTCAAGGGACTGGGGATGCCCGAGGTTAGGGTACCTCGACGGTGGTGGCCGGAGGTGATGGAACGCCCTAGGCCACGCTGCTCCGCCTCCTGGACGAGTCGATCTTGGAGCTGTCACCTCCAGGAGTCGATTGGAATCAAAAGGGGCGCGACGTAGACCAAGAATGGGTTCAAAAATTGAATCAAAGTCCAGGGCTTGGTTTTGTAATGTTGACGACAGGGCTCTTTGAACGAGGGATAGCGGTCAGATCCTTGATCCATTCGCCGAGGAGTCACCTAGGCATGCTTGCTGGAAGATCGAGGAGAAATAATCACAGAGGATTCATCATGAGAAGAGCAACGAGGAGACCTCAAAAAAATCAAGAAGTTGGGATCAAACGTGGGTCTGACACGGGCTACAGGACCTAGGGCAGACAGTTGACCGAGGTCAACTGTGACTGCCCCCTGGTTGGTCCACGTGGACCAACCAGGAAAAAGGTCCTGAAAAAGGTTTATAAATTCAATAAAAATCAAACATGATTTTATTAAATTATGGTTATAAAATAAAAAATATTTATTATTTTATGTAGTATTTTATTATGATTTTTAATTATTTTTATACGATATATTTTTACAAGTTGCTTTTTATAGCTTATATAGGTATTTTACATGTATATTTTATTAATTGATTTTTATTTTGTGATTTTAATTTTATTATTTTTGTCTCTTATTTTATATAATTATAAATACTTTTTTACACGTAATTGTATTTTTATTTTATTTTTCTGAAGCATTTTGTATATTAAATAAAATAAAAGTATGGGTTGTATAGGTATACATATAGGTATTGTATCTATGTATCTAATATACAAGTATTTTTATTTTGTATTAGATTTAGGTTTTTATTCTGATTTTAATGTACATAATTATTATAAATAATATCTACATAATTATAAAAATATAAAAATAATGAATAAATAATAAATTGAATATTTTAATCAGTACAATTGTACAATGAGGGTTCAAAACTCAACTTTTAAACCGTAGCTCCGCCAAATGCGAAACCATCATCATTATATGGCTTATTTTATTATATATACAATTAAAGGTGAGTTTGATGCATTTGAAGTTTTCAGTTGTGAGATACGGGACTGGGAAGTTGGAATTCTCTGGATTTTTATTCAGACCATAACTTTTTATCTGTACATTATTTTTCAGTGAAATCAATTTTGTATTTTTCTTTATAAAATTATCTACAACTTTCATGTACAAAGTTTCTTTATTTGATGCGTAAAAAGTGGAACCAAAAATAGGTCCCAAAATGAGTAAAGAATGAATAGAATAGTATAGGTATTTGACCCTTATCTCCCCCTACTTTATTCCTTGTCGACCTATCCATCAAGATGCCTAGGTCTCGGGGGTTTGGGTCATAAAATATTTACAATATTTTATTCTTTTTCTTTTCTTTTATTTATTCTATAATTTTGGCTTTAATTACATTATTTTATACACTATTCACATGCACATGCATGAATGCTAATGCTCTATTTAATGCTATTTACAAGCATTTGCTAGGGTTTTTGAGGCCAAAATGATAGAATAAAGATGATGAAATGTGGATTCATCAGTGACGACGACCGCGACACCCCAGGTGTGATACATGGCCTTCCGGCCATGTAGCGGTGCAACCGTGCTCCGCCGAGCACCGAGGAAGGGTCAACCTCATTGTGCGAAGACCGGGGCTCCGATGGAAGCCCAGCTCAGGCCACTACCTTCACTGGATTCCCCTCTCCGACGAGGTCCCCTCTCCCCTTCTTTTTCCTTTATCTTCTCCTAATTTATTCACCGTCTACACAGCACTCCACCCTCATCTGACCATCTCACTAGCTCCGCCCGACCACCAGCATCCTCGCCGACCCCCTTTCCCTTCTCCAGAACCCCTCACACTCTGACCCATCTCCTCCTCCATTCCGCCGGAGAAGGAGCTTCATGGCCACCATCTCCCGATGCCTCCACGGGCCACCATTTCACTCACAGTGCACACACCAAAGCACGCTTCAGCTATGCTAATATCTGCAGGTCTATCTTCTTCAATGGCCGGAGCTTGCACCTCCCCTCCGGTCTCGAGCTCCTCCTCCGACGACCATGCTTCGCTGAGCAGCTCCAGACAACAACGGAGCTTCTCCTATGCTCCAGGACCTTCGCCATGCTTCCAGCAAGCTCCCTCGACCTTCAGCCTACCCTTTGGAGCACGGAGGAGGAAATGGCAGGTCGCCGGAGCCTCACCTCCTCCGGTGGCCTGCGGAGGAGGCAGATAACACAGGTGCCGTCTGATCATCTAGATCGGATGGCTGTGACGATGACACGTGGAGTCCCAAGCCGCAAACCATACCAACAGCCTCGGGTGACACAAGCCAAGACCCGAGCCTCCAGACGATGCCGCGTAGCCCGAGCCAGAGGCACCCTCCCGAGCCTAGGCGCCTCATGTGCATCGCACGTGAGGTCCTAGGAAATTTGCACGAAGGACCCCGAGCATTTTGCTATTTACAATTTGGTACCCAAGCACATGCCTCATGTGCATGCATGGGTAAATTACAAGGAAGCCCTCCAAGTTTTCTGAAATTGCAATAAGGTCCCCGTGCATGGAAAAATTACAAAGGGGCACTGGCGGTTTTTGGCAATTGCATTTAGGTCCCTCCAGGGACCTACATGTAATATTTATCATTTATTTTCTTGCATTTTTAGTACAATTATGCCCCTGCATTGTTCATAGCATAACTTGAGCATCGTAGGTCCAAATTGCATGATTTTAGTCTCCTTTTGATCCTTGTTTCTTTCTCTACATCATAGAATGTTTAATTTTTTTATATGACATTGTTTTAAATGAAGTAAAATTTTTGTGATAGATGATGACCATGCTCTCTTTACTCGTGCTCTGATTTGATGACTATTTTTAATATTGGATTAAAATGACTCTGATTTCTTTTTCTATTATGTTGCTCATATTTTTAGGGTATTTTGTAATCTTTTGTTTAGCATACATGTAACCTTGCATAATTACTCATTCATCACTTTAAATTGCATAAAAATATACTAAAAGTTACATACATCTTGGCATTGCATTGTAATTAGCATAGTGCATCATGCAGACCTGAAATTGAGAATAATTCACACTTGTGCTTCTTTGATCAAAATTCGATAAATAGATTAAGTAGTTGTGTCCTTGTGTTCGACCTTGGTAGACTTTCCAAGTAAAAATATTCCACAACATTCAAAGATTGTGGAATTTGATCGACCGATTTCTGCCTCCTATACTACAATTATATATTATTAAAGAGGTGGATTTCACGTTCATCAATCACCTTTGCATGCCATCCCAAAAAGTCGGGACTTTAGATTATCACCAACGAGGAGAGAGATGATCACGACACTAGTACCCACGTCGTGGCGTGTCTATGTGGATTACAGGCGCATGAATGCCGTAACGAAGAAGGACCACTTTCCGCTGCCTTTTATTGATCAATTTTGGAGAGATTGGCAGGGAGAGAGTACTTCTGTTTCTTAGATTGGTACCTACAACCAAGTGCACATCATCCCTGAGGACCAGGAAAAGACTACTTTTACATTTCCTTTCAGTACTTACACATTCAAGTGCATGCCTTTGGGCTTTGCAATGCCCCAGGTACTTTTCAGCAGTGCATGATTGCAGTTTTTGCCAAAATGGTTGGAGATTTTCTGGAAGTCTTCATGGATGAATTCTCTATCTATGGTCATTTATTCGATGATTTTCTAGTGCACCTGGATCGAGTCCTCCAAAAGTGTAGGGAAGTGAATCTAGTGCTCTCTTGAGAGAAAAGCCATTTCATGGTAAAAGAGGGCATTGCATTAGGGCATGTCATCTCTAAGAAGGGAATGGAGGTTGACCCTGCCAAGGTAGATGTGTCAAGAAACTCAAGCCACCTACCAATGTTAAATAAGTGCGGTCTTTTATGGGGCATGTCAGATTTTATAGGAGATTTATTGAGTATTTTTCAAAAATTGCCCGACTACTAACTGACCTCTTAGGTAAAGACGCCGAGTTCCTAGTAGATCATAAGTGTCTTGAAGCTTTTGAGCTGCTCAAGAAGAGAATCATTAAGACCCCCATCCTACAAGCCCCCGACTGATCTCTTCCCTTCGAGATCAGAATAGACACTTCAGACTTTGCAGTGGAGGCTGTGTTAGGACAAAGAAAAGATGGAATCTCGTATGATATTCACTATACAAGAAAAGTTGTATACCCACCTCAGAAAAATTACACTGTAACCGAAAAGGAAATGCTTGCAGTAGTCTTTAACTTGGAGAAATTTCGATCTATCCTTCTAGGATCTAAGGTGACAGTATACACAGATCACTCAGCCATTCGATACTTAATGGAGAAAAAGATGCAAAATCGTGACTCCTCAGATGGATACTCTTGCTTCAGGAATCTGATTTGGAGATTAAAGATAAACCTAGAGTTAAGAATGTCATGGCTGATCATTTATTACAGATCGAACAAAACAAAATCCCTGAGTCTAAAGCAATCAGTTAAACCTTCCCGGACAAGTCAATTTCTGCTATTGACTCTCTCCCATGGTATGCTGACATAGTGAACTATCTTGTCTCCAAGAAATTTCCCCAAGGTTGGACCAAGAACAGAATCAATTGACTCATGTCAGAAGCCATGCATTACCATTGGGAGGATCTGCACCTTTTCTTTGAAGGACCTGATTGTATATGGAGGAGATGTATTCTTCAAGAGGAATACCAAAGTGTCTTCAATCTATGTCATACCTTGGAGGCAAGAGGACATCACTCCGGGGAGAGGACCACTGAGAAGATACTACAATGTGGATTTAGTGGCCGACCTTGTTTAAGGATGCCTATAATTTTGCCAGATTGTGTTCGGTCTGTCAGAGAATGGGAGGGACCATTGGTCCCAAAGATGCCATGCCTATGCAACCAGTAATCATTTGCGATGTATTCGATGCATGGGACATAGACTTTATGGGCTCGTTCCCTAATAATTAAGGATTTGAATATATTCTTCTTGCGGTAGATTATTTATCTAGGTGGGTGGAGGCTATCTCTACTCGAGCAGCAGACAACAAGACTGTATGCAAGTTTTTGAAAGATCACATTATCTCGAGGTTTGGAATCCCTAAGGTATTATATTTGATGGGGGTAGCCACTTTGTCAACCGGAAGGTGAAGAAGTTGACTAAGGTATACGATATCGAGCACCGTGTCATTAGTCCTTACCATCCACAATCCATTGACATGGCCGAGGTGTCAAACAGGGAGGTCAAAGGAATTTTACAGAAGCTAGTCTTCCCTGAGAGGAAGAACTAGTCCCAACTCCTGGACCAGGTTCTATTGGCTTACCGGATGGCTTACAAGACCCCATTGGGCACCTCCCCATTTCGAATGGTATATGGAAAGCCGTGTCATTTGCCCGTAGAACTCGTGCATAAATCAGAATGAGCAAACAAAAGATCAATTGAAACTGTTACCAAGGAAAGAAGAACGAAGAGATGGATTTGAATGAACTATCCGAAATCCGAAATCATGACTGCAAAAATAGCACCATTATACAAGGACAAAGTGAAGAAATGGGACAACAAGAACATCCGAACAAAGACCTTTGTCCCAGGACAGAAAGTATGATTATTTAATGCAAGATTGAAAATTTTCCAAGGAAAATTGAAATCCAAATGGACGGGACCCTTCATTGTAAGAGAGGTGCACAATAACAGAAGTGTTCAGATCTCAGAGACCACAGACACCATGCAAATTTCTATAGTCAGCGGTCAGCTGCTTAAACACTTTGTCGAATCCAATGAACAGTTAGTGCAAGTAGAACATATTTCCTTCACTCAGGGTGTTGTACTAGACGAAAGACTTAAATTGCCCAGATAAACCACCTCTTCAATTCCATCACTCTTCTGTATATCCATCAACCTACTCATCTACTCGGTCCCCCACCTGTGATTATCCGATCATACTTAGGCTAACGCGAGCCTAAGTATAGGGGGAGCGATACCACTGTTTATACATCACTTCTCTTCTTTTTCTTTTTCACTCATTTATACTTAGTACGAGCTATGTTTGTATTTCACTTTGTGCCATGAGGACATAGCACAAGCTAAGTATGGGGGGTGTTTGTATATTTTCTACATACTTTATCCAAAGCTCGCACTTTAATTATTTTCATCTAACATCGGGGATGGGTACAAATAGTGTATATTACGTATATTATACTAAATTCTTTCTATAAATAATAACTGGTTTCAAAAAATCACTCATGGTCTTACATTTCATTAAGCATCTCATGCATTCCTTGGTTGATATATTCCTGACACATTCACTATCACTCAAGGCTTGAGGATTTTGAGGACACTTGATTTCTGAGATCTTAAGAGTCTGAGTTAGACATCCTTAGTCATTAGGATTTTTGAAACTTAATAAATCCACACTTCCCTAGTTTGAAAGATTTGAGCGCTATATTGCACTCTTCATCTCCACCTTCTAAAAAATATGATCAGCACGTCACTTTCACAACTACATGATTGATGAGATGACTTGAGTCATCACTTGAGGAACCAGGACTGGTGATTTGAGTATAGACCAGATCTAATGATGCTCGAGGATGGGATAAAGTTAATGGAGGCTTCAAGAAACCTGAGTGCCAGCAATCCCTAGCCAGTATGTGAACAAGTTCGCATGCTATCGTTTGATATCTACCTATGTGCCGGAGTGTGATGAAATTAAATAGTTGTTGATCAGTGTGTGCCAACTTTTGGTAAAAGCAGTGGAGCTAGCCAAAAAGAAAAGAAAAGAAAGAAATATTCAAAGAAAAGCTATATCCTTCTAAGTCAAATTACAATGAGCTTCCACTAATGGCGAGCGCTTCCAAACATTTTCAAAGTGTCCACTTGAACCAAACTCTTGTAGAACCAAGGAGTCGGGCTAGCACCATAAAAGGGCTCTGCACCATATAGTGATACAATTCTGGGTGTCGAAGGTATCTTAGATAATCAAAAGAGACACACCACGGTGTACTCCCAGAAAAACAAGTGCAAACGACTCCGTTATCTCTTGACATACACATTGATTAACAACAAAAATATACATGTGTTGACTAATAAGGCACTTGAGAGGCCCCTTGTTCCAATGTGAGGGAGAGAAAATTAGACATTATGCCCTCCGTCATCTGGTCGTCCATCCACACTTTCAAGTCTGACAAACTAATGAGACGGTTGACTGAAGCAAGAATAGACTTATTCCCTAGTGTTGAGGATTAGGTCTAGAGAAGAGTCTCTTAGACTGGAACTTTGGGTGATGTCTCGACTCGACTCTCATGAATGCAATATACTAAAAGTCATATCCTTATATTATATGTACGAACCGAGAGTCTGATAAATAGAGAAGTTGGATTCCTTTTGATTAAAGCATGATTGAGCCCAGAAGATTAGGATCACTCAAGTTAAGAGTCTTCGATGAATTGAGCATTGAAAAATAACACGCACGGTCAGGAATTTATCCAACTAAGTCATTCATTCATTGATGCTCGGGGACGAGAATGGTTTAAGTATAGGGGTATGATGAATCTCATATTTATCATGCCAAAATTGGTCAATTAGTCTCTGTTCCCCATAATTCATTTGCATTTAATCATTAATATAACATTATTAGCATTCATACATTGCTTAATAATATTCGCATTTCATCATGCATAATTGCATCAAAAATCCAAGTGTAAATTAGCCTAAAAAGCTACTAAATTTCTAGATTTTTAATTAATTCATCCTAACTCCGATTGATCCTAAACTACTTTCATTGTGTAAATATTACTAACAAGATTAAATAAAAAATACAAAAAATACTAACTCAAATAAGTGTCAAATAATCCTAAAGTCTAATTTCACATCTGACAGATTAAAAATGCACATGTCTCCCTCATACAATGTACAATTTGGTCTACTCACTTTCAAAGTTCTCCATTTTCAAATACCTTCAAAATAAGATCAATTTCGTAAAATTCGGAGTTCGTATGTAAAAGTTGGGTTTTGGGCCTCTTTTGCGTATTTTAGCTTTTTGCAATTTTTGACCCGAGATTCTATGTATATAATTAACCCTTTTAATTTTATTTCTTTTTCATTTGTGTTTTTTTGTGAAAGTTTTATCAAATGACATAAAAATCCAAATCTAGATCAAGATTGAAATCAAAGAAACTGACCGAGTCCAAGGGTCCTCTGTGAGTCTATAAAAATTTGCTTAATTCATACTTCTATTTTATTTCCCTAGTTTCTTATTTATTAAAAATCCAGAAAAATTAGATTAATGTGTAATTAAATGTCTATATTTTATCGTATTTTTTTATAAATTTTTACCCTCATTTAAAACCACCAAAAAATACAAAACCTCAAAAAGCCAGTATTCTCTACATATGGAGACCACCAAAAATGTCACTTTATACAGATGACCTCTTTTGCTCCCGGATCCTTTGAAAGTTGTAGATTTCGTCGAGACGAACAAATTTTTGTGAAGGAAATTTTTCGATCTGAGGTCCCCTTCTATTTTTTTCCCATTTTTTCCTTTTAATTTTGATTTTTTTAGGGTGACACGTGGCAGCCCTAGGCGTGCCACGTGCATGATTTTATTTTATTGTATTTTATTTATTAAAAATATCATTTTGCATCCAAAAAGGAAAATTAGTTTAAGTTTCTAGGCATTTGATAAATCACAAATATTTTTCTTAGGCCATCTAAAATTATTACCATATTTTAAAATTCCAAAACCTTGCATTTTCTTAATGTTTACATTAAAAATACAAAAAATATATAATAACCTTTAAATTTCCAAAAATTTATATAATGTTATCAACTGCATTTTACAATTACAGACCAATAATCCCTAAAAATAACAAAAGAAAATCACTAAAAATTAAAAAGCTCCAAAATCCTTATAAAATTCTTAAAAAGTATACAAAAATCCCAAAATATTTTTTCTATTTCTAAATATTTTTATTATATCTACAATATATTAAAAAAATTTAATTTTTTGGGACTTTTATCTATTTTTAAAATTTTAAAATAATTTGGCCAATTAATATAAGTCATTGTTTTGATATTTTTATTCAAATAAAAATCCAAAAAATGTAAAATTATAAGAAAAATTCCAAAAACAAAACAAAATATAAAACGATAAAAATATTTTGTTTCTCATTTTGAGTATTTATAGCTATATTTATAAATATTTAAGCCTACATCCATATATATAGCTATATTTATTTATAATAGTGTTATTATTGTTGTTGTTGAAAATACCAAAAAAATATTTTTAGTATCCTTAAAAAATAAAAAGGATTATACTTTAGGGTATTTTTCAGATTGTGTCTTTATCTTATGTATTTATTATCTACAGTATACATATTAGTTACATATATTATATAAACTTATATTATGATTAATTTAAAAAGAAAAAGAAAATTTAAAAATCAGAAAATATAAAAGAAAATCAAAATTATAAAATTAAAACACATAAAAAATATAAAAATCCATAAAAATATAATTAAAAACCCAATCAATAATACAATAAAAAATGAGACTAGGAGATAATTTTGGAATTTAATTTCCCAATCTATCTCGTGTAATCCATGTGTTCGACTTCTACACATACTTATTGTTGAAGCGATATTACGCGGTTTAAAAAGTTGATTTTACCATGTCGTTGTTGTTCCACAAAAATAGAAATCAAACAAATAAGATTACAACTACAAGCATGATGAAAATATTTGAGATGTATAGTGCAAGTAGAGTTTCGTATCCGCAGGGACTAAGCAAACTCGTAATTTTTGTTCTTCTTTCAAAATTGATGCAAATTTTAATCTATTACGATGAAAGAAAAATTATGAGAGAATGCGAACTACAGCAAAAATACTTCCTAGAACTTAAAGTAAATGAAGGAGGGCATGAGTGCAACTAAATAAGAAGATGGGGGTAGAATTGCAAATTAAGATAGAAGAAATAAGATGACATTTGCAATGTTTCAAAACAAAATAATGGAAGGTAAACTTGCAATATATTAAGTCAACTTAGAGTTGAGAAAGAACCCTACAAAATAAGAAAGCATTCAAGTTTAATTTATACAAAACAAGTAATATAAAGAAAATGCAAGAGAACTTATAACATGAGAGTTGTTTCCTTCAAGTTCAACTTAAATAAAATGACTAAAGGAAAAAATACAAAAGATAGATAAAGATGGGAAAGAAGTCTTCTCTATTAGAGCTTGCGACTCTAAAATGGAGACGACGATGGAGCTGGATGTAGAGGAGGCGGACGCTCGAGTTGGTGGGAATACCAGTGGGGCGTACAATGGTCCGGTTGCGTGGGGGAGATACTGGAGGAAGGAGCCGGATGCGTGGGAGGTGGAACCAGATTGCACACAGAAGGAGCCGAAGTACGCGGAGGAGGTGAATGCAGATTGATGGTTGCGTCAAGGAGGATGCCAGGGGCACACGAGGATGATGAGGGGTTGGTCGAGGTCACAAACGGAGGAGGGGGTGAACTGGTGGTAGCCGCGGGCTGGAGCGCGAGGTGGCAGCCGCAGATCGCACCATGGCTGGGGCGTTGAGGGATCTCCTCCTTTTATGGATATCATATACATCCCTTGCCTTCAAGAGTCTTCATTTCGAGCACATAAAGACAAAAAAAATACATACATGCATGGGAAAGTTGCATGGGCAAAAGGGAGAGAAGAATAAAGAGAGTGTTCATGCATATAAGTAGGTGGGTCTAGACATGATATTAAAGAGTGGAAATTTTATACTATCATCCCTCCCCTTTTCTTTCCAATAAAAAGTGAGAGGTATTTTGTAGAGCCAAAATAGTAGTGTTGGATTCTTGTCAATTTTAATGCTATATATATGAACCCAATACATTTTCTCTCTTACTAAAATATAATTATTTATGGATGATTATTAATCTCAGTTCATAAATAATATGTAAATTAAGATGTCTGAGAACATTTTTATCTGGATATATCACCATGATCTGTCAATTTATGCTATGATTTAATTAATTCTGTATAATTAAGATATTTTTCTCTGTTACGCATATGGAATAAATAACATGTGAATTGTGTGTAATTGGAGATTATGTGTCAAACAGTAATGTTGTCTTTCACAAAATATGATTATATTATATCAATATATAATGTAATCATCACACCCCCATGCTTAAATCTTGCTAGTCTCGACCAAGAATAAGATAAATAATAAATGAAGTTTGAGGGAAATAATCAAGATAGACTGGGTGAGGGTTTGCAGCAGATACACCCACAAAGTCTTAAGTTTTCAGCTCCCAACTACACAAATACACAAACTTTTGTAGAGTCGACCTTTGGATTAAGGATTTGTTCGAATAATCGACTTGACTTGAGCTTGTAATTTCAACAGCCTCTCAGTTCTGACAAAATCGAAATGGTTTCAGAAAAGTCGATCAAGTCAGATCATTCTAACCAACAAGTATTCTCTTTGACCTTGAGTGGATATAACGGTGTTCGTAATGTTTTAGCTTTCGTGAGTTAAGAGAACGAGCTGAAAACACAATCTATCAAGGTACTGAATGATTCCGTATACATATAGTCTCTGTCCTCACATGAATTCATGCATATTCTCTTTTCACCCAAGTATGCCAACATAAAAAAAAATAGGTCATAATTCATATGGAGAATGAGACTTAATTTCTGGGGTTTTCCGTAGACCGCTTTGGTCTATTGCTCTCATTCTTTTCCTTTTGCAGAGCATAACCTTGGGCCTCTTTGGGGCTTTTTTAAGAAATTAGGTAGCATCATTGACTGCTACCATGGCTTGTTGGTGGAGAAGGGTTATTTGGCGGTCTTGTTTCATTGCTTTTGCTTCGCACGTCTTTGCATGATTGGTGGTTTTTGACATTCTTTTGTATAGTGAGATACCTTTTTGTGGTGTTTTTGCTTTGGGTGTGGCATCAAAGGTAGTAGCAGCTTAATATTGACTTTGGAGGCACGATACTGGCTTATTTGCTGACACACTTAGACTAGAGAGATCATGCTGCTCCCGAGTCAAGTTCCTTCACTGACTATATGTAAAGCCATGAACTTGGCATCTCTCGGATCCTATATCATAAAATCTGACTCGTCAAGAGAAAACCAATGGAATTTGTTTCGTGTAAATCGGACTTCGTTTCGATTTGTTATGATTTTCGGGAAAAAGAGAAGTAAGGAGGGTTAAGACGTCATTAACCTATAATGACCGTCATTAAGACTAATTAAATATGATTAAAGAAACTAATGACGGATTGAAAACTGTTAATGATCAATAGCAAACATTGATCAATAGTTAGCAAAAGATAAGCGTAAGCCGTGAAAGTTAAATCGCGATTAATGAATGTTAATTACGATTAGTATTAATTAAGCATCATTAGTGAATCTAGAATCCTCTGGAATATTCTAACTTAAGCCCTAAGTTTCGGATAAATTTTGACCAAAACTATGGGCTTAAACCATGGGCCGTTAACCGCGGTTAAGGGCTAAACCATGATTTTCTAACCATGGTTAGTGGTTTTCTGGGGCCTATAAATACCCCCACCCATTCATTCTCTATGATTTCCACTACCCACCACCACCCAAGGGCTAGAGTTGAGAGGTCAGGAGGAGGAGTGAGAGGCGGGGAAAGAGCGCTAGCGAATCGCTGTCGGGAGAACAAGGAGGAGGAAGGTATGATCCTCTCTTAGTTTGCTTCATAAACTAGGCTTTCAATTTATCCTCTTTTCTTCCAAGTTTTGTTCTTGATTCATCTTTCTTTTCGATTCGTTTCCTGTTGTGGTTCGAGGAGAAATATGTGTAACACCATAGTTAGGTGCGGACGGCTATGCACATCAGTGAACCCTGTGATTCGTCACACATTCACTCACCTAAGATGTGTGGTGTCTACCGATTCTCCATTGCTTATTGTTCTTTTTTTCCGCTTTTATAGTTATTTTGATGGAGAAATCTATGTAATACCCTACTTAGTTGCGGACGGCTATGCACGTCAGTGAATCCTATGATTCATCACACATTCACTCACCTAAGACGCGTGGTGTCTACCGATTCTCCATCGCTTGCAGTTTGATTATATTCTTTCAGTTTCACTATTGTTTTCCTCTCGATTGTTTTTATAGAGGAAATTCTTTTCGTTTTTATTTTGAAATACTTCCTGATATAAGGGGAAACTCTGCCGAAATTTTCCGAGAAATATGTCCCAATATAAGGGGAAACTCTGCCGAAATTTTCTGAGAAATATGTCCCGATATAAGGGGAAACTCTACCGAAATTTTCCTAGAGATATCACCCCATATAAGTGGAAGCTCTGCTGAAATTTCAAGAGAAAATATGTTCTTGGCATTCTTCGTGTTCTTCACATTGTTCGTGTTCTTCGTTCGTTCTTCGCGTTCTTGACACGTTCTTAGCATTTTTGATACGAAAATGAAATTCGATCTTTTCAGGAGCCTTACAACATCCTTTCTGAAAACGAAACACGATAAAGCATTGCATACAAGAGAGAGAGCTCGATTAGGTAACGAAATACTTCCTTTTGTTGTTAGGTTTTCATACGAGATTATTGAAGTTCCTGATTTTATGTTCTTTGCTATAAAGAACCCTAATTTGGCTATTTTTTAGGAAGTATGAAAAGTTTCTTTGTGATTCCCACTAAAATAAGATTTAAGCATCGAATTGACGCAGTGGCTTGGAAAGATAGGGTTTGAGAGTTAAAAGAGCATAAATTGAGTATATAAATATATGAATTAATATATGTGTAAGTATATACTCAGTATTTATGGTTACGCTAATCTAAGACTTAACAAAGCACTTTCATCATGGAAATTGATGTGTTTTGAGTTGGATCCTGAAAAGAATCGTGAGTCACGTTAAGGATGTCTGGGAGTAGAACTACAGGTCGGGAATGCAACCTGTAGGTTTGTCGGAAGGAACCCGTATTGGCGTTTTCCTATCTAGGTGGTACACGGTTGCCCTGTTATGATAAGTGCGCATGAAATGAATTATTTACAATACGTGGTACCGGGAGCCAATATATTCGGGTTGAACGACGGAAGATGTGATCATGCCATGTGGAGGCACGGGTGGTTCAATAGCGGCTGGGTCACAACAACATGTATTTAATGCTACTAGGTTATATGATTAAATGTTAGCCTGAGATTTTAAGAAACCGAGTCCTCGAGGACGGTGTGCTCATTTATTTTCCAGGATGATGGTTTGAGACCCTGATTAATAAAAGAAAAGGAAATTATCAGGGTAGTATTGGAGGATTGGATGAGGCGACGTGCGGCGGCATAAGCTTACCAAGATCAACACAATCTCCAATCCCGAAGTGTCCACAGCTTCGGAGTCCAAGAATAGTAAGATTCTCCTGGACTAATCCCTGATGTGAAATAGAAAGGAATAGGACTTAAATTAATGAGAATGGATGTAACTTTTAATGACAACAAGTTTTGAAAAATTACCCATTTGTTTGCTTTTCTCTTCTTCGTTACTTAACATTCCCTAATTTTTATCCTATGATTTATGGAAAAGCCAATATGTGTCGGTGAGCCATCGCAAGGACTTTAGTAATCCAGCCAGCTTACATAGTAGACATCCAGCCAGCCACAGTAGCTTTCCTTTGTAAGGTAGTTAGTATTCTTTCTGTGTATTTTCTTCCGGTTGATCTACATGTAAATGATTATAATGGGATAATGTATCATGTGAACTTTGTTTTGCAAATGGAAAAGTATTGAAATAGTTTCTTCTGAGTATTTTATTTGCAGTCTGTTTCTAAACATTAGTTGTGATTGGGGAATAAATTATTACTGAGTAACCAGATCCGGATATGGGAGGATCCGACGACTCGGGAATTGGGGTCGTGACACTATAGACGAGGTTCATGCATTGGCACAACCAAGAGGACAACTCCTCACCTCAACTAGATCGTAATTGTATCTCGTAAAATAAACTCAATCAAGCTAAGTGGAATGTGAAGTTGCTTAATACCCACTGAAGAGTTTAAGAGTGCTACTAGTTGCTCAGGTGATCTAGTTAGATATAAAAGTTCATTCACCAATAGAATTAGTGGAACTGAGAGAATAAAGTCCATATGGACCTGAAGAAAGCTTAAAAACTCATGCCTTGTGAAATTCTGATGGAATTAACTGGATTAGGGTCAACTCAACTTCAGCCTATGATCTATGCAAACTCAAAAATAGGATAAAAATGGGAAGGAAGAACATGTTTTTGATGGTTTTTTAAAAGATTTTTGCTAATGATTTTTTTGGGGGAAAATATTTTGAGGGAATTTTGTAAATTTTGTATTTGATTTTTTTTGTATGCAAATATTTTTTTGAGAAAATATTTTTGAGATAAATATGTAATTTTGAAAAATATGCAGACACCTCCCATACTTATAAGAAACCATGTCCTCATGATGAAAAAATTAATAAGAGGACCAAATGATCAAGGAAGTGTAATGATGCAGGAATAGTTAATAATGTTTTTGTTTTTTATTTGTTTTTATTGTTTAAATTTTCATTATTTTTCTATTGTTTATGGATTTGTAATTTTCAAAAGGCTATTTCCCCATACTTATTTAATACCAAGAAGAAGAAAAAATGAAATTAAAATGCAGAGAAAAGAAACATACCTATGGGTGTGGACCCACAAAATGTTGTTGGTTTAGCGTCCCAACTCGACGATTCAACTTTTCAAGAGTATCCAATATTACGTGTGAGTGCAGAAGTCGTGTTCAGAAAACCCCAATGAAACCATTGGTTCGACATGAATATCCTTACCAAGATGTGGGAGTATGATTGATGGGTTTGATAGACGTGTGTTATCATTAACATGGTGAAGAAAGTAATTGGTTGGTGAACATGAATGGGATATAAAGCTGTCTAATCTTGAACTAGATGTAGTGGGAGGGATGGGTGAACTAGTGATGGGTTCATGGACCATAAGTTGGTATGATAGGTTGAAGTCAAGCTCTAAGTGACTGAGAATTGATTCTTCCATCAAAGAAGGTTGAGTGGCTATAAGCATGTGTTCTTCCAACATATATTGTGATAAATCATCATTTTCCCTCAAATAATCATCATAGCTATCTTCAGCGGTATCTATTGTGAATTTCATTTCAATTCTCTGCCTGAGCCACGAGGGTGATTCCCTCACAGAAATATGATTCATGTATTCAAAGGCCAGGAGCGAGGGAGTGTTGGCCATTGAATTAGGAGGTACGACAATAGAGGTCGGATTTGGCAAAGGTTGTATCACATGAATGATTGGATGATTGTCTTCGAATGTTTTGAGTAGTTCCTCGATTTCATTCCAAAAAGGATCAGAGAATAAAAAATTATTCTGATCAGATTCTGACTCAGTAGTAGAAGATGTATTCTTATAGTCATCGATCGAATTGAGTAGATCTTCTTTCTCAATGGTGAAGGCAATGGAGTTTGAGATCTCATCTCTAAGAGGGTCATCATAAAAGATCTTCAACACATAATCATGTGTTGGTTGGAAGGGAGTCTCGGTGCATGAAGAAGTCAATTCATTGTCTAATATGTCCTCAGATTCAAACTCTAAGTTTGCATTTTTTTCCATTAATCATATAATCACATCCAGAATTAACGTCAAACTGCAAATCTTCTTCGATTTCTTCGCTGGAGTCAATGTCAATGCTATCTTCAAATTCAACTATTATCTCAGACCAATCGATATAATTTGTAGACTGGGGTTCATAACTTTCAAAATAGTATGAGGAAAGATCGATGCCATCATCAATACTTGTATCCATCAAGAGTGGGTTGTGATCGAGTTGTGTTAGGGGCATGATCTCAATTTCAAAAATTTCTTTATTATACTCGCCAAAATCATTCTAATCAACATGATACCTGAATGCTGAAATTATACCATATTCTTCCTCAATTTCATCCATAGAGTCATATTCCATAATATGCCCATCAAGATCACAAAATGAAGTTTCATGCTCAAAGTGTTCGAGTCTTTTCAAGAGACAAGATTCATCTATTAAATCACTGGGCATCTCAATCAATACATGGTCTGACACAGGAGGAGCGAAGATTGGGATATCATAAAATTTCGACAATCTGGGTTTGAGGTGACATGGAAATGGCATTATTTCATCAATAAATTCTTCTTCTATACATCTCACATCTAGTTCATCAAAAGGAAGTATCATTGTTTGGTTCACTGACATTGGGACCCATTTTCTTCTTCCCTTGAGTGTATAAAATCCTCAATTTTCTTTTCTTGATGTTTCCTAAAATATTATTGAGATATATTGCATTCATCTGTCAAGCTATTTGACATGTTCATCAAGTGAGCATGAATTTCCAAAAGTTGTTTACTGACATTCTCATGCATCCTATTACACTTATCCATAAGTGCTCCATGATTTTGTTGGATTTGGATAGCTAATTCATGAAGAGTTTGTTGAGAGTCACGTTCATGGGTCAGTGATAGGGGTAAGGAGATTGATTGATTTCTTAAAAAATCAGAGATTAGCCCAGTATTCGAAATGGATGAGTGTTCTGCATGTGAAAGTGGCTTGGAAGAGACGAAGGAAGGGTATGCGGGAGAAGGTGATGCAAGGAATTCCTCTAATATAGGGTCATCATGGGTTGGTTTTGACGTTTGATTGGATGACTCATTCTTTTTGTGTCCCTGATCTTCTTGATATTTTTGCACTAGATGCATCATTTCATCAATCTCATGCTCAATCGGTAATAAAATAGGTGGATCAATGGGTCGAGAATATCGTTTCCTATCATCCAAATAATTCAATGCAATAGCCCGATTCAGCCTTGTTTTCTCGTGCATCTCATTCAGCATAACTTGAATTTTTTCCATGAATAAAGACTCTCTAGTACATACAAGTACACGGTAAATAAACACAAAACAATTTGGTGATTCACCAACTCCACACAAATCACCGCAGATGCTGTTATCTTTTCAATTTTATATTTAGTTGCTCAACAAATGTTGTCAAAGAATTATAGATCCTAAATGAAGAGGTGTTTATGTAAGATTGTGAAAAATCGATGTTCTCATCCGGCTGGGGGATCCAAGGTGGGTCAGATCAATGATCTGTTCTTCCCGCAAGAACTTGTGCCCAACGCGTCAAGAAGTTACAATTTCTCTCTGCAATCCCACATGACACTAATGATTTTTATCTCTATCCAAGGGTTCTATGTACGTGTGAACTTGTGTCAATCACCACGGTGCTTTCAAATAATCATTCAATTTCATTCGCTTTTGCTTGGATCACTGCGGTGATCTTACAAGCTTATTTTTTTATGTGATCAAAAAATGATTTTGATGGTCTTTGAATTAGATTATCAGAGGGAGAAGACCGCAGAGATGATGCAATCAAGAATTTTTTTATTTTTTTCGATTTAACTCGGAGCGCAAACAAATGAAAAAAAACTTAAAATGCCTAAGTGAAAAAGGAAGCTCACAGTGCCTGCACTTCTGGTACTATATCCGTAATTTTTGTCCTGCTAATGGAGAGCTTTTCGAGAAGGAGGGAGAAATTAATCTTACAAAATTTTTCTACTTAGAACAAATTACAAGTTTGCTAAACAAAAAATGCATGAATCTTCATTTTTTTCTTTTGTGGAGTTCAAGTACCTGAAATAAAAAAATACATGGATTAGAATATTGAAAATAAGTTAAAACAAGAAGAAAAAAATACAAATGTTGCCTAGTCTCCAGCAATGGCGTCAAAATGTTGACGCGATTTTACGCGGTTTAAAAAATTGATTTTACCACGTCGTTGTTGTTCCACGAAAAACCGCAATCAAACAAATAAGATTACAACTACAAGCATGATGAAAATATTTGAGATGTATTGTGCAAGTAGATGTTCGTTTCCGCAGGGACTAAGCAAACTCGTAATTTTGTTCTTCTTTCAAACTTGATGAAAATTTTAATCTATTGCGATGAAAGAAAAATTATGAGAGAATGCGATCTACGGTGAAAATAATTCTTAGAACTTAAAGCAAATGAAGGAGGGGATGAGTGCAACTAATTAAGAAGATGGGGTAGAATTGCAAATTAAGATAGAAGAAATAAGATGGCATTTGCAATGTTTCAAAACAAAATAATGGAAGGTAAACTTGCAATATATTATGGCAACTTAGAGTTGAGAAAGAACATTACAAAATAAGAATGCTTCCAAGTTCAATTTAAACAAAACAAGTGATATAAAGAAAATGCAAGAGAACTTATAATATGATAGTTGTTTTCTTCAAGTTCAACTTAAATAAAATGACTAAAGAAAAAAAATACAAAAGGTAGATAAAGATGGGAAAGAAGTCTTCTCTATTGGAGCTTGCGACTCTAAAATGGAGACGACGATGGAGCTGGATGTCGAGGAGGCGGACGCTCGAGTTGGTGGGAATACCAACGGGGCGTACAATGGTCCGGCCGCGTGGGGAGATGCTGCACACGTGCTAGGCCACACGAGGAAGGAGCCGGATGCGTGGGAAGTGGAACCAGAATGCACGCAGAAGGAGCCGAAATACGCGGAGGAGGTGGACGCAGATTGATGGTTGCGTCGAGGAGGATGTCGGGGGTACACGAGGATGTCGAGGGGCTGGTCGAGGTCGCGAACGGAGGAGGGGGCGAACTGGTGGTAGCCGCGGGCTGGAGCGCGAGGTGGCAGCCGCAGATCGCACCACGCGCAGGAGGAGTTGCTAGGAAGAGAGAGTACGTGAGGGAGAGGCTCTTGGTATGGAGAAGGAGATGGAGTTGAAGCTAAGGAGAAGGACATAGGGAGGAGCATTGCGTCGAGAGAGGGAGACACATGGAGAGGGAGAGCTTGCAGAGAGAGAGAGAGAGAGAGAGAGAGAGAGAGAGAGAGATCGTGACAGGGGCGGGCTAGGGTCTGTGTGTTGAGGGAGCTCCTCCTTTTATGGATATCATATGTGTCCCTTGCCTTGAAGAGTATTCATCTTATGCACATAAAGACAAAAATAAATAAATAAATACATGCATGGGGAAGTTGCATGGGCAAAAGAAATAGAAGAATAAAGAGAGGGTTCATGTATGCACGTAGGTGGCTCTAGACATGATATTAAAGTGTGGAAATTTTACACTATCATCCCTCCCCTTTTCTTTCCAACAAAAAGTGAGAGGTATTTTGTAGAGCCAAAATAGTAGTGTTGGATTCTTGTCAATTTTAATGCTATATATATGGACCCAATACATTTTCTCTCTTACTAAAATATAATTATTTATAGATGATTATTAATCTCAATTCATAAATAATATGTAAATTGAGATTTCTGAGAATATTTTATCAGAATATATCACCGTGATCTGTCAGTTTATGCTATGATTTAATTAATTCTGTGTAATTAAGATATTTTTCTCCATTACGGATATGGAATAAATAACATGTGAATTGTATGCAATTGGAGATTGAGTGTCAAATATTAAGGTTGTCTTTCACATAATTTGATCATATTATATCAATATATAATGTAATCATCACGTATACTTATGCACATTATTTGTAGAGCTAAATTTTAACTCCACATTTTTGCTTTGCTTTGTTTGATCTATTTGTGGGTTAATTATTGAATTATTCGAGTTTCATGAGCGGTCGCCTCAATGATAGCCTCGCCTTGTGTAGACCGCATTAGACACTAGCAAGATCCGAGTTTTCATGTTTAAATACATATATTTATGTATTAATTACAAATGAAAATGGAAGAATAAAGGTGGATGAATGATTATTCATCAGGACCACATACATCAGTGTGAATAAGATACTATGCTTGCACCTTCATTGATGGTGGTGGCTTTTCAAGGAGACTCTGCTTCCCAACCAAGCAATGCATGCATCTCTCCAACTTATCTTTTTTCACACCCACTGGCACGTTCTTCCTCACCAATCATTGCAACCCTTTTCACTCATGTAGCCTAATCTTCAATGCCACAACTCAATGGAATCGACATCTCGAGTCACATGTACCTCATCGTGGCAAATTGATGCATTCATGATGTACATGTTGCCGCACTTCTTGCCACGAGAAACAACCAATGATCCCTGATAAGTTTCCATTGTTTGCAACAAAGGTGCTTTGGTATTCTTCATCATTAAGCTTCCCTGTAGAAAAAGGTTCAAATGCATATTGGGTGCATGCCACACATCTTTGAGTGTCAACAACGTTCCATTGGTATTTTTCAATGCAATATTGCCAGTGCCAACAATATTCGAAACAATTTCATTTCCCATTCTCAAAGTGCTAAAATCACTAGATGCAAAATGTAACATGTAAAACAAGCCAAGAGGTAACATCATGGTAACATTCACCATCTCCTCATCATAAATAATCAGGAGCTCATGTTGTATAGCTACGTCAACATTTTCGTTCTTCTTTTCTTATTTTTCGCCTCCATTTCTATTTATCTCTCTTGAGCTGGAAGCAATACTTCTTAATGTCATTTCTTCTTGCAATAGTGTCACTTCATCTTCTGATATCCGTAGTTGGACTTGCTTTTGCTACTAGATCTACCTTTCTCATCCGTGAATATGCACCTCCTCATGTTCTTTGTAGCGAGAACCTTTGAATGTGAAGAACTGTCTTGGGATTTTCTCTACATCTCCTCAATGAGGATTATCAACTTGACAATCTCTAGAGAAACAATTTCATACACTGCATAATTGGTAAGTGAGACTCTAAAAATCTCACAAGAATCTGACAAAGTAACAAGCAACAGTAGTCTGAATACCTCGTCTTCAAACTTGATGCCCATGCTCGTCAACTGACTAATGATTCCTCGAAAATCATTCAAAAAATCTTGTATATAGATGCTCTCCTTGAATCTCAAGTTTAGAAATCTCATAAGAAAAAAACAATTTGTTACTACCTATCTTGGAGGTATAAAGATTTTCCAACTTCAACTATAAGCTTCAAGTATGAATCTTATCTTGATTATGATTGTAAACATTCTCATCAACAAACTATCTCATAAAGCCACAAACTTGCTAATGTTCAAAATTCCATTATTCATCTGTTATGGCTTCGGACATCTAGGAGGAGAATAGTAGAAGGTGCATAGCCTTCACATATAAGATATCTCTCATCTTGTTCTTCCACAAACTTAAATAAATCCCATTTAAATTAGCTAATCAGCCGACTCAAATCAAAAATCTGATTTGTAATCTGCCATAAAATAAGCTCTGATACTACTCTATTGGGAACAAATACCCATGTAAGCGTATCGAATCTGCCAACTTGACAGACTAACAAAATCAAATGCAACAAGAACAACTAGAGAAATCAAACACGAGTACAAGTAATCACAATCACAATGAACACGGGGGAATTTAACGTAGAAACCCCCAGAATGAGGAGGAAAAATCACGGGGTCAACTTGACCCGATCAAACTTCTGGACTAAACTCCCTTACATGTTATACAAAGCCAAAATCTTCTCCAAATGGTATATCAACAAGGTACCACACCAAAAGGGGACAAGATAGAGTAATGTTAAATATGGGTACCAAACCAAGATCCACAACTGCTCGTACTCGGCTCATCCTCGACGTGATCTCTGGCAGCAACTCGCGACCCGATCCAAGAAAAATGGAAGGTAAGGAGAAGAAGAAGATGGCAGAATGGGGATAATACCCCCTTTATTTATGTAGGCTAAAAATTAAGAATAGCTGGGTGAATTACCCCCATGCTCAAAAGGTCTATTTGCGCACAAGCCCACCAATGGGCTGGAAATCTGTGTTCAACCCAATAGGTCCATCATGTTAATTTAACTATTTATAATCTCAATATTCCCAACTCATGAAAAGAGGGAGTTGAGGAGGTATACATGCATTGTTTAAGGAGATAGAGGCTCTAGCAAATTTATCTTGATTTGTATATTTGTGATAAAAATTGTACCTTCTTTTATAAATATTTGTATGTTTAAATATATATATTTTTATAAATGTCAAGTATAAATTTTATTGAATTTTTATTATTGTCTACTTTTTAGTAGATCATGGAGGCCCGAGGGTGACTTCTTGCTATTTTTTTCAATGTTATGTTATCAAATCCTATCATCATTCAATATTTGGATAATTGGTCTAATAAAGACACCCTATATCATATTGACATTATATGTGATATTTAATATTAGGAGAATTCCAATTATCCTCATATCTTTCTTCAACTCGTTAAAAATACTAAGAGTTTATTTATATAATAGAAATGCAAATTCTCAATAATGAAGGGATGAAATGCAATTGTTACAATGACATTTGAGGTTTGGATCAGGGACGCTCCAAATTGATAGTTAAGAGATCGAATTGTGCATACCATTTCATTTCGATACCTTAGGTGCCGATTTGGATTTGACACCCTCAGTATGACACCTTATTTATCAAATTTCACATTTTAATAAGTATTTGTATATATTTAATTAATAATGAATTAAATAAGTATTTAAAACTCGAAACCATAGTTGCACCCTCATCAAGTATCCCATATTCCTCTTCTTAGGTTTCAAGGAGAATTGCGGGGCATTGTTGTTTTGAGTAGGGATGCGTCGATTTTTTCCAAAACTAGCATTTAGGGGCCATTTGGATTTAGGGCCTGAGTGAGAGGGATTGTGTGGCTGATATCTATGTGGTTTGAACGGTGTTTGGACGGAGGGATGGTTATTTGGAAGGTTTGTTATGATGTGACTTTACTTGAATTGGATAAAATGATTGGAGTTGGAGACGGTATAATATTTTTTTATTTGTTGAGGACATGGATATATTATGTTTTGTGTGTATGATAGAGAGAAGTGATTTGAGTTGATAGAAAAGAGGGGGAGAAATTATGTGAGTTGATTGGAAGGAGAGATGGAGAGGGAAGGGGTGTTGGCATGTTAATCCCGCTTACCTCTCTTAGCAAACAGAGGTTGGTTAAGGGGGAAGGGGTGTTGGCCTGTTAATCCCGCTTACCTCTCTTAGCAAACAGAGGTTGGTTGAGGGGGAAGGGGTGTTGGCCTGTTAATCCCGCTTACCTCTCTTAGAAAACAAAGGTTGGTTGAGGGGGAAGGGGTGTTGGCCTGTTAATCCCGCTTACCTCTCTTAGCAAACAAAGGTTGGTTGAGGGGGAAGGGGTGTTGGCCTGTTAATCCCACTTACCTCTCTTAGCAAACAGAGGTTGGTTGAGGGAAGTGGCGGACCCAGGATTATAGGTCAGGTAGGGCACATCTATAAAAATAAAATTCAAATCTTAGATGGACTTCGCATTTGATCCTTATTCCAAGACATTACAATCATATGTAAGCCAAAGTTGATTTATTTTACATTGAATGTTTCTAGATTATTTTTAGCTAATACCATACACACTGAGTTAATTACAACAGATGTGTGGTTGATTTTTCAATTACCGTGTAGAATTTAGATGCATGCAATTCTAATTAGACAAAAATGCATTTCCAATCAGACAAAAAAATGATGTATATATACATCGATGCAACTTGATATGGTAAAAAAAACTAATGTAGGGTTTTCTTTTTTTCAACTATATACATCGAAGCAACTTGATATGTTTACCTGCACTTGAGCACGATACGAAAACGTGCAATGGTGGGGATTGGGGAACCAAGCATGCGAGCAAGATGAAAATTGGTTCCTAAGCTGCGAGGGAGGCAGAGGTGCAACCGTAGCAAGTATGCAAGGGAGCAAGGAGCATGGTGTGCTTGATTGGGAGGAGGGGACACATCAACAATAGGTCCCAGAGGGAGCCGAAGGTGCGGCGTGTCCAAAAGGGAGACGGGGGTACAATGAGTCCGCCAGGGAGACCGAAACACAGTGCATCCGAGAGGGAGGTCAGGGGACAATGGGTTAGCAAGAGAGCCAGGGCACATTACATCCGAGAAAGGGACGAAGGAGCGATACCAAAGGCGGAAGTGCAGGTTCGTGAGAGAATCAGGCCATGACAGCTGATGCGTAAAGAGGGGGGTTGGATGGAATGACGAAGGACACAATGGTTTGAAGTACCTTAAAGATTTCAATAAGAAGGAGGGGGCACAAATGTACATTAAATTGGTTTTATTGGAAAACAAAGATAGAAGTTCAAAGGGCTGCAAAAACTTAGGAGGGGCGCGTGCCCCACCTCCACAAAGCATAGGTCCGCCCCTGGTTGAGGGGTATCCCACCAAACATGGGAATATCCATCATTCCAAATGACCCTTTTCTTAGCTTTCAAAGAGTGTTTAGTCATGAAATACACAATATTGAAATGTGGAATCTCATAATTTTGACTCGATTTTACACTCATCATTCAGTGACAATAGAGGTAGCTTGGGTTAAAATTATTATAGAAAACTTATAACGAGTGCAAATACAACATCTAATAGTTAATTGGATGTGTCTCATATTTATAAATTCAAGAAAATGATTTTTTATTCCAATGTTATACAAGGAAGCTATGTCCATTGTAGTGGAAGGATGTTGTGAATTTCTGAATAGTTTGGGACTTGCAAATGTTGGAAATGAGCAACGAGTTGATATAACTCATTAAGATCTTTCCAATTAGCTCAAGAACATTGAATTTTTAAGCTTCCCAGCTCAAAGAAACATCCACTTTAATTTAAATGATTTGGAATCTCCATTAAATACAAACTTGATATGAATTATGCACATTTCTTAAAAATAAAAGGGGCAAGCTGCCTTAACCCTAAACGCTCTCTTCTCCATTATTAGAGCTTCAATATGGTAGTCACAATAGCCCTCGAAGGGTCGCCATCACCTACGTAAAAGTTCATCCGATCGACAATCGGAGGACGTTGTTGTGTAAAGCATCTCAAGGTCACCTTTATGCGTGCATGCTCGTGGCCACCAGAGAATCACAAGTGGCATTTCTGTATGAGAGATCTCAAATATCCTCTGAGGTAATGTTTTTACCCTCTTCTTGCGGTTGGTTCCATACAATTTTTCGATTCTATGTGTTTAAACCCATAGGGCTCGTTTGGTAACCGGGTTACCCTCGGGTTATCTCGGGGTATCCCGGTTTACCCCCCTCTTTTGATGGGATGGAATTTTATCATAAATCACAATGACTTCACATCACATTCTTTATTCCAACCCTCTCCAACCCTCATAACCATCCCAAACAGCTACTATTCCAATTAGATTACCCCAACTCACTACAATCCAGCAACCAAACGAGCCCATAGCCTCATATGTGATTCTGGTGACATGTGATGGGTTGCAGATAAGTTGGTGTTTAACTTTTTTTTTCTCTCAATTCAAGGAGTAGCACATATCAGCTTTTACTGAGAAATGCACTGTTGCAATGTGAGTGGCGAGAGTAAGGAACATAGACCTTAACAAGTGATGTTTATAACTTTTGGTTGGGCTAAACAATTAGTCGGATAGCCATAAATTGCCACTAATCGATCAGATTAGACAAACTAATTGATCAATAGTTGTTTGATCAATTTTGAAAAACTGATTGATCGACTACAAGAAGTGATCTGTTAGGTACCGTTTGGATGACGGGTTACCTACGGGTTAGGGGAGTTTACCCCCCTTAACTCACATCCCCCTCTCTCCACGTGGGCCCCACTTTATTCCTTTTTCAAAAAATTAAATAAATCAATTTTACATCATCAATCCTATCAAAAAATAATATATTATACCATCATATCATACAAAAATTATAAACTACACCACTTCTACTCACTTTTCCAAACTTCAATACAATCACATCACAATAACTACTCACTTTTTCAAACTTCAATACAATCATATCACCCCAAACCCACTTTTAACACACCCCCAGTTTAACCCTCTATCCAAACACCAAAAATCCAAAAACGGATTACCCTCTACCAGTTTAACCCGCCTTAACCCGCCAACCAAACGCACCTTTAGTGAGTATGATGGGTCAGCTTAAACGATCAAACATGTTATTTTTGGAAAAGGAAGAGAATGACAAATATGCTCGATAAGAAATAGTAACGGTTGTGAGGTTAAAGAGTAAGAGTGACTGATCATGTACAAAAGGGTATTTGATCACCCTTGTTGTTGGGATCACAAGGAGCAAAATTGATTGATCAATCCAAGTAAATTAATAGAACAACTCAAGTATACTATCACTCATGGGTTTAAAGGCATATATGAAGTGGATTTAAATCATGTTTATGATTTACATGAATGTTTTCACATATAAATGTCAACATGTTTTATGATTAGAGTTTCGTTTCCCTTGGATTAAAGATAAATGAAAGGGGGTCGAGCTCTTTAATGAAAACAAATAACTCCAACATGGAGAGTTCCTTAGATAATGCATTATGACGACATACATGTTCAAGCGTAAACCAAAACACCTAACATGTCACTAGTGATGTGGTTGATAGATTTATATCACAACCCCATGTCCACGAGTAAGATTATATGGCAACATGAATTTCATGGTTAGTTGGAGTAGTTTCTTCAAGGGATATACATGTACCCCTGGATGTCGAATTAGAAGCTCTGAAAATCACGATTCCACACACACACACACATATATATACACGTGTATATATAGGAAAATTATCCAATGGGATATGTGTCCATTCGAGTTGTAATGAGCATGCTCATTTTTTACCAATATTTTCTATCACTTTGAGTTTGATGTTATTTATTTACAAGTGTTATACCGTATTCTTACTAGTATCTATTTTCATATAAAGAAACCTTAAATTTGTACAAAATGATTGTATTATTATTTGTATTACTAATGTCATTTTTATTCTTACTAATGACCATTTATTGTGAATTTAAGGTTTTCTTTATATGAAAATAGTTACTAATATTAAGAATACGATATAACAATTATAAATAAATAAGCATTGAACTCAAAATGATAGAAAATAGTGGTAAAAAATGAATGTGCTCATTACAACTCTAATGGGCATGGGGCTCATTGTGTGTAGGAGATATATCCAAAAAGGTGCGCCTTTCCTAGATGTAAGGAAAGCTCGCCATCTCATCCCTTCATACTTAATCAAATAGTCACGATTAATAGACTATTATCCTTATTTATTTAATGTTAAAAAACCTATTTTAGTCAATTTGTCACATTCTAAAAATAGAATGTGACAACCTCACATTCTTTTTTGGTATATGTGTTGGGAGAGTCGTTGTTAGGGTTACGAATCTCACAACCACATCGGCGACAAGCATGGCGGCGCTTGAAGCCTCTGCCTCCTCGTCTTCTTCGGCTTGTGGTGCAGCACCGCAATAGGAGGAGCCCCACCTTATTGCTGCAACGATGATCGGGGAGCACGGCAACGTCAAGGAGATGGTGGCACACATGATGAAGGCTCCTTCTCCTTCCGCCTACGCATGTGACGGCGATGGAGGAGGAGGTGGTGGAGCACGACGGTGGTGGAGGAGGTGGTGGCGCACGTGACGGCGGTGGAGGAGAAGGGCGGAGGAGGTGCGGGTGGAGGAGGGGTATATGCAGGTTAAGGAGGGCACGCTCAGTTTTTACAATCAGAGATCATTTTTTATAATTTCATATCCTTTTTTACAATGTCATCATTTTTTACAATCTCAAATCATTTTTTTACAAATTTTGGATTATTTCTTACAATTTCATATTATTTCTTACAATCTCAGATTGTTTTTACAATCTCATGTTGCTTTTTTACAATCTCAGTTTGTTTTTACACTTATCTTTTTCCTCTTAATAATTGTTGTTATCTTTTTTGCAGTTCTTCATATGAATTTTACAAAACCTACATGCACTTTTACACTAGTATTATTGAAATTATAATTACAATAATATAACTATTGCTAACTGTGATTTTATTTTACAATACATGATACAGTTCTACAATGTGTATGCATTTTTTTACAAAGAGTTCTGCTATTCTGTATAGCGTGAAAATACCACCACGTTGGCGAAACCTCATCGAATAAAAAGCAACAAAAAATTGCCAAATCAGACTGTCTAAAAATGGAAAATAAAATGCATAAATGAAATTCAAATTCAAAATGAAATTTAAATTTAGAAATGAAAACATGTGGACCAAAATGCCCTTTTGATAAAGAACCGTTAGATTAAGATCTAACGGATCTCGTGATGAGCTTTCCATTGGTGCAGGAAAGGTGCACCTCATTGGAAGGGCCCTCTACACACACAGAGTTGGATGGCATGCACTATGGTTCACGATCAATTTGTATGGTTTCTCGATGGAGTCAATAATAGCATGGTTGGCTAATCATGGTATTACTTGTATATACACAATGTTAGTACTCTAGGTATCGTTGAGGGTTGCATGAAGTGGTACATGAGTCTTAGTATTGCGAGAGATGTTTCGGGTTGGGGCTAATGAAAGAGGAGAACGTTAAAGCAGTTACTATATTCAAGGAAATAATAAAGGTCCTCAAAAGACAAAATTCGAGCATGATATAAGAAATATGATGATGATTTGAGAGCCTAGATTTTACCCTACTTCTGTAAGGACTATTGCTAATGTGTAGCGGACTTGGGGCAGATTGAGATAGTCTTTGTAAATAAAAGATAATTAAAGAAACGATACACATGTGATCCACTGTGAGTTAGAGTATGCCTTTTGCAGACATGCTTCCCAATGAGTGATTGTGTATTCTTGCGAGAAAGAAAATGCACTTCTGGTTACCTCTACACTAATCTTTAGTATTATCACCACTGATTGACAAATGCTCATGATGTTAGCTTTTGTTTGGACCCATAAGGAGTAGCTAAGTAGTCCCAGCAATAAGTACCATGATTTTTCGAGGGTTTGCAGTTAAACTTACACTAGACATGTTGTATAACTTCATCCTCTACACTAATCTTGTCGAGCTATTAAGAGACACTAGTTGAATGCCCGCGCTTCGCTGCAGGTATCTAGTGACATGATTTTTCTTGGATTCTATATTTAAAACTACCAACATGATTTTTTCTCAGATTTTATATTTAAAACTACCTTTTATCCTAACACATTGATCTAAATAGCATCAATATGCAATTCATACTAAAATTATTTAATGAATAAATAGTTGAAAGTGTAGTGCTGCATTTGAAAATAGAATTGTTTAAAAGATTGCATATATGCATATCTCATTTTTAAAATAGACAGGGAAACACAAATATCCATGTGCAAGAATCACGAAAGTTAATAGTATTTTTTAATTAGAATAAAAAATTATTGAATTCTTATCGTAATATAATTCTTGTTATTCACACATGTATGCATATTGTAAAGAAGTAATTTTTACTTCATTAAAAAAGTTAGGCCGTAATAATTTACATTGTTGTTAATTGTATGCTTAGAATATGTTATGCAATCGTTACATGAAGCATCTTATTCAAATAGTCATACTGATTGATTAAATTATGGACATACATTATAATTAGTAAACTACATTCTATTGGTTTGAATACTAATAATGAAATTGTGGAGGATATCCATAATTTCGTATATTATTAAACGTGAAGAACGCAATCTAATGTTGACTGTTTGATAAATTTAAACGTTGTTTCGAGGTACATGTAATTTAAATTTGCGTTTGCATACACCATTTTTAGGTATTGTTATTAAAATACTATTCTAAAAGATACATATGTAATAGAATTCCTTAAAATGTTCTTGTTGGAATTTTATTCCAAAGATAGACTTATATGTATATATATTCATAATCGATAATACTGTCAACACTAATAATGTGTCCCAATAAAATAAAATGTGATCAAATAAAGGATTTGGAAATTATTGGGGCATTAATGTATTTAGGCTACATGGGAATGCATTATGTAGAGACCTCAAGTGTAATTTGTATTGCTATGATGGGTAGGAATGCAAATTACAAAAGCGGTTATGGAATGGGTCATGGTCCCCAAAACAACCAACATGCAAGTTTATCTCCCTTTTGAAATCCCATCTTCATAGGGGAAGTTATGGACCCCTTACTCTTGATATAATAAGACTCTTTTGCCGTGAGGAGTGAGAGATTATCGAGAGAGGAAGAGGCGAAGGCAAGGGTTGGCTTGTTTTGGAAGGCCGCCTACAGGCTTTGATGGCATCCATGCAACCAGGTATTACTTTCTTTGCCTTACCATATTTGTTATATTAACTTCTCCATCAAATACATTGATCGTCATTCATATGCCTATTTGTTCCTAAAGATCTTTATGGAGATAGCATGAATTTCATTAATTAGAAATTGGCATGTGCGTAATTAAGAGATGATTAATGCCTTTCCTCCTTTTATTCACATGTTATATTTATCATTTGTTGTAACATCCTTTGGTATAGTTAATCTCATGTTGTTGATGTTTTTAGTTAAAGCCCTTTGTCATTATTTTATCAATCAAAGGATTAATTAGTCATCTTGTTTAGTTTGTATATGCCATACTTGTACACGCAAAAGGCCTTATAATTCTTGTGATTGATTTAAAATTTACATATTTTATTTTGTTAAGAAAGGAATGCCCATCAAGTTTAGATCTAACAATAGGTTACGGGCCCATAGTTTCCCATTAGGGTATTTTTTGTTGTTAAAATTTAACAACGGTTTTGAATATAGGGATGGTTTTTTACATATTTCGATATACATTTATTTAAACAATATGTCACCAAAGTGGCCGATGTTGTTGAAATTAATGTGTGATGAAATATAAACGGCTATGCATTATTAATTTATATGGATGATATTTACCCAAAGGAAAATTGATATCCATTAGAAATTATGCATATGGTTTAGTATTAAATATGTGATGATTATTTGGTTATCGTGCAAATATTAAATCTACCCAAAGGTAGATTTCTATTTGGTACATTATTATCATCAATATTTATTACTAAGTCAAGATATCGCTCACAAGTTATATTTTTGTCCAAAGATAAAACTATAATGGAGTGTTAGATATCTTGAGATGGGATTTTACCTATATTCATTTTCATTTGCAGTTATGTGAGCATTTATGTTAATTTTTTTTCAGATATGAATTCCTCCAATATAACTGCTACCATCAATTCGATTCCAATGTTAAATGGCTTCAATTTTAAGTCATGGCAGGAGAACTTGTTGATAGTTCTTGAGGTCATGGATCTTGACCTTGCGATAAGGATTGTCTCTCCTCCACCACTTACGGATAAGAGTACCTCTGATGAAAAGAGAGATAAAGAAAAGTGGGAGAGATCAAATCTCATGTGCATGATGATAATGAAAAGAGCCATTCCGGAAGCATTCAGGGGCACTATGTCTGAGAAAATAAGTACTGCTAAAGAATTCCTTGCCGATATTGAAAAACGATTTGCCAAGAATGAAAAGGCTGAAATTGGTACACTCTTGGCTAGTCTGATTCCAATGCGGTATAAGGGAAAATGTAACATCAGGGAGTACATCATGGAGATGTCTCATCTTGCTTCTAAGTTAAAAGCACTCAAACTTGAACTCTCTGAGGACTTGTTGGTGCATTTGGTTATGATATCTCTTCCACATTCATTCAATCAGTTTAAGGTGAGCTATAACTGTCAGAAAGAGACTTGGTCTCTGAATGAGCTCATCTCATACTGTGTTCAGGAAGAGGAAAGGCTAAAACAAGATAAGACAGAAAGTGCTCATCTTGCCTCCACCTCTAAGGGAAAGGGCAAGAAAAGGAAGCAGGAAAAGGAAGCTGCAGTCACAGTATCTCATAAGAAACAACAAAATAAGGAACCATTTGCTACGGGTTATTTCTTTTGTGGAGCTGAAGGACACATGAAGAAGCAGTGCATAAATTATCACGCTTGGCATGCTAAAAAAGGTACGCTTCATAGTTTGGTTTGTTCAGAAATTAATTTGACTTCGGTACCACAGTACACTTGGTGGCTAGATTCTGGAGCTACTACTCATGTTAGTGTCTCCATGCAGGGCTGCCTGAGCTGCCGAAAATCCAGTCAAGCTGAAAAGTACCTCTACATGTGGAATGGTAAATCAGTAGATGTCGAAGCAATAGGAAAATTCAGATTATTGCTGTAGAGTGGCTTTTATCTTGATCTAGATGGAACTTTTGTTGCTCCTTCTTTTCATAGAAATTTAATTTCAATTTATCTTTTGGACAAAGCTGGTTATTCTATTTCTTTTGGTGATGGAAAACTTAGTATATTTCAAAATTCTATCTTGTTGGTTCTGGTTTCTTATCTGAATTTGATCGTCTTTATTGCTTGAATACTATTACCTCTTATAGTGAATCAATTCTTTCTACAACACAAGGTATGAAAAGAAAATCTACAGATACAAATTCAGTATCATTATGGCACAAACGATTAGGGCACATATCCAGGTCAAGGATTGAAAGGCTTGTGTCAACTGAAATTCTAAGTTCCTTACATTTCACAGATTTTGATATATGTGTGAACTGCATAAAAGGAAAGCAAACTAATAAAAGGAGATTTGAAGCCAATAGGTCATTAGACGTCTTATAACTTATACATACAGATATTTGTGGTCCATTCCCTACGGTTGCTTGGAATGGACAACAATATTTTATAACGTTCATAGATGATTTTTCTAGATATGGCTACATATATCTCATTCATGACAAATCTCAATCCTTGGACGTGTTCAAAAATTTTAAGGCTGAAGTTGAGAATCAACTCGATAAAAGGATTAAAAGCGTTAGATCTGACCGTGGTGATGAATACTATGGCAGATATGATGGTTCAGGTGAACAACGTCCAGGACCTTTTGCAAAATACCTCGAAGAATGCGGTATCGTCCCACAGTATACCATGCCAGGGTCACCGACCATGAATGGTGTAGCTGAAAGACGAAACAGAACGCTTAAGGATATGGTGAGGAGTATGATTTGTCATTCTACCTTGCCAGAGTCTCTCTGGGGAGAAGCACTCAAGACTGCAGCATATATCCTAAATAGAGTTCCAACTAAGGCAACTAATAAAACCCCATATGAACTTTGGACGGGCAGGAAGCCCAGTCTAAACCATTTTCATGTTTGGGGATGTCCAGCTGAGGCAAGGCCTTACAAGCCAAATGAAAAGAAACTGGATGCAAGAACAATTAGTTGTTACTTTATTGGATACTCTGAAAGGTCAAGGGGGTACAAATTTTATGATCCCACAATTAAGTCCATTTTTGAATCTGGTAATGCTAGATTTTTCGAGGATGTTGAGTTTGCGAGGGGAGAAAAAGATAAAGACTTTGTCTTTGAAGAGTAATATGTTGACATTCCCTCTGGTGTTGTTAGAATTGATAGGGATCACATTCCTATCATTTCTGATGACACAAATATTCAAGACAATGTTACTGAATCAACCCAAAATGAAATTATAGAGGAACAAACGTCAACACCTCATGAATCTTTGTCATTAAGAAGATCTACTAGAGAGAGAAGAAGTGCAATATCAGGTGAGTATATTGTATTTCTCCAAGAACAAGATGTAGACATTGGAGTGATGGAAGATGATCCAATCACCTTTCATCAAGCCATGCAAAGTGTTAACTCTCTAAAGTGGATAGATGCCATGAATGAGGAAATTAAATCCATGAAGGATAACAATGTGTGGGAACTTGTCCCATTACCTGAAGGTGTGAAACCCATTGGTTGCAAATGGATATTTAAAACCAAGAGGGATTCAAAAGGTGATGTGGAAAGATACAAAGCCCGCCTTGTTGCAAAAGGATTTACACAAAAAGAATGCATTGATTATAAAGAGACTTTCTCTCCAGTTTCTTCGAAAGACTCTTTCAGGATTATAATGGCATTAGTTGCATTCTTTAATTTAGAATTGCATCAGATGGATGTAAAGACATCATTTCTCAAAGGTGACATTGACGAAACAATATATATGGTGCAACCAGAAAACTTTGTGTCGGGAGATCCAAAGAATATGGTTTGCAAACTCAAGAAATCCATCTACGGACTCAAACAGGCTTCAAGACAATGGTATTTCAAATTTCATCATGTGATCATCTCTTTTGGTTTTGAGATGAATTTGGCTGATGAATGCATATACCATAAATTTAGTGTGAGTAAACATATTTTCTTAGTATTATATGTTGACGACATCTTGCTTGCTAGCAATGATATGAACCTTTTACATGATACCAAGAAATTTCTTTCAAAGAATTTTGATATGAAAGATCTTGGTGATGCTTCTTTTGTTTTGGGTATTGAGATATATCCGGATCGTTCTCAGCATATCCTTGGCTTATCTCAAAAGAGCTATATTGAAAAGGTTCTCAAAAGATATGGCATACAAGATTGTAGACCATCTGATACCTCCGTGGCTAAGGGAGACAAGTTCAGTCTAAATCAGTGCCCTAAGAATGATTTTGAGAAAAGGGAGATGCAAAGAATTCCTTATGCATCAGCAGTTGGAAGTCTAATGTATGCGCAAGTTTGTACTCGTCCAGACTTGGCATATATTACAGGGATGTTGGGCAGATATTTGAGCAATCCAGGACAGGATCATTGGAAAGAAGCTAAAAGGGTCCTGAGATATCTACAAAGAACAAAAGAATATATGCTCACATATAGGAGGTCGGACCAACTTGAGATCATTGGTTATAGCGACTCCGATTTTGCTGGATGTCAAGATAGTATGAAGTCTACATCAGGCTACATCTATCTACTTGCTGGGGGTGCCATTACTTGGAAGAGTGCTAAGCAGTCTCTTATAGCCTCTTCCACTATGGCAGCAGAATTCATAGCTTGTTACGAGGCATCCAATCATGCAATTTGGCTGTGTAATTTTGTCACTGGGATGCGTATAGTTGATGGTATTGAAAGACCATTAAAGTTATTTTGTGACAACAAATCAGCAGTCTTATATTCCAATAACAACAGGAGTTCGACAAAATCTAAGCATATAGACATCAAATTCCTGGTTGTTAAAGAAAGAGTACAAAGTGGACAATTATCTATTGAGCATATCGGTACAAACTCCATGATTGCGGATCCGCTTACTAAAGGATTGCCACCCAAAGTATTCCATGATCATACCATGAATATGGGTGTCGTTTCAGTTAAGGATATTCAGTTTTAGTGGGAGTTTGTAATTTTTTAGAAATGCTTGTAAACAGTTCTATTTGGTATCTCAGTATTTTTCAGTTTGGACATTATGGTTATTGTTTTTGTAAAACAATTATTTTATGTTCACTATATTATTCGTCAAGTCTGATCTCATTCAGTGGACCAGTTGGAAATTGATATGTTAAGATCGCATTGCATATGATTTTCATGCTACATACCCATGTTCTTATCCTTGTTATTAAGTTGTGTTAACATATGTGACCATTAAAGGTTAAGTTACTATGATTGTAACGTAGCCATTTTGATCCTACGCCTGATACAACTGGTAGACAGGATTTATGGATATTCATAAAAGTGGTGAAAGAAAGGTTGAGCTCATTCGGATATTATGTGATTATAATATGTACACATATAGTCCAAGTGGGAGATTGTTGGAATTTTATTCCAAAGATGAACTTATATGTATATATATTCATAATCGATAATACAGTCAACACTAATAATGTGTCCCAATAAAATAAAATGTGATCAAATAAAGGATTTGGAAATTATTGGGGCATTAACGTATTTAGGCTACATGGGAATGTAGAGACCTCAAGTGTAATTTGTATTGTTATGATGGGTAGGAATGCAAATTACAAAAGCGGTTATGCAATGGGTCATGGTCCCCAAAACAACCAACATGCAAGTTTATCTCCCTTTTGAAATCCCATCTTCATAGGGGAAGTTATGGACCCCTTACTCTTGATATAATAAGACTCTTTTGCCGTGAGGAGTGAGAGATTATCGAGAGAGGAAGAGGCGAAGGCAAGGGTTGGCTTGTTTTGGAAGGCCTCCTACAAGCTTTGATGGCATCCATGCAACCATGTATTACTTTCTTTGCCTTACCATATTTGTTATATTAACTTCTCCACCAAATACATTGATCGTCATTCATATGCCTATTTGTTCCTAAAGATCTTTATGTAGATAGCATGAATTTCATTAATTAGAAATTGGCATGTGCGTAATTAAGAGATGATTAATGCCTTTCCTCCTTTTATTCACATGTTATATTTATCATTTGTTGTAACACCCTTTGGTATAGTTAATCTTATGTTGTTGATGTTTTTAGTTAAAGCTCTTTGTCATTATTTTATCAATCAAAGGATTAATTAGTCATCTTGTTTAGTTTGTATATGTCATAATTGTACACACAAAAGGCCTTATAATTCTTGTGATTGATTTAAAGTTTACATAATTTATTTTGTTAAGAAAGGAATGCCCATCAAGTTTAGATTTAACAGTTCTATGTAAGCACACACCATATAATTTACATAAATACAGTCAAAACATATGATTTAGTGCAAAATGTACATACAAGGAATTTTTTGGGTTTCTACCACTTGTGCCCCTTTGAGATATTGCAATATCAGTTATGTCCCTCCTTTTTTAGAATATTAGTTGTACCCCTATCTTCTTGTAAAATTCACAATCTTGTCCTTCAGTTAAAGTAAAGTAGGACCATAAATGTTATTACAAAAGAGCAAAACTGTGAATTTTGCAAGAAAGTAGTGACACAACTGATATTCCAAAAAGGGAGGTGTATAATAAATACTGCAATATCTCAAAGGGGCACAACTGATAAAAACCCTATTTTTTCATTATTTTTAGATAAAAACCACAAAAAATTTCTACTTTCGAACAAATGCAACAAAACTAATAATTAGAATATGTGTTAACGAAGTGACTTAAAATAAAGTATTTAATGAAATATTTACAAATGAATTATTTTTATTGAGTTTATTTTACACTTATGTGTTTTGTGAAATAAATATAGATATAAATATATAATAGTCAACCAATATTATACACAAATAATATTCTACATAATAGTCAGTGGTCCCCCGACTGTTTGGGAAGCTATGTGCATAGTCTGCAGCATTGTAACTGAAAGCGAGCTTTTTCACCATGTTCTTGCAAATATCGGTGTGCTGGGTGTCGCTGCTATTGCTGAGCTTGTTGTAGATCTCAGAAGATTCAGGAGCAGGCAAATGGGAGGAAGCTCTGATCCTCGAGTTGGGAGAGCCGAAGCAGGTCCCTTGGTATTCGCTTCCTTGTCTGAGAAGAGATCTGTAACGGCCTGGTTGTTTTGAAAAAAATTCAAATGTATCATCTTGGATTAAATGGATTTAATCAATACATTAAATCCTCTCATTATCAACTTTAAAACCTCAAGGGCTCTCTTCCCCTCACGTCACCTCATCTTGCATTTTTTGAGAGAGTTCGAGAGAGAGAGAGAGAGAGGAAGGGTTATCTTACCGAGCGTCCTCTTCGTCGTAGGAGAAGGTGGCGTCGAATCCGAAGAGGAGGGGAACACGGATCCGTGACCAAAAGGAGGCGCGACGACCGTGACGGGTAGAGATAAGTTTTGGATCAAGGTATGTATCGACTTTAGGATTTCGATTTCTAAACGCATAGATTGGATTAGTTTATACGCACGAATAATGATTAAATTCGGGGAAGGTCATCAGTCGCGAGGAATATAATAGTATTTCATGGCGATGCACCAGTGAGCACGGAATCTGCGGTCAAATAGCGGATGGGTGCGAGTGACGGAGGAGTGCGATGGGAGAGGACTGTTTTTCATTGGAGCAACGAGAAGAAGGGGGAGAAGGCCTGCGTGCAGGAGGCGGTGCATCGCCCGGTGGTAGTGCACCAGTTCCTGTGGGCAATGGAGGGACGTCTTACAGAGAGGTTGTGAAGGAGAAGGGATAGAGGAGAGAGAGGTTTGCCCCTCATGAGAGAAAAGGGGCCGTGAGGTTTCGTGGAGTAGGGGGAGAGAGGGGAGGATAGAGACATCATGAGTTATCCAGAAGTGGGAATTAAATCTAACGGTTGCAGGAGATTGGATCGGACGATTTTAAAGTAAGGAGGAGGGAAGTTGCCTCCTCTCAAGAGGAGGCTCCCTATTCCCTTGAAAAAATATTATTTACAAATATTACTCTAAATATTGTAGGGAGTTTGTGTACTTGTATTATTAGATGATATACATCTAAATATAGAAACATGAGAGAGAGGCAAATTCAAGAGAGAAATGCAAGAGAGAGAGATCATGACGTATAGAATTGGGAAAGAAGAGAAAGTGGATAGAGAGAGAAGTCCATGAGAAAAGAACATTTGAGAATAAGAGGGAAGGAGAGAGAAAAAGAGAGCAAGGGGGAGAGGAGGGAAGGAATCGGGAGAAAAGAGCACGTGAAAGATTTGTGAGGGTTCCACGTGTCAATTTGAGAGACAAAGCTGGGTAAAATCCAACTTTAGTATAGGTTATAGATTGTTGAGATATTACTTTCAAAATCATATTGCTACTTCTTACATACTGATGCATCGTAAGAGCATGGTCATTTTTTGGAATACGATTAATCAGAACAACTGAAAATTTTCATTTCGTTTTGACAATATCATGTTATTTTTATATTTCCAATGTTAATCTATGCACATAAGATGTGTTTGACAGGTATCGAAGATCTTGGAATTGTCGGATGGTCATCTCCCAACGTGTTCGTCCTGTCGGTATCTGTAGCGGGAGGGACATGAAATCCAACTCGTTTGGTTGCAGGGTTGGGCAGGGTTGGCTTGATCCAACCCGGGTTGGCCCTGCAACCAAACAGGGTTCTCCTCCTCACAATTTACTATTCACAGGGGTACCCCTGCCCAGCCCAACCCTGTCCAACCCTGCAACCAAACGAACCCAAAGTGTAGGGTCAGAATTATATGGGCAGGTTTCCGAATTGTGATATGTTCATGGATTCGTCGAAACCTAATTTTGGATTTCTCCCTCAATCCCTCAAATCATAACAACCATGTCAACCACCCACCTCTACCACCAGTCAAGCTTGTTGGAGTTTCATTGGAGAGACGTCGAAGTTCGGTGAATCCCTATAATTTTTGGTAGAGAACCGGGGGAGCGGATCCTCTGCTGTGCAGCAGGGATCTGCCGTAATCGGGAGTATGCGATCGAGCGGTCCTTACAGTAAGGACCCACAAAATCCTTGATTTCGTGCGAACTGATCGATCTCGATCGAGCGGCTCAGGCACACTCTCGAGTTGCAGCAGATCTCTGCTGGACAGCAGAGGATCTGCTCGGGAGAACTGGTCTCGACGTGCTCCACATGGTTTTCATGTGAGAAAGGTAAGCAACTTTTCCTTCTCCTTTTTTGAGTTTTTCCTCAGTTTTCTCCGATATGGTTTGGAAGTGCGATCGATTAAACATGAAATATGATCGATCGCCCTCCCACTCTGGATATGGGGTAGTAGGGTAGGGATGAAAACGAATACAAATATATCCGTATCCATTCGTATACGTATTCGTAAAATAGAGGATATGGATGCCATTTTCTCCTATCTGGCGAATACGAATGCGATTACGAATGCAAATGTCCAACATTCGTCGAATACGAATATGAATACGAATATAATATCCTTAACTTTGACGAATACGAATGTGAATACGAATGCTGAAAATTTTGAGGATACGAATACGAATATTCGTTTTTTGAAGGATACGAATATGGATATGAATATGAATACCAATGTTCAAATTCTGGATGATACCGATACTTACCATAGCTAGGGAAGGAACCCTTGCGCTAAGGCTTTAGGCTGCCGAGGCGATGCGAGGAGGTCATGTCATGTTTCTTCGCTTGGTGACTTATGATTGTCTACAAAGAAGTAAGTTTGGTAAGCTTTTTTTATTATTTAGTTATATCTTTATATTTTCTTTTATTACTTAGTTATTTTATGTACATATTCATTATATAAATATTTAATATACATTTTATACATTGGAAATTGTTATGAACCTAAAATGTTTATATCTTTTAAGTAAATTTGGACATGTATAACATTCGTATATTAATTCGTATTCGTTTGTCAAATATCCATATCCAAATTATCAATATTCTTTTTACATTCGTATTCGTATTCGTATCCGGATTTTAAAAAGGATGAGGATGTGATAACACCTATATTCGTATCCGTATCCGACCGTTTTCATCCCTAAGTAGGGTCAAACGATCAACGCGCACATTGCATATCTAGTTTTAAATTATATGGATTGATCTCGAGACTTTCAATCATGGACGACCATATCGCGATATATCGGCGATATATCGGTATCGACAGGTCACCGATATATCGTCGATATGGTCGATATCAGGTATCGACAGGTCAAAAATGCACAATCTTGGTCCGATCGCCGACATGGACCGATGTCGATACCTCGATATGTCCTTCCATGGTTTCAATCCATCAAGGAGTAGTTCTTCCCGGAATTTCGTCTCCTCCTTCGTAGGCTCCGTTGTTTCCTTCTCATGTAACTGCATAATTTTACCACTCACTATTAGGATTATTTCTTCCTTATTATGAAAATTTCGTGATTATGATCAAATGGCTGGAAGATTAAATTTGGCAAACCTTCTTGATCTCTTTCAACGACGAACTCGAACCGAAAACGAGCCTTCTTGAAGGTTTCTGTGAGGATCTAGAACCGCTCTGCGGAGTCTTGGAGAGCTCGAAAGCTTTCCCGTGCTTGACGAGGGTTAAACTAGACTCGTAGAACATCTATGTAAAGTTCTTCTTTGTTCTTTATAATACATAATTTATAGGGATTTTTACCCAGCAGATTCTATAATCTTTGTCAATTACCTCTACGACCTTTGAAATAACGTAATTCCTCTCTCACTCCCGTAAACTTGTCAATTTAATGGTAGGGTTCGTGGGGTAAGACGGTGCAAGTTTACGGAGGTGAGGGAGGAATTACGTTATTTCAAAGGTCATGGAGGTAATTGACAAAGATTTTAGAGTATGCCGAGTAAAAATCCCTAATTTATATGAGCGGACCATCATCGGTGACATTAAACAGCGTTATTAAAAAAAGTCAAAATACTATTTTTTTTAAAGAACGGAAATTACAGACTACTACTGAAAATATATCAATATCCTCTTCTAAATTAAAATGCTGAATCTGCGTCTAACTGCGCCCATAATCTCAATGCGGCTGACGGGGCATTGCTGCTTCATGTGGAACCTCCTCTCCATGCACATCCCACGAAGACGTCAGCCTCGTCACCTCCTCCCTCTCCTCATCTCCTCCGGACATAAAGATCATGCCATATTAATCTCCTTATCATCGCGATCGTAGTCCTACCTGATCTTTTTAACACCATTCTCTACAAGTTTCATGTTGACCAAAAACAGAGAAGAGGTCAAACAAAGTGTGAAAAATTTTGTGAGCGTTTTTTAAGGGTAAAAACACTACGAATTTTAATTTTGCTATTTTTTTGTATTTTTAATTTATTCAAGGGGTCAGATAATTATAGGGATTAGTCAGATTTTTATTGACTCATGATCTAAGCTAGGGGATTAATTTCAGCGAATTAAGAGCATGAAACAGGGTTTCATCAACCTCCTATACTTAAACTATGCTCGTTCTCGAGCATCACAAAAAATGAATGAGCCAGATTAACCGCCTTGTGCATGTGCGTACAAGATCTGATCTAAGTCCTCTCAATTTTAGAGATCCAAAATTTCAGAGTTCAACCTAGCCTTAATCAAGAGGCATCTAATTCCTCTAGTTTTCCAGACTCTCTCGTGTATACATATACACTAAGGATATGAACTTAAGTGTTGACTGCGTTTACGAGAGTAGAGTCAAAGCATCACCCAAGGTCCCGATCCAAGAAATTCTTCTAAGGATCCAATCCTCAACACTAGGGAATAAACCAAATATTACGTCCAATCCACCGTCTCTTTAGTTGTAAGACTTAGAAGTGTTGGTGACAGACCAGTTTATTGAGGGTCCAATCCACCGTCTCTTTAGTTGTAAGACTTAGAAGTGTTGGTGACAGACTAGTTTATTGAGGGTTTAGGATTGTGTTATTTCTTCTCTCTCTCATTGGAACAAGGATCCTCTCGAGTGCCTTATTATGCAACGTATTTTTTTGTTGTTGATCAGTGCGTCCGTCAAGAGAACTGGGAGCTGTCTGCACTTGTTTTCTTGGGAATACACTGGGGTGTGCCTTTTTTGAGTACTTATCGTACCTTCTACACCGAGACTTGTAGCATTTACGGTGCAGAGTCCTTTTTTTGTTGCAAGCCCGACTCTTGACCCTAATAGCGGTGGTCCAAGTAGACACTTTGAAAATGGTTGGAAGCACTCGCCTTTGGTGGAAGCTCTTTTTGATATTTAACTTTGTGGAATGAGAGTTTTTCTTTAACATTTCATTGCTTTGTAATATTTTGACTAAATCCACTGCTTTTGCCAAGAGTTGGCACATACTGATCAATATTTTTATTTTATTCACATCCTGGCACTTAGGTTAATATCAAGAGATTAGCATAAGAACCAAGTTCTTATACTGGCTAAAATGCTGACACTCAGGTCTCATGAAGCCTTCAATGATCTTATCCCATCCTCGAGCATCATTAGATCAAATCCAGACTTGAATCCCTCATCCCAGTCCCTCAAGTGAAATTCCAACTCATCATATCGATACCGCAGTCATGCATGTGATGTGTTGATCATATTCTTAATGTAGGAGACTAAGCATGCAATAAAGCACGCAAATCTAGAAACCTAGGAAAATATGGATGATCAAGTCTTAAGACCTTGATGGCTAAGGCTGGTTAACCTAAAATCTCAAGACCTCATAAACCGATTGTTCTCGAACATCACCGATCATGTGTGGAAGTGCAAAATGTAGGGAATTTAGTCCAACTCCTTCATCCAAGTTTTGATTTTTTTTAAATTTTTATGAAGACTTTAAAAGACGGAATGACTGTATAAACTCAAATGAGTAGATGTATCTGCATTCAGCCAGTATAGGTGTAAGTACAGGCCGGAGCCCGCTGCTTGAGGACGGAACCATACGCGATGTCCTCTAAATCACTTACTCTGCTAAGGGAGAACCCTCACTGAACGTGTCTACTTATTTGGGTTTAGTAGTCAATTTGACTCTTAAAGAATTTTTGGTTTTTCTCATTTTTATGGATTTTTGAATAAATTTTAGAACACTGGCAAGACTCATTTTCCTTGAAGTCGAGAAAATAATTTTCCAAACCATGTCACACAAATAAAGATTGTCCAAACATTTTCAAAAAATGTCAAAATAAGAGAAACTCATTTTTCAAATCATTTTCAACAATATTTTTCTTGAAAAATAGTGTAACATAATAGAGAAAAGCCTTGAAAATAATTCTGTCCACTTAGTCCAAAAGATTATACGTTAGCCAAAAAGTTTTAAATTTTTCAGAATTTTTCAAAATATAGCTAAAATATAAATACTGTATATACGGTATACCCTCCTATACTTAAACTTTGCTATGTCCTCATAGCACTAGATGATACAAAGGAAAAACTTTATTTAAGTATAAAAAAAAATATACGGGAACTAAGGAGGACTCCCCTATACTTAGGTTATAAATAACCTAAGTATCAGGGCAAGGAAAGATAAGTAAGAAAATCACAGGGAATCAGGTCCCCCCTATGCTTAAGCTGAGAGTAGCCTAAGTATACAGATGTATACTTGATGTTGGGAGAGACCTGAGGTGAACGAAGAAGTCGGATGGATATACAAATGAGCGGATGAATCTTCAGAGATTAATGGAGTACTTAAGGACTAGGGGAGGGTTTTGGAGTATTCATGGCTCAAACAAACATGCAACACCCTTTGATTTCACCAACTCACACGTGAAACCAACAAATGTTGGTTAGTTATCTTGTCGATTTTATTGGTGATTAAAAACATTCTAATTTGTGCGGGAATCAAGAAAAATGTCAAAGAAAAGCATCCTGCATAAGCACGGGTATTGCTCTCCCAAAACAAGATTTTACTCTATGTTATGTCAACTTGCATTTATCAGTCATTATTATTTTTTGCTTAAGGTTATCACTGATTAAATGTGAACATAAATCAAGCATTCATCATCTACCGCTCATTCCTATTTTTCATGAACCTAGGTGATCAAGCTAGGAAAGGTGTTCAAGAAAAAGCTATGCAGTCGATAAAATTCTTGATCTAGGCTAAACGAGGAAACATGCAGTGCCTTAGCAAAAAGCATGAAAACTCAGACTGAATTGAAAACCAAAATCATATGCATGCAAGTCGATGAAAAACCGCACCTAACATGCTTCTATTAGCGAGGAAGAATATTTTTTTAATTTGGCTAAGTGAAGCGATATTTATGTGTGTCTTTAATTAAAGTGTGTCCTACCTACGAGCAAGCATGTAAAATAAAAATGAGAAAGAAGCTCGAAGGGTCGCATACCTGGTCCTAGGTCGACACTCAAGTGGGGACGATCCCCACACAACCACATATAAGTCGTTCATTTACAAGCGCGAATCTTCGATCGAAGATCGTTGTAAAGACGATTATTACATGCAATGGAATAAAATGCAAGACATTTTTTCAATTTCTCTCTAAATTGCTTCTGCGGCTCCTCGCAGCGGGGAAACACCTGCTCCTCGCCTCCTTGAACGTTAAGGGCCCTGCCACAAAAGCAAATATTAGATATCAATCGCAAAATTTTAGTGATGCAAGACATCATGAATAAATTGACCTACGAATGAAAAACAAAGACTTAATTAAATAAATAAAAATCTAAATGCAAAAGATGAGCTGTGTCCCCAGCAACAACGCCATTTGACGAGTCCAGAATTCGGCCTCTTAATAAATCGTTTTAATGCGTTGTAGTTGACCGAATCGAATGCGTCAAAGACCATTTAATTAATATATCAATTAAATCAAATGATCGAATTTTATTTTACTTGGGCAAGCCCAAGGTCGAACTCAGGGACACGAGCCTCTTTCGTAATATTAGGCTCTAATTATTCGAACTAAGTGTAGAATTGATTCTTCGTAGGTCAATGAATGCAAAAGGCAAAAATGCATTTTATTTGATTTTTTTATATATGCATGCTAAAAGATGCAAGGAAATGCAATGTGAATATACCCTTACAGTTAGAATATTTGAGCAATAGAATGTAGTCGATTTCAGAATAGAATTATGAATCAAGTTTCATTAAATCAATCAAGGCAAGGCATTGAATAAGTTGTATAAGTGACACTTGGCAATTAAAATAATACATCAAATTCACAGTGTCAAAATCAGAAATAAATTATGCCATTAAAAAGTTCTTCAAACTAGATTCAAAATGCAAATGAAATCAACTGAAACGGAGAGACGATGCTCAAGATATTCATAAATGAAGTTAAGGGCATAAATGCCAGAAAACATAAAGATAACTAGCAAACAGATCTTTGGGAGGGACTAAAATGCAAATAAAAGTTAGCGCGATGCCTTCCCTGAAATTTTCCCACACGCACGGGGGTATTTTTGCAATTATTAAAACCTGCAGGGGCTGGGTTGCAAATTACCCCAAGCTCATGTGATCTGCACGTGCTTCCAGGACCTATTTGCAATATGGAGAAACTAGCGGAGGATCCCTGCAAATTTCCCAGCCATCACATGACCGAGACACGTGAGGTCAGGCTCGGGTGGCTTGCAGGCTCAGATGTTGCTTCGGCTAGGCTCGGATGCTCCTCGAAGGCTCGATGCAGGCTCTGTTGGCTCGGGCTCAGAGGAGGCTCGGAATAGGTTCGAGGGACCCAAGCCTATAGATCTGGTGATGAGGCTCGGATACCACTTCGGCGAAGACACGTAGACGATCAAAGACCGCCCGATCATCGAGATTGGACGGTAGCTGGAAGCTGCGGACGACGTCGACGTGGACCCTCGTACGCCGTTGGATGATTACCGGGTGACGCATCCTACGGTGGCTGCACCTTCCTCCTCTTCTGTGACTAGCGGCGGAACCAGGACTCTGGCGAAGGGATCCGAGCTCCGTCGCTCATCTCTGGCGTCGATAAAGACCCCCAACTGCTCTTGAATGGTTGTTGATGAAGCTAAAAGTGCGGGCGAGCTGTGGCGATGCTTGGAGGAGGCCTTTGTTGCTCAGGTGATGGAGGCGGAGTTAGCCAAGAGGACTCCGGCGAGGGCTCCGGCCATTGATGTAAACCTGCAATGTTAGTCCAATATAGCCCCCGTGAATCAACCCTAATACACTTAGGGAGATCCTGAAAAAATTAGCACCTTCCACTCTAAGTGATAGACTTTCTATCTATAACTAAATGGATAAATGAGGTTATCAAAGCCTATGATGCCTATACTAAGGAAATATATAATTGGGGGAATTCGATACCCCTAGGAGGACGTCACTCGTGTAAAGTGTGTGTGCGGAGTGGAGCGAGATGGAAGCCTCTACGAGTGGAGAAGGTGGCGGCTCGGTGCTCCTCCGTCGTGGAGGGCAGAGCAGTTGGGTCAGAGGTGGTCTGAGGTCGCAAGGGAAGGAAGAGGTGATAGGAGGGGTGAGCGAAGATGAGGGATGCGAGGCGAAGCTAAGTCATGGGTCAATGGAGGATGATGAGGTGGGTAGCGGCTTAATTAATTAAGAGAAATGAAGATAAAATACAAAGAAGATCGGAGTGGGTCTTACCTGGGTCTTGACGGTCGGCGGCGGCTTGGGTTGAGCGCCGATGGCACTCCGGTCATCGCTGAACTCCCCCAGCCATGGGGAGCAGCTTGGCGGGGTGGAGCCGCTGCAGTCCTGGCCTACCATGGCCAGGGGTCGACGCCGGACTCCATCGCCATCTTTGCTCCTCGATTGGTCCTCCCCCTGTCACGGGGAGAAGAAGAGGGCTGGGCGATGCCTCACGTAAAGGCAGACAAGGTGTATGCGGGGCAGAGACATCGTATTTAATCGGAGCGAAGCGGGGGTTATGATGGCAGAAAGATGGTCTGACCGGGATATATGGAGTGAGAGGGGAGGTGTCGTGGCGAACATCGACTCCCACAAGGATCGTGGACGAGTGGGGTTGGTCCCGGAGCAGCTAGTGAGTGGGGAAGGTGGAGGTTGCGAGTCTTCCTGTCCCATTTATGCCTATAGAATGAGAATGATTCTGAGAGCTATCGCGATTAAGGTCGTCAGCCTCAGCTCATCAATCTGACTCATCGATCGCTAGCTGAAGGAGATGAACCCCGGGTCCCACTCTCTAAATTGCGTCCTGTGATCCCCCTTATCATCGCGTCTCCCTCAGCCATCGCGTCTCCCTCAGCCTCATTTGGTGTGTCAGCGGGAAAATAGGAAGGGGCGGAGGTTTTGCGAGGTGGGGCGACGTGGGCGAGGGCATCGGAGGTTGACAACGAAGCATCCACCGTTGGATCTCGCGATCCAACAGCTGAGACATGGGCGCTAAGGAGCAGACAAGATTAGATCGATGGAGGATGGAATGAAGAGAGCGCCACGTGTCGTAACGATAGGAGGGTGCTGACGAACGGGTGAGATGCGACATGAGCGTCGATCGAATGGTCGAAGATAGAGCGGTAACGTGAGATGGTGATGAAGGCATCAAGAGATCAATCGGTCGGCAGACGAAGCAACACGTGGCTGAAGGAGGAGAAGGCGCTCATGGACAGTTCAGATGGCTTCTGAAGGATGCTCAGGTGGTTAATATTAGAGGCGGGAAGAACAGTGGAGATCTGAAGGGAGAGAGAGTAATAAAACGGCGGATAGAGAGGGGCATGTGGTGTGCAAGGGACCGGGCCGCGTGGCGCAACCAGAAGGCGCCACGTGGCCCAATCAGATTATTCAGAAAGAAAAGGCGAAATAAGAGGGAGAAGGAGGCCGATTTTGAAATAATTCAAAACATGAAAATTGTAGATCTCGATGAGATATACAAGTTTCATGTTGACCAAAAATAGAGAAGAGGTTAAACAAAGTGAGAAAAATTTTGTGAGCGTTTTTTAAGGGTAAAAACACTGCGAATTTTAATTTTACCATTTTTTGTATTTTTAATATATTCAAGGGGTCAAATAATTACAGGGATTAATCAGATTTTTATTGACTCATGGTCTAAGCTAGGGGGTTAATTTCAACGAATTAAAAGCATGAAACTGGGTTTCATCAATGGTCTCGACCTCCACCAGCACGTACTCGGTCATCTCGTGGTAAAGCTCAACATTTGCTTCCTTGGCACATCTTGCGACTAGGATGACTACTACACAGCCTCCGCAAAATACTTGTGGTGCTCGAATGAGGAGTGTGTGCACGCTCACGGAGCGGTATATATCATGGCTTCTCCGGAGGAGTGATAAGGGACGACAAGGTCCGGGATCTCGAGCTTGCAGAGAAGTGGAGGAATGGACGTCCGGGGAATTCCCAGAGGGATATATTAGACGAAGAAAGATGCCTGCATGGTTTTTTTTTAATATGGATTTTATTAACGGCGGATCGAATAGACGAGTTTATTATTGTTATTACACACATACACACACACACACACACACACACACACACACACACACACACACATATATATATATATGTTGGCTGCCCATAAGGGACAGCCCCATTTTTCCCTATATATATATATATATATATATATATATATATATATAGAGAGAGAGAGAGAGAGAGAGAGGACTCAGAACAACGTAATTCTTGGAAAGACAAGTAAGAAGCCCGATCCCTAATGGTTGGGCTGGGACTGATTAACATCAACTTAACAAATCAATGACAAGTAAGGACTCGTCTAAAATGGGCGAAACGGGACTGGCAGATCAGAATGGTTGGTCATACCTAGAACTTAGGGAAATTATGTAAGGATTACCTTTTTATGCGAGAGCACTCCAAGACAAATTCATCATTTTTTCTCTAAAATCTCAATTTCATACGAGTTATGTATTACCCATAGTCCTACTTAGCTAGGTCACACTTGTTTTGCTTCCTTTACTTTGAACTCGTTTGGTTACCGGGCTACCCAGAGTAACTCGGTTTATCCCCTGTATTCCTCGGTCATTTATTGATTGGAATTCCATCACAAATCAATATGACATCACATCACATTCCTTATTCCAATCCTCTACCAACCCTCATAAACATCCAAACAGCTACTATTCACATGAGGTTAAACCAACCCACCCCAATCTGGTAACCAAACTAGCCCTTTGTCACACTAAAATTTGATTTCCCGTGGGTTGTGCTTTTACTGGGTCTCGGACCAGGGCTCATCGCTGACTAAATCTCGGGATTTTTTTTTAAAAAAAAATAAAACATTACCTAAATAGTATAATGTTTGTTCTAATCAGATTGAGTTAATTTCATTGGATGCAAATTTAGAGATTCAAATGGCAATACTTCTCTCTTTTTGATGTCATCGAAAGTCTTTAAGTAATTTGTGAAGTTGAGAACCATCTCTGCGTGTGTTGATTATTCCCAAGAGCTCACAGAGAAGCATTTGATAGACATTCCAAGAGAAATTCGTGTGCAACCAAGAACTAAACAGCCATCGTCAGCTTGCATGAACTACATAAATTAAAGCTAACTCCGGGGAGAAAGAATGTCCACTTAAAAGACTATGCATACGAATGTATGAGTGTGCGTAGAAGTACAGGTTCGCCGAGAATCAGCCCCTCAAGGAATACTTCTTCCCGGTGAATGCCTGGAATTTAGGCTCTTCCTTTTTCGGGGGTTCCTCCGGTTCCTTTGCCGGAGCCTGCAGAGATTTCAGCGTAGAAATCACATAATTTGGACAACGCAAAAAAGTTCATTATGAATCTGAAAAAAAAAATTAAGAAAGACAGTACTACGAGGCAAACCTTCTTGGTTTCTTTCGGAGCAGAGCTTGAACCGAAAATAAGCTTCCCAGAAGGTCTCTGCGAGGAATTCGATGTGTTCTGCAAAGCTGAACTGCTTGGAAGCTTTCCCCCATTGGGTGCTTGAGCTGGACGATTGTTTGACGTGCCGGCCACGGACGGATGGCTGTTCAGTGTTGCAGGTTTTCCATCCAACCTTCGTCCAGAGCCAGTGAATGGAGTGAATTTAGGCTCTGTTTCTTCAGGAACCTCTTGAACTGCAATCAGAATAATTCGGATGAGATTGCTTGACTAAAACTTTGTCAAAGGATTGTCTTAGTAGGAATCGAGGTAAGAAAAAATTGACCTATATATATGATAGTTGAATTCACTATCATAAATGCAATATGTTGCCAATTTGTTTGTTTTCTTAGAAGTAAACCGATGGCTACCAGAGGTTGAGGGGTATTCTTAGAAACATTTAAATATGACCATGCTAAAATGTCACCAGTTACATGCCGCCTAGGCTTCCTCGCACAACTTCTATGCCCATGGCTTCCTAGATCAGAACACAATATGATTCCTCTTATACAAACTTGACCAGAGAATTGACAGCGCTACTGCCCTTTGACTCCTTTTGTCCATCTCTCATGTCAAAATTGATATTCTAAATTGCACATAATTAAATTCTTAAGATATCAAGACAATTTAATCGAAGTGATAAGATCTCAAGAATTCAAAGGGAACAAATTGTAATGGCATAATGACAGAGGTAGAAGTGACCCAAAAGCCAAAGTTTTATATTAGGGATTTTATCACTTGTGCCCCTCCGAGATATCGCAATATCAGTTATACCCCTATCTTTTTGGTAATATCAGTTGTGCCCCTAAATTCTTGCTCCGTCACCAGTTGTGCCCTTCCGTCAGATTGACCGTCAAAAAATTAAAATAACCATGGTTTATTCAAACCATGGTGTTGTTAAGAAGGGTATTATGGTCCATACCCTTCTTCATCTTCTTCCTCCTCCCATTGCTCTTCTTCCTTCTCTTCATAATTTCTCTCTCTTCTAACACCTTCATGCATCCATCGAATCTCTAAAATTTTTACATTTCCACGGACATATCACTCGTTACGGATCAAACGATGAATTTTATTTAATTTTTGGATGACTTTTTATGAATCAATTAGTCAAAAAATTATCAAAATTTAAGAAAAAACTCAACTCCAGTTCCAGCTTCAGCCACAGGTGGAGAGGAGGGCGGAAGGGGCCGGAGGAGGCGCGGGGGCTGGGACAGCGGCGGGGGCGGCGGGCTGGGAGGGACCGGCTCAGGGGAGGGCGCACAGGGACGGGGAGGGGAGGGGGCAAGGGAAGGGGTGGGGGCGGCGGGCTGGAGGGGGCGGGGCTGGGAGGAGGCGGTGCGGGGCTCGGAGGAGGCGGGGCAGGGGCAGCGGCGGGGGCGGGCTGGGAGGGGCGGGTGGCAGGCTGGAGGGGGGCGGCGGGCTGGGAGGGGGCGGGGCTGGGGAGGAGGTGGGGCGGGCTGGGAGGAGGCGGGGCAGGGGCAGCGGCGGGGGCGGGGCTGGGAGGGGGCGGGTGGCAGGCTGGAAGGGGGCGGCGGGCTGGGAGGGGGCGGGGCTGGGAGGAGGTGGCGCGGGGCTGGGAGGAGGCGGGGGCAGGGGCACGGCGGGGGCGGGGCTGGGAGGAGATGGCGCGGGGCAGGGGCGAGGAGGAGGAGAAGCTGGAGGAGGAGGAAGAGGAAGAAGAAGAGGATGAGGAAGAGGAGAGGAAGAGGAAGGAAGAAGAGGATGAGGAAGAAAATGACCTCTTAACCCTTTTTTTTAATTAATTCCGCCTATGTCCTCAAAGTTAACGCCCGTTTGCACTGTAGATGGACGGTAACTAACCCGAGGGGCACAAGTGACAAAATAACAAGAATTTAGGGGCACAACTGATATTACCAAAAAGATAGGGGTATAACTGATATTGCGATATCTCGGAGGGCACAAGTGATAAAATCCCTTTATATTATTTTTCTCAAGAGAAAAATGATGACAAAAAGGTCATACATACGCCCATACCCTAATACAAATTTTACTAGTTAATGGAATTATAATGAACAAAAAAAAACAAGAACCAAACATCTACCAGCAATAATCAAACCTCTAACTACAGACCCATTATATCGGCATCCCTTCAAGAGAGAGGCATATCAACATGCACAGAGATCAAAACCTCTCAGAATCAGAACATATACTCGAAACTGATGGACCAAGTGGTGTGTGTATGGCACATGTAGAATAGATATGCTATGGTGGTCGATGAACCAGATCAACCCAAGCAAAGTAATAAGATGGTCACAAGGACATACAAAGAATCCTCCCCTCAAGATACAAGGAAACAAGTTGGTTCACAGACTGCAAACTCAATCCCTCTGGATAGGAAAGATCCTCTGCCAGTAGCTCGAATCGATTCAAGGAAAAGTGATCCTCACAGAGAGGCCATCATATATACCACTTGCACAGAAGGCATAATGTCTGCAACGAACACGACCAATTTCAGAAAACTCTCCATCAACACCTCCTTCCTGACCAGTCCTCATGCCATAATCTGAAGAAATCCATATTGCTCCAACTTCCGTCTCAGAAACCTCTTCACATCAGGTATCAGATAAATAGTCACATTATAGAAAGGGATTTTTACCCGGCAGACCCTATAATCTTTATCAATTACCTCCGTGACCTTTGAAACATCATAATTCCTCCATCGACCCTGTAAACTTGCTCCGTCTTACCCCACGAACCTTACCGTTGAATTGACACATCTAGAGTTAACTTCCTTGGGTTAAAAACGAGTTAATCTAAACCAATCCGCGATCGGACGGCTAGAATTAATCAAGAGAAGAAAAAAAATCCTCCCTCCTTTCTTCTTTAACAGCTTCCCCCACTGCACCGCCTCTTCCATCTCTCCTCCCTCGACGAGGCATTGGCCTGGCTGGAGGAGGTGTGCGCGAGGGGGCGTGGAGTTGCGGCTCGACGAGGAGGTGGAGGGCGGCGTTCGACCTGAAGGAGGTGGGGCTTCGAGCGACGGGGGGGTTGGGCTGGGAGGAGGTGCGTGGAGGGGAGGTTGGCGGCAGGCTTCGAGCAGGGGGAGGCCCGGGGAGGCTTCGAGCGGCGGGGTTGTGTGAGGGCTTCGAGCAGGGGGGAAGGGGGGCTCCGAGCAAGGGAGGCAAGGGGGCTTCGAGCGCCGGAGGGGGGAGGGGCTGAGCAGTGGACCAACCTTGGCTTGGTGTTGCTGCCGAGGCTGGGCAATGTGTGGTGCGAGGGCGTGCCCCTGTACTACTGCGATGGAATCAGGGAGGTGGAGGGCAAACACGAGGGCGGAGGTTGGGGAGATGGAGGGTGTGACGGAGAACCTGGAGGTGAAGGGTGAGGGCAAAGGTTGGGAACGAGGAGGTCGAGGGCAGAGGTCGGGGAGGAGGGCGAGACGATGGAGGTTGAGGAGGTAGTGGGTGTTGGGTGGTGGGGAAAAGGAGGGTGAGCGGGAGTGACAATTAATGTAAATTCGATAAATAAAATAGGCATAACATAAAAGAATGTAACGGAATCTGGTTAGTTTTAACGGGTAAATGGATGGGGCTAACCACATGGTTTATAGGTAAGGGTTAGCAAGTTTACAGGGTCGAGAGAGGAATTAGGATGTTTCAAAGGTCGTGGAGGTAATTGACAAGATTATAAGGTCTGCCGGGTAAAAATCCTTATAGAAAATGGAAAACTTCCTCAACAGCCTGATCCTCTCCTCCAGATCCAGGCAACTATGATAGCAAGTCTATAAAATCTTGCGAGTTGCGACACATCCTTACTGCCTCCCAATAGCTTCAATATCCAATAAGATAACATGGCTTCATTAAACGACCCATAGATTCCTGATATGCAACCCATTTTCCTCCTTTGATGTGTAGATCTCTCCTACTTTACCTAACAGATTGAACCCCTTCAGCAAGCCCCCTTCTACGAGATTCTCTGCCTCTTACCCCATCAATTCATTCCTCACCATTGTAGGCCTCCTAAATAAACATGTAGACCAGCAAGGTAATCTTCTTACATAAAAAGCTCACCAAGGGCATGCTAAGGTAGGTCAACAATAACTACACCTGCTGGCATCTAGCACCCTCTCGCACCCAACTTCCTCCAAATCATCTATGTAAAAATCTGTGAAAGATGACTTCTGAGAATTGATCACCTACCCCGATGCCTCCAAAAATCTCCATCAGCACCTTCACCTGATATACCTCATACTTCAACCCATGAATGAAGCAAGCAGTATCATCCACATACTGAAGAAGTCCCGTAAGTAGTAAGCCGAAAGAATCTGCAAAGAAACCAAAATTTATACCCCGGCAGGCACCACACAACTAGGGTACAGAGAGGGTATCTATCGAGTTGAATGAGTCAAATCAGCACCAACTCAGACTTGAACATGATAAGAAAACTCTAACTAGAGTTCGAACTCGATAAGTTTTGAGTCCAGGAATACATACTTGAACTCGAACTCATTAAGTTCGAGCTGTCTCATGAGCCTCTTAATGAGGCTTTTGTAAGGTGAGCTCTATATTTCTCGTTTGTAAAATTTCTTTAAGAAATCAAGTTGAACTCATTAGAAATTTCATTAATAATTATAACAACGCTAAAGTTTTTTTGGACAACCTATGTAATTAAACTTATTATTGGTCGCTCTAGCTATATATAACTCCATTTTTTGATATCGTGTTTACCAATTTAATATTCTCATATTTATAATGCTTCCTATTTTTGTCATTCTACTAAATTAGATAATACATTGTGTTAAAATTTCATATCAAACGAATCCACATTGTAACCCATTTGAACAATATTACAATGAACACATCGTTATGATCTAAATATTTTTTTTTCTGAGACCAAGTTATGATCTAACTATCTTGAGGACTAATATCATTAACATTTAATCTATTAAAAAAAAGTGTTACTACTTTAATATCTGTTGAGCATAAGTTGTATGCGCCTATTGAGTTGTAGCAGGGTAAATGGATCCTGGAGGAGATCCATTTACCCCATCCAGTGTTTAGTCCCGCATCATCCAGTGGTGGGACTTGGAGGCTCTGGAGAGGCTATATAAGGAGCCCCAGACCTCCTGTACTCATTGAGAAAAAGTAATGCATAGCATGCCCCTGGTTCCACGTAAAAAATCCCGCTTGTTCTTTCATTATTTTATCTTTATTCCATATTACGCTTCCGCTTCCGATTTTCTAACATGGTATCAGAGCGGGTTCGTTTCTCGAGGATTTCATCACGTTCTTTAGTTTTTCGAGACTCGATTGTATTGATTGATGTTATTGAAGATCATTTATATTAATTCATGATTCAAGTTCTGGGATTTTTATGGGTTTTGAACCCTAATCTTTAACTCAGCCATGGCCGGTCCCAAGCCCGGGTAAATGAGGTTGGTTGCGCGTTAGGTAGCCGACAGCCAGCGCAGGAGAGATAAATTCGTAAATAGTGTTCTTAAAGTTCTTTAAGAACACTATTTATGAATTTATCTCGAAACCGTTCGGATTCTTTAAACATGGATTTAAGCAAACAATACAAGATTTCGTTGGGGCGTTCCCTACTTGCGACGCGGTTGAGCCCGAATGCAATGAAAAATTGGCAAGGGCTGCTACATCGCAGCCTGGATGTAGTTCAAAATTTGCAAGGGTTTCTCGCATGAGGAACGCATGCGGGTAAATAAACTAGTTCCGCTGCATCACCGCCCGGATGCAGTCCAAAATTTGCAAGGGTTCTCGCATAATGGACGCATGCGAGTTAAAAGAAGTTAGTCCAAAAGAGATTGCAAAGGAAGTTACGGATTGGTAGTTGGAATATCGGTACTTTAACTGGAAAATTGATGGAGATAGTGGATACAATGGAAAGAAGGAAGATTCATATATTATGTCTTCAAGAGACTAAATGGGTGGAGAGAAGCAAGGGAGATCGAGAAGACAGGCTTTAAACTTTGGTATTCAGGTAAAGATAAGGGCAGAAACGGTGTTGGAGTGGTTGTTCATAAAGATTTGAAGGATTGTGTGGTTGAGGTGCAAAGATTTGGGATCGGATTATTTTGCTAAAGTTGGTGCTTGAAGAAGAAATTCTGAATATCATCTCAGTTTATGCACCGCAAACTGGTTTAGATGAAAGGACTAAACAAGCTTCTTGGGAGGATCTGGATAAGATTTTACAAGGAATCCCACAAAGAGAGATGGTTTGCATAGGTGGAGATCTTAATGGACATGTGGGAAAAGATGTTTCAGGGTATGCAAGTGTGCATGGAGGACATGGTTTTGGGGATAGAAACGAAGAGGGAAAAGTCATTCTGGATTTTGTAACTGCTTATGATCTTTTCATAGCAAACACTCTTTTCAAGAAGAGGGAGGAGCATTTAATTACTTATAAGAGTGGCCTCAACTAGAACACAGATAGATTACTTTGCGTTGAGGAGGAAAGGATCGGTTGTGTTGCAAAGCTTGCAAAGTAATCCCTGGAGAGAGTTTGACAACCCAACATCGCTTGTTAGTCTTGGATTTACAAAATAAAAGGGCTGGTAAAGAAAAGGAAGGTTCCTAAGTTACTAGAACTAGGTGGTGGAATCTTTCCGCTGAAGCAAATCAAGCTTCAGGGAGAAGGTTTTAGAAGCATATCTTGGGATTGTAGCGGTAGTGCAAACGAGATGTGGGAAGAGTAGCATCTTGTATCCGAAAGATAGCCAAAGAGATGCTAGGCGAGTCAAAAGGAGGAGCTCCGGGTCAAAAGGAGGCTTGGCGGTGGAGTGAAGGGGTGCAAGAGAAACTAAAAATTAAAAGAGCTTGCTTTAAAGCTATGTCTAAGGATAGAACAGAGGAAACTGTCACAGACTATAAAATAGCGAAGAAGGCTGTAAGCGAAGCTAAGTCAAAAGCTTATGAAGTTTTGTATAAAAATCTCAACTCTAAGGAGGGCCAGAAGGATATATATCAGATTGGCCAAAGTAAGAGAAAGAAAGACCAAAGACTTTCTCAAGTGAGATGCATTAAGGACGAGGAAGGTCACGTGCTTGTTACTCAGAAGGACCATAGAGACTAGATGGGAGCAGTACTTCCATAAACATTTTCATTGGAGAAGGAAATAGAGAGATCGCTTTGGGTGATCTAGCTAGTAGTGAAAGTTACTTTGAATCGTGCATGCTATAGACGAATACAAAGAAAAGAAGTAGAGGAGGCTTTGAGGTTATGAGACATGGGAAAGGTGTTGGACCGGATGACATCCCTGTAGAAGTATGGAAAGTCTTAGGTGAGCGTGGTTTGACTTGGCTTACGAATCTATTCAATGGTATTTGGCGAAGCAAGAAAATGCCTGAAGATTGGAGGAGTATCGTGGTGCCTCTTTATAAGAACAAAGGAGACATTCAAAATTGTTCAAATTACAGAGGTATCAAGCTGATGAGTCACACTATGAAAATTTGGGAACGTGTGATCGAAAGAAGGTTGAGGCAAGTTTCCCAGGTAAAAGAAAACCAATTCGGATTCATGCCAGGTCGCTCAACTATTGAAGCCATCCATTTGCTGAGGAGAACAATGGAGATTTATAGAGCTAAAAGGAAGAAATCTCCATATGATCTTTATTGATTTGGAGAAGGCTTATGATTCCGTCCCACAAGAGATACTGTGGAGAGTTTTGGGAGAAGAGACAAGTACCTGTCCTATACATTAGTCTCATAAAGGATATGTATGATAGGGCTTTATCTTGTGTAAGGACCCCGACGGGGAAGACTGACTATTTTGATATCAACCATTGGTTTGCATCAAGGTTCAGCTTTGAGTCCATTTCTTTTTACTTTGATTATGGACGAGTTGACAAGTCACATTCAGGATGAGTTACCTTGGTGTATGTTATTTGCTGATGATATTGTGTTGATTGACGAGACTAGAGATGGAGTAAATGAGAAGCTTGAGGTTTGGAGACATGCATTGGAGACTAAAGGTTTTCGTCTAAGTAGGGCTAAGACGGAATATATGGAATGCACCTTTGATGGAAGCAATGGTGAAGGAATCGAGGTGAAGATTGGTGACGATAACATTCAGAAGAGAGATTCTTTAGATATCTGGGATCTATTTTGCAACATGATGGGGAAATTTATGGAGATGTTACTATAGAATAAATGCAGGCTGGCTAAAGTGAGAGGAGCCTCCGTTGTTCTCTGTTAATAAAGAAAATCCTTTAAAAAATTAAAGGAAAGTTTTACAAAGTAACCGTGAGACCTGCTATGCTTTATGGTTCTGAATGTTGGCCTGTGAACCATAGACATGTGCAGAGAATGGCTGTAGCAGAAATGAAAATGCTAAGATGGATGTGTGGACATACACGTAAAGATCGGATTCGGAATGATGCAATCAGAAAGAAAGTTGGTGTAGCTCCGATCGAGGATAAGATGCGAGAAAACCGCTTAAGATGGTTTGGTCATTTATAAAGAAGGTCAACTGATGCACCGGTTAGGAGATGCGAGTGTTGGGATGTTGAGCCGGCTAAGAGAGGGCGAGGACGACCCAAGAAGTGTTGGAAAGAGACTATACGAAGGGATCTTAGTTTTTTGGATATAAATCCGAGATTGACCCAAGATAGATCTGAATGGAGGCGAAGAATCCATGTAGCCGACCCTACTTAATTGTGGGAAAAGGCTTTGTTGTTGTTGTTGTTGTTGTTGTTGAAACCCTAATCTTTCATTCGCGTATTGTTGAAGTTCTGGAAATCTTCCGTTCGAGTATTATTCATGATCAAAGTCCAGATGCTGGGCTTCACGAGAAAAGCCACTCCAAACTTCATCGCATCCAGCCCCTGGCTTCACGGCAGCGCATCCAGCGACGAAAGCACCAGGCCGTACTCTTGAGTTCCAGGCGCCGCACGTGTCCAAGCGACGCATCCTCCTCAGCGGCAGCAGATCGATGGCCGCTCGTTCCTCGTCAGCCTCAGCGCAGCTTCCAGGCGACAGTCTCGCCGCCGAGCATCTCCAGAACGGCTCCTCGCGCCGCCTCATACAGGCCGCAAACCCGCGCGCGCAGGCGCAGACCTGTGAAATCCTACTGAGCGACGCACCTCTCCCAAATGCGCAGGCGGCGCACCCGCATAGGCGATGCCCCCAGTGCTCCAGATGTCAACCCCGCGCGCGATCCTACCTCGCAGGCAACGCGGCTCCTCCGCGCTCTCCAATCAAGGCATCTCCAGCAGCAAGCGACGCCCTGGCGGCACTTACCCCGCGCGCCTCTCCATGTTCCAACGGCGGCGGCGGTTGTTGTGTTCGAAGGTAGGGTTCCCTAGGAACCCTAAATAAAGGGGGTGGCCCGAAGGCCCTGTGTTAAAAAAAATTAGCCCAACAGTGGGCTGGAAAATGGAAGCCGGCCCAGCTTTAAAAAAAAGGCGCTCTTTTTGGTTTGAGCGAGTGTAAAAAAAATGGAGGATGATTAAAAAAAAGAGAGAGAGAGGAAGTTATTTTGTAAAGTCCAATTGGACTAATGCATCTTTGGGCCTAAATGGGCTGACGTTGAAAAAAAAAAAGGAGAGGAGAGAAAAAGGCGCGTGCATTGAGAAAAAAAAGCCGCACGCAATTTACAAAAAAAAAGTTTTGCGAAAGCCGATAAAAAAATAAAATAAAATTTAAATGGCTTATAAAAAAAATTCAATATGACGGCTTAAAAAAATGTGAAGAAAAGCCGCAAGTTTTTCATGTTTTACCCCCCTATTTATCCTGTCTTCTCCCAACTGTCGATGTCTTCATTCCGACCAGTATGGGAGAAAGGGGGAGTATATATGTAGAGTCACAGGTCTTGTATTCCAGATCCAGATTCAGATACCAATCTCCAGACCAGACAGTTGATCAGACTCTACAGTTCGGTTTCAGACTCGACGATCATTGTCTTCCGAGTCCTCAGTTTCAGACACGCACGAGTGTGCGGTCATTTTCAGATGTGCATATGTTGCCATCATTGTCAGAGGTCCCCATCATTCTTGTTGTTGTTCGTCCAGAGTTTTCATGTGAGCTATAGGGACTCCAGAGCAGAGGACCATTCCCTTGAGGGCAAGGGTTTTCATGTGGTATCATAGGTACACCAGAGCAGTGCACCATTCTCTGAGCCAGATGGGAGAGACACAGTTCTCTGACGAGGAGACTTCAGGCGCAAGTTCAGACTCGATGGTCAGATTCCGAGTCTTCAGTTGACTCACACTCCAGCCCGTTCGTCCTCCTCACCTGCACGGTATGAGAAGCAACGTCCTCGACTGCAGCAATGTGCGTGTTGGGTTGATATTGTCCGTAGTGTCTTGTAGCGTTGAGTTGAGTTTCTGTCTATTTGTCCAAGCTGAGCATTGCATGCTCCAGCTTGAGGGGGAGTGTTGGAGCATAAGTTGTATGCGCCTATTGAGTTGTAGCAGGGTAAATGGATCCTGGAGGAGATCCATTTACCCCATCCAGTGTTTAGTCCCACATCGTCCAGTGGTGGGACTTGGAGGCTCTGGAGAGGCTATATAAGGAGCCCCAGACCTCCTGTACTCATTGAGAAAAAGTAATGCATAGCATGCCCCTTTGAGGGCTTCTCCCGTCGTTTCATCCCGCTCCTCACGGAGTAGGGTTCCACGTAAAAAATCTCGCTTGTTCTTTTTATTATTTATCTTTGTTCCATATTACGCTTCCGCTTCCGATTTTCTAACAATATCAACATGACATTTTTTAAAAACAAAAAAAAGACCACTGTAAAGGTGTGTGTCCAAAACTTCATCATTTATCACCAAAAAAGTACTACATGTACATGTATAACTGTGTAATTACATATTCCAACTACCATTCAAAGCCTTAGCATGTGCTCACATTTTCCTTGTAGAATCAATCTTTGCCTAAAAACTGCACCATTTATGGCCAGCCATAATGCCCATATCAATGCCACGTACCCCGATCTCTCCTTCTCTATGCCACTCTAGTCTTCCCCAATGGATCTCCAAAAATCAGAAATATTGCCGATGCTTATCACATGACTCCCAAAAAGTTCAAGCCTCTACTGAGCTCCCACACCCAAAAAAGATGATCGGCATCCTCCATGCTCACTAGGCAATGGGGACACATCGGGTCAGAAGTCGGTATGAATCTTGCAAATATGTCTTTGGTCAATAATTTACCTCTCCTGAAAAGTCAAAGGAATACCTTCACCTGAGTTGGAACCTTCCACTTTCATATACGCCTGCAGTCCCTCGCACACCCCCCAGGGTCAAAGGTCAAGGGGCCCTTCAAGGCCCTATATGCCTTCCCTACTGAGAAAGATCCGTCACCCCAGGTCCAGCAATATCTCCCTTCTGTGGGCCCAACCACTCTCTCAAGATCCTCAACCAACACCAGCAACTCCTCCAATCTTTGGTCGGAAAGCCCTAACCTAAGCTGCAGAAAGAAAGATTGTCCATCCCATGCTTCCACCACTGAGCAGTCTGGATTTGTCGCAAGCGAGTTCAGGCATGGAAATCTGCCCTGCAACGTCCCACCCTCACTCCAGAAGCAAAAACCAGATCCGTCCCCCAACACAGGTCTCAGAAAAGGCCATATCTCCTGCGCCACGCTACATATGCAGTTGAGAGTTTTATGTTATGTTATTATTTCACAATTTATCTATTTCTCTGTCATTCGTATGTAAATCACCCATTAGGATTTCTCTCTTCTATATAAGAGAATCCTTGACCTATATGAATAAACAATGAAGCATTCCCTTTCCACATGGTATCAAAGCAGTGATCCTAGATCAGAGCCCTGGGCTACATACCCCTAACGGCATTACTAGAGAAGCATAAGGCCTATAAAAATTATGTCATGATCGGGGTGTTTCTGGCTGCCCTTGACTCAGAATATGATTCAGCATGCTCTCAGCTTCTCATCGATGCTAACATACCTCCTATGGAGGAAGTGAACCGCATACTGAGGTAATTGAGTATCTCATCTGCCACGTTAACTCAAACGTCGTCAGCTATGGCAGCTTCCTGCGGCAGAGGCAGTTCATCCCCATTCAGAGGACAAGGCATATGTGGCATAGGGGGTCCACGCCCACATCAACCATGTTCAAATTGTCACCGTTCAAGCCACTAAGAGGACACGTGCTACTCCAAGCATGATTTTCCACCATTGGCTCGTGTTGCTGAGCAGGTTTAGACTGCTCCTAATCTCACCAATTCTCGTTACGATGACTTCTTTGCCCGTCTGAGAGAGATCATGCCACCAATCACCGGATATTCTAGTACTGGTCCATCAGATATTGCAGCATCTACCTCTACTAGTTCATCATGTATCAGTCATGCATTTACTGGTCTCTTTAGACTAGATCCTTCATAATGAATAATGGATTCTGGAGCAACACATCATCTATGCAGAGATCGCTTGCAGTTTGGTACTTATAGTCCAACAAAACCAGGTAGATCAATGGTGATTGCTGTTGGGGCACATTCCACTATTACTGGACAAGAGGAAGTTTATTTGACCATAGTCGGCAATATCGCGATATATTGGTGATATATCGCCGATATATCGGTATCGATGAGATGCCGGTACCGATATTCATAGAGAAATCATTTTCCAGGATATCGGCGATATATCACCATATCGAACCATATCGCTCAAGATTGAATGGTATCAATATAAAATTTCTCGGATATCGACCGTTATCGTTGATATTTCATCGATATCTCGCCGATATCCATATATATCAATGATATTACCCACCTTGTAAGCTTTGATTCAACTACTTATTTTGCTGCTCCTAGTATAAAACACATCATGTAGAGATGAAAACAAGTCTAGTGTTGATCAAGTTAGAACCACAAGGTCAGAATACATCTCAGCAGTCAACAGTCAGCTCAGTTGTCAGCATTAACAACCAACGATTTGTGCGATATAACGTGTATTAGTATGCTAAATACACCTCATTCTTGCACATAAATATATATTTGCATGCTATTTATTATTTTAATAACTAGGATGATCTTAATTCGTGGAAAAAAATCGCTTTTTATGCCATTTTCGACCAGGCGGACAGATACGATATCGATATTTACTATCTTGCCCTCTACAGAACTCTGGGTTCTAAAGCCCTCATGACTAGGTAATCTATTTTACAATATTGCATTATTTTCACTTTTTCATTTATTTTAGTGAATAGATAAGTTTTATGCCAAAGAAACAGTGTCTCATTAATCATTATTTACATTTTTTGAATCAAATGACTCATCTTGATGCCATTCACTACCTTCCATGAACAAAACATGTATTCTAAGTGTGCTTAACTTAGCTACTTTGATTCCAATTCCAATATTTATTAATCACCAATCAACATTAATAATGATATGTTCGATATGATAGATAAGTGCTATATAAGGGTCATAGATGATCTATATGTGTCATCTAAGTGTATATTTGTAAGTATTTAATGTTTAAGAACTTGGATTAAATCCATTTCCAATATCTAAGTCAACAATCAATATTAACATCGATATGTTCGATATGACCGATATGTGCGATATATGGGGTATATCGATATGTGTGATATATGGTGTATAAATGATCGATATGTGCGATATAAGTGTGCATTTGTAGGTTATCTTTTGTTTTAACATCTTGGATGATCTTAATTTCTGAAAAAACGATAAAAATGACTTTTTGAGCCATTTCTGATATTTACACTGATATCGTCAATATATCAGCGATATATCCTTTTCCAAGCTAACCGAATCGATATATCGATATTCCTACATTGCAATTGACTCCCCCCATACGTCTACAAAACATTTTTCATGCACATGCATTCTCCATGAATTTACTATCTATTGGCCAGATTACAAAAGATTTACATTGTCGTGATATATTTGACCTAGTTCACTTGTTTTTCAGGATATATTCACTGGCAGAGTGATTGGATGTGGTCGTGACCATGGAGGGTTGTACAGGTTGACCCAGTTTCCTTATGTCGGTGCCACTTCTCTTTCTGTAGAGTCGATATATCGTACACATGGCATCTCAGAGTCGATCATCTATCGCTGCAAAAGATTTGTTGTCTCATCTCGGGCATCTCTATCATGTTCAATTTCCAGTGTGAACCATGTCAACTTGGAAAGCATCATCGGTCTAGCTTTCCAAATCATCAAGGCCATAGTAGTCGGAGTCTGTTTGAGTTATTTCATATGGATACGTGGAGTTTGAGTCGTGTACCTGATCATCAGCGGCACGAGTACTATTTGGTTTGTGTTGATGATTTTTCCATACTGTCTTGGATTTTTTTGTCAAACCATAAGTCTGAGGCTAGTACATTGATTCAGAACTTTGTGGTTGAAATAAGGAATATTTTCTCAACTTCTATAAAATATATTCGTTCTGATAATGCTCTTGAGTTTTTTACAACACAATTGTCTTAGTTTTTCACCTCACGTGGCATTATCCATTAGACTTCCTGTCCATGTACTTTTCAACAGAACAGTATTGTTGAATGCAAACATTGTCATCTTCTGAATATCACCAGGACTCTCCCCATACATAGTCAGGCTCCTCATTCATTCTGGGGTGATGTTGTGATAACATGTTATCTTATATATCGGATGCCATCTACCATTGTGGGTGAAAAGACACCCTTCTCCCTTGTGTTTCCAGAGAATGATCTTTTCTCTCTTATGCCACTAGTATTTGTTTGTGTAGCATTTGTCCATCTCTTGTGTCATGGTCATGACAAGCTCGCTCTCTGAACTGTCAAATGTATGTTCGTTGGGTACTCCTGCATCCAAAAAGGGTTATTAGTGTTTTGATCCTGTAAAAGGACAATACTATGTCAGTGTTGATGTTACCTTCTTTGAGTCCATCATGTACTACTCTCCTATATGTGGTAAGTTGAGTCCCTCTGAGTCTGAGGATGCGGTTGTTCTTCCACCTCCACCAACATATGTACCTCAACATGTCCTCCATGCTCTAATGTCTTCCCCAACATGCAGCACGCTTCAGGTAAATTCTAATAACTTGGTTTCTACTGACGGTACTAGTGGTGTGCATGATGTACAGGGTCAATCATAGGATGAGCATGCAGAAATGCAGGATGAGCCATAACAACCACATGAGAGTGATCTAGGGTGGTCTACTACCTTATGAGATGGCAAACGTTCTTGTACACGATACCCCCTAGTAGGGGTGTTCAAAAATATCCGGGTCAATGGGTACCCGGCTTGACCCGTACGTTTTGACCCTAAACTCTCGGGTACCCGTTTAAAAGTGATGGGGCGGGTACCCGTTATGCCATGACCCGTGCCCTATATAAAAAACCCGATGGGTACCCGCGGGTACCCGGTTGGAAGCGAATTCAAAAAATGCAAATGGTTAGATACAAATACCAATATAGATGTTACACTATTCTTATTTATTTTAAAAATATAGATATGGATGTGGATATAAATATTGATGAATGTGGAAAATATATTGCCAAATCATTGAATGCAAATTAGATAGGAAAATAAGAGAATCAAAATTATATAGATAAGATTAAATTTATATAAATGGGAGGGCTCATATATGTATCCATTTTGAAATCGAAATATATACATGGATGTCAAAATTTGAATTAACATATATGATAATGAATCGGATACGATCCAAATTGATATACATACATCCCGGCATCAAAACATGATGGTAATGAATACAATTGAATACGAATTGTATGAAATATACCGGCATCCAAACATGATGGTAATGAATACAATTGAATAAGAATTGTATGACATACACATACGCACATGCGCATGCGCATCCACACCCATGCGCGCGCGCACACACACACGCACAAACACGCATACACATTGCGGTAATCAAATGCGGTGATAATTAATACAACTATTTATAAATAGGAATATATACTTATGCTTATATCGTTGTCATGTTGTCCTCCGATTATATATATAATTACAACTCGTTTATCCGTGTTTGATTCAATATGAGGATGAACCTATATGAATGCGTCATTATTAGATCCGTATTCGATTGTATTCATTTCAATTTCATATATTCATATAGTTTACATTATCCACATAGTTTTATATATCATCATTAGTTTATTTATCTATATTTATATATCCCTATCTGAATGCATTCCGTACCATTTAGATTTTCATGTCCTGGCATTATCATTATGAATATGATATAGATACGGATATACATAATTGGACATATCATTTGCATTTTTATGCATGTCACCTTTCACTAGAAGTATCTCTCTTTATCCCCACGGGTACCCGCGGGTACCCGCGGATAGCCAACATCCATTGACATTAATCGGGTACCCGTTACAATTGGGTACCCGTTGGAATGGGGCGGGTCGACCAGTGATCCGATACCAACGGGGCGGGGCGGGTCATGATCAAATGGGTCGGGTACCCGCCCCATGAACACCCCTACGGCCCCTAGTAGGTCATGTGTCACTGGAACGACTTTCACCAAATTTCAAGAAATAGGTTGTGGGATTATCTGTTATTGAAATCCCACATATATCAGGAGGCTCTCAAGGTGAGCAAATGGTGCATGGCCATGGAAGCAGAGATGGTCATTACAGTCTCGTGGCACGTGGAGCATTGTTACAGCTCATGCAGATGTGTCTGTTGTAGGATGCACATGGGTGTTCACTGTTAAGCATCGAGCAAGGCACGGCTTGTGGCTCATGGGTTCACCCAGACCTATGGTGTGGACTATTATGACACCTTCTCTCCAGTAGCCCAACACTCCACACTCCAGGTTCTCTCTGTTGCAGTCACATGGGATTGGCCTCTGTATCAACCCGGCATATTGCAAGCTAGCCACTACTCCCATGGACCTGAGCATGAAGCTATATGATGACGATACTGATGAAGTAGACAAGAGGAGATACAGGGAGCTCGTTGGGAAGCTTATATATGAGACCATCACCAGACCAGACATATCCTTTGCAGTGAGCAAAGTGAGTTGGTTCATGGAGCATCCTAGAAAGGCACGTATGGATGCAGTCCACATGATTCTGACGTATCTGAAGACCTCGCTTGGCGATGGTCTTTTATTTAGCAGAGGCACGTCCCATGTTACAAGTTGTGCAGATGTAAACTATGCAGAGTGCTCCGAGGACAGGAAGTTTACTTCTGACTTCATTGTGTTCGTAGGGAATTCATTGATATCATGGAAGAGCAAGATGCAGACAATCGTTGCCAGATTCAGTGCAGAATCAGAATACGAAGCCATGGCACAAGGGAGTACAGAGATGATGTGAGTCAGATCCATTTTGACTGACCTAGCTATTGAGATGTCTCTTCCCATGCACCTCCAATGCAATAACTAGGTTGCACTGTTTATTGCCAATACTTATGCCTTCCTTGAGAGAACCAAGCATATCGAGGTAGAATGTCACTACACTTGAGATACGATTCAGAAGGGTCTTATTTCTACATCTCATGTTAGCTCAAGTGAGCAGACAACAGACGTGTTTACCAAGACTCTAGCCCGCGGACCATTTCATAGATGTTGTTCGAAGCTGAGCCTGATAGACATCTATACTCTAGCTTGAGGGAGAGTGCTGAGAGTTTTATGTTACGTTACTATTTCACAAATATTTATTTCTCTATCCTTAGTATGTAATTTATCCATTATGGTTTCTCTCTTCTATATAAGAGAACCCTTGGGCTCTATGAATAAACAACAAAGCATTCTCTTTCCACATATGCCTCACCAGGAGTAGGAAGGAGACGTGCCACAATCATCGGGTCCAGGGAAAGAGAGATCGGAACCATATATTCGCCGAATCAACCTGTTGACCAGGGTGTCGCGGTCGCCTCATATGCGGATAACCCACTTGCTCAAAGAAGCATTGTCTAGGTTGCGAACTCCAAAGCCTCCATCCTCTTTTGAACAAGAGATCGTCTTTCAATCCATCAAAGGGAATCCATGCGTCTCGACGATGACCAGAAAAATCTTTACATGATGGATTCCAACTTTCTCCTCACCCACGCAGGCATCAGATGAGGGGACATGTAAAAGATTGGAATAGCGGATAACACCGACCGCAACAACACCAGTCTATCACCCCTGGATAGGCATACATATAGCTAGTCTCAGCTCCAACTTTTCGATTATCGAAATCCATTCGGCAACACGCATCCTCTCAGCCACTAATGGCACACCGAGATATCGTATCAGCAGATCCTTGCGTGGTGAGCGTAGCCATCCTACACACAATGTAATTTCCATGTTTGACAACCCAAAAGTAACATACTTTGACTTTTCTCTATTAAGCTTCAGACCATATACATACCTAACATGTCCAGAACCACAGATAGCCCCCCTGCAACTATCAACGCCACTTCCACAAAGAGAATCGTATTGTCTGGTACTAAAGGATAGGGATAGATATATCCTCCCGAGAGTATCCGTTGCACAAACCCTCGAGATGGCCTGATCAACCATGACCGCCAAGGCATCTGTCACAAGAACAAATAGGAGGGGAGCCAACAGACAACCCTGCCTAATCCCACGTTGCGACTGAAAGACCCAACCCCCCCCCCCCAACGTGTCCATTCACCAGCATAGCACATGAGGCGGTCATAATACATTTCTTTATCCAAGAAATCCATATGTTAGCAATTAACGAAGCCCAAAAGAAGTGCTAGTCAACACAATCATACGCCTTCAAGAAATCCACCTTCCACAATATTCCTTTTGTTTTATACCAATCATTCCACCACTATCTCAAAGGTCGTAACCACACATCCATGAGTTGTCCACCTGGCAAGAAGGCACTCTGAGCTGGCGAGATGATCTTGTTTACAACTCCCCTAAACCGATTAGCTAACTGCTTAGCCATAATCAAATACACCACATTGGAAAGCGTAATCGGCCTGTAATCTTCAATTTTCGCCGTTGAATCCTTCTTGGGAAGAAGAAAGATAAAAGAGTGGTTGATCTGATCAAAACCATAGTTTCCCTCCGTGAATTCCATCACCATCACCATCATCTCCCCCTCAATGAGATCCCGAAGCTCCTTGAAAAAGAAAACAAGAAAACCTTCCGGTCGAAGACACCAAACCGGGTTCAAATCGAAAACAGCCTCTCGAACCTTAGATAGCATAAAAGGCCTCGTCGGATCCATTGCATCCATATCGAAGGGATGGCTGACCCCCACACCCAACCATCGCGACCCGTCATGAGGACTGTGCATACTCATACCACTGAAGTATCCTGTCACGACCCTCGCTATCCCCCTCCCCTCATAATACATCCCCCTCCACCTCCACAGAGTGGATCTAGTTCCTCCTTCCAATAGCACCGAGCGAAAAAAAACTTGTATTAGCGTCACCTTCCTTTAACCACTTTTGCCGTGATCTCGACTCCATTCATATTCTCTCTTCATGTCCTCCTCAAGGATCTTCTGAATAAAACCATGGCTAACCAACTCCTCATCGCCAGCCTTACCAGCTCTTCCTGCACATGAACTCTCCTCAAGTCCCACTCCTTGCGGGAGTCCCTTTTGAAATATGTTAATATTTGTTGTAATGTTGCCAGCTTCCACACCAATTGGGTTGTCGTTGACACATCAACATTCAACCCCAACCAAAAATTGTGTACCATGTCACGCATACAAAGCAACCCACCATGCAACCAAATGGTGTCCACCTCAGCACCCTCCTCTCTTGTCACACGAACTTCATCATGGATACCCCTCAAAACCTCCTCACCTTCCCCCACCACAAGGCCTGCCAGCGGATCTCCACCGACCTCTTTGCTTGAGAGGCGCATAAGAATACATGTCATCCCAATAACATGATCCACAGGGGGAGGATCGACGTTCTTCCCCAACCTCGATGCAGTCCCCAACAACTTCGGAAACAACTTCTCACCCATCTTCCTCTGACCAAACACCACCCGTCGAACACTCCCTATGTCGATGCCCATGCCAACCACAACAAAAACCTTGCACGCATACGAGAGATGCTCCTTCGGCCCACAACGGAAGCACCACCTCTTTTCCTCACCATCGGCCTTCATCGTCCTCTTCTACACCTTTGGGTCACCCTACAGCCCATCATCTGCCATTTCCTCCATCTTCACATCTTAAAGCTCAGGATTCATGTTAACGTCATTTGTGGTGGTCCTCTGGTAATCGAAAGTGACAGCTTTCCCTTTCTCGTCGCTCTCCCTCTTGATGATCTTCCCATTGTCACTCTCCATCTTACCGTCCCCTATAAATGAAACCAATCTCAATCTGAATTTTAATCACTAAAATTCAACAAGTACATATAAAAGACAACGAAGTTGAAGAGGGGGAGGATGACAAGATGCATGGAGGGTTTGGGAGAGCCAAAATAGGATTTCCATGTCATGTGGGAGGCTATTTTGGGATGTATCAACATATCCGTCCACCGATGGAAAATTAATAATGGTGGGTGGTTTGGGGTGTGTCAGTGTATCCATCCATTTACGGGAAATTTATAATGGTGGATGGTTATGGTGTGTGTGGTCCATATTCTTAGTAAAAAAATATTATTAACAAATTAGTTATCGAGTCGAATTATCGAGTTGAGCACAAATGGACCCTAATCGATAAGGATAACGAGTCCATCCGACTTGAATTCATTAGCATTTTCAGCATGATTCTTGAATTTTTATTGAGTTGAGTTTGAGTTGAGTTCATCGAGCCCAAGTTTTCATGGCATCCCTAGTTGCAGACACATACTTTCTCGATGTTTGTTCAGCAAAATGGAAAACGACATAGGTATGGCACATATCTTCATCCACGAAAGCTACAACACAAGAAAGCTACTTTTATGCGGTGTGCTCCTAAAGGACCAATCGAAAGTTCATAAGATTTAGCAAAGTCCACCTTCCACATGAAACATGTCATCATGCTCCTTTACCATATTTCCAAAGCAAAATGTGTCTGGATCTCTGCTTCCATTTAACTTATTGCTTTTAATCATCCACCCGGACCATCTTCTTCTTGAGTGAATATATCTTCATTGAACATGCTTTATATCGATATTGTACTGGATAAATCTTCTCCATGAATGAATTTATATTTTTCTAGCAATGCATCCAAACATTGTTGTACTTCCATGCTTGCTTAAAGACGATACTTCAACCCATCTATCATGAACGTGAACCATGACCCAATCAACTCAATTCGAATTTCGTTCGCTAGTACTCGGCAGGATCGTCGAATCGTGAGAATGATTCGATTTCCATGCTCTGATATCAAATGACACGGTTGGAACTTAGGGAAGAACTGTTGATGGTTGAGAAGAGAGGAAATTGTGGAGAGGAGATAAGAAGGAGCACGCCAAACTGCGTAATAAGAGGAGATGATCGGGGAGGAATATTAGATTGGAGGATTAGAGAGCAGAAAGAAAAATCAAAAGGGGAGGAAGATAAAGCCAAAGACTAGATCATTTTTTCTTCATTTCACATCCTTACTACAAAAAAGTAGGTTGCTATATATAGAGATTTAAGACATCAAAAAGACGCAGCCTTTCATCCAAAAGACTCATCCAAACAAAAGGCACATCTAAAGATTATGACTTTCGGTTTTTTACAAGAATTAAAAATTACAATAGAATTACAACAAAAATAAATATTTTGGATTGCAAAAAATCTCCCCTCTACCTTAGAAGGCAGCATATATGTAGAGAGGAAGAACATCGTGATAGCCGACAGAACAACCTTCAATAGCAAAATGTGACCACCTCTTGAGGGACACAACCATCCATCTCGCCAACTTCTCTCCAACTTCTCAATAACGAGAAGTCGCTCTGACTATCGAAGCCTCACTTCCACAAATGGCAAATCAAAGATAGGTAATAAGGTGAGCCCCTTGCGTCCATAAGGCAGTCTCACAACACGCCACTACCTCCTTCTCCATCCCAAAAGGAATAAAAGCAGACTTGACATGGTTAATCTTCGGGTCCGAAACTAACCCAAACAATTCAAAAACCATGGTCATCCCTTCCGCAGTTGTAGTCTCACCCCCACAAAGAAAACAGTATCGTCTGTGTACTGACGAATGGGAATATAAATCTCACCCGTGTCGAAACCTGCCAGGTAACCTTCCTATCATGCCTTTGACATCATTCTGACCAGAGCATCAACCACCACCACCACAAACACTAGCGCCAAGCGACTCTGCATAATTCCACATTGCGGCAAAAAGAAGCCACCTCATGTTTTTCAATCACCAATACCGCATAAGTAGTCATCACACATATCTCCATCCAGCCAATCCATTCACTGTAAAGACTCTTAAGATGCAGGAAATCCACATGAGACATTAGTCAACAGTCATACGCCTTTGAAAAGTCCACCTTACAAAAGAGCTATTGGTCTTCTTCCTTCTCCGCTCAACAACAATCTCAAACGCCATCACAACCCCATCTGTCATGTAGGTCATGGTTGTCTAATCACAACAAAAGAGATGGTGTGCAAAAATGACACAAAGGAACCATATCAAATACGCTCATGTCGGTCATGGTTGGCTAATCACAACAAAACAAAAGTGGAGTTATGTATATGCGATAATTAGAGATTTAGAAACTTTATTGAGGAGCATACTAGATTTTGATCTCTAGCCTCATGAAAGGCCCTTCTCTATGAGAGAATGCTCCAGAGGATTGAGGAAGGTGATACTCCCCTTACTTGAATCTGAGGAAGGATCCGCGGGAGGGGAGCTTCAGAAGTTTGTTTGAAGAGGGGCTTGGCCTTTTTAATGGAAGGTTAACCTACCACCATATGCGGATTCCATCTCCCCTCGTCATGATTTGTATCTCGTGAACAATACAAGTAAGAAAATACGGAGGGCAAGATCTTTATAAGGTTCTTTTGCATATCGAACTAGTCCTCGATCAGTTGGGAAGTCTGATATTATAGATACATGGAGTCCTCCATGAGATGGGAAGAGGAAAAGACCAACAAGAGAAAGTGGTGCGGCATGCCATAGTTTTTTAGCACCCCAAGCATAGTACCACATCTAGTAATCACAAAGTGTGGTAGTAATTATAAGTAGTGGGGGCTACAACTAGACAACATGGGCTTAAGCATTTTGAGTTGTGACCAAGAGCTCCAGTTAGGTACAAGCCCAACAAATTGTCTAGGCCAGTAATCCCTGATAACAGGTTGATTCTAAGGCCCAGACCGTTACAAATGGTATCAGAGTCAGTTTCCTCTAATAGTGGAAAGGGTTACCCAAGAGGTGGAGCGACCTCTACCATAAGTTAGGAGGAAATGGATACACAAGAGGTAAAGCTCCTATTGTTACTAGGAATAGGTTATGAATCATTACGCAACAAGGATGTTCGTGAATATAAGTGGAGGTGACTGTAGCACCCCAAACATAGTATTACATCTAGTAATTACAAAGTGTAGTAGTAGCTTATAAGTAATGGGTGCTACTAGTAAATAACATGGGCTTGAGCATTTTGGCTTGTAGTCAAATGCTCAGTTGGACCCAAGCCCAACAAGTTGTCCGCGTCAGTAATCCTCGATAACGGACCCTGTTCTATGGCCCAAGCCGATCCAGATGGTATCCTTTTAATAATGGAAAGAGCTACCTAAGAGGTGAGTCACCCCTACCATAGAGTTAGGAGAAAAAGGCTATCCAAGAAGTGGAGCTGCTACTATTATTGAAAGTATAGTAAATATAAGTCCGGGTGATTGTAGCACCCCAAACATAATATCACATCTAGTAATCACAAAGTGTGGTAGTAGCTTATAAGTAGTTGGGGTTACTACTATACAAGCGGGACTTATGCATGTTGGGTTGTGGCCAAGGGCTTGGGCCCAAGTCCAACAAGTTGTCTGGGTCAATAATCCCTGATAACGGGCCGAGTCTAGGCCCAGCCGCCCAAGACGTTACATATGGTATCATAGCAGATTCTCTCTAATAGTGGAAAGGGGTACCCAATGTGAAGTCACCCCTACCATATAGTTAGAAGGAAAGGTCTACTCAAGAGGTGAGGTCGTCACTATTACTGAGAATAACCATTACGCAACAAGGACATTGCAAATATAAGTGGGAGTGATTGTAGCGTCCCAAACATAGTACTACATCTAGCAATCACAAAGCATAGTAATAGCTTATAAGTAGTAGGAACTACTACTAGACAACATGGGATTAAGCATTTTGGATTGTTGTCAAGGGCTCCAGTTGGACCTAAGCCCAACAATTTGTCTGGGCCAGTAATCCCGAAACGGACAGGGTCTAGATACCGGGACGTTACAGTTTTCTCCTCTTCCTTTGTATAGATACGGAGAAACAAGATGGAGGTTATCTATCCAGAAGGTTGAGGATGTCTCTCCACATAACACAGTTTTCAAAAGATTTCATAATCAACCTCCTACTCCTATGAAAGTCCTCACAATAGACTGTTGAGAAGTTGAGGTGAAGGTGCAGGTGAATCACGCGATAGCGATACGAGAAGAATGATGAGTGAGTTGAATCGATGTCGTGATGCATGTCATGTCTCTACATCGATGATCAAACTACTTATTATGCGAGCGGCACATGAAGAGGTAGTTTACCCCTCATCATTATGTGGTGTCAACTCCTTGGGAATAAAAAAGGTAAAAATTGAAGCCCCAAATTGAGTGTAGCATCCTCCGTAGATAAGAAGGCAAGATGAGAAGTTCACGAAAGAAAGCACGTTCAGGTGTGACTCGTCTCGAGTTCACACCCCTTTTATTTTCAAAAAAAATGAAAGAAAGCGTGTGAAATACACATCTAACTAGGAACTGTACTTTAAGATTTTTACGAGTGAAGAAGCCATGTTTGCCATCAAAATATGGTTTCAACCATTATGACATCACTATTAGAAAGAACGGTTGTGATTGTGTCATCATACACTTTACATATAAATAAAAGGCACGTGGAATACACAACTGACTAGGAACTATGCTTTGAGATTTTTACGAGTGAAGAAGTCTTGTTTGTCATCAAAATATGGTTTCAACCATTATGACGTCAAAGAGCAGTTGTACCTGTGTCATCTACAATTTACATATAAATGAAAGATGGAAAATAATACTTGGAAGGTTAGAAACGGACCGTGCATTATCCAAAAGTAACTATTACCATGAGAATAAAAAGATTACATGGACAAAATGAAAAGGATGTTAAAAGTAAAACCTAGGGCGGATGCTTTGCTGGTAGGGACAGTAGTTGCAGGGCGCTCTGGTTCCTTATAATCGAGAGGTGGTGCGAAATCGACCTCACAGTCTGTTTCAATGATACTGACAGCAGAATCGGGCTTCGTTTCTATAATATCTATGTAGTACTTCTTGTTATTATAAGCTACCATGATGCTGTCGCCAGTAGTTAAACATGAGAAGTTCCTTAGAGTTGTCTCCAGGCTGCAAATTAACAATGAGAACAATTAGCCAGGACCACCAGGAATATATAGACTGTAAAGTAGGTTTTCTGAATGGTGTATACCATTAGCGCATTATATACAAACGAATGATCCTCGTAAACTTCATGATGCAGCTCAAACTCAACCAAATTTTGTGAATATTATTCTCAAAGGACACATGTAAATCCATCGCTACAATATTATTCCGTAAACTCACTAAAATTACTAGCTAGTCTAAGTAGTAAAGCCAACAAATGATGTGCTTGTTCGAAGGCCCATCTGGGCGAAGGGTCGGGACAGATCCTGTCTGAACCTTTCAACGTTTGCCCGCACCAGGGGTGCTGCGATTCTTGATGGGGGTGAAGGGGAGGGTGGGGATGGTTCGTCAAGGGATGAGGAAAGGTCGAAGGAGGGCAAGCTGGATGAGGGTGTGGGGGCCTGGAGTCCATCCGCGAGGAGGGCTCGCCACAGGTGGGGGTCTTGGTGGAAGGTCATCCGATCGCTGACGATGTAATTGGCGAAGATGGGTGGGGGGGCTTGGAGGGGAGGCCCCCAGGTTCGAGGCCTGCTATGTTAGGAAGGCTAATCTAGAAAAAAGACAGAGGAGAGCAGCAGTGCTAGCGGAAGCGGAAGGGGAGGCAAACGACCAAATGATGCCGCCGGCCATCCTTATCAATCAGAGCAGATTCCGTGTGCTGGATAGGTCTGTGGCTGTGCAACTGGGCCTGGTACCACCTAAGAAGACAAAGCAAATCCCATGCCTATGAAGATTCTATCATGGAACGTCAGGGAGTTGGGGCGGCCTGAAAAAAGAATGAGGGTGTGGAACTTAATTTCTGATGCTGGTGCGGATGTCTTTCTGCTACAAGAAACAAAGTTGTCATCATGTTTGGACATTGCGAGGAAAGGGTTGGACGGAGGCGGTCGTTTTGACATGACTGTGATCAGTGTTCAGAAAGGCGGCCCAGGCGGCCGCATATGCGGCCGCATATGCGTAGGCGGACCCCCTACCGCACCGAGTATGCTATACTCGGTCAATATGCGGGTCTGGGGGTATACTCGGCCGAGTAAACCGCATATGCGGCCGCATATGCGGCCGCATATGTAATAGAGGTAACTATTTGCTTCTCCACCATCTTCTCGACTTCCACATGGGTTGCTCCTCCACCATCTTTTTCTCCTATGCCAAGGTTTGTTGATTGATCTATTTAGCTCTAATCTCTTTATTTTTTAAATTTAGCATCAACAAATCTCTATTTTTTAGATTCTCCAACCACAGCTCTAACTTCTACATTATCTCATAACTGCATGAATATCGAATAAATTACATGTGTATCTTAGATCTTTTAGGATAAAATGAATATAGATGCCAGATTTGCATGGAATTTTTAACTGCACGGAACAAATTACATATATTTAATTTAAATGGTTGAATTTTTTAATATTTGACTTTGAGTAGACAAATACACGATTTACTAAAATATGAAGGTTCATGGTTGTGTTTACTAACAATGTTACACTTCAAAAAAAGGTTTCCTTCCAATTTGGACAAGGATATCCACCATTTTTTCTTTCTTTAATCATTTTACAACATTTTTACTCTCTCCACCGTTAACTTAACATTTTTGTCTCTTGGAAATGGATGACCTTTGAAAGTGCTTTGGTTGATATCACATTGAACAATAAAGTCTTCACTTCATATTTCTTCCATGTTATATTTTTTGAACATAAATATCTAATGTTTGAAATTATTATTATATTTTTAATTATTTTTAATTAAAATAATAGAAACCGCATAATCCGCATATACTTCCGCATATACTTCCGCCTACCCGCTTACTCGCTCCAAACCGCCTGACCGAACGAATACCGCATACCGACTTTCTGAACCTTGATTGTGATGGAGGCGCAAGGCACCTCAGGCAGTCTGTTGTCGGGGTGGAGGAGGGATGCTTTTGACCTGCTGGAAGAAATGAAATCTCTGTCCTGCCTGTCGGTACTACTCTGGCAGTGGAGCGATGGAATAGAGTTACTTACCACGAATGTCTACGACCCGAACAACTGTGAGAGGGGAGCTCTAGCTTCTGAGCTTCAGCATGTGGGTGACTCGAGAAGAACAATGATTTGGCTTATCGGGGGTAATCTCAACGTTACATCGATCCCAGATGATCGGCTGCAGAGAGGGGGAGGCAGGGACCCTGGCTCGGAGGAGTTCCGCAGGATGATTCACTCTTTGGGACTGTCAATCTTAGATGTGGCTGGTTGCGCACTCACCTGGCATAATGCGCGATCACGTTCCAGATTGGACAGATTCTTGCTTTCTCTGGAGGGAACAGAGATGTTTCGAGGGTATGGGCCATCCCTCGGGCTCATTCGGACCATACTCCAATTATATGGTCGTCTGGCAAGGATCAACCGACCAGATTTTTCTTCCGCTTTGAACGAAGCTGGCTTCTGGAGGAGGGATTCATGGAGATGGTGGTGCAACAATGGAGGGAGTCTACGGCGGAAGGCTTGACTGTCTCAAAGCTGGCGGCGAAACTCATGGCTCTAAGGTCTTTCCTCACAACATCCGGGAAGGAGCTGAGGAAAAAAGGAGAACGAAAAGGGTAGAGGCTCAAGATGGGGTTGCTAGATTAGACGGATTGGATGATGCGAGAGGACTTGTTGATTGCGAATTCAAGGAGAGGCAGGAACTTCTAGAGGTCTTACTGCTTGAAGATAGAAAAGAGGAGGTTGAATGGCTCGGTTGTGCTTCAAGGTCAATCCGCTTTCATCCCAGGGAGGCAGATGACGGATGGTCTAGTGATGGCGTCGGAGATCTGCCTTGATTGGAAGCGGACGAAGGTGAGAGGCGCTCTTTGGAAGATTGACTACTCGAATACTTATGATTGTGTCGACTGGAGGTTCCCGTGGCTCTCCTTGAGGAAGAGAGGCTTCCCTGACATATGGGTGGACTGGATGAAACGATGCGTCACCACATCATCCTTCATTGTCCTGGTGAACGGCAAGCCAGAGGGCGGCTTCTTCCAGCCACAGCGTGGCGTGAGACAGGGGTGTCCGCTGGCACCCATGTTGTTCGTACTGGTGGCGGTTGCTTTGGGAGTCTTGTTCAAGGAAGGCCGTTGACGTGGGTTGGTGTGAAGGTTTCCGTAAGGACATCTCCATCCCTCTATTGCAATATGCGGACGATACGATTCTCTTTCTCACCAGCACTGAGGATCAGAATACGAATGCGGCACAACTGGTAGACATTTTTGGAGAACTTTCGGGCTTGGAGATCAACAAATCAAAATCGACAGTTGTTCCTTTTGGGCTAAGCGAGGAGGAGCGTGCCACCATTGCTAGGATTATTGAGTGCTTCCCTTACATGGGGCTCCCTTTAGTTGACGGGAGGCTAAGGAGCTCTGATTGGAATGAGGTCGTTAGTCGGATGGAGCAGAGGTTGGCTGGGTGGAAAGCGGTCACCTTATCTAGAGGGGGGAAGTTGATCCTTCTGAAGCACGTTCTATCAACTATACCTATCTTTTTCTTCTCTACTCGACTGATGCCGGTGGGGGTTAGAAGAAAGGTGGAATCTTTGATGAGGAGATTCTTCTGGTCTGATGGGAAACAACAGGGACCAGGTATGCACCTCGTAAACTGGGAGGAGATCACGAGGGGCCGCAGTGAGGGTGGTCTTGGCATCTGGGATGTGGAATGTATGAATAAGGCGCTCATCGCCAAGTGGGTGATCCGCATCTGGGGTTCGTCTTCATCTCTGGCCGCTAGATTGTTAAGGAGGATTTATGGAGTTAAAGGTGATCTGCTGGCAAAGAGAATGCGCTATGAATCCCCGCTTTGGGCCGGGATCCGAGAGGTATTGCCCTTATTGACGCCGAGTCTCAGACCGAAATTGGGAGATGGTCTCCTTTTTCGATTCTGGCGAGATGACTGGACAGGAGAGGGCACTTTGGAGGGCAGATATCCGCTCTTGTTCCCTTTAGCGGTTATGAAGGGCATCACTCTCTCACAGATAGTGGTTGCGGGAACATGGACGCCACTCTTTATGGCTGATATATCTGACCAGCGTTCGGAGGAATTCTTAAGCATGTTGGCGGAGCTTCCACCACCAGGAGACTTCTCGCAAGACCGAGATCACTTTCAGTGGATGGATAACAAATTCTCTGTGAAGAGAGTTTATAGAGAGCCGAGGTCGCGAGTTGTGGTTCGAGATGGGGATCTGTGTCAGGACATGAAAATTGTGTGGGCAGCGAAGATCCCGAATAGAGAACAGATCTTCCTATGGTGCATGAGACGGGGCCGTCTATGTGACAGCACGGAGGGGGCGGCTGTTCGGACTAGAGGACACTCAGTGCGATAGATGCGGAGAAGCGGAGGAGGATTCAGATCATGTATTCTTTAACTGCCTTAAGTCTCAATGAGTTTAAAGAGAAATGGGAATGGCTCGGGTGGTAAGCAAGGGGTCATCGGTTTTCTGGACATCCATCCAGTCGATCGACGCAAACTCTGCGGACGATTGCTCAAAGGCTTTCGCGGCTTTATGGGCCATTTGGTTGGGGGGGAATGATTTGATATTCAACATCAGAGGTTTTACTTTGAAAACGTGGTAGCTCACTATAATGTGCTTTATAATTTCTGGCTCTTGCGATAATGTTCGGTATTGTACTATAATTTTTTACTAATAAAACTATCTTGGCGGTGACCCCCAAAAGGGAGGGTTCACCCATTCCTTTTTTTCAAAAAAAAAAAACAAATGATGTGCTTAGCTGAACACATTGTTGTTATGGGAGAAGGTGCATATTTTTAATTACGCTTTCTCCAGAGATAGGTAAGTTATTATGATTTACCCTTTTAGAAATGAGTACTTTCTGGTACCATCTACATGAAGTCGGAGCAAAATGGATATGCTTGATATGACAAATATACAAGATACACCAGATCCTAACCAAGCCTTCTCTAACTTTGAAGGATGCTCGTACAAGGACTTGTAGCCTCTAAGAAAATCTATTCTGAGTCATACCTGTGTTTAGATACAATCATCCTAATAAGCCAGACCATATATAATAGTCTCTTTTAATGACTCTCCAATCATACTCAACGGAAATAATGCCTGGATCAAGTAACATAGACATATATGCCTTCCGCACCGAAAAGACACCCCCATCCAACCCAACGATCAGGCCCGAAGGAAGGACCATCACTCTCAGAGAGACCCTCCAGAAGCACCAAGAATTTATCTAGTCTCTGATAAGACAGGTCAAAACAGAACTGGGGGCAGCAACTACGGGACCGGGTCGTCTGCTGCGGGCCAAAATGCAGCAGACTCTGCTGTGGCCATGGGAACCGCTCGATCTTGATCGAGCTGTTTGCACGATTTTGCACTTTTCGTGGGCCATACCGTGCAAAATCATGTGAACCGCTCGATCAAGATCGAGTGGTTTTCACGGTTACAGCAGGCACAACACCACAGTAGAGGATCCTCCGCACCAACTACTCCCATCTCATGCCTTGGCCATAGAGATTTCTCCATTCGCCATCTACACAAAGAGCCAGGGAAAATGTTGTATCTCAGTCCAAGGCTTTTGTGGAAGCCTGGTCATCTATGTGATTCCTTTTTTGTTTTTGTTTTTTTTCGTTTCTTTTTCTTTAATCAATATACCGGGGAGGGCACCTTAGTGTGTTACCCCCTCTTTTGGTCTTCAAAAAAAATGCACTCATCAAACCAAAAGCGAAGAGTACTCCCCATCACCCAGAGCCCGCCTAAAGAAATGTGTGACCATCAGCAACAATGAACAAATTCCCTTCCAGAATTTCAAAGGAGCTCGAACCAATCTCTCATGCAATGATAAATCCATCAGAACACCATATATACCGTGCAACAGCTAGGTGAACAGATCGGCACCCTCCCTCAAACACAAGCCACCTATTTTGTCAACAAAGCCATGTTCATCTCCAACGGACCTAACACCAAGGCGATATTCCTCATTTTCCTACACCATCGTCTTCCAGCCCAATAGTGGCATCCTATGCCCATCAACACCGCTTATCTAAGAACATATGCACCAAATTCTCCAATCTCCCCCAACTCCAACAGGAAGCAATCTAATAGATGGAAACAACCGGGATCTAGACAACACCGCCTTCAAGAGTACAACCCCCCCCCCCCACATACACACACACAAAGAGACGAGACGCCTTCCACCCCACCAGCTTGCGCTCCAACTTCTCAAACACCAATATACAGTCACTCTGCCTCCGTAGCCCTGCCATCAAAGGAAGACCCAAATAGCTAATAGGAAACGACCACTTCTGAGTCCCAAAGCGCTATCGCAAGCCTCCCCCTTTGCCTCCATCTCAAATGGAACGAACTTGTCACCGATGAGTTGCAGGCCAGACAACGCTCTGAATAGCTCCAAAACTGCAGCAACCCCTTCCATTGCTCTAGCACCACCCTCAATAAAGAGAATGGTGGCAGTCACGTATTGGATAGCAGGCACAGACATGTAACTAGTTATTACAGTCCAGAAGCCATCACAGAAGTGATCATCAATCGCATAGTCTTTTACTCCCTTTTTCTCTCATACTTGTTGGAAACTGTAGAGATAATTATTTAGTCGGTGTATCTTTTATACTATTTTTATTTTCTTGGTTGCATTTTATGTAATTTAAGAGAGCCTAGGGTTCTTAGGAATATAGAATAACTTTTTCTACCAACATGGTATCAGAGCCAAAACCCTAAAACCCCTCCCTTCTCCCTCGGTGTCGCCGCCCCTCCCTCTCTCGGCGCCGCCGTCTGCCGCCCCCTCCCCGCCACCCTCTCACCACCTCGTCGGCTCCTCGCCGCCCCTCCCTCCTCGTTGTCCCCTCCTCACCGCCCCCCCCCCCGCCGGCCCCATTCGTCGGTCCACCCCGCCGGTCCACCCCAACCGGCTCCTGCCCCAACAGGCCTCACCCGCAGCCACCCCACCCGTCATCTATATGGATTTGAATGCGTAAAGTCTACATATGCGCTCAAATCCTATGAAGTCTATGTAGACACTTGTCTTTTGGTCTACAAATCCTAGTTCTTCATCTCCGACGATATGTCAGAAAACAAGGTTGATATGCCCTCCATAAGCGCGTTCAAAGGTCTTGCGCCAATTGTCAAAATGGATGGGACGAACTATGAGCTCTGGGCGATGCAGTTCATGAGCCTCATGAAGTCGAACGGTAAGAAGCACATTCTTACCGAGGAAGAGCCGGCAGAGTAGACTGGGATTTATGCCTCCTAGGAGGCTGATGATTTGTACGCTAAGGTCTGGCTCTCAGGCACATTATCGATGGAGATTGCTAATGATGTTCTCCATCAGCCCACCACTAAGGCGGTGTGGGACATACTGGCGGCAACATATTCACATGTGTGAAATGAGACCAAGATCTTACAGCTCCAACACGACATATTCACAATGAAGCAGAATGGGCGGCCACTTCACTCCTTGTATAAATCTCTATGGGGGATGTTTGAGAAACTATACTGTATCATTCCTCTCACGGACACCCCCAAGCAGCAGAAGACATTTAGGAATGCTACCATGGTGAGGGTCCTACTTGCAGCACTTGATCCTGAATATTATGATGCTCAATCACATATTCTTGCCGATGTTACCATTCCTCCTATTGAGGAAGTCTACCGGAGACTTAACGGCATCTCTGTCTCGTCCAGTGCTTTTACTCCACCACCCTCGAAGATGGCTGCTTACAGAGGGAGAGGTGGTTCTTCTTTCCGTGGTCGTGGACCTCGTGGTCGAGGTGGTCGTTTTCGCCAGCCATTCACCTTTTGTCATCGTACAGGACATGCTGAGGATACATGTTGTTCTAAGCATGGATTTCCAGCCTCGGCGTGAGTAGCTGAGCATGTTGCATCTTCGTCGGCATCTACTTCGGATCAGCAGTTCGAGGAGCTCGTTGCGAGATTGCGAGATATTATGCCTCCCGTCTCTACAGATTCTCCAGGAGGCCCTTTGGATATTGCTGCTTCAGCTTCTGCCAGTACTTCTACCACTACTAGCACCTCAGGTAGTGCTTGTGCTTTTCCATCATGTTATAGTTCTGATGTCTCAGATTAGATCATGGACTCTGGTGCAACACACCATCTTTGTCGCGACAGAGATAGACTTACTTCGTACAAGGAGATTCCACCAGGACAGTCAGTAGTAATAGCTGATGGGACTCATTCACCCATTATTGGACAGGGGGAGATTACTTTGTCGCCTTCCATGCATCTATAGAATGTCTTACATGCCCCGATTTTTCGATGAACTTACTTTCTATTAGTATTACAAAGGATTTGCACTGCCGCGCTATATTTGACCCATCTTCTCTTATATTTCAGGACATTCTAACGAGCAGGGTGATTGGTTGTGGTTCTGAGCAGGATAGTCTTTATCTTCTGGTCCGGAGTTCATACACTGGCGTCTCCTCTCATGCAGCTGGATCAGTCTCTCTGTATACTTGGCATCTACGCTTTGGCCACCTTCCTCTTCAAAAGATGCGTCGTCTCTTGTCTCAGATTTCTCCGAGTTCTTCCTTCCGGTGTGAAGCATGTTAGTTGGGAACGCACCATAGAGCTAGCTTCCCTAGTCGTCAGTGTCGGAGCAGTAGCTCCCCTTTTGAATTACTTCATGTCGATATTTGGAGTCCGAGTCGTGTTCCTGATCATCAGGGACACAGGTTTTATCTTATAGTCGTTGATGATTCCTGTCGTTTGTCGTGGGTTTTTCCATTAAAGAATAAATCTGAAGCAGGAGATGTTATAAGAAATCTTATAAGTGAAGTGCAAAATGTTTTTTCCTCCCATGTGAAATATGTTTCGTACTGATAATGCTTAGGAATTTTGCACTCATTCTCTCTTACATTTTTTTCATCAAGAGGTATTATTCATCAAACCACATGTGCATACACATCTCAACAAAATGGAGTCGCAGAGAGAAAACATCGTCATCTTCTTGATATTACTCGAACTCTGCTTATCCATAGTTGTGCTCCTATTTCTTTTTAGGGAGATGTCGTCCTTACAACTTGTTATCTTGTCAATCGTATGCCGTCCTCGGTACTTAGTGAGAAAATTCCTCTTTCCATTATTTTTCCATACAAGGAATTATTCTCACTTACTCCTCGTGTTTTTGGTGTTGTTGATTTTGTTCATCAGTTGTCTCCTGGACTTGACAAGCTCTCGCCTAGGACTGTCAAGTGTGTCGTTGTGGGTTACTCTCGGACTCAGAAGGGATACCGTTGCTATGACCCTGTAAACAGGAAATACTTTGTCAGTGCTGATGTTACATTCTTTGAGTCTATTATGTACTTCTCACCTGCAGGTGACATGTTGGCCTCATCCACATCTAATGACGAGGTCTATGTTCCTCCTCCTATTTTGAGTCTACCAGCGTCCATTCCCATTCCTGTAGTCACGCCAACACCACCACCACCGTTGCCGCTGCCACCACCGTTGCCGCCGCCACAACCAAAACCACCTGTCTCGCCATTACCTAAATATCATACACGTCGGTCGAGTCCTGCTCATGTTGCACGTCAATCATCCAGCATGCCTCAGGTATGCCCAGATGTTAGTACTAATGATGGATTGGATAGTGTGCATGTGCAGGATTCATCATTGCAGGAGGAATGTGAACCGGCGAGTACTGTGGTTGATGATCTGGATATCCCTATTGCTATACAGAAGCAGAAACGCACTTGTGCTTCATATCCTCTTGCCTCTCAGGTTTCCTTTCATCGTCTTACAGGGGACTTTCAGAGGTCTGCACTTTACAATGGCTTTGTCTTCCGTGGAGATACCACGGAATTATCAGGATGCCTTAAAGATTGATTGCTGGTGTTCTGCTATGGAGGAGGAAATGGTTGCTCTACAGTCACGGGGTACATGGAGCTTGGTCCCTGCTCCCTCAGGAGCATCTGTCGTTAGCTGCAAATAGGTATTCACTGTCAAGTATCATGCAGATGGTAGTCTTGACCATTGCAAGGCAAGGCTAGTGACGCAAGGTTTCACTCAGACATATGGCGTGCATTATATGGATATCTTCTCTCCAGTTGCCCGTTATTCCACTCTTCATATTCTTCTGTCAGTTGTTGTGGTACGTGATTGGCCCTTGTTTCAACTTAATGTTAAGAATGCATTCTTGTATGGCGATCTGCAGGAAGAAGTCTACATGCAGCAGCCTCCAGGATTCGCTGCTGAGGGGGAGAATCATATGGTATGTAGACTTCATAAGGCAATATATGACCTTAAACAAAGCCCAAAGGCGTGGTTTCAGAAGCTTTCCCATCTAATTGAACAACAAGGATTCAAGAGATCAAATGCGGATCACTCGTTCGTACAGAAGACTCTTAGAGGTACGGTTGTCATCATGGTGTATGCTGATGATATTTTGGTTACAGGAGATGATACTCAGGGGATAAAGATGGCAAAAGTATTTTTGGACCGTCAGTTTATTACGAAGGATCTTGGTACTCTACGATACTTTCTAGGGTTGGAGTTTGCCAGGAATGCACAGGGCCTTGTGATGACCCAAAGGAAACATAATACAGATATGCTTGTCGAGACGGGCATGGTTGGGTGTAAACCATGAACTACTCCTATGGACCCCAGCATGAAATTATATAATAATGATACAGAGGAAGTTGACAGGAGAAGGTATAGAGAAATGGTGGCTAAACTTCTTTACATTACTATAACTCGACCTGATATTGCCTTTGCAGTCAGTCGGGTGAGCCAGTTCATGGAACAGCCGAGACAGGCACATATGGATGCAATATATATGATACTAAGGTACCTAAAGTCGTCTCCAGGCACAAGGTTACTGTTTAGAAAGGAAACAAATTTATCTATCTCGGCATGTACGGATGCGGATTATGCAGGATGCCCTAAGGATCGGAAGTCTACTTCCGGCTTTGCAGTTTTTGTGGGCAACTCTCTAGTTTCTTGGAAAAGCGAGAAACAAACTGTTGTGGCTAGATCTAGTGCTGAATCTAAATATAGGGCCATGGCATAAGCAAGTACGGAGATGATGTGGGTTCGAGCTGTACTAGAAGACTTGCATATAGATATACCTCTACCCATGCAGCTACAGTGTGATAATCAAGCCGCATTGTTCATTACCAATAATACTGCCTTTTATGAAAGAACTAAACATATTGAGGTAGACTGCCATTACACTAGAGATATGATCCAGAAGGGCCTGATTTCTACTTCACATGTTAGTTCAGGGGAACAGACTGCTGACATCTTCACCAGACCATTGCTCAGAGGACCATTCCAGAAGTGTACTTCCAAGTTGAGCATGATTGATATCTATGCTCCATCTTGAGGGGGAGTGTAGAGATAATTATGTAGTCGGTGTATCTTTTATGCTATTTTTATTTTCTTGGTTGCATCTTATGTAATTTACCCATGGGTTGTCTCTATATAAGAGAGCCTAGGGTTCTTTGAAATATAAAATAACTTTTTCCACCAATAGAAACATAACGATAATTGATCAAGTTGGGAATACAAGAGGTAAACAACAAAATTTCTTTTCCTTGATTTTCCTTTCTTCATCTCCTTTTTTTATTTCTTTTCAGACTTTTCCTTTTTTAGTCATTTTCTCCCACATTTTTTTGGATGTTTTGCCTTTTTTTAACAGAACAATAACAACGACCATTTTTTTTTAAGTCTAAAGGTAGGGGGAAACGCTCGATGGTGTCCGCCCAAGTTTATTAATCAAAACAAAAGGGGAACAAAGTTTGAAAAACAAAAATCAACTACTCCCAAACCATTACATGACCCACTCGTCTAACAGGCGATTAGCGAACACCCCCACATTTTCCTTGTAAAAACGCTGGCCCGAGAACAGTAAGTCGTTTCTCCCCCGCCACACCGCCCAGAGAATGGCCAAGGGGTACAGTCGCTCTCTCCTTGGCATGTTGGTATTTGCACGTACCGAATCCCAAAAAGCTTGAAAGTCGTCGCAGCGGCACCAGTCTGAGCCCACCTCCTGCCACAGTTGAGACACCAAAGGGCATGAGAAGAAAAGATGTTCCACCGATTCGATCGCATCATTACAGATCAAGCACCTGTCCGAAAGAACCCCCAGAAGCCTGACGCACCTGTCTCACGTCATCAGTCTCTTTCTCCTGAGCAACCACAGAAAGATACAAATTCTCTCAGGAAGCTTGAGAGCCCAAATAACATTGCAGTCCCTGATCAGCAAGTCGGAGTTGGCCGGCAGAGGTCTGGAGATGGCACCATAGGCCCCTCTGACCGAAAAAGATCCCTCTTTCCAACTCCAATGATCCCGGTCTCCACAGGCGGCCCCACCTCCCGCACTGCCTCCAGCAAGGCCAGGAAATCTCCGAACCTTTGGTCAGAGAGGATGGCGGTAAAGGTTGGGCACCAGAGCCCATCAGCCCAACACTCCGCAACCGAGCAGGACTGCTCTCCAGCAAGCGCAAACAACCGGGGGAACCGAGAGCACAGGGCCCCTCCCCCCGACCAGTCGTCGGTCCAAAAAGAGAAAGAATCCCCCTTCCCGAGAATCGGTCTAAAAAGTGTGATGTTGTTCACAAAAGTCTTCACCACGCCCCGCCAGAAAGGAGTCAGGGTGTTGAGGACGGCCGCCAAAGAAGGCGGGGCCCCCCTCACACCGTAGATCTTACGGATCACCGTGCAAACGAGTTTATCCCCCAGGCCCCAGATCCTGCTAGCCCACTTAAGCAAAAGCGCCTCGTTCATTTGCTCCAGAGACTTCACCCCAGGCCCCCGCTGTTCTTCTGAGCAAGATATCCTCCCATCCCACCAAGTGGATCCCCCTGTTCCCGCCCGCACTATTGCCCCACAAGAATGAGCGCATCCGCTTCTCCAGCCGCACCCGTATCCCCTTTGGCAGCTTACGGTTGGAAAGAAGGTAGATGGGAATGGAGGAAAGGACGGATTTCAGGAGAATCAGTCTGCCACCCTTCGAGAGAATTGCGCCCTTCCAACCCGCTAACCTTGCCTCCACCTTCTCCACCACTCTAAGCCAATCGCGGATCCGAGTCCTCCCCAGCGCCAACGGCATGCCCAAATACTCCAGCGGCAGCGAGGGTCTCCCCGAGCCCAGGGTCGTCGCAAGATTGTCAGAAAGAAGTTCCGCACGCCCGAAGGGAACGAACACCGACTTCGCATTATTCTTAGTCAAACCCGATAGCTCAGAGAAGATCTCTAAAGCCACCGCCATGTCGTTAGCCTCCTCACAGCCTCCCTCGATGAAGAAAAGTGTATCATCAACGTACTGGACGATCGGAACCACCACCTCATCCCTCGAGTAGCCTCTAGAAAAACCACGTCCAACGACACTGTCCGCAATATCGGAGAGTACATCGGTCGTAAGAATGAATAACATTGGTGCCAAGGGGCACCCTTGACGCACCCCCCTTCGTGGTTGGATCCAACCCCCCCCCCCCGACCGACCGTTGATCAAAACCGAAAGGACGTTGTGGTGATGCAGCGCCTCATCCAAGAGATCCACAAGTCGGGGAAGCCCTTCCTCCTCAGCACACACCAGAGAAATCTCCAATCGAGCGTATCATATGCCTTCGCAAAGTCCACCTCCAAAGCATACCGCTTGTACTCCTCCGCCGCCAATCCGCAATAATTTCAGAGGTGAGCGAGACGCAATCAGAAATCTAACGACCAGGGATGAAAGCCGATTGGGCCGGCGAGATAAGGCTCCCAAGAATGACATTGAGTCTAGTCGCAAGGACCTTCGCCGTGATCAGGTACAAAGCGTTCGAAATTGTGATAGGTCGAAAATCCCCGATCGAAGAGGCCATCGACGACTTCGGAAGCAAAATCAGGAGCGCGCGGTTGATCTTATCAAAGCCCGAGTTCCCCTTACAGAATTCCCCCACCACTTCAAGCACCTCCTGCCCAACGACGTCCCAGAAGTCCTTGTAGAAGGAAATCGGGAAATCATCTGGGCCAGGCGCAGCGTCGTCGTTGAGATCCCAGACCGCGTCCTTCAGTTCCTCCAGAGTAACCTCACGGAGCAGGTCCTCCCATGAAGACCTCGCCACGGACCTAGTCCCCCGACCCAACCACCTCCATCTCCGCGGGATGACAACCGAAGTAGCGTCCTTGAAGTGCTTCGTAATAGCTAGGCCCATTTCTTTGTTTCCCTCCATGCAAATCCCATCGATCATAATTGAGCGCAAGGCATTGGACCTACGCCTCCCATTAGCACATCGATGGAAGAAAGAAGTATTAGCGTCTCCTTCTCGAATCCAGTTAATTCTCGACCTATGCCTCCACTCCGTGATGCGCTTCTTCTCCTCGACGAGAAGCTTCCTCTGCGCCTCCGCCCGAGCCTCGATCTCCACCACCGAGAGCCCCCTGCAGTCCTCCAACGAGTCAAGCTTGTGAATGACCTCCTCCGCCTCCGTCCTAGCCGCAGCCCTGGCCGCCCTCGATTCCCTCTTAAAAGCCACAAGGCGCACTCTCAAAGAGGAGAGCTTTTGAACAAACTTCTGAGCAGCAGAGCCCGAAACCACCGACTCCTCCCAGTGCGAAGTCACCACCTCTCGGAAATTGGCCTCCAAAAGCCGGCATTTCTCATATCTGAAAAGTCCCCGTTGAACAGGGGCATCACCCGAAGACCACACAATAGGGTTGTGGTCAGAGCAAGAGCGGGGTTTGGCCTCCACCGACGCCAAAGGAAACCTCTCCCTGGCCTCCCCAGAGGCAAGAAAACGGTCGAGACGCGAGCACGCTTTAGAGTTTCTCCAAGTATAACTGATACCCGTAGCATCCAACACCTCAAGGCCAAGCAAGTCAATGGTGTTCGCAAAATCGCCAGAGCCCGGAACCTGGCCCCCCTGCCACCGGGCCTATCCGTAGTGAGCAAGGTTACATTGAAGTCCCCCCGCCAACACCCAGGGGGTCGTACCGACATGCCGACCAGCCTCCACAAAGTCCTCCCAAAGCTCACCACGTAACCTTTCATCACAAGGCCCATACACGCAGGAGACCGCCAGCTAAAGAGAAGACGACGTGCTTGCCAAAACCACCGTCATGATGTGCCTCCCAAGAGCCATGGAAATGAAAGACAACTTCGAGGAACGTCACGCCACAATCATCCCTCCCGAGGACCCCGTGCCATCCGAAGTTCTGAAGTGATCCACATCCCCGGCCCCGAACCCCTTCCAATCACGGTCCGACAAGGCAAGAAGCTTCGTTTCCTGGAGGAGGATGACATCGCATCCCCAATCGTTAAACCTCGCACCCACCATTCTTCGCTTGTCTGGATCCCCCAGGACGCGCACGTTCCAAGACAAGATTTCCATTTGGAGCCTTCGTCGCACCCCTTAACCTGAACCACACTAGCGGCCTCCGCCACCTGAAGCTTGAATGGAGGGCAAGGCTGTGACGAAATCCTGGACGCCTTGGCTTTGATCCTCTTCTGTACCTTTTGGCGCTCCTTCTGTCGCTAGATGCCACCTCAGAGACACGGTCTGAGAGGCCCCCATCCGTGGATACCCCCTCCTGACCGGGCACGGGTAAAGTTGTTGCAGAGGTGGCAAGGTTCAGTTGCGGAGTCCTTTCCTCCGCGAAGAAACGGGGGAGAGACGTAACAGCGGCCACACGGGTAGCACCAGGCCAAGCACAAGGAAAACCTCCTGAGGAATCAAACCGGGGAGACGACCCCATGAAGTTTCGGGTCTGCACCACGGACGCCGAGCCGGGAAACGCCCTACTTTCCACCGAATCCGGAAAGTCCCACAACCCCGTGTAAGAGACCGGCACCGGACCCGTACCTGCAACCCGATCCGCATCGAAGGCCGCCTCAATCGGGTCGTCATTCACCACTTGAAGAATCGAAGAGAAGGGCGGGTCCACAAAAGTGACCCCCACGTCACCATGCAAAAAGAATGAACCTGACGAAAGGTACAGTACATTATGCGAGTTCACGAACCGCCGCGTGCCAAGATTAACTCGCGTCCCCTCGATCAAGGGTCCCCTCGGGAATCCAACCGCCCTTGCGTCGCCCGAAGCGTCCCACGACCTTTCGTCTGCCACCGACCTCGGAGCCTCCGGCGGTGGTGGAGGTACGTCGATCACCAGCTCAATCGGGAAGGAGAACCCACCCACACTCAACTCCGCAAAAGAACTCCGATAACCAACCTTGTCGAGGAAGCTTTTGGAGCACTCGATCAGGATCGTCGTAACCTGAACCGCAGTTCCCGGTCGTAAACCATCGTCGACCACTTCACGGATCACTCCCCACTGGCGCAAGGCCTTCCGCAAGCAACTGACTGACCGTGAGAGGAAGGGAACACCCTTCACTCTAGCCATGCAGACCTCCAACTCCTCGCAGGACCCATCAGCGAAGCGCAGGCACCTCCATCGAACATCGCCGACATCCCCATTCCATAACAAACGCTCCTTCTGGACCTCCGATAAGCCGCGAACGCAGCACCTTCGTGCACCCAAACTCACAATGTCCCCTACGAGATGTGAGCCAAACAACGACCATTTAAGGCTTACAAATAAAATAAATAAATGGATATGGGCCTCAGGTCAGGGGCCAACCCCCCCTCCCCATGAAAATATAGATATTAACTGGGACAAGATAAATTGAAAACCAATGAGGTTTCTCTTCATTCTGTTGCATGTAGAGTTTTACCTAGGGATGAAAAAATGATACAAATATATCCATATTCTTTCATATCTGTGTATGTTTGATAGAGGATATGGATGTCATTTTTTCACATGATAAATACAAAAACAACAAAGCCTTTTCCCACAATTAAGTAGGGTCGGCTACATGGATTTTTTACCTCTATTTATATCTATTTTGGGCCATTCTCCGCTTAAATCCAAATAACTAAGATCCATTCGGATAGGTCTAATTCCATCACTTCGGGGGTCTTCCTCACCCTCTCTTAACCGGATCAACATCCCAAATTCGCATCTTCTAATTGGTGTATCAACCAACCTCCTTTGCAAATGGCCAAACCATCTTAAACAGTTTTCTCTCATCTTATCGTTTATCGGACTTACACCAACTTTCCTTCTGATCGCAACATTTTGAACCCGATTTTTTCGTATATGACCATACAACCACCTTAACATTTTCATTTCTGTTACTGTCATTCTCTACATATGTCTACAGTTCACATGCCAACATTCTAATCCATAGAGCATAACATGTCTCACAGTTGCTTTGTAATACTTTCCTTTTACTTTGAAAGAGAATTTCTTATCACAAAGAACAGTAGAGGCTCCTCTCCACTTTAGCCAACCTGCATTTATTCTATGAGTAACATCTCCATCAATTTACCCATTCCGTTGCAAAATAGATCCCAAGTATCTAAAAGAGTCTTTGTTCTTTCTTTCGAATGTTATCGTCTCCAATCTTCATCTCGAGTCCTTCATCGTTTCCGGCAAATGTGCACTCCATATATCCAGTCATCGCCCTGCTTATACGAAATCCTTTAGGTAGCGTTCGGCTAACCCACCCTCCCTCTCTCTCATGTGGGCCCCACTTTATTCCTTTTTTAAAAAATTAAATAAATCAATTTTACATCATCAATCCTATCAAAAAATAATATATTATACCATCATATCATATAAAAATTATAAACTACTCCACTTCTACTCACTTTTCCAAATTTCAATACAATCACATCATAATAACTACTCACTTTTTCAAACTTCAATAAAATCATATCACCTCAAACCCACTTCTAACCCACCCCTAGTTTAACCCTCTATCCAAACACCAAAATCCAAAAACGGGTTACCCTCTACCAGTTTAACCCGCCTTAACCCGCCAACCAAACGCACCCTTAGTCTCTAAGGCATCTCTAAACCTCCAACTTCTCATTTATTCCATCTCTTGCCTCATCAATCAACACAAAATCACTGGCGAACAACATACACTATGGAATCTCATCTTGAATGTGACTAGTCAACTCGTCCATAATCAAAGTAAAAAGGAATGGACTCTGTTAGGAGAATATTCTATGCTAGGAGTATACTTGTTAGGAGAATATTCAATGTTCTAGGAATATTCTAAATTCGATTTGTTAGGAGAATATTCTGTGATAGGAGTATATTCTTAGGGGCATTTATGTATTTTCTCCTTTGAGCTCTCTAGGGTTTTGTCCTATATAAGGACCCCTAGTCCTCTTGAATAAATCATGCTCTTTCATCTTTTCATTATTTTCCATATGGTATCAGAGGATCGGTCCTAGATCGGTGTTCTGACCTAATCCTACCGCCACCACCAGCCCCGCGTCGCCCCCCCTCCCGCTGCCCTGCACCGCTTCCCCATGCGGCCCCACGCCGCCTCTAGCGGCCTTGCGCCGCCCTCTCCATGCAGCTTCACACCGCCCTAGCGGCCCTACGTCACCCATCCTCGCGGCCCCGCGCCGCCCACCATCGTGGCCCGCACCGCCCCATGCTGCCCCACCGACCCCGCGCCGCCTTCAGCGATCTCACCCTCACGCATCACCAGCATCAGCGGCCCCACCCTCACGCGAATCCGTGCCACCCATCGAGTTGCACCGCCTGCCGAACTTTCATTCGATACTGCTAGGTCTACATGATACTTAAGACTGCAACTACTATCTAGGTCACTTTTTCTTGACCTTTGCGACCACCATGGCATCTGCTGAACCCAATCCCCTGTACCGACTTCCTCTATGATGGTCCAGGGCACTTCTATCAAACTCAAGGGTTTCGAGAACTATGTACTATGGTCTCGATTCTTCAAGGTTTTTATTGGTGGTCAGCGAAAAAACCATGTCCTTACTAACGATCTGCCCAAGGAGACAGAAAAGGACTATGATACCTGGTACGTCGACAACTGTCAGGTGATTACTTGGATGACCAACAGTGTCGATCCAAATATAGCCTCGAATCTTCTCTACAAAGAAACTGCAAAGGCAATGTGGGAGAGCCTTGAGAACACTTACTCCCAGAAGACAACCAAGTCCAAACTCTTAGATATCTATGCACGGATTTGGTCTGCAAATCAAGGAGATACATCCTTGATCGAGTACTATCGACTGCTCACCGTCCTGTTTGAGGAGCTCCTTATCTTCCAACCTGTTTGTTGTGACAAACAGATAGGAGAACGCGCGGAATGGCAAGTGTATCGTTTCTTATCAGGACTACATCCACGATACAAGTCAGTGAAGGATCAATTTCTGACTGCTGCAGCTCTACCCTTTCTTGAGACCATCTTTGGCCGACTACAGGAACTAGAGTCTCCTCCACCTCCTCTGTCTGTTGAGACTACAGCACATTTTGCTAGAGGATGCTCGACCTACCAAGGAGGATGTGGCCGTGACTTTGGCCGAGGTAGAAGCCGTGAGTCTAGACGGGGACGTGACTCAAGTCGCGTCCATGGGCGTGATCCTACTACTGCCCGCTATCCACCATGTACTCACTGCGGATGCCTGAATCATCCGTCAGAACGCTATTGGACAAAGTTTGGCATGCCTCCTAATGCCAACAGTACCTATGAGAGTGTCTCTTACGATGGAACCTATATACTATGGGCACCTCTCATGTTCAGTCTTCCAGTAACAGTCAGACCTCCTTTATTGCTTCTGAGTTTTCTCGCCTTTGACAACAGTTACAGAACTCTGCCAGTGATACTCCTGCCTCTACTCCTACTGCTAGCCTAGCCACTACATCAGGTACAATTGCCAGCTATGCCTCTATATCTGCTCCTGCATGGATCATCGACTCGGGTGCATCAACTCATCTAACGGGAGAAGGTAGTCTTCTCACCTCCTCATGGTCGTCTTCCGTTGTGAAGACTGTTCGAGGTGCTAATGGTGCCCATTCTCCTATTACTAATGCGGGCACCATGGAGTTTTCCTCTAAACTCCAGCTTACTGGCGTTCACTACGCTCCTGACTTTCCTCTTAGTCTATTATCTAATCACAAGTTGTGCATTGAGTTTAACTGTCGAGTTATATTTGATGAGTTTTGCTGTTATTTTCAGGACATCCAAACGAGACATATCTTTGGTGGGGGACATGAGAAGAACATTCTTTATTATCTTGATATTCCTTCTGACTCTGGTTTGGCTGGCGCTTCGTCCATCTCTACCAATCCTCTTCTCTGGCAACTTCGTCTCGGTCATCTATCTGCCAAAGCTCTCTCTTTAATGTTCCCTGAACTCCCTAGGCTCAAGCCTTTTGAGTGCGAGGCATGTCAGTTCGGGAAACATCATCGAGCGTCGCTCCCCACTCGTACTGAGCCTCGTTGTGAAGTTCCTTTCTCCCTTGTCCATTGTGATATTTGGGGACCTTGTCCGATCCGTACTCTGAGTGGACATAGGTATTTTGTTGCTTTTGTTGATGATTATAGCAAGTCGTCCTGGGTCTATCTTCTAAAAGAGCGTTCGGAGATTCATAAAATTATCAAAAACTTCTTTCATTATGCCAAGAATATCTTCTCCTCTGGTATAAAAAATTTCCGTTCTGATAATGCCCCGGAATTTACACAACATGACCTAACAGATTTCTTTGCCTCCCACGGTACCATACATCAAACCTCTTGTCCATATACATCCCAACAAAACAGGATAGCAGAAAGAAAACTCAGACATCTCCTAAATATTGCCTGCTCCCTTCTTACTCAGATGAAGGTTCCCAAAACTTATTGGAGTGATGTCAAACTGACCGTTGTTCATCTTATCAACAGAATTCCATCTCCAAACCTAAATGATCAACCCCCTTCTCTCTACTTTACCCAACTGAGTCGCCCTTTCCTCTTCCATTGAGAATCTTTGGATGTGTGTCCTTTATTCATAATTTTTACTCTACAGACAAACTTTCTTCTCGTGCGATCATCGGTTATTCTCGTACTCAAAAAGGTTACAGGTGTTGTGATCCAACTGAATGTCGCTATTATATCTCTGCAGATGTAACTTTATTTGAGCAGACAAGCTTCTTCACTCAATCTGTTACAGATATCCCTCTGGATCTCCTACCTCCACCCATTATCTATAAACGCAGACAAATACCTTCACCACCAGATGTTCCTTTGCATGTTTCTCTTTTTCAGGATGATATGCCTTCTACAAGTGTCCCCTCCAATGTTGTCCCGGATGATCCCCAAGATCTTCCAGTTGCTCTGCGCAGGACTAAGAGGCAATGTACTTCTCATGCCATGTCTCATTTCACCTCTACTGCTGGTTTATCTTGCACTAATAGACGATATGTAGATGCGCTCATGACTATTTCTATTCCGAGAGACCACCATAGTGCTTTGCAGGATTCAAGATGGCGAAAGGCCATGGATGAAGAAATGGATGCTCTTATTACCAGGGGAACATGGGATCTAGTGCAATGTCCCAAAGGGACTAGACTTGTGGCATGTAAATGGATCTTCACGATCAAACAATCACCAGATGGGTCAGTTGACAGGTTGAAACTAGTCGTGTGGCAAAGGGCTTCACATAGACATATGGAGTGGATTACTTTGAGACATTCTCATCAGTTGCGCGTATGGGGTTAATAAGGACTATCTTTTCTGTGGTAACTAATAAGGCATGGCCTATCTTTCAGTTAGATGTGAAAAATGTGTTCCTATATGGAGATCTTGATGAGGAAGTGTACATGATGCAACCTCCAGGTTATGAAGTCGAGGGGGAGTATGTATGTCGACTTCGCAAAGCAATATATGGCTTTAAGCAGAGCCCAAGGGCATGGGTCGACAGACTTATTGCAGAGATCAACACTCTTGGCTTCCAGAGAACAACCTCTGGTTACTCTGTGTTTGTCAGAAGACGAACAAGTGGTAATGTGATTCTTGCAGTCTATGTGGGATGATATAGTTATCACAAGTGATGATGATAAAGGGATACTAGAAACCAAGGCCTTCCTCCAGAAGATATTTGTTACCAAGGATCTTGGCCCACTACGATATTTCTTGAACATATAAGTACTACGCACTACAGAGGGTCTTCATCTCTCACAGAGAAAATACTATCTGGACATTCTTACGGAAGCCAGATTACTTGGATGTAAGCCCGATGGCATTCCTGCAGATCCTTAGAAACACTTCACATTCTCTGATCCTATCTTTGAAGATGTTACTCGATATAGAGGCATGGTTGGCAAACTTCTTTACCTTACTATCACCATACCAGATATTTCCTATGCACTCAGCAGAGCTAGTCAACACATGGAGCAACTTTGTTATAGTCATTGGCAGGATGTTCTTCAAATTCTACTATACGTGAAGGAATCACCAGGGAGTGGCCTCTTCTATGGGGAAAATGGGTACACCGATGTTATTGCATATGCTGAAGCCAATTATGCAAGCTCACCAGAGGATCGGCGCTCCACCACAGGTTATGATATGATGGTTGGAGGAAATATTGTTACTTGGAGAAGCAAGAAGCAGACTGTTGTATCTAAATCCAGTGCAGAAGCAGAGTGCATGGCGATGGCTCAGGCTACTTGTGAGATCACGTGGCTATTAATTTTTCTGCAAGAACTTGGTGTTGTTGTCACTACTCCTATTCCACACTACTGTGACAACAAATCTGCAACATATATTGCCACGAATCCAGTGCTCCATGAGTGAACCAAGCATATAGAGGTTGACTGCCATTTTGTTCGTGATGTTGTCAGGATTGGAAGAATTACTACTCCTCACATCAACACTAGCCTTCAGCTTGCAGATATCTTCACAAAGGCACTATCAAAGAAGCGATTTTCCTGGATTGTTTCCAAGTTGGGCATGACTGATAAATATGCTTCAACTTGAGGGGGAGTGTTAGAAGAATATTCTGTGCTAGGAGTATATTTGTTAGGAACTTAGGAGAATATTCTATGTGCTAGGAGTATTCTAAATTTGTTAGGAGAATATTCTATGTGCTAGGAGTATATTTATTAGAAGAATATTCTATGTGCTAGGAGTATATTCTAAGGGACATTTATGTATTTTCCCTTTGAGCTCTCTAGGGTTTTGTCCTATATAAAGACCCCTAGACCTCTTGAATAGATCATGCTCTTTCATCTTTTCATTATTTTCCACCGACTCAAAGCTAAACCTTGATGCAAATCGATGTTGACTTTAAAATAGTCAATCCTTTCTCTCTAATGTACCCGAATGAGTCTTCGTTTTCATTACCATTGTGGATTTTGGGGTGCATTGCATTTGTCCATAACTTTCGTGTTGCTGACAAGTTGTCACCTAAGGCTATCAAGTGTGTCTTCCTTGGTTATACTCACACTCAGAAGGGTTATAGGTGTTATGATCCTTTTGGGCACCGGTAGTATATTTCTGTGGATGTCATGGAGCAGAATAGGTTCTTTGCACGCCTGTCAGGGACATCCTTTTGGATCTACCACACCATCGATCATTTATAAGCATAAGCACACCACTATACATGTTTATGTGCCTTCGCATGTCCCTTTTTTGCAAGATGACATACCTTTTTCAAGTGCTTCCACAATCCTATAGCTCTCCGGAAATCAAAGAGGCAACGTACTTTTCACCCTGTCACATTTTACTTCTATTGATGGCTTATCTAGTTGTGACAAGAGATTTACATATGTCTAATGGCATCTTCTATTCCCCGATATCATCATAGTGCGCTGCAGGACCATGGTTGGCGACAAGACATGGATGAGAAGATGGATGCTCTTACCTCCCGAGATATGTGGGATCTTGTGTCGCGTCCCTCGAGAGTTCAACCCGTGGCATGCATATGGGTCTTCACGATCAAACAGTTGTCTGATGGGTCCATTGATAGATTGAAAGTCAGACTGGTAGCAAAAGGTTTCACGCAAACATATGGGGTGGATTATTTTGAGACCTTCTATGAAGTTTCCAAATGGGATCCATACACACCATTCTTTCAATTGTTGCTAATAGGATTGGCCTATATTACATCTTGATGTCAAGAACGCCTTTCTCTGTGATGACCTTGAAGAGGATGTTTATATGGTACAATCGTCAGGTTACGTAGTCGAGGGTGAGTGTGTATACCGCCTACATAAGGCCATCTATGGCCTGAAGCAGAGCCTTGGGCAGACTTACTACCGAGATCGGCACTCTTTGGCTTTCATATGACGACATTAGACTACTTTGTCTTTGTCAGACGACGGTCTACTAGCACCATTATACTTGCAATCTACGTTGATGATACGGTTGTCACTAAGGATGATGAAGCGGGTACTTTAGAGACCAAGACCTTCATTCAGAAAGTCTTTGTCACGATGGATCTTGGACAACTCTATTACTTCCTTGGCATTGAGGTGATACGCACTACAAAGGGACTACATCTCTCACAACAGAAGTATTGTCTAGATATTCTTACTGAGGCTGGACTACTTGAATGCACAACATCTAGCATCCCTGCAGAACTGAGAAAGCACTCTACATCCAGTGATCCTAAGTTTGAGGATACTACAAGTACACAATATAGAGGCCTAGTGGGCAAACTACCCTACCTCATTGTTACTATGCCATATATATCGTATGACATCAGCAAAGCCAGCCAGCACATGGAGAGACCTCTTTATAGTCACTAGCAGGATGTTCTTCAAGTCCTTCGATATTTGAAGAAATTTCCAAGGTGAGGACTCTTCGATGGACAAGGTTCAGATATGCGATATGCGGTATTCGTTCGGTCATGAGGTCTAAAGCGAGTAAGCGGATATGTGGAGGAGTATACGGAAGTATGTGCGGTTTATAATATTTTAATTTAAAATATTATAAAATAAATAATAATATGTGATTATATAAAAAAGTTGATGATCTAACAAAATCCAAACTCAAAAATTTCAAATAAGATATATAAGCATGATATTATAATTGATTTTTTTTTAGTTAGTGCATATATACATATACAAATTTAGATTCAACAAGGAACACACGAATTCTATAAGAAAACCTTTATTGTATATATAGATCCTATAGATAGAAAAAGCTAAAGAATAATCATAGGTATACAAATCATACACCCAAAATTATACACATATATGTATCTCCAACGAACAAAATATGTTGACACAAAATATAGGGGATAATTGTATTTACATATAAAATTTATTAGAAGCACAAAAATGTAAAATGACAAACTCTTAGTCAATTATTTCATGTTGTATTTGAAGCATTAGAATAAATTTCATTAGATGGAAAACTCAAAAAGCAATAAACATTAATAAGTGCTGAGAACAATGAGAAAAAATAGATATGAGAAAAAATACCCTAGATTATATTCCCAAATGCAACATGTACAAGAATAATGAAAATATACATCAATGTACATGATTATATAAAAGTTACTCGGGAAATATCGAGTTAATGTGTCATCAACATGTCAGGGAATAACATGAATCCTATCAAATATGCGGCCGCATATTCGACCGCATATGTCGCATATGCGGACCGCATATGCATATTGCCGCATATGGCATATGCGCTTCAGTCAAACGACTGAATACACATATGCGGTCGCATATGCGGTCGCATGGACCACATTTCCGGACATTGTCTATGGATCAATGGTCATACTGTTGTCTCCGTATATACAAATGCAAGTTATGCTAGTTCACTTGAGGATCGTCGATCCACTACAAGTTATGTTATGTCTGTTGGTAGCAACCTTGTTACTTGATGGGGCAAGAAGCATACAATAGTCGCTAAATCAAGTGTGGAGGTAGAATACAGGGCAATGGCGCAAGCCACCTATGAGATTACCTAGCTTGTCTCCTTCCTACAGTAACTTGGATTTCCTGCTACCAATGTTCAGGAAGGCGCTGTGCGGTATTCAGTCGGAGGGGGCAATGCATAGAGAGTATGCGGTATGCGGGAGAGTATGTGGGGAGTATGCGGTTTTATGCGGTTTGGTATTTTTTATTATTAAAAATATAAATAAATATTTAATATTATGGTAATATCCTCAATCGGGAGAGTATGCGGTTTTATGCGGGAGAGTATGCGGTTTTATGCGGGGAGTATACGGTTTTATGCGGGGAGTATGTGGTTATGCGGGTGGGGCTATTTGGCTTTAGATTAAATAAAAAAAGTTCTATCAGAAAAGCGGCCGAGTATGCGGCCGCATAGGGGGTATACTCGGTCGAGTATGCGGGTCAACCCGCATACATGATCGTTTCATCATACTCAGAGCGGCAAGGTTACCGAGTACGAGTATGCGGCCGAGTATGCGGCTTACTCAGTTGTTTTTCTGAACACTGCCTGCTACTACTCTCATACCTCCATATTGTGACAACAAGTCTGCTACTTGTGTTGCCACCAATAATGTATTTCATGAGTGAACTAAGCACATTAAGATTGACTATTACTTCATTTGTGATGTGGTACGAGGAGGAAAGATCACTACTCCAGTGATCTTCAGCTTGCAGACATATCCACGAAGGTACTACTAAAGAAACGTCTCTCGTTGTTGATTTTCAAGTTGGGCACGAGCGATAGATATGTTCCAACTTGAGGTACTACCGAGTACGAGCGATAGATATGTACCCACTTAATGGTCTAGTGGTAGTACAGTGTGTCTACCACACAAAAGACCAGGGTTCAAATCCCACTCTTGCAGGGGTTGCGTTAGGTAGTCGACGGCCAGCGTAAAAAATAGTCGAATCTTTCAACATGGATTTGAGCAAGAATCCATGTAGCCGACCCTACTTGAAGTGGGAGAAGGCTCAGTACATTTTTATTATTTATTTATTGAACCATGTAATCCTTCGAGGTCTTTTATGCAATTCTCCTTTTAGCTTTCTAGGGTTTCATGATATATAAGAAACCCTAGATCAATGGAATAAAACACAACATTTCGTTCTCTTCTCCACACAACTCATACACTAGCAAAGCTATGGATCTTGTCTAAATGCCTTTATCAACCCAAACCTAAACGCAGGGCTCGAAAATAGATCGTATCCCCATATGAATCGCATCAGTGAAGTTGATGTTGCCTACCAAAAGCCCCATTTCAAGATCATCAAAGGTTGTAGGCATAACAAATGTCAACCAAGGAGATCCATGTAAAAAAAATAAAGCTTTATTTGAAATAAACTAAAAACGTGTTCAAATATATGCATCAGCGGAGCGTTATGATCATCTAGTTAGGTCATTCTAGAAGGAGGTGAATGGGGCAATATCTGCTTTGAATACGAAGGGGATGATGGTTTCCCTATTTTTTCTTCAATGAGTTATTGGGGATGCCATTTTTGCTATGTTGGAAGAATTCAGTCAGGGCAATGTCAGATTTGACAAGATAAATAGAGCCATCAATTTGCCGAATGAGGTCGTGGAAAGAGCGGAAGATTTCATACCCCTCATCCTCTCGAATTCCATCTACTTATTGATTGTCAAGGTCCTTAGTAAGAGGCTTAGTGAGGTTCTGGAGGAAATGGTGTTGTCACTCCAATCTACGCTCATTCCTAGCAGACAAATTGGAGACAACTTGGCAATGACCTCGGAGATTGTTGCGGACTATCGAAGAAGACAGGCTCATGGTGTCGTATAGAAGGTCGACTTCTCTAAGGCTTACGACAACGTGGATTGGCGGTTCTCATGATCGATCCTAGCTAGAAGAGGTTTCCTTGACCTTTGGATCTCATAGATGAAGAGGTACATAACCGTTGCCTCCAACTTGATTTTAGTGAACGAGCGGCCTGAAGGGGGTTTCTTCCAACCGCAAAGGAGTGTTAGACAGAGTTGTCTGTCGGTGCCCCTTCTTTTCGTCTTGGTCGATGATGTTCTTCTACATATGGTGAATCAGGTGGTAGACCATGGTCTCTTGACTAGGTTCTCTCTAGGAGACATTCCCATTCTGGTCCTCCAATATGCAGATGACACCATCTTTTTCGTGGAGGGAGGAATGAAGAAAGCGAGGAACATGGCTCTGGTGGTGGAGATATTTGGGGAGCTTTCATGGTTGAAGATTAATAATGATAAATCTATTATGATCCAATTTGACAATGTATGACGAGGAGGCAGTTACGTGTAGTACAGAATTGGCTTACCCGCTTGGTACATTGCCTATCAGATACCTAAAGCTACCAATTGGTGGTGATCGTCACCTTTCGTTGTCTGACTGGCTATCTGTGGTGGAGAAATTAGAGTGAAAACTTATAAGATAGAAGGGCTCCCTATTGTCGTGCGGAGGCAGTTGGTTCTGGTGAAAGGGGTGCATGCAGTCATTCTAGTTTTTTCACACCTTCATGTTTGCTCCCTCTAGGAATTCGTCGCAGATTGGAGATGTTCATGAGAAAATTTTTCTTGGGGAAGGCAACTTAAAATGGATGTGGTCTGCACCTAGTAGAATGGGAGATCGTTACTCATGCCCCTGAGGGTAGGGGCTTGGCATTTTGAGTCTATAAGAGATGAATCACACTCTGCTTTTGAAGTGGGTCGCGTGAATTTGAGGTGATAAGGAAGATCTTTGTTGTATGTTGTTACATATGATTTATGACAATGGTGTACGAGGTCCGACAAACCTTCAGCATCCGTAGTTTGAGACTATTTTTTGGAAGGTCATTCATGCAGTTGTACCTGATTTGCCTCATCTGTTTCGACTGGTGTTAAGGGATGGCTACAATTTTTCAATGATAATTGTATGGATGCTGGGACTTTCGCCTCTCTCTTCCCACATCTCTACGCATAGTCTACAATAAAGATGCAAAGGTGACTGAGGTCTGGTCAGATGGGGTTTGGCATCCATCCTTTATTATAGAATTCTCGGATCAGTGCTTTCAAGAATTTATGGGTATGATGGAGATGCTCGCTCCTATTGCAGATCTGAACCTGGGGAGAGACCATTAGATTAGGCGGGATGGGGATTTCACAGTGTGGAAGTCGTACATGTGGAGAGAGAATGCAATAAGTTATCTATTCATGAGGCTATAAGATTCTCTTATATAGAGGAGAAACTTGTTAGGCAAATTAGAAAGTGTAGATATAAATAAAGAGAATACATAAAAAGGATAGAAGATAACTAATATCGCAATAATCCACCTCAAGCTGGAGCGCAGATATCAATCAAGATTAACTTGGAACAACATCTCTGAAATGACCCTCTACCTAGAGTCTTGGTTAACACGTATGTTGTCGGTTCGCCTGAGCTAATATGAGAGGCAGAAATGAAACTCTTCTTGATCATGTCTCGAGTGTAGTGATAGTTTACCTCGATATGCTTGGTCCTCTCATGGAAGGTTAGGTTGTTAGCAATGAAAAGAGCAGCATGATTATCACATTGGAGATGTATGGGATGAGGCACCTCAACAGCTAGGTCAGATAAAATGGATCTAACCCACATCATCTCTGTACACCTATGTATCATAGCTATGTACTCTGATTCTGCACTAATCTGACAACCACCTTCTACTTCTTGCTCTTCCATGATACCAAGGAGCTCCATGTGAACACTGCAAAGCAGAGGTAGACGTCATGTCCTTAGGATATCACGCATAATATGCATTTAAGCAAGTTGTAATGGCAAAGGATGTGCCTTTGTTAAATAAAAGACCAGTGTCAGGCGAGGTCTTCATATATCTCAGAATCATATGGACTGCATCCATACGTGCATGTCTAGGTTGCTATACGAATTGAGTCACTCGTCTCACTGCAAAGAATATATCTGGTCCGATATGGTCACACATAGGAGCTTCCCAACGAGCTCCATGTACCTCCTCTGTTCTTCACCATACAGCTTCATGATTGAGTCTATGGGAGTAGTGGCAAGCCCGCAATCTGCCATGCCCATCTTAGAGAGACGATCCGTAATGTATTTCCTATGGGCCACCAAAAGATCTCGTTGGTTCCTGGCAAACTCCAGTCTAAGGAAGTAACGTAAATTGTCAAGATCCTTGGTTACAAACTACTAACAAAGGAAAATTTTAGATGCTTGAATACCATGCACATCGTCCCCTGTAATATCGATATCATCAACATAAACCAATATAGCAACATTACCTCTTTGAGACCTCTGAACAACCAATGATTGATCTGCAATCGATCGAACCCATGTTGCTCTATCAAATCCGAGAGCTTTTGAAATCATGCTTTTGAACTCTGTTTCAGGCCATAGATAACCTTATGAAGTCTGCACATCTTTTGACACTCCCCCCCAGCAGCGAACCCAAGAGGATGTTGCATGTAGACTTCCTCCTGTATGTCACCATAGAGAAACACATTCGTCACATCAAGCTGATATAGGGGACAACCACGTGTCACTGCAACAGGGAGAAGGATCTGCAGTACAGAATGTTGAGCCACTTGAAAGAAAGTATCTGGATAGTCCACCCCATACGTCTGGGTGAACCCACGAGCCACAGGCCTTGCCTTGTAGCGATCTATGTTGCCATATGCTCGGTGCTTCACTATGAACACCCACTTGCATCCCACAACAAACACTCATGTAGGAGTTGTAGCAATGCTCCATGTGCCACGTGATTGTTACGCGATCATCTCATCCTCCATAGTAAGTCGTCATTTGCTCTTCTTGAGAGCCACCTGGTAATGTGCATGTGATTCCAATGGTAGATAATCCTGCAACAACCTTCCTGAAATTCATCGAAAGCCATGCCACAGACACATGTCCAGTGATAGGGTATCTCACACAGCTAGGTTTGCCTTTACGCAAGGCAATAGGCTACCCCAGATCATCCTCCTGGGGCGGTCCCTACGCTTCCTGTATATCTTCCTGCTCATCCTGTAAATATTCATGTTCATCATTCACATCACTAGTGCCATCAGTTGAAACCAAATTTTCAGAATTTATTTGAGGCATGCTGGATGTTGGGGAAGGCATTAGAGCAAGGAGAACAGGCTGAGGTATATGTGCAGGAGGAGGTGGAAGAACAACATCATCCCCAAATTCAGAGGGACTCAGCCTGTCACATGTAGTAGTATAGTACATGATGGACTCAAAGAAAGTAACATCGGCACTGACATAGTATTTTCCTTGGACATGATCAAAACACCTATATCCCTTTAGGGTACAAGAATACCCAACAAACATATATTTGATAGCTCTAGGAGCAAGCTTGTCACGACTTGGATGCAGAAGGTGAAAATTTGTCACACGCCAAAGACTCGAGGCGTAAGAGAGAAAATGTCCTTCTCAAGAAAAGCAAGAGAGAAGGATGCCTTTTCACTCAGAATGGTAGAGGGCATCCAATTAATTAGGTAACATGTTGTCATCACTGCACTACCCCAGAAGGAATGAAGGACCCGACTTTGTATGAGAAGAGTCTTGACGATGTCCAAAAAGTGACGGTATTTATGTTCAGCAACATCGTTCTACTGAGAAGTACAAGGTCATGACATCTGATGGATAAGGTCGTGTGAGCTAAAGAATTTGGATAGTTTTTTTTTTTTTGAAATCAGAACGATTCGGGGGAGACACCTGGTGGTGTTCGCCCCAAATTTTATTAAAAACGAGAAGAGGGAGTGGAGAAGAGAGGTACAAGGTGATACAAACAACATGGATCGAGAGGATCCCTGTCAATACCCCAGTCCACAACCCGAACACCCACACGCGACAACAGAATTTGGATAGTTGAATAGTACATAACTCCTGAGCATTATCAGAACGAATGTATTTAATAGAAGGAGAGAAAAGATTCTTCATTTCAACCACAAAATTTCGAGTCATAGTACAAGCATCAGACTTATTCTTTAAGAAAAAGACCCATGACAATATGAAAAGTCATCCACAGTAACCAAATAATACATGTGCCCATGGTGATCGACACGACTCGGACCCCACGTATCAAAATGAAATAGCTCAAAAGTATTCTGATTACTACGACATGGACGACTTGGAAAGCTAGATTGGTGATGCTTTTCAAGTTGACATGGTTCATACTGAAGTGTGGACTTGATAAAAATGCTAGGGATGAAATGACAGATCTTCTGCAACGGAAGATGACCAAAACGAATATGCCAAGTGTAAGGAGAAATCGATCCAGTAGAAAGAGAGCTAGCACTAGCATAAGGAGACTAGATCAACATGTAAAGCCCTCCATACTCACGGCCACATCCAATCACCATGTTCATGAGTATATCCTGAAAAGCAAGGGAAACATGGTCAAATATGGCAGTGGGACGACAATGTAAATCTTTTGTAATCTGACTGATAGACAATGAATTCATTTAGAATTCTGGTGCATGAAGAACATTCTGTAGATGCATGGAGGGAGTCAAATGGACCTCCACCTTCCGATAATGGGAGAATGTTTCCCATCAGCAATAATCATTGATCTACCAAGTTGTGCAGGTCTATAAGAACCAAATTGTGTGCGAGCTCCACATAGATGATGAGAAGCTCCAGATTCCATGATCCATTCTGAAGGATCTAATCGATTGTGACTAGCAAATGCATGAGCAGTACCTAAAGTGCTGGTGGAGGCAAGAGCAGCAACATCTAATGACCCAGTAGAAACACTAGAAGATACAGTAGTTGGGGGGGCATGATCTCTCTCAGTCGAACAACGAAATCATCAAAACGATGATTGATAGAATCAGGGGCAGTCTGGACCTGCTCAGTAGTACGGGCTGATGGTGAAAAGACGTGCTTGGAGTAGCACGTATCCTCTGAATGATCGGACCGGTGACAATATGAACAAGATTGGTGTGGGCACGAGCATCCTCTGTTGCATGTGCCATGTTCTCTGAATTGAGGCAAACAGCCTCTACCATGGAAAGCTATCATAGCCGATGACATCTGAGAAGATGGGGCAAGAAAATGCTCAGTCTGCTCAGCCTGCAGTATGCCTCTTCCATAGGTGGTATGGTAGCATATGTGAGTAACTGAGAGCGAGTTAAGTCATACTCAAGGTTAAGGGATGCCAAAAAGACCCCAGCTGTAACAGAATTGTGATAGGACTTGTGTTGCTCTAGTAAGGCCGTCAGAGATATGTAGCTATGAAGTCTCTCAAGCATACCCCTAAGAGACGTATACAAGGCATGAAGAGGACTATCACCAAAACGAATATGCCAAGTGTAAGGAGAAATCGATCCAGTAGAAAGAGAGCTAGCACTAGCATAAGGAGACTAGATCAACATGTAAAGCCCTCCATACTCACGGCCACATCCAATCACCATGTTCATGAGTATATCCTGAAAAGCAAGGGAAACATGGTCAAATATGGCAGTGGGACGACAATGTAAATCTTTTGTAATCTGACTGATAGACAATGAATTCATTTAGAATTCTGGTGCATGAAGAACATTCTGTAGATGCATGGAGGGAGTCAAATGGACCTCCACCTTCCGATAATGGGAGAATGTGTCCCATCAGCAATAATCATTGATCTACCAAGTTGTGCAGGTCTATAAGAACCAAATTGTGTGCGAGCTCCACATAGATGATGAGAAGCTCCAGATTCCATGATCCATTCTGAAGGATCTAATCGATTGTGACTAGCAAATGCATGAGCAGTACCTAAAGTGCTGGTGGAGGCAAGAGCAGCAACATTTAATGACCCAGTAGAAACACTAGAAGATACAGTAGTTGGGGGGGGCATGATCTCTCTCAGTCGAACAACGAAATCATCAAAACGATGATTGATAGAATCAGGGGCAGTCTGGACCTGCTCAGTAGTACGGGCTGATGGTGAAAAGACGTGCTTGGAGTAGCACGTATCCTCTGAATGATCGGACCGGTGACAATATGAACAAGATTGGTGTGGGCACGAGCATCCTCTGTTGCATGTGCCATGTTCTCTGAATTGAGGCAAACAACCTCTACCATGGAAAGCTATCATAGCCGATGACATCTGAGAAGATGGGGCAAGAAAATGCTCAGTCTGCTCAGCCTGCAGTATGCCTCTTCCATAGGTGGTATGGTAGCATATGTGAGTAACTGAGAGCGAGTTAAGTCATACTCAAGGTTAAGGGATGCCAAAAAGACCCCAGCTGTAACAGAATTGTGATAGGACTTGTGTTGCTCTAGTAAGGCCGTCAGAGATATGTAGCTATGAAGTCTCTCAAGCATACCCCTAAGAGACGTATACAAGGCATGAAGAGGACTATCACCTTATTAGATCGTAAAAATATCATGTTGGAGTAACAAGATCGCCGACTCATTCCTCGCTTGAGAGTGTGTCATTGCGAGGATGTCTTACGTTGCCTTTGTTGTAGGCTAACTCAAGATACCATTTGCTATTTCTACAAAAACGGTATCAGGTAGCCAAACTTCTGCATAAGCATCACCGACCTCCCATGAGGCATTGGTCCCAGTCATGTCAACCGACTCATCCTGCATCAGAATATGCTTCTTACCATGGCTCTACAAGAGATTCATGAATTGCATCACCCACAACTCGAAGTTTGTGCCATCCATCTTAACAATAGGTATCGAACCCTTAAATGCACATGTAGATGGAATATCAACTTTGTTTTCTGATATAACGCCGAATTGGTACACGACTGGGATCATAGACATGTGATAGGGTGTCTACACAGAGATCAAGGCGGTGGTTGTACGGGTATGCTCATACTACAAACAACACTAAGCAAACTCGTCCGTGGTACAGGTAGCGCCTGGGCGACGCTTCGGTAGCGCTGGGTCGCACTAGGGTAGGCATGGGGAACCCACTGAGGACTCGTGCGGGACCTTAGGCGAGGAAGAAGGGTCTGCGTAAGGCTCAAGGAGGACAGAGGATGGTGGTGGCGGTGGATTTTAGGTATAAGTCTCAATTTAGGATTATTGCTCTGCTACCATATGGAGAGAGATGCAATAATTCATGAGGTCCTAGGGTTCTCTTATATATAGGAGAAACATGTTGGGCAAATTACATAGTGTAGATAAAAAGAAAGGAGAATACATAAAAAGGATAGAAAATAGAACATTACAGATTAATGATTGATAGAAATGTGCCCTTTTCGTAGGAGTTGGCCGGACAATGCAGTGCAATCTGGGATCTTAAGATCCGATCTTGAGTGAAAGTGTTCATGTGGATCTTGAGACATAGAGGAATTCTTACTAGAGATAGATGGGCTCGAATCTTCCACTCGAGTGATAGTTGTTGTTTGATCTACGGGATGGACATGGACTTGGCGAATCATCATTTTTTAAACTTTAAAGTACAGGAAGGCTCAGGAAGTTTGGTTGGCGATAGATATTGAGTGTATACCTTATCACCTGGTCCTCTTATGGGATTCGCTATTCATTCATGCTTTTGCATGAACGCCAATCATTTCAAATCAATTGATATTGGGCTCTTTGGTTGGCAAGGAATGGTGCTATTTTCTGCACAGAGCGTTTTTATATTGAGGATTTAGTTCACCATGCAAGACTCTCCTCAAGTCTTGGCTTTTGGATTGATTTTTTTTATATGTGCCCCCCCTTGTCAGGAAAACTTCTAAAGTGGACTCAGAATTATCTTCCCATAAAAGTCTGCATTGTTCTTTCCATAATTTCCATAATGTGGTAAAAGTAAGATTTGTCCAGCATGTGGACATGTTTCTCCAAGTAGTCTTCTTGACCCCAATAGCAATAACCTCTACACGAATTATTTTTCCCACCAAACAAGTATCACAGCACAAAAAGAGAACCATAAGATCTTTATATCCATGGTTGCTACGTGAACCATAAGAACTCTACCGTGATAACATCCATGTCACGTGTGCTTAATGCCACCATAGTTAAAGTGCACCATAAGATCTTTATATTCATGTGTGATGTGTCTCAAACAATACACGTCTATTCCCAAAACCAAAAAGTTACCATAAAGCTTTCTTTAAAATCCCCAACAATCACACTTGAATTGATAGTTAAAAGCCTTTTTATCACCCGTCCTCTGCCAGAGATCCATTAACTTCTATTTCAACTCCAGTCAGGTCTCTTGGGCACACACCTATACCGTGGTCACCCTTTTTTCCTTTAAAAAAACTCCAATTGATGCTATTGAAACTTTGTTGCCACTCCCATGAAGGCGATCCACCACCCTTGAAATGTCTTCGATCATCATGACATGCATGATATCCTCAAGCAAATCTCTATCCACCATCTCTATCATCGCCGCCACGATCAAGAAAGAGAAGCTGCCAGCCTTCAGAAGGGCCATTAACGGTAAAATGGAGCTTAGATACCCAAACCAATGGAGATGATCTCCACCACAACCATGCTTGCTTTATTGTGAAGGCTAACATGGAAAAGTCTTGACAATGATAACGCATGCCTCTCATGATCGACATAAGGGAACTCCCTGTCCCTAACCAGCAGTCATCACCAAATAGCTAAGCCCATGTCAACCATAGCAAACATAGAGCCAAGCAAATGTGCAAACTCCTCGAGGAGGAGCCATCTACCAAAAACATCAACATATCAAGAGGACAATCAAGACTTTGTTGAAAATTGCTCCAAAAGTAGCCTTAACTGCCACAAGTTCAGCACGATTCTTCGGCGTTGATGATTCCCCCACCAAATAATAAGTCACACCAGAAAGAGAACAACCAAGGTTGTCCTTGGTCACCAAACTCGACCATGATTGCATTATAAATACATGTGCCTAACACCACCACATTTAAAGCATACGATAGGATCTCTAAAATCATATATGAGGTGTTACACATGGCAAAAATATCCCAACTTGAAGCCCAAAAGCTGCCATAAAGATACACTCTACCCCACTATAAGCTTTGCCACCTCCTTCCCTAAGCGACTTCTACACCTACTTCTCACCAACTCTCCAAATCTCCTCCAGCTTTCCCATCACCCTAAATCATCGGGTCTCTCCCACCTTTGCACTCTATCTCCCTCCCTTTTCAGCAACCTCCTCTTTTGAGGGATGATGGTGTCTAGTGATGGTTACACACCTTTCTTTTTTTGTGTTTCCCTAAAGCATCCAGCACAGCTAATTTGGTCGCTCTCTTTTGAAGGGTCCATGTTCCTCTCTATTGTGGATATTTTTTGTTATTTTAAAAGAAAGGGATTTTATGACTTGTGCCCCTCCGAGATGTTGCAATATCAGTTATGCCCCTATCTTTTTGGTAATATCAGCTGTGCCCCTCAAAACTTGCTCCGTCATCAGTTGTGCCCTTCCGTCAGATTGACCGTCTATGAGTTGACTTAACCATGGTTTTTTCAAACCTTGGTGCAGTTAAGAGGGGTATTATTGTCCAGTCCTCTTCTTCATCTTCTTCCTCCATTTGTTCTTCTTTCTTTTTCTTCATAATTTCTCTCTCTTAGTGGCACCTTCATACATCCATAGAATCTCTAAAATTTTTGCATTTTCACGGATATATTATTCATTACGGATCAAATGGCAAATTTTATTGAATTTTTTGATGATTTTTTATGAATCAAATTGTCAAAAATTTATCAAAATTTAACAAAAAAAAACTAACTCCAGTTCCACCCACAGCACAGGCGGAGGAGGGCGGAAGGGGGGCAAGGGGGAGGCATAGGCGGCGGGGGCGGCGGAGCGACCTGGGGGCAAGGGAGGCGGGGCGACTTGGAGGCGGGGCGGTGGGGGGAGGTGGGAGGGGCGGAGGCGACAGGGGGGGCGAGGGGGAGGTGCGGAGGGTGAGGGCGACGGGGGGAGGGGGTGGGGGGCGGAGGGGGGAGACGTAGGAGTGAGGGGCTAGAGGACACGGTAGAACTTGCGAATGTTGGTCTCCGGGTGTTGTCGTCGGGCTCCTCCTCCTCGTCCTCGGCTCCCGGGAGGGGCTTCCGTGGGAGAACGCCATGGTCGTAGTCGGAGTCCGACTCGGAGTCCTCTTCTTCTTCGAGCTCTTGTTCTTCGTCGTCGGGGAAGGTGTCTAGGTCGGAGTCAGAGTCGAGGTGGAGCTCCTTGGCGAGGTCGGAGGTGGCGGTGGGGTCCGACGGGGTTGGTATTGGGGATACGACGTCCTCCATGGGGGGCATGAGGAACGCGGACTGGAAGAGGCAGGGGGTGCGGGGCTGGGAGGGGTGCAGCCCAGGGAGAGGGGGAGCAGGGGGCGGTGCCGGCAAGGGGAGGAGGTGCGGCGCCGGGGAGGGGAGGGGCTGCGAGGAGCTCGGGGCGGAGAGGGAGGAGGAGGAGGTCGGAGGAGGAGGAAGAAGATGGGAAGAGGAGGAAGAAGAAGAGGTTGGGGAAGAGGAGGAAGAAATGACCATATAACCTTTTAAAAAAAAATAATTCCGCTTATGTCCTCAAAGTTAACGTCCGTTTGCACTGTAGATGGACGGTCACTAACCCGAGGAGCACAAGTGATAAAATAGCAAGTTTTGAGGGGCACAACTGATATTACCAAAAAGATAGGGGCATAACTGATATTGCAACATCTCGGAGGGGCACAAGTGATAAAATCCCTAAAAGAAAACAAGGAGTAACCATTTGGTAAGTGGATTCCTAGAATCTCCATTTATAAACTGTGTGTGATTACCGGTAGATCAGATTTTTTATTGTTGTTGTCTTTTTTCTTATTCAAGGGTTTCCTGTCTTTTCCATTCCACTGCTCCTTATCTTAACTGAAATAGTTATGCCTCCTCTTCAAAAGAAACTTTGGCATACAGATAACAAAATAGGGGGAAATATTAACCAACACCACTTGCAAGTCAACTTTTTCTCGTAATCAACATAAAAGTCGTTTTTCTTTCTTTCAAGCACAAAACTTGACAGGACATGCTAAGGAAAAAGAGATCAAAGGTGCGCACTAACCCATGTTAAGAAAGCATTTAGAAGACACTTTAGCAGCTTATACCAAGCGAAAAGAGGGACAAACTTACATGGCTTTGGGATTTGAGATATCCAAGAAATCCTTGGTGTGAGGACGCAATTTAACATATGTTCCCTTCCGTAGGGTAGCATTCTTCACCTTAACAAAATCCCCCTCTTGCAAAAGCAAATTTTGCATCATCTGAAAGCAAAGACAGGCACAGCTAATAAACCAACCAAGGTGACTTTAAAATAACTGAATCAATGAATATTTGACACACAAAAAATTGAATATATAATCAGGGGAGGATTACCCAATATGGCATGTAAATCATGCCTTCTTCAGCAATAAATTCCAGCACACCGCAATGTGTAACTTGTTCACCGGAAGTATTCCGTAGTTCAAACAACATAGGATAGTCAATCTGCAGAGATGCTACAAGGGGAAAATTCGTCTCTCTTTAGCAAGCAAATAACTTCTTATCTAATATCAAAAAATTTATTCATTCTAGCATAATAAATATTAAGATGTGCAAAATAGAACCCAAAAAAAAGCATACCAAGCCGGTCAAGAGCAGAAGGGGGCATTATAACTGGAGTAAGAAAACACATTGATATTAATATTATGAACTATGAGATCCTGGGGAAAATAAGAAACCTGTAATGTTGATGAAATCGTAGATAACATACTTTTGTCCCCAACTTCAAGCTGTGGCTGCAAGAAAAGCAAAACACGAGATGTTAAATTCAGCAAATAATATATAAAAGATCGTCAAGAAGTTTGCCAAGGGGACAGGCAAAAGGTTAAAGGACGTTATATTTTTTGTTGAGTCAAAAAGTCCATTATTTATTGGCAAAAGTGAATGCATTTAGGTTCTAAAAGAAATATGCTAGCTTTCACAAAAATAAGAAGTATGCGAGACATTTTATATCTCCGTTCAAGCAGACGTTGCTATTTTATTGTCATGGCCAATGTTAATATAACCTCTTCAAGAAAAGAGATAAACACTTGTTCAGTTTTAAGGGCTCAACAAAGACACCGATTAATTAATATGCTTGGGGGAGAAGAATTGAGTGTACTGTAAAGAATGCATCATTGCAAGTTGGTTTTAAATGCATCATTACAAGAGAGTTTTTTACTCCTCAATAATGCCTATTAATTTTGAATATGTAATCAAGGAAGTTACAGGAAAACAGACCATGTTGAGGATACAGGAGCTAAATGGCAAAATATCAAAAGAAAATGAAGTTTGAAAGAGAATATGCTAAAGGAAGCTTACTCAGATTTTATAAGAAAAATTGACAAGAATTGATATTCAAAGACAAGCTAAGTTAGAAAAGTTCCTAAAGAGGTTCAATATATGCCTAAGAGAAGTGGACCAATATGGAAGGACGCTTGGTGGAGTGAAGTGCAACAGAAACTTCACGTTAGAATGAAAAGTTTCATGTCTTTATTCCTAAATAAAACAGATGAAATCCTAGTAGAATATGAGTAAAGAAAGAAAAGAACATGAGTAAAGAAAGAAACAAAGAAGGTCGACAATGATCATTCAAAAAAAAAGGTAAAGAATATAGCAAAGAGGAAAGCTTCGAAGCATTTGTAGCTAGAAGGAAAGTGCTAGCTAAGGTTGAGGAGCAAAAAAAGATCTTACAAAAAAAGGTAACAAGGATGAGGCAAGTTAGGTGCAACAAGGATGAGAAGACTTAAAGCCAATGTAGAAAACTGATGAATATGAGATTCATCACTTTAAAAGCTGAAAATAGAGCTATGTTCCCAAGTAATTAATTGCATTTAGAAAGTAACATTGCATTATTATCATTCATACATGTGTAAATAATATCAATATATTATCATTTATATTTCGCATTAATAAGAAGCCACTAATTGTATGTATATAATCACATGTAAATTAACACAACTTTCCACATTTTTCATTATTTTATACAAACTACAAATGAGATAAGATCAACTCCATTATGTATATATTACTAGCATAAATAAATGAAAATACCAAAAAAATAATAACATATATATATATGTCAATAAAACCAAACCTTAGTTTTGAGACAAAAAGTCGTAAAGTCAAATATCTCTCACATACAGTCTCCTATGAAACTCTAATCATTTTTGAAGTAATGAGTATTCGATTATCTACAAAACAAGATCAAATTCAAAAGAATCAGAGCTCATATGTGAAACTTGAATTTTGGGTTCACATTGTATATAATGACTAACTTGACCTCATTATTTTATATACATAATTGAGTTTTTTTAATTTGTTTCTTTTTCATTTACTCTCTTTGATTTGTGTTTTAATAAAATGTGCAAAAATCCAAATCTAAAATAACTCAAAAATCAAGAAAATGAATCGTTCTGAGTCTATATATATCGGAGAGGAGAAGACCCAGGTTCGACTTCCAGGAAACACGCTACATGTACCGTTCGATTAAGAATGGTGTCTCATATGAGCCGCTTGTCTTTGCCCAAAAAGCAACCTTTGGATCGACTCTGATCCAACGGTTGATTATTGTCACCGAACCTCCAACCCGAGCCACAAGCCCTGGGTACCATGAAGCAACGTAAGGAGGTTACGTAAGGAATCCGAACCTAACCGCATCTGAGCCAAAGCTGAGTCACATGCATAGGCACGTGGACTTGGCACTTTTGCATAATCCACCTCGCGCCTTCCAGATATACATCGAAGTCTTGACGCACACGCTTCTCACGCACCTCCTTAGAATTTTGCATAATATCCCAGCGAGTATAGGTAATTACTTGTCAATCTTGTCAACATTTGTTTACAGTTTTATTTCTTGTAATTGCAATTAGACCCTTGTGTGTGGACATTAATTCAAAGCACCATTTGTCATCTTATTTTTATCCCAAAAATTGCATATTGTAGAACAATTAATTCTCTGTCTCGTTGTTATTTAATTGTATTTTTCATAGTTTGAATTAGTTTATTACAAATTATTTAGGAGAAAATTGCCATCTTTTGCCCTGTTTATGGTCTGTAATTCATAGTAATTCATACATCGCTCTAAAATTCTCTCAAAAAATCACATTTGGTAGAATGAGGTGTTCTATGTAATGCACCCAAAAATCAAGTCATTTGTAGGCATTAATTGCTTGGAATAAATTGATTTGTGATTTCTATAAGTAATTTTTGGAAATTAAAGGTGTTATGGATTCGTAATACATATGGTTGTCTAAAATAAATTTATATATAAAAATAACTTCTGTTTGATATTTATTAAAATTAAATTACACATAATCACCAATCCTGTAAATTTATTTCTCATCGACAACTCCAAAAAAATAAAGTAGCTTAATTTTGCATGCTTTAACATTCTGGCCAAGTTTGAGGATTTTTGGAGTTGAATTGACTGAAAAGTTGCAAAATCATCCTTAGACTTAACTTTAATTTGCATTTCATCATTTTACTCAGCATAAAAAAATCAAAAAATTCTCCCTTAAAAACCTAATCTCTAAGTAATCTAAAAATTAACCTAAGGAGAAAGCTATGTCCATGTATTCCACCTTGGGCTTGTCTAAAGTAAAAAAAATGACCGCTTTTGCATTAGTTAATTAACATTAAATTAAGTGGTCTTTTTGATTAATCCTTAGTTGTCCGATTACAGCGTAATTCAACATTATTAGCAAGGACCTTTTAGGGCTCTTCAAATGGTGTCGTTCCCGGTGAGGCACGGTTTAGGATGATGTATAGAAAATCTAGAAATTAGATTTTTGCACCCCTCGGGTAGTCTGCCCCTCAAGCTTCTTGTAATTTATTGCTCCATTTATTTTTCATCGTTTTTTATTTATTATTTTCTTATTTATTTTATTTGGGTCATCTCTATGACCTCTTTCTTAATTCTTGTGTGAGGGGACCCGACGCTACTGGAGCGGTTGCTTACGTGGTCGAGCAACTCAAGTGCATTGGAGGTCGGCTCTTTGAGAAATGGGCCGACTGAAGGACGTGTATTAATTAAGCTCGAGTCGAGTTGTGATAATTTATGCATGTTATTCATTTAAATTTTTGTAACTATTTGTAATAGTTGTTTGATTTCCAGTGGTTCCCGTTTGGGTTCTCGCATGTGTACCTGGACACTGAACATTTCTTCTTGGGTGTGTCGAGACCTATTTCACTCTCGTATTGAGGGTGGGGCTCGACTGGAGTGGCTCAAACGTTAGACGTACACTCGCGACTCTTAAAGCTTTTAATAATAGGTCAAATTTTCTGCTTGTGCTCGAAAAATATAGGACCACACTCATAATTAATAAGACGCATTTGTAGAACATTTCATTTAGCCAAACTCTTAAACTCAATTCTTCCCGACTAGTAGAAATTTCTGCTAAGTGTGCTTTTCTCGGGTTGCATTTACATATAGTGTAAAATTTTCAGTTTTGTATTGCATATCGCATATAGAGAGCCGGGAAGCAATGTAAGTCTCCTTACTCGACATTCATCATTGTTTTTCGATTTTGCATCAGCTTTTTCGATCTCCTTCCTCTATTTTACAACTTAGGATAAAAAAGAATTTGGATTGTCCATAGGTGTGTCGTATGGTGGATTAATTTACAAGTGGTAACAGTTTAAAACTGGGATTGTTAATACAACTTTGACCAAAAATATCATTAAAAAACTGAAATTATTTTCAGGAAAGCAACCCCGTCCTTGGACGCATGTACTTACACCCAGACAGAGTGGCTGAGGACGCAGCCACTAAGGATAGAACTCAAATCCCTGAACTTGACCCTTAAGTCTCCATTTCGTCTCTCGCGGATTTGGGAGCTACAAAGACTTGCCTTCGACCTTAGAAATACATTTCGGTTGTGTAAGCTTCGTAGTATCGTTACGAGTATGATATTGAAATCCGACAGCCCGGGAAGATCGCCTCTTTGATTAGGAGTTATCAGGAGCACCGTTGGACGTAAGGCGGCTCCACTGTGTGTCATGCACATATAACATTGTATTATCACCAAACTAAAACTGAAAAGATAATTGGCCAGACCTTCGTGGCCTTCATTGTGTAAAGTTGGTGAATCAGGGGTTTGCTTTGTGTTTGTATTCAAAGGGCATGTGTTCAAAGATCGCGCACTTAGTGCCTTTCCTATCACTCCTTGTTTGACATCATGCTCATACATCGCATCTTTTGACATCGAGAATGATGGACTGGAGTGATATTTGCTCGGACTTCGCGAGTCGCTCACTGATCACCCCAAACCGACCATCCTCACGAGCTAGGGATGACTCTCTCCCAATGTTCAGGAAGGCGTTATGCAGTATTTAGTCGGAGGGGTCACTGCATAGAGAGTATGCGGTATGCGGGAGAGTATGCGGGGAGTATGCGGTTTGGTATTTTTTATTATTAAAAATATAAATTAATATTTAATATTATGTTAATATCCTCAGTCGGGAGAGTATGCGGGGAGTATGCGGTTTTATGAGGAAGAGTATGTGGTTTTATGCGGGGAGTATGCGGTTTAATGTTATTATGCGGGTGGGCTTATTTGGTTTTAGATTAAATAAAAAAAGTTCTAACAGAAAAGCGGCCGAGTATGCGGCCGCATAGAGGGTATACCCGACCGAGTATGCGGGTCAACTTGCATACATGGTTGTTTCATCATACTCGGAGCGGCAAAGCTACCGAGTACGAGTATGCGGCTTACTCGGTCGTTTTTCCGAACATTGCTCTCTTCCTGAGCCCCCTTGGTTTCATGACGACTCTTACCATGGGACCAAGGCAAATAAGTCACTCTTCATTCTCGAGGGTGGTCAGACCCGGACCAACCCTCTCTCATCTCACCACATCGAAGAAGAGCCTCACCTCAATGCTTCTATATCACATTCTTTCGACTCTATTAATTGGAATCTTCTTTATTCTGAAGGTGAAGATGATGAACCGGTGAACAAGATGCCTCCTAAGGAGAACTATGATGAAAAAGGGGATAGTGATGCACTGAAGCATGGCCTCAAATTTCAGTGAAATTTGGTCGAATTTCTGTCAAATATCGATCTCCTATCGACATCGAAATTCGACCGAAATGGCCGAGACCGAAATGGCCGAGACCGAAATATGGGGGCCCTAGTATAAAAAATGACCGAAATGTCCGAAATTTCGATCGAATTTCGACCGAAATTCCATCGAAATTCTGTTTTGGTCGGTCACCGAAATATTGACCGAAACCGATATTTAGGGCCTTGCACTTAAGGACATTCTAGCTAGATTGGTACAAGCTGAGCAGAGAAATGAAACATTCAGACAAGAGCTTAGTTATTTGAGGAATGGGAGAGGAAACGAACCTGAGGGGAAATCCATAAGAGATGCCTACAACCCTAGCGCCGCATAGAATGAGATTTGGCTAATGCCAATTATATTGTCCAACGCAGGGGAGCTTTTTTTTTTGAAGCCAATAAAAGGGGGATACACTCAATGGTGTTCACCCCACTATATTAATAGAAATAAGGTCAGGGATACAAACAAGAAATTAAAACTAGCGACCCATCGTAGGAGGCAAGGAGCCTTCAGAACTGGGCGCCAAGAAACAAAAGAAGCAAGAAATCAAACACACTACACACGACTCCAGTCAGCCACCAAAGCCCTCGCTCGACAGAGCACGTTCTCCAAATAAAACCGCTGCGTAGAGAAAATGGCCTCATTGCGAGCAAGCCATATCGACCATAAACAAGCCACCGGTGCCAAGAAACGCCTTCTCTCCATACGCCTCTTCAAGAAGAGGGAATCACATAAGGTCTCCACATCACGAGCATGCACCCAAGCCACTAGAGAGTCATCCCACAGCCCCCGGACCAAAGGGCAGAGAAAGAGTAAATGGTCCAGGGATTCCACATTTGAAACACAGAGGCCGCAGATATTGGAAACCGAGGGCAGCAACCTTGAACAGCGATCGCGCGTCAAGAGCCTCTTTCTACGGACGAGCCATAAGAAGAAGATAATACGCAAGGGCATGCCCAAGCTCCAGAAGAAACCACAGTCTCTCACCAGGGAATCCGATCGAGCAGGCAAAGTATCAAGCAATGATGCGTAGGCCTTCCGAGTCGAGAAGTCACCATCCCTCCAAATCCAGTGATCCAAGCCCACAGAGGGAGAATCCGCATGTGCAAGGACGTTCATCAGAGCAAGAAAATCTAAGAACCTCTGATCTGAGAAGTTCCCCAGAAAGCGAGGAGACCAAGACGCGTTCACCCAGCAGCAAGCGACGGAGACCTCCTTATTTTCCGCCAGAGCAAATAGACGAGGGAAGCGTATAGAAAGTGGCTCCCCCCCCAACCGGCAGTCGTTCCAAAAAGAGAAAGCACGGCCGTCCCCCAAAACAGGTTTAAAGAACGCTCTGTTCTTCAAAAATACCTCCTGAAGACCACGCCAGAACGGAGAGCTCGCACACACAACCCCCGAATCGCCCTCGCCAGCCCACTCTCTCCCATGAAGCTCCCTCAAGATCTCAATAAAGAAGCTTTCATTTCTTCCCCACACCCTGCTTGCCCACTTAAGGAAGAACGCATCATTGATCAGCCTGAGGCGCCTAACCCCCAAACCACCTGCCAGCTTCTCCCTCACCACCTCCTCCCAAGCGACCAGGTGAATCCCACGCCCTCCGGTACTCGACTTCCCCCATAAGAACCTCTTGAAGCAAGACTCAAGTCTCTTGCAAATCCCCGCAGGCAGACGTCTAGTCGACAAAAAATGAACTGGAATGGCGGCAAGGACCGAGCGAAGAAGAATCAATCTACCTCCTTTTGAAAGAAGCGTCGTGCGCCAACCTGCCAATCTCGCCTCAACCTTCTCTACCACCACACTCCAATCCTTAAGTCTTGGCCTCCCAACCACCAAGGGAAGGCCCAGGTAGTCAAGCGGAAGGCTGCCCAAAGCAGAGCCCAGAGTGTTCGCAAAATCCATCGCCACCGACTCCGAGAGTCCAAAAGGAATAACCTTAGATTTGTTACCATTAATGCGCAAGCCCGATAATTCGCTAAAGAGGTCTAACGTCACCGACATGGCCGCAACTTCCGTATCACCCCCTTCAATGAAGCACAAAGTGTCGTCCGCAAATTGAATTAGCGGCACGGAAATGGCCCCCTTTGAGAAGCCCTTGGAGAGGCCCGCAGCAACCACCCGATCCACCATACGAGCCAAGACATCCGACGCAAGCACGAATAGAAGGGGGGCCAGAGGACATCCCTGGCGCAGACCCCGACGCGGTTGAAAGCGCCCCCCTTCCAAGCCGCCATTGAGCAAAAGAGAAAAGGAAACTGTAATCACGTAGCGCCGCATCCACGAAATCCACAACTCCGGGTAACCTCGCCTCTTGAGGACCGACCATAGAAAAGCCCAATCAATGCTATCATAAGCTTTAGCGAAATCAATTTTCCAAAGCACTCCTTGACGCCCCGAGGCTTTCCAATCCGCTACCAGTTCCGACGCAACAACAATACAGTCCGATATTTGTCTCCCTTTAATGAAAGCCGCCTGAACGGGGGAGACAAGCGAGTCCAGCACCTTAGAGAGTCTCCTAGCCAGGACTTTAGCCATGATTAAATAGATGGCGTTTGAAATCGAGATGGGGCGAAAGTCCCCAATGTCCTCCGCCGCGTCCCTCTTTGGAATCAAAAGCAGTAAAGTTAAAGCTTTATTCAGCCTATCAAAGTCCGCATTTCCGCTGCAGAATTCCACTATCACCTCAAAGACTTCATTGCCCACCAAATCCCAAAAATCCCTGAAGAAGGCCACCGAGAAGCCATCAGGCCCCGGGGACGCATCAAGATTAAAATCCCATACAGCCTCTTTAGTCTCCATCAACGAAAATGGCCTAATAAGCATGGCACAGTCCACCTCGAAAACTTTGGGAACCCCCAAGCCCAGCCACTTCCAACAGCGCGAGGAACGAGCCGACATGACTCCCCTGAAATGCTCCATAATGGCGGAGCCCATAGCATTATCCCCAACGAATCGCTCCCCATCAACAGAAATAGCGCGCAGAGTATTGTTTCGTTTCCTTCCACTAGCAACCCTGTGGAAATAAGCTGTATTTGCATCACCATCTTTGAGCCACTTGAGCCTGTAGCTCTCTTCTTGTCCTCCTCCGCCACCTTTTTTTGCGCAGAGGATCGCTTCTCGAGTTCGTTGACATTTAGATTCCTCTCATTCTCCACAGAATCAAGTCTTGAAATAATCTCCTCCGCCTCCTTTCTAAGAGCCACCCGCTCCAGCCGCGTCTCCCGTTTATAGCGTGCCAATCTTTTCCGCAAGGAATCAAGCTTCTGACTAAGTCTTGCAGCCGCAGACCCCTCGACAGAAGAGGAGACCCAGTGGTCGTTCACCACAGCCCTAAAGGAGGGCTCAAGGAGCCAGCATCGTTCGTACTTAAAGAGGCCCTTCAGAGAGAGATTCTCACCAGAATCCCATAAAATTGGCGAATGGTCGGAGAAAGGCCTGGGTCTAGAAGAAACCGAGCAGGAAGGGAATCTTTCCATCAAAGCACCCGAAGCCAAAAAGCGATCAAGGCGGGATCGAGAAGTGTCGCTCCTCCAAGTATATCTAATATCGGATGCCACCAAGTTCTCCAGAGGCAAAGAGTCCAGAGTCTCCTTAAAAGACAAAGACCCCGGGTCACGACCGCCCCTAGCCCGAGGGCGATCAGCCGAGTGAAGAGTGACATTGAAATCTCCCCCAATGATCCACGGGAGGTCAGCAAAAGCACGCCCCGCGTCACGCAAGTCCTCCCACAGTTCTTGACACTCATTCCAAAATTTTATGGCAATGTAATAGAGGAGACATACATGTTCCTACAGGAGTTTGAGCAGGTTTGTGACAATCTAGGACGACCTGGGGTTTTTCAGGACTACATCCGTCTTAGGGCATTCTCCTTTGTTGTAGCAGACAAAGTCGTATATTGGCTCAAGAATTTGGGGAGGGTAGTCACTACGTGGGTAGCATTAAAGGACATGTTTCTCAAGAAGTTCTACCACCTGGGTAGAACTAATCAAATGATGTCGCAGATATCTAGCTTCACACAGATGTCACATGAACCTTTCCACAAGGCATGGGAGAGATTCAAAGATTTGATCCAGAAGTGTCAATGCCATGATATCACAAAGTCAATCTTGGTCCACAACCTATACAGTAGCCTGACTCCAGAGGCCCAAGGATTAGTGAGTGCTACATGTAGAGGCAGTTACTTGAACAGAGAAGCGGATGTGGTATGGACGATTTTTTAACAGATGGCAGAGACCAGCAGCATCATAACCACCACTGGGGCTTATGGTAAGCCACATCCCCCTCATGTACCTCAGGAAGTGGACAGATTGTATGTGGCAGATCTGGCCAATGACCTTTTATCCAATACGGGAATCATCATCGATAAGGTAACCAAGGTCGACCAGATTGAGAAGAAGGTGGGCGAAACACACAAGCTCACTGAGTGTGAGAACCTCGCCCAGCTACCTCGACAGATGGCAGCGTTGACTAAAAAGGTATCCAAGATCAGGATATCTGCTCCCTCTGCACCCCTTTACTCCCATCTACATAGTGCACCATACTCAGGAGCAGTCCGAGCAGGGGCTTCACAGCACATGGGCTCAGAGTCAGCCTGAGCTCCACAAGAGTCAGTTCACAGAGCCGACCGTCGAGACAGTAACTGAGGAACCTCTACATGTGTGGGAGGTGAATGGGATCTAGTACAACAATGATCTCAACTCCACCCAACGACAGCTACAGCAACACCCTCAGTACCCACAACAGAGCCAGTACCCCCCTCAGCACCAATACCGCAAGTTTCCTCCCCTCAGCAGCAGCAGTCGAGCCATCAGGACCTCCTTCATTACCAGCAGTACACCCCTCAATTGAGCCAGTGCCGTCAGCAGATCCATCAAGGAGCTAATCGATCTCATTAGGTTTCGCAGCAGCTTCCCCAGATGCAGGATCATAGGGCATCATCTTCTGGCCCATCTGAACTTCAGGTGGTCTTAAATGAGCTCAAACTCATTCGCAATGAGAAGCAGGTCCAGAGAGCCGATATAATCGGTTGTCATGTTGGCGAGATGAGTTACGGCCCCCAGGACCTCCATCCCAACACACGTACAGGTTAACCTCAACAATCTGGACCAAGGACAGAGCTGCCAGATGGATCAGGTATACTATTCCAATTTTCTTGAATCAGATCATGAGATTCTACAGCATGGCATTCACCGTATTATTGTCAGGAGTGGTAGGACCCTGCAGACCCCTAATCTGGCACGACGGAGAGGAGAGAGGATACTGATGAGCCCGCCCCCGAGGAGAGCTCAGAGGAGGAACATCATCACCAGCAGCAGCACCACCTTCAGGATTTCCAAAATCCAAAAATAAAAAACATCCAGAAAATCCAAAAAGAATAACGACATTGAGCACGATCGCCAGCAGCGAGTCTTCAGGAGATGAGAAGATTACCTTTGATGCAGCATCACCAGTAGTTTTTCCAGCCGTTTCAGTTCCTTTTTATGCATTTCCGTCGAGTCATGTACATAGTCTGAATCGTAGTTTGAGTCATGTAAAGTTGCATTCTGATTTCCTGTTGAATAAAAACTTAGAAGATGGTGTTTCTATTTTACATTCCAAGACCCCAATAATCCCTTTTCCTCGGGCCTCGTCGAAGGAAAAGAAGAAAAAATCGAAAAAAAATGACAAAGATGCCTTGGAAATGGAAAGGATGTGACGTAAGAATATCAAAGTTGAGATCTCTTTCCTTCAATTAAGGGATATGGTCTCTGCATTTAAGAAATACTTAAAAATGAGATGCACACCTAATAGGACTAGCAGGAAGAACACGAGAACAGTGAAACGTGTGTTGTACATAGCCCCTACATGTGCAATCAGAAATAAGATTCCAAGGAAGAAGAGAGACCTAGGTGCCCATTTCGTCACTAGATTTTGCCCGCACTCTACTTGATAATAGATCATCTATCAATCTGTTGCCATATTCCCTCCTAGATCATCTAGGTTTCGGTCCTCTTAGGACATCGAGAGCACTTCTACAATTTGCAGACCGGTCTATTAAGAGACCTACGGGAATGTTGAGGGACGTTATCCTTGACATCAAGGGGAAGCAATATAAGGTGGATTTTACGGTCCTGGACATGGAGTGTCCTCGAAGATGGCAAGATTCTCATATCATCCTAGGTCATCCTTTTTTTAGGACAGCTGGAGCTATATTTAACTAAACTTTGAGAAAAATACGCTTTCATGCACACGATGAAAGTATAGAGTTAGAGATGCAGCAATCGAAATGCCAGAGACCTGATTCAGAGAGTAGTATAGAGTATCTCTCGTCAAAAGCCGAGTGTTACAAACTTGACACAGTTGATCACTGGCAGCAGCAGTCAACGTGGGTTGACGAGTCCCTCTCACCAGGAGAGGACAATGTAGATGAGACGGTTCGACAAATTCTGCGAGTTCAGACTTTACTCACAGAAGACCTTTATGATGCATCTCCCTACATCCTCGATGACTCAGAAGCCGACTTCGGCTTGTCAGAGATGTTCCCTTCAAGTCAATCGGAGGACGAGTATGACGAGTTGGACGTGGCTTTTATCGACTGCTTAGACACATTTGGTGATCCGACTCCTAAGCCGAAGAAGTTGGAGGCTAATATCACAGTAGATCCAGTCACATCCACCACAAAGCCAGATTCAGAGGCAGTTGAACTAGATATTCCTGATGATCACACTATTCCCGAGCTCAAACCTTTTCCTACTACACTAAAGCATGCCTTTCTTGCAGGCCCACCTCATAAGTACACGGTCATTATCAATGCCATCCTAACCGGAAAACAAGAATCTCGCTTACTAGAGATTATTGCAAAGAACCGTAAGGCGATATGCTAGAGCATGTCCGATCTCCGTCCGTGGGATTATCTCACATTGTGTCCACACCATATTTACCTTGAGGAAGGTGCTAGACACTCCTGTGAGTTCCAGCGAAGGCTGAATCCAAACTTACAAGATGTGATTAAGAAAGAAACAGAGAAATGGTGTGATGTACGATTTATATATCTCGTCTTCGATTCCAAGTGGGTGGCACCACTTTACGTAGTCCCTAAGAAGGCAGGGCTCCAGATAGTCACTAACTTAAAAGGAGAGGAAATTGTGATACGAGTACACACGTCGTGGCGCATATGTATGGATTATAGACGCATGAATGCTGCGACGAAAAATGATCATTTCCCCCTACCATTCATTGATCATATCTTGAAGAGACTCATGGGGAAACAATTCTTTTACTTCTTAGACGAGTGCTCGAGCTACAATCAAGTATCCATCGCTCCTGAGTATCAGGAGAAGACCACATTTACATGTCCATTCGGTACTTGCTCAATCAGACACATGCCCTTTGGGCTATGCAATGCACTGGTGACTTCCAACGGTGCATGATTGCAATATTTGCTGAGATGGTGGACGAAATCCTGGGAGTCTTTATAGACGACTTCTCGATCCACGGGGATTCATTTGACTCTTGTATATCTCATCTGGATCGAGTCCTCAAGAAGTATAGTGAGGTTAATCTGGTACTCTCTTGGGAGAAGAGTCATTTCATGGTTCAAGAGGGCATTGTGTTGGGGCACGTCATATCAAAGAGAGGAATGGAGTTGATCTTGCCAAGGTGGATGTGATCAGGAAACTTCAGCCGCCAACCAACATCAAGCAAGTGTGATCCTTCCTCGGGCGTGTCGATTTTTACCGAAGATTCATAAAGGACATTTCAAATATTTGCCCGACCGCTAACAGAACTCTTAGGAAAAGACACGGAGTTCCTTGTACATCGCAGGTCTCTTGAGGCCATCGAGCTCTTTAAGAGGAAAATCATGGATGCTCACATCCTACATGCCCCAGATTGGTCCCTCCCCTTTGAGATCACGACGGATGCTTCTGACTTCGCAGTTGGAGCCATATTAGGACAGAAGAGAGAAGGGTTACCATATGCAGTCCACTACGCAAGCAAGGTCCTAGACCATGCTCAAAGGAATTACATTGTCACAAAGAAGGAAATGCTTGTCGTAGTGTTTGCCTTGGACAAATTCAGGTCACATCTTTTGGGATCTAAGGTTGCCATGTTCACAGATCATACAGCCATCAAATAAAATGGAAAAAGACGTGAAGGTGTGTCTTCTTAGGTGGATTCTACTACTCCAAGGATAAGCATGGAGTGAAGAATGTGTTGGTTGATCACCTCTCCCGCATCGAATCATAGAGTTCCCCTGAGACTGACCCTATCAAGGGCTCCTTCCCCGACGAGTTGATATGTGCTATTGACTCTCTTCCATGGTGTACCAATATGGTGAGCTTTCTAGAGGACATTTCTGCATGACTAGCCCGAGAACAGCATTAACCGACTTAAGTCGAAATCGAGGAAATACAATTTAGAGTATCCGTTCCTTTTCTTCGAATGTCCGGATTGTATCTGGCAGAGTTGTATTTCTCATGAGGAATACATGAGTGTCCTCACATACTGTCACTCCTTAGAGGCAGGAGGACATCACTTTAGGAAGAGGACCACTTGGAAAGTGCTCCAGTATGGCTTGTACTGGCCGACCATATTCCGCAATGTCTATGCATTTGTTAGGTTGTGTCTAGTGTGTCAAAGAATGGGAGGGATCACTGGTTCTAAAGATGAAATGCTCATGCAACCCGTGATAATGGTTGATGTTTTTGATGCATGGGACATAGACTTTATGGGAGCATTCCCTAACAGCCACGGTTACGAGCACATTCTATTGACGGTGGACTACCTATCTAGATGGGTGAAGACTATCCTTGCCCGAGCCGCAGATAGCCAGACTGTCTGCAAGTTTGTGAAATATCACATCATTTCATGGTTTGAGGTTCCCAAAGTCATCATATCTGACAAGGGTAACCATTTTGTTAACAGGAAAGTGAATAAGTTAACAAAAAACTACGGCATCGAACACCGTGTCACAAGTCCATGCGACCCACAATCGAATGCATGGCAAAGGTGTCGAATAGGGAGGTGAAGAGTATTTTGCATAAGCTAATCCACCATGACAAGAAGAACCGATCCCAAGTCTTGGACCAAGTTCTATGGGCATATTGAACTGCTTACAAGATCCTACTTGGAACCTCCCCATTCAGGATGGAATATGGGAAGTCGTGTCACTTGCCCGTTAAGTTGATTCACAAAATCGAATGGGCATTAAAAAAGTGATTTGGAACAGACATGAGGGAACAAAATCAAGCGTTGACATGATAAGCATATTATGCGCAAGAATTTTATACCAGGATAGAGGGTATGGTTACTCAATGCCAACTTAAAAATTTTCCAGGGCAAGTTGAAATCCAAATGGATGGGACCCTTCATTGTTAGAGAAGTGCACGAGAATGATAGCATAGAGATTTCATATCTTATAGATCGGGCACGCTCATTCCTCGTGAACGAGCAACTGCTTAAGCATTTCATATGATGAGATGATCAGTTGGCCCGTATAGAAGAGATTGTCTTCATGTGTATTCCAGAATCTCATGATCCACTCGTAGGGAACGTATGACACCTCACTACTCCCAACATCTATAGGCATCTCTTCATCTTATCCCTATCTTTGTATATTCTACAACCTCATCGGTTCTCACACTTTATAGGGGGACCGACGCCCGCCTTGTATATCTATTCATTCATTCTCCTCTTGACCTTAACCACCCCGTTTTTGCTCTATTATACACTTAAGCTTACTAGAACCTAAGTATAGGGGGGCAGGTCGACTTCTGTGCTTCTATTCTTTTCACTCTATTACGCTTAGCACGAGCTATGTCTCTTCTTCGCTCCTGTGCTCTGCGGACATAGCATACGCTAAGCATAGGGGGTGTGTATTACTATATGTTACATATATACTTTACCCATAGCTCGTACTTTCACGTATTATATATATAGGTAGGTGACAACTGTAAAATTTGTAAAGAAAAAAAGAAAAAAAGTAATAATAATAATAATAATAAATTTGCATATATTGTATACAGAATGTATAATTTTGTATAATCTATTGTAAATAATACTTTTTTGTAAAATTATTGTAAAATTTTGTAAATAATACTTGTGTTGTAACTTATTGTAAAACTGGATGCATAACAAAAAAATCAATAAAAATGGCTTCTCATTCATTCATTAGTTCAAGAAAAAATAAATTTTGCATTTCATACATCTGCATTTCCTTAGCATATGCACAAATGGAAAGTCATTGGGTTATGAACCGAGTCGTAAGTAAAAATCGAGAGTGGAATTGACTTGACCTTAATCCACTTAATTTTCAGAGTAACTTCATTGAGAGGTAGGATTTTAGAAACTTCATGTCATAGACTTAATTCTCCAAGTTCACAAGACAATGTCAAGAATTTGACTCTTAACGTCTAACATGGTCACCTCATTCTGAGTACGACTCTTAAAAAGAGAACTAATATGTACTCTAGCACTATGCGTTTAGCTCAACTCGGACGGGATGTTGGCAGACAATGTGGGTCTCTTTTCCGGTAGTGTGGACATTTAACGATCGGAGTACAGGTTGAAATAAAGCTTCGGATGAGGAATGGACTACTAACGTAATTTTTTTAAGACCCCAAAACATGGATAGAAAAAAGATTCTATATACATTATAGCACAAAAAGACCAATGCAGAGCAACCACAATTCATACCAAAAGAAGCCAATTTCCAAATTACATCATTGACCACAATGGTCCAAGCTTCAGATAGCCTGCATACATTGGTGGAGACTTAACTAAACTGGCCAAGCTTCACAGGAAATGTGACTATACTGGTCACACTCCAGTTCTTTTCTCATTCTTTTAAACTTTTACACCATATTCGTTGTGAACTAGCACGTACCTGAGCTTAGAAGGAAATTCATGACTCCCCGAGGATAAGTTACTGAAGGGAAGGTTTACACAGTAGTCTGGCATTTCAAATTGGAAGAGCTAACACCCCTCACACACCAGAAACAGTTATTCAATGTTCATGTAATATACTTTGGGAGGGGTCTGATATAAGATAACTTTTGAGTCGAACCTGGATGATGACTTGTACATGTTAGAGATTGTTGGTTTTAAAACCGTAATTCTCATAAGGAGTTCTGCAACACTAATAATCCAAAGGTCGAGTCAAGCTCCATTTTCATTTTTTGTTTATAGCCTTGGTATGTAACCCAATCCCATTTCACTTATGCATTCATTTTAATTGTTCGGGGACGAGCAAGGTTAAAGTATAGAGGGATGATGAATCTATGATTCATCATTTTAAAAGTTAAAAATAGAGCTATGTTCCCAAGCAATTAATTGCATTTAGAAAGTAACATTGCATTATTATCATTCATGCATGTGTAAATAATATCCATATATCATCATTTATATTCCGCATTAATAAAAGCCACTAATTCTATGTATATAATCACCTATAAATTAAAACAACTTTCCATATTTTTTAATTTTTTATAGTAACTTCAAATGAGATAAAAGCAAACCCATTATTTTTTTTTACGCTCAAAAAGGGGGATACACTCGAAGGTGTTCACCCCAATAAATCAAACCCATTATTTATATATTATTAACATAAATAAATGAAAAATATCAGAAAATAATAACTTGTATATATGTCAAATAAAACCAAACCTTGCCTTTGAGATAAAAAGTCGTAAAGTCAAATATCTCTCACATACAGTCTCCTATTAACCTCTAATCACTTTTGAATTAATGAGTATTCGATTATCTACAAAATAATATCAAATTCAAAAGAATCAGAGTTCATATGTGAAACTTTGTTTTTGGTCCACATTGTATATAATGACTAACTTGACCTCATTATTTTATGTACATAATTGACTCTTTAATTTATTTCTTTTTCATTTATTCTCTTTGATTTGTGTTTTAATAAAATGTGCAAAAATCCAAATCTAAAATAACTCGAAAATCAAAGAAAACGAATCATTCTGAGTCTTTATATATGGTTTGTACATAAGTTTATCTTATTTTATTTCTTTATTTTTTCAATTATTAAAAATACCAAAAAAAATATTCATGTGTAAACATTACTCTCCTATTTTATTAGATTTTTTTTGACGCTCTATTTTATTAGATTCTATCTTGATTTTTTCTTATAAAAATCACAAAAAATGTAAAATATTAAAAATATGGCATTTTATGTAAATAGAATATCACCAAAAATATCACTTTATATAGATGACGTCTTTTGATTTAGGTTCTTTCACAAAGTTGTAGATCTCATTGAGATGAACAACTTTCTTGAATAACACTTTCTGATTTGACATCATTTTCTATTCTATTTTAATTTTCTTATTTGTATTTTCTGAATTTGTGGAGGCGATATGTGGCAGCTCCTGGAGCCACCATGTGCTACACTCACGTAACCTCTTTAGCTCCTCCTTTCGGGGTCGTTGGATGGAATACTCCTTCATCCAAAGGCTCAGATCATGTCCCTTTTTTCCTCTCCTTTTTACTTTTTCTGTATCGACTTAAATGGTATAGTGGTAGTACAGTGTTCCTACCACCCAAAAGACCAGGGTTCAAATTCATTGAAAACCCCCTTCGTAGGTGTTGCGTTAGGTAGTCGACAGCCGTTGAAAAAAATAATCGAATCTTTCAACATGGATTTGAGCAAGAATCCATGTAGTCAACCCTACTTATAGCGGGAGAAGGCTTCGCCATTTTTTTACATTTTCTCTTCTTTTTATTATTTCCCTTCGCCATGTGGTTCTCTCTCAGTCGTTCGATCTCAGCCGATCGAACGGTTGTGACCGCTTCTTCCTCCTTCGCCTTCTACACTCTGCCCTCAAACCATCGACGCAACCGCCCCTCCGCATTTGCCTCTCCGCTCATGTATGTTACCTACCACCTCTCCAGCCTTCTCGCACAAGCCCTAACGTATCCTCTCAAAACCCATTCGTCGCCCCCTTTCGCACACATTCATCGTCTACCATCTTTCAGAGAGAGAGAGAGAGTCGAAAGTTGATGGTGACAACAGCAATCTTCTGGCAAGGCGAAGACCTCCGCGACGCGAGATCCACGGCACAGTAGTGCTATCGTTCGTCTTGTACGATCGGCCATGCTTCGAGGAATCCCCCGTCTTTCCTCTGAGGCGAAGACCGGAGTTAATCTAAGCTAATCCATCCCAGGCGTCGTTATAGGTATACTTCCCCTGCCTTCTTCCTTATTCCTCTTCTTCTCCTTCGATTATCATTTATTCGTTATCCCTGTCGTTCCAGTATCTCCTTTCTCTACCTTCTTCTTCTTCATCAACTTCTGTCCACGCGCGAACCATCTCCGACCATCAACTCATCGCCTCACCCTTTGCCCCCCTCGCTTCTCTTTCTATCTCCTATACCTACCACCTCCAGCCATCATCGAGTCCGGAGCCTAAGCTCCTTCCCTTCACAAAAAGCGGAGCACCCATCGCCCTATCCTCTCTCTGTGTGCATCACGAATCGGTTCGGTCTTGGACCTGAGCATGATCTTGCTTGCAGCCTATCGAGTCCAGCATCTCCTCTGTTGGCCATGTATCACCCACTGGAGGATCGGAGCCCCTTCTCGCTTGCAGGAACGAAGAGGAACATCGGAGAGGAGAAGACCCAAGTCTGACTTCTAGGAAACATGCTACATGGATTAAGAACGATACCTCATCTGAGATGTCCATCTTCACCCAAATAGAAACCTTTGGATCGACTCTAATCCAACGGTTGATTATCATCACCGAACCTCCAACCTGAGCCACGAGCCTTGGGTACCACGAAGCAACATAAGGAGGTTGCATGGGGAATCCGAATCTAACCTCATCCGAGCTGGAGCCGAGTCGCATGCCTAGGCACGTGGACCTGGCACTTTTGCATAATCCACCCCACGCCTTCCAGAAATCACATTGAAATCCTGATGCGCGCGCTTCTCACGCGCCCCCTTAGAATTTTGCATAATACCCCCCAGCAGGTATAGGACTTGTTAGTCCTATCAGCAGGTAGAGGACTTTTTAGTCCTATCAGCATTTGTTTGCAGTATTTTATTTCCTGTAATTGCAATTATACCCTTGAGTTTGGACATTAATTAAGAGCACCATTTGTCATCTCATTTTTATTCCAAAAATTACATGTTGCAGAACAATTAATTCTCTGACTTGTGGTTATTTAATTGTATTTTTTTGGAGCTTGAATTGGATTATTGTAAATTATCTTGGAGAAAATTGTCATATTTTGCCTTATTTATTATTTGTAATTCATACCTCGAAAAATAAAGTCATTTGCATGCATCAATTGTTAGGAATAAATTGATTTATGATTTCTGTAATTGATTTTTAATTAGTTGAAAGTAATTTTTGGAAATTAAAGTTGTTCTCGATTCGTAATATATAGAGCTATCTAGTCTTTAAAAATAACTTGTGTTTGATAAGCATTTTGACCATATTTGAGGATTGTTGGAGTTGAATTGATTGAAAAGTTGCGAAATCACCCTTGGACTTAGCCCGAAATTGTATTTCATTATTTTATTTGCATAAAAAATAAAAGAATGATCCCCTAAAAACATAATCTCTAAACAATCTAAAAAGTGACCTAAGGAGAAAGATGTCTTCATGTGTTTGACCTTGGACTTGCCCAAGTGAAAAATTTTGACTGTTTTTGCATTAACTGATTAGCATTAAATTAAATGATCTTTTTGATTAATCCTTAATTGCCTGACTACAACGTAGTTCGACATTATTAGCAAGGGCCTTTAAGGGTTTTTCAAAAATCTATTTTCTAAATTCACGAGCTTCTTCATGAAAATAGTACTACAAAGATCAACCTTACAGTGCTCATAGATTGTGGATCCCACTTGAGCAATACTTATTATCTAGAAATCAAAGAGTTAGGTTAACGAGGGTTTTGGAATTATGAAATCTAGTAGAATAGTCCCGATGTATGACATTTATGACAATATTTGGAAATTTTTGGGGGAGAGGTATTAAATGCCTTCTGAAGTTTACAATATTAAAGACAAAATGTAAAAAGATGGAGAAAAAATGTCTTGAGATCCTCGTACAAGAATAAAGGAGTATCCAACTGTGCAAGCTATAGTGATATCAAATTTGAATCATACAATTAAATTACATGGAGGTTTATTAAATGGAGGTTGAAACAAATCTCAACAATTCCAAAGAACTTGGTTTCATGCATGATGGGTCTACAACTAAACTAAGATTATGCATCTCTAGAGACATTTGATGGAAATTAGCATGATAAGGAAGGGCCTTTATATGGGCTTCATTTATTAAGAGAGGTCTTACAATGTTATACCAAGAGAAATCGTGTGGAGATTTTGGAGAAAAGAAATCGTGTGGAGATTTCGGAGAAATCTGGATATGAAAGGACCTTCATATATTGACGTGATAAATGATATGTACAACCTGAACCAACCAATAGCTTGTGCAAGGACTTCAACTGGATTTAGAAATCATTTTGATATCATTATCGATTTGTTCCAAAAATCAGCCTTGATTCGTTACCCTTTTTTTCTCAATTAAGGTTTAAAGAACCAGACCGGAGCAAAGGGGCTGCAATCCAGTCGGTTCAAAGGCTTAAAATTTTGTAAATAAGTTAAATGATCAAACAAGGTTAAGTCAGGTATCCGGTCCAGTTGGATACTTGGATCAGACCAGTTCAAACCAATTGAACCGTTATGTGACTTCCTAATACACAATTCCGGAAATGTAAATCCCCGTTGTCGTCCCCATCTGTCCAAGTTCCCCCCATCCCCGCTCCCCCCAAAACCTTACACCACATCAACACTACCCATATTGCCCGCCCTTGCCATAAGCACTTCAACGCCGTCAACCTTGTTCTACCCTCTCGCCTCCTCCAACAGCCACCTTGAACTCTTGACAACTTCACCTCCTCGTATTATAATCATTGACGATGTTAGTCATGGAGGCTCCAACAATCGCGTCCTGCTCTCTCCCACCTCAGTCAGTCCCTCAACAAGTTTGGTACCATCCCCTCTACAACAGGAAAACAACCAAACATTTTAAAGAAAGCCGAGATGGAGGATGACTTTCTTGCATGCCTCCACAGCAACAGCAACATCTAATTGAACATCAAGAAGACGTGGACCAACATTTAGAAATGGCAATGGTTCACAGGTACTAGTTTTACTCTATGAAGGATTAGAGAGAGTTCCATCCTATCAAATCATTTGTAGCATTTGATATGCAAATGGAAAATCCTCAAAATTATTCTCATTATAAAAGCTAATATATATATATATGACAATTACATCTCCCCAAAAAGGTGCAAATGTTGGCTTGATTCTTTTTATAATGGCATATACACCAACATTATCATGTAGAAATTTATTATACGCAACGAATGGATCAACAAATTCACAATTGAGGCTAAACATCTATGAATGCTATGAAATGTTACTTTATAGAAATATAATGATGAATGTATAGGTAAAAATTAGGAAATGTATTTGATTTTTTCTGATTTGGATAACGTGTCTGACCGATCCACCAAATAAATTTAAATTACGCCCGGTCAAGGTTTTTTGAGATCAAAAGAGTTGATGTCATGTGACGTCAACACCGGTTTGATCTGTTCATTTTCGGTTGGACCTGATCCGACCAAAATCAGTACTTAACCAGTTTGATGCCCGATTCGGTTTTTTAAAACCTTGGTCTCGATTATGGGAAAACAAATAAAGCATATAGGAGGTGTCTTTGTGTGTTGTTAGCATGCAGCATTATTCTGCTATACAAGACAAGATCGAGTCAATAGGAAACTTGAGAAATGAAAAGATGATATGGAGTGTAAGGGTTTTCGACTATATGAATGCAAGTTCATGTCAAGAAAGCTAAAGACGTCGGAGAGGTCAAACTTAGAATGTGTTGTGTTCCAAAATGGCATGCTCTTAAATATTTACATCCATTTTTTCAGCGGAAGCCGGAAGGGAGGTAATAATGGAGATGTCACTAATAAGATTTTTCAGCTAAGCATATATTTGGTTTAATGGTGTGATAGCACATTTTTCCTTATTTAATGTCGTGAAACCCACTTCAATGGTCTGGTGGTAGAGCAGTGTACCTACCACCCAAAAGATCAGGGTTCAAATCAAATCCCTCCTTGAGGAAGGTTGCGTTAGGTAGCCGACAACCAGCGTAGAAAATAGTTGGATCTTTCAACATGGATTTGATAAAAATCCATGTACCCGACCCCATTTAAAGTGGGAGAAGGCTTAGACATTACACACTAATGTCGTGAAATTTCATTAAATTGTGTTTTTAATATATTTGAATACAGTTGACCCCTTTAATTTACATTGTTTTCTTAAATTTGACTTTTCTTTTGAGTGAGATTTACTTCTCACCATGGCCACAAGGACACAGCTGAATGGCACCTCGCAATTTTTAAAGCCCGTGCCCGCAACAAAAGTGGTTGAATCCCTAGAATCAATGTCACAAGAGTTGGGGCTACACCAACCGGCTTATAATGGTCAAGTCCACCAACCCAACTAGGCAAAACTTGGGTTTTTTAGAGAACCAATCAAAGTAGATTTGGGCCATTGCAAATAGATTGGCCCTGGATTTAGTTAGCCTACTCAGTGTTTTTTCCTATACATGCCTGCAATATGATGAAGTTATTATTTGATGGTCATGAAGCTAATGAGAACAAAGATGAACCTTCTCGATAAAGGATGCCGGATAACAACGATACGTCTGCTCAAAAGTATTTCCATGATAGCCGTATCCTTCAAAAAACTGCAAATCATGAAGAAAATGCTCAAAATCTGCAAGTAGTGTAAACAGCAATTCTGAATATATTGATAAGTAATTGCAGAAAAATAACCATAATGACCCATTGTCCAGGAAATTTGTATTAAAAGATTATTCCTCTTCAAAAAAATAAGAAGTTTTGTACAAACATATAATTATTCTGCATACATAGAATTACAAAAAAAAGATAATTAAGATAGTTGGAATAATGCAAAAACAGGATCAACATAAACCTCGCAGATGAATCTCAGCTACTCTCACATCAAAATTACCGACAATATTAGCACATGGCATTATTGCAGAGTGTTGGAAGAAATAATCGAGAGATATTTATTCCAGGAACCCTAGCTCTCTTATATAGAGAGACCTATAGGTAAACTATATAATATAGATATAAAATAAATAAAATAACCGAAAAGGTACGTAGAAACATAGAAATATCTCTACACTCCCTCTCAAGATGGAGCATAAATGTCAATCATGCTCAGCTTGGTAAAAATATCTGTTGTTTGCTCTCCTGAACTAACATGAGAGGTAGAAATCAAACCCTTCTGGATCATATCTCTAGTATAATGACAGTCTACCTCAATATGTTTCGTTCTCTCATGGAATGCGGGGTTGTTTGCAATGAATAAGGCAGCCTGATTATCACATTGTAACTGCATGGGTAGAGGAACATCTACATGCAAATCTGCTAACATTGCTCGAACCCACATCATTTCTGTATTTGCTTGCGTCATAGCCCTATACTCAAATTCGGCACTTGATCTGGCCACAATTGTTTGTTTCTTGCTTTTCCAACAAACAAGAGAATTGTTAACTAATAATGCAAAACCTGACGTGGACTTCCTATCCTTAGGGCACCCTGCATAGTCAACATCTGCACACGCAGATACAGAGAGAGTTGCTCCTTTCTTGAAAAGTAATCCTGCACCTGGAGAAGATTTTAGATATCTCAATATCATGTATATAGCGTCCATATGTACTTGCCGAGGTTGCTCCATGAACTGACTCACTCGACTCATTGCAAAAGAGATATCCAGAGTAACATACAGGAGTTTTCCCACCATCTCTCTATACCTCCCCTTATCAACTACATATGTATCATCATCGTATATTTTCATGCTAGGATCCATAGTAGTAGAGGGTCGACGTCCAATCACGCTTGTCTCAACAAGCATGTCTGTAACATATTTTCTTTAGGTCATCACAAGCCCCTGCGCATTTGTAACAAATTCCAACCCTAAGAAATACATTTGAGTGCCCAGATCCTTAGTAACAAACTGACGGCCTAGAAACTCTTTTGTCATCTTTAACCTATCCATATCATCTCTTGTACAAGAATATCATCAATATAGACCATTATGACAACAGCACCTCTAGGTGTCCCTACACAAAAAGTGAATGGTCTGCATTAGACCTCTTGAACCTCTGCTTCTCAATCAAATCCGAGAGCTTTTGAAACCACGCCCTTGGACTTTGCTTAAGGCCAATATATCGCATTATGGAGTCTACAGACCTGCTGACACTCCCCTTCAGCAGCAAACCCCGGAGGTTGCTGCATGTAAACTTCTTCCCGCATATCTCCATACAGAAATGCATTTTTAACATCCAACTGAAATAAAGGCCAATCATGTACCACTGCTACTGAAAGTAGGATACGTAGTGTAGAGCGACGAGCCACTGGAGAAAAAGTGTCCAAGTAATCCACGTCGCAGGTCTGAGTAAAGCCACGTGCCACTAATCTTGCCTTGTAGCGATTAAGGCTGCCATCTGCATGATGTTTAACAGTAAACACCCATTTGCAACTGACTACAGATGCCCCAGGAGGAGCAGACACCAAACTCTATGTACCACGGGATTGCAACGCAGTCATCTCTTCCTCCATAACTAAGCGCCAGCAACTATCCTTCAATACCTCCTGATAATTCCGTGGAAATTCCACAGCAGATAGAGCTACTGCAAATATCTGAAAGTCCCATGTTAGACGATGAAAGGAAACCTGAGAAGCAATGAGGTAAGAAGCATAAGACCGCTTCTGCTTGCGAACTGCAATAGGAATATCTAGGTCATTGGGAACCTCCTCCATATGTCGTCTATTATCCCGCAAAGATTCATGTCCAGATATATCTCCAGAACCATCATAGAAATCATGTTATCAAAACAAACCTGGGGCATACTAGATGACGGACGATGACCATGAGCAAAAGTAGTCCGACGAGTATAGAATCTAGGTAATGGTGGAACATTTGTCACATTTGACTGGGTAGTAGGAGGGGGTAGAGGAGGTGGTGGCGGTGGAGGTGGTGGCTGTGGTGGGACCACAAGCACATGAGGAGGTGGTGAATAGCATGTAGGAGGGGGTGGCATGTAAACCTCATCATCTGAGCCTGATGAAGTCAACGTGTCACCTGTTGGAGAGAAATACATCACAACTCAAAAAATGTGACATCAGCACTGATATAGTATTTTTTGCGCAAAGGGTCATAACAACGGTATCCCTTCCGGGTCCTAAAGTACTCAACAAACACACATTTGACAGCTCTAGGAGAGAGCTTGTCAAGACCTCGAATCAAGTGGTGAACAAACGCAACAGAGCCGAATACACGAGGAGCGAGTGAGAATAACTCCTTCTCAGGGAAAGCTATAGAGAAAGGAATTTTCTCACCCAAGATAGACGATGGCATACGATTCACCAAATAGAATGTTATAAGAACCGCATCACCCCAAAATGAATGTGGGGCACGACCTTGAATGAGAAGAGTCTGAATAACATTGAGAAGATGACGATGCTTTCTCTCAGCAACACCATTTTGCTGAGAAGTGTAAGCACAAGATGTTTAATAAATAATCCTACGAGATGAAAAAAATGGGATAGAGCACGAGTACAGAATTCCAAAGCATTGTCAGTTCGCACAAATTTCACAAGGGTAGAAAAAACATTCTGCACTTCATTAATAAAAGTTTTGATCACTCACATCCCCTGCTTCAGACTTATTTTTCAAAAGAAACACCCACGACAACCGAGAAAAATCATCCATAGCCACAAGATAAAACCTATGTCCATGGTGATCCGGAACACGACTCGGACACCAAATGTCTACATGAAATAACTCAAAAAGAGAGCTACTACTCCGACTCTGACGACTAGGAAAAGCATATCGATGATGATTTCCCAACTAACATACATCGCACTGGAAGGAAGAACTAGGTGAAATCTGTGACAATATGTGACACATCTTCTGAAGAGGTAGATGACCAAACCGAAGGTGCCAAGTGAATAAAGAGATTGATCCAGACGAATGAGAAGATACGCCTACATAGGGAGTCCGAACCGGGCGATAAAGGCCACCTTGCTCAAGGCCACACCCAATCACTCTACCCGTAAGAATGTCCTAAAAAACAAGAGACGATGGGTCAAAAATAGCTCGGTAGTGCAAATCCTTTGTAATCTGACTAACAGAAAGCAAGTTCATAGAGAAATCAGGAGAAAGTCGCACATTCTGTAAACGCGTAGAGGGCTTCAAAGTGATCTCCCCATGTCCTGTAATTAGAGAATAAGTTATGAGTCCCATCAGTTATCACAATTGTTCTCCCTAGAGGAACGTGTCTATATGATGCACGTTGTTGTCTGTCTCCACACAAATGATGTGTCGCACCGGAGTCCATAATCCATTCTGTAATCTCATATCCATGACAAGATGTAAAAGCATAAGTACCTGAGATGCTAGATGTAGCAGAGGTACTAACAGAAGCAGAGGCTGCAACATCTGAATGGGCTCCTGGAGATAGTGAAGTGGAAGGGGCATAATGTCCCTCAGTCTGGCCACGAGGTCATCAAACCGTTGATCTGAAGTAAGAACTGAAGGAGATTCAACTTACTCCGCTACTCGGGTCAATAGAGGAAACCCATGCTTGGAATTGCATATATCCTCTGAATGGCCAAGATGATGACAAAAGGTGCAGGGCTGACGGATTCGACCCCCTCTACCATAGAGTCCACATCCACGGAAAGTAGACGAGCCTCCTCTACCTCGGGAGGCTGCCATCGCCGAGGAAGTCTGACCACTAGTAGTAGACGGAACAGTAATCTTGTTAAGCCTGCGAAAGGCTTCCTCCATGGGAGGAATTGTAGCATCTGTGAGGATCTGCGAGCGCACAGCATCATACTCAGGATCAAGAGCAGCTAGAAATACACCAACCATGGTAGCATTCCTATATGTCTTCTGCTGCTCAGGGGTGGTAGTGGAAGGCATGGAACTGTGTAGCTTCTCAAACATCCCTCTCAAGGACGTGTACATCGAATGCAGGGGTCATCTATTCTGCTTGATAGTAAATATATCATGCTAGAATTGGAGGATCTTCATCTCATTCCACGTCTGAGAATATGTTGCTATGAGGATATCCCACGTCGCCGTAGCAGTAAGCCGATGTAACACGTCATTGGTGATTTCAATCGTCAATGTACCAGAGAGCCATACTTTGGCATAAGCGTCGTCCGCCTCCCATGAGGCGTTTATTCCAGTCTTCTCCACAGGCTCCTCCTCGGTAAGAATATATTTCTTACCATTTGACTTCATAAAGCTCATGAACTGCATAGCTCAGAGCTCATAGTTTGTCCCGTCCATTTTGACAATAGGCGGTGGACCTCTGAAAGCATCTGTGGCAGGTACATCTACTTTTTTCTCAGACATGATGCCGGAGGTAGAAGACTAGGGATTGTGAAGACCAAAAAGTGTATGTCTACACAAACATATGTGGATTTGAATGCATATGTAGACTTATGCGCTCAAACCCATCAACCAGACGAGAGGACCAATGCTAGAGTACAGGGAACGGCGTACATGCAGTTAACGTGCGTGAGGCTACACGTGCGGGTTGCGTACAGAGGCTACGAACGTAAGCAGCGCGCGGGCGACACGGGAGTGCTACACGCTGGGGCTATATGCGCGAGTGCGAGTGGCACGGGGGCACTGGGACTGGGCACGCGGGGGTGGCACGGGGCCGGCGTAGAAGAGCGGGGGGCAGGAAGGGGGCGCGCGGGCTGGAAGGTGGGGTATAGGGTTTTGGATACCCGAGCTCCAGTCTAGGACCATCACTCTGATACCATGTTGGAAGAAATAATCGAGAGATATTTACTCCAGGAACCCTAGGTTCTCTTATATAGAGGAGAGACCTACAGGTAATTATAAAACAACCGAAAAGTACAAAGAAACATAAAAATATCTCTACACAGAGAATGCAACTCCAAAAATAATGACCTCCAAATGGTCTATAAAACGGCAGAGAGAGGTGCCGGTATGGGACATGCAGAAAAAATTATAGTTTTTTTAAAGGGAGATTCATTTAATGTTTTATCACTTTTGGATATTGCAGTAAATACAAAAAAAAAACATTTGCATACAACCAGGATATTCCAAGCCACTTCTTGCTATTGTAATAGAGTCACACTTCAACAAAAAAAACAACCATTTCCAGTTGGATATTAAAGCATCTTATTGGATTCGTCGTCTACATATCTTCATCACTTGGATTTTTTTGTTTATTTCGAAAAATCTATAACATTTTCCAAAGACCTCCTCCCCTTTAATGGACTAAATTCCATATGGAAAACTATACAGGAGGAAGAAAGATATATGTGCAGCTTAAGACATCAAGTACGACCCAATAATCGATTATCTGATAATAAACTTTTACAGTCCTAACTTAACAAAGATTTAAATTAAAAAATGGGAAGCAGAAAGTCTATGATAGTTAAAATCATAGTAAATCCCTATCGACTGATTGAATTCAAGAAAATGAGTCAATCAAATAGACCTTACTCAGACCTGCCCCTACTATTAAAGCCTGCGAAAACTCCCAAATTTGTTTCCCTGTTAGAGGCCATGATTCTACCACAAACCCCAACGCCAGTTCATTTCCAGAAACAATATCACATCGAAACTCATTCGTTCGTCATCCAAATCGCTGTTCAGCAGAGAATTGAGACAGCAGTAATCGAATTTCCGGCGAGTAATTATAAACGTGTAAATTCCAATTCCAACGTCAAGCATCACACGACAACCGAACCGATGGTCGTATCCATCAAAAAAGATAGAGATCGAATGTCTTACCATCATGGATGGTTTGCAAGAGAAGCAAAGGATCGCAAACCTCTGCAGACAGCAAATTTCCAGAGGTGAGAGGCCGATTTGAATGACATTATTAGGGCATAGTCGACGTGATCAAACGCAATTTGCTTCCGTTTGGAAACCCTAGAAATGGTACCTGCTCGTCGGAAGCAATCCTAGTCGGTGGAGGGAAAGGAGAGGTTGCGGGTAAAATGGGGGAGAGGTGGGAAGGAGAACTTCAGATGGGTATACACCCAAAGCTTCCCCTCTGTATATCTCCTTTCCTGTAATTATGTATATGTATGTGTATGTAACTAGAATGTTTTGTATTTTTGTTTATTCTTTGAGAAGGTTGAAATTATTGATTTTAGAATAATCACCTAAGTTAATGTATCCGCGTATGTTGAGTATAATTGTAATGTGTTGGTTTTATGATATTAATATTAGGGATTTTTATCTGACGGATCCTATAAACTTTTTAAATGACCTCTACGACCTTTTGCACAACATAATTACCCTATCGACCCTGTAAATTATCCCAAGAACCCCCACGAGATTCAAACATATTAACCATAGAGTTCATAGGGTAAGAGTTGGTACGTTTACGGAGTCGATGGGGGAATTAGGTTGTTTCAAAGGTCGTGGAGGTAATTAGCAAAGTTTATAGGGTCTGTCGGGTAAAAATCCCTAAATATTATCTTGAATTCAATCAAAAATTGGAGGGGTGAGAAAAGATTAAAACAATGATGGTGTGTCTCGAATTGTGTCCTATCTTCTTAAGATAAGAGGAAAATGGCATTCATCTCCACTCTCTCCCAACAAGACCAAGAAAGAAGAATGAGCAAGGAGGGTGAGGATTAGTCTTCCGGGTAGACTTTGATATAGGGGGTTGGTACTCGAGAAGCTTAGGTTCACACACTCCTCTTTGTTCAGTAGATATTTTACTAAAGAAAGGTTGTCTCCATGTGCTAAGAGGAAGCAGTATACCTAAGTTTGTTAGGAGGATATCATAAAAATGATTAATTGTGTAGAAAATATTGTTATATTGTTCATATAACCGGTGATGATCGGTGATGATTGGAAGTAGTTTGTTTACATGTGAGTGGGCTTGGCAAATGACTTAACCCTGCAAAGTCTTCAGTTGAGACAATTCATGCAAGTGTGACCAAGATCTCCAAAAGCAAAGCAAATATGGTGTATGCATTGGGATCTTCTAGTTATATTCTTCGACGCGAGCAACGAGGATTCACCTTACATATCCGTGATTTTCTTCAATACTTTCTCTCTGATGGCTCGTCTTTCAACTCTACTCATTCAGCATGTCATTGTTGTATACAATGTGTGGTTTTTACATTAGGTGGACGTAAAAGAGTGCATTCCCATGTTGTGGATTAAAGAGATCATCTAGATGCAGCAATTATATTCCAATTTGAGCTTCAAGAAAAATGTTGGAAGATTTGCTTACTACAAAAGTAAGATCGTTTATAACCTTGAGCATGTACCAAGGGCATGGTTAAACAGTTCTTAATGATATTAAGAGAGAACGGGAATCCCTGTAACTTCATTCAATCACTCACTATTTACCACAGGAACTCGTATTTTTTTACTCAAAAATAGTATATTTTGTGGTGATCATTGGGGTGGTCACAACAAATAAACGTTTTAGATGTATTTCAAATATAAAATAATATGTATAATATATTGTTGGATGTGAATCGTCGTTAGGATTCCACGGCAGCCAAACTTCTCAGATCTGATGCCAAATGTAAAAGAAAATGGAAGTGGTAAATATTTCTTTACCAAAATATGATTATTAAATGATAATATGAATGAAAATTCGTGATCTTAGGTACAATAACACCCAAAGGACCTGGTAGATTTCTATTTGGAATTATCAGATCTTTTTCAATTGGTTCTTTTTTTTAGTTTGGTGAGCAAAACTGTCCACGATTACGCCATTGAGCATGCACATTTTAGATAGTCTAAAAGCAGCATGTCTACCTACTGACCTTGCATCCACTAGTTTAGGATGACCACGAAGAACAGTGAATTCCAACTACGGATATGTAAGAGTCGAAACTGCTCAGAGCATTCCGTTCGGCATAAGCATCTGGATAATCTGGAATGCAATGTGGCATACCCGAAAGCCCAATGCATGGGAAAGAATGTCATATTATCCTGAAAAAAGTGGGGGGGAGTCTGAGTGCTAGACTAGAGGGAGTAGAAGGTTGGTTGTCCATTCAATGATTCACCCTGATCTATGACTAGGGGAACCAAGTTATATAAACATGTTTTGGCTATTGACCCCCTTGTTTGGAACCCTAGTATAGGGGTGCACATGGATCGGATGAAATCCGTAATCCGGTCCAATCCGTTGTCATTGGATTGGATCGGTTTGGATTTATAAGTTCAATGGATCGGATTGGATTGGAATTTTACAAATCCGTTCATCTATGGATTGGATCGGATTATTATCAAAATCCGATCCGATCCAATCCGTTAATCCGTTGATAAATAATATATAATAATTTATTTATTATCATTAAAGCAAATCATATATTTAATTTTATTTGAAAGCTATATTTAATATCCAAGCTATTCCCTTTATAGTTAAAATGTATTCCACCTCAATCTTTACTCCACACCACTTGCTGGAAACCTCACTTGTTGGTTTTGAAAAAGTATTACCTACCCACAATGTCCTTCGAGCCCTTCCAATTTTCCAAACAAAACACCTTTCTTACAAATAATAATACCTAATCCTAAAACAACCTTGGGATCCTTCCAAACAAGACATCCACTCGTGTCGCACACATCTCTACCCTTAGACGCACATATCTCCGTCGGATGTTGTCATCGTCCCCAGTTGTGTGCATGCACAACCCAATCTTTCTCCCTACGCGTGACCAGACCTCGTCCTCGGCTCTCCCAGACCTCTCTCGTACACGTGTAGCCATATCTCCACCTTAATCGTCTCGTCCTCAGCTACGCCCACCTCGTCCCCAGCCGCTCGCACGCATAGCTAGGCTCCCCTCGCACATGCACAAACAAACCTTATCTTCGACTCTCCCAGACCTTCCTCGTGTATGTGCAATCAAGAACCTCACCCCCCACCGCGCAGTCGTGCATGGTTCTTGTCCCAGACCTCCTTCGTGCACGATCATCTGTCCCGTAATACGTAGCCAAGTGGGTTAGTTGCAGTTCCCATTTGATATATACAAACTTAAATTTTAGTCAAAGTCAAGGTGATGCTTCTATGGTTTCTATGGATAACAATTTTGTTATTTATATTTACTTATAAAATGATTGTTCATACTATATCCGTAACAAGCATATTTTTTTGTTTTCCAAAAAGTAACTACCATTTTCTTTACCTTTATCCATAATCTCAAATTTAAAATCATGATTTAATTATCAAGGTCTAGTATGCTTCAAACTTAATCTTAACTTAGGTGAGTATTAAAAATCCAAACCAATCCGATCCAATCCGTAATCCGGTAGATCGGATTGGATTGGATTTGCATGTTTAATGGATTGGATTGGATTAGAAAAATAAAAAATCCGTTAAGTGTGGATTGGACACGAATTGAGCCAAAATCCGATCCAATCCGATCCATGTGCACCCCTACCCTGGTAGACACCACGCCTCCACCACCATCTGATCTAATTGGAGCTCTACCGGAGGATCGTCATAGTGATAAATCATTATGTTTTTGAAGAGGAGATTTCCATTGTGTTGTACATGGTTTTAGTGTTGAAAGTAAATTAAGTTCTCGTATTCTCGTCTTTTTCTTTTCTTGTGGTAGTTGGAAGGTTAATCGTGGATTTCACATGTTTAGAGGTCGTGGCAGTAGGTACATGCGTAATGGGGCTAGGATGGAAAATGTTCACACAAAAATTTTCATATGCAATGTATAGTCCCTTCACTTTCATTACCTTGTAATGTTTTTATGAGCGACGAATTAAAAAGTAGGGATTTCTACACCCATAACCTTGAGTAATTCCGCAATAACATTCATAACCTTGCATAATAATGAATTACGCTCAGGACCCTGAATAAGTATGTCGTCTTACACCTATAATCTTACGTTATTTACTTCGTTAACTCAACCAAATGATTGAGTTAATCTAACCAATTAACAATCTGCGACTGAAATTTAATTTAAATAAAAAAGTATCTTGTCTCTTTATCTCGAGCCAACCCTTGCATCCATAAATTTTGGCTGACGAGCTTCCATACGAACCGGAAGGGAGACAACGACGGCAGAAGTGGGGATGTTGCATGCGGAACAACTGCCGGGTGCAGAGGAACGGTGGAGGGAGGGAAGTAGCAGGGGGTTTGTGTGGGGCTTCGGTCGGTTGTGGGAGACGGGGGGGAGGGGCACTGCAGGTCCATTAACGCGTGGGGGTTTCGGGCGGGGGAGGGAGGTGGGTTGCAGGTCGGGGGTGAGGGGATGGAGGTCATGTTGGCGCCGGGGAGGGGGGGATTGGGGGTGGCGGCGGGCTGCAGGTCGGGGTTGAGGGGATGGAGGTCGTGTTGGCACCGCGGGGGGGAGGGGGGCGGTGGGTTGTAGATCGGGGTGAGGGTATGGATGTCGGGTTGGTGCCGCGGAGCGGGTGAGGGGGGTGTGGCGATGGAGGCTGGGTTGGCACCGCGCAGCAGGGGGAGGTCGGGTTGGTGTCGCGCGCGGGGGGGGGGGGGGGGGGGGTGGGGGGGTGGGGTCTGGTTGGTGCCGTGGGGGGGGGGGGTGTCGGGTTGGCGCCGCAGGGGGGAAGGGGTGGCGGTGGGCTGCAGGTCGGGGGTGAGGGGATGGAGGTCAGGTTGGCCCCGCGGGGGGCAGGGGGTGGCGGTGGGTTGCAGGTCGGGGGGAGGGGATTGGATGGAGGTCGGTTGGGGCTGCGGAGGGGTGAGGGAGGGGGGACGGTGGGCTGCAGGTCGTGGGTGAGGGGATGGAGGTCGGGTTGGCGTCGCAGGGGGCGGTGGGTTGCAGGTCGGGGGTGAGGGGATTGGATGGAGTTGGGTTGGTGCCGCGGGGGGGGGATTTGTAGGTCGGGGTGAGGAGGCTGCAGGTCGAAGATCGGTTGGAACTGCAGGCGGTTCGGTTGGTCGGGGCGGGGGAGGTGTGGGGGGTCTATCGACGGGGGGTGGGGCCTTCAAGCAGCGGACAAGTTTGGACGGTGGGATTCGAGCAGGAGAGCTAGAAGGTGTGGATGGCATGTTTTGAAATAAGATTGGATATTAGGGGCAATTTTGTATTTTTTTTAACGGAAACCGTCAAACATAACGGGCATCTTAAACGGAATATGACACATGGTTATGTCATGTAAGAGTTAAGCATTACTCAGGGTTTCTCATGTAATTCGTGATTATGCAGGGTTATGAATGTTATTGCGAAATTTTTCAGGGTTATGGGTGTAAAAATCCCTAAAAAGTATTGGTCTCACTATGTATTTTCCCATATACTTTTTTGACTTCCCGCTTGGCATGATGTTGATTTTGGTTCATGTTCCTTTAAACACACCATTGAAAGAGATGTTGGATAAATAGATTTGTTATAAGAAAAAATTAGTGTTGTAAACTAAAATGGATTATATGCCATGTATTTGAATGTGTATATGGAAAGGAGTCTCGTGTTACTTAGATTAAGTGAAATAGCATATGTATTGCATATATAGATGGATTCTCATATATTTATCCCCATAGAGAATTATGTGTTTTAGAATAATAAAATACATCATCGATATGTCTTCACTGAGTTTCGTATTGAATTTGATTTCACCTCAACCAGAGTTGTTTAGCTCTCAGTATCAACGAAATAAGCTACGAGTACAAGTTTAGATGATAATTGTGAATTAGAGTGATTGAATGGTCTGAAAAGGTGATCTAGTGTCATAATTCCAAAATACAAAAGGACGATAAGAAGTTATTAATGTATTTTTTTAGATATTTGAAGCTTTCATTGGGTATTTAGGGTAATAATTACTCACAAAATTACATCGGACATATATGTATGTTTTTACATGGATTTTGGAGTTAAAGTAAATGAGAATTATAACGAGAGTGATTAGTCAACTATAAGGATGTGATCAGTTACCCTTAGGCCCCGTTCGGATCACGGAGTTTACCCCCCTTTAACCCACTCCATATCTCTCCTGCGTGAGCCCCACTTTATTCCTTTTTAAAAAAAATAAATAAATCAATTCTCTATCATCAAATCCATCAAAAAATAATATATTATACCATCATATCATATAAAAATTATAAACTACTCCACTTCTACTCACTTTTCCAAACTTCAACACAATTACATCACAATAACTACTCACTTTTTCAAACTTCAATACAATCATATCACCCCAACTCACTTCTAACCCACCCCCGATTTAACCCTCTATCCAAACATCAAAACACAAAAATGAGTTACCCTCTACCAGTTTAACCCGTCCTAACCCGTGTACCAAACGCATCCTTTCGGTAGGAGAATAAGCAGGAATAAGGATGGAGAATAAGGGGAATAATGGTCTATTCTCCGTTCGGCTGGAGGATAAGAATAAGGAGAATAAGGTAAAATAAAAGTAGGTAAGGTGTGATAAAAATAGGAATAAGAGTGAAATAAGATGGAATAATGGGGAATATCCGTACCACTGGGAGCCGTGTCGGGAGGAGAATTGGCCCCTTATTCCAGGGCCTATTCTCCAACCAAACAGGGTCTTAAGGTTCTAATTCAAGACATGGTTCTAAGAAGATTGATTGTCTCGACATGTTGATAAATCATCTTGTCCTTTCGTGCCAGTGTCAGATGGTCCATTTGATCCATCAACCTACTTGTTGTGGTTTATCACATACTACCATTGAATGTTGAATGAAAATGAGAAAATTACATATGTATGCCTATTGACCTTAGGTTTTTATAGGAAAAATTGAATGTTTTAACCGTGAGTTGGAAATAGTTTTTGATAACAAACTATGCATTTACACAAGACCGAAGGAAAGTAACAATGATTGTCTGTGTTTTCAAACAACCAGCGATATCAAATAATTACTTAACGAAGGTGAGATTTCGAATGTCCACTTTGCAAGAAGGCATTGGTTTGGAGACAAGTAACTAATAATGTCAAACCCACTAATAGATAACAAACATTATATAGGTATTTCGTTAATATATTCTCTACAAATATATAGTTTGCCATGTGTCCTATATCCATATTGGTTGTTGAATGGGTATATGACTTCCTTGTTGTTTGAAATAAATGAGGTGTTACAATTTCCTAGATATAATCCATGAGCTAAATAAATGAAACGTGAGATTACATGTACATTTTCTTTCTCTATAATCAAATTTTATTTACAAAAGAGTTATTTCAACCCGAGGAATGATGCTTCAGCAGCACATTTCATGTAATAAAAAAATTAGGGAAATAAGAAAGGAAGCTGAAGGAGGATTCCGGATCCAACCTTAATTCACTAGAATACAAACGTCAGCCGCAATGGAAGAGGCCATCTTCTCAACGGAGGAGGAGCAGCCTTCAGCTCACCTCTAGTTCTTTTCTCGCCAAATTGACCAGATCATAGCAACAATAGCAACACAAGAGCAGTGGTGGGAGTCACCCACAATTGCATGTCGAATTCAATCCAAAATACCCGACAAGAGCAGTAGAGGTGGCTAGGGCAGTGACAAGAAACTGAACACGAACAGTAGGAGTGTTATGAAACCATTAAGGCATAAAATGTGAGATTACACATTTAACGCATTAAGATGATCTAGATACCTGGATTTAAATAACATAATGTAAGAGGAGTGCTATGAACTCAGATAGGATTCACACTTTATGATACACACACATGGAGAAAATCCAATCCTTCAGTACTTAGTATTGGGATGTCATGGCACGAGACTTGATGAGCCTCAAAATCGCAAAGTAATGACAGTGATAGTAAATGTGAGTAGTACAAAAGACACATTATAGAAGAGAAAGTGCCGGAGTTGCATGGGTCAAACATGCATATTTGCATAAAACTATGAGGAAAAAAAGGTATGGAGTTAAGTAACAAGTTATTGTTATATATGAAAAGATTGAGTGTGTGAAGTTGGGGCTGTTTACATGTGAAAAAACTCCTTTATCTTACGACTTTTTATTATTATTTTTTTGTACAATATAATTTATAATAATTAGTATATTTTATTTAAAAGATTTATTTTATTAATTTATTGATTTTATAGATGTTTACTTGAGATTTTACTGAAGGATTTTGCTAAGATCAATATATTGAGATGATGAATCATGGATTCATCGGTGTGCTCAATGAAGCACCATGCAAAGATGTAGCCTAAAAGAGAGGATGAGTGGTGCGAAAGTGTCAAAACAAAGGTTCATCGAAGCATAGTTCATCAAAGCCAGTATCAAGCCCTCCAGTCCTTTGCAGGTTCATCAAATCAAAATATCATGAAACATCCTCCCACGTTTCATCCAATCCTTTTATAGGTTCATCTCCCCGGACCACCTTCCTCTGCTTTCTTTTGTTGGTCTCTACCATCTTATCACCACCATGCTACTCTGCCTCCCCTGGAGAGTGGCCCCCGCTGCTTGGTGTTGCTCGAATCTCCAACATGATCGAGGTAGAGAAAAGCTCATCGATTTATTCCAATTTCTCCACCCCTTCCTTCTTATCATTTACACAAAACCCATTTTCCAATGTAAATCCCCATGCTCGATGGAGATTGTTGACCTCCCCATACCCTCCTTCCTCCCAGACCTCGTCCAGGTTATAATCCAACAAAAAATTGTAAGCCCTAAAACATCCCATTTACACATATTGTGCAATGAAAATAAAAAAGGGAAAATAATAGTCAAATTACCTGAAGGAAGGGATAATGGCATGTGGATGGGGGCAAATGGGATACGATGGAGGCGTGGGAGTGGGAGCAAAAATCACTAAAGAAGGGTTTTTTTGGGGGGCGTGGGGGCGAGTTTCGTGAGGAATAAAGAAGAGGAACCAAAATGCATTCTATCTAGAAGCATGGATGAGCACACTTACGTCCTCGCTGGTGTTCGCCTACAAATTATCCACGCGCTCAGCAACGACGTGCTCTAAAAAATCAATTGGGCGAGAACAATGGGCGAGTACGGTGCTATTTAGGTGTTGACCCACGTGCGAGTGAGGACCCATGCTCGCCTCATCATTACATGTCCCTACTCACCATTTTTGTTATTTCTTATAGTGGAGAAGTAAGTGACCATACATGGATGAGGTAGCACTCAGAGCAGTTGTTGTTGTTGTTGCCAAGTTGCTATGGTTTCCACTAGTTGTTGTAGTTGTAGTTACTACAGTAACATCTACGGTTAGAGAGGCTTGGTGATGGGTATAGGATTTCAAAAGAGGTATGAAGGTATGGTCCAAGAACATTGCTTTGATACCATGCAAAAGGGAATAGGAGAGATATATTATTTTGTATTATAAAGCTCTCTTTATATAGGGAGGAAATTCTAGAGATAGAAAGAGGTTGCCATGTTGGTGACACATAAAAAAGGAAACATATGGTCGATATATTACATGTTATTTTAATACTCTAATCACTATAACAAGTGCAAACAATTTATCCATGCTCTATCCAATACATACATTTTGAAGTCACATCAAAAGGTAATAACATAAGAAAGATACAATGCAACAATGATTGAAGATATGGTCACATTACATCTAATGGCACATGGTGACTGGTATCACCTCCTGACAATGTAGTGTTGGTAGAATGCAAGTGGATCTTCACAATAAAGAACACAGTGGATGGTAGCATTGAGCGCTGCAAAGCTCGACTAGAGGCTAATGGGTTTACCCAAACCAATGGATTGACTATCACCGGACTTTTCACTTGTTTCCCGGCATGCCTCTTTTCATATTCTTCTTGTTGTCTGGTGAATCAAAACCTGATCTACCATTTTAAGGAGATAGAATATTGTCGTTGCAGCGACCAGAAGAACTAACCAGAAAATGAACTGTCGTGTTCTTTTTTATTTTTATTTAAACTCCTAAACTAATGTGTATTACAGTGAGTACGCGAATGTCCAACTTAGGGAGACAAATGTTCAACTAAGTATGGTTGTGCAGTTATTTAATAGAAATTTTCCATATTTTCAATGATTTTTATGAATTTTCATGGATTTTTATGAATTTTATATTTTAATTAATTTTTAAATGTTTTATATATTTTTGTTTTCTAAAATTTAGTTTTAAATTGATTTTAACCTTGTAATTTTTTTGTATTTTAATTTTCAAAACAATTTATAAATAATGAATATACAAAATGTAATAAAAAGCATTTTTTATTTTTCAAATATAGGAAATAAAGTCAAAAAAACAAAATAAAATGTTTTGTAGTTTAGATATTTTTCTTTGTTTTTGGTTATATTTGTGGTATTTTTATAGATTTTATATTGATTTAATATTGAAGCAATTTATAACGGAAAATAAGCTATTATTTTTGTATTTTAAAATAGAAAACAAACTTAAACATTCTGGAAACAAATTTTATGTCAAAGTATTTTTATTAAGCTTTAAATCAAGACTAAAAGCATATTTTTGGGATTTCTTATGGTTTCTATAAGTTTTATCAAATATTTGCATTTTTTGGGTTTTATGATTGTACTTTTGTTTGATTTTTGTATATGTGATAAAATATCTTAAAAGTAAGATACCTGATTTTTTTAGCATTTTTCAAAGAAGTTTCGGATTTTTATGAAAATTTAAAGTTCAAACAATAAATGTGAGGTGTTTTGTATTTTTAGTCATAGGAAATAAAATAAATTTTGAAAAACTGAACTTACTGTAGCTAGATGATATTATTAGGTATAAAATGTGATTTTTATGAAATTTTTGAATATTGACATCTACTTAAAAAGGTAAACAGAGAACAAAATAATATGCAGCAAAACAAGGACTAACTATCAATTAAAATGAAAGATTACAATCAATTATTAACAACAATAAGCTCAGGATGAAATGTGCAAAAATACCACAAATTGTGCATGATCTATTGAGACAAGGACTAAAATGAAATTAAGGAAAATCTTCTCAATATATATTAACAAAATAAAAGCACGAGAGATAACTTGTAAATAACCAATCAAACACGTAGATCCCCACGTGAGCTTAGTTTAGAAGGACTAAAATGTAATTAAAAATAACTACAATGCACACTTGCAGTTATTTCAAGGATATGAAAGTTGCTACTTTGAGATATTTAAAATAATGAATGAAATGTGCAAATTCACCCTAGAAGGTGTGCAGGTAATGTATGTGAGCTTGAGCGACAAGTAGCTCCGAGGAGCTCCTTCTGAACTGATCAGACGATCGAAATTTGGACGCAAGGCGATGGTTCAGATCAAACCTGGATGGGTTTCTTCTCGATCATATGGTTTAGAAGGCACTTGCGAGAACTCGATTGAAGGAGGCCCTCCAACCTTCGATTTAGCAAATATGCAGCTATGGAGTTCGAATCGCTGCTATGAAGGACTCAATCGACTTCAAGGAGGAATCTGCATTGGTTGAAGTATAAATATGAGTCTAGGTCTTGATCAGAGACCTAGAAGTGCTACATTCGACAGTGTTATGAAGAGGCTCGATCAGAACCAGATCTCGCCCTCGTGACCTGCAAGTGTTATTCGGATGCTCGAAGACGAAGGTCCTAGGCCAAATGTTATTAAAGATAGAAGAAAGATGGAGTAAACATGGAATGGACCGATCCCTCCCGAATGTGGGGGGGGGGGGGGGTGGGGGGATTTGGGATCGAACAATCTCAGATCTAGACCGATCCATGGTAATAAGTTTTGAACTAGAAGAATGGATAAGCACACTTGATCGGGGTGAGAAGGGGGGTGATATGGGTTCATATCGGAGAGAATGGACCTCTGATCGAGCAGATCAGAGGTCAGATAAGGTATGTTGCTATGGAACTAGAAACTAAACGAACAAGATTGAAGTTGAAACTAAATTATATTCTACGATTACTTGGGAAGCACAAGGATGGAAATAGGGTGGTTATTGCCTCAACAGGGTTCCTGGAAGCTTCACATGACAAAGCTCCGATGAAACTAGACGCTGACGTGGATCTCAACTCAATTATTCTCCTCTCACGCTCTAGTTCGTTGGAATCGCCTATTATCACTAGGCTCTTACTCAGTCTATCGAACTTAGGGAGAAAGATGTCCAAAGACGGACCAGGAAGAAAAGAGGAACTTGAAGGGGGATTTATAGATGAAGAAAAACTATGGAATGATCAAAAGATTAACGTAAAATCAAAATGTAATCAAGTGCTCAGCTGGATGGGCATGGATCAAGGTTGTGAGGAGCTTAATCGGATAAAGAAATCAGGTGGGTTGATCTTAGTAATTGGGCTAGGAAATTAGGAGAAGTAGATAGGTTGGATGGCTGGAGAGACTAAGGGGAGAAGGGGGTAGTTGACCCATCAGGTTAGCGTTCCTAGAAATGGGCTAATCGAGTTTGAGCCTAAATAAGTCCAAACACAATACGATAAAAAAGATTAAGTTAAATAGAAATAAATAAAATGAAATAGAAAATAACTTTAAATTTTAAAATAAAATAAAATAGTTTATAATTTAATAAACATTTTTGGTGATTTTTAATAAATTGAGTAAATTTATTTAAATAATTAAATTAATTAATTACATGTATCTACAGGTCATAAATACCTAAAATACAAAGTGTACATATTTTTTTATGGAAAAGGGAGCCTACACCCGAGGGTGTAGGTAACTACCTACATCGACTCTTTTTTTCCGATATTTTTTATTTTTTTTTTGAAATGAAATCTTGAGAGAATTAGATCACTATATATCGCCGTGATGTCATTACAAATTCAACTTAATTTAGAACTTCTATCATCTCCATTAAGACTACCAAATTTTAGTGGTCTTAGAATTGTTGAAATCGATACCTCCTAGTTGAATGTTTTAGAATTTTTTGTTTTACATGAAACTTGAAACACATATTCCCCTCAATATATTAAGCAAATCTCTCTAAGGTTTCCATCAAAAAAATCCACAAATAATGGAAAAAAAGGTCGGGTGTAAGTAGTTACCTACACCCCCGGGCGTAGGCTCCCATCTCCCATTATTATTATTTATTATTACAAATATACAATATATTTTATATTTTATTTATTTTAAGAATAATTTAAGGTTTATAAATACATTTTTATTTTTAAAGAATTGTTTAATAGTACAAATGAATGGTAATATGTACAATATAGATACATTATTTCTATATAATAAATACTCTTATTTATTTATGGTTCTTTTTAACTTTTGTTATTTTTATTTGCATTTTATATAAATAATATAAATTAGTTATAATACATTAAAAAACAACATGTAAACGAATACAAATAATAAAATTTATACAAGTAATACACATATGTAACTTGTACATGTGCAATAACACACTCAAAAAACTGACTTTCACTTCTTAACTCCAAATTTTATGAAACCACTTGTATTTTAAAGATATTTTATTTTAAACACAATGGAAGCGAGCTTGATTCATTTTAAGTTCATATGGAGTAATTATCGAGCTTTGAATTATGGTTTTATGGCTTTTTCTGAGTGTTGTAACTTTTATTCTATACATGATTTATTTTTACAATTATTTTTTTTATTTAAAACATATTTTTATGTACAAGATTCATGAAGAAAATATTTTTATATGAGGTTGAATTAATGATAAATAAAATAGTGCAAGACATTTATAAAGTAAATATGATGAGTATATCTAGTGTAAACTTGGTTTTCTGGGATTTTTATACGTCAAAGACCCTATCTCCCCCTACTTTATTCCTTGTAGAGTAGGTCAATAATTGAAATACTCTCAGGGTTAGGATCAGTATGTATCTATTGTACATATATAACCTTATTTTCTTCTTTATTATTATTTTTGGTTAAAAATGGTAATAATACAATATTAATAGATGTTATTACTTTATTAACAGATGAGGATTAGTGATATTTAAATGTATTTTATAAGTGATTTTAAGCTAAAATGAAGAAATAAAGATGATGAATTGTCGCTTCATCACCCCCCTGTACTTTACCTTTGTTGGTTCCTTAGCAGGCACTTATTAGAAGAGTAAGTGACTAAATAAAAAGAAAGGAAAAAAGAAAGAATTTAGAATATTTTTTTATTTTAAATCAATCTTCATAAAATCAACGTATGGAGCTCGATCAGACCTTTGGATTTTTGATTTCGCAGAACCTTATTGGAAATAGGATTTAAGACTCAACAATCCTCAAGTTCCATAATTCTATATTTAGTTCACCTCAAACAGTCAGGTCAGAATAAGTCCTTCTCATGCAAACTCTTATAATTATGAATCTTACTTACATAGTGAGTGTGAAATGGTATCTCTCAACATATAAAATGGCAAAGAAATCGACTTCTTTAGCAAGGTTATTCTAATTCTTCGGTTTACCCACTCTTTCCTTGAGGAGCGGGGTATTTCCTTTTAAGTTCAAGTTCAATTGGCTCCAAGAATAGGGGTAAAGAAGAGAATGGATTGTGACTAATGCAGCTACATATCCTTTGGAGCTTGACCAGAGTAGCCAAGTCTTTAACTGCATGATTCCTTGCAAACTTTGACTTGGAAACATATGCCTTGCTTATTTATATTTCGCTCTAGCGAGAATGGATTTTTTACTTTCTTTATTTCTACTCATCTAACCTTTTTAGAGACTTTATTTCATATTTTTTTTTCATACAGACGAACTTTCAACATTTACACAGGGAGTTTTTCTTCTTGAGCCAACGGACTATCCCTAATCCGAAGCTTGTTTCAACCCACAAATCCTATCTTTAGACATGGGTGCCAATAGACTAGGTTGGGGCGTACTTCCCTTTATGTAGATTATTGTTACTTCATCAGGATGACACAACTACGTGCTTTCCAAACTTAGAGAATTCTTCCCTTCACCACCCTACATGAGTTGAGCTACGTGGAAAGTGCTTGTTCAAGTTAGGCCACTGTCTAAAAGGGTCGTGCACGTGCCATGAAATATTCAACTTAAACTAATCAAGATGACATGTAAACTAATTAAGTCACATCGACATGAAAAGTCTCAATTCCAGTTCCTATAAGATTTATGTTAAATTAATTGGATTACATTCTTAATCAAGCTCCATTCTTCAGATTTTATTCCAGACTAGTTGAATTATCAAAATCATTCTGAAAAATGTGAATGCAAATGCAATAAATTTTTTGAAAACGTATTTTTGGGGGGTTAAACTTTTTATGTAGTTTTAAAAGAGTTTTGCAAAAATTACAAGTTTTAAACTTTTCAATTTTTAGATCCATTTTTGAAAGAGTTAATGGATTGAATGAGTTTGCAAGTATTTACAAGGATTACATACATATATACAGTTACTTTATACAAAAATACACGCAATGATCATATAAATTTTATAAAAGAATTTATTTACAAAAGAAGTCAATTTACAAGTTTTAAATAGTTTTTACAAAATGATTTTATTTACAGGTTTAAAATACTTACGATTGTTATAAAAGAATTTTGTTGACACAGTTTACAGTTAATTAAGCCTTCTATGTACAAGAATTTTACAACAAGTTTTGTATACACATCTTATATCTTACAACACCCTTTATATACACGTTTTACAACATATTTTATTACAAAACATACTTTAGAAGATAATTTTACAAGAAAGTTTACAAAAGATTTTACAAACAATTATACAAAAAACTTTTCAAAACACTTACAAAGATTTTACAAATTATTTTAGAAAATATTTTACAAATATTTTACAAATGCTTTTCAAACTATTTTACAAATATTTTTACAAATGATGTTGCTCAACATTTTACAAAGGTTTTTTACAAAAAATGTTCAAATTCTTTTTACAAAATATTTTACAACAATTTTACAAAACATTTTTATTTTCAAATTTTTTTATAAAATAATAATACTTTTTATAAAACATTCTACAAATAAAACAATTTTATAAATATTTTACAATATTATTTTTTAAAATAATTCTACAATGGTTTTACAAAACATTTTTACAAATATTTTACAAAGTTACAAAATATTTACAAATAATTTTACAAAACATTTACAAAATAATTTAGCAAAACATTTTATAAAATAAAATTTTAAAAGATCTTTATGAATATTTTACAAATCAGTTTGCAAAAAAAATATTTACAATACATATATATAGTTTTCTTTTGATTTTTAGAAACCCATAATTTTTTAGAGCTGTATTACTAAAAATGCAATAAAGTACGAATTATGGCTTCTAAAGTATATATACAATATGTACGACGCCCTCTTTACTTAGCGCGAACTATGTCCTCATAGTGACTAAGAAGCGACATGAAAGACATAACTCATGCTAAATATAGAAAAGTGAAAAGAATCGTATACTAATATGACTCAAAATAATAAGATCAAATAATCCTAGGTATAGAAGACTATACAATGGGGGTGATTGGGGAAAAGAATATACAAAATCAACGACTCGTCTTGTCCCCCCCATACTTAGGGTAAATGATCCCTAAATATAAAAAAGAATATCAACAAGTTGGGGGGCAAGAGAGAGAATAAAATAAACTAAAACTAAAACATACAAGATGAAGTGAACGACATTACTCCCCCAATACTTAGGGTATAGGATTGATGAGTTCGAAAATCGTCTCTTTAATAGTCGAAAAAGTGTAGTATAAGAGGTGAAATTTGATTTACCAATAACCACAAACCTTGAATGTTGCAGAGAGTTTTTCTTGGCAAGTCTACCAAGGTCGAACATAGGGAACGATGATTTCTAGTTGCATGGTTTTAAATAAGTTAAATAATTAATCAAATTGCTAAGTTAATTTCTGTGTCAAAAATAAAATGAAAAATAAATGAAAAGAAATGCGATGCAATGACGAGGATGTGATGCAAATAGAGTAAACAGAAGTAAAGCTCAGTGTTTGTCATTAGAATTTTTTATCCCAATAATAATTATCAATATCCTCAAGATGAATGCACAGATCACAAGAACATAATCAATGGAAATATTTAGCAAAATAAAATCCCTATTGCATGCTATAAAACTAATCAATCAATTCACTCATGCGAAATAAATCATCAATAGTCCTTGTGGTTCAATCCTCAAAGAATGATCAATAACTCTTTTTCCTTGGATGAGCCCCTGCGCAGATTAAATTATTCAAATAATGATTTCCAGTCTCTGAAAGAATACTAAACTTGTGAAATATTTTCAATCGAGTCCCTGTAGAAAGATCAATGATATTCTCAATAAAAGAGCGTAGATAAGTCAATTTTTTGCCTGCACAAAGATCAAATTAATCATTGAATAATAATCGATGATGATTGTCTTCAGATTTGTCCACAAATTGTATAATATGAATGAACATGAAAATAGCTTCAAAACGACATATTATGCACTAGAAATGGAGTTCGGATGAAAAAGTTATGCTAAAATTAAGATTCAGGGACTAAAATGTAATAAAAATGTGAGTTTTCTTCTCAAAAAGGTCCCTGGGGGCTTATCTGCAAAACTCGCAAGGTTAGAGGGGTGATTCTGTAATTTAACCCTAACAGGGGTATATCTGCAATTTCTTCAAAAGCCAAGAAATGTTCTGCAAATTCTCCAAAGAGGCATGTGCGTCGTACGTGCCTCCCAGTTGGCGGGGACGTGTGTGTTAATAGTGAAAATCGAGGGGATTGGTCTGCAAATTGCCCCAGTGCATGTACGTTGCATGTGCCGTAGAGGCTCGGAGGAAGGCACAGGCTCGGGCGAGGCCCGGTGTGTCCAAGCCAGAGGCTCGGAGCTCCGAGGCAGAGGCGTAGATCGAGTCAAAGGCTCGGGTGCCCGAGCCTATGTGTGGCGATGACAAGGAGGTCCGGGAAATCGAGGCAGAGGTTTGGGACACCAAGCCTACGTGGCAATGAGCTGGTGCTTTGGTCGATCCGAGCATCGCGGTTGGGACCGAGGCTCGGGGAGGGCACGTGGAGGTCGGAGAACCATTCGATTAAGGGTGATTGCCCGATCCAACGATCTCTGAAAGGGGGCGGCCGCCGGTGGAGTCGGTGGCAGCAGAGCCGCCTACGACCGGCCGAGGGCGGAAGGGCGTCGGGCAGAGGCGATGCTCGAACCCTTGACCGACACATGGCGCGAGGGGCGGAGTGAGCACGATGGATCGGAGCGTGTCTGGAGTCGGTGGAGCATGCAGAGGAGCGGGGGCCGTGACGCACGACCGGTTGTGTGAACGGAGGTGGCAGAGGCAGCCGAAAGTGGAGGGGCGGGTGGAGCGGAGCGCGTCTGGAGTCGGTGGAGCGTGGTCGTCTATGGATGAAGGCGAAGGGCGGATAGACACTTGCAAATGGGTTAGACGAAACCAAGAGAAATGGGGCGGAGCTCCTAGGGGCGGTGAGGGAATGGAGTTATGCTCTTGCCTTTGCAAGGCCGGAGAGGACAGAGACCTGGGAGGTAGCAGGTAAGGTGGAGAGGGAGGAGGTGGGTGATGGTGTCGAATTGGAAGAGGGGTTCACCTGGGAAAGAGATGCAGCTCAACGACTGACGTCAGAGCGAGCAGACGTGAGGAGGCATTGCAACGGTCGGGGGAAGGGAACGGATCGTGCCTAGCGTGGAGTAGGTTTCGCCGAGTCTCGGGTGTCACCACCTCGAAGATGGAGGTCTCTCTGACGTTGTTGTATGGTAGATGCGTTGAAGGATGTCGAGTGAGGGAGGGTGTATCGTCGGGGGGATTTGGTGGCGGGTAACGGTTGCGGCTGAGTGAATGCCATCGGGGGTTACGCGATGGGGGGGGGCAAGCACAGATAACGCTTGGAGGGATGAGATGTGTTGGCGACGGTTGCACGAGGGACGGATGGCACAGAGAGGAAGGAGAAGAAGCGGGCCACATGAGTCGCGCGTGACCTGTGGTAGAGAGGCTAGGTCACGTGCTAGGCACGTGACCATGAGAGAGTTGGTGAGGTGGGGGACCTAATTGTAATTAATAAAAAATATTTCTTTGTTTCCGATCCCCTTAAAGAAAACTAGGTTTGATCATGCAAAATGTCAAGAATATATTTCATTAAAAATGCTAACAGGAGTATAATTACAATTTTAAATATTTGGCATGTCCACTATGCAATTTAACCAAAAATATATACACTTTAATCCGAATTTTAAGGACTAAAAAGAAATACAAAATATCCAAGGCCCCTTGCAAAATCCCCACCCTCTCATGCGTATGGGCACATGAGGTGATGTAGTGAGGGACTAAAGTGCAAATTCCAGAAACCGAGGGTCTAATATAAATTTTACAAAACTTATTGAACTATATATGGAAGTTTTCATAACAAAAAGTAAATACAAAAATGGTAGGGTTATAGTGCAAAATACCCCACGTGGTCGATCCAATGGTTGTGGTGCTCTCACTTGATCTGCGTCATCCTTTGGACACATGATGCTGGTTCAAAATCTACAACGGAGATAATATCTCGGGAGAGATCTGAATGTGATGGTGTGGCAAGATCCAACAAAGGTTGTTTAATCTAGAGTCAGCTCCGGATCCGACGATGGAGACTAGGGCTGGAAGAACAGGGAGGAAGCTCTACCTAGGCGAGCTTCCTCTAGTGATATCTCCCTCTTCCGATGGTATCTGTCGTTGCCAATGGGTGCAAATGTGCTTGAGATCGCTCCGCAATGGCTGAAGTGCACAGCAAGGTTCCAGAGGCTAGCGATCGGGCCCTGGAACACAATGAAGAAGTGCAACACCTGAAATCAGGTCCTTAACAAAACTCGACCCAGATGGGGTTTTTAGCCTCCGGTACTTGCAAAGGAAAAACAAAAAGACAAGTCCCGAGAGCCTCATTGGGTGGAAATGAGGCGTTAATGGGTCGGGGCGATGCTCTTTGGAGAGTGGCGGATATGGAGAGCTGATCTCCTGATCCTAGGAGGAGCAAGGTGAGTGGAAGGGGTCAAGGTGTAGAGAAGATGAAGGGGGATTAAATGGATGCGGAGTGGTGGTCGGAACATGGTGGGTACAAGCGAAAACAGTGGTCGGAGCAGAACTCTGGTCAACCACGGGGATCTAATATTACGCTACTACAATTAATGAAAGCGAAAAAAAATGTAGGAAATGAAAGCTACACCTAAAAGCTACCTAAGTTATCTTTATACTATGGCTCGACCAGTTGGAGCAGGAGTCGATGGAGCTCAGCCAGAAAGAGCTCCGACGAACCCTGGTCACGCCCTAACTCATTGTGCGCATGTTGCAAATCGCTCGGGGAGCTACTATCACCTTGCTCAAGTCGAGGGTGGATCGATCTGAGGGGTACAGTGAGTAGGAACGGACCAAAGATCGAAGGGCCTCCAATGATGTGCTTATGTACAGATGAAAGTTTGCTCAGGAAGAACGATCAAGCTATGGTCCACATATCGAGGTGAAGTGTTGGCATGAATGATCATCGATCATGGGTCAAAGCTATGAAGGAATCATCCCAAAAAATGAAAGAATGGAGAGGGAAAAATCGAGGAAGTATGGGCCTAGCTGGTCTGACAGAGCAGACCTATGAAGGTCGGGGAGTTGACCGAGGTGAACTCAAACCGAGCTCCCATTGGTCCACGTCAGCTCGTTGGGTGACAAAATAGAGGGAAAATATTTTATTAATTCAAATTAAAATAATAAATGATTTTATCAATTTTTAATCAAAACATGGAAAATATTTATTATTTTGTGTAAAATTTTATGGTGATTTTTATTTATTTTTGCAACTTAATTTATTGTATATTACTTTTTACAATTATAAATATAGGTATATTTACCTATATAGTAGGTATTTTATTTTTATTTTAGATTTTAGATGTTATTATTTTATATACATAATTTATATAATTATAACTTATTTAAATATACATAAATATCTTTTTGTTGTATTTTCCTGAAGTAATATGTACACTTAAATAAATATATATGTTATATATATATGTATATATATATATGAATAATTCATTTATGTATTTAGTATACTTATTTACGTTATTGCATTTTTAATGATTCTACTTTAATATAATTATGCACATATATTATAAATAATATTTATAAAATTATAAAAATATAAAATATAAATAATAAATAAAAGGATTATTTTATTCAGGTATATTATACAATAGGGGCTTAAAACCTAACTTTTGCATCTAAACTCCAAATTAAATGAAACCACCTTCATTAAATAGATAATTAAATTTTATATACAATTAAAGTGCGAGTTTGGCCAATTTTGATATAGTATGGAGAATATACAGGCCTGTGAAGTTTAAGTTTTGGATTTTTATTATGAGTGTCTAGGGTACATTGTGCATTATTTTTATATGAAATAGGTTTTTTTTTGTTTTTCTATGTATTTTTTATATGCAATTTTCATGCACAGAATTTATTGATTTGATGTATAAATAATAAGGAGTAAAATATGTCTCAAAATGGGTTATTGGGGAACTAAAAATTAGAGTTTTATTGTATTTTGGCTCTTATCTCCCCCGCTTTATTCCTTGTCGATCCGGTCATCATGATGCCAAGTGATGAATCCACATTTCATCATCTCAATATCTTGATCTTAGCAAAATCCACGAGTAAATTCCATAATAAATATCTATAAAATCAATAAATTAATAAAATGACTCTTGTAAATAAAATACACTAATTAATGTATATTAGATTGTACAAAATAAATTAACAATAAAAGCCACAAAAGTAAAGGAGTTTTTCACCCGTAAATAGCCCAAAACTTCAACTATTTTTAATAATTTCATTTCAACTCCTTTTTGTCTAATTCTTCCTCTAACTTGTTCATAAATATGTATATAAAAATACAAAATTATAAAATAAATTTTAGCTCAAATAAATGCTCCTAGATCCCAAAGAGAAAAAGCCGTAAAGTCCAACTTCCAAGCCAAATTCACGCTCCGTATGAACTCCGAATTCACCAAACTCACTTTTAAAGTTCAAGTTAGAAAATTATTTATCCAACGGAAAAGTTTTTAATATTTGCTTTTTAGTCCCTCCAAATCTGAGGCATGTGCTGTCCCAAGTGACTTGCTTGGTTATTTTCATGTAGTATCCTGAACTTTTGAGTTGTTATGGATTGAATGAAAACTCATGATATTTACAGTCCCTGTGAACCGAGATCACGAGTGGAGTACATGTCTATCTGGGATTTTTGCAATATTAGCCTTGGGTTTTTATTGTGTTGTTGATTTGCCGATAACTTTTTAAGAATTGCATCCAGGTCCCTATTTGTTGTGTCCTTTGTTTTAATCAAAAAATTACTAAACCAACTCCAAAAATTCCACACAAATTACCATTAGCTCCTGCTAATGTGTAATATTTATGGTATTTTTTGTGACTTGATTTAATGGTTTCATTAAAATCGGAGCTCATTTGCAAAAGTTGGGTTTTGGGACCTAGATGTACATTGTATATTATGTATATATTCATTCTTTCTTCATTTTTTATTTTATCTTTCTTAATTACTAAAAATACAAAAAAATCATGCTTGTGTTATATTTTGATTATAGTATTTTATTGTATTTTTCTGTTATAAATATCTCTTATTAAAAAGATAAAAAAATACATATTAGAAAAGCAAAAAAATGTATATGTTGTTTGTCTTCTTTTGTAAATTCTCCACTATTTATTTTCTTCTCTTTTATTCTATTATATTTAAAGTAGCCTACTTTATTTTATATTATTTATTTATTTATTTTACATTCTCTACAACAACCACCAATTCAACTCCATTACTCCACCATTTTTTCTAACTTCTAATTCAACTCCACCATTTTATTAACCTCCATCCCACTCCATCTTAATTCTAACTTCTATTTTTTCCATCTCTTTATATACATTCCATCCTCCTTATTTTGCACTTGATCCATCTTTATGTGAGGAGAGCCTAGTTCCCAGAGTTGAATTGGTGACAACGACGCAACCGCGGTCGAGCGACGACGGCCCTCCCTCTAGTGAGATCTGTTGGCTTTTTGGCCAACATCGCAGCCACCTCCGCATGCTGCTCGAGCTCATCGCTTGTCGGTGATTCAAGTGAAGACTGTGCTCCCGTGAGCACATCATAGGCGACCATCTCCATCATAGGTAATTTTCCCTTCATTTTGTCATCGTGTTATTTTCTCATTTTTTAAGCACATCACATTACCATCCATATACCCACATTTTGTCATCCTCATCATACCTCCATTACCACCTTCACCAATCTTTTTTTTCTTTTCCATAACATTTGCATTTCCTGTAAACAAAATGAAAAAAAATTAAAAATCTAAAAAATATTACAAAATCATTTAAAAAACAAAAAAAACAAAAAAAACAAGCAGTAGCAACGGTGGGAGCACCCACCGCCGCCACCCATCGCCGCTCCCCCCAGCGGCCACGGCGTCGCCCCGCCCGCAACCGCTTTCCCCTCCGCACGCCGGCGCGGCCTTGCGCGCGCCGGACCCGCTCCATCGACGCTCCAATCGCCCCACGCCTCCCCCAGCGGCGCCGCCCCACCGACACCGCCCTCTTCCCCCTCTTCCGTCCCAACCTGCTGGAGAAGAAGGTTCCCTTTTTTATTATTTTATGTAAAAATTGCATATATTTCTTGTTAAGTTTTTGTAATTACAACTTAGTTCATGTGCATGTTTTCTTTTGTAATTTTAGTTTCTGTATTTGCACCGACACCCATGTGTTCACATTTTAATTTGGACTTCAACTTTGTATCATTTTATTCAGGAAAAACGTCATTGTGTTGAGAAGCTTATTGCCTGCAATTTTCATATTTATTAGTATTTTTGTGAGTTATGGGTAATTAACTAAATTTATTTAATTGAAATTCTTCATATTTTACCCAATCTGAACTCTCAAATTGATATCTAACTCACGGTTGCTCTAAAAATTCCACAAAAATTAGATATGATGCCTTTATGTGTGTTCTAATTACTATCCAAATTGCATCTAAAGTGGACTTGTTATGTGCTTGAAATAAATTGTAGAGTGATTTTAGTATTTGATTTTTAATTAAATTCATGTACATCATTTTTGCAAAATTTCAAATCTCCTGGATTCCATATAAAAATATCTTTTCGGAATAATTTGCACTCTTATTAGTTTGATATTGTGGATTAATTAGGATTTTTTTACTCACTGTCACTTTATTTTCACTAAAAAATCCATAAAAATTCATATTTTGTCAAAAAAATCCAAAAAAATTACTGTAGTCTTATTTCATCTCGTTTTTATTTCAACAATTTTCTCATAATTTTTGCTTACTGTTTGTGAGAAAAATTACGAAAATACCCATAAAAAATGTGCATTTTTAGTTGTTGCATTTTAACCCTGAAAAATTCCAAAAAAAGTGTCTTGCATTCATCACTGGATTAGGATTCTAGAAAAAAAATATAATTTGGCTAAATTGGACTCATTTTCTATTCAAATTAATTTGGCTAAGTTGTATGCTTTCTTATTGTATTAATTCAGCTGCATTTGCATTTGCATTTGTTTTTGTATAAAAAATATAAAAAAACCGCATTGGAAATCTAAAACTTAATTTTCAAATTATCCCCGAAGTGGTTCCTTTGCCTCCCTGAGTTCGACTCCGGACTTGTCCGGGATATAAATTAAGTCGAGACACTCTTCAAGGAGATCCTTCTCTCGGTTTTGACTGAATCGCTAAGTACATGTACTACAATGTGACTGAATTATACATCGTACTTAGCGACTCGTCAGATGGCGTCGTTGCCGGGGAGGCAAACGGCTTAGGGATTAATTTAAAAATTAGGATTTAGATTTTCATTACTCGGGTAGTCCGACCCCCGAGCCACTTGTTTTTATTCCATCTTTTTTGCAAGTATTTCTCTTCATATTTTTGTATATGTTTTGTTTTTATCTCTCTAATATAAATCTCATTTTCTTTGTGAGGGCCCGGTGGACTTGGAGTGCATCGGAGGTCGACGGACGCGATGCGTGCTGACTGCTGAAGATCAAGGAATTGCTAATTTATTTTCGAGAGAAGTTTTTGTAAATTTTGTAATTATTTTATTGTAATTATTTAGGTAGTTTTCTTCTTTATAGAGGCTCTTGTTTGAGAGCTTGCACGTGTAGAAAAGACTTGGACATTCTTTGTGGTGTGTCGAGACCTGTTTCACTCTCCGGTGAGGGTGGGGCTCGACTTGAGTGGCGGAATTAAGGATTAGGCACACGGTAGTATAGACTCAAATCTGTTTGTGCCCATCGTAATTTAGGCCACACATATCTTAGAAGATTCACATATATTATAAGATTCATAATGAGACGCACATAGACACGTACTACTTAGCTCAAATCAAACAATTCTTCCCCATTAATAGTATACTGTTTAGGTGCGGTTTTCTCGATCTGCATGCATTTAGTGTTAAATTTACAAATTATGTTCTGCATAACGCATGGAGAGTGCTAGGATTCACTGTAAGTATACCTTCTTCTGAGCATGCATCATAGTTTCTCATTTGCATTATGATTTCTGATTCCCCTCTTGTTTTATAACTTAAGGTCAAAAAGGAAAGTGGGACTGAACGGTAGACATGTTTGTGTGATCAAATAACTTTCAAGTGATAACCAAACTCTAAAATTGGTCCTGAATTGAGCGGGTCGATCAAAAAAATTGGAATAAAAAGAACCCCTATTCTCGGGTGCATAAAGCCCTCATTGTTTGTTTTACTTGCAAGTGAGAGAGAGACGACCCTAGGATAGAGCCAAGTCTGGATTTCTTACTTACTACTGGTTCTTTCTTTTTAGACGATTAGCTACTCTTCAGTGAGGAATACGGGTAGCCGGTAAACGGTCCGGACTTCCTTAGTAGAGTGGGAGGTTTAGAGGACGCCTTAGTCCTCAAGGAACGGGTAGCCATATTTATACGGTCCGTACTTACTCCTATACTGACTGAAAGTAGGTCAAACTAGTCGTAAGAACCGACCAGTCTGTAGGAAAATACAGGAACCTAATAGCTCGTTAATCTTTCCAAGATTGTATTGTCGCCAACTAAAATTGACTAGATAATTTGGCCGAACTCTTACGGCCATCACATGTTGAGTTGGTGAAATTGAGGGTTTGAATTACGTTTGTATTGTGTGAGTTCACTGCGCACATTTACGTGCACCGTAGAACTAGCGCCTCATTGAATATCGTGTTCGAATGGGTTCTTTTGACATCGAAGATGACCGATTGGGGGGATATTTATTCGGACTTTGCGAATCTCTCGTTGAACCCTTTAAGAAGTATGTCTTCACAGGTCCATGCGCAACTTGGACCAACCTGGAATCATGACCCTCTTGAGCCCAGGATCACCCACTCTCGGGATGGTTACTCTGAAACCATTCCATTTCTCTCTTCCCGCCTCACCGAGGCAGACCTTCACCTCGGTGAGAATATCTTGATTCATAAATCCTCTTCTAATCAAGAACACCTTGCTGATTCATGTCATAAAGAAGATACATGGAAAATGCCTCCAAAGAAGAAAGAAGAGGAAGAAGAGAACCATGAAGACCCGTTGAGAATGATACTTGCCAGATTAGCTGCATCTGAGAAGCAACACGCACTACTCCGAGCTCAATTAGGACAGCTAAATGTTGGGGTCAAACCACCAATGGATGCGGCATACGACCCCGGACAATATCAAATTCTTAACTACTTGAGTCCGGTCGAACCCAATGTTGATTTTGAGTTGAAGCCGCACTTTCTGAACCTGCTGCCACATTTTGATGGGAATGCATCTGAGGAGCCATATGCATTTCTAAGGGACTTTGAGCTCATCTGTGCTAACCTCAAACATAATAATATTAGCCAGGATTATAGTAGGCTCAAAGACCTTCCATTTGCTTTGGGTGGAAAAGCCGACTACTAGGTGAAGAATCTTGGAGTTACAGTCACCACTTATGCTCAGTTCAAGGACCTATTTTTGAAGAAGTTCTACCCATTGAGTAGAACTAACATGATGAGGACGTGAATTATGAGTTTTTCCCAATTACCCCATGAAGCCTTTTGTGATGCTTGGGAAAGATTCAAGGACATCCTGCAGAAGTGTCCCTGTCATGGATTAGATGAAACATTTTGGTCCAGTCGTTTTTCACTGGTCTCAACCCTGAAATGCAGGGTTTAGTAAGTGCTGCCTGTGGAAGCAGCTATACATCACGAGGAGCGGATACCGTCTGGAGGGTATTCGAGCAGATGGCTGAAACTAGCCGCTTACAGATAGCCAGCAGGGCCGATACACCGTCCCCCAGTTCACTCTCATTTGGAGGGGGAAAATCAGTTGTAGTCGATCTCTCTCAGGACGTGATCCCTAGCATGGGACTCCTTGCAGACAAGCTTACAGTAGTTGAGAAGATCGACAGGAGGATTGATGAGTTAGACCGAAGCGTCTCCAAACTTCCAAAACAGATGGAGGAGTTGACTGAGAAGGTATCTAAGATAAGGATACCCGCCGTGACTGCACACTCTGCTCCCATTTATCGAGTTCACCATGTTCAAGAGAAGTTGGTGTCAGGGCAACCCCAGCCGTGGGAGCAGGACCAATCCTACACCCACTCTTTCCAGCAGCCACCTCCATTAGCAGAGACAGTTTAGGAGGAGCCTCCACCGGTTTGGGAGGTGAATGGAGTATGGTATACTCAGGACCCTACCAGGCAGGGAAGTTCGGGAGACCAACATACCTTCCAGTGTCCCCCGACCTTTCATAACACCACATTCACCTCCGCACCACCTCCTTCATAGCAGAGCCCTGGATTCCAGCCACCCCAGCAGCTGCGGCAGTAGTACCAGCAGTATGGCCGACAGGGCCATTACCAGGCAGGCCAACAGGGCCCGCAACCCCAGCAGCAGCAGTAGAGGCAATACCCTGGCCAGCAGGGCCAGTCTTCCCGTTCTTCTTCTAGTCTTATCCACTTCCTTCTTTGTCTGCTCCCTTGGATTATTCAATAGCAGATACTCGACGAGCTCCGTTCCTACAGGAACAAGATTCATGACTTATGGGTGGATGTCAACCACCTATCCAGATGGCGAGACGAGCAGACTGCACCCTCGACCTCTATCCCAGCCCAAGTTCATGCTAACCCCAATAGCCTGAACAGATCTAGTTCTCAGCAGCACTTTGGTCAGGTATACTATTCGGCATCTCCTAGATCTGAACATGAGATTCTTTCGTGTGACGAGGCTAATCACATGTCACTCAGGAACGGAAGGACCGTGACCGTACCTGACCGGGCGAGGGACACGAGGAGGGGCATATCTAGAGCTCTACCTGAGGAGTCTTCAGAGGACGAGGAGGAGAGGCATCATATTTCGGAGCCCCATCAACATCATTCTAGGATTTCTACTCAGGGAGCCGAGAGGAGAAGGAGAGCACGTATGCAGCATCGGCAGCATGGATACACTTCTGAGTCTACGGAGGACCTTGCATCTCCGGTTGTGGCTGATACCACTCCAGCTTCTATTCCACAACCTTTAGTAGATAGTCTAGATTTTGATTCCATGTTGCATCAAAAAGATTCTTGTATGAAGAACTCTGTTTCAGTTAATGCCAAGAATGATCTTTCAGTTCATGATTCAGATTCTTCATCTTCTGTTTCCATAGATTCAATCCCTTTACCCCGTGCTTTTACGACAGGAAAGCGCATAAAAAAGATTCAGAAAGATGACCCCGATATGGTACGGTTTTGTAAAGAGAATATCATTGTAAAGGTGCCATTTGATGAATATGCGGCTAACCATCCTACACTCCAAAAATACCTTAAGGTGAGATGCACACCTACAAGGGTTAGCAGGAAGAAAGATAACCGAAATATAAAGACACATGTCTTATCAGTAGCCACAACCTATTGTCTCAAGAAGCAGACTTTGCCAAGGAAAAAGAGAGACATGGGTGCTCACTATGTGGAGAGTCATATTGACGACATTGTGTTTGCAAGCACACTGTTAGATAACGGTTCTAATCAACTTACTTCCCTTAGCATTATATTAGAAATTGGAGTTGGGACCACTTCGCAAATCTAGAGCTTTACTCCAATTCGCAGATCGTTCAGTGAAGAGACCTAAGGGATAAGTGAAGAACGTAGTTATCTCGATTGAGGGGCATAACTATCAGGTTGACTTTACAGTCTTGAACGTGGAGACCCCCAAACTTCATGTTGTCCCGAAGAAGTCAGGAATTCAGATGGTCACCAACGAGGAGGGGGAAGATATCGCGACACGAGTACCTACGTCGTGGCATGTCTGTGTTGATTACATGCGTCTGAATGCTGCGACCAAGAAAGACCACTTTCCCTTGCCTCTTATTGATCAGATCATGGAGAGACTTGCATGGAAAGAGTTCTTCTATTTTCTTGACGGGTACTCAGGCTACAACCAGGTGGCCATAGCCCCTGAGGACTAGGAAAAGACCATATTCACATGTCCATTCGGCACTTATGCTTTCAGGTGCATGCCATTCAGGCTCTGCAATGCCCCGTGCACATTTCAGCGGTGCATGATAGTCATATTTGCCGAGATGGTGGGAGATTTCCTGGAAGTGTTCATGGATGACTTCTCGATCCATGATGATTCTTTTGATACGTGTTTAGCGTACTTGGACCGAGTCCTCACAAGGTGTAGAGAGGTGAATCTGGTACTCTCCTGGGAGAAGAGTCACTTTATGGTGATGGAGGGTATCGTGTTGGGGCATGTCATCTCCAAAAGGGGAATGGAGGTTGACCCTGCCAAGGTGGAGGTGATCAGGAAACTCGATCCACCTACCAACGTTAAGACAGTGCGGTCATTCTTAGGGCATGTTGGATTCTATAGGAGATTCATGCAGGATTTTTCAAAGATAGCCCGCCCACTGACTGAGCTCTTAGGGAAAGACACAGAGTTCATTGTAGATCATAGGTGTCTGGAGGCCTTTGAGCTCTTGAAGAGGAAGATTTGTGCCTCGCCTATCCTACAAGCTCCTGACTGGTCTCTCCCCTTTGAGATCATGACTGACGCTTCAGATTTCGCTATAGGAGTTGTGTTAGGACAACGGCGAGAGGGGATCCCGTTTGCGATCCACTACGCGAGCAAAGTATTAGATCCTACATAGAAGAATTATACAGTGACTGAAAAGGAAATGCTCGCGGTAGTATGGGCCCTCGAGAAGTTCAGGTCATATATTTTGGGCTCTAAGGTGACAATTTACACTGATCACACAGCCATTCGATATTTAATGGAAAATAAGGACGCGAAGGCGTGCCTTCTTAGGTGGATCTTACTCCTCCAGGAATTTGATTTGGAGATAAAAGATAAACCTGGAGTGAAGAATGTTGTGGCTGATCACCTTTCTCGGATTGAACTTAAGGATTCTCTTGATTATGAGCGGATTAGAGAGACCTTCCCAGATGAGTCAATTTGTGTTATTGACTCACCCCGTGGTATGCCAACATGGTGAACTATCTTGTCTCCAAGCATGTTCTCCATGGTTGGACTAGGAGCAGCATTGATCGACTGAAGTCGGATCCGAGGAGATACCACTGGGACGATCCTTTCCTTTTCTTCGAAGGACCGGATTGTGTTTGGAGAAGGTGTATTCCTCAGGAGGAATACCAGAGTGTCCTCACATATTGTCATTCACTTGAGGCTGGAGGACACCATTCGGGAAAGAGAACCGCTCACAAAGTACTTCAATGTGGATTGTATTGGCCGACCTTGTTTAGAGATGCTATTGATTTTGTACGGTCGTGCCCGATCTGTCAAAGAATGGGAGGGACAGTAGGACAGAGAGATGAGATGCCCATGCAACCGATGATTATTTGCAATGTTTTTGATGCATGGGGCATAGATTTTATGGGTCCCTTTCCCAACAGCCAAGGACACGGGTATTGTTGGCGATTGATTATTTATCCAGGTGGGTGGAGGCTATCCCAACCCGAACCGCAGACAGCAAGACTGTTTGTAAGTTTGTGAGAGACCATTTTATTGCTAGGTTCGAGGTGCCAAAAGTTTTGATATCTGATGGGGGTAGCCACTTGGTGAACCGAGATATAAGATCTTTAGCTAGGGACTATGGATTTGAGCATATAGTTACTAGTCCTTACCACCCACAGTCCAACGGCATGATAGAGGTTTCAAACAGAGAGGTGAAGAGTATTTTGCAGAAGTTGGTTCGTCCCGATAGGAAGAACTGGTCCTAGCTCTTGAACCAAGTTCTGTGGGCCTATAGGACATCCTACAAGACACCATTGGGTACTTCACCATTTAGAATGATCTACGGCAAGCCATGCCATTTGCCCGCAGAGTTGATTCATAAATCTGAATGGGCAATTAAGAAAATTAACTGGAGTTGTCACCTAGGGAAGCTTTGTCGAGACTTGAACTTGAACGAGCTCGTGGAAATCCGAAACATGGCATATGACAACAGTTTGATTTATAAGGACAAAGTAAAAAGATGGCATGATCAACACATTAGGTGCAAAGACTTTGTCCCTGGACAAAAGGTATGGTTGTTCAATGCAAGGTTGAAGATGTTCCATGGGAAGCTCAAATCTAAATGGACGGGCCCTTTGTTGTTAAGAAAGTGCACGAGAATGGAAGTGTAGAGATAGCTGATCTCACATATGGTGCACAATCGCATGTGGTAAATGGACATCTGTTGAAGCATTTTGTAGATTCAAAAGAACAGTTAGTCCAAGTCGAGGTCATCAACTTCATGCAGAGTAAGTACATAGCAGATCCATCATATTACTCTTCATGAAGATGCAGCATCAAGATTCAGCATCTTAGAAGATTCAATCACTCTTGTACTTTCTCCCTTCCTTGTATATTCTCCAGATCACATCGGTTCTCACACTTACTCTTTTCTTATACTTAGGCTTACCAAGAGCCTAAGTATAGGGGGAGCCGATGCCCGTCATGTGTATATACTCATCCATTTCTCCTCTTGACCTCGTCCGTCCCATTTTTTTGCTCTTCTTCTACACTTAGGCTGTCCGGAGCCTAAATATAGGGGTGGATCGACTTCTATACTATTTATTGTTTAGCCATCCTATGCTTAGCACGAGCTATGTCTTTTTCTCGCTTCTTGTGCCATGAGGACATAGCACATGCTAAGTATAGGGGGCGTGTATATATTACATATATACTTTACTCATATCTCATACTTTCACGTATTTTTGTATATATTATAAAATAATTATGAGATGGGTTAAAAAAACAAAAAGTTTTTCAAAAAAAAAGTCCTTTCTTATTTACTTATCTTTTTCAAAAAAACAACACTTTTGAAAAAAAAACTTTCTTTTAAAAAAACTTTTATTTGCTTAAAAAAACTTTTTCAAAGAAAACAAAAAATCTCTTTTCTTTCTTTGTTATTAAAAATGTGTTTTTTTCAAAAAAAACATAAAAAAACAAAAACAAACATCTTTCTTTCTTCATTTTCTTTTCAAAACAAAAAAACAAAAAAAACAACAACAAAACAAAAAACAAATAAATAAAATAAAAAAACTAACTAATAGGTTGGTTTGATCCTGACACTTAAACTTTCACACAAGACTAGTGATGTTCAAGAACACTTGGTTTATGAGGTCCTGAGATTTTGAGTTAACCAGCCTTAGTCATTAGGGTCCTTGACTTAATTATTCACATTTCCCTAGTTTGAAAGATTTGTGTGCTATATTGTGTACTTAGTCTCTACCTTAAGAATATGATCAACGCTTCACATACACGACTGCAGTTATGATGAGATGAGTTGAAATTTCACTTGAGGAACTGGGATGGGGGATTTGAGTTTGGACCTGATTTAATGATGTCCGGGGATGGGATAAAATCAATGAAGGCTTCATAAAACATGAGTGTCAGCATCTTTAGCCAGTATGAGAACATGGTTCTTGTACTATCTCTTGACATTTACCTATGTGCCAGGGTGTGATAAAATAAAAAAATATTGATCAGTGTGCGCCAACTCTTGTTAAAAGCAGTGGAGCTAGCCAAGAATATTAGAAAGCAATGAAATGTTAAAGAAAAGCTCTCATTCTACAAAGTCAAATATCAAAGAGCTTCCACCAAAAAGGCGAGCGCTCCCAACCATTTCAAAGTGTCCACTTGGACCACCGCTATTAGGACCAGGAGTCGGGCTTGCACCAAAAAAGTGCCCTGCATCATAAATGCTACAAGTCGGGGTGTAGAAGGTACGATAGGTACTCAAAAAAGGCACACCCCGGTGTACTCCCAGGAAAATAAGTGCAGACGACTCCAACTTCTCTTGACGGACGCACTGATCAACACCAAAAAAATACATTGAGTAATAAGGCACTTTAGAGAATCCTTGTTCCAATGAGAGGGAGAGAAGAAATGACACAATCCTATGCCCTCCATCATCTGGCCTTCCATCTACACTTTCAAGTCTGACAACTAAAGAGACGGTGGATTGGATGCAAGAAATGGTTTATTCCCTAGTGTTGAGGATTGGGTTCTTAGGAGAGTCTCTTGGACCGGAACCTTGGGTGACGTTGCGACTCTACTCTTGTAAGTGCAGTCCACACTTAAAGTCATATCCCTTATATATATATACAAAGAGAGTCTGATGATTAGGGAAATTGGATACCTTTTGACTAGAGCTTGGTTCAGCTTAGAATTTTAGGATCTCTAAAACCGAGAGTTCTTGAACGGATCAAGTCTTGTATTTGCATGCACAGTCAGAGGTTATTCTAACTTATTCATTCTTTATTTGCTCAAGGACTAGCAAAGTTTAAGTATGGGGGGGTGATGAATCCACGATTCATCATCTCAATATCTTGATCTTAACAAAATCCACGAGTAAATTCCCTAATAAATATCTATAAAATCAATAAATTAATAAAATGACTCTTGTAAATAAAATACACTAATTAATGTATATTAGATTGTACAAAATAAATTAATAATAAAAAGCTGCAAAAGTAAAGGCGTTTTTCACCCGTAAATAGCCCAAAACTTCATCTATTTTTAATAATTTTATTTCAACTCCTTTTTGGCTAATTCTTCCTCTAACTTGTTCATAAAAATGTATATAAAAATACAAAATTATAAAATAAATTTTAACTCAAATAAATGCTCCCAGATCCCAAAGAGAAAAAGCCGTAAAGTCCAACTTCCAAGCCAAATTCCCGCTCCGTATGAACTCTGAATTCACCAAATTCACTTTTATAGTTCAAGTTAGAAAAATTATCTATCCAACGGAAGTGGTTTCATTAAATCGGAGCTCATTTGCAAAAGTTGGGTTTTGGGACCTAGATGTACATTGTATATTATGTATATATTCATTCTTTCTTCATTTTTTATTTTATCTTTATTAATTACTAAAATACAAAAAAAATCATGCTTGTGTTATATTTTGATTATAGTATTTTATTGTATTTTTACGTTGTAAATATCTCTTATTAAAAAGACAAAAAAAATTACATATTAGAAAAGAAAAAATGTACATGTTGTTTGTCTTCTTTTGTAAATTCTCCACTATTTATTTTCTTCTCTTTTATTCTATTGTATTTAAAGTAGCCTACTTTATTTTATATTATTTATTTATTTATTTCACATTCTCTACAATAACCACCAATTCAACTCCATTACTCCACCATTTTTTCTAACTTCTAAATCAACTCCACCATTTTATTAACCTCCATCCCACTCCATCTTAATTCTAACTTCCATTTTTCCATCTCTTTATATACATTCCATCCTCCTCAATTTGCACTTGATCCATCTTTATGTGAGGAGAGCCTAGTTTCCAGAGTTGAATCGGTGACAGCGACACAACCGCGGTCGAGCGACGACAACCTTCTCTTCGGTGAGATCCGTTGGCTTTTTGGCCAACATCACAGCCGCATCATCATGCTGCTCGAGCTCATCACTCGCCGGCGATTCGAGCAAAGACCGTGCTCTCGTGAGCACATCATAGGCGACCGTCTCCATCGTATGTAACTTCCCTTTTTATCATTAGGCACTGTCGTTATTTTTGTATTTTTTTAACACATCATACCATCCATACACCCTTCATTTGTTCTACATAATCATCTTCCCTACCATCATCACTTAATTTTTTTCCCATCATTTGCATGCCCTGTTTAAAGAAAAGTAAAAAAATTAAAATCTAAGACAAAAAATATCACGACAGTTTTTTTATCAAAACAAAAAAATATTAAAAAAATTAGAAAAAAAGAGAGGAGGAGTCGCAGGCCACGGCCCGCCGCCCCTCCCCTTTCCTCCAAGCAGTGCCGCCGCTGCCCCACCGTCGCAGCGTGGAGCACTCCATCGCCACCCCTCCAGGTGGTCGCGCACCTCGGCCCACCGCCGCTCCTCCCCTCCGCAACATAGAGGAGCCGCGCGACCACACTGCCGAGCCGCCACTGCACCTCTCCTCCGCAGCTCCAAGACCGCCGACTGCCGTCAGTCCTCCGCCCCCTGCCGCTCGCGTGGCCACCTCAGTCTCCCTCCGCCACCCGCGCGAAGACGCGGCCGCGCATGCAGCGCCACCGGCCACCGACCTTGTTGGGTTCCTCATTATTGTGCATAGCTGCCCATCCCCAGGAAGAAGAAAGGGTATTTCTTCTTCTTTTATTTTTTATTGTAAAAATTTCAAGTTTATCCTCTAAGTTTCCGTAATTGCAATTTCATCCCTGTACATAAGTTGCTTTGTAATCTTAGTTTCTGTATTTGCACAAAGACCCCTGTGTTGGCTTATTAATTTGGACATCTTTATGGCATCTTTTTATTCAATGAAAAATATCATTTTGTTGAGCAATTAGTTCTCTACCTCGTGCATATTTATTTATATTTTTCTGATATTTGGGTAATTAATTAAAATTGTTTAACTAAAATTCTGCATATTTTACCCATTCTGTGCTATTAAATTCATATCGGACTCAATTGTTGCTCTAAAAATTCTACAAAAATTTGAGATGATGCCTTGAAATACGTTTGAATTACTTTCCAATATTCATTTAAAGTGGAGTTGTCTTGTGCCTGAAATATATCATAGAGTGAAATTCATATTTTATTTTTAATTAAATCCACGTACATCATTTTTGTGAAATTTCAAGTCTCATGGATTCTATATGAAAATACCATTTTGGGATAATTCTCATTTTGATTAATTTGATATTGTGGATTTATAAGAAATTATTTACTCACTACCACTCTATTTTTAATAAAAAATCCATAAAAATTCATATTTTGTCAAAAAATTCTAAAAATATTAATGTAGATTTATTACATCATGTTTATGTTCCAGTAAAGTTTTCATGATTTATGCTTACTGTTTGTGTGAGAAATTGTGAAAATACCCATAAAAAGTGTGCATTTTTATTTTTTGCATTTTAACCCCGAAAATACAAAAAAATGTAGTTGCATTCATCTCTGGATTAGGATTCTAGAAAAAAAATATAATTTGGCCGAATTGGATTAATTTCTCATGAAAATTAATTTGGCCAAGTTGTGTGCTTTCTTAGTAACTTAATTCAGCCGCATCTTGTTTTTTTTGCATTCTTTTTGCATTGAAAAAATTAAAAAATACACCGTGAAAACCTAGAACTAAATTTTCAAATTAACCCGAAGTTGTTCCTTTGCCTCCCTGTGTTCGACCCCGGACTTGCCCGAGATATAAATTAAAGCCGAGACCTCTTCACGGAGATCTTCTCTCGGTTCTGACTGATTCGTTAAGTACACGTGCTACAACGAGCCCGAATTAAACATCGTATTTAGCGAACCGTCACCTAGGTCTCAGGGTTTAGGGTCATTCAGTACCTACGGTATTTCATTTTCTTTTTTTATTCTTTTATTTTGGCTTTAAATACATCATTTTATACAATATTTACAATGTTACAATATTTACAATGTAAATAATAGATGTTATTTTATGCAAGATAATGTTATATACATGCATTTAGCTAGGGTATAAAGGCGAAAATGAAAGAATAAAGGTGATGAAATGGAGATTCATCACCCCCTATATTTGCCTTTGCTAGTCCCTAGCAAACACTTATGCCTATAAGTGTAAAAAAAGAAGGTAAAGAAAATAAAAAGAAAGAAAGTAGATTGATTATAACTCTTAAACTTATCTTCACAAAATCTAAGTTTGGAGCTCAGTAGGATCTTTGGAAAATTAGGTTTGGTCGAAACCTTAATGGGAATTAGACTTGAAACACAACAACCTCCAAGAACAATAAAACTCTTCCCAAGTCTTCTCAAAATCTAGGTTAGAACAAGTCGATGTCATACGCAGTCCCTTATGACTATGAGTCTATCTTGTATAGTGTCAGTGATATATAGCTTGTCTTGGCTAAAGCGGTAAAAGTCAGGCTTCTCCAACATGGTGACCCTAATTCTCCAATCCAATAACTCTTTCCTCTAGAAGTGGGCTATTCCTTTTAAGTTAAAGTACAACAGGCTCAAGAAGAGGAGGTAGAGAAGAGAATGGATGGTAGCTGGTGTAGCTACCTATCCTAGGATGCTTGACTAGTGTAGGCAAATCATCCAGCTGCAGGCTCACATGGATCTTTGACTTTGATGCTCAAGCTTGCTTATTAACTATATACATACTCCGACGGGGATCTATTTTTCGTTGATTTTTGCATGCCTATTTTTTGGAGTTTTTACATTTTTCATTTTTTAAAATACTATATACAACAACATTACATAGGGACTTTTTTCCTCTTGAGCCACTAGACTATCCCTCTTTGAAGCATTATTGCAACCCACGATATTATGCCATTAGACCTCATGTCTACTGGATCGGGTTGGGCACAATGGCCACGAAATCGTGACTTTGTATGTTTCCATTTGCTTATGTCTCATGCTGGCAAATTCTGCCCTCTACCACTTCAACTGAGTTGAGCAAAGTGTATGGTGCAGGTGTGCAAGTTAGGTCACTGTCGACAAGAGTCATGCATGAGTTCTGAAATATTCAACTTAGGCAGTCAAGACGACACTGAATCAAATCTTGTGATCTCAAAGCATCTCAATTCCAGTTCATATACGATTCCTATGATTAAGTGGATTGAGGTCCAACCAAGCTCCAATCTTCAAATTTTATTTGGACTTAATTCAATTATCATCGTCAATTTGAGAAATGCAAATGCTATGTACAATGTAGGAAAATGTTTTGTGATGAGATTATCTGATTTTGAACTTTTTATGGATTTTTGAAAAATTTTGCAAACTTCTAGGGATTTTTGAAAAATAAAGAGAGTTAGTAAAAGCATTATGCATAGATATTTACATGGGAGTACGTCTTTATTCACAAGAGTTAAGGGTGGAGATTTTACACCAGAAACTTACAGGTTGAATGTTAGTGAGTATTTACAAGATTTATATAAAAATTGTATAAGAATTTTTATTACTTATTATTTACACAAGGCTCTCAAAATATTTTTGAAATAATTTCGCAAATAATTTGAAAACATATTTTTGCAAATAATTTTGACAAACAATTACAAACTTTGAAAATTATTTTGCAAAGATTTTCCAAACGGTATATATAGATTTTTCAAAAGATTTTTGTAACCATTTTTCGAATCATTTACAAACAAATTTTCAAAAAGATTTTATTGAAATAAATAAAAGAAGTTTATACAAACAAAAATTCTACAAAAGTTGAAAATATTTTACAAAAAGTTTTTCAAATGCTTTTTAAAATATTTTTCATATATTTTCCAACCATTTTTCAAATCATTTTGCACAACATTTTAACCTAGTTTATTAATAATTATATATAATACTTTTCAAGAATTTTATACATATTTATACTAGTTTATTCTTTACAATGAATTAATCATATCTTTTCCATATTATTCAAAAATACAAAAAGTATGAATTATGGCTAAATTATATACAATGTATATACGGCCCCCCATATACTTAGCTTAAGCTATCTCCTCATAGATTAGTGAGAAAAGAAGAAGACATAACTCGTACTGAGTATAAAAGATCCAATACTACAATGATAAAAGAATGAAAGAATGAGAAGTCAACTGTCCCCACTATACTTAGGATTACTTAATCTTAAGTATAGCAGACTGTATGCAGCATGTAGTGAGGGTCGAGGGTGGGAATGAACAGATCGACAACTCGATATGTCCCCCCTATACTTAGGGTAAGGGATCCCTAAGTATAGACATGAATATCAACAAAAGAGGAGGCGGGTGAGGGGATCAAGAAATCGATAAAAAGAAAACAATATGTTGAATGAATGTATGCATCATCCCCCCTATACTTAGGGTAAAAGATCCCTAAGCATAGGCAAGAACATGAGTGATGAAACACAACGAAGAAAGAAGAACTCGGTCTACACCCCCTATACTTTGGACAAAGTATGCCCTAAGTATATCAAACACCATATGGTAAATCTGGGGTGTAGAACAAATGGAAGAAAGGAGGAATGGGAGACGAACCATATATACAAGAGGTGTGGATTTGTTGAGGTTCCTCTCAATGAGCGCTAGATTTTATGCCTCTAGCTGGGCAAAGTTAGGATAATGTTGTTTCAAGGTTCAGGATGGCATCAGTTAGATGAGTGTCATACTCTTGCCATCATCTCAAAGTGAGACCGATGACGAAGTAAAAAAGAATGCCTGTATATGCAATTGAGTGGGTGAATACCACCGGGAGAAGAGAATCGAAAACTAAACCAGGGTCGGGTAGTTTAGAATTAATTATCTGTTTGTAAGAAATGAGTGGGTGATCAAAGCCGACAAAATTAAATATGGAGAAGGATGGAGCAGTGATGGAATCCTCCATGATAATCATAGTCTCATAAAGATAGAAGAGTAAAGATTAGGAGACTCTCTAAACATCTGGGAATATGATAGACATATGATCGAAAGATCAGAGAAATCATCGAATGTCTCAAAACATGGCTCATCCTCACGAGGGTCATCGAGGAGAGCGGACACAAAGGAGTTATAAAAATCAGATGACTCGATCCCTACAATCGACATACTGGCTGCACAATTTGTGGGTGAGATTGAGTACCTAGAAAGTGTCACATCCACCCGAAGAAAACCCTTAGGACGTAATGTAAGTTGGTCAATGGAAAGCGAGATCATGCTATAATGAAAACTCTCATCCTCGAAAAAATGATAACACTAATCTATAGGGAGGTTATATGGTGGATGGGAGGGGCTAATAAGATGGGGTATATGAAAATGGCAATCCTCACCAAACAATTGTGTTGGAATGGGTCAGGGTATCGATCAAGGTCAGCAATGTGCTCCATGTGGATAGGATAGTTAAAAAGAGGGAAATATATCGGGCGGCAGGAGGGGTGACATAATGCGGGTTCTGACTCCGTCTCCTGATGTACCGATAGAGATGGTACAACAGGCTTCTGAAACAAGACATGCATAAATGACTCAAGGTTGGTATGGGAAACTGGAAATACGCAACATCGGTACCATTCTCCAAAATTTGTATTGCCTCAAAGATTATATCCTCAACATGGTGTGCAACCGAAGAAACCTTGATAATAACATCACACAATCCAAAATCCGTTAATAGAAGCACACTCATTCCAGCCTCAAATCTGCTCGACTTAATAATATCATTGTTTTCCTCAATGTGGCTTCATCATTTAGCACACCATGCCTAGGGACAAGAGAAGGTGACACTAGGGGAAATGAGGAGAGCGAATAAGATATTCGATACATGAGTCCGGATAAGACTACAACCGCACGAGGGTTGAGGTCAAACTGATGAGGCAATATTGTGGCTCAAGAAGAGAGTCATCTTGAGCCGGACCAAGGATGCTGACCTTACGGTGATATGGGTAAAAATGAGCCGCAAGATCCGGCTAAAGAATGTAAGGATGACCCATGATCACGATGCATCTGACGTGAAACAAGAAAAAGGGCTCAAGAAATGAAAAGAAGAAAAGAAGAAAACGACTCGAAGACTGCTAACTCACAATAAAGAGAGACTTATTTGGATTCACAATCGGCAATCAAACACCGAGCAAAATCCAATTCACCAACTCGACACAAAGAAGACCGTGAGAGATCGGTCAATTATCTTTTCAGTTTTAGAGTCTAGGTGAATTACAAGAATTTATACAAGCTCATAGGTGTAGTCTCCTAGAGTGGTTGTGTTCTACTCGGTGTTGCACACCTACTAGATCATCGAAACCACTTCATCTATGATTGGAGGAAAGTTCTTGAAGCAAGTATCATGGCCCAAGAACCGACACAAGCACTTAGGGCACAAGTTCAGGGATGGGGGCTCTAGTCCTTATTGTGTACGTGTCTCACTCGGTTAGAATACAACCTGCAGATAAATAGGGAGTTGCTCTTCTCAAAATAATGAAATCTAATTATGTTTGATTTTATGGTCAAATAGAATTAGCAGCCCTGATTTTATTTTAGTTATCTTTTTTTGAATACTTTTCATGCATGTGTCCTAACGATGTTCTAGTTCCTTTAGAACCCTAGGTGATCAAAATCAAAGGTAGAGAGTCGGAAAAGCAATGCAAGCGACAATATATGATGTATGCTAGGATAGATGGTGCTTACCTTGCTTCCAGCTCTCTTCACATAATGAATTAAAACATGCACTATATGCAGATGCAAGCCAATGAAAGCGCTCTGAAACAAGAATTGTTACTAAGTGTGAAGAACCAATGGCAATTACTTAGAGATAGAACCAAAAGTTTGGTCTTGGAGACTCTTCCGTACCTGCCACAACGAGTCCTACAAGCGTTGTGTAGAGTCTCTCGCGACGCTGGGTTCCAAATCTAAGCAATCAATAATAAATTTGTCTAAGTCCAAGCATAGAATATATAGGTACATGCAATAATTAGGGTTGTGGACCTCAGACTATCAAGCAAGCAATCCCATGCTAAAGCTCAATCACACAAAACAAAAGCTTAATCACACAAAAAAATAAAATAAAAGCGAAAAAAATCAAAATATAGGATAAAATAAAAAGAAAGCGGAAAACACAAAGAGATCCGACGAGGCCCACATGTGAACAGACACCTGGGCAGTGGACCTCGTGAAATAGCAGTGTCCTAGAGAGTTCAAAATTGTTACAAATAAATGTCTCCCTCTCTTTAAATTACAAATAAAGATAAAAATAAACTACAAAGTGGAACTACCTTCAAAAATCTCCAAGTCTTCTTTTGTTTCTCTCTCATGTCAGCTTGTGCTGAAAAGCCGACTCTGTTTCACATGGGTGCGTAGACATCCTAGGAGTGCCTCCCTCGATCTGTGATCCCTCGCAATAAGACTAAATAAGGAAGAGGGTTAGATAGTTCAAAATAAAATCAAATAAATAGAGAAATAAATAATTGAAAAATAGAAAAGAGGAACACAAAATCAATCTATGCAATGTTGCTCCCTGACAACGATATCATTTGGAAACTGGGATTTTACGAGTGTCTAATGCGGTCTACCCAAGGCGAGACCAACACTACCGCTGAGCCTACCGCTTACTAAACATGAATAATTCAACAATTAACCCACAAATAGATCAAACAAAGCAAAGCAAAAATGTGGAGTTGAAATTTATTATAACTATACAAATAATGCGTATAGGTGTAAGTATCTATAGAGGTCAAACACAAGGAGCACACAAGATAGATTGGGAAATTAAATTCCAAAATTGTTCTCTTAGTCTCTTTTTTATTGTATATTTGTTTGGGCTTTTAATTATATATTTTTTATGTATTTTTATTTTTATATTTTTATGTGTTTTTAATTTTATACTTATTTTTTTTATATTTTCTATTTTTAAATTTCCTTTTTCTTTTTCAATAGTCATAATATAAGTATATATAATGGATGTAACTAATATAGATAATGTAGATAATAAATACATAACATAAAGACAAAATCTAGAAAATACCCTAAGTATAGTCCTTTTTTTTATGGGTGTTAAAATATTTTTTTGTATATTCATATATGTATATATATGTGTAGGCTTTTATTTTATAAATATATTTATAAATACTCAAAATGAGAAAATAAAAAAAAATTATTTTTTATGAAAATGTTCTATTTTATGTATTTTCTTATAATTTTTACTATTTTTTGGATTTTTAATTGAATAAAAATTTCAAAACAATTACTTATATTAATAAGCCGAATTCTTTTGCTATATATTTTTTTGGAAAATTTAAAGGTCATTTATAATTTTTTTTGTATTTTTTAATGCAAATAGGAAGAAAATGCAAGGTTTTGGAACTTTTAAAAATAGGAAAATAATTTTAAATGGCCTGAAAAATGTATGCGATTTATCAAATGCCCAATCACTTAAACTAATTTATCTAGAATTTTTGGATGCAAAATGATATTTTTAATAAATAAATACAAGAAAATAAAATCTTGCACTAACATGAATTAATTGTAATTAATAAAAAATATTTCTTTATTTCGGATCCCCTTAAAGAAACCTAGGGTCGATCCTACAAAATGCCCAGAATATATTCCATTAAAAATGCAAGTAGGGGTATAATTATAATTTCCAAAAAGTCGCAGGTACACTTTGCAATTTAACTAAAACTAAATACACTACAATCCAAATTTTGCGGACTAAAAAGAAATACAAAATATCCAAGGGCCCCCTGCAAAATGCCCCCCTTCACGCTCACATGCACCTGAGGTGACTTGGCGAGGGTCTGAAATGCAAATTGCAGAAATTAGGGGTCCTTAGTATAAATTTTACAAAACTTATAGAACCGTGGGTGGAAGTTTTTATACTAAAAGTAAATACAAAAATGATGGGGGTTATAGTGCAAAATACCCTCACGTGGTCGATCCAATGGCTGAGGTGCTCTCACATGATGCATGTCATTGTTTGGACGCACGATACCGATTTGAGAATCTGCGATGGAGATTAGATCTTGGGTGAGATCTGACAGTGATGGTGTGGCAAGATCCAACAGAGGCTATACAATCTGGAGTCAGCTCTTGATCCGACGGGAGAGGCTAGGGATGGAAGAACATGGAGGAAGCTCCACCTGGGCGAGCTTCCTCTAGCAATATCTCCCTCCTCAAACGGTCTCTACCACTGCCAATGTGTACAAAATGTGCCTGAGGTCACTATACAATGGCCGAAGTGCTTAGCAAGGTTCCATAGCCCAACGATGGGGCCTCGAAGCTCAAGGAAGAAGTGCAGTACCTAGAAATAGGTCCTCGACAAAACTCGACCTAGATGGGGTCTTTATACTCTAGTACTTGCAAAGGAATAACAAACACGCAAAAAGACGGGTCCTGGGGGACTTATTGGTTGGAAATGAGGCGTAAATGGGTCAAGGTGGTGCTCTCCAACGAGCGAGGGATATAGAGAGCTGATCTCTTGATCCTAGAAGGAGCAAGGTGAGTGGAAGAGGTCGAGGCATAGAGAAGATGAAGGGGAATGAAATAGATGTGGAGTGGTGGTCGGAACTAGGTGGGTATAAGCGGAAACAGTGACCGGAGCAGAACTCCGGCAAACTACGGGGATCTAATATAACACTACTACAATTAATGAAAGTGCAAAATAAATGCAGGAAATGAAAGATACACCTAAATGCTACCTAAGTTCCTCTATACTATGGCTCGACCTGTTGGAGCGGGAGTCGATGGAGCTCAGCGAGGAAGAACTCCAGCGAACCCGGGTTGTGTCCTAACTCGTCATGCGCACACTGCAAATCAGTCGGGGAGCTCCTGTCACCTTGCTCAACTCGAGGGTGCATCGATCTGAGGGTTAAAATGAGTAGAAACGTACCAAAGATCGAAGGGACTCCAGCAATGAGCTTATGTATAGGCGAAGGTTGGCTCGGAAAGAACGATCGAGGCTATGATCCACAGATCAAGGCGAAGTGTTGGCGTGAAAGATCATCGATCAGGGGTCAAAGGCAACGAAGGAATCATCCCAAAGATGAAAAAATAGAGAGGGAAAAATCGAGGAAGTAGGGGCCTAGTGGGTGTAACAGAGCAGACCTAGGGAGGCTGGGGAGTTGACCGACGTGAACTTAGACCAAGCTCCTATTAGTCCATGTCAGCTCGCTAGGCGACAAAGCATAGGGAAAATACTTTGTAAATTCAAATTAAAATAATAAATGATTTTATTAATTTTTAGTCTAGATGTGAAAATATTCAATATTTTATGTAGTATTTTATGGTGATTTTTATTTATTTTTACAAGTTAATTTATTGTATGTTGTTTTTTACAAGTTTAAATACATGTATATTTGCCTACATAGTAGATATTTTATTTTTATTTATATTTTAGATTTAAATATTTTATATACATAATTTCAATAATTATAATTTAATTATAAATAAATATATTTTTTGTATTTTTCTGAAGTAATATGTACATGTAAATAAATATATATGTTTATTATATAGGTATATGTATGAATAATTCATCTATGTATTTTAGTATACTTATTTATTTTATTGCATTTTTAATGATTTTACTTTAATATGATTATGAACATATATTATAAATAATGTTTAGAAAATTATAAAAATTTAAATTATAAAGAATAAATAAAATGATTATCTTATTCAGGTTATTGCACACCAAAACCTAACTTTTGCATCTTAACTCCAAATTAAATGAAACAACCTTCATTACATAGAGAATTAAATGTTATATACAATTAAAGGTGAGTTTGGTCAATTTTTATATACTATGGGGAAGATACAATTTTGTGAAGTTTGGGTTTTGATTTTTATTATGAGCGTCTAGGGTACATTGTACATTATTTTTATATGAAATAAATTTAAATTTTTTCTATAAATTTTATATAGAAATTTCATGTACAAAGATTATTGATTTGATGTATAAATAATAAGGAATAAAATAGGTCTCAAAATAGGTTATTGGAGAATTAAAATTTAGGGCTTTATTGAGTTTTTAGCCCTTATCCTCCCACTGTATTCCTAGTCGAGCCAGTCATCATGATACCTAGGTATCGAGGTTTAGGGTCATTCAATACCAACGATATTTCATTTCTTTTTATTTTATTTTATTTATTCTTATATTTTATCTTTAAATACAACATTTTATATAATATTTACAATGCAAATAATAGATGTAATTTTATGCAAGATAATATTATATGCATGCATTTGGCTAGGGTTTAAAGGCCCAAATGAAATAATAAAGGTGGTGAAATGGAGATTCATCTAAACCCAAAATTAAAGAATAAAGAAAAAGGAAAATAAATAAAGTATCAAAGATACTGAATGACCCTAAACCCCAAGACCAAATCAATATTGACTAGGTCAATTGGGAATAAAGTAGGTGGAGATAAGGGTCAACTAGTGTATAATATCCATAGAAGGCCTACTTCATTTATGAACAATATATTGAACAAATGGATAAAAATACATTATTTTATTCTTTAATATACACACTTCAAACAATAAAGTTTTCAACACAAAACTTGTACATAATAAAATATAGAAGATAGAAAAATAACAGCCAATAAAATCATGCATAGTGCATATGGTACGCACAGATGAAAAGGTTGTAAGCAAAACTTCATTGATCAATATCTACTCCATTTGAACTCAAATTGAACAAAACTCACCTCCATTATATTTCAAATTAAATTATCTATCTACTAATAGTTTCATAGAAAATGGAGCTAAGATGCAAATGTCGACTTTTGGGGGGGTATTATTGTACGGGGGCATCTGTACATATAATCGATTATTTTATTCTTTATATTTTTACTCTCTTTATATTTTTAAATAGATGTATACATATTTAAAACATATTAAAATGTAAATACCAATAATAACATTTAAAATACACTTAAAATAATTAATACATCATAGTGCATAGGTATACTATACCTATAATGAATATACATGTATTTATTTACACATACAAATAAAATCATAAATGCCATAAAAATATGTATATCTGTATTTAATAATACTTAAATATATAAAATATGTAAATATAGTATTACGTTTAAAAATATAAAATAAAAATATAATACAGAAAATATTAGTATATATACATATATATGTACTTGTAAATATCAACCTATGACAAATAATGTTGTGAAAAATATAAATCATCATAAAATAGTTATAAAATAAGGAACATTTTTCTTGTTTGAAGTTTAATCTAATAAAATTATTTTCTATTTTTTTATTGAATTTATACGAATTTTATTTTCTGGTCAGTCCTATGTGGACCAATGAGGTTGTAGGGAATGTTGTCCCCCCGGTCAATAGCTCCCCCGCACAGCGCTACTCTCTTACTTTTGTTAGAACTCTTGAGCCCCTCAACTTCTCCCATTTCCTACGCCTTCTCCTCAAATCCATTCCTCTCGATTTCTTCACCAATCCTACGTAACACACATCCCTCCATCTCGCTACCTCCATAGATCTCACCAACTTCCCTTCCACGCAATAGTCGTCACGAGATCGCCCTTCACCATTTGTATATAATACACACCTACCTTCTTTTGAAGGTATGATCCTTCTTTAGCCCTCGTAACCCTAAACCCAAGGTGAGTGAGTCTCCTGGTGACAACAGGAAACCCTCCAGGTGTTAGCGAGGAGAATAGCGATCGGAGAAGACGATCCACTTTGCCAAGCTTCGTCTCTGGCGAGGTTTGCTACTCCTTTGTTCCGTCCAAGTATGAGCTACTAGGTTAGCATTTTCCTTCTGCATTTTCATTCATTAGTTTAATCATGTAGTTTGTTTCATGTCATTTCCTCTGATTTAGTGCCAGGTCTTTAATTCGTAGTTCACCGGAGCACCAGGCTCCGGCCATCTGTTCATTGTGTCTCATCCTCTATAGCGACTTGTATATACCTCCATTCCTTTACCCATCATTTCTTCATCAAAATCCCCCATCTAGATCACCATAATCATGCTCCAATCATGTTTCCTGATCTCAATCATCCACCTTTGCCAGAGATCAATGCTCCACCTCATTCCTTGTGTTTTTCAGCTTCATTTCAGGTCAAGGTGATTCACCCTTGAGCCTTGATTGTTTTTATGCAATATATAGCTCATGAGGAGACACCTAAAGCTGATTTTGATCGAAGAATTAGACCTCCAAGTCCTTGAGAAGAAGAATCCCTCCAGGCCTCCTCCGACGAGGCCTGGATACCATTGAAGCTCCAACAGGTGCGAAAGGGTCCCAAACGCGTAAAGAGCCCATCACCAAGGCGAGAGGTGGTCAGAGTCCCAAGGAATTGAAGATCATTAGTGAACATGGAAGGTGTTCTTCTATGTTCTTGGAGAGGGCCCCATCATCGTCCGATCAGAGCCTCGGCCCAGATCAAATCTAGGTCGTTCATTTAAAATGAAGTGTCGCCTCTCCCCATCGTTGGACGTTAAGTGAAGACACATGGAGCCATGCATGTCGTTCATTAACACCGCACGTGCATGTCAAGAGCCCCTTGGGTAAATAGCGTAAAACCCCAGTACCATTTTGTATTTCTATTTAATCTTGTAAATATAATATTAAGTGTAATAATCTTAGGTTTATTTACAATATGGACCTTGATCTTCCTTGTGTTAACTATTTGGTCCTTCCGCCTCACATGTAGCATCATGTGAAGTATTGTAAAATTTGCATGTATGACCTTTAACTTCTTGGATGGGGTATTAAATGTATGCATAATTTAATGTAATTGCAATTTTGGTCCCTATGAACTGCATCAGTTTTATTTTTAGTATTTTATTCACATTAAATATTTTTATTGTGCTAAAAATTGTAAGAAAATTATGTTAGATGCTTGTAACCTTGCGTGGTCACACATATTTTTCATAAGACACTAAACTTAATTTTCTTATTTTATAAAAATACAAAAACATACATAATCTTTTTTATATATTAAAATTCCTTAGAATTTCAAATATTTGTCCAAAAATACCAAAAAATATATTATCCATTATATCATATTCCACCACATCCAAAAATCCCTAAAAATATAAAATATAAATATAAAAATCATAAAACCCTTAAAATCTTATAAAAATTAGTAGAAATTATACAAAAATACAAAAAAATACTTCTTTCTATTTATGATATTTCTGTATTATATTTGTTATATACTAAAAATATTTTTGGATTGATTTCAAACTTATTTGTATTTATTAAATCCTAAATAATCTCATATATTTAATATATTCACTATTTCTACATTTAATTACTTTAAAAATCTGTATAAATTAGAAAATTTATATAAAAATGACCAAAAATAGAGCAAAATATAAAAATCACAAAAATCTTTCATTTTTCTTGATTTGAATATATTTTAACTTATTTATAAATATAAATACCTATATTATATATATATTATATTACTTATATAAGATATAATATCTATATTATTATCTAATATTATATATCTTATTTGAAAAACCAAAAAGACTTTAAATTTTGTAAAATTGAAAACAAAATATAAAATAAAAAAAATAAAAAAAAACAAATTAAAAATCCATAAAAAAATAAATATAATTAAAAATCCACAAAAACAAGAAAACAAAAAATGTATAGAAATAATTTATATTAATTAGCAATAATCAATAATAATTGCTACGCTCTATATAGCTTCCCAGTATTCGACACTCTACCTACTTATGCTTATACACACATTTATGTAGAGTTATAATAAATTTTAATTCACAAAATTGATCGCTTTATCATATATTGTGGGTTACTTGCTGTCTGAATTAGAGGTTGGTCAAGCAGCGATTGCCGACTTAGCTTTTTAGAACAGCAGATCAATTCTCTGTCCACCAAATGGCATTATTTCCAGGGAGCACAACGGTAGTGTAGTTTAGATTGTATATAATTTTCTGCTCTGTTTGATTTCCTGCTTTTATTTCTCTTTTATATATTTTATTTATCGATTATAATCACTCTTATATTTGATTTTTGTTATGAGGGCTCACAGAGCAAAGGCGGATCTTCTAAGAGAACCGACGCATCCTAGTAAGGCGGAGGCCGACTCATTCAGACCGAGCCAGCTGGAGAGAGCAGCAAAATCCGAAAGAGAACCAGGAGGAGCAGAGTAGTTTAGATCAATATAGATTTTCTTTCATTTTATGATAGAGTGACTGATGAATCTCGTATTCATCATGCTAAAAGCCACTTATTAAAATCCTTGCTTAAACAAGCCAATAAAAATATCATCTAATTCTTTGTTTTTATCATGTACTATATTGTGTATAAATTACCATTAATTTATTGTATTTAATTTCTCTTATTTTTCTGTATCTATTTTTACCACTCAAAAACCCCTAAAAATTAGGTAGATAACTTGTCTATAAATCACTGACCCTTAAAAAGATAAAAAATACAAAAAAATCTCAAAACCGCAACTTGGTGTTTTTATCTCCTTAAAAATACCCCCCAAAAATAGCTTTTGGACAGATGACCTCTTTTGGCTTTTTGACCAACATGAAAGTTGTAGATCCCGTCGAGACGAGCAACTTTCATGTTTTGACTTTTTCCAAATTCGGCCTCTAACAATTTCTTTTATATTTTTCTTTGTATTTTTGTTTGAATTATTCTGATTGGGCCACGTGGCCCAATCAGAATAATTCAAACAAAAATACAAAGAAAAATATAAAAGAAATTGTTAGAGGCCGAATTTGGAAAAAGTCAAAACATGAAAGTTGCTCGTCTCGACGGGATCTACAACTTTCATGTTGGTCAAAAAGCCAAAAGAGGTCATCTGTCCAAAAGCTATTTTTGGGGGGTATTTTTAAGGAGATAAAAACACCAAGTTGCGGTTTTGAGATTTTTTTGTATTTTTTAATCTTTTTAAGGGTCAGTGATTTATAGACAAGTTATCTACCTAATTTTTAGGGGTTTTTGAGTGGTAAAAATAGATACAGAAAAATAAGAGAAATTAAATACAATAAATTAATGGTAATTTATACACAATATAGTACATGATAAAAACAAAGAATTAGATGATATTTTTATTGGCTTGTTTAAGCAGGGATTTTAATAAGTGGCTTTTAGCATGATGAATACGAGATTCATCAGTGACTTATATAATTTGTAATAATTGACACTCCCAAATACTTCACACTTCATGGGTCCATTTCATCAGGTGATTGTTCACCTGGGGGACCCGACCAGATTTCTCACAGTTTTTATCTCTTCTCATTTTATTCTCCCTAATTTCTCTTTATTTTATTTTGTTTCACAAAATTTTGATTTTTTTTGCCTTTTTGTCATTTACGTCTTCGTTGATTGGGATGTCTAGACTTAGATTTATTGCTTGGTGACTTGGTCCCAAGCCCTAATATCTTTATGTACCTATAGTATTCTACGCTTAGACTTACTCAAATCAATTGGTTCTCCATGCTAATCGCAATCCATGTCTAGGGTGATTTCTTTGGTGCATTATAACATGGATTAATTTAAATTATATCCATTGATCATTTTGCATGTAGAGTATAGGAGTAAGGTATGCCTTCTATCCTGTGCATGCATTCATAGTTTTCATGCGCATTTGCTTTACCGACTTCTCCTCTAGTTTTTCTTGGACGTAGAATAATTGAGAATAAGAAAATCTGTTAGACGATTTCTTTATTCAAAAATATCAAAAAAGTGCTAATCAATAATTGGGACTGCTAATTATACTTGACCCTATAAAGAAATGTATGGACAAATCTCATTATTTTGGAGAGAGAGAGAGAGAGTGACCCCCTCTTTGCCGTAGGTATCCTCCAGACCGAGTGAGGCACATACACTTAAGGAATAGAGCCCAAAGACATGGACTTGTGCCCTAAGCATTTAGACTGACTTTTGGGTTTTGTTATTGCTGCAAGCACTTACCTCAAACCTTAATTGAAGTAGTCTTGTGTTTAAGTAAGTGTGCTTCACTGACTTGGACACAAACTATTCTAGGAGACTTAATTACTGAGCTTGTAAATAACTTCTTTATCACCTAACTCTAAAATTAGAAAGATAAAAGACCGAACCTTTACGATCTTCATACTATTGAGTCTATTAATTAGGGAATTCGATTCTATTTGTTTTTTGTGTGTGTTAGATCCTTCTGTGCATTTGTGCCTTTTCCTGCTCATATTTTAACTTGACCATCGTTATCCCCATAATCCCAACTTTTTTAGCAGAGATGGCAAATTGGAGCAATTTTTATCCAGATTCTGTGGATCTCTCTCATTCCACTCCAGTCGATGCGTCTCCATTTTGATAGGGTAACTATCTTCCTGATTTTTCTTATTTTAAATATCCACCAATAAACCTACCTATTGAGATGGACCCTCCTCTCGAATGGCCAAACTGTCAGCCGACATACTTTGATTTTCCATACCAATTAGGACAGCCTGCATATCCATAGTTTCAGCAACCATATTTTGAGTACTTCCCTCCACCATCCCCACCACCACAGCCACACCACCAACCCCACCTGATGTTGAGCTATTATATTTCCCTTCCATGGACCCCACTCTTGACTACATGATCCAGATAGTGGAGCAAATGCATAATGTACAAAAAAGTTTATATGACCTCACGTCGCAGAATAAAGCCACATTAGAGCTTCACCTTCTGGCAAGTCTGAATCATAAGAGACTACCCATATTGGAACCCCATCACCAAAAATATAAAATGAACAAAATATAAAACTTCAAAAAGATAATAATGGGAGACACCTGGCCAGGTCAGGATATAAGGATATGGCACCTAAGGCACAACCTATACCCACACAAGCACACACCGTAGTTCCCATCACCCCACCCATCGAGGATTACATGGTACATCCTTTTTCTAGTCAACCTTGTGTATACGTTGATTCCAGCCTCTTCCTTGATTGAGAAGAAATAAAAAAATCAAAAAATGTTATATGGTTCTGAAGTGATTTCTATTATTTAGGCTATCATTAAAGCACCACTTCGTAAATCCATGGACTTTTTTCTTGCTCCCAAGAGGAAGAGATGTCACAGGACCGAGTGTCACATTCTTACCAAGACCATTGTCCGCACCATCACCCATTGTCTACCTCATAAAAGGGATACTAGTACAGCCTTTGTTAGATGTGAGACTTCTGACCAACATTTCGATCGTACTCTCATTGACAACGACACATCAATTAATATATTACCCTCCTCACTTATCGAGACACTCAATCTCGATCCTATCAAGAAAATCAAGATGATTTGTCGGTTTTTTAAATGATCAATAAAGAGGTTGAACGACATTCTTGAAAATGGTATTAAAATCCATAGCATGAAATATCACATAGACTTTATTATATTACCCAGGGAGACCTCCACCCTCGTGGAACATGATCCAATCATCCTGGGTCGGTCTTTCCTCGCTACTACAAAGACTGTTATTGAATATGGATATGGAGAGATACGCTTTCGTCCACACAACTGGAGCATTGTTGTTGAGATGATCATTGCACCAATTACCACTCAAAAACCCAACCTTGATGAGGATGTAACTATGTCAGCTAACTTAGAGCACTATGACCTAGCTGATGAGATCGAAGAGGCTTGTTATACCATGGACAATACTGAGACCTAAGAACTCCTCTTCAAGGGGGGATACTCGGAAAGAATAGACCTCTGCGTGCCTTCTTTGTGTGTGTGTGTGTGTGTGGAGAGGTATCGATGAGATCCGTAGTATTTACACTATTGATAGTTCATCACGGAGTGTAGAGAAAAGAGGGACTTCCCATGTCAGAACTGGTCATACTTCGTCCATTTATGAGTTCGTACCTTTCCATTTTGGTGCCACTGAGGACTTCCATCACGTCAATCCTGATCAAGATTTTGTCATCAGTTGACCCTAATATCGACTTACACCTTATTAGATCTCTTCCTCAGCGATCATGCAAGAAGTTCAAGCTTCTACCTTCTTGAACATTGTATATTCACCTCACCTTGTGTATATTCCTTTCATTTCATCTTTCGATTCTCTCATCCACCTCGATCTGTGTGTTTGCCTTACTCCGGATGTGCTTTATCCTAAGTATAGAGGAGGTGGATGAGTCTGAGTATTCTTTCTCAGTTATGTTTCATTACTCCTATTGTCGCTTATACTTAGGGATCATTTGCCCTAAATATAGGAGGAGTGATGTATTCCTTCTGTCCTAGTTGTTTTTATTTTTAGGTTCATTTGTTCTCTCGCTTATCTCCCAACTTGTTGATATTATTTTCTATACTTGGGGATACTTGACCCAAAGTATAGCGGGAGACAAGTCGAGTCATTGATTATTTTATGAATTCTAATCATCGATCATCCCAGCATTATGTACATTTCGCTATACTTAGGATTAGTTGATATTAAGTATATGAGGAGCGATCGACTTCTTATTCTTCTTATTTGAGTCACTGTAGTATAGACTTTTCTATACTTAGCACGAGTTATCTCTTCCTTTTGTTTCTCGTTGGTAACTATGAGGATATAGTTTGAGCTAAGTACAGGGGGTCGTATATATGTTATATACATATTAGTCATAACTCGTACTTTCTGTATTTTCATTAATATGGCTAATATAGTATACTCGGTAAGGGTATATGAATAAATAAATTGTAGAACTTTTGTAAATATGTGTAAAAATTGAAAAATATTTGCAAAATTTAGTCGAAACTATTTGCAAATGATTTTGAAAAATGATTGTAAAATGCTTTTAAAAATCTTTGAAAACCTTTGAAAAATCTTTGTAAAATGTTTCAAACCATTTGAAAATTATTCTTTGTAAATGTTTGTAAAAATATTGTAAAATTTATTTGAAAAATGTTTGGAAAATTCTTTATAAAATTAGTTACAACATAAGCTTTCAAAATATTTGTAAAATATTTGTAAAAATATTTTCAAATGTTTTGAACAACTTAATACATAATTATATTGAAAAAATTCCAAATAAAGTTCTTGTAAAAAATCCATGTATAAAGCTTGTGTATACTTTTATAAAACCTTTGTTAATATGTACATAACACTTGTAAATACATTTAATTCCCCATCCCCTTTTAAAAATACAATACATTTGAAAAAAAAACTTCATAAAATTTTGCAGATATTTTTGAGAAAAAACCATAAAAAGATCAAAACCAGAAAATTTGCTTCACATTTTTTTGCATTGCACGAGCATTTTTCAAAATGATTTGACAATTGAACAAGTCAAACTAAAATCTGAAGATTGGATCTTGGTTTATATATTAATCTACTTAGTTTCACATGAACCTTATAAGAATTGGAATTAAGACTTTTTAGGTCAATGTGACTTAATTATTTGAATCCACAAGACTATGTTCACATATCATCTTGACATGGCTAAGTAGAATATTTCAGAGAGCACGCATGACTCTTGAAGACATTGACCTAACTTGGACAAGTACTATGCACTTAGCTCATCTCAGATAAGGTGGTGAGGGAAGGATTCTTTGGCTTGAGAAGCACGCGTGTGGAAACATACATTACCCCAATAGGAGGCTAGTGCACCCCAACCCGATCTAGTGGCATGGATGTCTAAAGACGGAAGGTTGTGGGTTGCAATAAACCTTCAAAAGAGGGATAGTCTACTGTCTCAAGAAGAAAATTTCCATATGTAAATAATGTTGTATATAGTAAAAAACATAAAAAAGTGCATGAAATAAAGACTCTAAAAGAGTAGACGGGCCAAAACAAAAATGAAAAATCAATCCCATCAGATTTATGTATCAATTAGAAAGGATTATGCTTCAAAGTCAAAGATTTCAAGGATGCCTGCAGGTGGAGACTTGGCTACACTTGCCAAGCTCCAAAGGATATATGACTACATTGGTCACCGTTCATTCTCTTTCTCTACCCTCTCTTCTTTGAGATAACTTGAACTCAGAAGGAAATACCACGTTCCTCGAGGAAAGAGTAATTAGATTGGGGAATTAGGGTTACCTTGCTAAGATAGACTATTTCTTATTATTTATGATGAAAAGAGATACAATTCACATACATTGTACAAGTAAGACTCGAAGTCACAAGGATTTGTGTATGGACTTATTCGATTTGACTATTGAGGCGATCTCAACAGAGGATTGTGGAACTTGAGGGTTGTTAAGTTTTAGATCATATTCTTGATAAGATTATGATAAACTAACAATCTAAAGGACTTACTAAGCTTCAAACTTTGATTTTATGAAGATAAGTTTAAAAATCATAATCATTCTAAGATCATTACTTTCCTTTTCTTTATTTTTCTCTTTTGCATCACTTATTTTCCTAATAAGTGTTTGCTAGGGACTAGAAAAGATAAGTATAGGGTGTGATGAATAGCCATTCATCTACCTTTATTCTTCCTTTTTGTCTTTAAATACCTAGCAAAACACTTGTACATACTACTAATTTGCATGAATAAACAACTAACTTTCACATAATTGATAAATACATATCTGTATTTAAACCCGAAATTAAATAATAAAGAAAAAAGAAAATAAATGACGTATCAAAGATATTGTATGACCATAAACCTTGAGACCAAGTCAATATCGACTTGGTTAATCATGAATAAAGTAGGGGGAGATGAGCTCCAAATACTGCATAAAATCCATAGAAATCCTAATTTATTTATCAACAATATATTGAACAAATATACAATAATACACTATTTTATTCTTTATTATACACACTTCAAACAATAAAGTTTTCAACACAAAACTTGAACATAATAATATAGAAAGTTAAAAAATAATATCCAATAAAAATCTTCATAGTGCACATGGTAAACACATATGAAAAAGCCGTAAGCGGAACTTCATTGATCAATATCTACTCTATGTGAACTCAAATTAACCAAACTCACCTCCATAATATTTCACATCAAATTATCTATCTAATGAAGATGGTTTCAATAAAAATAGATCTAAGATACAAAAGCTGGCTTTTGAGGGTGCTATTGTATTGGGGCATCTGTACATATAACTGATTATTGTATTCTTTACATTTTTACTCTATTTATATTTTCAAATAGTTATATATATTATTTAAAATATATTAAAATATAAATACCAATAAAACATTTAAATACTTAAACAATTAATGAATCATAGTACATATGTATATTATACCTATAATGAATATACATATATTTATTGTACTTGTAAATATCAACCTATAATAAATATTGTTGTAAAAATAAATAAAAAGCATCATAATATAGCTTATAAAATAAAAACATTTTTCATGTTTAAGTTTTATTTAATAAAATCATTTACTATTTTTTCATGAATTTATACAAATTTTATTTATTATTTTGTCTTACTCAGTCCTATGAAGACAAATGAGGTTGCATAGAATGTTGATCCCCCCTCACCAGCTCCCCCGCATGACCCTACCCGCTGAATTTTGTCAGAATTCTTGAACCCCTCACCTTCTCCCATTTCCTACACCTTATCCTCAACTCCATTCCTCTCTATTTCTTCACCAATCATGCGTAGCACACACCTCTCCATCTTTCTACCTCCATAGATCTCACCAACCACCCTTCCATTTCACACAATCGTCCTCACGACATTGCCCTTCACCATTTGTATAAAATCCACCCCCACATTCCTTTGAATTTTTGGTCATTTTTCCCCCATAAGCCCAATCTTAATAGTGTGTGAATTCATAGGGACAACAGGAAGCCCTCCGGGAGTCGATGAGAAAAAGGATGGTCGGAGAAGGCAATCCACTTTGTCGAGCTTCATCTCTGATGAGGTCTACTACTCCTTGGTTCCAGCTAAGTCTGAGCTGCTAGGTTAGCATTTTACTTCTACATTTTCATTCCTAAGTTTAATCGTGTAGTTTGTTTTATGTCATTTCCTTTGATTAGCGTTAGATCTTCAATTTGTAGTTCTCCAGAGTACTAGGCTCTGACCATCTGTTCGGCGAGACTCATCCTCTGTATTGACCCACAAACACCTCCATTCCCTTCCTCATTATTTCTTCATTAGAATCCTCCATCTAGATTACCATAATCGTGCTCTGATCAGGTTTCAAAATCTCCATCAGCCACCTTTGTTGGATATCAATGCTCCACCTCATTTCTTGTGCTTTTCAGTTTTGTTTTAGGTCAAGATGATTCACCCTTAAGCCTTGAGTATTTTTGTGTAGTAAATAGCTTACGATGAGACACATGGAGTTGGTTGATCGAAGAATAGTGAAGGTTATGGAAAAAAACTTAAGCGCATCACAGAAGCGCGAAGATCACATCATATGCGATCGGGAGCAACTAGTCGCACTAGTTGCTCGAGGCAGCATATTTTAAAAATTTTGAAAGCGATGAAACCACATGATCCAAGAACACTTCTCCGATTGTTTCATCTAAACCACAAAGAAGATATAGGAATACCTTATGAAGTGTGGTAGCGATCATGTCTCTAAAGTAAGAGGCCTCTTGTCTCAAGTTCGATCCAACGGAGGAGACACTTGTAAGCGTGTTGATGAAACACATGCTCCTCGCAATCCAAGTTAATGATGCAAGTGGTGAATCTCCAGATCTCGTCTCACGATATCCAGTGTCTCTTCATGAACAAGGTGTACCGAAGGAGACGGAGATCCATGAGTCGCCGGCGACACAACAGTGTGGCGATGATGGTGATTCTCTCCAGTGTTTAGAGTGGATGACCACTCTAGGAGAGAGAGGGGAGATGAACCCGAAATCTATCTCTTTAATAATCATTTATTGTAGCATAGGAGATGGATTTCAATTGAGCAAAAACCACAAATTTTGATTGTTGTGGAGGATTTTTACTTGGTAAGACTACCAAGGTTGAACACAGGGATACAAGCATCCTCGTCTATATATCACAAATTATCGATTAAACAAGAGCAATTAAATCCATTGATAAAGGTCATCATACGCAGAGACAATATACACAAAACAAGATAACAGAGAATATACTTACAAGTATGCACATGAAACACATGCAAAAACAATCATGCAGTGAATGATGAACTGTATGCTATTTTTTATTCGATTTTTAATATTGTATAAATGATGCAAAATGATATGAAGATGCAGGTACAAATATGCCCTAAAAATTATCAAATAAATGATCAATAAATGATAGGTTAATTTTAGGAACAAATAATGCATTAAAATGAGTAAATGGCATTAAGAATCAAAGACCAAGTGATAAATAGAATTAGAAATTATCAATATATTGAAAGGTGTCAAATTAGAAATTAAATTATGCCATTAGATAGAGAATGAAAAGAGCAATAAAATGCAACTGAAATCAACAAAAATGGAGTTCATATGCTTAAGATATGAGCATTTATTCATTTATTTTAGCTTAAAATCCTTTATAAAACACATGTATATATTACTAAATCCATATTCTTACTAACTTGCATCTGTGTGTAAATATTGTATATTCATTACTATTTTAACCTAAAATAAATAAATAAAGGAAAATAAAAGAAAATAAAAGATTGTATATATGTAATAGATACAGGTTGAATCCAGCCCCGAGAAAAGGTCAAGACTTAACCTAATCGACAATGAATAAAGTAGGGGGAGATGAGGCCAAAAATCACCAAAAATATACTTGATATGTTCCTCACTTGTATAAAATTATCTATAATACAAATTCTTTGATTATTTTATCACATAATCCTTTATAAATAATCAAGATAAAAGGCTCTTGTAAATAACAAAAATATTTGCAAAATAAATATGTGTATATAGTGTAAATAATCACTCTCTCCAGAGGCCACAAAAGAACAAACTTTCCAGATCAATATCTTCTCCATCAGAACTCCAATTTCATCAAACTCACTTTCATTGTACCCCAAATTAAATTATCTTTAAAATGGAGGATTTCATAAAATTCTGAGTCAAGGTGTGAAAAGTGGCCAAAATGGGGTACTATTGTATATTACACCCACATATATATACACACTATATTTATATATTATTTTCTTGTGCATAATTGTGAATATTATATTTTTCCTTACCTGTAAATATTATATTTAACCCATATAAAATACTAATAAAGATCACAATATCAGAAATCAACAAAAATAAAATAATGTATTTATTGTACATGTATCACCATGTGTATATTGCACCTATATAACCTAATATATTAACTCATAAAAATTAAATAAAAATATCATCACAATCCTTGTAAATTGTAAATAAATAAAATCCTAAATTATGTATATATGTATAAAATTAATTAACTAAAAACCAAAATACTCTGTATATATGTATGCATACCTACACATGATACCATGTATTTATTTTAAACCTTGTAATTATATTATTTAATTAATTAAAAATCACCCAAATTAACTTTAAATTATTCCTATCATATTTTATTTACATTATTTAATTCAATTAATTCATTTTCTATTTTTTATTTAAGGATTTTTACCCGACAGACCCTAGAAGCTTTTTAAATTACCTCTATGACCTTTTGCACAACGTAATTACCCCATAGACTCTATAAATTACCCCCAACAACCTCAACGGGCTTCAAACAGATTACCCGGAGGGTTCATGGGGTAAGAGTCGGCCAATTTATGGGGTCGAGGGGGGAATTAGGTTGTTTCAAAGGTCGTGGAGGCAATTGGCATAGTTTCTAGGGTCTGCCGGGTAAAAATCCCTTTTATTTAACTATTTAACATTTTATTGTAATTTTATTGTTTTCTCTAATTTGGACTTATTTCAGGTGTGCTCCTATTGGCCAACCCAGGTCTGTTGATCCGGGTCAACTCTAAAGCCCCAACCTTCCTCCGTTGACCTCACATCCACCTGGCTCTTCACCACATTTTCCACGTGCCATCTCTTGCTAACGCACCCCGATTCCTTCTCATTACTCTCCACCGCCATCACTCCAGATCCACCAACCGTGCCTCTGGTCTAACGCATTTTCAATTCAAATCAGTCGTGTTTCACCTCTATAAATAGTGGCTTCCATCTCTGGTGAGAAGAACATCCATTTTAGCCCTGCTTTCTCCCGAGATCGGTCCTAGGCATCTGGTTCAGGTGACAACTGCTCAGAACCTCAATTAGGAGTGTGAGAGGAGGTGTTAGGGACGAGATCATCATCGGAGTCGAGCTTCCGTCGGAGCTCCGTCGAGTTTACGCTTCCAGGACTATCCAAGTAGTATTGAGGCAATTTACATATCCATTTTGCTTCATCTTTTAGTCCTTAGGTTGGATCTAGTATTTGTTTATTTAATTTCATCTTGACCTCATTATTTTCCAATAATTCCGTTGATCGGAGCACTGGAATCAGATCCCTTGTTTTGACCCATTTCGATCTGATTCGCTCGTCGATCACCTCATCTGTTACGCCTATCATTTCTCCATCTTCCTCACACCATCTGATCCCCGATCAATCATTGGATTGGATCGATTTGTTAGGTCTAATTCCTGCATATACACATAACCTGATTCACCCATTTCCCCATTAATATTAGTGGTTTTTGTGAAATAATCAGTTGCCGGAGTACTTCCCTCCACCACCCCACTACCACAGCCACACCATCCCCACCCCACCCGATGTTGAGCTATTAGATTTCCCTTCCATGGACCCCACTCTTGACTACATGATCTAAATAGTGGAATAAATGCATAATGTACAAAGAAGTCTAGATGACCTCACATTACAGAATAAAGCCACATTAGAGCTTCACCTTCTGGCAAGTTTGAATCACAAGAGACTACCCATATTGGAACCCCATCACCAAAAATATAAAATGAACAAAATATACAACTTCAAAAAGATAATAACGGGAGACACCTGGCCAGACCAGGATATGAGGATATGGAACCTAAGGCACAACCTGTACCCACACAAGCACACAACGTAGTTCCCATCACCCCACTGATGAACGGCTTAATTTACCTCTTTAACAATTGTAAATTGTCGTAGTATAGGAGGCAAATTTGGTTCAGCAAAAACCACAATCATTGAATGTTGTGGATTATTTTTACTTGGCAAGTCTACCAAGGTCGAACACAAGGACACGAACTACTCTATCTACTTATCGAATTTCGTTTAGTTCAGAGCATGTGTGAATTATTTCTCAATTACATGTCTCCATGAGAAATGCAGGATGTATTGCGGTCTTTATGCAGATTACAATGCAATAAAGTGATGCATGTTTTTTAGTTGATTTTTAGATGCAATTTGTAGGAGTGTGCATGAAAATAATGCAAGGTTAAATGTATGAAATTGACTATTACAAATATACCCTAGAAAGATCAATAAATTGAGCAACAAAAAGTAGATTGAAATCAGGGTCATTTTGAGCATAACATCATGAGAAAACATCTATTTTATGACAAGGCATTAGAACATGAGTCATCATTTATCGTTAAAAATTCATTTCATTTAAAATGATGACAGATGAGAAAATTAAACATGCCATAATATAGATGAAGAAACAAGGATCAAAACGATACTAAAATCATGCAATTTAGATCTACGATGCTCAAGTTTTGCTAAAAACAATGCAGGGGCATAATTGTAAATAAAATGCAGGAAGTAAAAGGATAAATAATTACAAATAGTTCCATGAAGGGACCTATTTACAATTAGCAAAAACTGCCTAGGCCCTTCTGTAATTTTCCATGCCCGTAGGGGCATAATTGTAACTCGGTGAAATCTCGAGGGCATCCCTATAAAATACCCAGGCGTGCAAGTAACGCACATGCCTGGGGACCAAAGTGTAAATGTAAAAAGTATCCAGGGTCTTCGTGTAAATTGCCTAGGCCCTCATGTGTGTTGCACGTGAGGGGTCCAGGCTCGGGCTCGACGTAGGTTCATGTCCATGTGGCAGCACTTGGTGGCTCTGCTCGAGGTTCAGAGGACCCGAGCCTAGGGGTTTGGCAGGAGGCTCGGGCCGCCACGTGGCTTCATCATGACCGTACGATCGATACGATCGGACGGTATATGTATCTTCTTTGTCCGCCGCCGGCCACCGGAGGAGGCGGGACTCCGGTGACCTGCTGGTAGCTCCTCCGTGCTCCTCTGTGCGAGCAGGAGGTCCAGGGACCTCCGAGGCACCCTAGCGAAGATCACCGAGGCTAGAGGGTAACAGGGATCTCAGTCGATGAAGCTTCAGAGGCGACGAAGCTTGAGATCGGAGATGATAGGCGAGCTCCTGCCATTGAAAAGGTTGGTACCTACAGAAGTTAGGTGCGAATAGACGAAGCGTGCGAGAGTTGCGTGAGTGATTTAGGAGTGAGATGGAGGCCGTGGAGGCGTCGGGAGGTGGTGGCTTGAGATCCTTCTCCAGCGAGGTGGAGGAGGAAATGGGTCGGAGCGGGGGAGGTTGTGGAGAAGGGGGAAGAGTGGTCGGAGTGGTCAATGAAGGTCATGGTTGTGAGGCAGAGCTTAATGGATGGTCAGGCGAAGGTGACATGCTCAGTGTGCATGGGATTAATTACGAGAAAAATGAAGATAAATAAAGGGGGGGGGGGGGTACCTGATCAGAGAGTGGAAATGGTGGAGGAATTGATCTGGGCTGAGGTCCTCATCGAAACCTCTGGGGTCGTCGCACGATGAGGCCGATCATACCTCGATGCTCAGCAGTGCTGATAGCAACCCCTACGTGGTCGAAGGCCACGGATCTCACCGGAGTCTCGCGACCATGATCGCCTTCACGAGCCGTCCTCCGCCGTCACCGAAGGGCGGTCAAGGCTAGGGAGGAGAGCCTCAAACGGTGGATGCCGATCACCAGTGGCGGAGGGGGGTTTTTGTAGGTGGAGGTGTTGGCATTTCAGGTGATGGCTCGGGGGTTTTGAAATGGAGGTTTTAATGTAGCGGAGTGATGGAGGGTGTTAGTAAAGGGTGCACGAGAACTGTGGATGAACGGTCAATGGAGGAGAGGCGTTATGAAGCGGGAAGATGGCCGTAGGTGGCTATCAGAAATGGAAGGGGACGTGGTTGCTGTGAGTCGTAATGCCAGAGAGGGGGTTGCTCTGGAGGTTGACGAAGAGGTTTCGACCATTGAATCATGTGATCCAACGGTCAGGAAGAGGGCGCTGGCGGAGGGATGAGATCAAATCAAAGATCTGATCGAACGGTTCGGATCTGGGAGGAGATGAGTGGTCATATGGGATTTAGTATTTAATCCAACGACGGGGAAGTGAGTTGGTGGCGTGGAGAGATGGTGGCCGTTTGATGAGGAGGAAATTGGGCGGCTGAGATGTGGGCGGGAGCGAGCGGCTCAGATTCTATCAGAGCTCAGATTACATGGCTGAGACGGGGAACGTGATGAACGGCTAGGATGGAAGGTGTGGGAGTGAGATCGAATGGTTGGGAGTGACGTTGAGTGACAGAAGAAGAGACGGGCCACGTGGGCGGCCCATAGGGTGCCACGTGGCCCAATAAAGAAAATCAGAAAATGTAAAAATAAAGAAAAATATAAAAGAAATAGTTAGAAGAAAAAATTAAGAAAAAGTCAAAATATGAAAGTTGTTCGTCTCGATGAGATCTACAAGTTCCATGTTAGATGAAAAGCGAAAAGAGGTCATTTTTAGAAAAAAAAAGTATTTTTGGGGGTATTTTTAAGGGGTTAAAAACACCTCCTTTTTGGTCTTGAGTTGTTTTTGTATTTTTTTAGTCTTTTTAAGGGTTAGGAACTTATAAACAACTGATCCACCTAATTTTTATGAGTTTTTGATAATAAAATAATTACAAGGTAATTAAATACAATAATTATATGTTAAATATACACAATATATACAATATAATAATGAGGAATTATTGTTGATTTTATTGTTCTATTTAAGCTAGGGGTTTAATAAATGACTTTTCGTATTCATCATACCCCTATACTTAAACCATGCAAGTGAGGATTTCAAGTCTTAATCTTTTGAAGACCCTCAATTTAAGCGATCCTAAAATTCTAGGCTTATCCATGCTTTAGTCAGAAGGAATTCAACTTCTCTAATTATCAGACTCTCTTTTTGTACATATAATATAAGGATATGAAATTAAGTGTACTGCATTTCAAGAGAGTCGAGTCAAGGCATCACTCGAAGTTCCAAACCCAGAGACTCTCCTCTATACCCCATCCTCAATACTAGGGAATAAGTCTATTCTCGTTTCAGTCAACCATCTCATTAGTTTGTCAGATGTGTCTATTTTTCTCTCCCTCACATTGGAACAAGGGGCATCTTGAGTGCCATTTTACTCAACACAAGTAGATTTTTAGCTTGTTGATCAATGTGCCCGTCAAGAGAATTTGGAGTCATCTGCACTTGTTTTTCTGGGAGTACATCGGGGTGTGTCTTTTTTGAGTATCTAAGATACCTTCGACACTGATGAATCCACATTTCATCATCTTTATTCTATCATTTTGGCCTCAAAACCTGGTAAATGCGTGTAAATACCCTTAAAACCATCATATTAGCATTCATGCACGTGCATATAAATAGTATATAAAATACTGTAATTAAAGCTAAAATTATAGAATATATAAAAGAAAAGAAAAAGAATAAAATATTGCAAATATTTTATGACTCAAACCCCCGAGACCTTGGCATCTTGATGAATAGGTCGACAAGGAATAAAGTAGGGGGAGATAAGGGTCAAAATACAGTAGAAATACCTATTCATTTCCTTCATTCTTTATTCATTTTGGGACCAATTTTTGGTTCCACTTTTTATACATCAAATAAAGAAACTTTGTACATGAAAGTTGTAGATAATTTTATATAGAAAATACAAAATTCATTTCACTCAAAAATAATGTACAGATAAAAAGTTATGGTCTGAATAAAAATCCAGAATCCCAACTTCCCAGACCCATATCTCACAGATTCCAAATGCAGAAAACTCACCTTTAATTGTATATAGAATAAAATAAGTTATTTAATGGTAGTGGTTTAGCATTTAGCGGAGCTACGGTTTGAAAGTTGAGTTTTGAATCCACATTGTATACTTATACAGATTAAAATATTCAATTTATTATTTATTCATTATTTTTGTAATTTTATATTTTTATAATTTTGTAAATATTATTTATAATATATATGTATAATAAAATAAGAAGAAAATCCCAAATAAAACTCAAAATAAAATACATGTATATAAAATACATAGGTACTATACCTATAAATATACCTATATAATATATACTTATATTTTATTAAATATACAAAACAATTCAGAAAAATAAAATAAAAATATAATTAAGTGTATAAAGTATTTTATAATTTTATAAAATAATAAACAAAATTAAATAAATTAAGATCACAACATAAAAATAAAAGAATAAAATATATAGATATTATACCTATAAAGGGCATAAAAGTGAACTTGTAAAATATATACCTCATAAAAATGATTAAAAATCAGAATAAAATACTACATAAAATAATAAATATTTTTTTAATAACCAAAATTTAATTCGACCTTTTTCTATTTTTAATTGAATTAAGAAAACCATTTTCCAGGGTTTTTCCTGGTTGGTCCATGTGTACCAACCAGGTGCAAACCCTAGTTGACCTCAGTCAACTAGGCGTCCTCCACCCATGTAGCCCTTGTCAGACTAGCCTTTGACTCATTTTCTCGATTTTTTCGTGGGCAAATCTTTCACCCATTTGAGAAGATTCCTTCTGCGAACTTCTTTCTCGTCCATCTCTCATCACCGCCCAGCGTTTTCCTCGAGGATCGGATCACTGTGGTGCTCGATTCACCTTGGTCTTTGGAGCACCCAGGTCGTCAGGTCAAACCTCATATATTGGACACCCAACTTCAATTTGAAATTCAAACCCCTCTTCCACGAGTGTAGCTCCCCGAATCACACCCAAAGTCCCCAGGAAGGTGACAGCTTCCTCCGGCGGCCCTCAGGCGGGTAGAGCACGCATCGAGGCGGCTCCACAACCTCCCCCAACTTCGGCGGTCGAGGTACCCCTTCCCTCCGGTCACCACCGTCGAGGCAGACACGTTTCCCTTTTATTTTTCTTGCATTTTCTTTCCCGTACCCTTAGGTTTAAAAACCCTAAAAAATCTTCCAATTCCATCGAGTAACCTGCCCAATTTGATCACCTCGCCGGAGCGCACCTCCGTCGAGCTTCCGGCCGCCGCTTCGTGCCACCTTTTCGCCACCACGGCGTCCAGGCAACTTGCCCCGGACCCTCTCACTTGTTTTTGCAGGTGCTTGGACCATCACGCACGCCTGGAGGTCATTTTGACCTTCGCCGGAGTCGCGTGAGCTCCTCCAGCTCCGCCAGTAGCTCCAGCGAACATCGGCCCTCGCCGGGGTATTTTGGACCTCCCAGCGCATAGAGGAAGCTCCCAGGAAGGTGCGACCCCATTTTGAAGCTCAGAAGCCGCTGGAGCAAGGAGATCTAGCCCGGGGAAGTTCGCCTCACCGGCGTTCTTCCCCGTTCTTCCTCCGTGCTTTGCCACCGTTGGATCGGGCCGCCCCTCCAGATTGCTCGTGGACCGTCGGATCGTCATCACTCATCCACCGTTAGATCTCGATCTGAGATCTAATCTCAGACGTCGAAGCGAAGCGCCATCGGCCGTCAGATCACCGCCACGTGTAAAGTGAAGAAGCCACGGCCGTTGGATCAAGCGCTTAGGGGTATTTTGCATTATTCACCCTACGCCTTTTTGTAATTTTTATTTAGTCCAGAAACTTTCTTTGGTAGGTTAAAATGTTTTGTAATATTTATAAATAGGCCCTTGAACTTTGAATATTTACAAGCAGGTCCTAGCCACGTCACCTCGCGTGACCAGTACACGTGAGGTGAGGGCATTTTGCATAGGACCCCTTCAGGCTTTTAATATTTCGCTTTAGTCCAGGGATTTTTGAATTAAGTGTAAAAGTTTTGGAAACATTGCAACTCAGCCCCTGAGATTTTTGATATTACAGATAGGTCCCTCCCAAACGCGTGCCAATCACGCGCCCTGGTGGGTTATTTGCAGGAAAACCCTCCCGGGTTTGGATATTTGTAATTGGTCCATTAAGTTGAATATTCAATGTTATATTTTGTGGAAAAATTGCAAAGCACCCCCTGGATGTTTGTCTATTTGTACTTATACCCCTTTCAGGCCATATATTTTTGCTTGCTTGCTCTATTTATTTCATGCATCATTTTAACTCCAAAAATTACTAAAAAATTCACATAGACTCCTGTTAACTTGCACTTCCACGTCATATTTTTATTTGTCATTTTATTGCATTTTAACATTTATTAAAAATAAAAAAAACATGCATTTTAGCTACTGTCTATCTTAGAAAATACCAAAAAAATATTAAAACACCTTGAAAAATTCCAAAAAAATTACCTATAGTGTATTTTAGTGTCGTTTAGTGTCAGTCCAAAAACCACTAAAAAATTCAAAACCAAAACCTTAAAAATTAGAAAATACCCAAAAACTTCCAAAAAATCTAAAAAATTCTAGAAAAATCAAAAAAAATGCAAAAGCAGTTCCTGTAGGTTCCCCATTTTATTTTCTTTATTTGAAAATTAATTTGGGAAATTTTTGTGGCTGTTTGATATTTTTCATTCCTATTTAATCTTGGCCAGAATCTTTATTCATTGTTTTCCTTTATTCAATTTTTAAAAATACCAAAAACATTCTGAAAAATCCCCAAAAATCACAAAAATAGTAAAAAATCATAAAAAGACCAAAAATATTTTATTTGGTAATTTTGAATATTTTTACCTATTTTTATAAATAGCCTAGCACCTCTTTTCTTATATTATATATATTCCAATATTGAAAAAGAAAATAAAAAAATATAAAAAATAAAAAAAAATAAAAAATCAGAAAATTAAAAATCAAAATACAAAATTAAAAATTAAATTAAAAAGATTAAAAATTAAAAACCCACAAAAACCTTTGCATTGCATAATGTAGACAATACATCACATTCACATACATGCACACTTGTTGATCTATCCTGCCTTGCTCCCTGTATTCGAACTCTCTACGTACTTGCATCTATACATCTTTTATGTAGAGTTAAAAAAATATTTTAACTTCACATTTGTTTGTCATTTCTTGATATTAATATTGTGGGTTAATTGCTGATTAAATTCGGATTTTTAGCGGTCACCGCATCGACCTCTATGTTCCCACCTTGTGTGGAACACAAGACCGTTAGATTTTCGTGTTTATCAAATGGCGTCGTTGCTGGGGAGCAACAACGCGTAGATCATTTTTGCTTTTGTGTGATTGATTGTCTACATTATTTCTTTATTTTATCTCTCTCCTATTTTTGATATATATTGTTGAGCTTTCTAACTATCTTTTCTTGTCTTCTTGCGAGGGACCGCGGAGCGAGGAGGATCGCCTAGGTGATCCGGTGCAGCCTTGGAAAGCGGAGTCAGCTTTCTTAGCCCAGCCGGCAGGAGAGAGCAGGAGGAGTGAGAAAGTGTGTTAGATTAGTTGTCTTTTATTTTTGTGAGAGAGAGACTATTTGAATTTGTAATAATACATGTACTCAGACACTCGGACTTTCGGGCCCAATTTTCAGGTGTTTGTTCACCTGGGGGCTCACCGCTGATTTTATCGCGTCTCTCGACTGTCATTTTCCGGTTTTGATTTCTGTTTCATTTCTTTTGTGGATTGAGCCCTTAGATTTTTAGGCTTTTGCTTGATCGATTAGATTAGGTCCAAACACCCTAATAACCATTGCATGTACCTATAGATCGTATTTGGACTTAGTCTAATTAAATAGTTAATCATTAGTCTTTGATCCACCGCGCCGCGAGCTCATCCCGCCAAGCGCTTCTCCTGAACTTAATGTGTCGAGAGGAGGAGGGGTGAGCCTAGACCGGACTTTAGGATTGGAGATTGGTGGTTGACTTGTGGTTCTTCACGTAGCAATTGCCTGCTTAGGACGATTTCCGCTTGCATATCGGCATGTAGTTTAGGTTTATAAATTTCTGCTTTGCATCCCGCATGGAGAGAGCTGGAGGCGCAGTAAGTCATTCTAACTTTGCATTCATCATATAGGCACAAAGGTGGATTTCCATCTTGGTGCCGACTTTGACGCTTTTCCGACTCTCTTCTCCCTCTGTTTTGGATCAAGTAGGAATCAAAGAAAACAAAAATGTTAGGCGCTTGTTTGAATCTACTCAAAGAAGCGATAACACCAAAAATTAAAAAAGGGACTGCTAAGAAAACTTTGACCTAAATAAAATTGGTAATTGGATTCATTGATTGGGGAGAGTAACACCCTCACTTGTCTTCAGGTTGCATGGGAAGGTCTCCTTCCAAGTGAGCAGAGTGCTTCGTAAGGATTAGAGCCAAAAACCCAGCTTGTGGCTGCCTTGTGTATCGCCTGGATTTCCGAAGTATTGGCGCTACTATCGTACGTAGGCGAGTAGGGCTTGGTCACCATTGGGTACTCACTATTGTGTGAGCATCGACCTTGTCCGAAGTACCGAGCATAGGCCACGCCTTCATGGGTGTGTCTGTCTCATCGTCTGCGTCCGAGTAGGATCTTGCACGCTCACGGGGTGATTCCGTTGCGAGCGAGATCCAAAGTATCGGTTTCGCCTATCGTCTTCTCCCTCTTCTTCTTTGGCCGAGTAGGGATCCAAGAAGGGTTACAAGGACCTTAAAAAGCGCAAGCTACAGGTTACACAGGAGGAGGACATGTACGGGAATACTTTTCTTCCGGCAGTACTCTCGCTCCTATAGGCGTAGCGCCCTAAGGACACGTTAAAAGATAAATTCCTGAATTCAAGCTAAAAACTACAAAGATAAAAGCCGAACCTTCACGGCTTCATGTGTTGAGTTGGTGAATCCCCTTGCTTTGTGTTTGATTGCTAGTTGATTTTAGGTCAAGATAAAAAACACAGCACAATTGTGCGCAATTTTGCTTCTCCCTTCTTTCTTCTTCATTTCTCGACCTTGCTCTTATCAATAATCACGATGATGGGAAGGAGGTCTCTTAGGCTGATTTTGTCGGCACCGCTATCCAGCACTCCTCCCTATTCATCTAGGACGACCTTGGAGAGCCCACTCTCCGAACCTGAGTTCACTTCCACCCTGTTCCTCCTCGACCACCCTTCCCATTCTCCTTCCATCAGTCTAAGAATTTCAGAATTTAGTGCATCACAGAGCTCAGAAGCATTTGACGACGCCTGAGATGGATTCTTTTGCTTTTTCAGAGAACCCAGACATGGCTGACAGAGGAGAGCATCCAGATGACCATGGAGCACCCTCCATTCTTATTTGATCAAGCACCATCAATAATTCACTTATAGCATCCCTAGAGACCATGCAGAGACAGATCCGAGACCAGGGAGTCTTTATGGGTGACCTCATGAGAGAGATCACACAGATGCGAGAAAACCGGCCTGGGGGCAGTGGCGGTGGAGGTGATATTCTGTAATACAGAATGAGGGAGGAGAACCCAACCAAGAGAGGCCGCCACAGACAATCATGAGGGAATTACAAACCAGCCATCCCTCCACTCATCGGTGGACTCCGACTCCCTCCATCCAAGGAGATTTCAAGCTCCCGGCCCCCACACTATTCAGCTTCTGCCCAAATTTCATGGGCTGCCGACCGAAAAGCCACACCTCCACTTACAAGAATCCGAAATGATCTGCAGTACCATTTATGACAGGCTGATGACTGAGGATACTATCAAGATGATAGCCTTCCCCTTCTCTTTGGTTGACAGAGCCGCATACTGGCTCAAACATTTGGGGAGGTTCATTGACACTTGTGCAGATCTCCGGACCGCATACTTGAAGAAGTATTCCACTCCTGGGCCAGACGAACGCAGCTAGAGCTATGATCAGCAATTTCGTCATGATCCCTAATGAACAGTTTCATGAAGCTTGGGATCGATTCAGAGAGCTCATCGACCGGTGTCCACATCACGATATCTCCAAGCCCAATCTAGTTCAGAGCTTCTTTTGTGGCTGACACCAGAGCTGTAGGGGCTTGTAAATGCCTCTTGTGGTGGGTCATACTTTTCCAAGGGTGAAGACGATGTTTGGGCCATCTATGAAGGGATGGCAGGAAAACTCAACTGTTATGGCCCAAGCCCGTGTCTACATGCAACAGAAGCCCCCACAAGGAGTGGGATCATTCAGAGGATCGCCAGCATCGATGCCGGGCCGCAAACCTCGTCGGCAGCTGCAGCCCAAGCCGAATCAGCCACAGCCGACATGGGCATCATCAGTGAGAAGCTGGACCGTCTCAAGATCATCGAGAAGAAGCAAATGCAAGGCATGGCCCAGATGGACCAGATTGCCAAGACCATGAGTGACCTGAAGACGCAGATCCTTTGCGTCCAGGAGGCATAGACATCTTCCCAGCAGCCTCCCAGGTCACGTGTTGACCCTAGCAGTAGCAGTTCGAACCAACCATCTGCCTCGTACCGCCAGGTTAACCACATCCAGGCAGAGCCGGTCCCGTTGCTACCGTACTACCCATCACAGCCACCATCTCAGGACACTCAGATGGTGGTCTATCAGTCGGAGTAGCCACCGGCAGTTCTACCTCCACCCTCCTTCGAGCAGGAGCCATTGATGGAAGTCAATGGGATTTGGTACGACCAGTACCCTCAGCCCGGGATTCGTCGCGATCACCCCGGATTCCGTTGGGGGCAACGGTGGCTCCTCATCTTAACAGCAGTCTCCAGCTCAAGGACAGTAGAACAGCCAGCCACAGCAGCATCAGCCCCAGTACGCCCAGCAGCAATACCAGCATGGTCCTCGTCCTGCCTACAACAACCCAGCAGTGGAGGCAGCGCCAACAGCCTCATCGGTCTTATTCCCATCCTCCCCAGTACCAGCAGTAGCAGCAGCCTCACTTCCCCGTAAGGGAACCCGTCCGGTTCTTAGGCCCCCGCTTTTGAGAACCCAGCTCTCGATGACCTTGCTCGCTTGCTCTTCGAACAGCGAGCATCCTTCCCGGCAAGAAATGGATGAGTTCCGGCAGGAGATGAGGGGTATCATCAAGGGCAAAGCCGCCATACCAGCTCAGATTGAACCAAACCCGAACAATCTGAAAAGGAAGTCTGAGCATGTAGAGTTTACAGAGGATACCTCTCCTAGTGATTATTTGAGTGACATGTCTTCTTCTTTGTATGATGCTGATTTTGTGACTACTAGGAGCGGTAGGATGCCAGCTGGCGACGCCTCATCTGAGTGACAACCACAAGCAGAACCAGGAGCGCCAGATGAGCAGAGTAGCGGTGCTGATGCCGCTAATGAGGATGTTGAGAGACGGTGGTACTGATGCCACCAATGATGGAGCTCCAGACGACTGTACTGAGGCCGTCGTGATACCAGATGCAGACGGTGGTGCTGATGCCACCATTTTGGATGCAGATCTAGAGCGCGGTGCTGATGCCGGAAGACAGGTGCCGTTGGTGGTACCGAGGCTACCACATCTACTTTTGTTAGCTTCCTTCTGTGGTGTTACTACCTTTTGTATCTATGGACTGTGGTAACAACAAAAAGAACAAAAATATGAATAAAGGAAAGGTTTCTATTCACATTTCAGATCCATATGTGTTGAATGATGATCATGGTATGGACTCTCTTCCTTCACAGGCGCAGGAACCTTGTCCTAGTCCTCCATCTGAGGAGGCCCCTACCATCCCCTTCCCCGCAGCACTTCACTGGGCGAAGGGGAACAAATGAGAAAATCCAAAAAAAGAACCAGCAGGTAGAGTTCAGCAACCAAATAATTGATAGATTCCACCTTCAGCTGACTCTACAGGAAGCATTTGAGCATATCCCCCTCTTCAAAAAGAACTTGAAAGAGACGACTACAGTCCTGCAGGAAGAGGAGGTACAGAGATCAAATCCATATGCTCACCCATGACACTTGCTGCACAATTCAGAACAAACTGCCAGCCAAGAGACCAGATGCAGGAGCTCCCTATGTCAGATGCGAGATTCAGGAGCAGTAGTTTGATCGTACTCGTTAGACAGCGACTCTTCAATTAACCTTCTTCCGGCAGCCTTACTTAACCGATTCGAGTTTGGTCCTCTTCTTAGGAGCAGGACAGTCCTTCAGTTTGCTGATAGGTCGATTAAGAGGCCGAAGGGGGTGTTGAAAGATGTGGTCGTTACCATTCAGAGCCTGAAATTTCCCGTGGAATTCATTGTGTTGGACATGGAGATCCCTGAGTCGGTAACTGATGCCCCCATCATACTTGGACACCCATTCTTGGCCACAGCCAAGGCGGTGACCGATCATGATAATGGGAAGGTATGTTTTCACGTAGAGGGCGAACATACAAATAGAGACGATCGAGGAAACTAAAGCCAGAGAATTAGAATGCTCAGAGCAGTCCAGCGAAGCAGAATAGATGACAGAGGAAGAGCTAGACATCCACCAGGAGTGTGATTTTGTGATGACAGATGATGAATCTATCTGGACAGATCCCGTGGCACAGACCCTTGCCCTGCCTACAGATTCACTATATCTAAAGCTTATGGCAGTCGAGAGTCTGGAGAGCACACCCCTGGATGAGGATACACCTGAGGCTGATAGTGTTGGGACGAGTAGTGCTGATGATTTTCACTCTTGTTCATCTACTTCAGATCCCTCGGATTCAGACATTGATTGGGATGACTTTGATGATTATTTGCAGTGTCTGATTCCTTCTGAGCTGGCAGCTAGGACGGAGTGCGAGCCAATGCAGTGTATTGATGATTCAGCAGGCCTCCCTTCGTCAGAAATTCATGCAGAGCGAGAGTTCTCCCATGCAGACATGGGTCGCCTTCACACAGACATATCAGAAGCCAGATCTGCCACCTCCCAGTTGTCCAGAACTGAAGCCTTTGCCGCAGTCGCTGAAGTATAGATTCCTTGCAGGTGAGCCAGATATGCACCCAATCATTATCTTAGCTGGTTTGACTGGAGAATAAGAATCTTGTCTGATGGAGGTTCTTGAAAGAAACCGCAAGGCGATAGGATAGAGTATAGCGGATCTCCAAGGGATTAGTCCGGCTCTGTGCTCGCACCACATCTATCTTGAGGATGACGCTAGGCCGTCGCGTAAGTTCCAACGACGGCTGAACTCGAATCTTCGAGATGTAGTCATGAAAGAAATATCGAGGTGGTGGAGTGTCGATTTTATCTACCCCATCTCCGACTCCAAATGGGTTAGTCTGTTACATGTGGTACCCAAGAAGACGGGTATCACTACAGTTGCGAGTGAGTCTGGAGAGGAGATCGCTACCCGAGTACCCACTTCTTGGAGGGTATGTGTAGACTACAGAACGATTGAATGAGGCCACCAAGAAGGATCATTTCTCGCTGCCATTCATTGATCAGATTATCGAGCGGCTAGCTGGGAAGAGTCACTATTGCTTCCTTGACGGGTACTCCGGATATAATCAAGTGGCCATTGCTCTCAAGACCAGGAGAAAATGACATTCACCTGTCCGTTTGGGACTTATGCTTTTAGACGGATCCCCTTTGGTCTATGTAACGCCCCGGCGACATTCCAAAGGTGCATGTTGTCCTTTTTCTCGGACATGGTGGGTGACTGTTTGGAGGTCTTCATGGATGACTTCTCGGTCTATGGCGACGGGTTCGATGCGTGTCTTGACTGCCTAGACCGTGTGCTTCAGCGCTGCATAGAGGTCAATCTTGTCTTGTCTTGGTAGAAGAGTCACTTTATGGTGACTCAAGGGACGATCCTTGATCATATCGTCTCCAACAGGGGCATGGAGGTCGATCCGACTAAGGTGGATATCATTAGAAAACTCAATTCACCGTCTAATTTGCGTCAATTGCGGTCTTTTCTGGAGCAGGTCGGTTTCTACCGACGGTTTATTCAGGACTTCAGTCGGATTGCCCGACCGCTTACTGATCTGCTGATGAAAGACACCGAGTTCATTGTCAATGATAAGTGTCTTGCGTCTTTTGAGACTATCAAGAGTATGGTTGTTTCGGCTCCTGTCCTTCAGCCACTCGATTGGTCTCTCCCATTCGAGATCATGACGGACGCTTCTGATTTTGCCGTTGGGGCTGTGCTTGGATTGTCGTTTGCCATTCACTATGCCATCCGGACTTTGGATGCCTCTCAGCGGAACTATACTGTGACTGAGAAAGAGATGATGGCCATAGTCTTTGCTTTGGATAAGTATCGATCTTATATTCTCGGATCTAGAGTGACAATTTACACAGATCACACCGCCATCCGGTACTTAATGCCAAGAAGGATGCCAAAGCACGCCTTACCAGATGGATCCTTCTGCTCTAGGAATTTGATATTGAGATTAAAGATAAGCCTGGAGTCAAGAATGTGGTGGTGAGCCATCTTTCCCGCTTGGAGAACCTTGAGGAATCTGAGCCCAACGCACCTATCACAGAGACATTTCCAGATGAGGCGATCTTTACTATCGCCTCGCTCCCATGGTACGCCCGACATTGTAAACTATCTTGTTGCCAAGATGGTCCCACAAGGTTGGCCCAAGCAGAAGCTCGAGACCTTCCTGGCGAAGGCCAAGATTTACCATTGGGAGGATCCCGTCCTTTATCATGAAGGAGGGGACAACATCTGGAGGAGGTGCATTCCTCAAGAAGAGCAACATAGCGTCCTCACATACTGCCACAAGCTTGAGGCAGGAGGACATCATTCTGGAAAAAGGACAGCACAAAAGGTGCTCCAATCCGGCCTTTGGTGGCCTACTCTCTTCAAGGATTCTGACGAGTTCCTGAAGAGATGTACTGACTGTCTGAAGATGGGAACCTGCGGACAGAGATACATGATGCCCATGCAACCCATTCACTTTTGTGAGGTTTTTGATGCATGGGAGATTGATTTCAAGGGCCCATTTCCTAAGAGTCAGGGGTTTGAGCATATTTTGCTCGCTGTAGATTATGCCAGCCGATGGGTTGAGGCCATCCCCGCCCGAGCCCGCAGATGCTAAAACCGTATGCAAATTTTTGAGGAAAAATATCATTTCACGATTCGGGGTACCTAGAGTCTTGATTTCAGACGGGGGGTCTCATTTCATCAATGACAAGATTAGGGCCCCTGTAGACGAGTTCGGCATTGACCATCGGGTTGCCACACCGTATCACCCTCAGACTAATGGTCTTGCCAAAGTATCAAACCAGGAGATAAAGACTATCTTACAGAAGGTTGTTCGCCCAGACCGAAAGGATTGGTCACAACTTTTGGACTCGGTCTTGTGGGCCTATCGGACTTCTTTCAAGAATCCATTGGGGACATCTCCCTTTCGTCTCGTTTATGGTAAGTCGTGCCATCTTCCTGTGGAAATCAAGCATAAGTCACTTTGGGCAGTAACTGAGTTATTGTTGGATCCCGAGAGTATAGGAGAACAGAGGAGAGCAGAGTTGGCAGCCCTGGAGGAACTGAGAGATACAAACCTTTTCTAGCATCCTACAGTACAAGGAGAAAGTCAAGACATGGCACGATTCTCATATCAGCCATAAACAGTTCGAGCCAGATCAGCGCGTATGGTTGTTTGATTCCAGGCTGAAATTATTTCCAGGAAAATTACAGAGCAAGTGGAAATGTTCGTATATGGTCCGGAAGGTACATGACAATGACAGCATTGATATATCAGAACCGTCATCTTCCTCTACCTTCCGTGTCAATGGTCAGCGCCTGAAACTATATCTAGACATGACCCGCCGACCATTGATATTGCCCCAATTCTTCTGATATGAGATGTGTTCTTTGACTCATATCATCTGCATCTCGTACATGGTGATCAATTCCACCTTCCGTTGTACAGATCATCTGTCTATATCATGCTTTCATCTGTTGACTTCTTTCTTCTTTCATTTTCTATCTGCTTCATCTATCAAAAAGGTGCCACCTTGTAGACAGTTTTCCATACTTAGGACATACTTTGTCCTAAGTATAGGGGGTGTGCACCCCGAGTGGTTCTGTTCATTCCGATCCTCTCCATTGTCTCCTCTTCTTGTCTATACTTAGGGATATCTTACCTCAGTATAGGGGGAGACAATCCGAGTACGATTTGTTCATTCCCACCCTTGACCATCCCGGCGTTGTGTACAGTCTGCTATACTCAGGATTCTTTGATCCTAAGTATGGGGGACGGTCAACTTCTCATTCATTTTTCATTCATTTATTTATTCTTTAGACTTGCCTATACTTAGTACGAGTTATGTCTTCTCTTTTCTCCCGATCTATGAGGACATAGCTCAAGCTAAGTATAGGGGGTCGTAATATACTACGTATATACTTTATCCATAACTCGTACTTTTCGTATTTTCTTAGTAATATGGCTAATAATTCTTTAAATTCATTAAAAACCTTAATAAAAAGATATGATTATTCCCATCAAATTCTTTCTGTATTTACTGATTAATAAAATCAGGTGAAAATGTTTTTGCAAAATGTTTTGAAAAAATAGTTTGAAAATCTTTGTGAAAATCTATTGAAAACTATTTGTAAAACATTTTGTTACATGTTTTCCAACCTGTGTAAGATGTGTGGTTGTAAAAATTTATTTTCTTTCCGTGAAGATAAAAAGTTTGAAAAATGATTTGCAAATGGTTTGAAAAATGGTTGCAAAAATGTTTTGAAAAATCTATCTATACTGTTGAAAAACCTTTGCAAAAATGATTTTCAAATGTGTGTACATGTTTGCAAAATGTGTTGTAAAAATTATTTTGGACTATAGTTTTCAAAAATTGTTTGAAAAATCTGTGTAAATAAGTTTGAGGAATACATACATCTCACCTAAATCCACTATAGATATAAAATTGATCACTTACCCTTGTAAATTCTAAAATCCACTTCTTGTAATATAAGAAGCACTCCCGTGTACATATTTTCACCTAGTTTTTAGCCAAAACCTTTTTGTTTTCAAAAATCCCAAAAACATTTGCAAAATTAAAATCCAAAAGCATCTGAAAAATCTTTTGAAAAATAAAAAAAATGCACTGCATCATCATCATCTTTTCAAAATCCATAAAAATTCAAAATCTTTGAAAATGGCATTGCAAAAATATTTTCTGCATCATGCATGGCATTTGCATAGCATAAGCATTTTTCGGATTGAGTTTGATAGTTGAACAAGTCTAAATAAAATCCGGAGATTGGAGATTGATTTGGACCTTAAAATCTACTAATAACAGGAACCTTATAGGAACTGGGTTTGAGTACTTCAGGTCTAGTTGACTTAATTCTTTGAGGATCACGAGACTTGGTTCAATGGATTCTTGACTGCCTAAGTAGAGGTATTTCGGAACACACACACGACTCTTGTAGATAATGACCTAACTTGGACACCTGCACCTTTCACATGGCTCAACTCAGTCGGAGTGGTGAGGGGATTGGATTTGCCGGTATGAGACGCACACAAGTGGAAACATTTGTCCTCCTCTAGGGAGGGAAGTGCACCACCTGTCCAGTGATGAGGAATTCTAAAGACAGGAGAGTGTGGGTTGCGATAAAGCTTAAAAGAGGGATAGTTTACTGGCACAGAGAAAACTCCTTATGTAAATGAGTGTATATAGTATTCAAAAAAAATGTGCAGGCATGTACAAAAATAAAAATCCTGCAAAGTATGTACAAATGTGTAAAGCCAATAAGCAAGCTTGAGTTCCAAAGTCAAATATGTGAGCCTGCAACTGGATGACTTGACTACACTGGTCTTGCATCCCAGGATAGGTAGCTACACTGGCTACCGTCCATTCTTCTCTTCACCCCCTCCTCTTGAGCTGGTTGCCACTTGAACTTAGAAGGGAATACCCCGCTCCTCGAGGATGGAGTTGTTGGATTGGGAATCATTGGGTTGTCGTACTGGAGAAGTCAGTTTTTTTGTCATTCAGTTGGGGAGAGCCACTATCACTTACACTGTACGAGGTCCAGATTCATAGTCGTAAGAGTTTGCGTATGAATTGAGATATTTTTGACCTGGCTATTGAGGGAGACTTGGGCAGAGTTTTGGGATTCTCAAGGACTGTTGGATTTCAAATTCGGTTCTCATTAAGGTTCCCCCCGCACTAAAAATTCCAAAGGTCCGATTTTAAGCTCCAAACTTTGATTTTGTGAAGACAAGTTTGATAATTAAACTAAATCCAAGTTCTTTGTTTTTCTTTTCTTTCTTTTTCTTTTTTGCACTTATTGCATAAGTGTTTGCTAGGGACTAGCAAAGGTAAAGTATAGGGGGATGATGAATCCACATTTCATCATCTTTATTCTATCATTTTGGCCTCAAAAACCCTAGTAAATGCGTGGTAAATACCCTTAAAACCATCATATTAGCATTCATGCACGTGCATATAAATAGTGTATAAAATACTGTAATTAAAGTCAAAAATATAGAATAAATAAAAGAAAATAAAAGAATAAAATATTGTAAACATTTTATGACTCAAACCCCCGAGACCTAGGCATCTTGATGAATAGGTCGACAAAGAATAAAGTAGGGGAGATAAGGGTCAAAATACAGTAGAAATACCTATTCATTTCCCTCATTCTTTATTCATTTTGGGACCTATTTTTTGGTTCCACTTTTTATAAATCAAATAAAGAAAACTTTGTACATGAAAGCTGTAGATAATTTTATAGAAAAATACAAAATTGATTTCACTCAAAAATAATGTACAGATAAAAAGTTATGGTCTGAATAAAAATCCAGAATCCCAACTTCCCAGACCCGTATCTCATAGATGAAAACTCCAAATGCAGCAAATTCACCTTTAATTGTATATAGAATAAAATGAGCTATTTAATAGCAGTGGTTTGCATTTGGCGGAGCTACAGTTCGAAAGTTGAGTTTTGGATCCACGTTGTATACTTGTACAGATTAAAATATTCAATTTATTATTTATTCATTATTTTTGTAATTTTATATTTTTATAATTTTTAAATATTATTTATAATATATATGTACAATAAAATAAGAGGAAAACCTGAATAAAACTCAAAATAAAATACATGTATATAAAATACATAGGTACTATACCTATAAATATACCTATATAATATATACTTATATTTTATTAAATATACCAAAACAATTCAAGAAAAATAAAATAAAAATATAATTAAGTGTATATAAAGTATTTTATAATTTTATGAAAATAATATACAAAATTAAATAAATTAAACACAAAAAAAAAATAAAAGAATAAAATATATAGATATTATACCTATAAAGGGCATAAAAGTGAACTTGTGAAATATATGCCTCATAAAAAATAATTAAAAAATCAGAATAAAATACTACATAAAAATAATAAATATTTTTGTTTAATAACTAAAATTTAGTTCGACCTTTTTCTATTTTTAATTGAATTAAGAAAACCATTTTCCAGGGTTTTTCCTGGTTGGTCCACGTGGACCAACCAGGTGCAAACCCTAGTTGACCTCAGTCAACTAGGCGTCCTCCACCCCTGTAGCCCTTGTCAGACTAGCCTTTGACTCGTTTTCTCGATTTTTTTCGCGGGCAAATCTTTCACCCATTTGAGAAGATTCCTTCTGCGAACTTCTTTCTCGTCCATCTCTCATCACCGCCCAGCATTTTCCTCGAGGATCGGATCACTGTGGTACTCGATTCACCTTGGTCTTTGAGAACCCAGGTCGTTAGGTCAAACCTCATATACTGGACACCCAACTTCGATTTGAAATTCGAACCCCTCTTCCACGAGTGTAGCTCCCCGAATCACACCCAATGTCCCCAGGAAGGTGACAGCTTCCTCCGACGGCCCTCATGCGGGTAGAGCACGCATCGAGGCGGTTCCACAACCTCCCCCAACTCCGGCGGTCGAGGTACCCCTTCCCTCCGGTCACCACTATCGAGGCAGCCACGTTTCCCTTTTATTTTTCTTGCATTTTCTTTCCAGTACCCTTAGGTTTAAAAACCCTCAAAAATCTTCCAATTCCATCGAGTAACCCGCCCAATTTGATCACCTCACCGGAGCGCACCTCCGGCCGAGCTTCCAGCCGCCGCTTCGTGCCACCTTTTCACCACCGTGGGGTCCAAGCAACTTGCCCTGGACCCTCTCACTTGTTTTTGCAGGTGCTTGGACCATCACGCACGCCTGGAGGTCATTTTGACCTTCGCCGGAGTTGCGCGAGCTCCTCCAGCTCCGCCAGCAGCTCCAACGAACCTCGGCCCTTGCCGGGGTATTTTGGACCTCCCCGCGCATAGAGGAAGCTCCCAGGAAGGTGCGACCCCATTTTGAAGCTCAGAAGCCGCCGGAGCAAGGAGATCTAGCCCGGGGAAGTTCGCCTCGCCGGCGTTCTTCCTCCGTGCTTCGACACCGTTGGATCGGGCTGCCCCTCCAGATCGCTCATGGACCGTCGGATCGTCATCACTCATCCACCGTTAGATCTCGATCTGAGATCTAATCTCAGACATCGAAGCGAAGCGCCATCGGCCGTCAGATCACCGCCACGTGTCAAGTGAAGAAGCCACGGCCGTTGGATCAAGCGCTTAGGGGTATTTTGCATTATTCACCCCGCACCTTTTTGTAATTTTTATTTAGTCCAGAAACTTTCTTTGGTAGTTTAAAATGTTTTGTAATATTTATAAATAGGCCCTTGAACTTTGAATATTTACAAGTAGGTCCTAGCCACGTCACCTCACGTGACCAGTACACGTGAGGTGAGGGCATTTTGCATAGGACCCCTTCAGGCTTTTAGTATTTTGCTTTAGTTTAGGGATTTTTGAATTAAGTGTAAAAGTTTTGGAAACATTGCAACTCAGCCCCTGAGGTTTTTGATATTACAGATAGGTCCCTCCCAGGCGCGTGCCAGTCACGCGCCCTGGTGGGTTATTTGCAGGGAAACCCTCTCGGGTTTGGATATTTGTAATTGGTCCATTAAGTTGAATATTCAGTGTTATATTTTGTGGAAAAATTGCAAAGCACCCCCTGGATGTTTGTCTATTTGCACTTATACCCCTGCTAGGCCATATATTTTTGCTTGCTTGCTCTATTTATTTCATGCATCATTTTAACTCCAAAAATTACCAAAAAATTCACATAGGCTCATGTTAACTTGCACTTCCACGCCATATTTTTATTTGTCATTTTTATTGCATTTTAACATTTATTAAAAATCAAAAACATGCATTTTAGCTATTGTCTATCTTAGAAAATACCAAAAAAATATTAAAACACCTTGAAAAATTTTAAAAAAATTACCAATAGTGTATTCTAGTGTCTTTTAGTGTCAATCCAAAAACCACTAAAAAAATTCAAAACCAAAACCTTAAAAATTAGAAAATACCCAAAAACTTTCAAAAAATCTAAAAAATTTTAGAAAAAATCAAAAAATGCAAAATTAGTTCATGTAGGTTCCCCATTTTATTATCTTTATTTTAAAATTAATTTGGGAAAATTTTGTGGCTGTTTGATATTTTTCATTCCTATTTAATCTTGGCCAGAATCTTTGTTCACTGTTTTCCTTTATTTCAGTTTTTAAAAATACCAAAAACATTCTGAAAAATCACCAAAAATCACAAAAACGGTAAAAAATCATAAAAAGACCAAAAATATTTTATTTGGTAATTTTTGAGTATTTTTACCTATTTTTATAAATAGCCTAGCTCCTCTTTTCTTATATTATATATATTCCAATATTGAAAAAGAAAATAAAAAATAAAAAATAAAAAAAATCAAAAAAACAGAAAATTAAAAATCAAATTATAAAATTAAAAATTTAATTAAAAAATTAAAAATTAAAAACCCACAAAAACCTTTGCATTGCATAATGTAGACAATACATCACATTCACATACACGCACACTTGTTGATCTATCCTGCCTTGCTCCCTGTGTTCGAACTCTCTATGTACTTGCATCTATACATCTTTTATGTAGAGTTAAAAATAAATTTTAACTTCACATTTGTTTGTCATTTCTTGATATTAATATTGTGGGTTAATTGTTGATTAAATTCGGATTTTTAGCGGTCACCGCAGCGACCTCTGTGTTCCCGCCTTGTGTGGAACACAAGACCGTTAGATTTTCGTGTTTATCAGACACCCAGACTTGTATCGCTTACAATGTAGAGCCCTTTTATGGTGTCATCCTGACTCCTTGGTCCTAATAAGTGATTGGTCCAATTGGACACTTTGAAAAAGTTTGGGAGCGCTCGCCATTGGTGGAAGCTCTTTTTGTGATTTGACTTTGGATGATAGAGATTTTCTTTGACATTTCTTTTCTTTTATTTTGTTGGCTAGATCCACTGCTTTTGCCGAAAGTTGGCGCACACTGATCAACAATTATCATTAAGTTTCATCACACCCTGGCACATAGGTAAATATCAAAAGATAACATATGAACTTGTTCACATACTTGCTAGGGTTTTAGTGACACTCAGGTGTTCTGAAGCCTTCATTAACTTTATCCCATCCTCGAATATCATTAGATCGGGTCTAAACTCAAATCTCTAGTCCTAGTTCCTCAAGTGATATCTCAACTCATCTCATCAATCATGCATTTGTGAAAGTGATTATGTTGATCATATTCTTTTGAAGGTAGAGATGATGAGTGTAATATAGCACTCAAATCTTTCAAACCAGAGAAGTGTGGATAATTAAGTTTAAAACCCTAATGACTAAGGCATGTTAACTCAGACTCTTAAGATCACAGAAATCTAGTGTCCTTAAAATCCTCAAGCCTTGAGTGAATGTGAATGTGTCAGGAATACACCAACTCCTTAGTTAGTGATTTTTGTGTGATTTTTGTTTTTGGAGATTTTTATGGATTTTAATTTTCATTTTTTTAATTCTTTGGAGAGACAATGACTGGCCCAGGCTCAAACGAATAAAAGTATCTACTCTCAACCAGTATGGATGTAAGTACGGGGCGTTAGACAGACCCGTGTTATTTGAGGACGGAGCCATATACAGTGTCCTCTAAACCACCCACTCTACTAAGGGAGACTGAAGTTCCCTCACTAAAAGTACCCACTAAGCCTAGTAATCAAAGTCTAGTTCAAAGATGGGTTTTTAATTTTTCAAATTTTTATGGGTTATTTACACAAATTAATCCCTCATTTTTAAAGAAACATTTTTATAGGGTTTTTACAAAACTCAGCTCACAGGACTACTAAAACCAAGCCTGAAAAAGATTTTAAAAAGTTTAAAAATACGAGCTATGACTAAAGTAAATATATAGTAATATACGGTATACCCCCTATACTTAATTTTTGCTATGTCCTGATAGCACAAGTGATATGAAGCCATGGCTCGGTTAAATATAGGGTGATATAGCGGAACTGAGGAGGAGGGTCCCCTATACTTAGGTCAAAATTGACCCAAGTATAATAAGACAACACAAGGGATGGATGAGTAGGCAGGTTCCCCTATACTTAGGCTACAAATAGCCTAAGTAACAGATATGAGTAAGGGGTTTCTGTGTTGAGAGAAGCATTTACACTAAGATACAAGGGGGTAAGGGGTGGTTGGTATGTTTTTACAGAAGAAGATGAGAGGAGAGGTTTGTGCAATGTTTACAATTTAAGGGTGAGAGGGGAGAGAGAGTGATTGTGAAATATACAGAGAGAAGGGAGATGGGGGAGAAGGGTATATGTGCAAGTGTGTGGGGAGGGGGTAGATCATCTAATGATCTACTCTTTTTTTACAACATGCAAGCCCTCTAATGAGGACAGTTAAAATAATGCACATGCAACATTTTTTTACAGTATGCAAATACAAGCAGACTGATACAAAATCCCTATAATTCTTCGCCAATTCTCTTACGCCTCTTCAGTGGGAGCTCCCAACTCCACGCCTCCATGGAGATCAAGTGTCCTCGATCCTCATGGACCCTGCCACAAAAGAGAAATGTTAGAAAAATAGAGAGGAAAATATTCAGCAGAAATGATGCAAAAATAATGCATGAAAGGAAGACTTGTGAATTTTGAAAGTATTCATCACCAAAAATAAATCAAAATTAAATAAATAAATAAAGGTGAGCCGTGTCCCCAGCAACGACGCCATTTGATGAACGACTGAATTTACCTCTTTAATAATCATAAATTGTCGTAGTATAGGAGACAAATTTGGTTCAGCAAAAACCACAATCTTTGAATGTTGTGGATTATATTTTACTTGGTAAGTCTACCAAGGTCAAACACAGGGACACGAGCTACTCATTATACTTATCGAATTTCAATCAATTCAGAGCATGTGTGAATTATTTCTCAATTACAGGTCTCCATGTAGAAATGCAGGATGTATTGCGGTCTCTATTGAAATTACAATGCAATAAAGTGATGCATGTATTTTTTTGGCTGATTTCTAGATGCAATTTGTAGGAGTGTGCATGAAAATAATGCAAGGTTAAATGTATGAAATTGACTATTACAAATATACCCTAGAAAGATCAATAAATTGAGCAACAAAAAGTAGATTGAAATCAGGGTCATTTTGAGCATAACATCATAAGAAAACATCTATTTTATGACAAGGCATTAGAACAAGAGTCATCATCTATCATTAAAAATACATTTCATTTAAAATGGTGACAGGCGAGAATATTAAACATGTCATAACATAAATGAAGAAACAAGGATCAAAGTGACACTAAAATCATGCAATTTGGATCTACGATGCTCAAGTTATGCTAGAAATAATGCAGGGGCATAATTGTAAATAAAATGCATGAAGTAAAAGGATAAATAATTCCAAATAGGTCCCTGGAGGGACCTATTTGCAATTGGCAAAAACTGCATGGGCCCTTCTGCAATTTTCCAGATACGTAGGGGCATAATTTTAATTCTATAAAACCTTGAGGGCATCCTTTTAAAATACCCAGGCACGCGTGACACACACACATGGGGACCAAAGTACAAATACAAAAAGTATCTAGGGTATTCGTGTAAATTGCCCAGGCCCTCACATGCGTTGCACATGAGGGGTCCAGGCTCGGGCTCGACGTAGGTTCGGGTCCACGTGGCATCACTTGAATGGTATGTATGATCTCAAAGTACATATTATTTAGAATTTTAATAATTAGAAAAAATAAACTTTGATTTCTCTGGCATTATCGAGTCCCTACCCGCTGTCATGGCCAGTACCGACGAGAGTGGGGCGGACCACATACGTTGCAACCCGCTATCCCAATGCTCTCCGACTAGACACCATATCCACCTCAGGAAAGGATAATGCAAGATAGATCATCATGTACTTTGAGATGCTCATCGGTCTTTCAACCAAAATTATACCATAATATACATCAAAACAATTTTGATTATATTATAAGGATATTTGCTAAACAAATCCCCAATCCTATTCAAGAAAGAGAGTTTTGCATGTAAATGTTGTCCTAAAATATTGTAGGATGACCTAGGGTTTTGTATGCAAACAATGTTTGTTGATGATTTCATATTAACCAATGATCAAGATCAACTATCTTATCATTATAGTTAGTGGGATGTCATTCAAGGAAACGATTATCATCTCTAAATCTTTCACAAATACTTATCAATAATCATTTCAGAAAATTAACAATTAGTTTTCATCAAATTAATTTGAAATGACTATCACAAGGTTCATGATCAAGTTTGTCAATTTCCAGCAGTGACCCCTAATCACTAAAATTAACTTATCTTGATCAATTTAAATCCAAAATTCACAAAATCAGTTCCTAAGATTACCAACTTGATTTACAACAGAACCTAAGTGATATTTCATGCATTTCGAGGTGCATCAAAAAGTAATTAACTTATTAATCACGTTCAGATTTGTTGTTCCCGCAACAGTGAATACATGCTTATTCAAAAGGCCATATTTTGAGCAAATGAAATCCAAATTTCGTTAACTCAGATCCTATGGTTTCCTTATTTAATGGGGAACAAAATCCAATTTAATAATTCGTGTTTAAACAATTTAAACAATGACAAAAAAATCAATTAGATAGAGGTGCGAAAATTGAAATGAGATAAAAACTTTTGCAACCCTTTCAAACCCAAGTCGTCCTAGGTTCATGGATCATATCCAAAACCTCTTTCGCCCTAAGGCTCTGATACCACTTGAAGGATATTGAGAATCCTCAAGCGCATCATGGAAGCGTGACGATCACATCTTATGCGATCAGGGCGACTAGTCGCACTAGTTGCAAGATGCAGCGGAATTTTAAAATTTAAAACAAACGATGAAACCACATGATCCCAAGAACATTTCTTGGATTGTTTCATCAAACCACAAATTATTAGAAATACCTCTCGAAGTGTGGTTGCGATCACGAGATCTCTAAAGCAAGAGATCCTCTGGCTCAAGTCTGATCCACGAAGACAACACTTGCGGGCGCGATGATGAGACGCGTGACTCCCGCAATCCTCGACGGAGATCCAAGCTTCGAATCCCCTGATTTCGTCCAACGAAATTTGTCGTCTTCCTCTAGAGCAAGCAACCCCAAAGAAGATGGAGATCTCGAGTAGTCGAAGGCGAAGGCGAGAAGGTCTCTCTCAACGCATAAGATGGACGGCCACCTTATAGAGAGAGAGACTGTGAGAATGAGAGAGAGAGAGTAGACGTGTACTCTAGGTGTACTTTGAAGGGGCTAGGGTTGCCCTCCTTATATATTAGTTTGGGATCCAATGGATCTCAATCCATGGCATACATAGATCCAACGGCTAGATTGATCTATGTATCAATCAACGGCCATGATTGTTGTTGGTTAAAAACCAACAACATTAATTTATATCAAATCAAATATATGTTGCATTATCATCAACACAATTTAATTTAACATAAATCAATTATTAAGAGATAATAAGATAACAAAAGAGAGGATAATTAATCACCCCCCAAAAAATAGGGGGCGTTACCTATAGGTGACGTCACCTATTTTTGTGGTGATTATTTCCTCTTTATTTTATCCTATTATTCCTTAATAAATTGCAATAACTATTATTGCAAAATTATCTACCAAATTAATTTGTGAATATTCCAATCATGCCATTGAAAAATATGTGAATCAAATTCACAACCCAAACTAATTTGTAAATTACATTTCCAATTAATTAATTAATGTGAATCCAATCCACATTAACAATTAACAAATGCTATTTACAAAGTTTTCTCTCTCAATTATATATTATAAATCACATTTATAATATACACAGATAGTATGGATAGCATTATCCACGATCTGCTTTTCCTTGATAATTAAATCCCATTTAATTATCTTCGACAATCATTCTCACAATATGAATCTTATTCATATTATACTTGATCATTAAATCTTATTTAATCATCAAGACCTTCTTGCTTGGATACAGAATTCATCATAGGAATTATTCCTGAACTCCTTCAAGAATAATGTGCTTTCTCCGCATATACTTGGAGATAAGGACAGGGCGATTGTATTGTTCCACGTATAGTGACTTGGATGTTGAGATCTCATCTCAAATCCAGATCTCACGAACCTCCCATAGATGCTTGATTAAATCAAGTCCGTATACTTAATCTTCTCATTACATCTGAATCTCATTCAGATCAATGTCCAACACTTGGTCTAAGATCAAGTTACTTCTCCACTGAGAGGAATCACCAAAATCCAAACATGTTTCATCACTCCCTCGGACTGGAAGCATCATGGTTATACAATCGTTTATGATCGCATCACCCTCAGGTATTCCCAATACCTGTACATCCTGCACACTGGAAGACCGATGATCAACCTGAAGATGAAGATCAATTTTACACTGTCTTCTTCAGGGTTTGATCACCAAGTTTCTCAATCTTGGTCATTGGGATTCGGTATCGATCATATGCTTTCCCAAAGCATATATCATACCTTCAAATTCTTATCATGCTTCCAAAGCAAGACGACCATGCATGGAATTTGATCGGTCCCAATACCTCATTAATGAGCTCATGTCTTCCGATTCATAAGCGAACCTGTATGATCCCTTTGAGAGATCGTATTACTCATATTCCCTTATATGCACACCAGCTCACCGGTGTATAGACCTTGGTTAGGTCATCAACCTAATGGTATGCCAAATGTACATACTCAGACATATAGTAACACATTTGTCTCCGGTCAGAGGATGTGTGCCTATGCTGTGACAGCTTTCAACATAGGGCTTAGATTATCTCGATCTCGCTAAGTCAACTCTTTGACCTAACTAATCTGACACCTCCGAATCACTATTCCCATGCAGAGGACCTGCATCAAGAGGTCGGTCAGATATCAGCCTATGTGAGAAAGGATTGCCATCTCCTACTCAGGCTGGAGATCATCTCTTAATAATCATTTGACGGTGCTTGATGAGTCCTCTATCTAACCCATTAGATATTCATCCAAGCACCAGCCTCTATGATTCATCTAATGAATCAACAGTTATATGATTATCAAGATGGCCATGGTACATAACCCTAATTGTACAGAGGGACCTTATAGTGCATTCATTCACTTAATTTCAGAAAGGGAGTGAACAATCGATAACTTTTATTGATAGAACATATTTATTACAATAACATTTATTGTAAGAATGGTTCGCCTCGGGCTCACATGACTAACAATCTCCCACTAGCCCTCAGAACCATTCAGGAACAGTCCTTAAACCCATACTCATTACATGCTGGTCGAAAACCTTCTGCGTCAGAGGTTTGGTAAGAGGATCAGCAACGTTGTCGGCAGAGGCCACCTTGGTGATGATGATATCACCACGCTTTTGAATCTCCCGAATGATGTGGTATTTCCTTTCCACGTGCTTGCTCTTTTGATGCCACATGGGTTCCTTTGCCTGGGCAATGGCTCCCGTGTTATCGCAGAGTAACGGGATGGGAGTATCAGAGGAAACTACGCAAAGCTCCAAGATGAACTTGCGCAACCACACCGCCTCCTTTGCAGCATCCGATGCGGCAATGTATTTGGCTTCTGTTGTTGAATCCACCGTAGTGTCCTGCTTCTTGCTTCTCCAGCTCACAGCACCACCGTTCAACAGGAATACAAACTCTGATGTCGACTTTTGATCATTAATATACGACTGGAAGTCTGAATATGTATGTCCCAAGACTTGAAGATCACCATCTCCATAGACCAAGATGTAATCTTGCATCCGTCTTAGATATTTAAATATGTTCTTTACTGCATTTCAGTGTTGCTCTCCATAGCAAGATTGGTAACGACTTACCGCTCCCACTGCATGGCAGATGTCTGGCCTAGTACACATCATGGCATACATTAAGCTTCCTACAGCTGATGCATAGGGGCATCCAGCTATGTCCTTCTTTTCCTCAACACTTTGAGGAGCCATCCCTTTAGACAGATGGATACCATGTTCTAAAGAGAGGAGTCATTTCTTGGAACTATCCATACGGAATCGTTCAAGAATCTTCTTAATGTATCCATGCTGTGACAATCCCAACATCCTCTTTTTCTCGGTTTCCGAACAGCTTCATGCCTAATATGTAAGAGGCTTCTCCAAAATCTTTCATCTCGAAGGTATGAGATAGCCAAATCTTTACACTGGTCATCATTCCTGTAGCATTCCCAATGATAAGGATATCATCTACGTAAAGCACAATGAACACAATGGCGCTCCCACTAAGCTTCTTGTACACACAAGGTTCATCAGGATTCTACACAAAATCATAACTCTTTATGGTTTCGTCAAATCTGATGTTCCAGCTAAGGAAAGCTTGTTTGAGTCCATAGGTGGATTTCTTTAGCTTGCATACTTTACCATCCTCAACTATGAAGCCTTGGGGCTGCTCCATATAGATATCCTCCTCGAGGTATCCATTGAGGAAAGCTGTCTTGACGTCCATCTGCCAGATATCGTAGTCAAGAGATGCAGCTATAGCTAGCAGTGTCCTGATGGACTTAAGCATAGTCACAGGAGAGAACGTCTCATCGTAGTCGATGCTTTCTCTCTATGTGTAGCCCTTGGCTACGAGCCGTGCCTTGAAAGTCTCAACTTTCCCATCAGGTCCCCTTTTTCTCTTGAAGATCCATTTACACCCAATGGGTTTCACCCCTTTAGGTGGATCCTCTAGGGTCCATACACCATTCTTATGCATGGAGTCAATCTCTGACTTCATTTCAAGCATCCATCTATCCATGTCGTGATCCGTGAGTGCTTCATCAAATGAAGTAGGATCATTGTCAGTCTCACTTGACACATGGAATCCATACCTTCAGGTGGTGCAACCACCCTCGAACTCCTTCTAAGAGGCATGGGTATTTCATCATCATTTATCTCCTTAGTTTCTGGTGCAGGAATCTCAGAATCCCCAGGGGATTCAATGAGTTCCTCTACTTCATTTCTATCTTGACCTTTAAGGAAGTCATCCTCCATAAATTTCACATCCCTAGAGACAAAATCCTTTTGGGTCTCAGGGTCATAAAGTTGATACCCAATACCATCTTTAACATACCCAATGAAGTAGCACTCACAAGTGCGAGATTCTAGCTTACTTGCGTCCATATTCTTCGTATGGACCAAGCAACCCCAAACCCTCAAGTGATTAACACTAGGTTTAGTTCCATACTAGAGTTCATGAGGAGTCTTAGGCACAGATTTGCTAGGAATCTTATTCAGGATATATATTGCAGTCTCTACTGCATATCCCCAGAAACTAAGGGGTAAACGCGCTTTGCTCATCATTGAACGGACCATGTCCATGATGGTCCTGTTGCATCTTTCAGCAACACCATTAAGTTGGGGAGTTCCATGGGGAGTGAGATTGGAGATAATTCCATTCTCTTTAAGGTATCCCTTGAATTCATCTGAGAGATACTCTCCACCTCGGTCAGATTGAATTCGTTTGATCTTCCTATCGGTTTGGTTCTCAACCAAAGCCTTAAACTCTTTGAACTTTTCAAAGGTTTCAGATTTATGACTTAGTAGGAAGATAAACCCATATTGTGAATGGTCATCAATAAACGTCAAATAATATCGATATCCATTTCGAGTCGCGGTACTGAAGGGGCCACATACATCAGTATGTATTAGGTCAAGAATACCTTCACATCTCGTAACCTTGTTACGGAAAGGCATCCTGATCATTTTACCTCGAATGTAATGTTCATAGGTAGGTAAAAATTGGACCTGTAGAAAATCTAAGGGTCCATCCTTTATCAATCTATTTATCCTATCAACAGATAAATGACCAAGCCTTCGATGCCAAATCATATTCGAATGACTTCCATTCTCCCTGGATCTTTTAGCGTTTTTATTAGTGGTAGTGACATTCATGACACATTCATCAATGCACAATTCATAGAGTCCACCAGAAGTCAAAACACCATCCGCAATAAATTTATCATATTGATTAATGACTAACTTATTATAGAAAAGGAAGGAATATCCATGTCTAACAAGCTTAGATACAGATATCAAATTCTTCCCGACTTCAGGTACATAAAGACACTCTTTAAGTACTAAGACTCGACCACTAGATAACGATAGTCGGCAGGTCCCAATGGCGACTGCTGCAACACTTGCATCAGATCCCATCTGGATGACTATCTCCCCTTGCTCCAGATTCCTAGTTTCCTGAAACAAATGCAACGAATTTCATACATGAACAGAAGCACCAGAATCTACAACCCAACTTCCTTCTCGTCCAACGAGAAACTGTTGCACGTATAGTGACTTGGATGTTGAGATCTCATCTCAAATCCAGATTTCACGGACCTCCCATAGATGATTGATTAATCTTCTCATTGCATCTGAATCTCATTCAGATCAATGTCCAACACTTGGACTAAGATTAAGTTACTTCTCCACTGAGAGGATTCACTAAAATCCAGACCTGTTTCATCACTCCCTCGGACTGGAAGCGTCATGGTTATACAATCGTTTATGATCACATCACCCTTAGGTATTCCCAATACATGCACATTCTGCATACTGGAAGACCAATGATCAACCTGAAGATGAAGATCAATTTTACATTGTCTTCTTCAGGGTTTGATCACCAAGTTTCTCAATCTTGGTCATTGGGATTTGGTATCGATCATATGCTTTCCCAAAGCATATATCATACCTTCAAATTCTTATCATGCTTCCAAAGCAAGACGACCATGCATGGAATTTGATCGGTCCCAATACCTCATGAGTGATCTCATGTCTTCCGGTTCATAAGCGAACCTATATGATCCCTTTGAGAGATCGTATTACTCATATCCCTTATATGCACGCCATCTCGCCGGTGTATAGACCTTGATTAGGTCATCAACCTAATGGTCTCCCAAATGTACATACTCAGACATATAGTAACACATCTGTCTCCGGTCAGAGGATGTGTGCCTATGCTGTGACAGCTTTCAACATAGGGCTTAGGTTTTCTCGATCTCACTATGTCAACTCTTTTGACCTAACTAATCTGACACCTCCGAATCACTATTCCCATGCAGATGACTTGCATCAAGAGGTCGGTCAGATATCAGCCTATGTGAGAAAGGATTGCCATCTCCTACTCATGCTGGAGATCATCTCTTAATAATCATTTGACGGTGCTTGATGAGTCCTCTATCTAACCCATTAGATATTCATCCAAGCACCAACCTCTATGATTCATCTAATGAATCAACAGCTATATGATTATCAAGACAGCATGGTACATAACCCTAATTGTATAGAGGGACCTTATAGTGCATTCATTCACTTAATTTCAGAAAGGGAGTTAACAATCAAAAACTTTTATTGATAGAACATATTTATTACAATAACATTTATTGTAAGAATGGTTCACCTCGGGCTCACATGGCTAACAGAGAGATGGTGGCCGTTTGATGAGATGGAAATTGGGTGGCTGAGATGTGGGCGGCAGCGGGCTGCTCAGATCTGATCAGAGCTCAGATCAGACGGTTAAGACGGGGCGCGTGATGAGCGGCTAGGATGGAAAGTGGGGGAGTGAGATCAGACGATTGGGAGTGACACCGGGTGGCAGAAGAAGAGACGGGCTATGTGGGCGGCCCAGAGGGCGCCTCGCGACCGAATAAAAAAATCAGAAAATGTAAAAATAAAGAAAAATATAAAATAAATAGTTAGAGGCAAAATTAGGAAAAAAATCAAAGCATGAAAGTTTTCGTCCCGATGAGATCTACAAGTTTCATGTTAGACGAAAAGCCAAAAGAGGTCATTTATATAAAAAGTATTTTTGGAGGTATTTTTAAAGGGTTAAAAATACCTCCTTTTTGGTCTTGAGTTGTTTTTGTATTTTTAGTCTTTTTAAGAGTTAGGAACTTATAGACAACTGATCCACCTAATTTTTATGGGTTTTTGATAATAAAAGAATTACAAGGCAATTAAATACAACAATTATAGGTTAAATATACACAATATATACAATATAATAATGAGGAAGTATTGGTGATTTTTATTGTTTTATTTAAGTTAGGGGTTTAATGAATCACTTTTAGTATGATGAATATGAGATTTATCACCCACCTATCAAGGATTACATTGTACATCCTTCTTCTAGTCCACCTTGTGTATACGTTGATTCCAGTCTCTTCCTTGATTGAGAAGAAACAAAAAAAATCAAAAAATGTCATCTGGTCCTGAAGTGGTTTCTATTATTTAGGCTATCATTAAAGCACCACTTCATAAATCCATGGATTTTTTCCTTTCTCCCAAGAGGAAGAGACGTCACATCATCGAGTGTCACATTCTTGAAAATGTTGTCAATAAAATCCGTAGCATGAAATATCACATAGACTTTATTGTATTGCCCATGGAGACCTCCACCCTCGAGGAACATGATCCAATCATTCTAGGTCAGTCTTTCCTCGTTACTACGAAGACTATTATTGAATATGGATCTGGAGATATACGCTTTCGTTCGCACAATGAGAGCATTGTTGTTGAGATGATCACTGCACCAATTACCACTCAAAAACTCAACCTTGATGAGGATGTACCTATGTCAGCTAACTCAGAGCACTATGACCTAGCTGCTGAGATCGAAGAGGTTTGTTATACCATGGACAATAATGAGACCCGAGAACTCCTCTTCAATGGGGAATACTCGGAAAGAGAAGACCTCTGCGTGCCTTCTTTGTGTGTGTGTGTGTGGAGATGTATCTATGAAATCTGTAGTATTTACATTATTAATACTTTAGCACGGAGGGTAGAGAAAGGAGGGACTGCCCTTGTCGGACCTGGTCATACTTCTTCCATTTATTAGTTCGTACCTTTTCATTTTGGTACCACTGAGGACTTCCATCACGTCAATCCTGATCAAGATTTGTCAGCAATTGACCATGATATCGACTTACACCTTATTAGATCTCTTCTTCTGCGATCATTGATGAATACCCATTCATCACTCTTTATTCTTTTATTTTAGCTACAAAACCCATGCAAAACACATGTAGATATCTGTAATTAGTAATAATTATCATTCAGTATGCATTGTGTAAATATGAATAATTAGTATGTTTTTGTGCATAAATAAAAGAATAAAGAAATAAAAGAAAAAGAGGGAGATATTTAGAATAAATATTGAGCGACCGAATCCCAAGGGAGGGCTCAACATGGGCCTGACCGCATAAAAACCCAAGTAGAGAGAGATAAGGAAGCTCACATTTGTACATAGACCTGTAAATAAAATAAAAAATATTTTCCACTTATTCAAATAAATATGGGTGTATTTATTTGTATATATTTGTAAATATTAAATAAAAACAAAAATGAGAAAATTAAAAAGAACTTAAAAATCCCTTCAACATTGTACATAAGCCATGTATATAGAAACCCTTTACCTATTTATTTCCCCTTATAAATAAATAAATAAAATTTCACAAAAATTTGTACATATTCCATATTCCATAGTGTAAGTAAATAAAATAAAAATCACAAAAATAAAAATAAAATAAAAAGAAATAAAAATCAAAATCAAAATCAACATTGTATATATACCATGTATGTACATAAATAAAACTATTTATTTAACCCTTGTAAATAATTAATAAAAATAAAATAAAAATACCTTTTTATTCTAAATTTTATGCTATAAATAAATAAAATATAAAATTGGAATAAAATGTACAAAAATAAATAATTAAAAATCAAAAATAAAAAATGTAAATTGTATATACCTATATATAATAATACTATTTTGTAAATACATTATTTATATTTCAAAAAAAATAAAATCACAAAAAAATAGTTTAAAAATAAAGAATCATTTTTCATGTTTTAACTTTTTCAAAATTCGGCCATTTACTATTTTATATTTAATTTCCAAATCTTTAATAAATGGCACGCTCTGATTGGTCCACAGGGGATGTTGACCCCCGGTCAACTCTCCCCCCAGGACCACCAGAGCCGGATCTTGTCGCCCCGACCCGATTTCTCTGATTTTTCGCCACTTGATCCGACCACCAGATCCTTAAACCCCGGGTCCTAATCCTTCCTTGATCATCCTAGATCCACGCCCGGGGTGGGTTTTGGGGATCCGAGCTCCGATATGCTCGCCCGACCTTCACCTTCTCGGACCCCTAGCCATATAAGATCTCAGCTCCGCCGCACTATTCAAATCATCTTTGGCGTCTCCCCTTCCATCCAGGACCTCCACCCGATACCCTCGAGTGACAGCTAGCCGTCGGAGTGTTGCAGAGAGGTGGAGGAGCACCGCCTCACTGATTCGGCAGTGTTTCACCGTCGTGCGCTGCCCAGAGCTGCACCCGAGCCTCGGGCCCTCGACGACCCTCGAGGCAAAGACCAGAGCTCTAGGAGCTCATCCCCAGTCGAACTCAACCATCCGGTAAGCCTAATTCCTTCTAGTTTTCTCGAATTTCCATTTTCGCCCAATTCCATCGTTCGCCGTCGTTCGTCGATTCCAACTATCTCAGTCACCCTCTCGATCATCAGACTCGACCCTCACACCCACGAGACTTCTCCTCACCTTCTGCACCCACTCACACCCCCTGACTCGCCCCGGAGCAGGGACTTCGATCTTCACCGCCGTCGCTTCACCGGAGATCGACCATCTCGCCTCATCCGACCATCACATCATCCCTAACCGGGTCGAGGCAATTTGCCCTTGACCCAGCAAGCTTCCTGTGTCATTTTCCAGGTCAGACGAGGTCCATCTGGGGGTCTTCACGTTCAGGCACAGGAGCCCCAGCTCCACCTTCGTCGCCGGAGCTCCTTGGAGCCTCCCGGCATCATCGGAGGAGCTCGTCAGCTGCGGAGTGGCAAGGCGGAGCTATTCCGCACCTTAGTAGCAGCAGAGGAGGCCCAGAGCAGCCGTGGGGCTCCGGCGAAGTTCGCAGGAGCCGTGTTTCTTCCAGGAGCCTCCTCTACCGTCCGATCTTCCCCGACGATCCAGAATCTATCCGATCCATCCATTTGAGCAGCTCAGCCATCCTCCGATCCTTTGGAGGGTTGATCAGGACCGTACGATCAGACGAAGAGGCTCCCTTGAGCCATCACCGTCCAATCTCCACGTGCCCTCTTCTGAGCCGTTGATCCAGCGAGGGTTTACCCACAACGCACCTTAGCCGTCAGATCCTCCACGTGGGAGAACCTCAGTCGTCCGATATGAACGGGAGTCCTTAGAAGAGGCGCCACCGCTCCAGCACCGTTCGATCATCCACGTGGCAGCTCTCCAGCCCTCGGATAATAAGTGGGGTAAATTTCACTTAGGCCCCCTCCTGTTTTGCATTTACATTTTAGTATTGTAAATATTTTGTCCTGTGTTTTTATTTTATGAAAATTGCATCAAGGACCTTCGTGTTTTCTGTATTCGCTATTTAATCCCTGTCTATGGTGGCCACGTGCTTCGACACGTGAGACTTTGGTGATTTTGCATTATATGCCCTGTAGTTCTTTCATGTTATGCTTTAAATGATTTAAAATAGGAATTATAGTTTAGTCCTTCCGCACCTGGACCATGTGCCCTATGCGTGACTGCCTGGGCTTTTTGCACTTTTGGCCCTTATCTTTCTGTGCGTGTTATTGATTGGCCCTTGGACTATATTTTTATTACATTTAGGTCCTTGTGCACTGTGTGTGTTTTTTTGATTTAAATAAAGGGATTTTATCAGTTGTGCCCCTCCGAGATATCGCAATATCAGTTATGCCCCTATCTTTTTGGTAATATTAGTTGTGCCCCCGACTTCTTGCCAATATTTCACTTGTGCCCCTCAGAGGGGCATAACTGATAAAAGATTTTTATCAGTTATGCCCCTCTGAGGGGCACAAGTGAAATATTGGCAAGAAGTCGGGGGCACAACTGATATTACCAAAAAGATAGGGGCATAACTGATATTGCGATATCTCGGAGGGGCACAACTGATAAAAACCCTTAAATAAAATATCAAAATTAATCCAAATTGAGTGAAAATTGGACACGTGGCTCCTGCCACTGTGTAAAATTTTCTTTAATTTTTGGATACATTTTCGAGCCTTTTTATTATTTTTAAAAATTCAAAAAACCCTTGTTTTTCTGCCTGTTCAAATTGAAAAATCATAAAAAAATATTAAAACTTTGTTAAAAATTCCAAAAAAATCAAGTTTTGTGTGTTTTTGTGTCCTTGATTTTCTATGCATTTTTTGCTATTTTTAGATTTATAAAAAGCTTAAAAATTAAAAAACCTTGAAAAACTCATAAAAATTCTAAAAAATCGTAGAAAATTCAAAAAATAATAAACTCTTTTTCTTATTTTTGCTTCTTATTTATATTTTCCAAGAAAAATACTCCAGGCTCTTTTAGGACCATTTTGTATCTTATTTTGGTCCTTGAAGCCTGGATGGACAACAGCAAAGTTTTCCTTCCTTTTTTCATTTTTAGAAAATTCCCTAAAAATCATAAAATTCTAAAAAATTCACCAAAAACAGTAAAAAATTCATAAAACGTACAAATATTTTTATTTGAATTTTTGGACTATTTTTGAGTCATTAAATAATTACTTGAAGTTGCTTGTTTTTATTGTTTTATTATTTTCCTTCATATTTAAAAATCCAAAAAATATAAAAATATTAAAAATCCACCAAAAAAATATTTGTTTATATTTTATTTGTTTTCCGACTACTTCGTAGGCCGCAAGGCCAATCCGCGCTCCCTGAGTCCGACCCTGGGTGTTATACCAGGCTAATCTCATAGCCAGGGCCACTAGTTGTTTTTCTCTGATTTTATCTATGTTTGGTGGTTTGTTCCTTCTTTTTCTTGATTGAGCTGAGTTTCGAGTGACTGAGGTCGCAACGACCTTCGCTAGATTTTATTCACCTTAGTCTATCGAATATCCGGCTCATCAGAATGGCGTCGTTGCCGGGGAGCACGGCTTAGTAGTCGGTTTCATTTTCATTTTATTTTGTTTTCTTTTTTGCGGCTTTCCGCGGCCTTTTCTTCATCCGCGGCTTTTCGTGGCCTTTTGTTTGTCTTTGTTTTTTATTTTATTTCATTTTCCTTTATTTTATTTTCTTTTATTTTTTGATTGTTTTTGCTTGTTTATTTTTTATTTCCATTTTTGCACATATACCATGTTTTATTTTATTTGCTTTATTTTTATTTGGTCTGTGACACTCTTTTGCTTGCTTGCGAGGGCCCGAGGACCGAGGCGGCGACTTTCGAGGAGCCGACGTAACCGCGATAATCGAAGGCGGCTCCCTTCTGCACAAAGTCGCAGGAGAGCGCGAGGAGGCGGCAGAGTGTGGGATTAGTTTAGACTTAGATTAGTTTATTTCCTGCATTATTTGAACTATTATTGTAATAAAACAGGAATAGGACACTCAGCCAGACTTTTGAGACTCTCGGGGTCTGTTTCGCCGAGCACCGGTGTGGTCGGGGGACCCCTCGGCTTTTTCGCGGTTTTCGATGTTTTCTTTACTGTTTATTTCCTGCCTTTCTGATTCTCGCGGTTTTCAGCCCCTAGCCTTAGGATTTTTGCATGACTGTGACGTAAATAAGTAGGTCCACACACATTAATAACTTTGCATGTACCTATAGATCGATTAATTGGACCAAGAATAAAAATCTAAAAAATAGTCGATCCACTACCTTCGAGCCTACGCGTCGCGAGCCCACCCTGCCAAGCGTTGCTCCTGAACTCGATTTGTCGAGAGGAGGAGGGGTGAGCCTAGACCGGACTCTTGGATTGAAGGTTGGTGATCGACTAGCCGTTCTGTCAAGTAGAACTGCTTGCTTAGGGCTCGGTTTTCCGCATGCACCATTTAGGTAGTTTTATTTCTGTCTTTAAATTCTGCGCGGATCATTTTGCATGTAGACTGCTGGAGTCAGGTACGCATTTCTTACTCTGCATGCATCATTGATTTCTCGTGCATCGGCTTTTTCGACTTCTCCCCCTGATTTTTGGACTTAAATAACCAGGAGAACCGAAAAATTCGTTAGGCGTTTGCTTTTATTTGAAAAATACCTAAAAAGAAAAACAATAAAATTTGGGACTGCTAACTATATCTGACCCTAAAAGACACCACACCGAAAAATATTTGTCTTGGGGAGAGCAACCCCCTCCTTGTCTGGTTTGCTTGCGCGAGAGAGTGACCCGCACACTAGGCTAGAGCCATATCCGAGCCCCTATCAGACTACCGGCCTTTTATACGGGACAGTCTGGTTGGCGGAATGGATTCCTAACAGGTCATGTTAATTGCTCTACTATCTTGACTTGGTCACCTAATAAAAATTGACAAGATAATTGACCGAACCTTTACGGTCTTCAGCTCGTGTTGCGTAAGTGAATCAGGGGTTTGCTTGTGATCATTGTTGTTTCCAGATCCCATCCGCCAGACTCGCCAGATCAAGATGATGGGCATAAGGTCCCTTAGGCAGCCTCTGGTTGCACTGCTTCCCAGCACTTCTGCCCGCTCATCTAGGTTGGTTCGTGAGAGTCGAAACCCACTCTCCGAACCCGAGTTCGACTCCACCCTGTTCCCCCTCGATCCCCCTTCTACCAGTTCCGAGATACCAGTGCTAGATGAGAGACTACTATCAGACGATTTATTGGCACCTGAGTTTGGGTCCTTTGCTTTTGCAGAGACCATGGCCGGCAGCAGTGACGATCACACCCGAGGTCCCCAGCCAGAGCAGACTTTCATCTTGGACCAGGGTGCGATCAACTCCACCCTGATCGCCTCCCTCGAGACAGTTCAGTAGCAGTTGAGGGATCAGGGATCTTTTATGATAGAGATGAGGCGCGAGATGGAGCAGTTGAGAGCCGACCGAGCCCAGCGCGGCCCAGGAGATGGGCTGAGGATACTCGATGATGCGGCAGCCGCCGCAGCAGCCGCAGCAGCAGCCGTAGAGCCACCGAGACCGATGCGGGAGTTACACAACCCGGGATCGACTTTGACGCATCATTGGGTCGTTCTTCCAGCCATCGTGGGGGACTTCAAGTTTCCCCCGAACACTTTGTAGCTTCTCCCCCGGTTCCATGGGCTCGCCACAGAGGAGCCCCATCTCCACCTCCAGGAGTTCTTGATGATCTGCAGCACAATCCACGAAGACTGGTGGACCAGGATACTATCCGCATGATTGCCTTCCCCTTCTCACTAGCAGACAGAGAAACCACCTGGCTGAAACATCTGGGGAAGTTTGTCTACACCTGGGAGCAGCTCCGCACTGAGTACTTGAACAAGTACTACCCACTCGGGTGGACGAATGCCGCGAGGGCCCTGATCAGTAACTTCTCCATGCTCCCCAATGAGCAATTCCACGAGGCATGGGAGAGGTTCCGAGAGTTGACAGATAGATGCCTGCACCATGACATCTCGAAGCCGAACTTAGTTCAGAGCTTCTTCAACGGACTGACACCAGAGCTACAGGGCTTGGTGAATGCTTTTTGTGGCAGGTCCTATTTCGCCAAGGATCGTGATCAGGTCTGGGCCATCTATGAGGAGATGACTGAGAACTATATGGTGATGTCCCAGACCCGACTCTACACACAGGGACGCCCTCAGCCACAGACCGTGCAGTACCAGAGGATCGCACGGGTCGACGCCGGTCCATCCACTTCGTCAGCGGCAGCAGCACAGGCCGAGTCCACAGCCGCTGACATGGGCATCATCAGCGAGAAGCAGGACCGGATGGAGATTATCGAGAAGAAGCAGTGCCAGGGCATCACGCAGATGGAGTAGATGGCACAGACTCTGAGTGACCTAAAGACACAGCTCATGTGTGTCCAGGAGGCACAGACGGCTTCCCAACCCCGTCTTCAGGCACGAGGCAATCCGAGTAGCAGCAGCAGCTCGTTCCAGCGCTCCAGCCACCAGCAGCCTAGACAGGTTCACCTCGTACAGGCGGAGCCGTACCAGCAGCCGCAGCCCACTTACCAGTCACCGCCATCTCCAGACACGCAGATAGTGGTATACCAGCCGGATCAGCCTCTGGCAGTACTCCTACCAGCCCCTTACGAGTCAGAGCCGTTGATGGATGTCAACGGGATTTGGTACGACCGACCCCAGCCCGGTATCCGACGAGACCATCCCGGATTCCGTTGGTCGGCCGGAGGTTCCAGCTCCCAGCAGCAGCCGTCAGGACAGGGTGGCCAGTACAGCCATCAGAGAGATCACCACCAGCAGCACCCCCCAGTGTGCCAGCAGCAGCAGCAGTCACAGCAGTATGGTCCTCGTCCCTATCAGCAGGGACAATCTTGGAGGCATGATCAGCCTCAGCAGCAGCAGTATCATCCCCAGTCATACCCCTCTCACCCGCAGCACCAACCACAGCATCCTCATTACCAGTGAGGCCACCCGTCAGGTTCTCATGGGCCATCCTATGAGAACCCCGCTTTGGATGACATAGACCGCCTCCTTACCGATCAGCAGGCTACCTTTAAACGGGAGATGGACGAGTTCCGCCAGGAGATGCGGGAGATAGTGAGAGGGAATGCCTCTATCCCTGCCCAGATCGAGCCGAACCCGAACAACCTCAAGAGGAAATCTGAGCAGGTAGATTTCACAGAGTATGCCACTCCTAGTGATACCTTTGGAGATATGTCTGCATATTTGTTTGATACTGATTTTGTCACACTTAGGAGCGGTAGGATGCCAGCAGGTGGTGCCTCGTCTGAGCGACACCCCGAGGACACTTCTAGAGCGCCAGGCGAGGAGGAAAGCGGTGTTGATGCCGTTAGAGATGATGACGGTGGTACTGATGCCACCATGGTTGTTGATCCCACCGACGGTACTGAGGCCGTCATTTCACCAAATGGAGGAGGTGGTACTGAGGCCACCGATGTTGCCGAGCCAGAGCGCGGTGCTGATGCCGCACGTCTACCAGCCGAGGGTGGTGCTGATGCCACCATTTTCACTTATGAGAGTCATGTAGTTTTTCCTTATGTTGATGTATCTCATAACACTTCTGGCAATAATGGAAAGGGTTTGTTTTCTTCTGGTCCACCTGTGGTGCTTGATGTATGTGTGGATCCTGTCATCGAGCATCCTAGACCCTCTCCTAGTCCTTCATCTGAGAAGGACCATGTGATCCCCTTCCCTAGAGCTCTTCACATGGGAAAGGGAAAGAAAATAGAAAATCCAAAAAAGAGGCAGCAGGAAGAGTTCAACCAGCAGATGATCGACCGTTTCCACATTCAGCTGACTCTTCAGGAGGCTTTGCAGCACATCCCTCTACTCCAGAGATCGCTCAGAGACAGGACCACAGTTAGGAGGAAGAGGAGGAACCACCAGTCAGAGATCCATGTGCTGACCAGAGCCACTTGTTTCGCGATCCAGAACCGTCTGCCGGCCAAGAGGCCAGACTCAGGAGCCCCGTATGTCAGATGCCATATCAGAGAGCAGAGGTTCGACGGTACTCTATTAGACAGCGGTTCATCGATCAACCTACTTCCGGCAGCCCTTCTCGACCGCTTCGAGTTGGGCACTCTACGACAGAGCAGGTGTTGGACATGCGAGCCCACGGCGAGCCATTATGCAATAAATGTTATTGCACGTATCATTCCCTGATCTGAAATGAAGAATAAATAATTTGCATAATAGGTCCCTCTGTATAATTAGGGTTATCTACCATGGCCATCTTAATGATCATACAGATGTTGATTCATTAAATGAATCATAGAGGTTGGTGCTTGGATGAATATCTAATGGGTTGGATAGAGGACTCATCAAGCACCGTCAAATGATTATTAAGAGATGATCTCCATCCTGAGTAGTAGATGGCAATCCTTTCTCACATAGGTTGATATCTGACCGACCTCTTGATGCAGGTCCTCTGCATGGGAATAGTAATTCGGAGGTGTCAGATTAGTTAGGTCAATGGGTTGACTTAGCGAGATCGAGATAACCTAAGTCCTATGTTGAATCCTCTGACCGGAGACAGATGTGTTACTATATGTCTGAGTGTGTACATTTGGCAGACCAGTAGGTTGATGACCTAACCAAGGTCTATATACCGGCGAGCTGGTGTGCATATAAGGGCATATGAGTAATACGATCTCTCAAAGGGATCATACAGGTACACTTGTGAACCGGAAGACATGAGCTCACTCATGAGGTATTAGGACCGATCAAATTCCATGCATGGTCGTCGTGCTTTGGAAGCATGACAAGAATTTGAAGGTATGATATATGCTTTGGGAAAGCATATGATCGATACCAAATCACAATGACCAAGATTGAGAAACTTGGTGATCAAACCCTGAAGAAGACAGTATAAAATAGATCTTCATCTTCAGGTTGATCATTGGTCTTCCAGTATGTAGGATGTGCAGGTATTGGGAATACCTGAGGGTGACGTGATCATAAACGATTGTATAACCATGACGCTTCCAGTCCGAGGGAGTGATGAAACAGGTCTGGATTTTAGTGAATCCTCTCAAGAGAGAAGTAACTTGATCTTAGTCCAAGTGTTGGACATTGATCTGAATGTGATTCAGATGCAATGAGAAGATTAAGTATACGGACTTGATTTAATCAAGCATCTATGAGAGATCCGTTAGATCTGGATTTGAGATGAGATCTCAACATCCAAGTCACTATACGTGGAACAGTACAATCACCCTGTCCTTATCTCAAAGTATCTACGGAGAAGGCACATTATTCTTGAAGGAGTTCAAGAATAATTCCTGTGATGAATTTAGTATCCAAGCAAGAAGATTTTGATAATTAAATGAGATTTATTTATCAAAGTATAATATGAATAAGATTCATATTATGAGAATGTGTCCATGATAATTAAATGAGATTTAATTATCAAGTATAATATGAATAAGATCCATATTGTGAGAATGATTATCCAAGATAATTAAATAGGATTTAATTATCAAGGATAAGCAGATCATGGATAGTGTTATCCAGAATATTTGTGTATATTATAAATGGGATTTATAATATATTAGAGAGAGAGAGAAATATTGTAAATAGCATTTGTTAATTATTAATGTGGATTGAATCCACATTAGTTAATTAACTAGAAATGTAATTTACAAATTAGTTTGGGATGTGAATATGATTCACATATTTTTTCAATGGCATGATTGAAATATTCACAAATTAATTCGGAATTAATTTGGTGGATATTATTGCAATAATAGTTATTGCAATTAATTAAGAAATAATAATATAAATAAAAGGAGACAAAACCACCAATAATCATAGGTGGCGTCACCTATGACTTAGTCATAGGTGACGCCTCCTTGATTTTAGGAGGGGTTGTTGTCTCCTCTTATTTGTTGTCTTATTATCTCTTGATAAATTAATTTATGTTAATTAAATAGTGTTGATAATAATTCAACATATATTTAGTTTAATATAAATTAATGTTGTTGGTTTTTAACCAACAACAATCATAGCCATTGGATGGCTCTTGGATTACAATGACCGTTGGATCCATGAGAGCCATGGATTGAGATCCATTGGATCCCAAACTAATATATAAAGAGGGTAGCCTTAGCCCTTGAAAAAAAACACCAAGTAGATGCCTACTCTACTTCTCTCTCTCTCCCTCTCATTCTCGTGTTCTCTCTCTCTCTCTATCTCTCTCTCTTCATAGGGTGGCCGACCACTATTGTTGAGAAAGGAGAGAAGTTCTCGCCTTCGCCCTTCGACGACTCGAGGATCTCTTTCTTCTTCGTGGCTATTTGTTGTAGAGGAAGACGACGGATTTCGCTTGACGAAATCAGGGGATCTATTGCTTGGATCTTCATCACGGATTGCGGGAGGGACGCGACTCATCATCGTGCCCGCAAGTGCTTTCTTCGTGGATCGGACTTGAGACAGGAGGATCTCTTGTTTGGGATCTCGCGATCACAACTACGCTTCAAAGGTATTCCTTATACTTTGTGGTTTGATGAAACGATCCGAGAAAGTGTTCTCGTGATCATGTGGTTTCATCGTTTGATTTAAATTTTTAAATTCCGCTGTACCTTGCGACTAGTACGCTAGTCGCCCCGATCGTATTCGATGCGATCGTCACGCTTCGGTGATGCGCTTGAGGATTCTCAATATCCTTCAAGTGATATCAGAGCCTTAGGTCGAAAAGGTTTTGGATGTGATCCATGAACCATGGACGACTTGGGTTTGAAATGGTCGTGAAAAATTTTGGCGCATTTGATTTTTCGCAACTCTGTCTAATTGATTTTTTCGGTACTGTTTAAATTGTTTAAACATGAAATATTCAATTGGATTTTTATTTCCCATTAAATAAGGAAACTATAGGACTTGACTTTACTAAATTTGGATTTCATTTGCTCAAGATATGGCCTTTTGAATATGCATGTATTCACAGTTGCGGAAGTGCAGAACAGAACGTGATTAATTTGTTAATTACGGTTTTGTTACACCTTGAAATACGTAAAATATCACTTAGGTTCTGTTATAAATCAAGTTGGCAATCTAGGGCACTAATTTTGCGAAATTTGGATTTAAATTGATCAAGATAATTAATTTTAGTGATGAGGGGTCACTGCTGGAAAATTGACATTTTTTGATCATGAACCTTGTGATAGTCATTCAAATAAATGTTGATGAAAATTAATTGTTATTTTCTGAAATTGGTTATTGATAAATATTTGTGGAATATTTAAAGATGATAATCAATTCCTTGAATGACATCCCACTAAACCATAATGATAAGATAGTTGATCTTGATCATTGGTTAATTTGAAATCATCAACAAACATTGTTTTCATGCAAAACCCTAGGTCATCTACAATAGTTGTAGGACAACTTTTACATGCAAAACCTCTTGCTTGAATAGGATTGGGGATTTTATTTAGCAAATCTCCTTATAATATAATCAAAAATGTTTTGATGTAATATTATATGGTATAATTTTGGTTGAAAGACCGATGAGCATCTCAAAGTACATGATGATCTATCTGGCATTATCCTTTCCTGAGGTGGATATGGTGTCTAGTCGGAGATCGTTGGGGTAGCGGTTGCAACGTATGTGGTCCGTCTCACTCTCGCGGTACTGGCCATGACAGCGGGTAGGGATTGGATAATGCCGGAAAATCAAAGTGTATTTCTAATTATTAAAATTCAAAATAATATGTACTTTGAGATTATACCTACTAGTCAAGTAAAATTCAAAGTTTGTTGATTGATAATAGGATTGATGATTGATTAATATGATTAAATTAATTATATCCTATGAAACACTCTATTATGAATAGATGTGTATTTCCCTTGGAAGAAATAATTACTGTGAATATATGTTCACATAATTAATTATTTCAATTTGAATAAGACGAGGTGGAGGATCACATAAGTGATACCCATGGTCTCCCGTCAAGGCAAAGAATTTCGTCGCCAAAAGTTGTATATAGGAGACGCTTGTCCGAAGTGACAGATCCTATATACAATTATTTGGATCGGGTTCTTTGCTTCTCGAAAGAGTAAGGCCGTATACGTAGTGACCCCAATATCGGGTCCTCATATTATTGGAGCGATATTGGATTGCGTATAGCAAGTTTTAAGCCTGTTGACGGTTGGTTCAATTAGCAACGGGTCAACATCATCTTAGGGGTGGTGGGCCCGGGGTATTAAAGACCGAATTGGGAAATGCAAGTTGGACTTGCAAGGCGGAATGTGTTCCCGCTTCTCTTTATTCGAGTCACAGGTTCTCATATTATTGGGATGTGATAAGAATAGAGAGGAGAATCCCAGATCTTGCTTGAGATATAGCAGTAAGTATATCTCTTACTTTGAAAGACGATTAGGGATAATCTTTCATGGTAGACATAGCAAGACAAATTTGATTTAAAATTCCAAAATCAAAGTAAAATACGTATATATAATATATATACCCTTATGCAAATTTCTTATTTCAGATAATCCTTCATAAAACCCACTCAATGTTATACTCAATAATAACCAATAAAATATCATGGATTGGACTCATGATCCAAATATTGTACTTGCAATTGGACACATAATGTATGTGGTTGCAATGTGCAAGTTTCCTCAACATAATGAGGAATGACAATTAAATAAGACAATAAGACATCATCTTAGGGTTTGTATGTCTCTATAGTCTTGATCTTTCATCGAGTGTACTTTGGAAGTGACATGTCGATGATGATCGTAATTGTCAAATAATCCTTATAAAATCTAAGAAGATGTTCTGGCATACATATGTGCTCTAGACATTTAATCATGAATGACATGGTTCTCTACATTATGCAGAATGGTGGCTCGAAAGAGATGATGTATTCAAAATATCCGAATACCTACCTGAACCAATGTTTTAGGAGTCTAGATGGATGTAGACATGATGAGTGTCATCATTCTACTGTCTATACTCTAGTCATTCATGAAGCTTCATAATATGTACATTGTATGAATTTAATGAAGCATGTATAAATGTTGAAATGCTCTTACATTGAATTCTTTTGAATTTAACATAAGAGATCCTTAGTCTTGAACAATGGTTGTTTATAGATGAAGAGAGCATAGTGGAAGCGTGGGTCGGACCCATGTGAGAAGGAAAATCAAAGAGTTGATTGTACTTCTGTGACTTCCATATGACATCCAAAGAGTTGGATGAATGCCTATACTGCAATAACTTGATGTGTTGATAGTATGACTATCAAGTCTGTCTAGAATCCTTAGAGAAGGACTCAGATAATGCATCATAATAATCTATATCTACATTTGATCATTGAAATTGACTTGCTTATTTGGATAAGATAAAGTCTAATAATTGTATCTCAATCTTCTAACAACACTTGCAATGTGTTGCACATGTTTTAGAAGACTGGAAAATTTTGATCTTAAGGTTTTAAAAGTTATCCACATGGGTGTTGATGCAATTGTTGCAACAATCTCTGTTGATTTGATAGACTTCTTAATTTCAGTGGGAGAGCCTTAGTCTTAGAGAATGTCTCTATGACCTATATATTAGAATACGCTCATTGTTTGTTTCTAAATATTGGAAATAAACATGAATTCTGGAATAAACCCTATCATAAAGAGTTATGATGGATATATTTCAGATAATAATCTAGCATCTGGTGGACTCTACTAAATTAGAAATTTAATGAATGGTTCATTGAGATTTCTAGTACTGAAAGTTAAACCTTATAAGATCAATAGGAGGATAAAGATCATTTGGCAATGATTCAGCATCAAATTTTGGACATATGCCTGTTGATTTGATCAATAGACAAGTAAGAAATGAAACTTTAGAATGTCTAAAATTTCAAGTCTTACATACATATGAATATTGTATTCAAAGTAAAATGTCCAATACACCCTTCTTTTGGGAAAGGTGTAAGATGTCAAAGTATTCGAGATCTCATACATATTGATGTTTGTGAGTCATCTATATCGTAGTAAACATTATGGATATGTGATATCTATTGATGATTATGTGAGATATATGAGATTTCTTCTCTTCACATAAGAACCTTTGAAATGTTCAAAGATTTCATAATTTTGGTTTAGAACCAAAGTTTGAAGGAAGATTAAATGAATTTGATCTAACCAAGGTAGCAAGTACCTATTAGAGAATTCAAAGAATATCTTATGGAGATATGAATATCATTTCTATCTCAATCCTCCTGACACACCTAAACTCAATGGAGTTGTAGGAAGATACAATTAGATCATGTGTGACGATTTGATCAATAATGAATTTTAGCATAATTACCCCTTAGTTTCTAGGTATATATGTGTAGTAGAGACTACAATATATATATATATCCTTAATAAGGTTCCATGCATGTAAGCTGGAATCTAGCACTTGAGAGTGCTACTTCATTAGGAAAATAAAGGATGGTATTGGATACCTACTTTACGACCTTGAGATTCTTAAAATATCTCATATTTGAGAATATGATTCTTATAGGATGACTCTCTTGAGAATCAAGATTAAAATGAAGTAAAGAACTCATTTAATCTTGAGAAGATAATGAGGCTCCAGAAATCGGAAACTAAAAGGGACAATAAAAGATGAAACACTAATACTTCTTCAAATGAGTTTGAAGATGTATTCCATGTGTCAATTAAGTCTGACAATGATCGGACTTCATGTGATGAAGCTCCTGAGGATCATGACATGGAAAGATGGATATTAGCAATAAAGGTCTAAGGTAGACTTCATATACAAGTGTTGTATATGGACCCTCGAGGATCCACCTATAAGGGTTAGAACCATTAAGGTGTAAATGGATCTTCAATAGAAAGAGGGAATCTGATGAGAAGGTAGAGACCTTCAAAGCACGGTTCGTAGCCATGAGCTACACACCGAAGAGAAGACATCGATTGCGATGTGGCTTGCTTTTCAATGATCATGCTTAAACCCATCAGAATATTGCTAACCCTAGCTACACAATTTGACTATGGCATCTTCAAGATGTGAGTCAAGATTGTATTCCTCTATGAATACCTCTTTGAGGATATTCACATGAAGTAGCCCTAGGGCTTCATGGTTGAGGAATGCAAGATGCGATGGCTAAAGAACTCCATCTTTGGACTCAAATAAGCTTATTGTCATTGGAACATAAGATTTGATGAAATTATAATTGTTATAATTTCAAATAGAATCCAGATGAACCATGTGAAGCTTAGTGGGAGTGCCATTGTGTTCATCGTGCTAAATGTATATAATATCCTAATCATTTGGAATGATATAAGGATGATAATAAGTGTTTTATGACCCTGGCTATTCCATACCTTGAGATATGATCTCAAAAGATGCCTCTTGGATCTTAGTTCTGAAGGTGTTCAGAAGCAAAGAAAAGAGGGTATTGGGACTATCACATTTGTAGTACACATTGGACATGTTCCATTTTCTGGAAATTCCAAGAAAGGCTTTCTTACCTTAAGATTTGGTACTGACATCTGACGAGTCGCTGAATACGATGTTTAATTCGTGTTCGTTGTAGCACGTGTACTTAGCGATTCGGTCAGAACCGAGAGAAGATCTCCGTGAAGAGTGTCTCGGCTTAATTTATATCCCGGGCAAGTCCGGGGTCGAACTCAGGGAGGCAAAGGAACAACTTGGGTTTAATTTAAAAACGTAGGTCTAGATTTCCAATGCGTTTTTTTTAGATTTTTTTATGAAAAAACCAAAGCAAATGCAAAATGCGGGTGGATTAAGTACTAAGAAATCACACAACTTAGCCAAATTAATTTTAATGAGAAATTAATCCAATTTAGCCAAATTATATTTTTCCTAAAATACTAATCCAGCGATGGACACAAAACACATTTTTTTTAGAATTTTAAGGGTTAAAATGCACCAATGAAAAATGCACACTTTTTATGGGTATTTTCCCAATTTGTCACACAAACAGTAAGCAAAAAATAAGAAAAAATTACTGGAATGAAAACATGATGCAAGAAAGCTACAGTAATTTTTTTGGAATTTTTTGATAATATATGATTTTTTATGGATTTTTTAGTGGAAACGGAGTGACAGTGAGTAAACAAATTCTAATAAATCCACATTATAAAATTAATCAGAGTGCCAATTATCTCAAGTAGATATTTTTCATGTACAATCCAGGAGATTTGAAATTTCGCAAAAAGGATTTACGTGGATTTAATTAAAAATCAAACACTAAATTCACTCTACAAATTATTTCAGGCACAAGACAAGTCCATTTTAGATGAAATTTGGATAGTAAGTTCATCACATATCAAGGCATCATATGTAATTTTTGTGGAATTTTTAGAACAAGCGTTTGTGAGATATAAATTTAAGAGTCCAGATTGGGTAAAATACACAGATTTTCAGTTAAACAATTATAATTAATTACCCATGAGTCACAAAAATACCAATAAATAGTCAAAATGTAGACAATTAGTTGCTCAACACAATGGTATTTTTCATTGAATAAAAAGATGCCATATCTATGTCCAAATTTAAAGTCAAATGCAGGGGTATCTGTGCAAACTCAGAAATTGAAAAGAAAACTCAAACTTATATACAAAGGCTAAACTGTAATTACAAAAACTATGAAAGAAAAGTTTGCAATTTTTACAAATAAAAAATAAAATAAAATAAACCTTCTTCTCCAAGTACGCAGGTGGAGGAACCAAAGGGGGAGGAGTCGGCGGTCGTCGATGGCGGCAGAGGAGGCGGGCGGAGGGCGGCGGCGGCGACGCGGGGGGCGGTCGCGGTGGTCGGCGGCCTGCGTCGGCTGATGGTGGAGTCGAGGCGGGCGGAGGGGCGGCTGTCCTGGAGAGCTGTGGGTTCCAGTGGAAGAAGGGAGAGGTTGGGACCCGGCGACGCGCGGGGCGGCGACGCCGCTGCAGCGCGGCGGAGCCGCGGATGGCTGAGGATGGGGGGGCGGCGGCCGGCGCCGCTGCCCGTGGATGGGTGGGGCGGCGGCTGCTGGCTGCTGTCCCGTGTGTTTTTTTATTTTTTTTATTTTTTTGTAATAAAAGGTTTGTTTGTTTAAATTTTTTTATATTTTTTTAATTTTGTTAAAACAGGGAATGAACATGATAAATTAAAAAAATATGATGATGGTGAGGATGATAAATTAAACAAATGGGGGGAAAAATGGTGTGATGGTGGTGGTGGAAGGGATGATATGTGGTGTACTAAAAAATTTGCAAAAAGACCAAATGAACTAAAATGAAGGGAAAATTTACCTACGATGATACAGTCGCCTATGGAGTGCTCTCGTGAGCACGGTCTTCGCTCGAATCGCCGGCGTGCGATGAGCTCGAGCAGCGCGCGAGTGCGACTGCGATGTTGGCCAAAAAGCCAGAGAGAGGGCCGTCATCGCTCGACCGCGGTTGCGTCGCTGTCACCGACTCAACTCAGGGAACTAGGCTCTCCTCACATAAAGATGGATCAAAAACAAAATTGAGGAGAATGACATGTATATAAAGAGAATGGAATGATAGGTTATTAAAGTGGTGGAGTTGAATGGGAGGTTGTATTATTAATAGAGTTGAATGGGAAGTTGGAAAAAATGGTGGAATAATGGAGTTGAATTGGTGGTTATTGTAGAGAATGGAAATTAAATAATAAATAAATAAATAAATAAATAAAGTTGTCTACTTTAAATACAATAAAATAAAAAGAGGAGAAATAGTGGAGAATTTACAAGGGAAGACAAACAACATGTGCATTTTTTTTACTTTTCTAATATGTAATTGTTTTATCTTTTTAATAAGAGATATTTACAACGAAAAAATATAATAAAATACTACAATTAAAATACAACACAAGTATGATTTTTTTGTATTTTTAATAATTAAGAAAGAAAAAATAAAAAATGAAGAAAGAATGAATATATACATAATGTACAATGTACATCTAGGTCCCAAAACCCAACTTTTGCAAATGAGCTCCGATTTTAATGAAACCACTTCCGTTGGATAGATAATTTTCTAACTTGAACTTTAAAAGTGAGTTTGGTAAATTTGGAGTTCAGACGGAGCGGGAATTTGGCTTGGAAGTTGGACTTTACGGCTTTTTCTCTTTGGGATCTAGGAGCATTTATATGAGATGAAATTTATTTTGTATTTTTGTATTTTTATATACATTTTTATAAATAAATTAGAGAAAGAATTAGGCAAAAAGGAATTGAAATGAAATTATTAAAAGTACATGAAGTTTTGGGCTATTTACAAGTATAAAACTCCTTTATTTTCGCGGCTTTTTAGTGTTAATTTATTTTATACAATCCAATATACAATAATTAGTGTGTTTTATTTACAAGAGTTATTTTATTAATTTAATGATTTTATGCACATTTATTAGGGAATTTACTCGGGGATTTTGCTAAGATCAAGATATTACGATGATGAATCGCAGATTCATCACCCCCCTATACTTAAACTTTGCTAGTCCTCGAGCAAATAAAGAATGAATAAGTTGGGTTAACCCCTGACTGTGCATGTGAATACAAGACTTGATCCGTTCAAGAACTCTCGGTTTTAGAGATCCTAAAATTCTAAGCTGAACCAAGCTCTAGTCAAAAGGTACCCAATTTCCCTAATCATCAGACTCTCTTTGTATACGTATATATAAGGGATATGACTTTAAGTGTGGACTGCAGTTACAAGAGTAGAGTCACAACGTCACCCAAGGTTCCAGTCCAAGAGACTCTCCTATGGACCCGATCCTCAACACTAGGGAATAAATCATTTCTTGCATCCAATCCACCGTCTCTTTAGTTGTCAGACTTGAAAGTGTAGATGGAAGGCCAGTTGATGGAGGGCATAGGATTGTGTCATTTCTTCTCTCCCTCTCATTGGAACAAGGATCCTCTCAAGTGCCTTATTACGCAACGCATTTTTTTTTGGTGTTGATCAATGCGTCCGTCAAGAGAAGTTGGAGCCGTCTGCACTTGTTTTCCTGGGAGTACACCGGGATGTACCTTTTTTGAGTACCTATCGTACCTTCTACACCCAGACTTGTAGCATTTACGATGCAAAGCCCTTTTTTGGTGCAAGCCCGACTCCTGGTCCTAATAGCGGTGGTCCAAGTGGACACTTTTGAAATGGTTGGGAGCGCTCGCCTTTGGTGGAAGCTCTTTTGATAATTGACTTTGTGGAATGAGAGCTTTTCTTTGGCATTCCATTTCTTTGTAGTATTTTTGGCTAGCTCCACTGCTTTTACCAAGAGTTGGCGCACATTGATCAACAATTTTTTATTTTATCACACCCTGGCACATAGGTAAATATCAAGAGATAGTACAAGAACCATGTTCTCATACTGGCTAAATGTGCTGACACTCAGGTTTCATGAAGCCTTCATTGATTTTATCCCATCCTCGAGCATCATCAAATCAAGTCCAAACTCAAATCCCTCATCCCAGTTCCTCAAGTGAAATTTCAACTCATCTCATCATAACGGCAGTCGTGTATGTGAGGTGTTGATCATATTCTTTAAGGTAGAGACTAAGCATGCAATATAGCACACAAATCTTTCAAACTAGGGAAACGTGAATAATTAAGTCAAAGACCCTAATGACTAAGGGTGGTTAACTCAAAATCTCAAGACCTCATAAACCAAGTGTTCTTGATCATCACCAGTCTTGTGTGAAAGTGAATTGTGTCAGGGATTAAACCAACTTATTAGTTAGTTTTTTTAGTTTTTTTTAAGTTTTAGAAAAAGTTTTTTTTTGACAAACAAAGGCAAAGAAGTTTTTTTTTTGTTAGAAAAGTTTTGTTTTTTTTCAATAGTTTTTTTTTGAAAAAGATAGGTAAATAAGAAAAGACTTTTTTTGAAAAAGTTTTTTTTTGTAAAAGAGGATTTTTTTGAAAAGTTTTTTTTCTTAGCAAATAAGGAAAAAGAGTTTTTTTAGGAAAGAGTTTTTTTTGTTGTTTTGTTTTTTTTTGTTGTTTTGTTTTTTTACCCAATACCCATCCCATAATTATTGTATAATATATACAAAAATACGTGAAAGTACGAGCTATGGGTAAAGTATATATGTAATATATACAAGCCCCCCTATATTTAGCTTGTGTTATGTCCTCATGGCACTAGGTGACAAAAAGACATAGCTCGTACTAAGCGTAGGAAAGCTAAAATAGTAAAAAAAATATAGAAGTCGATCCGCCCCCCCTATACTTAGGCTCTGGTCAGCCTAAGTGTAGAAGAAGAGCAAAAATGGGGCGGACGAGGTCAAGAGGAGAAATGATGAGTATATACACATGGTTGGCATCGGTCCCCCCTATACTTAGGCTTTGGTCAGCCTAAGTATAGAACAAGAGTAAGTGTGAGAACCGATGTGATCTCGAGAATATACAAAGAAGGAAGGATATGTACAAGAGTGATTGAATCTTCTAAGATGTTGAATCTTGATGCTGCATCTTCATGAAGAGTAATAAGATGTATCTGCTCTGTGCTCACTCTGTATGAAGTTGATGACCTCGACTTGGACTAACTGCTCTTTCGAATCAACAAAATGCTTCAACAGTTGTCCATTCACCACATGAGATTGTGCACCATCTGTGAGATCAGCTATCTCTACACTTCCATTCTCGTGCACTTTCTTAACCACAAAGGGACCCGTCCATTTAGATTTGAGCTTCCCATGAAACATCTTCAACCTGGCATTGAACAACCATACCTTTTGTCCAGGGACAAAGTCTTTGCACCTAATGTGCTAATCATGCCATCTCTTTACTTTGTCCTTATAAATCAAACTGTTGTCATATGCCCTGTTTCGGATTTCCACGAGCTCGTTCAAGTTCAAGTCTCGGCAAAGCTTCCCTAGGTGACAACTCCAATTAATATTCTTAATTGCCCATTCGGATTTATGAATCAATTCTGCGGGCAAATGGCATGGCTTTCCATAGATCATTCTAAATGGTGAAGTACCCAATGGTGTCTTGTAGGTTGTCCTATAGGCCCACAGAACTTGGTCCAAGAGTTGAGACCAATTCTTCCTATCGGGACGAACCAATTTTTGCAAAATACTCTCCACCTCTCAGTTCGAAACCTCTGCCATGCCGTTGGACTGTGGGTGGTAAGGACTAGTAACTCTATGCTCAAATCCATAGTCCTTAGCTAAAGACCTCATATCTCGGTTCACAAAATGGCTACCCCCATCAGATATCAAAACTTTTGGCACCCTGAACCTAGCTATGATCTCTCACAAACTTACAAACAGTCTTGCTGTCTGCGGTTCGGGTTGGGATACCCTCCACCCACCTAGATAAATAATCAACCGCCAACAAAATGTATCATGTCCTTGGCTTTTGGGAAAGGGACCCATAAAATCTATGCCCCATGCATCAAAAACATCACAAATAATCATCAGTTGCATGGGCATCTCATCTCTCTGTCCAATTGTCCCTCCCATCCTTTGACAAATCGGGCACGACCGTACAAAATCAATGGCATCTCTAAACAAGGTCGGCCAATACAATCCACATTGAAGTACTTTGTGAGCGGTTCTCTTTCCCGAATGGTGTCCTCCAGCCTCAAGTGAATGACAATATGTGAGGACACTATGGTATTCCTCCTGAGGAATACACCTTCTCCAAACACAATCCGGTCCTTCGAAGAAAAGGAAAGGATCGTCCCAGTGGTATCTCCTCGAATCCGACTTCAGTCGATCAATGATGCTCCTAGTCCAACCATGGGGAACCTGCTTGGAGACAAGATAGTTCACCATGTTGGCATACCACGGGAGTGAGTCAATAACACAAATTGACTCATCTGGGAAGGTCTCTCTAATTCGCTCATGATCAGGAGAATCCTTAAGTTCAATCCGAGAAAGATGATCAGCCACAACATTCTTCACTCCAGGTTTATCTTTAATCTCCAAATCAAATTCCTGGAGGAGTAAAATCCACCTAAGAAGACGCGCCTTCATGTCCTTCTCTTCCATTAAGTATCGAATGGCTGTGTGATCAGTATAAATTGTCACCTTAGAGCCCAAAATATATGATCTGAACTTCTCGAGGGCCCATACTACCGCGAGCATTTCCTTTTCAGTCACTGTGTAATTTTTCTGTGTTGGATCTAATACTTTGCTCGCATAGTGAATCGCAAACAGAATCCCCTCTCGCTGTTGTCCTAACACAGTACCTATAGCAAAATCTGAAGCGTCAGTCATGATCTCAAAGGGGAGAGACCAGTCAGGAGCTTGTAGGATAGGCGAGGCACAAATCTTCCTTTTCAAGAGCTCAAAGGCCTCCAAACACCTGTGATCTACAACGAACTCTGTGTCTTTACCTAAGAGCTCAGTCAGTGGGCGGGCAATCTTTGAAAAATCTTGAATGAATCTCCTATAGAATCCAACATGCCCTAAAAATGACCGCACTGACTTTACATTGGTAGGTGGATCGAGTTTCTTGATCACCTCCACCTTGGCAGGGTCAACCTCCATTCCCCTTTTGGAGATGACATGCCCCAACACGATACCCTCCGTCACCATAAAGTGACTCTTCTCCCAGGAGAGTACCAGATTCACCTCTCTACACCTCATGAGGACTCGGTCCAAGTGCGCTAAACATGTATCAAAAGAATCACCATGGACCGAGAAGTCATCCATGAACACTTCCAGGAAATCTCCCTCCATCTCGACAAATATGGCTATCATGCACCACTGAAATGTGCCCGGGGAGTTGCAGAGCCCGAATGGCATGCGCCTGAAAGCATAAGTGTCGAATGGACATGTGAATGTGGTCTTTTCCTGGTCCTCAGGGGCTATGGCCACCTGGTTGTAGCCTGAGTACCCGTCAAGAAAATAGAAGAACTCTTTCCCTGCGAGTCTCTCCAAGATCTGACAATAAAAGGCAAGGGAAAGTGATCTTTCTTGGTCGCAGCATTCAGGCGCCTGTAGTCAACACAGACACGCCACGGCGTAGGTACTCGTGTCGCGATCTCTACCCCCTCCTCGTTGGTGACCATCTGAATTCCCGACTTCTTCGGGACAACATGAAGTGGGGCCACCCACTTGGAGTCAGAAATAGGGTATATAAACCCTGCTTTGCACCATTTCTCAATTTCATTCTTCACCACTTCCCATAGATTGGGGTTAAGTCTCCTCTGAAACTCACGGGAAGGTCTCACGTTATCCTCAGTAAAAATGTGGTGCGAGTAGAGAGCGGGGTTGATGCCCACGAGATCCGATACTGTCCAGTCTATTGCTTTGCGGTTCCTCTCTAAGAATTCTAACAACCAAGACTCTTGCTCTAAAGTCAAGTCTGAGCTAATGATGACAGGATATCTCTCTTTGGGTCCCGCAAGAAAGGCGTACTTGAGTGTAGGAGGTAGTGATTTCAGTTCTGGCAATGTGGTATCATCAAGCAGATCTGGCTGAACTGAATCTGAATCTGGTTCCGTGCTGCATGAAGGTGGGCTAAGCTGAGTAGTACTCGCCACCAAATCAGAAGTATCGGGAGTCGGATCGTCAAAAGTATCCAAACAATCGGCAAAAGCCACGTCCGACTCGTCATCTATGTCCCATGATTGTTCCGAAGAGGATGGAACTGACAGATCCGGATGGATCTCTGAGTCATTATGAGAATAGGTTGATGCATCTCTAGTAAGATCAGACAACACCTGGCGAACTGCATCATGCACTATATCCTCTCCAGATGAAAGGGTCTCGCTCTGTCCTGAAGGATTCTGTCCCCAAATCCCAACTGTGTTAATCAAACTGCAGTCTGCCTCTGAAGATGAGTACTATGTGCTACTCTCTGAATCTGGTCGCTGACACTTGGTTTGCTTCATCTCAAGGTTCACTTCTCCACCTGGAGAACGGAACTTCATCATTCCCGTACCATAATCGAAAGATGCGCCTGCGATCTGATGAATCTGTGATTCATCACATCAAAAGTCAAAAATAGAGCCTTGTTCCCGAGAAAATAGAGGCATATTTCCCTTTATCTTGCATAAATAGCATTCATGCATGCATCCATAATTCATGCATTTTAGGAGCTCATCTGCATTTAAATAAGAAGCCAAAAATCACCTGTAAAAGACCTCTTCATCAAATAACTCCTTCTCTATAATATATGTATATACTCCTTAAGAATATAGGGAAGAAAGCCACAAATCACCCTTGTAAAAGAGCCTAAATACCCTGAGCACCCTTGTACATTAAAACACACATAAAGCCCGCATACAAACTCCTACTTAGGTCTACTCACTCTTAGAATACTACATATCAAAAGACCTTCAAAATGAGACTAATTTCATTGAAATTGGAGCTTGTATGAGGAACTTGGGTTTTTGGGTCATTTTGTATACTACATATGTATATTTATGTAACTTTGTATTTATGTATCATATTTGACCTCATCTCCGTCTTTGGTCAACATGAAACTTGTAGATCTCATCAAGATCTACAACTTTCATGTTTTGAGTTTTTCCAAATTCGGCCTCCTCCTCTTTCTACACGTGTCTTTCCCTTCGACCACTCACAGCAGGCCACGTGGCGCCCTCTGATTGCGCCACGCGGCCCGCTGCCCTTTGTCTGCTCCGCCCGCGCCCTCCACCGTTGGATCGCACCTCAGATCCAACGGCCCAGGCCTGACCACGTCCGCTCTCTTCTACAGCCATCAGATCCACCCCGCATTCCATCTGGACCGTTCCTTAGCGCCGCATCCTCAACGAGCCACGTGGCGACCTCTAGGCCGCCCGATCGCGCCCCCGATCCCTTCATCACAACCGCTCGTCTTCCAGCGGATCGTGACCCTCAGATCAATCACCTAGACCCGATCCTAGCCGCCCGCTCGCACTTCGCCCGCGTCACGCCACGTGTCACCCTCATAGCCCTTCATCTGGGCACTCCAGATCTAATCTCACCCGCCCGCTTCGCGCCTCCATCTGGCCGTTGGATCACAAGATCCAACGGCCAGGACTTCGTCCCCTACCTCGGGCAGCCCCTCTCTCCCACGATCTCCGCCTTGCGGGAGGGGCCGCCCCTTTCTATTTTCGGCCGCACTCCAGCCACCCTCGCCGGCCACTGTCTCTCCCACGATCTTCCCCACTCTTCCCTCTCCCTCGCCAACACCCTCGAACACCACCATCTCCGCCACACTCGCTCCACTACCTCCATGAAACTCGCCACTCACCCAGCTCTGCCGCCACCTTCGACCTATAAATACACCCTCTCCGGCCACATTCAAGCCCATCCGCCACTCCAGGAAAGAACCCCGAGCTCCAAGCTTCCTCTTGGTGACAGCAAGCGGCCGAATTGTTGAGCGACGAAGGACCTTCTTCTCCGGCGAGATCCACGGTGCACAGCCGTGCCGCAGCCGCCCTCCGCGTAGCTGCACGAGCTCGAGGCTTACCGACCTCTGGAGCGACGACCCCTGGAGCTCAAAACCGAGCCCCAAACCCCAGGTAACCTCCTTCATCCCCTCTCCGATCATCCTCTTCTTTTCTTCCGATCTTCTCCGATTTTATTCGCCTTCCACGGACATCTCCACACCTCCTCGACATCCCGACGAGCTCCGCGACGGTGCTAGCATCCTCGCGGGCTTCTCCACTTCGCCATTCACCGCACTTCGACCATCGTCGACTAGCAGCTCCGCCGCTTGTCCGGAGCCACCTCGCCCGATCACCTCAAGCAACCGCAGGCCTCACCGACCACGCCATCCTCTCCACGATCGTATCAGCACGCTTCGGCTATCCACATAACCCTTGCAGGTACCCGATCATCATTGGCCGGAGCTTCATCGGATCCTTCTTCGAGCTTCATCGACCAGGTGCTCCAGCCCTCCTCCAGCCAATCCGAGACCACCGGAGGCTTCGCCGTCCTCATCCGCTGCTTCCGAGCTAGCTGGGAGCTGACAGAGCTCACTGACGGAGCTCAGCGAGGCAGGCGGAGGTCAGCCCCCTTCACCGGAGCACAGGCCCCTCCTCCGCAGGCGGCGGAGGAGCGTTGAAGGAGAAACAGCAGCCACCGTTCGATCTTCTGATCGAACGGCCCTCGTCCCGCCACGCGTCTCTTCACCGCCTTCGTCCTCGACCGTCGATCGCACCAAGGATCGGACGCTCCACCCGCTGCCACGCGTCTTCACCTACCACCCTTGGATCCATCCAGATCCAAGGGCCCTCAGGCCGCCACGTCGCCCGATCCGAGCCTCGGCACCCAAGCCTAGGCTCGGGTCCCCCGAAGCAGATCCGAGGCTAACCCGAGCCTCCAGAAGCCCCGACCCTCGATCCGAGCCTCCGACGCCTCCGAGCCTAGGCCGCCCCACGTGAGGAGCACGTGCGGCCTGGGTAAATTGCACCGACACCCCTGGAGGTTTCCAAAATTGCAGAAAGGTCCCTGTGAAGCAGACATCACGTGAGGCGCACGTGATTCGTGGAGAATTTGCATTCAAGTCCTGCATAGTCTTGGTAATTGCACTTTAGTCCCTGTCAGCATGTTTATTTCTTGAACATTTATTTTTCAGTATTGCATTTAGACCCCTATGTTTGCACGTGTCCATAGCATGCATTTTTGATTATTTTTGAATTTTAAAAGTTGCATATTGTTGAGAACTTTGTCCTCTACCTGTTAGCACACGTGTTGTATTTTTGTTGGTTTTCTTGATTTATTAATGAATTAATTGGTTGATTTGAGTCATATTTTGCCCAGAGATGCCATTTGATTTTTAGTAAATTATCTGTGCCTTCAAAAATCACCAAAAAAATCACAGTAGCTTAAGGACATTGTTTTTAACATCCCATAAAAATTTCACATCATTTGCACGCATAACGAGGCCTGAATAAATAGTTTAGTGATTTCCTTTGATTAATTTTAATTAATTCATTTCACAACATTTTTTTAGTTCTGTCAATTTTCCTAGGTTCCTGATCATTAGACCTTCCTAGGATAATTTTAGTTCCGAGAAATATTGTGTTTTGATATTTATTAAAAATTAAACATTGAAAATCACACTGTTTGTTTAGTTAATTCATAGAATATTCATTTTGAGTCAAAAAATTCCAAAAAAATTAGTGTAGGTCATTTTCATCATAAGCAACCTTCTGGCCAATTTTCATAATTTTTGGACTGAATTTGATATATCAATTAAATCTAACTTGAAATTGGCTAAGGATTGTCTGCATTGTCTACATAGTAATTAAAAAGACCAAAAAAAAAAAAAAATTCGTTCCCCGAATCTCGAGCACTTGTGAATTGATGTAATCAACCTAAGGAGACAGATGCCTCCCTGAGATCGACCTTGGACTTCACCAAGTAAAAAAAACTACATCACTTAACATTAATAGCTAAGTGATTTTTGATTAATCCCTCGTATCCGACTGCAACGAATATCATTAATTGATTTGGACATTAATTTGACCGGATTAACTAAGGGTGCGGGAGGCTTATCAAAATGGCGCCGTTGCCGGGAAGGCACGGCTTAGGTTAATTTACATCACATTTTGAGTGTTTGATTTTCTAACCCCCGGGTAGTCTGACCCCCGGTTGTTCTTGTAATTATTTCTCTCATTTATTTTTGCTTTATTTTATTTTTGTGTCACTCTCTGACCTTATCTTAATTTTTGTGCGAGGAACGCGAGGAGTCGGCGACGCTTCGAAGACTTAGCACTTAGATTGTGTGAGAGAAAGAGAGGCCTTGTAATTTTCATTTTATTTTATTTCTTTTGCATCGTTTCCAGCGGTTCCCGTTTGGGTTCTCGCGCGTGTAAAAATAGTGGAAACCGTGTCCCGTGTGCTGTGTGGTTGATTGGTAACTTAGCTTGCACTAGCGGCTCCTCGAGCCAATCTAGGACTTGTTTGTGCTCGTAATCAATAGGACCACACAACACATTTAAAAGACGCACTTAGACCGCAGGACTTAGTTCAAATCAATCTGTTCTTCACGCTAATAGAACTGCCTGTCTAGGAGCGGCTTTTATCGCCTGCATTTGCATATAGGATAGAGTTTTCAATTCTGTATAGCATCCTGCATCGACAAGCGAAGGGATCACTGTAAGTATTCTCTACTTAGCATACGCATCATAGATTTTAACTTGCATCGGCTTTTCTCGATTTCCCCCTCTGATTTTCTCACTTAATTAAAGGAAATTGGGACTGTCCGATAGGCGTGCTTTGTGGTGATTAAATTTCAGTGATAACCTACTTTAAAACTGGGACTGCTAACAGTATTGACAATAAAAAGGGAATAAAACTGAAAATTGTTTGCGGGAGAGTAACCCCGACCTTGTTTTCAGGCTGAGTGAGGGTACCTGAGTGTGTGTGAACACCCTAAGGTAGAGCCCAAATCCCCGTCTTCCATATCATCGTTCTGACTGATCCTAGCAAATATCACAAGCCGGATACTTTCAGATTCTTTGACTAGTACCAAGTAGCCTCCGCCTGTCTCAGGTAGATAGGGGCGAAATTGCGGTACTTCGCGACAAGCTGCCAGTAACCCCCCGGGGTGAAGTTCCGGCCTTGTCAGCCTCCGCCTGCTTGCAGGTAGATAGGGGCGTGGTCACTGAATCCCTCGGCTTGGGATAGGAGCGAAGAAAGGAAGGAGCGGCGGTATCTTAGACGACAGGATAAACAGGGAAGACGCATCCGGCTCTGAGCCGACTTCCCTTTAGGCCGCGTAATCCTTGCTATCTTGCTTGAAAACCACACTTAAAATTTACAAGATTAATTGGACTCGGTTTCGGGTCCTTCACCGTGTTGAGTGTGAACTCCGGGTTTTGCTCTTGCGGTTGTCTTTGTGTCTGTCGTGTGTGTTATCCTGTGTATTGCACATTTCTACCTCAATCTTCTTGCATTCATCATTTCCTCCTCAAGATGTCGGGATATTGGTCCCCATACCCCATGACCTCTGGTCACTCCTCCTCGACCATATACCATTCATCTTCTCTTTCTCCTCCGCCATCCACGAGAGATTTTTACCCGTGGTCGGCTCCACCTCAACCTGATTATGAAGTCAGAACTTCGACTGACTTCTCCGCTTCTTCGCATTTCTCATCTACTCCATATTCTAACACTCCGGATCCACTTCCATCTTGGGCTGATTGTACTTATTCTCGCGAGCTTGCAGGAATTAAAGAATCGAATGCAGAGCAAGCCACTGATGAGACAGATGATTGGCAGAATTATATGCCCCTGTATACTTCATTCTCACCTCAAGTAGGGACCATACAACAATTTACATATACACCTCCCGACTTGACCTTAGGGCATCATTTGATCGATCAAACAACCCGAATTGAGGGACCTGAATATCATGATTTTCCAGACTTGATTGACTTTAGTGATCAAGCCTCCATTAACCAGCCTTCATTCGGAGAGCCTATACATTCACAGGAGTGGACTAATGAGCTAGACTTACTAGTCCCTCGTTCATTGACTCCATCATATGAGGCTCTGACCAATATCTGCCATTCGGATGATCCATACTCGACCCAGCTTTACTTGCCAGAGTCTAGGTATGTTGAGTATGAGACCTCAACATCTCAGCAGTCTCCTCCAATTGAGCAGAACTCTCCCATGAATTGTCATGGGAATTTTGTGGAGGATGACATTTCCAGACTTATTGAGAAAAGTGAATCATTCGGTAATGAGTTGAGAAATGTCAAGGAAATATCGAACTCAATTTCTGCCAGCTTGAGAATGAAAGTGGAAAAGGATATGAGTAATTTTGAGGTTGAAAGCCAAGCAAACATTAGGGAACCCACACCGTCTGTACAGCTGGAGTCCATTCTATCTCCCTCTTCTACTAACCACTTGCCCTCCAATCCAGAGTCCAATCATTCATCTATCCAAAATACCAAAAAAATTGAAAAACCAAAAAACCACATAAAAATTGAAAATAAAAATGACCTAAAAAAATTGGATCCTGCCCTAAGGGAAGCATTCGATGAAGAATTGATTTTCAAACTTCCCTTAATAAAGGTCATAGATCACTTTCCCGACCTCAAACGATTTGTGAGAAGTAAATTGATGCCCAAGAGGTCGGGCAATAAGAGAACAAGGACTGAAAGACACATAGTGTCTATGGCCACCTCCTTGGTGATGGGGAGAAAGACCAAGAGCCGCAGATTCAAACGGTTGCCCCGAGTTGAATGTGAAATCAAAGACACCATATTTACCCATGCAAGAATCGATGATGACTCATCGATTAATATCCTCCCGACCTCTGTGTTTGACAAGCTCAAACTCAGGCCACTTAGGAAGTCGAGAGAGATCGTTCAGCTGGCTGACCGATCCATCAAACGGTCGAGAGGAAATATTTCAGTCATCGTTACTTTCCAAGGTGCTCTACTCCAGGTGGACTTCACGATCATTGACATCGAGCACCGAGGAGAGTTTTCCCAGTCTCCGATTATTCTCGGGAAGCCGTTCTTAGCCTTGGCTAAGGCGACTATAGATTGCGAGACTCGGGAGATCGATTTTTCAGCATTGGGAAAGCTTCGACCTCATCCATTCTTTGATAAACTTTACTCTAAGGAGACCCACACATCCGGTGACAGTCGTGACCATCGAGAGGAAGATGAGTCCCACCTCTCTACTACACCTGAGAGACCGATTGTTCGGACGACCATTGGATCAAAGACTCCCCACACCTCCACTTCATCAACTGCTTGCACCACCAATGTGACAGCTTCTGAGGAGGACTCACGATCAGAAGCTATCATTGAGTCGGACACGACCTTTGAGGATTGCCTTGATTATTTCAATGATCCGACACAAGAGCCCAATAATGCCAAGCCGACTGAGACCACTAGAACCTTCCCGAGACATGTGCTGACCCTTCAGGAATATTACAATCTTTATGGTGACTCGTCTGATGAGGAACCCATAGTCAGCACCACACCACGACCCGGACCTTCTAAGGAAACAACCCAGACAAAATTGACTCCATTTAAAAACACGGTTGCTCCCTCTTCTAGTCGGCTATTTAGTGAGAGGAAGTCGATAATTGATTCCTCGAGGTGTTCCCCCGAACCTCTCAAGGCGCGTCACTCTCATCTTCCTCTTAATGATTCAGGTTCTAGAAATCCGACTAAGAAAATTTCCTTCAACATTCTGGAGAAGGAAGTTTCAGAGGAATCCTCATCGGGTCCGGACAAGGTGATTTATATGAGTGAGGTCAGTTCGGCTGTTCTCAAGCCTTATCTAAGCAAGCAGCCGTGTGTCGACCCTCGTTGGACGATCCCTACTCCTCAATATTATTCATCTGAGGACGATTCCGACAGCGACACATATGTATATTATCCACCTCCTCGCGTCCGCAAGAAGGTTCGTCACAAACCTTCTTAATCCTTGTATATTCTCACTCTTTCTTGTATATAAATTCTCTCCCTCCCTCCCTCCCAGTGATTCGAATCACTCGCCCCGATTCCATATCATCTCATGACTATACTTAGGATAACCAGATCCTAAGTATAGGGGGAGAGTGATCCGCATCTATTCATTGTACATCCTTCAGATCACGTCGGTTCTCATACTCATTCCTGTCTTATACTTAGGCTGACCGGAGCCTAAGTATAGGGGGACCGATGCCCGCCGTGTATATACTCCTCCATTTCCCCTCTTAACCTCGCCCGCCCCATTTTTTGATCTTCTTCTACACTTAGGCTGCCAGAGCCTAAGTATAGGGGGGCGAGACGACTTCTATACTTTTGTAATTTTAGCTCTCCTACGCTTAGCCCGAGCTATGTCTTTTTAGTCGCTTTCGTGCTCTGAGGACATAGCACACGCTAAGTATAGGGGGGCGTGTATATATTACATATATACTTTACCCATAGCTCGTATTTTCGCGTATTTTTGTATATATTTTGCAATAATTATGGGTGGGTAAAAATTGAAAAAAAATTTGTATACTTGTATAATACTTGTAAACCTTTTGTAAAAATTAAAAAAAAATTAATAATAAATTAAAATTTTGTATACTTGTATAATATGTACTATATGTATAAATACTTGTATAAAAAGTTGTAAAATTCTTGTAAAATTTGTTGTAAAACATGTTGTATACCAAAAATCGTGTATACTATGTACAAATTATATCAACTAAAGATTGTTGTAAATAATAATAAAAAAAAAAGATTGTTGTATACCAGAAAAATAAAACAAAAAGGCTTCTTATTTACTCTTGCATATTATCTTGCGTTTTCAAAAAAAAAAAAAAAAAAAAAAAAAAAAAAAAAAAAGTCTTGCATTTCATTCATAGCATGTCATCTGCACATCATCTGCATATCTTGCATATGCAAAGTGAAAAGCTAGTAGGTTCTGAACCAAGTTATGAGTAGATATTGAGGATGGACTTGATTTGACCTTAACCCACCTAATTTCAGAGGGACCTTATAGGAACTGGAGTTAAGATTTTTCAGGTCAAGTGACTTAATTCTTTGAGTCCGCAAGTCTATGTTCACATGTCATCTTGATTAGTCTAAGTAGAATATTTCGTGCATACGCAGGATTCTCTTAGATAATGACCTAACTTGGACAAGCACAATGCACGTAGCTCTTCATTGATGAGGTGGTGAGGAGGTAGAATCCTTTAGCTTGGAGTAGCACACGGGTGGAAACATCCGTCCTCCTCTAGGGAGGGTAGTGCATCTCAACCTAGTCTAGTGGTGTTGACATCTAAGGACGGGATGCTGTGGGTTGCAATAATGCTTCAAAAGAGGGATAGTCTACTGGCTCAAGAGGAAAAACTCCTGATGTACATGCTGCACATTGTATATAGAAAAAAAAAATTTTGCAAGAAAACTCCAAAAAAATCAGACAGGTCCAAGTCAAAGAAAAAATTTTTTACCTGTCGGAGTACGAAGAAATGCAGCTGGATGACTTGGCTACACTGGTCAGGCATCCCGGGATAGGTGGCTACACTGGCCACCGTCCATTCTTTTCTCTACCCCCTCCTCTTGAGTTGGTCGCACTTGAACTTAGAAGGGAATACCCCGCTCCTCGAGGAAAGAGTTACTGGACCGGGTTATTGAGTTACCTTGTTAGAGGAGGCTGGTTCCGAGTCATTTCTGATGTGGAGAGCTATATCTCACTTACACAGTACAAGTAAGAATCATAGTCATCAGAAATTTGCGTTTGAGGATTTGTTCTGACCTGGCTATTGAGGCGTCTTGAATAGAAGACTTGTGGAACTTGAAGTCTGTTAGCTCTTAAGTTCAGGTCCAAATAAGGTTCCGCCACACAATTAATCCAAAGGTCGAGTCAGGCTCCATTTTTAACTTTTGTTCATGACCTTGGTATGGAACCCAAAATCATTTCACTCTCGCATTTCATTTAGTTGCTCGGGGACGAGCAAGGTTTAAGTATAGGGGGTTGATGAATCTGTGATTCATCACATCAAAAGTCAAAAATAGAGCCTTGTTCCCGAGAAAATAGAGGCATATTTCCCTTTATCTTGCATAAATAGCATTCATGCATGCATCCATAATTCATGCATTTTAGGAGCTCATCTGCATTTAAATAAGAAGCCAAAAATCACCTGTAAAAGACCTCTTCATCAAATAACTCCTTCTCTATAATATATGTATATACTCCTTAAGAATATAGGGAAGAAAGCCACAAATCACCCTTGTAAAAGAGCCTAAATACCCTGAGCACCCTTGTACATTAAAACACACATAAAGCCCGCATACAAACTCCTACTTAGGTCTACTCACTCTTAGAATACTACATATCAAAAGACCTTCAAAATGAGACTAATTTCATTGAAATTGGAGCTTGTATGAGGAACTTGGGTTTTTGGGTCATTTTGTATACTACATATGTATATTTATGTAACTTTGTATTTATGTATCATATTTGACCTCATCTCCGTCTTTGGTCAACATGAAACTTGTAGATCTCATCAAGATCTACAACTTTCATGTTTTGAGTTTTTCCAAATTCGGCCTCCTCCTCTTTCTACACGTGTCTTTCCCTTCGACCACTCACAGCAGGCCACGTGGCGCCCTCTGATTGCGCCACGCGGCCCGCTGCCCTTTGTCTGCTCCGCCCGCGCCCTCCACCGTTGGATCGCACCTCAGATCCAACGGCCCAGGCCTGACCACGTCCGCTCTCTTCTACAGCCATCAGATCCACCCCGCATTCCATCTGGACCGTTCCTTAGCGCCGCATCCTCAACGAGCCACGTGGCGACCTCTAGGCCGCCCGATCGCGCCCCCGATCCCTTCATCACAACCGCTCGTCTTCCAGCGGATCGTGACCCTCAGATCAATCACCTAGACCCGATCCTAGCCGCCCGCTCGCACTTCGCCCGCGTCACGCCACGTGTCACCCTCATAGCCCTTCATCTGGGCACTCCAGATCTAATCTCACCCGCCCGCTTCGCGCCTCCATCTGGCCGTTGGATCACAAGATCCAACGGCCAGGACTTCGTCCCCTACCTCGGGCAGCCCCTCTCTCCCACGATCTCCGCCTTGCGGGAGGGGCCGCCCCTTTCTATTCTCGGCCGCACTCCAGCCCCCCTCGCCGGCCACTGACTCTCCCACGATCTTCCCCACTCTTCCCTCTCCCTCGCCAACACCCTCGAACATCACCATCTCCGCCACACTCGCTCCACCACCTCCATGAAACTCGCCACTCACCCAGCTCTGCCGCCACCTTCGACCTATAAATACACCCTCTCCGACCACATTCAAGCCCATCCGCCACTCCAGGAAAGAACCCCGAGCTCCAAGCTTCCTCTTGGTGACAGCAAGCGGCCGAATTGTTGAGCGACGAAGGACCTTCTTCTCCGGCGAGATCCACGGTGCACAGCCGTGCCGCAGCCGCCCTCCGCGTAGCTGCACGAGCTCGAGGCTTACCGACCTCTGGAGCGACGACCCCTGGAGCTCAAAACCGAGCCCCAAACCCCAGGTAACCTCCTTCATCCCCTCTCCGATCATCCTCTTCTTTTCTTCCGATCTTCTCCGATTTTATTCGCCTTCCACGGACATCTCCACACCTCCTCGACATCCCGACGAGCTCCGCGACGGTGCTAGCATCCTCGCGGGCTTCTCCACTTCGCCATTCACCGCACTTCGACCATCGTCGACTAGCAGCTCCGCCGCTTGTCCGGAGCCACCTCGCCCGATCACCTCAAGCAACCGCAGGCCTCACCGACCACGCCATCCTCTCCACGATCGTATCAGCACGCTTCGGCTATCCACATAACCCTTGCAGGTACCCGATCATCATTGGCCGGAGCTTCATCGGATCCTTCTTCGAGCTTCATCGACCAGGTGCTCCAGCCCTCCTCCAGCCAATCCGAGACCACCGGAGGCTTCGCCGTCCTCATCCGCTGCTTCCGAGCTAGCTGGGAGCTGACAGAGCTCACTGACGGAGCTCAGCGAGGCAGGCGGAGGTCAGCCCCCTTCACCGGAGCACAGGCCCCTCCTCCGCAGGCGGCGGAGGAGCGTTGAAGGAGAAACAGCAGCCACCGTTCGATCTTCTGATCGAACGGCCCTCGTCCCGCCACGCGTCTCTTCACCGCCTTCGTCCTCGACCGTCGATCGCACCAAGGATCGGACGCTCCACCCGCTGCCACGCGTCTTCACCTACCACCCTTGGATCCATCCAGATCCAAGGGCCCTCAGGCCGCCACGTCGCCCGATCCGAGCCTCGGCACCCAAGCCTAGGCTCGGGTCCCCCGAAGCAGATCCGAGGCTAACCCGAGCCTCCAGAAGCCCCGACCCTCGATCCGAGCCTCCGACGCCTCCGAGCCTAGGCCGCCCCACGTGAGGAGCACGTGCGGCCTGGGTAAATTGCACCGACACCCCTGGAGGTTTCCAAAATTGCAGAAAGGTCCCTGTGAAGCAGACATCACGTGAGGCGCACGTGATTCGTGGAGAATTTGCATTCAAGTCCTGCATAGTCTTGGTAATTGCACTTTAGTCCCTGTCAGCATGTTTATTTCTTGAACATTTATTTTTCAGTATTGCATTTAGACCCCTATGTTTGCACGTGTCCATAGCATGCATTTTTGATTATTTTTGAATTTTAAAAGTTGCATATTGTTGAGAACTTTGTCCTCTACCTGTTAGCACACGTGTTGTATTTTTGTTGGTTTTCTTGATTTATTAATGAATTAATTGGTTGATTTGAGTCATATTTTGCCCAGAGATGCCATTTGATTTTTAGTAAATTATCTGTGCCTTCAAAAATCACCAAAAAAATCACAGTAGCTTAAGGACATTGTTTTTAACATCCCATAAAAATTTCACATCATTTGCACGCATAACGAGGCCTGAATAAATAGTTTAGTGATTTCCTTTGATTAATTTTAATTAATTCATTTCACAACATTTTTTTAGTTCTGTCAATTTTCCTAGGTTCCTGATCATTAGACCTTCCTAGGATAATTTTAGTTCCGAGAAATATTGTGTTTTGATATTTATTAAAAATTAAACATTGAAAATCACACTGTTTGTTTAGTTAATTCATAGAATATTCATTTTGAGTCAAAAAATTCCAAAAAAATTAGTGTAGGTCATTTTCATCATAAGCAACCTTCTGGCCAATTTTCATAATTTTTGGACTGAATTTGATATATCAATTAAATCTAACTTGAAATTGGCTAAGGATTGTCTGCATTGTCTACATAGTAATTAAAAAGACCAAAAAAAAAAAAAAAAATTCGTTCCCCGAATCTCGAGCACTTGTGAATTGATGTAATCAACCTAAGGAGACAGATGCCTCCCTGAGATCGACCTTGGACTTCACCAAGTAAAAAAAACTACATCACTTAACATTAATAGCTAAGTGATTTTTGATTAATCCCTCGTATCCGACTGCAACGAATATCATTAATTGATTTGGACATTAATTTGACCGGATTAACTAAGGGTGCGGGAGGCTTATCACGATCCTAAGGAAGGGTCGCCCGAGAATGATCTGAGATTCTCTCCAATGATTGGGGGTCTCCATGTCCAAGACTGTGAAATCCACCTGATAGTTCTGGCCCTCAATCGAGATAACAACGTTCTTCACTTCTCCCTTAGGTCTCTTCACTGAACGATCTGCGAATTGGAGTAAAGCTCTAGATTTGCGAAGGGGTCCCAACTCCAATTTCTGATATAAGGCTAAGGGAAGTAAGTTGATCGAAGAACCGTTATCTAAGAGTGTGCGTGCAAACGCAATGTCATCAATACGACTCTCCACATAGTGAGCACCCGTGTCTCTCTTTTTCTTTGGCAAAGTTTGATTCTTGAGACAATAGGTTGTGGCTACTGATAAGACATGTGTCTTTATATTTCAGTTATCTTTCTTCATGCTAACCCTTCTAAGTGTGCATCTCACCTTAAGGTATTTTTGGAAGGCAGGATGGTTAGCCACATATTCATCAAATGGCACCTTAACTGTGATGTTTTCTTTACAAAACCGTGCCATATCGGGGTCATCTTTCTGAATCTTTTTGATGCGCTTTCCTACCGTAAGAGCACGGGGGAAAGGGATTGAAGCTAGGGAAACAGAGGACGAAGAGTCTGAATCATGAACTGAAAGATCATTCTTTGCATTAACGGAAACAGAGTTCTTCATACAAGAATCTTTTTGATGCAATATGGACTCAAAATCTAGACTATCTACTAAAGGTTGTGGAATAGAAGATGGAGTGGTATCCGCCACAACCGGAGATGCAAGGTCCTCTGTAGACTCAGAAGAATATCCATGCTGACGATGCTGCATACGTGCTCTCCTCCTCCTCTCGGCTCCCTGAGTAGAAATCCTCGAATGGTGCTGATGCGACTCTGAAATATGATGCCTCTCCTCCTCGTCCTCTGAAGACTCCTCAGGTAGAGCTCCAGAGATGCCCCTCCTCGTGTCCCTTGCCCGGTCAGGTACGACCACGGTCCTTCCGCTCCTGAGAGACATGTGGTTAGCCTCGTCACACGAAAGAATCTCATGTTCAGATTTAGGAGATGCTGAATAGTATACCTGACCAAAGTGCTGCTGAGAACTAGAACGGTTCAGGCTATTGGGGTTAGCCTGAACTTGGGTTGGGATAGAGGTAAAGGGTGCAGTCTGCTCGTCTCGCCATCTGGACAGGCGGTTGACATCCACCCGTAAGTCCTGAACCTCGTTCATGTAGGAACGTAGCTCATCGAGTATCTGCTGCTGAATATCCATGGGACTAGACGATGAAGGAAGTGGATAAGACTGGGAAGAAGAACGGGAAGACTGGCCCTGCTGGCCAGTGTACTGCCTCTGCTGTTGCTGCTGGGGTTGCGGGCCCTGCTGGCCCGTCTGGTAATGGCCCTATCGGCCATACTGCTGGTACTGTTGCCTTTGCTGCTGGGGTGGATGGAATCCAGGGCTCTGCTGTGAAGGAGGTGGTGCGGAGGTGAATGTGGTGTTGTGAAAGGTCGGGGGACGCTGATAGGTCTGTCGGTCTCCCGTACTTCCCTGCCTGGCAGGGTCCTGAGTATACCATATCCCATTCACCTCCCAAACTGGTGGAGGCTCCTCCTGGACTGTCTCTGCTACTGGAGGTGGCTGCTGGAAAGAGTGGGTGTAGGATGGGTCCTGCTCCCACGGCTGGGGTTGCCCTGACACCAACTGCTCCTGAACATGGTGAACTCGGTATACGGGAGCAGAGGGTGCAGTCACGGTGGGTATCCTTATCTTAGATACCTTCTCAGTCAACTCCTCCATCTGTTTTGGAAGTTTGGAGATGCTCCGGTCTAACTCATCAATCCTCCTGTCGATCTTCTCGACTACAGTAAGCTTGTCAGCAAGGAGTCCCATGCTAGGGATCACGTCCTGAGAGAGATTGACTACATCTGCTTTTCCCCCTCCAGATGAGAGTGAACTGGGGGTTGGTGTATAGGCCCTGCTGGCCATCTGTGAGCGGCTAGTTTCAGCCATCTGCTCGAATACCCTCCAGACGGTATCCGATTCTCGTGATGTATAACTGCCTCCACAGGCAGCGCTCACTAAACCCTGCATCTCAGGGTTGAGACCAGTGAAGAAGGATTGGACCAAGATGTTGTCATCTAATCCATGACAAGGACACTTTTGCAGGATGTCCTTGAATCTTTCCCAAGCATCACAGAAGGCTTCATGGGGTAACTGGGAAAAACTCGTAATTCACGTCCTCATCATGTTAGTTCTACTCAACGGGTAGAACTTCTTTAGGAATAGGTCCTTGAACTGGGCATAAGTGGTGATGATGATTCCAAGATTCTTCATCCAGTAATCGGCTTTTCCACCCAAGGCAAATGGAAGGGCTTCGAGCCTAATATAATCCTGGTTAACATTATTATGTTTGAGGTTAGCACAGATGAGCTCAAAGTCCCTTAGGAATGCATATGGCTCCTCAGAAGCATTCCCATCAAAATGTGGCAGCAGGTTCAGAAAATGCGGCTTCAATTCAAAGTCAACAGTGGGTTCGGCCGGACTCAAGTAGTTATGAATTTGATATTGTCCGGGGTTATACGTCGCATCCATTGGTAGTTGGACCCCAACATTTAACTGTCCTAACTGAGCTCTCGGTAATGCTTGTTGCTGCTCAGATGCAGCTAATCGGGCTAGTATCATTCTCATCGGGTCTTCATGGTTCTCTTCTTCCTCTTCTTTCTTCTTTGGCATTTTACTTGAATCTTCTTTATGTCCTGAATCAGCAATGTTTTCTTGATTAGAAGAGGATTTATGAATCATGATATTCTCACCGAGGCAATGGTATTCCTCAGTGAGGTGGGAAGAGAGAAATGGAATGGTTTGAGAGTAACCATCCCGAGAGTGAGTGATCCTGGGCTCAAGAGGGTCATGAGTCCAGGTTGGTCCAAGTTGCGCTTGGACCTTTGAAGACGTACTTTTTGAAGGGTTCAATGAGATATTCGCAAAGTCCGAATAAATATCCCCCCAATCAGTCATCTTCGATGTCAAAAGAACCGATCAGATCACGATATTCAATGAGGCACTAGTTCTACGGTGCACGTAAATGTGCGGAGTGAACTCACACAATACAAACGTAATTCAAACACCCGATTTCACCAACTCAACACATGATGGCCGTAAGAGTTCGGCCGATTTATCTGGTCAATTTTAGTTGGTGAGAATACAATCTTGGAAAGATTAACGAGCTGTTAGGTGCCCGTATTTTCCTACAGACTGGCCTGGTTCTTACGACTAGTTTGACCTACTTTCAGCTAGTATAGGAGTAAGTATGGACCGTATAAATACGGCTACTCGTTCCTTGAGGACTAATGCGTCCTCTAAACCTCCCACTCTGCTAACGAAGTCCGGACCGTTTACCGGCTACCCGTATTTCTCACTGAAAAGTAGCTAATCGCCTAAAAAGAAAGAACCAGTAGTAAGTAAGAAATCAAGACTTGGCTCTATCCTAGGGTCGCCTCTCTCTCTCTCTCACTTGCAATTAAAACAAACAATGAGGGCTTTATGCACCCGAGAACAAGGGTTCTTTTTATTCCAATTAATTAGATCGACCTGCTCAATTCAGTCCCAATTTTAGAGTTAGGTTATCACTTGAAATTTATGTGAACACACAAGCACATCTACCGTTCAGTCCCAATTTCCTTTTGACCTTAAGTTGTAAAACAAGAGGGGAATCGGAAATCAGAATGCAAACGAGAAACTATGATGCATGCTCAGAAGGAGGTATACTTACAGTGAATCCCAGCACTCTTCATGCGTTATGCAGAACAGAATTTGTAAATATTACACTAAATGCATGCAGATCAAGAAAACCGCACCTAAACAGTATACTATTAGCGGGGAAGAATTGATTGAATTTGAGCTAAGTAGTACGTGTCTATGTGCGTCTCATTATGAATCTTATCAGATAAGTGAATCTTCTAAGATATGTGTGGCCTAATTTACGATGGGCACAAACAAATTTGATTCTAAACTACTGTGTGCCTAATCCTTAAGTTCGCCACTCAAGTCAAGCCCCACCCTCGCCGGAGAGTGAAACATGCTCGACAGACCACAAATAATGTCTAAGTCTTTTTACACGCGCGGGCTCTCAAACAAGAGCCACTATAAATGATCAACCACCTAAATAATTACAACAATTATTACAAAAAGTTCTCTCAAAAATAAATAGTTCTCCTCGCACTTCAGCAATCAACTCGCGTCACGTCCGTCGACCTCCGATGCACTCCAAGTCCACCGGGCCCTCGCAAGGAAAATGAAATTTATATTAGAGAGATAAACAACAAGATATATACAAAAATATAAAGAGAAATAATTGCAAAAAAATGGAATAAATACAAGTGGCTCGGGGGTCAGACTACCCGAGTAAATGGAAATTTAAATCTAAATTTTTAAACCAATCCCTAAGCCGTTTGCCTCCCCGGCAACGGTGCCATCTGGCGAGTCGCTAGATACGATGTTTAATTCGTGTTCGTTGTAGCACGTGTACTTAGCGATTCAGTCAGAACCGAGAGAAGATCTCCGTGAAGAGTGTCTCGGCTTAATTTATATCCCGGGCAAGTCCGGGGTCGAACTCAGGGAGGCAAAGGAACAACTTGGGTTTAATTTAAAAACGTAGGTCTAGATTTCCAATGCGTTTTTTTTAGATTTTTTTTATGCAAAAACCAAAGCAAATGCAAAATGCGGGAGAATTAAGTACTAAGAAATCACACAACTTAGCCAAATTAATTTTAATGAGAAATTAATCCAATTTAGCCAAATTATATTTTTCCTAAAATACTAATCCAGCGATGAACACAAAACACATTTTTTAGAATTTTAAGGGTTAAAATGCACCAATGAAAAATGCACACTTTTTATGGGTAATTTCACAATTTGTCACACAAACAGTAAGCAAAAAATAAGAAAAACTTACTGGAATGAAAACATGATGCAAGGAAGCTAAGTAATTTTTTTGGAATTTTTTGACAATATATGAATTTTTTATGGATTTTTTAGTGGAAACAGAGTGACAGTGAGTAAACAATTTCTAATAAATCCACATTATAAAATTAATCAGAGTGCCAATTATCTCAAGTAGATATTTTTATGTACAATCCAGGAGATTTGAAATTTCGCAAAAAGGATTTACGTGGATTTAATTAAAAATCAAACACTAAATTCACTCTACAAATTATTCCAGGCACAAGACAACTCCATTTTAGATGAAATTGGGACAGTAAGTTTATCACATATCAAGGCATCATATATAATTTTTGTGGAATTTTTAGAACAAGCGTTTGTGAGATATAAATTTAAGAGTCCAGATTGGGTAAAATACACAGATTTTCAGTTAAACAAATATAATTAATTACCCATGAGTCACAAAAATACCAATAAATAGTCAAAATGTAGACAATTAGTTGCTCAACACAATGGTATTTTTCATTGATTAAAAAGATGCCATATCTATGTCCAAATTTAAAGTCAAATGCAGGGGTATCTGTGCAAACTCAGAAATTGAAAAGAAAACTCAAACTTATATACAAAGGCTAAACTGTAATTACAAAAACTATGAATGAAAAGTTTGCAATTTTTACAAATAAAAAATAAAATAAAATGAACCTTCTTCTCCAAGTACGCAGGTGGAGGAACCAAAGGGGGAGGAGTCGGCGGTGGTCGGCGGCGGCAGAGGAGGCGGGCGGAGGGCGGCGACGCGGGGGGCGGTCGCGGTGGTCGGCGGCCTGCGTCGGCTGATGGCGGAGTCGAGGCGGGCGGAGGGGCGGCGGTCCTGGGGAGCTGCGAGTTCCGGTGGAAGAAGGGAGAGGTTGGGACCCGGCGACGCACGGGGCGGCGACGCCGCTGCAGCGCGGCGGAGCCGCGGATGGCTGAGGATGGGGGGGGGGCGGCGGCCGGCGCCGCTGCCCGTGGATGGGTGGGACGGCGGCCGCTGGCTGTTGTCCCGTGTGTTTTTTTTGTTTTTTTGTAATAAAAGGTTTTTTTTGTTTAAATTTTTTATATTTTTTTAATTTTGTTAAAACAGAGAATGAACATGATAAATTAAAAAAATATGATGATGGTAAGGATGATAAATTAAACAAATGGGGGGAAAAATGGTGTGATGGTGGTGGTGGAAGGGATGATATGTGGTGTACTAAAAAATTGCAAAAAGACCAAATGAACTAAAATGAAGGGAAAATTTACCTACGATGATATGGTCGCCTATGGAGTGCTCTCGTGAGCACGGTCTTCGCTCGAATCGTCGGCGTGCGATGAGCTCGAGCAGCGTGCGAGTGCGGCTGCGATGTTGGCCAAAAAGCCAGAGAGAGGGCCGTCGTCGCTCGACCGCGGTTGCGTCGCTGTCACCGATTCAACTCAGGGAACTAGGCTCTCCTCACATAAAGATGGATCAAAAATAAAATTGAAGAGAATGACATGTATATAAAGATAATGGAATGAGAGGTTATTAAAGTGGTGGAGAAAATGGGAGGTTGTATTGTTAATGGAGTTGAATGGAAAGTTGGAAAAAATGGTGGAATAATGTAGTTGAATTGGTGGTTATTGTAGAGAATGGAAATTAAATAATAAATAAATAAATAAATTTGTCTACTTTAAATAGAATAAAATAAAAAGAGAAGAGAAATAGTGGAGAATTTACAAGGGAAGACAAACAACATGTACATTTTTTTTACTTTTCTAATATGTAATTTTTTTGTCTTTTTAATAAGAGATATTTACAACGAAAAAATATAATAAAATACTACAATTAAAATACAACACAAGTATGATTTTTTTGTATTTTTAGTAATTAAGAAAGAGAAAATAAAAAATGAAGAAAGAATGAATATATACATAATGTACAATGTACATCTAGGTCCCAAAACCCAACTTTTGCAAATGAGCTCCGATTTTAATGAAACCACTTCCGTTGGATAGATAATTTTCTAACTTGAACTTTAAAAGTGAGTTTGGTAAATTTGGAGTTCAGACGGAGCGGGAATTTGGCTTGGAAGTTGGACTTTACGGCTTTTTCTCTTTGGGATCTAGGAGCATTTATTTGAGATGAAATTTGTTTTGTATTTTTGTATTTTTATATAGATTTTTATAAACAAATTAGAGAAAGAATTAGGCAAAAAGGAATTGAAATGAAATTATTAAAAATACATGAAGTTTTGGGCTATTTACAAGTATAAAACTCCTTTATTTTTGCGGCTTTTTAGTGTTAATTAATTTTATACAATCCAATATACAATAATTAGTGTGTTTTATTTACAAGAGTTATTTTATTAATTTAATGATTTTATGCACATTTATTAGGGAATTTACTCGGGGATTTTGCTAAGATCAAGATACTGCGATGATGAATCGCAGATTCATCACCTATCTAAAGGGATAACACCTCAAAGAGTTGAGGAAGTGAATGCTAAAAACGAGTTGCCCTTTTGTGCATCAGTTATGAAAAGCGGAAAGTACGCTAGATGTGTACAAAAGCCAGATATCTGCCATGCAGTGGGAGCAGTAAACTGATACTAATCCTACTATGGGGATAGAACACTTAATTGCAGTAATAACAATATCTTCAAAGATGATAAGGCTTTAGAGATAGTGATCTCTAAGTCTTATCTTCAAGAAATTAAGACTTTTAGATGGAGATCTAAAAGGTCTTAACTGCGAATACCTTAGGAGATAGAGATCTCCAAGGATAAGGGTATTCTAATAAGGATAATAGAAATTACATGCTGGTTATAATAATATTTCTTTGAGTTGTAGTATCAAGGATACTATGGCTGACAAGATTGAGTATTGGTTGCATTAGATGCAACATTCGCATTAGATGCGAGCACTGTTACTGGGGATATGCAAGTGCCATAAAAGGACTTGGCGTAGTCTCGCGGGAACAGAGTGACTGATCAGCTTACCTAGCTATTTTCTAAATAGCCTATGATTGTCACATGAGTGTGGGTTTAAATGATTAGCCCATTAACGGCTCTTTGGGCTAGTGGGCGATTGTTGGACATGCGAGCCCACGGCGAGCCATTATGCAATAAATGTTATTGCACGTATCATTCCCTGATCTGAAATGAAGAAAAAATAATTTGTATAATAGGTCCCTCTTTACAATTAGGGTTATCTACCATGGCCATCTTAATGATCATACAGTTATTGATTCATTAAATGAATCATAGAGGCTGGTGCTTGGATGAATATCTAATGGGTTGGATAGAGGACTCATCAAGCACCGTCAAATGATTATTAAGAGATGATCTCCAGCCTGAGTAGGAGATGGCAATCCTTTCTCACATAGGTTGATATCTGACCGACCTCTTGATGCAGGTCCTCTGCATGAATAGTGATTCGGAGGTGTCAGATTAGTTAGGTCAATGGGTTGACTTAGCGAGATCGAGATAACCTAAGTCCTATGTTGAATGCTGTCACAGCATATGCACACATCCTCTGACCGGAGACATATGTGTTACTATATGTCTGAGTGTGTACATTTGGCAGACCAGTAGGTTGATGACCTAACCAAGGTCTTTATACCGGCGAGCTGGTGTGCATATAAGGGCATATGAGTAATACGATCTCTCAAAGGGATCATACAGGTTCACTTGTGAACCGGAAGACATGAGCTCACTCATGAGGTATTGGGACCGATCAAATTCCATGCATGGTCATCGTGCTTTGGAAGCATGACAAGAATTTGAAGGTATGATATATGCTTTGGGAAAGCATATGATCGATACCAAATCCCAATAACCAAGATTGAGAAACTTGGTGATCAAACCCTGAAGAAGACAGTATTTCAGGTTGATCATTGGTCTTTCAGTATGCAGGATGTGCAGGTATTGGGGAATACCTGAGGGTGATGTGATCATAAACGATTGTATAACCATGACGCTTCCAGTCTGAGGGAGTGATGAAACAGGTCTGGATTTCAGTGACTCCTCTCAAGAGAGAAGTAACCTGATCTTAGTCCAAGTATTGGACATTGATCTGAATGTGATTCAGATGCAATGAAGACTAAGTATACGACTTGTTTTAATCAAGCATCTATGAGAGGTCCGTTAGACTTGGATTTGAGATGAGATCTCAACATCCAAGTCACTATACGTGGAACAATACAATCACCATGTCCTTTATCTCCAAGTATCTACGGAGAAGGCACATTATTCTTGAAGGAGTTCAAGAATAATTCCTATGATGAATTTAGTATCCAAGCAAGAAGGTTTTGATAATTAAATGAGATTTATTTATCAAAGTATAATATGAATAAGATTCATATTATGAGAATGTGTCCATGATAATTAAATGAGATTTAATTATCAAGTATAATATGAATAAGATTCATATTGTGAGAATGATTATCCAAGATAATTAAATAGGATTTAATTATCAAGGATAAGCAGATCATGGATAGTGCTATCCAGAATATCTGTGTATATTATAAATGAGATTTATAATATCATAGAGAGAGAAATATTGTAAATAGCATTTGTTAATTATTAATGTGGATTGAATCCACATTAGTTAATTAACTAGAAATGTAATTTACAAATTAGTTTGGGATGTGAATATGATTCACATATTTTTTCAACGGCGTGATTGAAATATTCACAAAATTAATTTGGAATTAATTTGGTGGATATTATTGCAATAATAGTTATTGCAATTAATTAAGAAATAATAATATAAATAAAAGGAGACAAAACCACCAATAATCATAGGTGGCGTCACCTATGACTTAGTCATAGGTGACGCCTCCTTGATTTAGGAGGGGTTGTTGTCTCCTCTTATTTGTTGTCTTATTATCTCTTGATAAATTAATTTATGTTAATTAAATAGTGTTGATAATAATTCAACATATATTTAATTTAATATAAATTAATGTTGTTGGTTTTTAACCAACAACAATCATAGCTGTTGGATGGCTCTTGGATTACAATGACCGTTGGATCCATGAGAGCCATGGATTGAGATCCATTGGATCCCAAACTAATATATAAAGAGGGTAGCCTTAGCCCTTGAAAAAAAACACCAAGTAGACGCCTACTATACTTCTCTCTCTCCCTCTCATTCTCGTGTTCTCTCTCTCTCTCTCCATAGGGTGGCCGACCACCATTGTTGAGAAAGGAGAGAAGTTCTCGCCTTCGCCCTTCGACGACTCGAGGATCTCTTTCTTCTTCGTGGCTACTTGCTGTAGAGGAAGACGACGGATTTCGCTTGACGAAATCAGGGGATCTATTGCTTGGATCTTCATCAAGGATTGCGGGAGGGACGCGACTCATCATCGTGCCCGCAAGTGCTTTCTTCGTGGATCGGACTTGAGACAGGAGGATCTCTTGTTTGGGATCTCGCGATCATAACCACGCTTCAAAGGTATTCCTTATACTTTGTGGTTGTATGAAACGATCCGAGAAGTGTTCTCGTGATCATGTGGTTTCATCGTTTGATTTAAATTTTTAAAATCCGATGTACATTGCGACTAGTACGACTAGTCGCCCCGATCGTATTCGATGCGATCGTCATGCTTCTGTGATGCGCTTGAGGATTATCAATATCCTTCAGCAGGACAGTCCTTCAGTTTGCTGATCGATCTGTCAAGAGGCAGAAGGGGTTGCTGAGGGACGTTGTCGTCACGATTCAGGGCCTGCAATTCCCCATGGACTTCGTAGTGTTGGACATGGAGATCCCTGAGTCAGTGACTGATACCCCCATCATTCTAGGTCGCCCGTTCTTGGCCACAGCCAAGGAAGTGACCGACCATGATAGCGGGAAGGTATACTTTCGCGTCGAGGGATAGAGTGTACAAATAGAGACGGTTGAGGACATCAGAGTCAGAGATACAGCATGCTCAGAGACTACTTCTGATACAGAGCAGATGACAGATGCAAAGCCATACATCCACCAGGACTGCGACTTTGTGATTACAGATGATGAGGCAGTATGGGAAGATCCAGATGCACAGGCCATCCTCTCACCTTCATAGTCCGCTGATGCATAGACGCCAACAGAGGAGAGCTTGGAGAGCGCATTCCTGGTCCAGGATACTTTTGAGGCAGCAGAGCCGGTTCGAGACCGCGAGACAGATTTGTTTTGTGATGACGGTGGTACTGAGGCCACCATAGATGATACAGATCCCTCGAAGTCATATTTTGATTGGGCAGAGTTTGAGGATTTCATACCAGATCTGACTTCCACTGAGCCTACAGCCAGGGAGGAGGTAGATGCCGAGCAGAGCAGAGACAGTCCAGCAGGGCAGCCTTCTCCAGATTCAGAGTGTGATCGAGAGTTTCAGTTCTCCCATGCGGATTTGGCAGCGTTCACTCAGAGTTTTCAGAGGCCAGATCCACCAGCACCCAGTTGTCCAGAGCTGAAGCCACTTCCTGCGTCGCTGAAGTATAGGTTCCTTGCGGGTGAGCATGAGATGTACCCAGTCATTATCTCCGCCGATTTGACTGGAGAGCAGGAATCCCGTCTGATTGGGGTTCTTAAAAAGAACCGCAAGGCAATAGGATGGAGTGTAGCCGATCTCCAGGGGATAAGTTCGACCCTGTGCTCCCACCATATCTATCTCGAGGAGGAGGCGAAGCCGTCGCGTGAGTTCCAGCGGCGGCTGAACCCGAATCTGAGAGAGGTTGTCATGAAGGAGATTTCGAAATGGTGGAGCGCCGATTTTATCTACCCCATCTCCGACTCCAAGTGGGTCAGTCCGTTGCATGTGGTGCCCAAGAAGACGGGCATCACTACAGTTGTCAGCGAGTCTGGAGAGGAGATCGCTACCCGGGTATCCACTTCTTGGCGAGTCTGCGTGGATTACAGACGACTCAACCAGGCCACCAAGAAGGATCATTTCCCCTTCCCTTTATAGATCAGATCATTGAGAGACTGGCAGGGAAGATCCATTACTATTTTTTGGATGGGTACTCCGGCTACAACTAGGTGGCCATCGCTCCCGAGGACCAGGACAAGACCACCTTCACTTGTCCCTTCGGCACATACGCCTTCAGACGCATGCCATTTGGGCTATGCAACGCCCCTGCAACTTTTCAGAGATGCATGTTGTTTTCATTTTCGGACATGGTGGGGGAGTGCTTGGAGGTCTTCATGGATGATTTCTTGGTCTACGGCGACGGATTTGACTCCTGTCTTGACTGCCTAGACCGAGTCCTTCAGCGATACATTGAGGTTCACCTAGTGTTGTCTTGGGAGAAGAGTCACTTCATGGTGACTCAGGGGACGGTGCTTGGCCATATCATCTCCAACAGGGGCATGGAGGTTGATCCGACCAAGGTAGATGTCATTAGAAAACTCGCACCACCGTCCAACTTGCGGCAGTTACGGTCTTTCCTTGGGCACGTCGGTTTCTACCGGCGTTTCATTCAGGATTTCAGTAGGATTGCCCGACCGTTGACTGATCTGCTGACGAAAGATACCGAGTTCCTTGTCGATGACAAGTGTCTTTCGTCGTTTGAGACTCTCAAGCGATGTGTTGTTGAGGCTCCTGTTCTCCAGCCGCCTGATTGGTCTCTCCCATTCGAGATCATGACGGATGCCTCCGATTTTGCCGTAGGGGCCGTGCTGGGACAGAGGAGGGATGGAGTCCCATTTGCTATTCACTACGCTAGTCGTACATTGGATGCCGCACAGCGGAACTACACAGTCAGGAGAAGGAGATGCTAGCCGTAGTTTTTGCCCTGGATAAGTTCAGATCATACATTATTGGATCTAGAATGACTATATACATTGATCATACCGCCATCAGGTACCTCATGGCAAAGAAGGATGCCAAAGCCAGATTGACCAGATGGATCCTTCTACTCCAGGAGTTTGACATAGAGATTAAGGATAAGCCTGGAGTTAAGAATGTGGTGGCGGATCATCTATCCCGATTAGAGCATCTTGAGGATTCTGAGCAGACTGAGCCTATTTGTGAGACCTTCCCAGATGAGGCAATCCTTGCTATCACCTCTCTCCCGTGGTATGCCGATATTGTGAACTTTCTTGTTGCTAAGAAAGTTCCACAGGATTGGCCCAGGCAGAGACTTGAGACCTTCCTCGCGAAGGTCAAGTCCTACTACTGGGAGGATCCCATCCTTTACCATGAAGGAGGGGATAGCGTTTGGCGTAGGTGCATTCCTCAGGAGGAGCACCATAGCGTCCTCACTTACTGCCACAAGCTTGAGGCAGGAGGACATCACTCTAGGAGGAGAACAGCACAGAAAGTGCTCCAATCCGGTCTATGGTGGCCTACCCTCTTCAAGGATTCTGATGAGTTCGTGAAGAGGTGTACTGACTGTCAGAGGATGGGCACTTGTGGACAGCGTGATATGATGCTGATGCAGCCCATTCACTTCTGTGAGGTTTTTGACGCATGGGGCATCGATTTCATGGGTCCATTCCCTAAGATTCAGGGATTCGAGTACATTCTGTTGGCCGTCGATTATGTGAGTCGTTGGGTTGAGGTCATCCCCGCCCGAACCGTAGATGCTAGGACTGTTTGCAGATTTTTGAGGAAGCATATCATTTCACGTTTCGGGGTACCTCGAGTGTTGATATCTGAGGGGGGGTCTCATTTCGTCAACGACCAGGTGAAGGCCCTTGCTAGCAAGTTCGGCATAGACCATCGAGTTGCCACTCCATACCACCCTCAGACTAATGGTCTTGTCGAGGTGTCGAACAGGGAGATCAAGACTATATTGCATAAAGTCATCCACCCTGGCCGAAAGGATTGGTCACAGCTTTTGGACTCGGTCTTGTGGGCATATCAGACGTCTTTCAAGACACCTTTGGGCACATCTCCCTTTCGCCTCGTTTATGGCAAGCCATGCCATTTACCTGTTGAGTTGAGGCATAGGTCACTTTGAGCAGTCACAGATATACTTTTGGATCTAGATAGTGTAGGATATCAGAGGAGGGCAGAGTTAGCAGCCTTGGAGGAGCTTCGTGATACCGCCTTCTCAAACAGCCTTCAGTACAAGGAGAGAGTGAAGGAGTGGCATGATTCTCATATCAGCCACAAACATTTTGAGCCAGGACAGAGAGTATGGTTGTTTGATGCTAGGCTTCGTCTATTTCCAGGGAAGATATAGAGCAAATGGAAGGGACCGTATTTGGTGAGAAAGGTACACGACAATGGGAGTATCGAAATATCTGAGTTATCTTATGAGAGTACCTTTCGAGTGAACGGCCAGCGACTCAAGCCATATCTTGATCATGAGCCACGGGTCGTTGATGTTGCCCCTATTCACTTTGCGTGAGATGTGGTCTCTTGACTCACATCTATTGCATCTCACGCCTGATTATCACTGTTCTCCCGACCTGTATAGATCCAGTTGTACATATCACTCTATTCTTTAGTCCCACATCCCTTTACTCCTCTTTTGATTATGCTATGCTTAGGGTGTACTTTACCCTAAGTATAGGGGGGATGTAGGACTCTCGGATATTTCTTTTGATTCATTTTACCCATGTTTTTGTTGCCTATACTTAGGGATATTTTACCCTAAGTATAAGGGGAGTAGACCCTGTACATTCTTCACTCGGTTTTCTCTTTGTGTACAACCTGCTATACTTAGGATTAGTTGATCCTAAGTATAGGGGGAAAAGCCGAGATCCTCTTGATTTCTATTCTTTCATTCCTCTTTGTATATAGCCTTCCTTTTCACTTCCCTATACTAAGAACGAGTTATGTCTTCTTCATCGCTCTTGACTCTGAGGACATCGTTCGAGCTAAGTACAGGGGGGTGTGTATATATTTCATATATACTTTAGCCATAACTTGTACTTTGTGGAAGTGTGTTAATAAAAAAATGGCTAAAAACCCAAAAATCCATAAAAAATTAAAATTTTCCTGTAAATAATTATTCTTTTATTTGCACATACATAGCTATTGTACAAATTATTTTTGTAAAAATGTTTTCAAAAACTTTTTGTAAATAGTGTGTAAATATTTTCTTATCAAAATTATGTATATAGTACAAAACTTTTCCAAAATGTTTTGAAAATCAAAAGTTTGCAAAAACCTTGTGTAAATTTGTGTAAATATTTTGCAAAAGGGATTTTTACCCGGCAGACCCTATAAACTTTGCCAATTACCTCCACGACCTTTGAAACAACATAATCCCCCCCCTCGACCCCGTAAACTTGCCAACTCTTACCCCATGAACCCCGCAGTTAATCTGTTTGAAGTTCGTGAGGGTTCTTGAGGTAATTTATAGGGTCAGTGGAGTAATTACATTGTGTAAAAGGCCGTAGAGGTAATTGGCAAAGTTTATAGGGTCTGTCGGGTAAAAATCCCTTTGCAAAATTTGCATTCATGCATACATCCATGGTTTCAAAACATTTTTCAAAAATTTTGCATATGTGTAAATATTGTGTAAATAACATCCTTGTATATATTTGTATAGTTTTTCCTGGATTATAGTTGACATTTAAACTAGCCTGGAATTAAGTCGGAAAATGGAGCTTGATTAAGATCTTAATCCACCTAATTCTAAGAGGAACCTTATAGGGCTTAGGGTTAAGGCTTTTCAAGTCCAGGGTGACTTAATTCTTTGAGTCCACTAGGCTATGATCACATGTCATCTCAATGAGCCTAGGTAGAGCACTTAACAACACACACATGACTCATATAGACAATGGCTTGACTTGGACCCGCACTTTGCACCGAGCTCTCTACGGATGAGGTGGTGAGGAAGCAGTCTTCCTTGACTTGGGGTAGCATATGAGGGTAGTAATTCTAGGCGGAACCTCTCTTCTTCTTTTAGTGAAGGAAGTGCATCTCAACTTGGTCTGGTTGCCATGAGGCCTAACGACAGGAGTTGTGGGTTGCAATAATGCTTCAAAAGAGGGATAGTCTGCTGGCTCAAGAGGAGAAACTCCTTATGTACATATGTTGCACCCTGTAAATATGTTGTATAGATGCACTTGAAAAAAATGCAAAAAGAAAATAACTCCAAAAAAGTGGTGGGTCTGATAGAAAATGATAATCCCACTGGAGTATGTATATAGTGCAAATAAGCAAAGCTTGAGACTCATAGTTCCATCTTATGTAGCTTGCAGCAGGGAGACTTAGCTACACTGGTTGAGCTCCCAAGGATACATGGCTACACTGGCCATGGTCCATTCTCTTCTTCCCCCTCTTCTTGAGCCGGTTGAACTTGAACTTAGAAGGGAATACCCCGCTCCTCGAGGAAAGAGTGGCCAGATTGGGGCCATAGAGTTACCTTGTTGGGGAGGGTTGTCAAGTTACTACTTCTGAGGTGGAGAGTTACCTCACTTACATAGTACAAGGAAAGAATAAAGAAATAAAAGAAAAAGAGGGAGATATTTAGAAAAAATATTGAGCGATCTAATCCCAAGGGAGGGCTCAGCATGGGCCTGACCGCATAAAAATCCAAGTAGAGAGAGATAAGGAAGCTCACATTTGTACATAGACCTGTAAATAAAATAAAAATTATTTTCCTCTTATTCAAACAAAATGAGTGTATTTATTTGTATATATTTGTAAATATTAAATAAAAACAAAATTGAGAAAATTAAAAAGAACTTAAAAATCCCTTCAACATTGTACATAAGCCATGTATATAGAAACCCTTTACCTATTTATTTCCCCTTATAAATAAATAAATAAAATTTCACAAAAATTTGTATATATTCCATATTCCATAATGTAAATAAATAAAATAAAAATCACAAAATTAAAAATAAAATAAAAATAAATAAAAATCAAAATCAAAATCAACATTGTATATATACCATGTATGTACATAAATAAAACTATTTAATTAACCCTTGTAAATAATTAATAAAAATAAAATAAAAATACCTTTTTATTCCAAATTTTATTCTATAAATAAATAAAATATAAAATTGGAATAAAATATCCAAAAATAATAATTAAAAATCAAAAATTAAAAATGTATATTGTATATACCTATATATAATAATACTATTTTGTAAATACATTGTTTATATTTCAAAAAAATAAATAAAAATCACAAAAATAGTTTAAAAATAAAGAATCATTTTTCATGTTTTAACTTTTTCAAAATTTGGCCATTTACTATTTTATAATTAATTTCCAAATCTTTAATAAATGGTGTGCTCTGATTGGTCCACGGGGGATGTTGACCCCCGGTCAACTCTCCCCCCAGGACCACCAGAGCCGGATCTTGTCGCCCCGACCCGATTTCTCTGATTTTTTGCCACTTGATCCGACCACCAGATCCTTAAACCCCGGGTCCTAATCCTTCCTTGATCATCCTAGATCCACGCCCGGGGTGGGTTTTGGGGATCCGAGCTCCGATATGCTCGCCCGACCTTCACCTTCTCGGACCCCTAACCATATAAGATCTCAGCTCCACCACACTATTCAAATCATCTTTGGAGTCGCCCCTTCCACCTAGGACCTCCACCCGATACCCTAGAGTGACAGCTAGCCGTCGGAGTGTTGCAGAGAGGTGGAGGAGCACCGCGTCACTGATCCGGACGCGTTTCGCCGCCGTGCGCCGCCCAGAGCTGCGCCCGAGACTCGAGCCCTCGACGACCCTCGAGGCAAAGACCAGAGCTCCAGGAGGTCATCCCCAGTCGAACTCAACCATCCGGTAAGCGTAATTCCTTCTAGTTTTCTCGAATTTCCATTTTCGCCCAATTCCATCGTTCGCCGTCGTTCGTTGATTCCGACTATCTCAGTAACCCTCTCGATCATCGGACTCGACCCTCACACCCACGAGACTTCTTCGCACCTTCTGCACCCACTCACACCCCCTGACTCGCCCCGGAGCAGGGACTTCGATCTTCACCGTCGTCGCTTCGCCGGAGATCGACCATCTCGCCTCATCCGACCACCACACCATCCCTAACCGGGTCGAGGCAATTTGCCCTCGACCCAGCAAGCTTCCTGTGTCATTTTCCAGGTCAGACGAGGTCCATATGGGGGTCTTCACGTTCAGGCACAGGATCCCCAGTTCTGCCTTCGTCGCTGGAGCTCCTCGGAGCCTCCCGGCGTCATCGGAGGAGCTCGTCAGCTGCGGAGAGGCAAGACGGAGCTATTCCGCACCTTAGTAGCAGTAGAGGAGGCCCAGCGCAGCCGTGGGGCTCCGGCGAAGTTTGTCGGAGCCGTATTCTTCCAGGAGCCTCCTCTACCGTCCGATCTTCCCCGACGCTCCAGAATCTATCCGATCCATCCATTGGAGCAGCTCAGCCATCGTCCGATCCTTTGGAGGGTTGATCAGGACCGCACGATCAGACGAAGAGGCGCCCTTGAGCCATCACCGTCCGATCTCCACGTGCCCTCTTCTGAGCCGTTGATCCAGCGAGGATTTACCCACAGCGCACCTTAGCCGTCAGGTCCTCCACGTGGGAGAACCTCAGCCGTCTGATCCAAGCGGGAGTCCTTAGAAGAGGCGCCACTGCTCCAGCATCGTTCGATCATCCACGTGGCAGCTCTCCAGCCCTCGGATAATAAGTGGGGTAAATTTCACTTAGGCCCCCTCCTGTTTTGCATTTACATTTTAGTACTGTAAATATTTTGTCCCGTGTTTTTATTTTGTGAAAATTGCAGCAAGGACCTTCGTGTTTTCTGTATTCACTATTTAGTCCCTGTCTATGGTGGCCACGTGCTTCGATACGTGAGACTTTGGTGATTTTGCATTATATGCTCTGTAGTTCTTTCATGTTATGCTTTGAATGATTTAAAATAGGAATTACAGTTTAGTCCTTCCGCACCTGGACCATGTGCCCTGCGCGTGACTGCCTGGGTTTTTTGCACTTTTGGCTCTTATCTTTCTGTGCGTGTTATTGATTGGCCCTTGGACTATGTTTTTATTACATTTAGGTCCTTGTGCACTGTGTGTGTTTTTGATTTAAATAAAATATCAAAATTAATCCAAATTGAGTGAAAATTGGATACGTTGCTCCTACCACTGTGTAAAATTTTCTCTAATTGTTGGACACATTTTCGAGCCTTTTATTATTTTTAAAAATTCAAAAACCCTTGTTTTTCTGCCTTCTCAGATTGAAAATTCATAAAAAATATTAAAACTTTGTTAAAAATTCCAAAAAAAACAAGTTTTGTGTGTTTTTGCGTCCTTGATTTTCTATGCATTTTTGGCTTTTTTTAGATTTATAAAAAGCTTAAAAGTTAAAAAACCTTAAAAAACTCATAAAAATTCTAAAAATTCAAAAAAAAATAAAAAGTTAATAAACTTTTTTTTTAATTTTGCTTCTTATTTCTATTTTCCAAGAAAAATACCTCCAGGCTCTTTTAGGATCATTTTGTATCTTATTTTGATCCTTGAAGCCTGACTGGATAGCAGCAAAGTTTTTCTTCCTTTTTTCATTTTTAGAAAATTCCCTAAAAATCATAAAATTCTCAAAAATTCACTAAAAACAGTAAAAAATTCATAAAACATAAAAATATTTTTATTTGAATTTTTGGACTATTTTTGAGTCATTAAATAATTGCTTGAAGTTGCTTGTTTTTATTGTTTTATTATTTTCCTTCATATTTAAAAATCCAAAAATATATAAATATTAAAAATCCACCAAAAAATATTTGTTTATATTTTATTTGTTTTCCGACTACTTCGTAGGCTGCAAGGCCAATCCGCGCTCCCTAAGTCCGACCCTAGGTGCTATACCAGGCTAATCTCATAGCCAGGGCCACTAGTTGTTTTTCTCTGATTTTATCTCTATTTGGTGGTCTGTTCCTTCTTTTTCTTGATTGAGCTGAGTTTCGAGTGACTGAGGTCGCAACAACCTTCGCTAGATTTTATTCACCTTAGTCTATCGAATATGCGGCTCATCAATCATGCAAGAAGGTCAAGCTTCTACCTTCTTGAACATTGTATATTCATCTCACCTTATATATAATCCTTTCATTTCATCTTTTATTTCTCTCATCCACATCGATCTGTGTGTTTGCCTTACTCCGGATGTGTTTTATCCAAAGTATAGAGGAGGTGGATGAGTCTGAGCGTTCTTTCTCAGTTATGTTTCATTACTCCTATTGTTGCTTATACGTAAGGATCATTTACCCTAAGTATAGGAGGAGTGATGTATTCATTCTTTCTTAGTTGTTTTTATTTTTAGGTTCATTTGTTTTCTCGCTTATCTCACAACTTGTTGATATTATTTTCTATATTTGAGGATACATGACCCTACGTATAGGGGGAGACAAGTCCAGTCGTTGATTATTTTGTGAATTCTAATCCTTGACCATCCCAGCTTTATGCACATTCCACTATACTTAGGATTAGTTGATATTAAGTATATAAGGAGCGATCGACTTCTTATTCTTCTTATTTGAGTCATTGTAGTATAGACCTTTCTATACTTAGCATGAGTTATGTCTTCCTTTTGTTTCTCTTTGGTCACTATGAGGACAAAGTTCGAGCTAAGTATAGGGGGTCGTATATATGTTATATATACATTAGCCATAACTCGTACTTTCTGTATTTTCAATAATATGGCTAATATAGTTTACTGGGTAAGGATATATGAATAAATAAATTGTAAAACTCTTGTAAACATGCGTAAAAAAATTGAAAAATATTTGTAGAATTTAGCTTGAAACTATTTGCAAATGATTTTGAAAAAAAGATTGTAAAATGCTTTAAAAAAATCTTTGAAAACCTTTGAAAAATCTTTGTAAAATGTTTCAAGTCATTTGAAAATTATTCTTTTGTAAATGTTTGTAAAAAGATTGTAAAAAATATTTGGAAAAATGTTTAGAAAATTCTTTATAAAATTATTTACAAAATAAGCTTTCAAAATATTTTTAAAATATTTGCAAAAATATTTTCAAATATTTTGAACACTTAATGCATAAATATATTGAAAAAAAATCCAAATAAAGTTATTGTAAAAAAATCCATGTATAAAACTTGTGTATGCTTGTATAAAACCTTTATTAATATCTACATAACACTTGTAAATACATTTAATTCCCCGTCCCGTTTTAAAAGTACATAAAATTTGAAAAAAAAATCAAAACTCCATAAAAAAATACAGAATTTTTGAGAAAAATCCACAATAAGATCAAAACCAGCAAATTTTCTTCACATTATTTTGATTTGCATGAGCATTTTTCAGAATGATTTTAACAATTGAACAAGTCAAACTAAAATCTGAAGATTGGATCTTGATTTAGACCTTAACCCACTTAATTTCACATGAACCTTATAAAAATTGGAATTAAGACTTTTTAGGTTAACGTGACTTAATTCTTTGAATCCACAAGACTATGTTCACATGTCATCTTGTCATGCCTTAGTAGAATATTTCGGAGTGCACACATGACTCTTGAAGACATTGACCTAACTAGGACAAGCACTATGCACTTTTCTCATCTCAGATGAGGTGGTGAGGTCAAGATTCTTTGGCTTGAGAAGCACGTGTGTGGAAACATACGTTGCCCCAATAGGAGGCCAGTGCACCCCTACCCGATCTAGTGGCATGGATGTCTAAAGACAGAAGGTTGTGGGTTGCAATAAAGCTTCAAAAGAGGGATAGTCGACTGTCTAAAGAAGAAAATTTCCTTATGTAAATAATGTTGTATATAGTAACAAACATAAAAAAAGTGCATGAAATAAAGACTCTAAAAGAATAGACGGGCCTAAACTCAAATAAAAAACCAATCCCATCATATTTATGTATCAATCAGCAAGGCTTATGCTTCAAAGTCAAAGATTTCAAGGATGCCTGCAGGTGGAGACTTGGCTACACTTGTCAAGCTCCAAAGGATATGTGACTACATTGGTTACAATTCATTCTCTTTCTCTACCCTCTCTTCTTTGAGATGACTTGAACTTAGAAGGAAATATCACATTCCTCGAGGAAAGAGTTTGGGGAATTAGGGTAATCTTCCTAAGGGAGACTATTTCTTGTTATTTCTGATGAAAACAGATACAATTCACATACACTGTACAAGTAAGACTCATAGTCACATGGATTTGTGTATGGACTTATTCCGATCTGACTATTGAGGCGATCTCAACAGAGGACTGTGGAACTTGAGGGCTACTAAGTTTTAGATCATATTTTCGATAAGATTATGATAAACTAACAATCAAAATGTCTTACTAAGCCTCAAACTTTGATTTTATGAAGATAAGTTTAAAATCATAATCATTCTAAGCTCTTTATTTTCCTTTTCTTTGTTTTTCTCTTTTGCACCACTTATTTTCCTAATAAGTGTTTGCTAGGGACTAGAAAAGATAAGTATAGGGAGTGATGAATATCCATTCATCTACCTTTATTCTTCCTTTTTGTCTTTAAATCCCTAGCAAAACACTTGTAAATACTACTTTACATGAATTAACAACTAACTTTTATATAATTAATAAATAAGTATATGTATTTAAACCTAAAATTAAAGAATAAAGAAAAAAGAAAATAAATGAAGTATCAAAGATATTGAATGACCATAAACCTTGAGACCAAGTCAATATCGACTAGGTCGATTACGAATAAACTAGGGGGAGATGAGGTCCAAATACTGTATAAAATCCACAGAAAACCCGAAATTAAAGAATAAAGAAAAAAGAAAATAAATGAAGTATCAAAGATATTGGATGACCATAAACCTTGAGACCAAGTCAATATCGACTAGGTCGATTACGAATAAACTAGGGGGGGATGAGGTCCAAATACTGTATAAAATCCACAAAAACCCTAATTCATTTATGAACAATATATTGAACAAATAGACAATAATATACTGATTTATTCTTTATTATACACACTTCAAATAATAAAGATTTCAGCACAAAACTTGAATATAATAATATATAGAAAGTTAAAAAAATAATAGCCAATAAAAATCACTCATAGTGCACATGGTAAACACCTATGAATCATTGATCAATATCTACTCTATGTGAACTCAAATTGAACTAAACTCACCTCCATAATATTTCACATTAAATTATCTATCTAATGAAGATGGTTTCAATAAAATTAGAGCTAAGATACAAAAACAGGCTTTTGGGGGTACTATTGTACTAGGGCATCTGTACATATAACTGATTATTGTATTATTTACATTTTTACTCTCTTTGTATTTTTAAATAGTTGTATATACTATTTAAAATATATTAAAATATAAATACCAATAAAACATTTAAATAATACTTAAACAATTAATGCATCATAGTACATATGTATATTATACCTATAATGAATATACATATATTTATTGTACTTGTAAATATCAACCTATAATAAATATTGTTGTAAAAATAAATAAATAGCATCATAAAATAGCTTATAAAATAAGAACATTTTTCATGTTTAAGTTTTATTAATAAAATCATTTACTTTTTTTCATAAATTTATACAAATTTTATTTATTGTTTTATCTTATTCAGTCCTATGTGGACAAATGAGGTTGCATAGAATGTTGATCCCCCCTCACCAGCTCCCCCGCACGACCCTACCCTCTGAATTTTGTCATAATTCTTGAGCCCCTCACCTTCTCCCATTTCCTACACCTTATCCTCAACTCCATTCCTCTCTATTTCTTCACCAATCCTGCGTAGCACGCACCTCTCCATCTCGCCACCTCCATAGATCTCACCAACCACCCTTCCGTTTCACACAATCATCGTCACGAGATTTCCTTTTACCATTTGTATAAAATCCACATCCACATTCTTTTGAAGTTTTGATCCTTTTTTGGCCCCCACAACCCCAATCTCAATAGTGTGTGAATCTCACAGGGATGACAGGAAGCCCTTCGGGTGTCGATGAGAAGAAGGGTGGTCGGAGAAGACAATCCACTTTGTCGAGCTTCGTCTCTGATGAGGTCTACTACTCCTTGGTTCCGGCCAAGTCTGAGCTTCCAGGTTAGCATTTTCCTTATACATTTTCATTCCTTAGTTTAATCATGTAGTTTGTTTTATGTCATTTCCTTTGATTAGCGTTAAATCGTCAATTTGTAGTTCTCCATTATACTAGGCTCTGACTATCTGTTCGTTGAGACTCGTCCTTTGTATCGACCCACAAACTCCTCCATTCCCTTCCTCATTATTTATTCATTAGAATCCTCCATCTAGATTACCATAATCGTGCTCTGATCAGGTTTCAAATTCTCCATCAGCCACCTTTGTCAGAGATCAATGCTCCACCTCATTACTTGTGCTTTTCAGCTTTGTTTTAGGTCGAGACGATTCACCCTTAAGCCTTGAGTATTTTTGTGTAGTAAATAGCTTACGAGGAGACACATGGGGTTGGTTTTATCGAAGAATAATGAAGGTTATGGAAAAAACCTTAAGCGCATCACAGAAGCGTGAAAATCACATCATATGCGATCTGCAGCAACTAGTCACACTAATTGCTCGAGGCAACAGATTTTAAAAATTTTGAAAGCGATGAAACCACATGATCCAAGAACACTTCTCGGATCATTTCATCTAAACTACAAAGAAGATATAGGAATACCTTGTGAAGCATGGTTGTGATCATGTCTCTAAAGTAATAGACCTCTTATCTCAAGTTCGATCCAACGGAGGAGACGTTTGCAAGCATGTTGATGAAACACGTGCTCCTCGCAATCCAAGTTGATGATGCAAGTGGCGAATCTCTAGATCTCATCTCACGTTATCCAATGTCTTCTTCAGGAACAAGGTGTACCGAAGGAGACGAAGATCCACGAACCGTCGAAGCGGCGGCACAACGGTGTGGCGATGATGGTGGTTTTCTCCAGGGTTTAGAGTGGACGGTCACTCTAGGAGAGAGAGGGGAGATTGACCCGAAATCTATCTCTTTAATAATCATTTATTGTAGCATAGGAGATGGATTTCAATTAAGCAAAAACACAATATTTGAATGTTGTGGAGAATTTTTACTTGGTAAGACTACCAAGGTCGAAAACAGGTATATGAGCCTCCTCGTCTATATATCTCAAATTATCGATTAAACAAGAGCAATTAAATCCATTTATAAATGTCATCATATGCGGACACAATGTACACATCACAAGATAACCGAGAATATGCATACAAGTATGCACATGAAACTCATGCAAAAACAATCGTGCAGTGAATGATGAACTGTATGCTATTCTTTTATTTGATTTTTAACATTGTATAAATGATGCAAAATGATATGAAGATGCAGGTACAAATATGCCCTAAAAATTATCAAATAAATGAGCAATAAATGGTAGATTAATTTTAGAACAAATAATGCATTAAAATGAGTAAATGGCATTAAGAATCAAATAACAAATGATACAATAGAATTAGAAATTATCAATATATTGCAAGGTGTCAAATCAAAAATTAAATTATTATGCCATTAGATAGAGAATGAAAAGAGCAATAAAATGTAACTGAAATCAATAAAAATGGAGTTCATGTGCTTAAGATATGAGCATTTTAGTCCAATAGCATAAATATAGTAAAAATATACAAAACAAAAGGATAAATATTGTAAATAGGTCCTTGGGAGGGGCTTATATGCAATAAAGGGAAATGGGGGCATGCATGCAATTTGCCCAAGCGCGACACGTGAGGCACTCATGCCTGGGCTGGAACAAACTGCAAAATGGAGAAGCTTCAGGTAGTGGTCTGCAAATAACCCAACTCACACACGCTTTGCATGCACACGGGCCAGGTTCGGGACGAGGCGGAGGATCGGGCAGGTGGCTCGGGCCACATGGGTGACCTGAGTCACCTGATGAAACTGCATTTCATCACCTTTATTCATTTATTTTAGCTTAAAATCCCTTATAAAACACATGTATATATTACTAAATCCATATTCTTACTAACATGCATCTGTGTGTAAATATTGCATGTTCATTACTATTTTAACCTAAAATAAATAAATAAAGGAAAATAAAAGAAATAAAAGACTATATATATGTAATAGATACAGGTTGAATCCAATCTCGAGAAAAGGTCAAGACTTGACCTGATCGACAATGAATAAAGTAGGGGGAGATGAGGCCAAAAATCACCAAAAATATACTTGATGTGTTCCTCACTTGTATAATATTGTCTATAATACAAATTCTTTAATTATTTTATCACATAACCCTTTATAAATAATCAAGATAAAAGGCTCTTGTAAATAACAAAAATATTTACAAAATAAATATGTGTATATAATGTAAATAATCGCACTCTCCAGATGCCACAAAAGAACAAACTTTCCAGATCAATATCTTCTCCATTAGAACTCCAATTTCATCTAACTCACTTTCATTGTTCCCCAAATTAAATTATCTTTAAAATGGAGGATTTCATAAAATTTTGAGTCAAGGTGTGAAAAGTGGCCAAATAGGGGCACTATTGTATATTACACCTACATGCGGGCACACACACACACACCCCATATTTATATATTATTTTCTTGTGCATAATTGTGAGTACTATATTTTTCGTTACTTGTAAATATTATATTTAACCCATATAAAATACTAATAATAATCACAATGTCAGAAATCAACAAAAAAATCACGTATTTATTGTATATGTATCACCATGTATATATCGCACCTATAAATATTTAATTAACCTAATATATTAACTCATAAAACAATGAATAAAAATATCGTCACAATCATTGTAAATTATTGTAAATAAATAAAATTTTAAATTATGCATATATGTATAAAATTAATTAACTAAAAACCAAAATACTCTGTATATATGTATACATACCTACACATAATACCATGTATTTATTTTAAACCTTGTAATTATATTATTTAATTAATTAAAAACCACCCAAATTAACTTTAAATTATTCCTATCATATTTTATTTACATTATTTAATTCAATTAATTCTTTTTCTATTTTATTTAATTATTTAATATTTTATTGTAATTTTGTTGTCTTCTCTAATTTGGACTTATTACAGGTGTGCTCCTATTGGCCAACCCGAGTCTGTTAACCAGGGTTAACTCTTCAGCCCCAACCTTCCTCCGTTGACCTCGCATCCACCCGGTTCTTCTCTTCATTTTCCACATGCTATCTCTTGCTAACGCACCCTGATTCCTTCTCCATTATTATTTTTTACTCATTCCTCTCCACCACCATCACTCTAGATCCACCAACCATGCCTCTAATCTCGTGCATTTTCAATTCAAATCAGTCGCTTTTCACCTCTATAAATAGTGGCTTCCATATCCGACGAGAAGATCATCCATTTTTAGCTACGCTTTCTTCCCGAGATCGGTCCTAGGCATCTGGTTCAGGTGACAACTACTTAGAACCTTGATTGGGAGTGTGAGAGGAGGTGTTAGGGAGAGATCATTGCCGGATTCGAGCTTCCGCTAGAGCTCCATCGATTTACGCTTCCAGGACTATTCAGGTACTGTTAGGTCATTTACATATCCATTTTGCTTCATCTTTTAGTCCTTAGGTTATATCTAGTATTTGTTTCATTTAATTTCATCTTGACCTCATTATTTTCCAATACTTCCGTTGATCGGAGCACTAGGATCTGATCCCCTGACCCATTTCAATATGATTTGCTCGCTGATCACCTCATTTGTTGTGCCTATCCTTTCTCCATCTTCCTCACACCATCTGATCCCCGATTCAATCCTCGATTGGATCGATTTGTTAGGTCTAATTCCTGCATATACGCAGAACCTGATTCACCCATTTCGCCATTAATCTTAGTGTTTTTGTGCAATAATCAGTTGCCAGAGTACTTCCCTCCACCATCCCCACCACCACAGCCACACCATCCCCACCCCACCCGGTGTTGAGCTATTAGATTTCCCTTCCATAGACCCCACTCTTGACTACATCATCCAGATAGTGGAGCAAATGCATAATGTACAAAAAAGTCTAGATGACCTCACATCACAGAATAAAGCCACATTAGAGATCCACCTTATGGCGAGTCTGAATCGCGAGAGACTACCCATATTGGAACCCCGTCACCAAAAATATTAAATGAACAAAATATAAAACTTTAAGAAGATAATAATGGGAGACACCTGACCAGACCAGGATATGATGATATGGCACCTAAGGCACAACCTATACCCACACAAGCAGACACCGTAGTTCCCATCAACCCACCTATCAAGGATTACATTGTACATCCTTCTTCTAGTCAACCTTGTGTACACGTTGATTCCAGCCTCTTCCTTGATTGAGAAGAAATAAAAAATTCCAAAAATGTTATCTGGTCCTGAAGTGGTTTCTATTATTTAGGCTATCATTAAAGCACCACTTCATAAATCGATGGATTTTTTTCTTGCTCCCAAGAGGAAGAGACATCACAGGACCGAGGTCACATTCTTACCATGACCACTGTCCGCACTATCACCCATCGTCTACCTCATAAAAATGGGACACTAGTACACCCTTTATTAGATGTGAGACTTCTGACCAACATTTCGATCGTACTCTCTTTGACAACGACACATCGATTAATATATTGCCCTCCTCGCTTATCGAGACACTCAATCTCGGTCTTCTCAAAAAAATCAAGATTATTTGTCTGTTTTTTAAATGATCAATAAAGAGGCTAAAGGGTATTCTTGAAAATGTTGTCATTAAAATCCATAGTATGAAATATCACATATATTGCCCATGGAGACCTCCACCCTCGTGGAACATGTTCCAATCATCATGGGTTGGTCTTTCCTCGCTACTACGAAGAATGTTATTGAATATGGATCTGAAGATATACGCCTTCATTCGCACAACGAGAGCATTGTTATTGAGTCGATTACTGCTTCGCACAACGAGAGCATTGTTGTTGAGTCGAAAACTGCACCAATTACCACTCAAAAACCCATCCTTGATGAGGATGTACCTATGTCAGCTAACTCAGAGAACTATGACCTAGCTGTTGAGATCAAAGAGGTTTGTTATACAATGGACAATACTGAGACCCGAGAACTCCTCTTCAAGGGGGAATACTCGGAAAGAATAGACCTCTGTGTGCCTTCTTTGTGTGAGTGTGTGTGGAGATGTATCGATGAGATCCGTAGTATTTACACTATTGATACTTTATCACGGAGGGTATAGAAAGGAGGGACTTCCCATGTCGGACCTGGCCATACTTCTTCCATTTATGAGTTTGTACCTTTCCATTTTGGTACCACTGAGGACTTCCATCACATCAATCCTGATCAAGATTTGTCACCAGCTGACCTTGATATCTTGGACAATACTGAGACCCGAGATGTTATACCATGGACAAGGTTTGTTATACCATGGACAAGGTTTGTTATACCAGTTGCCCTCCTCGCATATCCGGATCAAGGTTTGTTATACCATGGACAATACTAAGACCCGAGAACTCTTCAAGGGGTAATACTCGGAAAGAATAGACCTCTGCGTGCCTTCTTTGTGTGAGAGTGTGTGGAGATGTATCGATGAGATACGTAGTATTTACACTATTGATACTTTATCAAGGAGGGTATAGAAAGGAGGGACTTCCCATGTCGGACCTGGCCACACTTCTTCCATTTATGAGTTCGTACCTTTCCATTTTGGTACCACTAAGGACTTCCATCACGCCAATCCTGATCAAGATTTGTCACCAGTTGACCCTGATATCAACTTACACCTTATTAAATCTCTTCCTCAGCGATCATGCAAGAAGTCCAAGCTTCTACCTTCTTGAACATTGTATATTCACCTCACCTTGTATATATTCCTTTCATTTCATCTTCTATTTCTCTCATCCACCTCGATCCGTGCGTTTGCCTTACTTCGGATGTGTTTTATCTTAAGTATAGAGGAGGTGGATGAGTCTGAGTGTTGTTTCTCAAATATGTTTCATTACTCCTGTTGTTGCTTATACTTAGGGATCATTTACCCTAAGTATAGGGGGAGTGATGTGTTCATTCTTTCTTAGTTGTTTTTATTTTTAGGTTCATTTGTTCTCTGGCTTATCTCCCAACTTATTGATATTATTTTCTATACTTGGGGATACTTGACCCTAAGTATGGGAGACAAGTCGAGTCGTTGATTATTTTGTGAATACTAACCCTCGATCATCCCAGCTTTATGTACATTATGCTATACTTAGGATTAGTTGATACTAAGTATGTGAGGAGCGATCGACTTCTTATTCTTCTTATTTGAGTCATTGTAATATAGACTTTTCTATACTTAGCACGAGTAATGCTTCCTTTTGTTTCTCTTTGGTCACTATGTGGACATAGTTCGAGCTAAGTATAGGGGGTCGTATATATGTTATATGTACATTAGTCATAACTCGTACTTTTTGTATTTTCAATAATATGGCTAATATAGTATATTGGGTAAGGGTATATGAATAAATAAAATGTAAAACTCTTGTAAATATGTGTAAAAAAATGAAAAATGTTTGCAAAATTTAGTTTGAAACTATTTGCAAATGATTTTGAAAAATGATTGTAATATGATTTGAAAAATCTTTGAAAAAACTCTGTAAAATGTTTCAAACCATTTGAAAATTATTCTTTTGTAAATGTTTGTAAAAAAATGTAAAAATTATTTGAAAAAATGCTTGAAAAATCTTTATAAAATTATTTACAAAATTCAAAATATTTGTAAAATATTTGCAAAAATATTTTCAAATGTTTTGAATACTTAATACATAATTATATTGAAAAAATTCCAAATAAAGTTCTTGTAAAAAATCCATGTATAAAACTTGTGTATACTGGTATAAAACTTTTGTTAACATGTACATAACACTTTTGAATACATTTAATTCCCCATAAAAAAATCAAACTCCATAAAAATTTGCAGAACTTTTTTGAGAAAATCCATAAAAAGATCAAAACCAGAAAATTTTCTTCATATTTTTTTGTATTGCACGAGCATCTTTCAGAATGATTTTGACAATTGAACAAGTCAAACTAAAATCTGAAGATTGGATCTTGTCTTAGACCTTAATCCACTTAATTTCACATGAACCTTATAAGAATTGGAACGAAGACTTTTTAGGTCAACGTGACTTAATTCTTTGAATCCACAAGACTATGTTGAAATATAATAAATCTCATATCAAAATCTTGCATGCACGATTTTTTCTGGATTGAACGAGGTCACGAGACTAACAACCTTAGTACTTTGAAGCCTTTTTCTCATGGAATAATTTTTCAACTAAGATATGATCATGGAAATATTTCATATGTTCACTCACTTGGTTTACACGGTCAAGAGTTGATTTTTATGCCATGAAAATCAGTCAAGATATCTTTTCCATGTAGAGATGTAATCAATTAAACAAACTATCATCTTTATTTATAATGATTTTTCAATGGGATTTTTACACCAAAACCCTATAAACTTTCGTAAATACACCACAACCATTGAAATATTCATAGTTACCCAACAAGCCCTTGTAATCAATGCCCACTTAACATATATACTCATGTTATCAACCAATTCCGCAAACATGACCATCTTGAATTAATCTAACCAATCTCTTTTTTTTCAAAACAATCTACTGGTTCATATAAAAAAGTACAAGTTCTATTCTTTTTTACTTTCTTCTAATCGCCTCTTCCCTTTCTAGCATACTTCACAAGTTGACAATGAACTCGGGAAGAAGGGATAGACTTAGGGTCTGTAAGGTGACTGGGTTGGGTTGGAATATTCTCCTGTGAATAGTAGATGTTTGGATGGATGGAGATGCTTGGAATGATAAATGCGATGTGCTATTGATTATATGTTATATTAACCTTTTAAATGATTGTAGTATTTTTTATGTTGATTTTTTATTTTAACATAGTTAAAAAATATTATAACAAAGAAATTGTATGGTTCATACAACTATTTCCAACCCCAGAATGTAGGGATAAAACATGGGTATGTCTGGTTACCCTGGGGTAACATGGCAACCGAACAAGCCTTTAGGGTTCGTTTGATTAACGGGTACCCCAGGGTAACCCAGTTTACCCCCCTGCATTTCTGAATTGGAATTCCATCACAAACCAATGTGACATCACATCACATTCCTTATTCCAACCCTCTTCAACCTCTCCTAACCATCCAAACATCTATTATTCACATGAGGTTATCCAACCCAACCCATCCTAGTAACCAGAGAGTGTGCGTGAGGGCGCCACCTCTATTTGCAAGGAAACACAACCTAGCAACGAGTAGATCAAGAAAGGGGGTGCATGGAGGGTATCACACCCTCTTCCATCGCATAGAGATTATCCACCTTTTCATATTCTTGCAACTCCCAACTGCTTTACCCCATACAAAGGTCCTTCTCAATAGGCATTGACCTCAATATAGCATCATCGTTAGACCAAGTGTTGGGTCTTCTTTCAGAGAACATAAGTCAATCGTCGACTCCTTCTTTAGGGAGAGAGCGAGAGAGAGGGATGGAGTTGGAAGGAGGCTCTCGTAGCCAAGGTTCCGGTAATCGATATGTTCCCCTCCATGTGGGATGCCTTTTATAGGACATAAGTCCTTGTCACGCCCGTCCCCTTCCATCACGCCCTTGTGGTTAGGGTCTCCATGAGATCCCGACCTCACCGCAATTGTACGAGACGGTCATGGAGGCTGTTTTACATCTTCCACTTGACCACAATGGTCAAAAAACTTTTACACTCCCACTATTCAGGTAGTACAAAGAGATGTTTGCGGTTAATTTCATTATTCATGAAAACTTTTCCTGGACTCGTGCATTCATGAGTCACATTAAACCAACATATTTAATGTAGGTTTTAGCTACTATTCCCTTGATCATGAAATCAGTCAACATATCACTTGTAAGCATATAGGTTTCGTCGTCATATCTTATATATAGTGATATTATATTTCAATGTGCTTTCATTTATAACTATTAGCCCCTCTGTTAATCAAGCTTATTGCAGTTTGATTATCACAATACATTTCAATTGGTACATTGACCAATTCCAGACTTAAGTCTTTCAAAAAATGTTTAATCCAAACCGCATGGGTCATGGTCATGCGACATGCAATGTATTATGCCTCATGTATATGTCTATATATACATCCTTGTTTCTGCTACCTCAAGAAACGACTGCACCACCAAACATGAAAAGATAACTCGATGTAGATTTCCTATCATCCACATTCCCTCCAAAAAATGCATCGGAGTATCCTATTACTCAAGTGATTCAACTTGATATACCAGTTTCAGATGCACAATCCCTTTAGATATCGAAGAATCCTCTTTACAGCTTCCCAATGTGCTAGTTCGGTATTACTTTGATATCCATTGACTAGGCTAATTGGATAAGCCAAGTCGGGTCTAGTGCACATAATTGCATACATCAGACTTCCCATCGCTTGTGCATATGGAACTTCTAAAGGTTTCTGCCTCTTTCCAAGACATTGACTCCTACTAAATCTCTTTCCAAGCACAACCGATGTAGGAGATGGAGTGTTGTTTTGCATTCCAAATCTCTTCAATACAATATGTAGATATTTTTTTTTGACTTAAACTCAATGTCATTGAATCTCCGTCTCTTATAATTTGAATTCCTAGAACATAGGAGGCTTGACCCATGTTCTTCATCTCAAATTCATTGCTCAATTTCTCTTTAATTTCATTAAGCATTCCTATGTCATTACACGCGAGTAGATGTCATCTACGTACAATGACATGATAGCAATTTTACTCCCATTCTTCCTAAAATATACACCATTATCCAGATTATTTGCAATAAATCCAAATTGGATATTTTTTCATGAAACTTGAGGTACCATTGTCATGAAGAATGTTTTAGGTCATATAATGACTTTCTTAACTTATAAGCCTTTTTCTCTTAACCTTCAACTTAAAAACCATCAGGTTATCATATATAAATATCCTCTCTTAATTCTTCATTAAGGAAGACCGTCTTCACATCCATTTGAAATAATTCAAAATCCATATATGTGATTATAGCTAAGATCATCCGAATCAATGTGAACTTAGCAACCGGTTAGTAGATTTACTGGAAGTCTAGTCCAACTTACTGAGTATAATCCTTAGCAACTAGTCTTGCTTTGTATTTATCAACAACAACGTCAACTTGGTACCTTTTCTTGAATACCAACTTACATCCCATGGATTGCCGACCTTCTGGCAAATCACATAACTCTCATACATTGTTTCGCTCAATTGAGTCCAACTCATCTCTCATAACGGCCGTCCATGATTCCGACTCACTCGAAGTCATTGATTCGTTAAAAGATATGGGATTTGTACAATCTGTTACATCCACTTATACAGTGTAATACAATGCCTCGCATCCATAGAAATGATAATCTTTCATCCATAGGGGTCGTGTTCTAGGTATGTTATTACCGATTATAGTTGTGGGTTGTGTGGGTTCACCCACTTCTTCTAAAGGATCATCATAACCATATATTTGTTCTCTATATATGGATGATCAATATCATCTACTAATTCTTGTCTTATCTCCAAGTCGTCTTCATTGTCCTGTAGGACAAATAGAGGATCTGATTGCTCTACTTCCTGCTATTTTTCTTGATGGATTTCAAGGAAAGTTGCATCACAACTTTCGATCAGACCTTTAGTTACACGAAAGAACCTATATCCTTTAGAATGTTCACTATATCCAACAAATTTGTACTTTAATGTCTTGAAGTCTAGCTTGTCTCTAAGTTGACTCGGTACCAAGACATGTGCAACACATATCCATTCTCGGAAATGACCCAACTAGGGTTTACTGACATTCCAAATTTCATATGGCGTTGATTCTACTGACTTGGTGGGAATCTGATTCTGTATGTAGTTAGCTGTCAATATTGCTTCTATCCAAAATTTCTTTGAGAGATTTGAATGTGGCAACATACACCTAATTGCATTCATAGAGCTCTATTTTTCTTTCAGCTACACCATTTTATTGTGGTGTATAAGTTATTGTAGTCTGCCTACAAATGTCTGCTTGAATGCAATACTCCTTGAACTCCTTTGAGATATATTCTCCACCTTTATCAGTCCTAAGGGTCTTAATTGGTTTTCTTAATTTGATCTCTACTTCTGTCTTGCATCTCTTAAATATTTCAAATGCTTATGTCTTTATTCCAAAGAGATATACATAAGATAACTTAGGATAGTCATCAATAAATGTTATGAAATATTCCTTGTTTCTATATGTACTGACACTCAATAGTCCACATATACCTGAATGAATCAAGCTTAATAATTCCTTTGACCGGATTCCCATAGATAAGAGTTTTCTCGTTATGTTTCCAGTCAAACAATGTTCATAGGACAATGTCCTTGCACTCGTAATCTGTTAGAAGATCAGATTTGATCATTCGATCCATTTTGGAATTTCGTGGATGACACAATCTCATATATCATAAATAAAAATCCAATAAATAACACAGAGAGTATCCAGAAGTCACATTCATTGATTCACTAGAACTTATTACACGAAGAAAAAACATGTCATGCTGGTGCACAAACTTTCCCATAGCATAGACCTTATTATTCTTTCCTATGGATACACGTTTATTATAAAATCAAGCTTCAAAGTCTTTTTGAACAACATTAGAACATATACAAGGTTCTTGTGTATTCATGTATCATATAGTACATCCTGAAGTACTATTATGCTATCGCCGAGGTCAAGCTTGTATGTCCCAACACCTTCAACATCCAAGTAGGTGATGTTCCCCATGAAGATCCTCTGTTTGCCTTTCTTCATCTCCTTGAAATCCACAAGCCCTCCTTTATCTTGACAATGTAGCGGGTAGCACCAGAATCTGCCACCAGTCACAGTCTGTGACCGTAAAGTTGCACTCATGATAGTTACGAATTCAATTTTCTTCTTGCCTTTATTTTCAGGTATTTTATAATTTCCCTACTTCTTGTTGGGGCAATTGACCTTGAAATGACCGTATTGCCGCAAGCGTAGCATGAGTCACATGGGTATTTCTCACTTTTCCTTGAAATTTACTTTGGAGGGTTCTAGTATTTTCTTTGCATGCACCACATTTGCTCCTTCTTCCTCTTCCGCCTCAAAAATCTCGACTTTCGATCTTTACTTTGAGAGGTCTTGCTCAATTGCCAGCTGTGCGGGTAGGTCCGTCACACTCTCGATGTTGACGTTCATCCTCAAGGATGTGGCAATCATGTTGAATGATGGTAGGAGGCTTCCTAAGATGGTTGCTATCTGCACCCTCTCCGGAATTACGCATTCAATAGCCGCTAGATCCTTGACCATCATGATCATCTTGTTCACGTGCTTGAGGACACTATCAGATTCCTTCTTTCTACATGAGTTATACTTGTATAAAAGAAGATGGATGCTCACTTCTGACTTGAAGTGATATTTATCCTTAACCGCAGTCCAGAGCTCATACGATGATTCGTAGGTCTCAAAGATTCGAATCAAATTCAAATCCATGTATGTCAAAATAAAACTCCTAGCCATATTATCCGTTTTCTTCCGTTGTTCGTGGGACCTAATTTCTTCCATCATTGGATTTGCAGATAAGGTAGGATCGGGTTTGTCTATTATGGAGTATATGCTATCGTGTAGCAGGTCATAGTAGATCTTCCTACTCCACAACTCATAATTAATACCGTTAATGCACTCATTTTTTCCTACCCCAGTGGCAATAGTCTTGCTTTTCATTTTGAATATAATAAAAATAGAGTTTTTATCAGTTGTTCCCCTCTGAGATATTGCAATATCAATTATGCCCCTGTCTTTTCGGAATATCAGTTATGCCCCCAACTTCTTTCCATTCTATCATTTGTACCCATCGAGTTAGTTGTCGTCCATCTCCAACGCAAATGGATGTTAACTTTGAGGACACAACATGAATTAGTTTAAAAAATGGACTGAAATGTCCAGCCCTTTCTTCTTCCTCTTCCCCCTGAAGGATATGGTTAGATCCTCAAGCGCATCACGGAAGCGTGAGCGTCGTATCGAATACCACGAGGAGCGACTAGTCGGACTAGTTGCTCGATGCAGCGGAATTTAAAAATTTTTCTCACGACGAAACCACATGATCCAAGAACACTTCTCGGATCGTTTCGTCTAAACCACAAACAAGTAATAGGATTACCTCTTGAAGCGTGGTTGCGATCGAGTCTCTAAACGAAGAGACCTCCTGTCTCAAGTCCGATCCGACGGAGGAGACGCTTGCGAGCGCGGGGATGAACCGCGTGCTTCTCGCAATCCATGTTGACGATCCAAGCGGCGGATCTCCTGATCTCGACACACGAGATCCGACTTCTTCTTCACGAGCGAGGCGCACTGAAGGAGACGGAGATCCACGAGCAGAAGAATGGGCAGCATAACGACGATGCCGCGGTGATGGAGAACCTCTCCATGGCATCCATGGTGGACGACCATGAGAGGGAGAGAGAGGGCTGACCTCTAAAGAGAAAGAGAGAGGGAGAGAGAGATGCTTCTCAAGCATATTTTGTAAAGAGAGAGCACGGGTATGCCTCTCTATTTATAGGATTTTGGGATCCATGGATCTCAATCCATGTGTCATATAAAATCAATGGTTGAGATTGATTCATGACAATCCAATGGTCAAGATTGTTGTTGGTAAAAGCCAACAACTTGTGATTTAATTTTGATTAAATATATTTGATAAATCAAATATATATTAATACCAAATTAAACCAACTAAATAAGGAGTAAAAAAACAAATGAGAGCCTCCTTCCCTATTGGGAGGAGTGGACGGCCACCAATTCCATAAAGGAATTGGTGCCGCCCCCCTCTTCCCATATGGGGAGGGCAATCCCATGGATTCCCATGGGATTGCATATCTCCTTGTTTTTCTCTCAACTTATTTTCCAACAATTATTCACCAAAAAATAATTCTCAATTAATTTTGGGAATATTACAATCTTGACATTGGAATATTGTGAATCACATTCACAACCCAAAACAAAATATAATTTACATTTTCAATTAATTAAACAATGTGTATCCAATACAAATTAATAATTAATCTACTAATATAAATTATATTTAACTCTCTCTAATACATTATAAATCACATTTATAATATATTATGAATAATTGGATATTACTATCCACATTATTCTTATCCTTGATAATTAAATCATATTTAGTCATCTTGGATCTCTTTTATCTCATGTGTTCAAATAATATGAATCACATTCACATTATTCACATCTTTGATAATTAAATCACATTTAATTATCTAAGATAACTCTCCTTATAATATGAATCAAATTCATATTATTCATGATAATTAAATCACATTTAATTATCCATTTTTCTCAATGCTCGGATACATATATCAACAATAGAATTATCCATGAACTCTTTCAAGGACAATGCGCTTTCTCTGCGATACTTGGAGATAGGACAGGGCGATTGTATTATTCCACGTATAGTGACATGGATATTGAGATCACATCTCAAATCCAGATCTCGGGCCTCCCATAGATGCTTGATTAAATCAAGACCGCAAATCTAATCTTCTCGTTGAATCTGAATCACATTCAGATCAATGTCCAACATTTGGACTAAGATCAGATTACTTCTCTACTGAGAGGAGTCACTAAAATCCAGACCCGTTTCATCAATCCCTAGGAATGGAAGCGTCATGGTTATACAACCGTTTATGATCACATCACCCTCAGGTATTCCTAATACCTGTACATCCTGCATACTGGAAGACTCAGATTAAACCAGAAGTATTAGATCAACTTTACAATGTCTACTTCAGGGTTTTATCAGTAAGTTTCTCATTCGATCATTGGGAGTCGGTATTGATCATATACTTTCCAAAAAGCATATATCATACCTAGGTCTTGATCATATACTTTCCAAAGGTATATATCAAACCAACAAATTCAGTCAAGCTTCCAAAGCGAGACGACCGTGCGCACGGAATTTGATTCTTCCCAATATCTCATGAGTGAGCTCATGTCTTCCGGTTCAGTAGTGAACTTGTATGATCCCTTTGAGAGATCGTATTACTCATATGCCCTTATATGCACACCAGCGCGCCGGTGTATAGACCTTGATTAGGTCATCAACCTATTGGTCTGCCAAATGTACATACTCAGACATATAGTAACACATCTGTCTCCGGTCAGAGGATGTGTGCCTATATCATGACAGCATATGATATAGGACTTTGGTTATCTCGATCTCGCTAAGTCAACTCTTTGACCTAACTAATCTGACACCTCCGAATCTCTATTCCTATGCAGAGGACCTGCATCAAGAAGTCGGTCAGATATCAGCCTAACTGAGAAAGGATTGCCATCTCCTACTCAGGCTGGAGATCATCTCTTAATAATCATTTGACGGTGCTTGATGAGTCCTCAATCTAACTCATTAGATATTTATCTAAGCACCAACCTCTACGATTCAATAATTGAATCAACAGCTATATGATCATTAAGATGGCCATGGTACATAACCCTAATTGTACTAAGGGACCTATTATGCAAATTATGTAATCTTCATTTCAGATCAAGGAGTGAATTGCAACAAAATTTATTGCATAATGGCTCGCTGTGGGCTCGCATTTCCAACAATCTCCCACTAGCCCAAAGAGCCATTAATGGGCTAATCATTTAAACCCACACTCATGTGACAATCATAGGCTATTTAGAAAATAGCTTGGTAAGCTGATCAGTCACTCCGTTCCCAAGAGACTACGCCAAGTCCTTTTACGGCACTTGCATATCTCCTAGTAACAGTGCTCGCATCCAATGCGAATGTTGCATCTCATGTAACCGATACTCAATTTTGTTGGTTATAGTGTCATTGACACTACATCTTATTAATTATCATAACCAGTATTCCCATAATCCTTATTAGAATATCTTCACTCCTGGAGATCTCTATCTCCTAAGGTATCTACAGTCAAGACCCTTATAGATCACTATCTACAAGGTCTTAAACCTTTGAAGATAAGACTTTGAGATCACTATCTCTAAGTTTCATCATCTTTGAAGATATTGTTATTACTGCAATCAAGTGTTTTATCTTCCATAGCAGGATTAGTAACAGTTTACTACTCCCACTGCATGGTAGACATCTGGTTCTTATATACATCTAGAATACATTCAGCTTCTCATAATTGATGCACAAGTGCAAGCAGTTCTAGCATTCACTTCCTCAACTCTTTGAGGTGCTATCCCTCTAGACAGGTCACTACCACATCTTAAGGGAAGGAATCTTTTCTTGGAATTGTCCAGAAAATGGAATAAATCCAAGGTGTACTACTAATGTGACAGTCCCAATACCCTCTTCTCTTTGCTTCTGAACGACTTCAGAATTAAGATCTAAGAGGTATCCTTGAAATCGTATCTCAAGGTATGGAACAACCAAATTATAAAACACTTATCATTTATTCTTATATGATTAGAATAATATCTACATTAAGCACGATGAACACAATGGCACTCCCACTAAGCTTCACATGGTTCATCAAGATTTTATCTGAAATCATAACATTTATAATTTCATTAAATCTTATGTTCCAACTACAAGAAACTTATTTGAGTCCAAAGATGGAGTTCTTCAGCTAGCACACCTTGCTTTCCTCAACCATGAAGCCATGGGGCTACTTCATATGAATATCCTCAGAGAGGCATTCATAGAGGAATGCAATCTTGAATCACACCATGAAGATGTCATAGACAAGTTGTGTAGCTATAGTTAGCAATATTCTGATGGGTTAAAGCAAGGTCACTGGAGAGCAAGTCTTATCGCAAGCGATGCCTTCTCTTCGGTGTGTAGCTCATGGCTACGAACCGTGCTTTGAAGGTCTATACCTTCTCATCAGGTTCCCTCTTTCTCTTGAAGATCCATTTACACCTTAATGGGTCTGACCCATATAGGTGGATCCTCGAGGGTCCATATACAACACTTGTATATGAAGTCTACATTAGACTTTTATTGCTAACATCCATCTTTCCATGTCATGATCCTCAGGAGCTTCATCACATGAAGTCCGATCATTTTCTGACACATGGAATCCATCCTCAAACTTATTTGAAGAGGTATTAATGTTTCATCTTTAATTATCTATTTTAGTTTCCGATTTCAGGAGCCTCATTATCTTTTCAAGATTAAATGAGTTCCTTTACTTCATTTTCATCTTGATTCTCAAGAGAGTCATCCTATAAGAATCATATTCTCAAAGATGTGATCTTTTAAGAATCTCAAGGTCATAAAGTAGGTATCCAATACCATCCTTTATTTTCCTAATGAAGTAGCACTCTCTAGTGCTAGATTCCAGCTTACATGCATGGAACCTTAATAAGTATATAATGTAGTCTCTACTACATATATATACATTGGAAACTAAGAGATAATAATGCTAAGATTAATCATTGATCAAATCATGCCACACATGATCAATTGCATCTCCCTACAACTCTATTGAGTTAAGGCTCATTAGGAGGGATGAGATAGAAATGATATTCACATCTCCATAAGGTATTCCTTGAATTCATCTAATAGGTACAAGCTACCTTGATTAAATCATATTCATTTCATTTTCCTTCAAACTTTGGTTCTAAACCAAAAATTACGAAATCTTTGAACAATTCAAAGGTTTCTTAGGTGAAGAGAAGAAATATCATATCATACATAATCATTAACAGATATCACATATCCATAATGTTTATTATGATATAGATGATTTGCATACATCAATATGCATGAGATCCTTAATACCTTGACACCTTACACCTTTCCCAAGGAAGGGTGTATTGGACATTTTTACTTTGAATACAATATTCACAAGTATGTGAGATTTGATGCTTTAGACAATCTAAAGTTTCATGTCTTACTAGTCCATTGATCTCATCAACAGACATATGTCCAAAATTTGATGTCAGATCATTATCAAATGATCTTTATCCTCCTATTGATCTTTTTAATTCTCAGTATTAAAAAACTTAATGAACCATTCATTAATTTTCTAATTTAATAGAGTCCACTAGATTTTAGATTACTATCTGAAATATCTCCATCATAACTCTTTATGATAGATTTATTATAGAATTTATGTTTATATCCAACAATTAGAAATAAACAATGAGTGTATTCCAATATCTAGGTCATAGAGACATTCTCTAAGACTAAGGGCTCCCACTGAAAATATGAAGTCTATTGATCTCATGGAAATTGTTGCAACACTTGCATCACTTTCAACATGGATGACCAATAAACCTTAAGATCAAATATCTAATCCATATGCAACCAATTGCAAGTGTCATTAGAAAATTGAAATACAATTATTAGACCTTATCTTATCAAATAAGTAAGTCAATATCAATGATTATATGTAGATTAATCTGATGCACTATCTGATTCCTTCTCTAAGGATTCTAGATAGATTTGATAGTCATACTACCAACACATCAACTTATTGCAGTATTGGCATTCATCCAACTCTTTGAATGTCATATGGAAGTTACAGAAATACAGTCAACCTTTTGACTATATTTCTTACTTGGGTCCAACCCATGCTTCCACTGCGCTCCCTTTATCTATAAGCAACCATTACTCAAGACTAAGGATCTCTTATGTTAAATTCAAAAGAATTTAATATAAGAGTATTTCAACATTTATACATGCTTCACCCAATTCATATAATATGAATATTATGAAGCTTCATGAATGACTAGAGTATAGACAGTAGAATGATGACACTCATCATCTACATCCATCTAAACTCTTAAAACATAGGTTCAGGTAGGTACTCAAACAATTTGAATACATTATCTCTATAGAGCTACCATTCTACATGATGTAGAGAACCATGTCATTCATGATTAAATGTCAAGAGCACATATGTATGCCAGAATATCTTTATTAATTTTATAAGGATTAATTTGATAATTACGATCATCATCGACATGTCACTTCAAAAATACATTCGATAAGATCAAGACTTATAGAGACATACAAACCTTAGGGTTTTAGTCCTATTGTCTATTTAATTATCACTTCTCATTGTTATGAGGAAACTTGCACATTGCAACCACATACATTGTGTGTCCAATTGCAAGTACAATATCTAGATCAAGGGTCCAATCCATGATATTCTACTGGTTATTAATGAGTATAACATTGAGTGGGTTTAATGAAGGATTATCTGAAATAAGTAATTTGCATAAGGGTATATATTTATATATATACATGTTTTACTTTGAATTAGGAATTTTATATCAAAGTTGTCTTGCCATGTCAACAATGAAAGTTCATTCCCTTAATCACTTTCAATGTAAGAGATATACTTACCATCATATCTCAAGCAAGATCTGGGATCTCCTTCCTTATCTTTGTTGCATCCCAATAATATGAGAACCTACAACTCGGATAAAAAGAAGCGGGAACACATTCCGCCTTGCAAGTTCAACTTGCATCTCCCAATTCGGTCTTTAATACCCGAGCCCACCACCCCTAAGGTGATGTTGACCCGTCATTAATTGAACCAACCGTCAACAGGAATACAACTCGCTATGCGCAATCCAATATCGCCCCAATAATATGAGGACCCGATATTGGGGTCACTACGCATACGTCCTTACTCTTTCGAGAAGCGACGAGCCCGATCCAAATGGATCATGTGCAGGAGCTGTCACTTCGGACAGGCGTCTCCTACATATAATATCTGGTGACGAAACTCTTCGCCTTGACGGGAGACCATGGATGTCACTTATGTGATCCTCCATATCTTATTCAAATTAAATTAATTTCTATGAATCACATTCATATAATTAATTCTTCCAAGAGAATTATTAACTCTAATCATATGATCATAATTAACTTAATCATATTAAATTAATTATCAATCCAATTTAATCAATCAAACTTAATTTTATGCTTGAATATACATATATGATATTATTCTCAAAGTACGTATTAATTCGAATTTTAATAATTAGAAAAATACATCATAATCCCTCGGACATTATCCCGGCCCTACCCGCTGTCATGGCCAGTACCGACGGGAGTGGGGCGGACCACATACGTTGCAACCCGCTGACCAGCGATCCCCGACTAGACACCATATCCACCTCGGGAAAGGATAATGCCAAATTGATTATTTTGTACTTGAGATGATCATCGGTTCTTCAACCGAAATTATACCATATAGTAATCAAAACAATTTTGATTTTAAGGAAATTTGCTAGGCAAATTCCCAAGTCCTATTCAAGCAACAAGTTTGATGATTGTAATTCCAATTAAGGTTTAGATCAAATCTAATCAACTAATTGGTTGGGGCCAAGTCAATTAGGCAAATAATCATGTTTCAATATTTCACAAATATTTTTCAAGATTATTTCACGAAATTAACAATTAATTTCACTAATTGACAATCACTTGGTTCTAGATTAGGAAAGCATTTTCAGCAGTGACCCCTACTTACTGAAATTGGCATATCTCAATCATATTAAATCCAAATTAAGCAAAGTCAATTTCTAAAGTTTTCTAATTTGATTTAGGACAGAACCTAAGTGATATTTCACGCATTTCGAGGCAAGTTTAAACAGTAATTAACACTTTAATCACGTTCAGATTCACAGTTTCCGCAACAGTGCATACATGTTCATTAAAACTACCATATCTAGAGCATACGAAATCCGATTTACGCAAACTCAGATCCTATGGTTTCCTTATTTAATGGGGAACAAAATTCAAGTGGTATTTTCGTGTTTAAATAATTTAAACATGGCCGAAAAATTACACAAAACAGATCTGCGAAATCAAATGCGATAAAAAATTTCGCGACCTTAACGAACCCAAATCGTCCTCGGTTAGCGAATCATATTCGAAACCGTCGACCTGTGGCTCTGATACCACTTGAAGGATACGGTTAGATCCTCAAGCGCATCACGGAAGCGTGAGCGTCGTATCGAATACGACGAGGAGCGACTAGTCGGACTAGTTGCTCGATGCAGCGGAATTTAAAAATTTTTCTCACGACGAAACCACATGATCCAAGAACACTTCTCGGATCGTTTCGTCTAAACCACAAACAAGTACTAGGATTACCTCTTGAAGCGTGGTTGCGATCGAGTCTCTAAACGAAGAGACCTCCTGTCTCAAGTCCGATCCGACGGAGGAGACGCTTGCGAGCGCGGGGATGAACCGCGTGCTTCTCGCAATCCATGTTGACGATCCAAGCGGCGGATCTCCTGATCTCGACACACGAGATCCGACTTCTTCTTCACGAGCGAGGCGCACCGAAGGAGACGGAGATCCACGAGCAGAAGAATGGGCAGCATAACGACGATGCCGCGGCGATGGAGAACCTCTCCATGGCATCCATGGTGGACGGCCACGAGAGGGAGAGAGAGGGCTGACCTCTAAAGAGAAAGAGAGAGGGAGAGAGAGATGCTTCTCAAGCATTATTTTGTAAAGAGAGAGCATGGGTATGCCTCTCTATTTATAGGGTTTTGGGGATCCATGGATCTCAATCCATGTGTCATATAAAATCAATGGTTGAGATTGATTCATGACAATCCAATGGTCAAGATTGTTGTTGGTAAAAGCCAACAACTTGTGATTTAATTTTGATTAAATATATTTGATAAATCAAATATATATTAATACCAAATTAAACCAACTAAATAAGGAGTGAAAAAACAAATGAGAGCCTCCTTCTCTATTGGGAGGAGTGGACGGCCACCAATTCCATAAAGGAATTGGTGCCGCCCCCCTCTTCCCATATGGGGAGGGCAATCCCATGGATTCCCATGGGATTGCATATCTCCTTTGTTTTTCTCTCAACTTATTTTCCAACAATTATTCACCAAAAAATAATTCTCAATTAATTTTGGGAATATTACAATCTTGACATTGGAATATTGTGAATCACATTCACAACCCAAAACAAAATGTAATTTACATTTTCAATTAATTAAACAATGTGTATCCAATACACATTAATAATTAATCTACTAATATAAATTATATTTAACTCTCTCTAATACATTATAAATCACATTTATAATATATTATGAATAATTGGATATTACTATCCACATTATTCTTATCCTTGATAATTAAATCATATTTAGTCATCTTGGGATCTCTTTATCTCATGTGTTCAAATAATATGAATCACATTCACATTATTCACATCTTTGATAATTAAATCACATTTAATTATCTAAGATAACTCTCCTTATATATGAATCAAATTCATATTATTCATGATAATTAAATCACATTTAATTATCCATTTTCTCAATGCTCGGATACATATATCAACAATAGAATTATCCATGAACTCTTTCAAGGACAATGCGCTTTCTCCGCGAATACTTGGAGATAAGGACAGGGTGATTGTATTGTTCCACGTATAGTGACATGGATATTGAGATCACATCTCAAATCCAGATCTCGGGCCTCCCATAGATGCTTGATTAAATCAAGACCGCAAATCTAATCTTCTCGTTGAATCTGAATCACATTCAGATCAATGTCCAACATTTGGACTAAGATCAGATTACTTCTCTACTGAGAGGAGTCACTAAAATCCAGACCCGTTTCATCACTCCTTAGGAATGGAAGCGTCATGGTTATACAACCGTTTATAATCACATCACCCTCAGGTATTCCTAATACCTGTACATCCTGCATACTGGAAGACTCAGATTAAACCAGAAGTATTAGATCAACTTTACACTGTCTACTTCAGGGTTTTATCAGTAAGTTTCTCATTCGATCATTGGGAGTCGGTATTGATCATATACTTTCCAAAAAGCATATATCATACCTAGGTCTTGATCATATACTTTCCAAAAGTATATATCAAACCAACAAATTCAGTCAAGCTTCCAAAGCGAGATGACCGTGCGCACGGAATTTGATTCTTCCCAATATCTCATGAGTGTGCTCATGTCTTCCGGTTCAGTAGTGAACCTGTATGATCCCTTTGAGAGATCGTATTACTCATATGCCCTTATATGCACACCAGCGCGCCGGTGTATAGACCTTGATTAGGTCATCAACCTATTGGTCTGCCAAATGTACATACTCAGACATATAGTAACACATCTGTCTCCGGTCAGAGGATGTGTGCCTATATCATGACAGCATATGATATAGGACTTTGGTTATCTCGATCTCGCTAAGTCAACTCTTTGACCTAACTAATCTGACACCTCCGAATCTCTATTCCTATGCAGAGGACCTGCATCAAGAAGTCGGTCAGATATCAGCCTAACTGAGAAAGGATTGCCATCTCCTACTCAGGCTGGAGATCATCTCTTAATAATCATTTGACGGTGCTTGATGAGTCCTCAATCTAACTCATTAGATATTCATCTAAGCACCAGCCTCTATGATTCAATAATTGAATCAACAGCTATATGATCATTAAGATGGCCATGGTACATAACCTTAATTGTACTAAGGGACCTATTATGCAAATTATGTAATCTTCATTTCAGATCAAGGAGTGAATTGCAACAACATTTATTGCATAATGGCTCGCTGTGGGCTCGCATTTCCCAACACCCCCATCCTCTTCCTCCCCCTTCTCTTCCTCCTCCCAGCCTCCTGCTCCTCCACCTGCTCCTCCTAACCGCCCCTAGCCCCTCCCACCGTTGCCCCTTGCTTCCCCATCTCCTCCCCCACCTTCAGCCCCTTCTCCATCCCCAGCCCAGACCTCCCTCCGCCATCCCCAGCCTGACCTCTGCCCCCACTTACGGCCCCTCCTCCATCCCCAGCCTGACGTCCCACCGCCACCCCTTTCCCATCTGCCCCCGCTGCTCCTTAATCTTGAGCTCTCCTGCAGCCTCCCCCGAGCCCTATGCTCCGCCCACGCACTCCCCACCTCCTTCCCTTCCTCCTCCTCCTCCTCCCCTCCCCCTCCGCCAACAGCATCCCCCTTCACCTCCGCGCCTTCCCCACCTCCATCCCCGACCTCCTCCTCCCCCTCCTCCATCCACAACCTCCTCCGTCGCCCCCTCCCCCCTGCCATCTACTTACCCCCTCCTCCTCGTAGTCCCTCCATCTCCTCCCCAACCCACCCCTACACCTCCTCCTCGGTCCCCTCCTCCCCAGTTTGTCGCCTCCAACCCAACCCCTCCTTCCGTCCCCTCCTCCCCAGCTCTCTCCAGCCTCCCCCTCCGCCCTCCTCTGTCCCAGGTCCTCCACCCATGCCTCCCCCTATGCCCTCCTCTGCACTATGCCTCCCTCCCCACCCCCAGCTCCACCATCTTGAAAGCATTCAGGCAGAACGACGGACACACGACGACCCTCTCCCTCATCCCCTCCAAGAACCCATCAAGCAGAACGTCTTCCATACCATCGTCTCTCATGTTTATTTAAGATAAAATTTTGATTAATTGATTCATAAAAATTCATCGAAAAATTCAATAAAATTCACCATTTGACTCACAATGAGTGATATATATGTGAAAATGTAAAATTTTTAGCGATTTGATGAATATATAAAGGTGCAATTAAGAGAGAGAAATTACGAAGATAAAGGAAGAAGAACAAATAAAGGAGGAAGAAGATGAAAAAATCTGGACAATTATGCCCCTCTTAACTACACCATAGTTTGAAAAAAAGCATGGTTAAGTTTAACTCATTGACGGTTAGACTAATGGAGGGGCATAAATGATAGAATGGCAAGAAGTCGAGGGCACAATTGATATTCCCAAAAAAGAGAGGAGTATAACTGATATTGGAATATCTCAAAGGGGCACAACTGATAAAAACCCATAAAAATATATGTGTATATGAGATTGTGTAGTTTAATAGGAATACACAAGTATTATTATAATTAGAGGCAACAAGCAAATAAACAAACGGAAAAAAAGAACAAGAATAAGACACAATTCTAAACCCCTCCCTCTTATTTTTTAACCACTCAACCTTTCTCATTTCTAATTATCCTTCTTAGCCCATGATTCAATATATTTAAAAGGTTAGTTTTAAAAGATAAAATAACAAACGAATGCAATTTATAAATATATACAAATAATATAAAAAGATTAACAAATTAGTCAATTTTTAAAAGGACTAGGCAAAAAGTTTATTCGTTGGAGTATCTTAATTAAAAAATCAAAACTTACCCCCTGCTTAAAAAACTTAATCTTAATCTAAGAGTATCTTAATCTTAGAAAAACACAAGGTTGAGAATGGGCAGAGCACATGGTAGACGAATATTTAATTAGAACAACAAAAGAACACATACAACTTAAAAAAAGTTATTCGTGTTTTTTTTGTTTGAAAAGAACATGAGCGTGATTCTGCATTTTTTTAACAAGCCTCACGAGTGTGGCAATAAGCATGCAATCTCCATGTCGTTTCCAAAAAAAGTTATTTCAATAAAGAAAAAAGATGTCCCTACTTAATGACAAAAGAGAAGAAAAAAATACTAAAGAGGCTTGTGGTCCCCAGATTTTGGGCAATAACACGTGCCCATTCCCACTCCAAAAAATAAACGAGCAAAAAAATACCTCTCGACTAGGGTTTCTTAACGGGGACGTGTTGGGCTGCGGTAACGACCAAGGAAGACGATCGAGCAACGCTGGTCAAGGAAGACGGGCATCAAAGGAGTCCACGATCAAGGTCGGATCGTGAATGCTAAGCTCTGGTACCAAAGAGAGAATGAGGCAAGCCATCGTCCGACTCCTTCTTTAGGGAGAGGGGGGATGGAGTTGAAAGGGGGGTTCCCGTAGTCGAGGTTCAGGTGATCGATATGTTCCCCTCCATGCGGGAGGCCTTTTATAGGACATAAGCCCTCGCCACGTCTGCCTCCTTCCATCACGCCCTTGCGGTTAGGGTTTTCGTGAGACCCGACCTTACCGCAACCCTCAGAGGCGATTTCTTGACCACGTGATCACGGAGGGCCGTATCTCATACGTAAGAATCGTAAATAAATATTAAGAATAACAATGTAAGGCAAGATAATGAATAGGATGATAAAGTAAACCAATTGTAAAACAAACAAAAAGAAATGGATTAGAGATCAGAGATCACTAAAACATCCATTATGACATGTCCTTAAAGAGGATTTTGCCAGTACCATAATACCGATGTGTAGCGTTCGCTTATAGGATCGACGACAACGGGATCAACGTTGGTGCTCTCCAACTAGATCTCCTGGGAAATTTTCTTAGAGAACATGCATTAGCAAGTAGAAAAATCCGATGGTGGAGAGAATTCAAGAACAAAGAATATCTAAAGAAAACAATCGCATCTAAACGAAATAGAGGTTGTGGACATCTCCTCGGATCTGTAACTGTCTAACAAAAGGGCGTCATTTGGTCCCCAATGTTTAGAAACGAATGAATTCGAAGAATCCAAGTCCAATTTGATTCTCAATAATCGATTTCAAATTAGTTAAATAGATATTTTCCCCAATCCATCAAATGAACACCGCAACAAAAGCATAAAAGTTTAGAGATTTGATTTGACTCTCTCTAGGTTGAATCCAAGCCTGATCTTGACCTAGTGTCGCTGCTAACCGGAGCTAGAGATGGAGTAGAGCATGTATCTGTGCATATCTCCATCCCTCGTCTTTATTATACTACAAGAGCTTGGGGATATGCATTCGCACCAGTCCTCCTCTTTGTTTCCGATTGAAGATTCCAAATTAAGAAAAAAATTAGCTTCTCTAATGAAACTTTTTAATTTTCATTATACAACAAGCTCCCAGGAATTCATTATTTGAGAAGAAGCTTAAATAAACATGAGACATCCAAAGGCCACCGGACTTTTCTTTCAGTAAATGTATCTTCTTGTTTTAACTTGCACCTGAGTTTATTACTTTCACCTTAATAGGAATGAAGTAAACTATGTCTGAACTTTAGACCTTAATTTTAACGTATACGATAGTAACAACAATGTGTTATTTCTCAGTGTAATCTTCGTAGTTGGTGAGCTTAAAAGCCATGCATGTTATCGTATTTCATAAGTATGTTCATGAAATATTTCTTCATTTAATTGTAGCCCATGTTAACAATTACACATGCGGTGTTCTCCATTGATGCATTGTTAACATCCTGCCATAAAGGTTGAACCCATTCAGAGCCTACGCTCTTTCTTCTCTTGTAGTTTAAAAGCTTCATGGCTACAGAGGGATAAGACACTCATGCACAAGCATGGAAACAATAGTGCCAACCAGTTTTTCCACAACTTGCTATTACCACATTGAACATATTTCTTTAGATCGTTACTTAGATAGATTGGGCTACTCCTACAAAAGAATTCTCATGATCTTGCTTCACCCATGCTTAGACTTTAAGAGTAAAAATTCATCAAATCTCTTAGTTAATGTATCTGTTGTGTTATCTTTAAATCCAATGAAATCCACGTCTTTCACACCTCAAGATACTAAATCTCTGAAGGTCTTAAGTTAGATTTGAATATATCTTCTTGTTTTCTGATTGAGCTTTAAACTCAAGTATTCGAGTTTTATCCAACCTTGATTTAAACCACTGTATCCGATATAATTTTAGTTCAGTTCTCAAAGTCCTCTATGAGATTGTTGAGATCAACGCTATAACAATAATAACAACTCTATATTTGTATAAAGACATAAATACGACATCAATAAAAAATACAATATAAATGCCACATACACCAACTAAATCTACATGTATAAACACAATTTGTATCATATCAAGACAATCATAAATTGTACCTTGACGTGAAGAATACCGGTTGAAATTAAAAATATCTCCATTATTAGCTCAATTAAGATCCTGCTCAATTGAACCGAAATGGAAAAAAGTCAATTGATTATGGCAAAAGATGATATTACGTGAAATAGGGAGGGTATATGAGAGGAACGAGAATGATAGAATGAAAGCAAAAATGGATGGTAGATGATAGTATATACAAATGGGGTTGCCGAATGATTGTTTTTTCCGAACCTCAGGTGTTGATTCAGACTTGGCACCTCATATTCTGATACATATTTTTCGTTATAACTTTTTGAAACATGTTTTATTAATTACATATAACTAAATAAATTGAAGATTCATTGCATTTGGACTCGTAATGAGTTTTCTATAATTGTTTTAGTCCAAGTTACTTTTATTGATGCAAAACTACAAGTTTGAAAATGAGTCGAAAACAAGATATTTTAGAACATACCGCTGCATATTTATAACCGAATATTAGTTGACTACCAGATTTTGTCATGACATGACCGCTAATGGTTGCAATGTGTTGTAACTCGAATGTTATATTTATTTACCTTAACTATATAAAATTAGAATATTATTTACAAAACGTATGGAAAATGTATTTTTCTATACGTAACATGTAGTCTTTCGATAAATTCAAACAGGAAAAAATGTGACTGCCTCCTCGGGACAACCAACATGGTTACCTCGGCCCATATATTTCTGCATTTTTTTATTTTTTTTTGAAAAATATCACCATTTATATTCATCTATGCATCCCTTCAATATATCATTCGAATTTCATCAAAAATATAGACTCCTATGCCCTCCATCTAAAATAAGCAAGGTCTAAACATTGCTGTAATTGACCTGTTCTAGATGGAGGGCATATTAGTCTCTATTTTTGACGAAATTTGAGTGACATATAGGAGTGATTTATAGATGAATATACATTATGATATTTTAAAAAAAATTAAAAAAACTCTGAAATAAGAGGCCGTCAGCCCCATCGAAACCATTCAAATATAAAGATATACTTTAAATTAAATGGATTTTACCCAGCATACACTATAAACGTTTTAAAATGCCTCTACGACCTTTTGTACAACGTAATTACCCCATCGATCCTGTAAATTACTCAAAGAAGTCTCATGGGTTTAAAATATATTACCCGAAGGATTCATGGGTAAGAATTGACAAGTTTACGGGATCAGGGGAGGGGGGAATTAGGCCGTTTCAAAAATCGTGGAGGTGATTGACAAAGTTTATAAAGTCTGCTGGATAAAAATATCTGAATTAAATCTATGTGGTTGTAGCTCAAATATTTAACCCGGCAGACTAAAATAATCCAGATTTACTGTAAAAAACCGACTCAAAACAACACCTCCGCGTCCCTTCCTCTCCTCCAAAGCTAAGAACATGGGTTACTTGATGAGGGTGCGGCTCTCGTCCTTCTTCGCCGGCGCCTCGGCGGCCGCTGCCGTGGGTTTCTACTACCTCCGGAAGGACTACACCATCGCCCACGACACCATCGCTCGGCGGGTACTACCCTCTCCCCTCCGATTTCAAATCCCTTCGCCTTTTTTCCTATTGTTCCGGATTTGAATTCGGCATTAGGTTTTGTTGTTTCCATGTAGTGATGAGCTCGTAGATCGCATCGTGTCTTTAAATCATGCGAGCTCAGTTCGTGCTAGAGAGTCATTCAAAGATTTTAATAACAAAAATGCAATTTCTTACAAGCATCTATGAATAAGACATAAACTTTGGGTATCCTCTTACCGGCAAATTATCAAACTTTATACACAGCATTCGCTAAACCTAAGAACAAGAGACTAAATGTTAGGATGGATATTATAATGGGGAGCACATAGATGATCTCGGACACATTTATTTAAGACAAATTGGGGTTGTCACCCGCATCTTTTATGATGTCACAGATAACATGAACAAATAATATCAGTCACATGTACATGTATATGCTAAGAAGGCTGAGTGATAAGGAAGATAGTTATATTCATCACCTAATCATGATGGAATGAGGGTTGAGTGAGAGGACTGAAGTCAATGATGAGGCTCCTGTGCGAGATTGAGCTGACGGTGAGCACGGGCGATCCCTAAGTTGAGTCGATAATTATGTTGCATATTGGACGAGGGTTTCTTTACTGAGATATTTACACTCATAACCTTAAGTAGTTTTGTAATTACAATCATAACCCTGTATAATCATGAATTACATGAGAAATCCCGAGTAATGCTTAACTCTTACATGATATAACCTCGTGTTATGTTCCGTTTAAGATGCCCGTTATAGTTGACGACATCCGTTGGAAAAAGGTCAAAATTACCCCTAACGCTCAACCTTATTTACAAATCATGCCCCATCGTTTACTCTTCTCGATCGGGAAAGAACAACTCCATCATCGATGAAGCCCGTCTCCCAACCGGCGGCAACTTCCCCCTCCCCGAGCGACGACATCTCGGTTGTGAAGGAGATGAGGCAGCAACTGGAGTCCTGCATCGAGTCCCACCGCGAGTCGCAACACACCCTCATCTCCTCCCTCCGCTCCCTGCTCACCGACCTCATTTATGTTCTTTAGTGGCATGAATTGTTCCAACACAGACCAGTGCCCCACGCCCCTCCTCCGCTGCGTCACTTCCTCCTTCAAGGATGGGATCACTGCAACAGAGATTCGTCATTTCACGGACCGAAGGACGAGAAACGGATTTTGGGTAGAGATTCGAGACGGGTACCTACAATCGGTTAAGATGTGCATGCATATAGGGAGCTCGCGTTTGAAATCTTCGATCTTTTGTCTCTCATCCTCTAGGCGGTGGGTGCACTCCTCCATCTTGAGCACCTTGGAGTCACTGTTATGTATTACGTCAAGGAATCCAGTCATGGTAGCCGGGTGGAAGGTCAACCCTAGTTCTGTCATGGTGGCTACTGAGCCCATTCGTGATCTGCTCGTTTTGGGTTCCTTTCCTGTTTGTCAAAGATGGTGTGAGTGTTTGGTGGTGACGTGTAGAATCGAACACGAGGGAGGGAAATAGAGAGAACAATGAAGGACAGAGGTGTGGGTTTTGGTGTCCGCGCCCCTCCTCCGACCCCGACCGCCTCCTGGTCGTCCGTGCCGCCGTTGCCGTCTCCCTCCTCGAGCTCATCCCCTTCTCCGCTATTGACTTTGCCGCCCTCTTTCGCAAGCTCCGGACCGACCACTCCTCTGCCACCTCCACTGACAAGGCTGCCCTTGTCGAGCTCGACGGCGAGGATGGTCCCATCTCTGTCGTCCTGCAAGATCGCTGAGGCTGGAGAAGGGGGCGTCAAAAGAGGTCGATGCTGGAGGCGGTCCGCAAGCCTGGGGGGAGGAGGGTGGGGAGGTGGTCGGTGGACTTGGAGGAGGGGGGACGACAGCGGCCGGGGGGGGGGGGGCAGTGATAGCGGCTGGCCTGGAGGAGGTGGAGGGGTGCGATGATGAAAGGGGTATTTTTTAATTTTTTTAACATCCGTTGGATAGACTGTGTTAGATTAACCCAATGATATGATTGGGTTAATGGGAAAACTAATGGAGGGTTATGGGTGTGAGACGGAGTGACTATCCGGGGTTTCTCGTGTAATTCATGATTATGCATGGTGTAATTACGAAATTACTCATGATTATGGGTGTAAATATTCATTCTTTATTTTGCATGAAAATTTGCTTGTTTGATTTAGTCTTTTTCAATGCAAGAAGTCGTTCCACAGAATAAGGTTTTGGAATTGTCATATCGTAATAATGTGATATAATGCAGGTGTGGAATGATTCATCTACAAGAGACAAATTGAAATAATATGCATGCTTATCAGAATATAAAAACAGTTTTCCCTTTTTACATAAAATAAAATAACTGTGGGAAGTGAAAGTTTTTGGAATTGATTAAATTAAAGTTGGTGTTGATTCTTTCATTCTGTAAAGTTTATTGCAATGGTAAAACGGGACTTACAGCTTCTACTACCGAGGTACAATGAAGTAGTTACCTGCAAGGGCGGGCTGGTGTTAAAAACGATGGAAGGTGGGCTTCAAGACGAGAGGTTGGACCAATAGCTTTGTAGGGGCAACAATTAGAGACATAGGTGGCTAACTAAGTGGGTGCATGATGTGAAAGGTGGCTAATCTAAGGTGCATGAGACAACGGTCATATGAAAGGCTCATGAGAGGTGACAAGAGAGGCCATATGTATGTTGTCTGACAAAGTGAGATGGAATGAGATACTCTTATTAAGGGTATAGGATTTTTTATAGAGGTAAAACCCTAAACATCATCATCATCAACGACAAAGCCTTTTTCTACCTTAAGTAGGGTCGATTACATGGATTCTTTGCATCCATTCAGATCTATCTTGGGTCAATCTCGGACCTAGATCCAAGAAATTAAGATCCCTTTGTATGATCTCATTCCAACACTTCTTAGGCCTTCCTTCCATTCTCTCAACCGGCTCAACATCCCAAAACTCGCATCTCCTAACTGGTGCATCAACCGACCTACTTTGCAAATGCCCAAACCACCTTAAGCAGTTTTCTCACATCTTATCCTTGATCGAAGCTACACCAACTTTCCTTCTGATTGCATCATTCCGAATATAATCTTAACGTTTTTGTGTCCACACATCCACTTTAGCATTTTCTACTACTGACATTCTTTGCACATGTCTATGGTTCACATGCCAACATTTAGATCTATAGAGCATAGCATGTCTCACGACTGCTTTGTAAAACTTTCCTTTGATTTTCAAAGGAATTTTCTTATCACAGAGAATAGAAGAGGCTCCTCTCTACTTTTACCAACCTGCATTTATTTTATTAGTAACATCTCTATCAACGAATCATGTTGCAAAATAGATCCCAAGTATCTTAAACCCTAAACATCAAAAAGAGAAAAACACAATGATGCCCTCAAAAGAAATAATAGAAGCATGAAATGTTTAAATACTAAAATGTCAACACTTTATCTCAAGTTGGAATAAATCTAATATCTATCAACCACGACTAACTTGGAGGTCAACAATGAAACATGTTTCTTCGTGAAAGATTTGGTGAATATATCTACAAGCTGAATCTCTTTACAAAATATGAGGAATACTATTTTTTTCTCCACACACCACGTCCTTGATAAAGTGATAATCTACTTCAATATTTTTAGTGCACTCACAAAAGATAGGATTAGTGGCAATATAGGTGCTTGACTTGTTGTCATAGTAGAGTGGAACTGAGATTCTGACAGGCAAACCAAGTTCTTGTAGCAAAGAAACCATGGAATGGATTTCACGATATTTCGACGAAATTTCGTTGAAATATCGGTTTCGACGGGTCCGGGCTTTCGAAACTACTATATATCGATATCCACGGTTTCGAGCGAAATATCGCGAGATCTCGGCGATATTTCGGCTCAACTCGAGATATCGGCCGACATATGGAACCTTTCATTAAAAAATTCACCGATATGTCGAGATCTGCCGAAATTTCGGTCGAAAGCACCCATTTCGTAATAATAGAAATAAGGTTTTGGAATTGTCATATCGTAATAATGTGATATAATGCAGGTGTGGAATGATTCATCTACAAGAGACAAATTGAAATAATATGCATGCTTATCAGAATATAAAAACAGTTTTCCCTTTTTACATAAAATAAAATAACTGTGGGAAGTGAAAGTTTTTGGAATTGATTAAATTAAAGTTGGTGTTGATTCTTTCATTCTGTAAAGTTTATTGCAATGGTAAAACGGGACTTACAGCTTCTACTACCGAGGTACAATGAAGTAGTTACCTGCAAGGGCGGGCTGGTGTTAAAAACGATGGAAGGTGGGCTTCAAGACGAGAGGTTGGACCAATAGCTTTGTAGGGGCAACAATTAGAGACATAGGTGGCTAACTAAGTGGGTGCATGATGTGAAAGGTGGCTAATCTAAGGTGCATGAGACAACGGTCATATGAAAGGCTCATGAGAGGTGACAAGAGAGGCCATATGTATGTTGTCTGACAAAGTGAGATGGAATGAGATACTCTTATTAAGGGTATAGGATTTTTTATAGAGGTAAAACCCTAAACATCATCATCATCAACGACAAAGCCTTTTTCTACCTTAAGTAGGGTCGATTACATGGATTCTTTGCATCCATTCAGATCTATCTTGGGTCAATCTCGGACCTAGATCCAAGAAATTAAGATCCCTTTGTATGATCTCATTCCAACACTTCTTAGGCCTTCCTTCCATTCTCTCAACCGGCTCAACATCCCAAAACTCGCATCTCCTAACTGGTGCATCAACCGACCTACTTTGCAAATGCCCAAACCACCTTAAGCAGTTTTCTCACATCTTATCCTTGATCGAAGCTACACCAACTTTCCTTCTGATTGCATCATTCCGAATATAATCTTAACGTTTTTGTGTCCACACATCCACTTTAGCATTTTCTACTACTGACATTCTTTGCACATGTCTATGGTTCACATGCCAACATTTAGATCTATAGAGCATAGCATGTCTCACGACTGCTTTGTAAAACTTTCCTTTGATTTTCAAAGGAATTTTCTTATCACAGAGAATAGAAGAGGCTCCTCTCTACTTTTACCAACCTGCATTTATTTTATTAGTAACATCTCTATCAACGAATCATGTTGCAAAATAGATCCCAAGTATCTTAAACCCTAAACATCAAAAAGAGAAAAACACAATGATGCCCTCAAAAGAAATAATAGAAGCATGAAATGTTTAAATACTAAAATGTCAACACTTTATCTCAAGTTGGAATAAATCTAATATCTATCAACCACGACTAACTTGGAGGTCAACAATGAAACATGTTTCTTCGTGAAAGATTTGGTGAATATATCTACAAGCTGAATCTCTTTACAAAATATGAGGAATACTATTTTTTTCTCCACACACCACGTCCTTGATAAAGTGATAATCTACTTCAATATTTTTAGTGCACTCACAAAAGATAGGATTAGTGGCAATATAGGTGCTTGACTTGTTGTCATAGTAGAGTGGAACTGAGATTCTGACAGGCAAACCAAGTTCTTGTAGCAAAGAAACCATGGAATGGATTTCACGATATTTCGACGAAATTTCGTTGAAATATCGGTTTCGACGGGTCCGGGCTTTCGAAACTACTATATATCGATATCCACGGTTTCGAGCGAAATATCGCGAGATCTCGGCGATATTTCGGCTCAACTCGAGATATCGGCCGACATATGGAACCTTTCATTAAAAAATTCACCGATATGTCGAGATCTGCCGAAATTTCGGTCGAAAGCACCCCATTTCGACCGTGTTCAGGCAGAAGCATCTCCTTCCTCTTCCAAGCTCTTCTTCCTTCTAGGTAAGACAAATTAGGTTAATTCTTCTTCAAATTCATAATTTTTTTAGGGGTTTCACTGTTAAGATGTTGATATAGCTTGCCATGGTGTTTATTTTGAGAGATTTCCCAAACATAGCTTTAAATTTGGAGACGAAAATTAGGGCTTTTGTGTTTTATTGCATAATAGTGCTAGCTATGAACATGGTATCTCGGATCTGAAGTTAACATGAACTAAAACATAGTTGGAGAACATTTTGTTGGATCTATGTTAGAGGAAATTGTGGCTTTTGAGGTTTAATGTGGAACGATAATGAGTTGGGGTATTATATATTCGGATCTTAAGTTTTGGAAGTAGAAATCATAATTAAGATTTTTTTTGATTAATAAAATTTAAAAATATAGAAAATCCGAAAATCATTTGTTAAATATTTAGGTTTTTGTTCATATTTTGTGTCACTTAGGTAGTCTTTCTTGAAAATGGTCTCCTAATTGGTAGATCTAATATCCTAATGTATAGATCTAAGGTCCTTTTTCTGTAAATCAGAATAGCAAGTGTTAGAAAAATTAAATATATAATAATTCCGAAATTTAAAACATAAAATAATTTGCTCATAAGCGGTCGCATTGTATGCCAACTTAATGATTGTTCTTGAATTTCCTCGCAGATTTCGACGATCATCACCATGGCACATTCTGGTTCCGGTTCTGGATCTGACAGTTCTGATGATCAGAGGGGCGATTTCAGTGGGGACATTGGCTGGAGGTATGCCTCCGCTCCTGATGGAAATAAGGCGAAGCCACAATGCAATTTCTGTGGGAAGAATTTGGGAGGCGGCGGGATCACAAGGATGAAACAACATCTTGTTGGCAACAACAAGAATGTTGCCAAGTGCACGCGTTGTCCCAAAGATGTGAGGGACAAGGTCAAGGCGAGCTTGGATGGAAAGAAGGAAAAGGAGACGGAGATGGTAAGAAGGGAAGAACAAATGAAGGAGTGCATGTTCGAGAAAGAATTCAACGTCATTTCTGATTCAGATGACGATGATTTTGTGTACCCCGCCGACATTCAGACTGCAGCGTAGAGGAGGGCATACAGAAGGGCTACACAAGAATCATTGAGGAGCGAGTTCGAGAGGAGATAACTCGGTGGTGCACGGGACGACTTCTATGGTGCAGGTGGGAGTGAGAGTGGTTCTGGAGGCGCACCAGTACCACTGCCCACCAAGAAACACAAGGGGAAGGGAATTGAGCCCTTCTTGACGAGGAGCGGATCCATGCAATACAAGGCAAGCAAGGATCCGAGGCAGAAAACGGTGAAGGGATTGTTCACCAATGCACGAGAAAGGGTGGGAAAAGCCATCAGCAAGCTCTTCTTTGGGGAGAGCATTCCTGCCAACATTGCAGGCGGGCCATTTCTGTAGCATGCCATTGATGAGATCGCTGCAGCGGGAACGGGAGTGAAGGCTCCTACATCCTACGAGATCATGAACAAATATTTGGGGATAGAGATAGAGGAGATGAATGAGTACATCGCTGAGTTGAGGAGGAGATAGCCAGAGTACGGGGTAACATTGATGTGCGATGGGTGGACGAGCTACACGAGGAAGCAGATCATCAACTTCCTTGTCTACTGCGATGGGAAGACAATCTTCTTGAAATCTGTTGATTCATCTGAGCATGTGAAGGATCACAGGTACTTTCTGAAGTTGATGAAGGATGTTATAAAAGAGGTTGGGAAAGAGCACATTGTGCAAATTGTGACGGATAACGGCAACAACTTCAAGAAGGCTGGTGAAACAATAATGAAGTCCAGCAGCTACGGAATTTTTTAGACACCATGTGCTGCGCATTGCATTGATTTGATCCTTGAGGATTTCAGCAAGAGGAAGCTCGTCTCAAGGGTGGTGGAGAAAGCACGAATGATCACCACATTCATTTACAACCACGACAAAGTGCTGGCACTGATGAGGCGGATGTGCAATGAGGAGTTGGTGAGGCCTGGCATCACACGCTTTGCAACCAATTTTATAGCGTTGCAAAGCCTCAAACAACATAAGACAGGTTTGAAAACCATGTGTTGCTAAGGTGAGTGGTTCGAGATACCTGAAGCTCGAACTGAAGGAGGACGGAAGGTGGAAATATTTATCAATGATATCTCCTTTCGGGATGACGTGACTCGGGTCATAAGGATCATGGATCCAGTTGTTTCTGCATTGCGGATCGTGGATGACGACAAAAAGCCCACCATGGGAGTCATCTACGAGGCAATGCGCTGCATGGGAGAGAAGGTCAGAGAAGCGGTTGGCATGAGATCCAAAGCATGGTTGGACATCATAGACGAGCGATGTTCCAAGATTCTCTCACATCCTCTTCACAAGACCAGTATGCATTACGTAAAAATGGATTTTTTTTTCATTTTTAAAATTTCTATAGATCTTTAGAATATGACTATTGAATATTGAGCTTGTTCGTGACTTTGTGTGCAGCTTATTACTTCAATCCTAAGTACGAATACAAGAATGGACTTTGTACAAATGCTGACCTTCTAGCAGCCATACATATTATGGTGGAGAAGTTCGTCAAGGACGAGAAGTTACAGATCTTGTGCATGAACGATGTAATCCTTAATTTCTAGCTAAATTTGGAGTCACAAGAAATTTCGTAAAGATGTATTACGACTTAAACCTATGTGTGCACTGTGCAGGTTAAGTATTTCCGGGATGCGTTGGGTTCCTTCGGTCGGATTACTGCGGTAAATGGATGGGGCAATACTTTTCCTGGTAGGGACGAAGACAAATAAAACCATTACTTGTGTGTTCATTTATTCCTACTATTGATTTCTCTCTTTTTCTTTTTTTGCAGCTGAATGATGGTTGTTATACGGGATGGAAGCCCCCAACCTTCGAAGTGTGGCAGTGAAAGTGTTGTCTCAAACCGCATCTGCTGGCGGTTGTGACTTGTGAGAGGAACTGGAGCACGTTCAATTTGATCCATTCCAAGAGACGAAACATGTTGGGAGAAAAGAAGCCCAATGACCTTGTCTACGTGCATTACAACTTGAGGCTGAAGTTGAAACATGCAACGGAGGGACAAGACAAAGATGACTACACGGACCCTATTGATCTTGCATACATTTTTAAGATGCACGATGACGATGCTGATGAAGACGTTCTCCAGAGGTGGATGGATTCCAATGGTACCCCCGTTCTCGATCAGCCAGGTGGAAGACCAAATGAGAACATAATCCAGCAAATGGGAGTAGACGTAGGTGACTATTTGGCAAGATCCGGACGGATTATAGACCCTGTTGGAGGGTTGGAGGGCGAGATTGATGCGGCTGTTGATGAAATTCTCTTGAGTAGCTCCAAATCCAAATCAAAGTCAAAGGATGACAATGGAGATGATGATGATGATGTTGGTCGTGGTGGACTTGGTGGTGGTGGGGAGACAAACTCAGGTGGGTCAGGAGGGAGTAGTCGTGGACCACAAGATATCAGACTTGAGGAAGGGCTACATGTAGGACGTGAATATATGGAGCGATAACGGAACACACACGGACAATTTGTTCCAAGTCCGAGTCTAGGGCCTACGGATTACGAGTACGGTCTAGGCCATCGTCCAACCGACAACTACATGGACGATTTGACATCATCGATAGGTTCTTTGAGCTTCATGGACATTGACAACGCATATCGCGGAGGAGCACCAAGTCCTTTAGGCAGATATGGATCGTCGCACGATGAGAGATCATTTGGCGTCTTCCCGGAATACTTTCATGCTCCTCCTCCAGGACCTCCTCCTCCTCCTCCTCAGTATGCACCTCCATCATATTCATATGGTTACAGTGGGTATGAGGGATACAGTAGCTACATCGGAGACAATTACCAAGGTAGCCAACCTGAGCAGAGCCAGGGCAACTTCTTTGGGGGTGACAACTACGGTTTCTTCCCTGAGTACACGCCAGTTCCTCCTCCTCCTCCGCAGAGATCTTCTCCTACTCCGTCGTCGTCGTCCCGAGGATCTCAGGGCAGTAGTTCGCAACCTCGTCGTGCCACTCGTGATACCGGATCCAGTGCTGCTTATCCTCGTCTCGAGATACTCATAGGCATCGATGACCACCAATACATGCAATATGTGATGGATTACAAGGCCATGTACTCGTACATGACATAGGAGATCTACTGCGAGTTCATTGAATCTGCGATGCGTTATCAGAGACAACAAGGAGGAGGGGGCATTCAGATCCACCGCGGAACTCTTGGTTCTGAACAAAACATGTCACCAGGTACTATATTTTAATCTTTTATTGCATTGATCATTAATATGCATGTTTTTAATAATTTTCACTTGTTGTAACTTGTAAGACTATTACTCTTTTTTATTATGTATTAACAATGTTACAACAATATCGCCGATATGACCGATATGACTGATATGACTGATATGTCTATATAAGGGGTATAGATGACCAATATGTGTGAAATAATTGTGTATTTGTATGTTATTTATTGTTATAATAACTTGGAATATCGAAATTTACAATAAAATTGGGAAAAAAATCGGATTTTTGAGCCTTTTCTGACTTTTCCACCGAAATCGTCGAAATTTCTCGAAATTTCGGCAAAATTTCGGTTTTCCAGGTCATCGAAACGAGATCGAAATCGAGATTACGAACCTTGAAAGAAACAAGTCAATTAATCTCACAAGTAGCTGAGCCGTGGCTATATATTTTTCTTTTGCACTAGATCTAGAAACAACTATCGACTTTTCACTATTTAAGTGACAAGGTTTCAGCCAACAAATATGTGATAGGAAAGAAGAAATGAAATAACTTGCTTTATTCCATAGGTCCAGGGGTACTTTTATAGGACAAAACCGTAGAAACCCTATAGAGTCCAGACAATAAGAAATACTTAAGTGCCCCTGGTGGGGGTTACAATGAATAATTAAGAGTCGTAGGATATATCACTAATACTCCCCCTCAAGTTGGAGCATATTTATCAGTCATGCCCAACTTGAAAACAATCCCTGAAAGACGCTTCTTGGGTAAGACCTTTGTGAAGACATCTGCAAGCTGGAGCTTTTTGCTGATATGGGGAGTAGTAATTTTTCCAATCCTGACAGCATCGACAACCAATCTCTATATGCTTAGTTCGCTCATGGAACACATGATTCATAGCAATATAGGTAGCGGATTTGTTATCACAGTATAGTGGAATATGAGTAGTGACAATAATATCGAGCTCTTGTAGAAAAGTCAATAACAACGTGATCTCACAGGTAGCTCAAAAGCCATTGTTTTATACTCTGCTTCTGCACCGGATCTGGATACCACCGTTTGTTTCTTGCTTCTCCATATAATAAGATTTCCTGCAACCGTCATAGCATATCCCGTGGTAGAGCGTCGATCATCTAACGAACTTGCATAATCCGCATCAGCATATGCAATAACATCAGTGTTTCCATTTGCCCCATAAAAGAGACCACACCCCGGTGATTCCTTCAAGTATCATAAAATCTGAAGAACATCCTGCCAATGACTGTAACAAGGTTTCTCCATGTGTTGACTAGTTCTGCTTACTGCATAAGAGATATCTGGTTTGGTGACAGTAAGGTAAAGAAGTTTGCCAACAAGGCTTCTGTATCGAGTAACGTCTAGGGATGAAAACAGTCGGATACAGATACGAATATAGGTATAATCATATCCTTATCCATTTTAAAATACGAATACGAATGCGGATACGAATATTGACGAATGTGAAAAATGTGTTACCATATCCTTAAAAACGAATATGAATGTAAAACGAATACGAATCGGATACGAATAATAACAGAAATAATTTACTAATATACATGTTTAGAATGGTTTAAACATAAAATAGATATATCAGATATTGTAATTTCATAACAATTATATTAACAATGATGGATGCAATCATAAAATATCGTTACGCACATTTATAAATAAATGTATTACTATACTTATGTTCGAAAACGAATATACAAATGCGAATACGAATATTAACGGAAGTCAAAGTGATATCCATATTCGCATCCATTTTAAAACGAATACGAATACGAATGTCAAAATAGGTATAAAACGAATACGATAGCGGATTGGATACGAATTTATTCACATTCATTTTCATCCCTAGTAACGTCCTCAAAGATGGGATCAGAGGAGGTGAAGTGTTTCTTTGGATCTGCAAGAATTCCAGAGGGTTTGCATCCAAGTAATCCGGCTTCTGTAAGGATATCCAGACAATATTTCCTTTGTGAGAGATGAAGGCCCTTTGTAGTGCGTAGTACTTCTATGCCCAAGAAGTAGCGTAGAGGACGAAGGTCCTAAGTAACAAACACTTTCTGGAGGAAGGCCTTGGTCTCTATTATGCCTTTATCATCATCACATGTTACAACCATATCATCCACATAGACTGTTAGTATAACAGTACCGGTCGTTCGTCTTCTGACAAATACAAAGTAGTCAGATGTTGTTCTCTGGAAGCCAAGGGTGCTTATTTCTGCAGTAAGTCTATCAAACCACGCCTTTGGGCTCTGCTTCAGACCATATATGGCCTTGCGAAGTCGACATACATACTTCCCCTCGACTTCATAGCCGGGTGACTACATCATGTACACCTCCTCATCAAGGTCGCCATATAAGAAGGTATTTTTCACATCTAACTGAAATATAGGCCATGCTTTATTAGATGTCACTGAAAGGATAGGCCTTATTAATCCCATTTGTGCAACCGGTGAGAACATCTCAAAGTAATCCACTCCATATGTTTGTGTGAAGCCTTTTACCACAAGAAGAGCTTTCAGTCTGTCAATGGAGCCATTGGGTGATTGCTTGGTCGTGAAGACCCACTTACATGCTATAGTTCTAGTCCCCTTGGGACACTGCACTAGATCCCATGTCCCCTTTGAAATAAGAGCATCCATTTCTTCAGTCATGGCCTGCCGGCATCCTGGATCCTGTAAAGCAATATGATGGTCTTTCGGAATGGAAATAGCCATAAGAGCATTTGCATATTATCTGTCAGCGCAAGATAAGCTAGCAGTAGAGGTGAAACGAGACATAGGATGAGAAGTACATTGCCTCTTAGATCTTCGTAGAGTAATTGGAAGCTCTTGAGGATCATCCGTGATAGTCTTAGAGGGGGCACTCGTGGAAGGCAAATTATCCTGCAACAAAGAGACAGGTAAACGGACACCTGATTAAAGATGCTTGTCTTTGCTTGTAGACAATGGGTGGTGTGAGGTCCAGAGGAATATCTGTAACTGAATGATGGAAGAAACTGGTCTGCTCAAAAAAGGTTACATCCGCAGAGAGATAATAGCGATGTCCGGTTGGATCGTAACTCCTGTAACCTTTTTGAGTCCGAGAGTAACCAAGTAATACACATTTGATTGCTCGAGGAGAAAGATTATCTGCAGTGTGAAAGTTATGAACAAAGGTCACATAACTAAAATTTCGTAAGGGAAGAGGAAAGGGTGACTCGGTTGGGTAAAGTAGAGAGAAAGGAGTGGAACCATTTAGAGTTGGAGATGGAATTCTGTTAATGAGATGTACAACGATTAGAATGGCATCACCCCAGTAGGTTTTTGGAACTTTCATCTGAGTAAGGAGCGAGCGGGCAATATTTAGGAGATGTTGGAGTTTTCTTTCTGCTATTTCATTTTGTTGGTGGGACGTATATGGGCAAGAGGTTTGATGTATCGTACCTTGAGAACCAAAGAAGTTGGTTAGGTCATGTTGGGTAAATTCTTATGCATTATCAGAACGGAAAATTTTGATACTAGTGGAGAAAATATTCTTGACATAATGAAAGAAGTTTTTGACAATATTATTAATCTCCGAACGTTCTTTTAGAAGATAGACTCAAGACGACCTACTATAATCATCAACAAAAATACCAAAATACCTATGTCCACTTAGAGTACGAACTAGACAAGGTCCCTAAATATCACAGTTGACTAATGCGAAAGGAACATCACGACGTGGCTCAGTACGGGCAGGGAATGGTGCTCAATGATGTTTCTCAAACTGACATGACTTGCACTCAAAAGGCTTGAACATAGACAGTTCATGAAACATCAAAGAGAGGGCTTTGGTTGACAGATGACCAAGACGAAGATGACGCAGAAGAGGATCGGCGGAGATGGACAATGCACCAGCAAAATCAGAGTTAGTTGGAATGTCAAGGTAATAAAGACCATTCTTCTCATGTCCCCCACCAAAAATCTGCCTCATTCGGATGTCCTGAAAATAACAGCAAAACTTATCAAAGATAACTCGATGGTTAAACTCAGTGCACAACTTTTTTTTGAAGACCAAAAACAGGGGGATACACTGAATGGTGTTCGCCCCAAACTCAATGCACAACTTGTGAATAGATAATAGACTTAGTTGAAAGTCGGGTGCGTAGTGAACTCCAGTAAGGCGAGGTTTAGGGGAAAACTCCATAGTGCCCACAACAGTAATAGGTGAATGGGCGCCATTGGCAACACGAACAGTCTTCACAACGGAAGATGGTTGTGAAGAGGTGAGAAGACTACCTTCTCTCGTTAGATGAGTCGAGGCACCCGAGTCAATGATTCATGCAGGAGTAGTCGTAGAGGCAAAGCTTGCAACTGTACCTGAAGTAGTAGCCATACTAGCAGTAGAAGCAGATGCAGTAGTATCACTAACAGAGTTTTGTAGCAATCATGGTTTAAAAAAACGCGCCTCGAGGCACAAAGACGCTCGAGGTGAAACGAGACGTTGAGAAATCGCCCTGAGGCGATCGCATCAGACTCCCTGGCAGAGACGTGCGCCTTGGATGCCTGAAGCGGTCGAGGCGAGGCGAGGCGTTGAGGCGGGGCGAGGCGCAGGGTGAGGCGTTGGGGGATTTTTCAAGTATTTTTTCAAAGAAAAAAATGATCCTATTCGTATTTTCATATGTTTATAAAGGTTTTATTGTTGAGTATATATTTATGCAAGATGAATGCTTAATTTGACCTCTTTCATATTCATATGCTTAAATTTGACCTCTTTCATATTCATATTTAACATTAACATGTCCAATTATATCAATAAACTCTTACTATTACACCTTTAAACATATAAGAAAGTGTATACGAATTCAAATACCCATATAAGAAAAAAATTTTGGACAGGGGCACTGCCCCCGTACTGGTAGGGTATGGTGACACAGGGGGAACATCATATTGTTCTTCATCTGGTTCAGTAGAACATACGATTAGGATTCAAATCGTATGATTCATATCAATAACTTGGATATCTTTAGTGGCAACTATAGCCAATCCCTTTTTGATAAAAAATTTTTTAGTGATAGTTATAGCCAATGATTTCCTTTTGATTGGGTAGAAATTTAGTAGAAAGGTTTATGGCATTAACATATCATCATATGGTTTCCTTTTGATTTCATTTTTCGTATTCTTATCTTCATAATATCATCATATAATACATTGTTATTTACTATATGTTTGTCAGATTATATTATTTCACCAATAAATATATTTATTATATATTTTATAATTATTTTTCTATACAAACTGAGGCTTACGCCTCGACCGCCTCGAGGCTACGCCTCGTCTCTCTTCCAGGGAAAACGTCTCGTTCCGCCTTTCGTATTTTCAAACCTTGGTAGCAATTGTCGAAGACGAGCATACTCAGATACAGTAAAAGAAGCATGACTGTCACTGGAAGGTTGAGAGATATCTACGGTATCATAGGAGCTATCATACGAGGCTGTCTCATAGGCATTGTTTGCATTAGGAGGCATGTCAAACTGTGCCCAACAGCATTCTGACGGATGATTCAGGATGCCACAGTGTGTGCACAGTGGAAAACGGGTAGTAAAGTCACATCCACTTCCTCGTCCGGAGTCACATCCATGTCCAAGCTCACGGCCACGTCCCCGGCCAAAATCACGATCGCATCCCCCTTGGTAGTTGGATCTGCCTCTAGCAAAATGAGATGTTGTCTTAGCAGACGTAGGGGGTGAAGGAGAGTCAAGTTCCTGTAAACGACCAAAGATAGTCTCAAGGTTGGGTAGAACCGCAACAATTAGGAATTGATCCTTCACCGACTTGTATCGTGTATGTAATCCTGATAAGAAGCGATACACTTGCCACTCCGCACATTCGCCTATTTGTTTGTCACAACATGTAGGTTGGAAGATAAGAAGCTCCTCAAATAGGCCTGTGAGGAGTCGATAATACTCAATCAAGGTTGTATCTCATTGATTTGTAGACCAAATCCGTGTATAGATATATAAAAGTATGGGCTTGGTTGTCTTATGAGAGTAAGTATTCTCAAGACTTTCCCACATTACCTTTGCCGTCTTCTTGTAGAGAGGATTCGAAGCTATATTCAGCTCAATACTGTTGGTCATCCACGTGATTACTTGGCACTTATCCATGTACCAGGTATTATAGTCCTTGTCCGTCTCCTTTGGCGGATCTTTAGTGAGAACATAGCTCTTCCGCTGACAACCAGTAAATACCTTGAAAGATCGTGACCATAAGACGTAATTTTCAGAACCCTTTAGTTTAATAGACGTGCCCTGTACCATTACAGAGGAAGTCAGATACAATGGCTTGGGTTCTGTAGAAGTCATGGTGGCTGTACAAGTCCAAAAAAATCGATCTAGAAATTTCTGATAGTCTTGATCAAGCAAGTATCATGAGATTCAATGTTTCAATGAAGAGACCTGATGTAGGAGAGAAGGCTTCATTGGAGATGCACAACCAAGTTGCAAAGGTTGTCTTCAGACGGACAACTTTGTGAAGATGTCTTTAGGTTGGCATGAAGACGACCACGGTTGGGCTGCTTTGGTATGCAGTTTTGTGGCTAGAGAGGTTGGTGGTAGGAAGAGTAGGCGAGTGGAGATCCGAAGAGGTGACGGTCTGACGAGTGGCTGGAGGGGCTGTATGGGCTTGTGGGATGGCAACGGGAGGGAGGGTGAGGTTGGTAGGGGATGGGTGGCGGGAGATCCAGACCGCAGGAGGAGGATCTGCAGTGGGAGGGAGGGCAGGCAATAGGGGTTCAACGGTGGGAGGGAGGGCATGTGACATGTGATGGGCGTTAGGGGTATCGGGTGTTGGGGAGGTGGTAGGGGCGTCAGGAGAGGAGGTATATCGATGTGGAGCTTTGGGGTGGTGCAGGAGGGAGGCCCGGCAGGGGTTGGGGGTATCGGGGGCGGTGGGAGTTGATGGGTGGGTTGGGGGGGAGTGTCGTGCGGGGTGGGGGGAATTGGGGTGGCTGGGGTAAGAGGAATCGGGCGACAGGGGGTTGGGGGATGGGGTTGGGGGTATCGGGCGACGTGGGTGGAGGGATATCGAGCCACAGGGGGTATTGGGAGGCCTGGGGGTGGGGGGAATCGGGCGACATGGGAGGAATGGAGATGCTTTAGGCAATGGGGGTATCGGGCAACAAGGGAGGGGAGTTTTCAGGTGACGGGCGGTGGGGATGGGGGTATCGGGTGGCAGGGGAGGGTAGGGGGTATCGGGTAGCAAGGGAGGGGGGATTTCGGGTGGTGGGGATGGGGGTATCGGGCGACAATGGAGGTGTGGGAGGTATCATGCAACAGGAGGGAAGGCGATGAGCCTAGAGAGTGGAAGCGCCGTGTGGTACCGCTGGGCAGGGAGTGAAGCCCGGGGGCGTCGGGAGGTGCCGCTGGCTGGGGCTGGGAGAGAGATTAGGTCAGAGCCGTGGCTCTGATACCATGTTAGAGGAAAGAAGAAATGAAATAGCTTGCTTTATTCCATAGGTATAGGGGTCCTTTTATATGACAAAACGGTAGAAACCCTAGAGAGTCCAGACGATAAGAAAATACATAAGTGCCCCTGGTGGGGGTTACAATGAATAATTAAGAGTCGTAGGATATACTACTAACAAAATATAACAAACCTGGTAGTGGGGCATATATCCTCAGGCGAACTTGTGCAGTCTACATCTGCGTAGGATGTAATATCTATGTGACCATTGAAAGCATTCCTTGTCTGGAGAGCTCTTCAGATACCTAAGAATAAGGAGAACATCGTACCAATGACGGTGCCTCGGACTCTCAATATGTTGACTGGCTCTGTTCACATAATAAGAGATATCGTACCTAGTATCTATAAGGTACAAGAATTTGCCCACTAGATTTCTATACCATGTAATTGTCCTCAGACAAGGCATATGCTGTGATGACATGCCTTTAAGATTCTGGCATTCTGCTGTAATACATGATGGTTTATAACCAAGTAAATATATATCTTAGAGGATGTCAAGACAATTCCTCTAGAAGCATGAGTGATATCAATCTCAAGAAAATACCACGTGTCTAAGGTCCTTAGTTGTAAAAATCTGTTGTAGAAAAGCCTTGGTCTCAAGAATGCATACACTGTCATCTTCAATAATAACCATATCATTAATATATACATCAAGAACAACAATAGCCGGGGCACATGTTTGAATAAACACAGAGTAATCAGAGTAAATCTTGCGAAAGTCAAGGGAGATGATCTCTACTTTAAGTCTAACCGGGATTGTGGGTTCTGCTTTAGGTCTTACACGATCTTTCACAGATGACACACAGTCCTTTTCAACCACATAACCAGGTAATGGTACCATGTAGACTTTCTCCTCTAGATCGTTAGGGAGGAAAGCATTCTTGACATCCAACGGGAAGATTGATCATTTTTCGGTAGCAATTTAGCTGACCATAAGGATCAAGCCCATCCTGGCTACTAGATATACCATCACTTTAAGGATAATGTAACATGAGTTGTAGATTGCGTTGCCTTTTAGACTTCCTCAAAGCATTAATAAGGTCTATAGATGAAGTAGGATCATCCAAGTCTGCAGGGGAGCATTTGAACGAAGCTCATCATCATGACGTAGTAGGAACTTGAACATACTCTAGCTGTAACATCCTGAGCCTAAACTCGGGCCATTATTGAGGATAATTTGCCCTTACAACTTGTTGGACATGAATCCAACTGGACCCGTTAACCACCATCCAAAATACTTAAGCCGAAGATGTGAAATAGTAATTTCTCTCTTATAACTCAGTCTCGCACTTTGTGGGTCTTTGTTCATGAAAACGGTCCGTACGGCCGCATATGCGGCCGCATATGCCTAAGCGGCCTCCTCAGTAAGCCCCGCTTTATGCGTCGTTTGCCCATATATGGCCCACATATGCTGGCTGTGAGGGTGCATAGGCGCTCCGTGCGCCCGCTTAAGGTCCAGTTGGGTAATCGAATTCGGATCTTAAGATCCGGATCTGGTATTATTTTGATTCTATATATTAAATTAGATTATGTAGTACTATCTTTGGGGGAGCAGGTAAGCGACGGAATAGGAACATGAGAGGTAGAGCGACGAAGAGAGGAGCGTGCACATGGCGTGAGGTCTGCTGGGCGGAGGTGGCGAAAGCGGCTTGGAGGAGTGGGAGCAACCTGGAGGTGCCTTATCGTGAGGATGGTGCGCGTGGTCGGGAAGGTGGCGATGGCGGCGATGTTTGGAAGGTGGTATCTCATCGAAAACCAGGGAGAAAATGCTTCCGGTGCCGGTGGAGGGGACACCTCACTTCTATTTGTCCTCTGCCACCACGTTGCTTCTCGTGCGGAGTGCTTGGTCATCGTCAGAGTCGGTGTGCTACTGCGAAGGGCCATGGGCCGACAGGGGATGTCGGTGAAGCTGGCGGCTCGGGGGCCAAGGTGGGCATCCTAGGAGCGGAGGAGGCCGTTTCGAGGGTTGACGTAGATGTAGTCGGTGCCGAGGAGGGTATCGACGGTCTCTTGATTGGAGTCTTGGCTGCGACTTCTGGCAGTGCGTCATCAACACTGATGGTGGAGGCTGAAGTCTCACGCTGCCTTGGTGATGGGTTCAGAGGCGACGTGGCTTGGCTGGGAGCGGGTCGGGTCTGTGCCCGTGGCCTGACGATTCAGCAAAAGAGAGCTCTGCTAGCCTCCGGGCCGGGCGGGGCAGTCATTTGGAGGCTTCCGAGATCCGCTGACGGTTTTGTGGATCGAACGGTCGTTCAGTTGGCGCAGATCCGTGGCGCGCCCTTCCTATCCCGTTCGGCTGGGGCTTTGGGTCCAGCTCTGAGGCATGTAGGTTCGGTGGTAAAGGTCGTGGATGATGGTACTGCACTGGGAGCCGACCCGGAGGTGGCATTGGTCCTGCTGGAGTGCCCTCTCCGGGTTGGCTCAGAGTCGGAGGCTATCCTTGAGGTTGGGCATTTCTCCTTGAGGCTGCAAATCCGACTGTTCGCTCCTCCGCCGCCGCTGGGCGGGGCGAGGCTCGGTGGCGTCGCTCGCTCTTCCCTGCGGGGAGGTGAACGGTTGTTTTCGGCGATTCTTGGCTCCTCGTGTCTCCTGACTTGGTCTGCTTACCCGCGCGCAAAAGGCGGCGGTTGAGATTCCTCAGGAGTCAGGAGGGTGTGGGGCAACCTTTGGCGCTCCCGTCTCTTGGGGGGTGTCGGGTTGGGAGCCGCCTTTTCGGATCCTCAATGCGGATGTGTTACTGGCTTCGCGGGATGTTCTGGATCTGATTTTCTCTCGGGTCACTTTCTCCGGTTTCAATGGCCCAAATTTTATCTCTCTCAGATCTGGGGACGAACCCCTTTCGAGCCAATTACAGTCGTATGCTACTTCTGGGGCTCCTTGTGATTCACCTCCACGGTTGGACTTTTGGGGCGCCAGGCCGTGGGCTCCGGCCCAACGGCGAGGGACTTGCGCGGTGAGAGCGATGTGGGTGTTTTGGCGGAGGGGGAGGGCTGCGAGAAGCCTCCTGTGGTGGGGAGCGGCCCCGCTGTCGCGGAGGATGCCTGCGCGGGGGTTACACCCGATGTGAGCATAGGGTGCTCTGCGACGGCTTTTCTGGGAGAGGGAGTGGCGGATAAGAAGTCAGGGAAGAGGTACCGGAGGAGGCAGCAATCCAGATCTGCTGTTGCGGGGGCTGGGCCAGTTTCCGAGTTGAAGTTCGTGGTTGCGAAGGCGGCGGGGGTGGTAAATGTGTGTGTGTGGGGGGGGGGTCAAAAATGGGTGTTAATGAAGATTCTATCTTGGAACGTAAGGGATCTGGGTGACCCGACGAAGAGGAGGATTATGGGGTCGAGGTTCATAGAGTGGGGCTGTGATGTTGTTTTCGTGCAGGAGACTAAGTTGGATTCGCTCATGAGCTCGGACTGACAGTCTTTTGGGGTGGGTTCGATCTCTGACTTCTGTTCGATTGGGGCGGTTGGTTCTGCGGGCGGATTGCTTGTTGCTTGGAGGGGCTCGGCTTTCACTTTGCGCGCTGAGTCGAAGGGGACTCATTTGCTCACGGTTCTTTTGGAGTGCCTGCGGTCGGGAGTGACGTATGCGCAGGTATATGGTCCTTGTCTTGCGTCTGCACGGCATCAGCTTTGGTCGGACTTGAAGGCAACTAGGGAGGCCTTCCCTGGCTGGTTGGGGGAGACTTTAATGTCACGCTGCTCTCTTCAGACCGACCGAGATTGCGGGGCGGGAAGGACCCCAGATCTGAGATTTTCGTGGAGATTATTGATTTGCTGGAATTGGAGGTTTTGGATGCTGCGGGCACGAAATATACATGGAGGAACTCTGGCTCCAGGTCTCGTCTGGATCGGTTTCTTGCGTCGACGGAGTTCTTGGAGATCTTCCTTCTCTCCTTTGTTGCGGCCAGGTCTCAGTCCTGGTCGGACCACACGCCCATCCTTTGGGACTCTGGTGAGATCTCGCCTCCACGTGGCTTTTTCCGTTACGAGAAGGCTTGGCTGCTTGAGGAGTCCTTCAGGGACCTAGTGGTTTCACACTGGAATTCGGTGATGGTTGCGGGCTCGGCGGTGGTGAGATTTGTTTGGAAGCTTGAGTCCCTGCGGAAGAGGCTGTGCGAGGTCAAGCGGGATTCGAGGGTGGCCCGCCGTAGGGGTGCACATGGATCGGATTGGATCGGATTTTAGTCTAATCCATGTCCAATTTAACCTTAACGGATTTTTACTTTTCTTAATTCAATCCAATCCATCAAATATTTGAATCCAATCCAATCCATTGGATTACGGATTGGATCGGAATTTTTATACTTACACATTTCCGTTCAATAATTTACCATGCAATGTTTGTATTTTATAGCACATTAGCCTTCGACATTTGAAATATGACTTCAAAATTGATAATTTGGATAGATATAACGAAAAGAATATTTGAAGAGTGCACAATCAAATTAATGTCGATGAATTCCATTAATCTATTATAAAAAGTTGAAGACCACACGATGAAGCTAAAGAATTATATTGAATTTTGTATGTAATTTTCTTTTTATTAATGGTGCATTAGTATATTTTTTGTAAATGATTAGATAACAAAAAATACGATTTCTTTGGATGTATATTGATGAAGTTTGTGATGTATTTAGATTGTTAAGTTATGTCACAATCAGATCACTCCTAAGAACACCCTTCAAGTCACTATAATACATCATTAACATTCAAGAATCATAAAACATTCCTATTCGATTTGGTATCCAAAATAAATCCAATTTAAAAATATAGTCCACCAATTAGGCACCATTCCTCTCATTTATTTGTCAGAATTGTACATATAATCAAAATAATTAATTTTTTCTGAAAGTATGAATCAAATCCGTATATCAATTTATTATGAAAAAAGAATTCAAATGTGCTTGTTTGTTCTTAGATAGTATGGTACATCTCAACATATAGTTGATCTATTTCATACGCGGGTAAGGATCCAAGCTGGATTAGGCAAAAGGACCAAGAATAAAAAATGCATGTACTAAGCAATTATCCCGAATCTATTTTCTTTTAGCAGAGATCAAAGAGTTGTAGTGCGCTTAGAGCAGATGGTGTCATGCCAGAGAAGGACGATATTGAGTGAGACATGTGGTGCCATCATAAGGGAGGGCGACACTATTGTACTTAAGGGGGACAACGTTGCGTAGGAGATGAGGCATCAAAATGGACCAAGACGGAGAGAGAATAATAGTTAGATGTTGGTGGTTGAGAGTGAAATGATAGGGAGATAGAATTGGAGTGGAATGGCCAAAGAAGGTTCACAACATTACAAGTTATAATCATATTTTATTATTTTTTAGAATTAGTATTTGGCTGCGTGTGGTAATAGGACTTGTATCCAACAAATATGCGATGAATGATAATTATTATGGTTTTATGGGAAATTACGGATTGGTGAAAATAAAGATTATGTATGTATAATATTTATAGATGTAAATAAATATATGTTAACGGATTAACGGATTGGATCGGATCAGATTTTGATAATGATCCGATCCAATCCATACTTTAACGGATTTTAAAAATTTCAATCCAATCCGATCCATTAAAATGATAAAACCAAACCAATCTAATCCAATAACATCGGATTGGATCGGATTACAGATTTTGTCCGATCCATGTGTACCCCTAGCCCGCCGTGCTCTCAGGGAGGAGGCTGAGGGCTTGGTCGGCCGGATTGATTGCTTGGAGGATGAGCGGCCTCTGTCGGAGGGTGAGTTGTTGAAGAGGGCGGAGGCGCAGAGGAAGATCTTTGATGAGGACAGAAAAAGGGTCATTGAATGGAAGCATAGATCCAGGCACAGATGGCTCACTGAGGGTGACGTGAACACTGCCTTCTTCCACAGGATTGCTAGTGGAAGACGGAGGGGGAACGCTATCAGGACGATGATCGTTGGTGGTGTACGGGTGGAGGGAAACAGGGAGTTGGGGAGAGCAATTGCAGATCATTTTCAGGAGTTCTCGGCGAGATGGGCTGGCAGGCGCTGGAGGTGGACTGGCTCGGATGCTGTGCGGTTGTCGGACGCTCATGCTTCCAGCTTGACCCAGGCAGTAACTTTTGAGGAGCTAAAGACGACGGTGTGGAATATCAACGGCGATGGCGCTCCGGGCCCGGATGGTTTCCCCGTTTCTTTCTACAAAGATTTCTGGGATTTGGTTGGCCGAGAGGTGCTGGATGTGGTGCAGGAATGCTGCCGTTGCAATGCAGGTTTCGAGCATGTAAATAAGGCTCTAGTGGTGCTGCTGTCGAAGAGAGACGGTGCTGACAGGATTGAGGATTTCATGCCTATCGCTATCTCCAACGCGCTGTATTTGATTGTTGCCAAGGGTCTTCGCGACTAGACTGAGTAGAGTGCTGGAGCACTTTATTTTCCCTTTTCAATCGGCCTTCTTCCCGGGGAGGCAAATTGCGGACTCTTTGGTTATGGCGGCTGAGATTGTGGCTGATTGGAAGAGGAGCGGAAGGAAGTCCTTGCTCTGGAAGGTGGACTTTTCCAAGGCATTTGACACTTTGGACTGGCATTTCCTCTGGGCGACGCTACATTGGAGAGGGTTCCCGGCAATCCGGATTACGTGGATGAGGAGATGCGTGACGACCGCATCTATGGCCGTCCTTGTGAATGGGCGCTCGGAGGGTGGTTTTTTTTCAGCTGCAGAGGGGGGTGAGGCAGGGCTGTCCTCTTGTCCCCTGCTCTTCATCATCGCTGCGGACGTTCTGGCTTGTATGGTTGACAGGATACAATGCAGGGGGTTTACGCGTGGTTACTCGAGAGAGGAGTTAAGGATCCCGCTGCTCCAGTACGCTGATGACACTATTTTCTTCATTGAAGGGGGTATTGAGGAGGCTAGAGGGATGGCTACGATGCTTGAGCTTTTCAGCGAGATGTCCGGGTTGATGCAAAATGCAAGTAAGTCCAAGATTGTGCCGTTCTCTCTGAGTGAGGAGGAGGCGGAGCTTTGTAGTTCGGCCTTGGGAACTGAGTGTGCTGGTACGCCCATTCACTATCTGGGGCTGCCGCTGACCACGGGGAGATCGAGATTGGCCGATTGGTTGCCGCTAGTGGAGAAGATGGGGAAGAGGCTGGCGGGATGGAAGGCAACGATTCTTTCTAAGGGCGACTGCGATGCTCTCCACTATTCCTGTATACTACTCCTCTATGAAGCTTCTGTCGGTTGGCGTTAGGAAGAGGCTTGAGGGGCTGGTACAACGTTTTCTGTGGAGCAGGACCGGTCAGGGATCGCCTGGTATGCACCTGGTCAACTGGGATGATGTTACGCTACAGAAGTGCGACGGCGGGCTGGGGGTGCATCGACTGGGCGCGCTGAACGAGGCCCTGTTACTTAAGTGGGTGGCTAGGATTTGGGGCAGTGGCGACGATCTTTGCATCGCTCTTGTTCGACGGATTTACGGGGTCAATGGGGCGGCGCCGATGGGTGTTACGGAGGGGGGTGCAGTGAGGCCCTCACCTTTTTGGAAGGGTATTTTGACGGTCACACAGAACTTTCAGGAGTTGTTTAGGCCGGTGATGGGGGATGTAGTGAATTTTGCTTTTTGAGGGACAACTGGACGGATGGGGAGGCTCTTTCTTCGCACATCCCTCGTTTGTTTGCTTTGGCGGAGGACCAGGACGTGCGGGTGGCCGCTTATTGGTATGATGACAACTGGATGCCGATGTTCCGTTCGAACTTCTCGGATCAGCGCTTGGAAGAGTTCATGCGGTTGCTTGACAAGCTCAGGGGGGTGAAGGGCCCTACTGCGTAGCGTGATCACTTGGTTTGGCGTGATAGTGCATTTTCCGTGCGGAAGGCGTATTAGGCAATTTGCAGGCGCGTGACTGTGCGTTCCTCTAGGGACTGGGTCTTCCTGAGAGGATTGATTTCTTCTTTTGGCTTTTCAGGAGGAAGAGGCTGATGACTCGTGACCGGTGCGCTAGGCTGCTGGGTGTGGTCTCTGACAAGTGCCTTATATATGTAGAGATTGAGACAATGGAGCACCTCTTTTTTTCCTGTCAGGGGTGTCGCCTCTATGAGATGACCCATCGCTGGGTTGGGTCAACAGGCTGAGCGCTGGGGCTTTCTGTGGTGGCTTGGTTGCGACCAAGCAGCGGACGAGGAGGGAGCTGCTGAGGCCGCTCGCGACTATATAGGCCATTTGGCTTGCCAGGAACGCGCTGCTATTCTCGGGGCAGAGATTTTATAAAGAAAATGTTAGTGTGCAGGTGTCGGGTTTGTTGAGCTCTTGGGTTGCTTAATGCGTCTCTTTGTAATTGGTTTTTGCTTTCCCTTTTATTAATAAATTCTTGGGGTAAATACCTATGAGTGTTTCCCCCTTTCTTGGCTTCAAAAAAATGTAATACTATTTTTGATGATTGATATCTAGTTGTACTATCTTGAGCTCTACATGAAAATCATTTTTCTTAGATTTTCTGTTGGACCGCATTTATTCATAAATTCTGTTTAATTGTAGTCACTTTTGTAGATATTTATTTATTTTTAAATAAAAAATAGAAAACCGCGTAGAACCGCATACACCTCGCATATGCCCCAATGTACCGCTTAATCGCTATTCAGTGACCTGTCCGAACGCATACGCATACCGCTTTCCTGAACCTTGTTGTGCGTACTACATGTAACCGAGTAATCAGAGTAGTACATGTTTAGGGTGCTACAATCTCCTTCGCTTATACTTTTGACTCCGTCATTGCTATATGACGCATCACATATTCCTAGTAATAATGGAAATGGCTACCCAAGAGGTGGAGTCACTCTTACGAAGAGATAGGAAAAAAAGATGGACCTATACCCTAATTGTTATTAATGATAACTAGACGTCACAACCTATTAGGCTCGAGCTCAATTGAGCTTTTTGATCGCTACATAAAATCAAGGTTGCAGAAGTCGGCGGTCGGTACTTGGTCGGCATGGTCACTGACTAAGGATTAATTGACTATCGGGAAGTATCATATTTAGTCGGGCATTAGTCGATTTTGATTTTTTTAATTATTTTAAATATATAAATCAATTTTTAATACATATACTCATTTATATTCATATATTTAACTGTTTTAATATTTTTAAGAACTTAAAAACTTAAGAGTTTTAATTACTATAACAAACTTTTGCTTGAAATAACACACTTTAGCACACTTGAAATACATAATCACAAACTCATGAATTATAAATTTACTCATTTGCATCTTTATTAAGTCAATATGACCTACAAATATATGCTGAATATGTTGCTAAATATGTTGAATATATTGCTAAAAGACTAAATATTATATTTGAATATGTTGAATATGACCTTCTAGATTGTATATGTGCTGAATATTCCATGAATATGTTGAATATGACAATATTCCATGAATATGTTGAATATGACCTATATATGTGATAAATATGTCGCTAAAAGATTAAATATTTTCTGATTATGACCTACAAAAATTTCTACTTGTAAGATTTGCGCAACACAAGAAGATAAATCCATATATTTCCAGATTATAAACCCAAATGCCAACCAACAATGTCCAAATCATATATAAAAGTTCGAAAAAGCAAAAAAAGAACAAAAAAAATGCAAAAAACCTAGCCTGACCGTCGTGGCACTGTTTGTGGCTGGATAGGCTCGGAGGAATGTGCTAAAGGGAGCTAGGATCTCTGTTGGTGTTGGAGACACGGAGGCGGGGGCTCCGTTGATCGGAGTCGAAGGAGAGGAGCCCGAAGGTGTGGAGGTGTAGGCAGAGGAGAGGTATCGAGGAGAGGTATCACGCACAAGGGTTTGGGTGGGGGCTTACTGTCGAATGGTAAGCCCCACTTAAGCCCCTAATCGAGTCAACAGTTAGCCCTAACCGGTCGACTTAGCCTTCAGCAAAAAAAAATGAAATTTCTATGCAGAAATCAGCCGAGTAGGCGGCCGACTAACCCGACTCCTCGTCCGATTAATCGGGTCTACCCGACTAAGCCTCGATTTGGCCTAGTCGACTCGGCACCTGGCCGAGTCGACTAATCGGACCGACTAATCGGGTTAATCAGCTGATTTTTGCAACAATCCATAAAATGCTTAAGTCCAAGTTGTGAAGTAGTAATTTATTCTTTCTTATAACCTACTCTCACACTTTGTGACTACTGAGTACTGGATGTGGGGCTATGTTTGGGGTGTCATAATCTCCCCCTCGTATATTCACAATGTCCTTGTCATGACATGCTCATCACCTATTCACAATAATAGTGGTAGTCGTACCTTCCAGGCAGTCCTCTCGTACTATCTCTTTGGTAGGGGTGGCTCCACCTCATGGGTAAGCCTTTCCATTATCAAAGGGAATGTGCTCTAGTACCATTTGTAACGTCACAGACCTTGATTCGAGCTATTATCGAAGATAATTGAGCCTTATAACTTGTTAAGCATGGGCCCAACCATCACCCAAAATGCTTAAGCTTAAGTTGTGAAGTAATAGTCTTTCTCTTATATTTTCCTATTACACTTGATGAGTATTAGATGTAGGACTATGTTTGGAGTGCTATATTGATTATTTGAGGTGACTCTTTTGATAAACCTAGAGATGAGGAGAGAACTTTGAAATAATTTCACTAATATGCAAGGAAAAGTAATTAATTTGTTCAGTAAAACTGACTTATGCATAAATGTAATACTGACAACCAATGATGTCATAACACATATATTCCTTTTGGGTCCGAGAATTCCCAAGAAAAAAACAGACTTGATAATACATGCATATAACTTATCACTAGCATGGATATTATGGACAAAGGCAATGCATCCATAAATTCGCAAGGGCAACGGAAAATGTTCTTCTCCATTAGAGAATAAAGAGAACGATGTTACCCCATCAAGAACAAATGAAGGTACTTGATTAATCATGTATGTGGCAGTGAGGATGACATTTCCTCAAAATGTTTTAGGGATCTTCATCTGAGTAAGAAGACTGCAAGGTACTTCCAAAAGATGATGAAGCTTCCTTTTACCACCACATTTTGTTGTGGATGTACATACACGAAGTTTGATGTAAGGTGTCTTGCCTAACAGAGAAATATGTCAAGTTATGTTGGATAAACTCGAGCATTATGAAATATAAAAACTTTAATACTCGTAGAAAATGAAGTTCCCATAAACTCATAGAGAGACTTAACAATGCCATTGATCTATGATCGTTCCTTCATTAAAATACCAAGATGATCTATTGTAATTGTGGAGCGAAAATAATGAATTGATTATTCATGAGGCCCTAGAGTTCTCTAAATAAAGAGGAGAAACCATGTTGGGCAAATTACATAATAGAGATAGAAAGAAAATAAAATACATGAAATAGTGAAAGATAAAATAAATATCAACACCCCCTCAAGATGGAGTATAGATGTCAACCATGCTCGGCTTGGAGCAATACCTCTGAAATGGCCCTCTGGCTAGGCATTGGTGAGAACATATACTGTTTGTTCCCCTGAGCTGATGTGGGAAGTGGAGATAAAGCCTTTCTGAAACATATCACTTGTGTAGTGACAATCAACCTCAATGTGCTTGGAAAGCTCCCGGGTCCTCAGGTGATAGTTGAAGGCCGCTTTGGTGTCAAGCGATGACCCTCTAGTAGCTTCGACGAGATCTAGAAGGGCAAGTCCTTCTGTTGCAGCTGTTCCTCTGTAACCGCCTAGCTCGAGCTTGCCGAGCTCTCGAGCAACGATGGTGGTGATTGATCACCACACCCACAGAATCTTCTTCTTTTGCTTCCTCTTCTCCCTTCTCTTTCCTTTGCTCTTTCTTCCCTCGTTCCCTGCCCTTTTTACACCTCCGATCACCTCCATTCTTCTTCCCCTCCTTTACACCCTCAGTCGCTATTCACCACCACCGATCTCTGCCTTGCCTTGACTTCGCTCTCTGCAACCATCGACCGGAGCCGCCTTCCGAGTCCATCGCCTCGTGTCTGCTGCCGACACGTGCTTCACTGCCACCCCTTTGTGTGCTGCACCGACACCGACTTCACGTGCCTACCGACCTTCCGCCTCCAGTCGATGTGCCACCGCATGCGAGCCATCCTTCCGTCGCCCTTCGCATCTCCTCGACGGCCACCATTGCGTGCCCTGCTACCACCTCTACCGCGTACCCTGCTACCGCCTCCACCGCAAGCGACTCTTCGCCTCGCAGGCAAATCCCGCACGCCTCCGACTCGCTAGCGAACACCTCCGACCGTGAGCGACCTCCTTGACCGTGTATCAGCCTGAAGTTCATGAGAGAGTTCACGGAGCCATCCATTGAGACACTGATCGAGGAAACTCCACAGGTGTAGGAGGTGAATGGGATTTGGTATTCCAAATGATCCAAATGCCACCTCGTGACAGCAACAACAACGCCCACAATACCCCCCTCAGACCTAGTACCGCAAGTTTCCATCCCCCCAACAGCAACAGTCAGGTCATCAGGTCCCCCTTCAGTATTAACAGAACCGCCCTCAGCAGATCCAGTACCGTCAGCAGGTCCATCAGGGACCTAAGAGACCGCATCAGGGTCATCAGCAATCTTCCAAGAGGCAGGACCACGAAGCCTCATCCTTGGGTACCTCTGACCTTCAGAGGATCCTCGATGAGCTGAAATTCATCCGTAATGAGTAGCATGATCAGAGAGCTGACATCAATCGACTTTCACGTTGGCATGATGAGTTCACCGCCCCTAGGACCTTCATCCCAACACAGGTCCAGGTTAACCCCAACAATCTGAATCAAGGACATAATCGCCAGAAGGATCATGTATACTATTCCGATTTCTTAGAATCAGATTATGGGATTCTATTGCATGGTGTTCACCATCTTACTCTCAGGAGCGGTAGGATCGTGCAGACCTCTAATTAGGCACGACAGAGCGGGACGGATGATACCGATGGGCCAGCCCCTTTGGAGAGCTCAGAGGAGGAGGATCGTCACCAGCATTACCAACACCACCACCTTCATGATCACTAGAGGGATGCGAATCCCCAAAAATAAAAAATCAAATAATCAAGAAAATCCAAAAAGAAGAATAAAGCGACATCGAGCACGACAGTGAGCAGTGGATCTTCAGGAGATGAGAAGACCGCCTTAGATGCCACCAACAGTTTTTCCAGCTTCAAGTTTCAGTTTCAATTCCATTTCATGCATGTCAGTCGAGGTCCTGTACAGAGTCCGAGTACGAGTCAGAGTCATGTACTTCTGAATTTTGATTCCAATAAGAACTCAGATGATGATGTTTCTGTTTCACATTGTGAGCCCCCAATAATCCCTTTTCCTCAGGCTTTATCTAAGATAAGAAGAAAAACTCTCAAAAAAATGATCTTGATGTTTTGGAGATGGAAAGGATGTGCAAAGAGAATGTAAAAGTTGAGATCCCTTTCCTCCAACTAGTGGATATGGTCCCTCATTAAAGAAGTACCTAAAGGTGAGATGCAAGGTGAGATGCACACCTGTTAGGGCTAGCAAGAAAAAAACACTCGAACAATGAAACATGTATTGTCCATAGCCACTACATGTATGATCCGCAACGAGATTCCAAGGAAGAAGAGATATCTAGGAGCATACTTCGTCGCCAGTCAGATAGCTGATGTATCGTTTGCTCGTACTCTACTCGATAACGATTCATCAATCAATCTATTGTCATATTCCCTACTAGATCATCTAGGTTTAGGACCTCTGAGGAGATCGAGAGTACTCATTCAGTTTACAGACTGATCTATTAAGAGGCCTAAGGGAATGTTGGGGGACGTTATCCTTGACATCGAAGGGAAGCGGTACAAGCTGGACTTCACCGTTCTGGATATAGATAGTCCTCAAAGATGGCAAGATTCTCAGATTATCCTTGACCATCCTTTTTTGAGGATGACCAGAGCCATATTTGATTATATTCTGGGAAAGATACGCTTTCATGCGCATGATGAAAATGTAGAGTTATAGATGTAGCAAACGAAATGGCAGAGACCTGATTCGGAGAGCGGTACTAAGTATCTCTCGTCGGAGGCCGAGTGCTATAGCGTTGACACAATTGATCACTGGCAGCGGTGGTTAGCTTGGGTTGATGAGCCTCTTTCACTTGGAGAGGACAATGTAGATGAGGCAATTCGATAGATCCTGCAGAATCAAACCTTAACCATAGGAGTCTTCTGATGCATCTCCCTACGTCTTCGATGACTCAGAAGCCGATTTAGGCTTGTCAGATCTGTTCCCTTTAGGTCAATCAGAGGACGAGGATCACGAGTTGGGCATGACTTTTGTTGGTTGTTTGGACACCTTTGACGATCCGACTCCTGAGCAGAACCGGTTGGTGGCCAATATCACAACAGATCCAACCATATCCACCACAGAGCCATATTCAGAGGCAGTTAAGCTAGATTTACCCGATGATCATACTATTCCCTAGCTCAATCCTCTACCCCCACCTTGAAGTATGCCTTCTTTGCGGGCCCACCTCGGAAGTTCCCGATCATTATCAGTGCTAGCTTGACCGGAGAACAAGAATCTCGCTTGTTAAAGAGTCTTGAATAGAACCGAAAGACCATAGGCTGGAGCGTACCTGATCTTCACGGGGTTAACTCCCGCCTTATGCTCACACCATATTTACCTTGAGGAAGGTGCTAGACCCTCTCGTGAGTTCCAACGTCGACTGAATCCAAACTTACAAAATGTGGTCAAGAAGGAGATCGAAAAATTGTGTGACACGTGGTTTATATATCCCATCTCTGATTTCAAGTGGGTGGCATCACTTCATGTAATCCTTAAGAAGGCGTTCATACAGTCACCAACTCGGATGGGGAGGAGATTTCGACGCGAGTTCCTGCGTTGTGACGTGTCTGTGTGGATTACAAACGCTTTAATGCCGCGACGAAAAATGATCATTTCCCCTTACAGTTCATATACCAGATCCTGGAGAGACTAGCGAGGAAAGAATTCTTTTATTTTCTAGATGGGTATTCGAGCTACAACCAAGTGGCTATCGCTCTTGAGGATCTGGAAAAGACCATCTTTACATGTTCGTTTGGTACATACGCATGATTTCAGTATTTATCGAGATGGTGGGCGATTTTCTGGAGGTTGACTTGTCGGTCCACGACGACTCGTTTGATACTTGTCTATCTCATTTGGATCGAGTCCTCAAGAAGTGCAGTAAGGTGAATCTGGTGCTCTCTTGGGAGAAGAGCCATTTTATGGTTCAAGAGGGCATTGTGTCGGGGCATATCATCTCCAAGAGGAGAATAGGAGTTGACCCTATCAAGGTGGATGCGATCAAAAATCTTCAACCACCAACCAACATCAAACAAGTACGGTCGTTCCTTGGGCATGTTGGTTTTTACCACAGATTCATAAAGGACTTTTCAAAGATCGCCTAACCGCTTACGAAGCTTTTAGGAAAAGACACGGGGTTTACTGTAGATCACAAGTGTCTTGAGTCCTTCGAACTCCTAAAGAGGAAGACCATGGATGCTCCTATCCTACAAACCCCAGATTTGTCTCTTCCCTTTGAGATCATGACGGAAGCTTCTGATTTTGCAGTTGGGGCCATGTTGGGATAAATGAGAGATGGGATTCCTTATGCTGTCCACTACGCAAGCAAAGTACTCGATCATGCTCAACGGAATTATACCGTCACAGAGAATGAAATGCTTGCCGTAGTGTTTGCCGGATAAATTCAGATCTCATCTTTTAGGGTCCAAGGTTACCTTGTTCACAGATCACACAACCATCAAGTACCTCATGGAAAAGGATGCGAAGATGCGTTTTCTTAGGTGGATTCTATTACTCCAAGAGTTCGACTTGCAGATCAAGGATAAGTCAGGAGTAAAGAATGCGGTAGCTGATCACGTCTTCCGTATGGAGTCGCATAGTTCCTCTGAGACTGACCTCATCAAGGACTCCTTCCCCGACGAGTCGATCTGTTTTGTCGACTCTCTTCCATGGTATGCCAACATGGTGAATTTTTTAGTGTTTAGGACAGTTCCCCATGATTAAATCAAGAGTAACATTGTCTGACTTAAGTCGGAATCGAGGAAATACTATTGGGAGGATCCGTTCATTTTCTTCGAAGGTTTGAATTGTGTCTGACAGAGATGTAGTCCTTAGGAGGAATACATAAGTGTCCTCACCTATTGCCATTCCTTGGAGGCAGGAGGACATCACTCGGGAAGAGGACCACCTGGAAAGTGCTTTATTGTGGTTTGTACTGGTCGTCACTGTTTCGTGATGTATATGCATTTGTTAGGTCGTGTCCAGTTTGTCAGAGAATGGGATGGACCATTAGTCCCAAAGATGAAATGCCCATGCAACCGGTCATTATGGTTGATGCTTTCGATGCATGAGGCACATATTTCATGGGTCCATTCCCTAACAGCCACAGCTATGAGCATATTCTCTTGGTGGTTGATTATCTCTAGGTGGGTGGAAGCTATCCCTACCCGAGCGACAGACTGCAAGACTTTCTGCAAGTTCATGAAAGATTAAATCATTTCATGGTTCGGGGTTCCCAACGTCATCATCTCTGAGGGGGGTAGCTACTTTGTTAACATGGAAATGAAAAAGTTAACAAAGAAGTACGACATCGAGCATCGTGTCGCTAGTCCATACCACCCACAATCGAATGGCATGACTGAGATGTCGAATAGGGAAGTGAAGGGCATTTTGCAAAAGCTAGTCTGCCCTGATAGGAAGAACTGGTCCCAACTCTTGACCAAGTTCTATGGGTATAGCAGACTGTTTATAAGTCGTCGCTTAGAAACTACCCGTTCCGAATGGTTTATGGAACGTCGTGTCATCTGCTCGTTGAGCTGATACATAAATCTGAATGGACATTAAAGAAGGTGAACTGGGACACACATGAAGGACAACAGAGCAGAAAGATGGACTTAAATGAGCTTTTAGAAATCAGAAATAAGGCATATGATAGCAACGTGATCTATAAGGACAGAATCAAACGTTGGCACGATCAACATATCAGACGTAAGAATTTTGCTTCAAAGCAGAAGGTATGGTTATTCAATGTTGATTGAAGTTTTCTCAAGGCAAGTTGAAGTTCAAGTGGACATGACCCTTCATAGTGAGCGAAGTGCACTCGAACGACAACGTAGAGATTTCAGAGCTTACAGATGGTGCATGACCGTTCATGTAAACGAGCATCTGCTGAAGCATTTTGTAGGATCAGCTGAACAGTTAGCACGTGTTGAAGAGATCATATACATGCGTATCCCAGAATCCCATGATCCACAATTAGGGAACACATAAATCCTCACTACTCCCAACATCTCCATGCATCTCTTTCCCCACTCCTCTTCCTCTCTTTATATTCCTTAACCCCATCGGTTCTCACACTTACTCCTGTGCTATACTAAGGCCGACTAGAGCCTAAGTATAGGGAGATCGATGACCACCTTGTATATGTTCATCCATTTCTCCTCTTGACCTCGACCGTCCCATTTTTTTCTTCTTCTATACTTAAGCTGACCGGAGCCTAAGTATAGGGGGAGGGTCGACTTCTATCGTTTTCCACTCTCCTACTCTTAGCACGAGCTATGTCTTTTCTTCGCTTCCTGTGCTCTGAGAACATAGCGCATGCTAAGTATAGAGAGCATGAATATATTACACATATACTTTACCCATAGCTCGTACTTTTACGTATTTTTATATATATTATGCAATTGGTAAAAAAACAAACTTTATAAAATACATGGATACTTGTATAATATGTATATTGTACACAAGTTGTAAAATTTGTATAATATCCTCCATGTAAAACTTGTACAATCTTGTAAAATTCCCTGTAAAATAATATGTTTGTAAACTTTGTTGTAAAATAGGAGGTATACCAAAAAATTTGTCCAATAAAAATAGCTTCTTATTTACTCTTGCATATAATCGTTGCGTTCATTAAAAAAATTCATCTTGCACTTCATTTATAGGCATTTCATAACATCTGCATTTCATTTGCATATCTAGCATACACAAAGTGAAAAGCTAATGGGTTCTGAACCAAGTTATGAATAGAAATCGAGGATGGACTTGATTTGATCTTAATCTACTTCATTTCAGAGGAACCTTATAGGAACTGGAGTTGAGACTTTTCAGGTCGAACGACTTAATTCTTTAAGTCTACAAGACTATGTTCACATGCCATCTTGATTGGTTTAAGTAGAATATTTCATACACACGCATGATTCTATTAGACAGTGACCTAACTTGGACAAGCACCTTGCACGTAGCTCTTCATTGGTGAGGTGGTGACGGGTAGAATCCTTTGGCAAGAGATGCACACGAATGGAAACATACGTAGTCGCTTTGAGTGGCCAGTGCATCCCAACATAGTCTAGTGGCATGGACGTTGGAATAAAGCTTCGGATGAGGGATGGTCTGTTGGCGTAATTTTTCTAAGATCTCAAAACGCGTGCTGAAAGAAAGATTCTATATCCGTAGGGGCACAATAAGATCCATGTAGTGCAACAATACTTTCCACCAAATAGACGCATATATTAAAAAAAAGAGAATAAAGTTATGTATGTTGACCACAATGGTCCAACTTTAGAGAGATTACAGATCTTCGTGGAGAGTGGGCTACACTGGCCAGTTCCACAAGGAGATGTGGCTACACTCGCCACACTCCACTTCTCTCCTTATTCGTCTATTCTTCTATCCCTTCGATTGTGGAAATACCCCGCTCGTCGAGGAAAGAGTAGCTAGATTAGGGAATTAGGGTCACCTTGCTAAGGGATGGCTGTTCTTTATCACTTCTGATGTGGAGAGCTATATTTCACTTACATAGTATAAGTAAAATTCATAGCCAAAAGAATTTGCGAATGAGGATGTGTTCTGACCAGACTATTGAGGCGACCTGAATAGAGACGTGTGGAACTTAAAGGTTGTCAGGTCTTAAATCTTGTTTCCAATAAAGGTTCCGCCACATTATTAATCCAAAGGACGAGTCGAGCTCCATTTTCACCTTTTGTTCATGACAATGGTATGGAACCCAAAAAATTTCTTTTGCATTTTATTTTAGTTCTCGGGGACGAGCACGGTTTAAGTATAGGGGGTTAATGAATATGTGATTCATCACTCTAAAAGTTGAAAACAAAGCTTCATTCTTGAGTAATTAGCTGCATTTCATCATTTATTCTGCATTTTTACCATTCATGCACTTAGAATTAATTTCTACATTTTAGCATGCATATTTGCTTTAAATCAGAAGTCAAATTTCCTTGTAAATATCACATGTATATTCACCATATTTTCCCCTATTTTTATCTATTTTTCACTAACTCGGAATTAAATAAAATCAACTCTATAGTGTATATAATACTAACACTAATAAACAAAAAATACCAAAAAGTACTAACTTGTAAAATTGACCAATAAATCCCAAACTCTAATTTGAGACTAAAAATATCAAAATGTGAATATCTCTCTCATACAGTCTCCTATGGACCCCTACCCACGTTTGAATTAATGTACGTTCAATTACCTTCAAAACAAGATCAAATTCAAAAGAATCGAAGTTCGTATGTGAAATTTGGGTTTTGAGCCCCTATTGTATATTGTGCATATTATTTAATTTAACCTTGTTATTTCATTTCAAAAAATAACCTTTTTTGATTTATTTCTTTTGCATTTATTTTCTATGATTATCATTTTAATAAAAAGTGCAAAAATCCAAATAAAAATTGAGACAAAAATAAAAAAAATAAATCAACCCAAGTATATATAATTATAATCTGTATAAAAGTCTTCTTTATTTTATCTTTTTTTTCTTAATTATTAAAAATACAAAAAATAGATTAAGTTGTAAATAGTTATTTTTATATTTTTCTGATTTATTATGATTTTTATCTTATTTTAAAATGTCAAAGAAATTTGCAAAACACAAAAATGCGGTATTTTATTTCTATAGGATACCGCCAAAAATATCTTTTTTATACAAATGATTTCTTTTAGTTTTCGGTCCTTCATGAAACTTGTAGATCTTGTCGAGACGAGCAACTTTCATGTTGACCACTTTTTAATTTGACATCTTTTGCTATTTCCTTTTTATTTTTCCTTGAATTTAATTTTTCGAATGGGAGCGGCATGTGGCAGCTCCTGGAGTCGCCACATGTCACCCCATTTTCTTCATTATTTTTTTCTTTTAGTATTTTATTTATTTTATCTTTTATTTATTTATATTTTATTTATTTATTTTCATTTATTTTATTTATTTTATTAATTTATTTAATTTACTCATTTATTTTATTTATTTACTCAGTTAATTATTTTATTTATTAATTTATTACTTTAATCAGTATTATTATTTATTTTACTTATTTATATACTTATTATTTATTATTTTTAATTTACTTTTTTCCCTTTGCCACGTGGCAGCCATAGGGCTGGCCACGTGGCCGCCTCCTCTTTCCCCTTCCTTCCGCACACACTCGTCGCTCTACCCTTCACGACGGGGCTGCAATCGCTTGCTCTCCCTCCTGCACCCGTCCTCCCGCTTATCCACGATCGCCCTCCATCTTCTCCCGCCCAGTGGTTGCGCAAACCATTGCCACAATGATGCCATCTGAAAAGTCAGCCGGTCGGGTCGTCTAAAAGGATAGACAACTGTTGTTGTGGTGACCATTTGAAATTCACAAAAAAATTTATTTTTTTATTTTATATTTCTAAACTAATGTGTATAGTGATAGTACGTGATGTCGAACTCAGGGAGGCAAACTGTGGAAACTAGGGAAAATAGGAGTGATTAAGGTAAAGAGGTTTCCTGATTTTTATTTATTTTTATGGGATTTTTTTGAATTTTTATTTGTTTTTTGGTTTTTATATACATATAAGTAGGGAAATTTAGGTAATGGATTTTATAATTTTTAATTTATTTTGAATTTGTATATTTTTATGTTTTTATTTGTTTTACCGTTTTTATGAATTTTAAGTGATTTTTAGAATTTTATGGGTTTTGAAGTATTTTTAAAGATCGAAAACAATATTTTTATTGAAAACATGGAAGTATTTGTTATTTTTAAAATAATAAACAGGAACAACATATTTTATTTTTTATTTTATTGAAAAGTTGATGAAACTGCCTTTAAAAAAGTTGTGCGTATTTTTGTGTTTTTTCTTGAATTAGTTATGAATTTTTGAAGTTTTGTGTGTTTTTATTTTTTTATGGTTTTTATATTTGATTTTTATATTATTTTTGATTTTCTGCATATAATATAGTAAAATATATCGTGACTAATTTTTGTAGGATTTTTGAAGGAGTTTTTATATTTTTTGTGATTTTTTAAGTTTGCGTATTTTTTGGTATTTTTTTGAATTATTAAAAATAGAAAATAGTTTTTATTTTTTAAAAAACGAAGTTTTACTTTTAGATAGTATAGCACTAAGTATTTTTAGGTATTTTTTATAATATTTCATATTTTTTATTTGGTTTTAACATGATATTAATATATATATATATATATATATCAGGGGCTTATTTGTAATAATCGAAAATATAGGGCGACACGTGCAAAATTTGAGAAGTGGGGGTAGGGGATTGCATGCAAAAACACCATAGTTCACGTGTCGAAGCATGTGATCTTCTGAATGGAGGACCCATTCGATATTACAATAAGTCCGGGGAGCGTTTTGCAAAATACCCAAAAAATCTGATTCCTCGTGTGCGACACACGTGAGATCGGGAAGCTCTGGGCTGTGCTTGCGTGGCTTGATATCGAGCATCGATCTGCGGGTGATTGTGCGGCTCTTATGCAGCCTGGTGCAGCGAAGGGGTGTTCTTCTCCAGAATGGCTTGGAGGCGGCGGAGCTCTCGAATGTGGGCTTTAACTATTCCAATAAGGCGGTTCTGATTGGATTGCTCGTCGATCAGAGCGGAGAAAGGCTGTGGTCGTCGATTCTTCGTGAGCGACAGAGCTTATCTCTGATGGCGACATCCTTCAGGCCGAACTTGGATTTTCAGGATTGCAGGTGTCCAGATTCTTTGGTTGGCGATTGTCCTGATGGTGTCGCGTGTTGACACGAGGAGATGGGCTTCGATTCATGGTGGAGGTGCTGATGTGTGATCTCCAGGTAGTATTGCTGAAGATGTGTTCATACTTCGGCTACTGAAGCTCAATTGAATCGATGCTCAATGGTGATCCACGCTAAGGCTTCGCTTTTGAGAATATGCTCAGATCAACCTGTGATTAGGGAAGAGCTCGGTGAAGGAGCCTGCTGTTGAGTCCGATGCTCCTCCAGGCACCTATTATGCAGATGAAACACTGGCTCGAGGTCCCGAAGCAAAGTGGACGATATATGAGTAGAGAAGCTCTGATGATGGATTAAGCTTCATGGTGGCCGGAGGGGATAGATGCGTGAGGTAGAACAACATCATATGGGATTCCCAAGTGGATGATATTTGCGATTAAATTGGAAGAAAAAATGATGGAAAATAGAGGAATCGAGGAGAGAAGAGAGGGAAGGACAGAGAGAAAAGGAGAAGATCTAAAGACCGTACTCGAGGAATCGCATACTCTGCCGCATACTCGTACTCGGTAGCCTTGCTGCTTCGAGTATGGTGAAACAACCATGTATACGATTTGACCTGCATACTCGGTCGAGTATGCCCCCTATGTGGCCGTCTACTCGGACGCGTTTCTAATAAATATTTTTTATTTAACCTAAACCAAAATAACCCCACCCGCATAATAACATAAAACCGCATACTCCCCGCATAAAACCGCATACTCTCCCACATAAAATCGCATACTCCCCGCATACTCTCCCGACTGAGGATATTAACATAATATTAAATTTTATTTATATTTTTTAATAATAAAATTATCAAACCGCATAAAATCGCATACTCCCTGCATACTCTCACGCATATCGCATACTCTCTATGCAGTGACTCCTTCGACTGAATACCACATAGCGCCTTCCTGAACATTAGAAAATAAACATAAAACATAAATATATCTCTACAATAATAATAAGCGCTGATTGTTGGGATTGGAAAATCACATTAATTGAACATTAAAATTGCTATTAGTGCACCTTTGATTGCCGTTGATTAGAGAATAAAATCTCTTTATGATGGACAAAAGAGGAAGGTGAATTGGCAACCGTTTTGGTTGTATTGCCAAATAAAATAAGGCCACGGGTCCCCAAACGAGGCATGTTCTTTTCTCTGATGTTTTCCATCGACAAGAGAGAGTTAGAAAGGCATACCTTTGTGAGGAAGATCCGGGGCTCCTTTGTGAGTTGATCTACACCAACATCAAACATCAAAGCAATGGCATCATGTGTTCCGTTACCTTGAACTCGGATCGATTTCTAGTCTAACAAGTGGTATCAGAGCCATCTCGATTTTGATTAATATGATTTTACTTGTATATCTTGATGTACATATTCGTATTTTTTTTCAAAATCGTGCTATATGCTTCGGATCGAAGGTGCTTGTGGTTGGATTCTTTTGTTTTAAGAAAGCTCTTTTCCATATTCACAATATTGTGATCCGCAAGATTATTGTATTCTTTCAACCTTCATTCGAGTAGCTCTAACATACGAAATGTGTGGTTATCATATCTAGCATTCTGAATACCATTATTGCTTCCGTTTGTTTAAAAAACCCGATCCTTTTGGTTGAACCCTTATGAGGATTTAATTTACATTTTTTTATAGCACAAATGGAACCCCTGTTTATGCATTTGATTAGATTCACTTATATGCTTTGATTGAATGGGATAATCATATACGACCATTATTAATAAGTTTTAAAACTCTAACGAGGCATTTGTTCATGTTTGTTTTTTTTGGAATGAATGGCATCGGTTTTTCTAAAATAAAAAAACCTTACATCATGGCTTTCCATTTACAGGGATTTCCGCTTACGGAGATTTGGCACAACTAAAATTCTAGTTACGTTAACTTTTTTTTAAACCATCCGTTCTTTCTTTTGTGGTTAATTGAGTAAAAATTAACATCAGTCGTGATTTTGAGTTAAAATAATAATAATAATGACGACGATGATGATCTTAGTTAACTTTTCTGTTTATTCTTGAAACCCTGATAGCGTACCATTGTCTTAGTATACGCCATTGTTGTTATTTTTTTACTGCCATTGAAATTAACATTGGTTTATGGATTAGGACTTATTGCTTGTTAACTCTCATAATCATAAACATCCATCATTCTTTAATAAGTATGAAAATAAATTCATATTAGCCATATGACGCAATTACAATATCACCAATAATATAATTGAAGCGAATACGTCACCAAAGTGGCCTCTATTGTCAAAATTATATTATTGGAGATATTTGTACGGATTTTGTATGCATTCTAAATATTATCCGTCCCAAAGGAGGGACAATATTTATTTCAGTGTATCGCATACCTGTGATGATAATTGAGCAATGATTATAAAGTTCTATGTGAGTAATGAGATACATCTAAAGATGGTCCTAGTACTTGACAGGATTTATCATTGACGATTGATCAACACATAAAGAGTATCACTTACAACTAACATTATTGTCCAAAGACTTAATAGTTAGTGATGTGCTTAGCATCTTGTTTTTCTTATGGCTGTATTTGCAAATTCACGTTTATGAACCATACATTAATTCTATTTTCTTTTATTCTTTATTTTATAGCTTCCACTTCCGCATCTACTATCTCTGCCACTTTGAACTCCATTCCCGTGCTTCAGGGCACAAATTTCAAGGCATGGAAAGAGAGCATTATGATATTGCTTGGCTGCATGGATCTAGACCTTGCGTTTCGGATGGAGACTCCCGCTCCTCATACGGAAAATAGTTCTCCTGATGAAAGGAAGCACTATGAGAGGTGGGAGCACTCTAATCGCATACGCCTCATGATCATAAAGCGTGGCATTCTGGAAACTCTTAGAGGGATTGCTGAAGAAAAGATAACCACGGCTAAAGAATACCTTGCTAAAATTGAAGAGCATTTTGCGAACAACGATAAGGCAGAAACAAACACTTATTTACAACGCTTGATTTCCATGAAGTACACTGGCAAGGGAAATACGATGGAGTACATTCTTGAAATGGCTCATATTGCTTCAAAATTACAGGAATCAGAACTGGCAATATCTGATGATTTGCTAGTTCATTTGGTTCTGTTGTCTCTTCATCACAGTACAACCAGTTCAGGGTCTGTTATAACTGCAAAAAAGAGAAGTGGACTCTTAACGAGCTCATTTCATACTATGCTCAAGAGGAAGACGGGTTGAAACAAGATAAGCAAGAAAGTGCTCATTTAGTTGTGGCCTCTAAGGATAAGGGTAAGAAAAGAAAAGAAATGAGTAATGCTAATATGATAGGTCCAGTGAAGAAGAATAAGGATGCAATTAGTTGCTTCTTCTGTAAGAAAACTGGACACGTCAAGAAAGGTTGTGCCAAATATCATGCATGTCGCGTGAAGAAAGGTACAATTCATACTTTGGTTTGTTCTGAAGTTAATTTAGCTTCAGTTCTAAGAAACACTTGGTGATTAGATTCTGGTGCCTCTACTTACATAAGTGTTTCAATACAGGGCTGCCTGAACTACCGAAGACCAACAGATGTTGAAAGATACATCTACGTAGGTAACAGAAAGAAGGCAAAAGTCGAGGCAGTTGGATTTTTTAAGCTTTTACTAGGAACTGGTCATTATCTAGAGTTAAAGAATGCTTTTGTTGTTCCGTCTTTTAGAAGAAATTCGGTTTCTTTTTCTGCATTGGACAATTTAGGTTATTTTCTAAATTTTGGAGATGGAAAATTTAGTCTTTTTTTAACTCTATTATGATTGGTACATGATCTTTAATTTCTAATGATAAGATTTATTTACTTGATACAATTGTCTCGTATAATGAATCTATGGTTGTTGAATCAAGAGGCACTAAGCGAAAAAATGCCTCAGAAAATTCAGCATCAATTTGGCATAAGCTATTGGGTCACATATCCAAATCAAGAATTTAACGACTTGTATCTGATAACATCCTAGATTCATTAGATTTTACAGATTTAGATGAATATGTCAACTGCATTAAGGGAAAACAAACCAAATCAAGGAGATTATGTGCCAATAGAGCTTCTAGTATCTTAGAATTGATACATACTGATATATGTGGTCCATTCCCTACAACATCCTGGAATGGTCAACGATATTTTGTTTCATTCATAGATGACTACTCAAGATACGGTTACTTATATCTCATTCATGAAAAGTCACAAGCTCTGGACATGTTCAAATCATTTAAGGTTGAAGTTGAGCTCCAACTCAACAAAAGTATAAAGTGCATCATATCTGATCGTGGTGGTGAATACTACGACAGATATGATGGTTCATGTGAACAACATCCATGTGCTTTTGCTTTATTCCTACAAGAATGTAGAATTGTTCCTCAGTATACAATGTCAGGTTCACCTAACATGAACGGTGTGGCTGAGAGACGTAACATGACTCTTAAGGATATGGTGAGGAGTATGATCAATCATTCTGCCTTACCAGAATCCCTCTGGGGAGAAGTATTAAAAACATCATCTTACATTTTGAATAGAGTACCAACAAAAGCAGTTGCAAAAACACCATATGAGCTTTGGATTGGTAAAAAACCCAGCCTGAAGCATTTACGTATATGGGGATGTCCAGCTGAGGCAAGGCCGTATAGCCCATATGAGAAAAAAAATTGGACTCGAAAACAATGAGCAGCTACTTTATTGGTTATTCAAAGCGATCAAGGGGTTACAAGTTTTATGATCCCACACTTAAGAAAATATTCGAAACGCGAACCACAACCTTTTTTAAGGATGTTGATTTGGAGGGGAAGATTCATATTAGAGATATTGTTTTTGAGGAGGAATCAATCACGATTCCTAATGTCATGATTGAAAATGCACAAGAATGCATTCCAATCATTGGGCAAGAAATAAATCAAGAGCCTCAAGATGACAATATTCAACAACCCCTCATAGAGGATTTTGCTGCACAAGATCAAAATCAACAACCTCAAATTCTAAGGAGATCCATTAGAGAACGAAGAAGTGCTATTCCGGATGACTATATAGTATTTCTTCAAGAACAAGATGGAATTCGGGAAGATGATCCAAACAACTTCGATCAGGCCATGAAAGATTCCAACTCTGCAAAATGGGTCGAAGCCATGAATGAGGAATACAAATCGATGCAAGACAATCAAGTTTGGGACCTTGTACCATTGCCAGAAGGCGCGAAACCCATTGGTTGCAAATGGATATTTAAAACTAAAATGGGTTCAAATGGTAATGTTGAAAGGTTTAAGACACGTCTTGTAGCTAAAGGATTTACTCAAAGAGATGGAATTGATTACAAGGAAACATTTTCTCCCGTTTCTAGTAAAGATTCCTTTAGAATTATCATGACATTAGTTGCGCACTTTGATCTTGAGCTTCATCAGATGGATGTTAAGACCGTCTTTCTCAATGGACACGTCGAGGAGGTGATCTATATGGTTCAACTAGAAAACTTTGTTCAGGGAGATGCAAAGAATATGGTTTGCAAGTTAAAGGAATCCATCTATAGACTCAAGCAAGCATCTCGTCACAAATTCCATCAAATAAAAATCTCATTCGATTTTGAAACTAATCCAATGGATGATGGTGTATATCACACGTTTTGTGGGAGTAAACACAATTTCTTGATTTTGTATGTAGATGACATAATGTTTGGTAGTAATGATCTGAAATTGTTGGATGAAACAAAGAAATTTCTTTCAAATAATTTTGAAATGAAAGATCTTGGAGATGCTCCTTTTGTATTAGGAATCCAGATACATCGAGATCGAACTCAAGGTGTACTTGGATTGTCACAAGAGAACTACATCCATAAGGCGCTTCAAAGATTTGGCATGCAGTTTTGCAAGCTAATTGATACCCTGGTCGCTAAAGGAGAAAAATTCAGTCTTAATTAATGCCCTAAGAATGGCCTTGAAATTCAGGAAATGGGTAAGATCCCTTATGCACTTGCAATTGGGAGTCTTACGTATGCACAAGTGTGTACACGCCGGATCTAGCATTTATTGTGGGCATGCTAGGCAGATACATGGCGAATCCAGACATAGATCATTGAAGAGCTGCCAAACGTGTCATGAGATATCTTCAGAGAACAAAAGACTACGGACTTACATATCAAAGGTCGGATATACTGGAGATCATCGGATATTCCGACTCTGATTTTGCTGTATGCCAAGATAGTAGAAGATCCACTTCAGGCTGTGTATTCTTAATGGCTGGAGGAGCCATATCATGGAGGAGTGCTAAACAAACAATTGTAGCACCCTCCACTATGGCGGCTGAATTCATAGCATGTTATGAGGCATCGAATCATGAAATATGGCTGAAGAGTTTTGTCAATGGGTTGCGTATTGTAAGCAGCATCCAGAGACCATTAGAGTTATTTGTGACAATAATTCAGCAGTACTTTATTCCAACAGCAACAGAAGCTCAACCAAGTCAAAGCATATTGACATAAAGTTTTTGGTTGTGAAAGAGAGAGTACAAAGTGGATAGAGCATATTGGGACAAATTCCATGGTGGCGGATCCGCTAACTGAAGCAGTGACACCCAATATATTTCATGAACATATGATTCATATGGGTTTTGTATCAAATAAAGATATTCACTTGTAGTCGGGGTTAGTATTGTAATGTTCAGCCCCTTACAGTTTTGAAACATTTGAAGTTCAATAATTTCTGCGTAGAATAAAGTATTTGATGTTCATTCCACGTTCTCTCACTAAAGGGTCTCCATTAAGAATATGGATCATTCATTAAATGCAACTTTGGATATAGACCCAAATTTATTTATTTATTTCGCATTGATCTATGCCATTTAGTTGTGTTAATATTGGTGACCATTGATGGGTTTAATCGTGCTCAATACGTTGAATACCTCATTGATCTCATGTTATTATAACTAATGGATAAGATTGTTCAGTTATATCTCGATTGATGGCAATAATTTTGAGCTCATAAAGTACGCACATTATGTGGTCATTATTAATGTCTAGTGGGGGATTGTTGGGATTTGAAAATCACATTAATTGGACATTAAAATTGCCATTAGTGCACCTTTGATTGCCGTTAATTAGAGAATAAAATTTCTTTATGAATGGACAAAAGAGGAAGGCGAATTGGCAACCGTTTTGGTTGTATTACCATAAAATAAGGCCAAGGGTCTCCAAACGAGGCATGTTCTTTTCTCTATTGTTTTCCATCGACAAGAGAGAGCTAGAAAGGCATACCTTCGTGAGGAAGATCTGGGGCTCCTTCGTGGGTTGATCTACGCCACCATCAAACATCAAAGCAATGACATCATGTATTCCGTTACCCTTGAACTAGGATCAATTTCTAGTCTAACACTGATTATATATATTTAAAACAAAATTGAAATTAAGGGGACTGACTGCCCTGCTAGCTTCTTCTGACTCCACGCTGCTCAAATAATTAGTGTTTGGTTCACGGCAGGTGAAAAGTGTCTTATTGTGGGCATGGTCGTGATTCATTTTTTGTAGTTTAATATATAGAGAAGACCATTAATGTTTGGTAACAATCTTTTGACCGTTCACTTGAAAAATCCTACTTCTGAACGATAAAAAAGGTTATCACGGAAGGATAACAATTCATAGTCCTTACAAACACTTTACTGTGACACCTCTACCTTTGAATGCCAAGGGTCCAATAGACCGATATAAATCGATTAAAAAGAGTGGATAAAACTAGTTTTTTACTCCCGTGCTCCACCGAGATTTCTATTTCTGTCAGGCTCCTCCATGGACAACTGCATAATCTTTTAATGTATGATGAAATATAGTTACTATCTTGGAATATGACAATTTATTTTCCTTGGAAGTCTGTCATTGATCAATGACCGTGTTTCTTTTTTAATAAAGAGTATTTCAAATTGCTTGGCATTCAGCTTGGGTTTGAAATGGATATTTGCTTAGACATAAGTTCCTTGCGAATCATATAGCTATGTGGGTGCAATTTCATAGAATTCCAGCCTGGTAACTGTGGGCCAGTAGGGGATTCTCATGGTTTGTATTTTTCTCTCTACAATAGGTGAGTGCAATTCATGAATCTCTTGATACGCGCATCGCTGCATTGGAGAAATCGAAAGAACCCAAGATCACAACTCCACTGGAGGGTGCTGAATAAGATAAATCAGAGTGGCTTTCATTTTGGACGAAGGCTAATGCTCCTGGACTAATAATTAGTAAATTTATCTTCTTCTGCCTGTTTTTTTAATATACTTGTTGCTGGATGAGAAACCAGAAGATTTGTATCCTAGACTCCATCATCTAGTCGTGAATTCAATTGTCATGTGCTCTGCGGTTTCTGTTGGCATGACAGCTGATCAGAATTACTTATACATTGTTTCAATTGTCTAAATAAGGCCTTCCTTACCTTACATGTAGAAACAAGTTATAATATATCAAAGAGGAAACCAGTAAATGGAAAGCGAAGATTAAACAGAAGGTGATTAGGTGACCTTTTCTCTTTTTAGAAGAGTTGCGCATGTACGATTTTCTCCTCGATGAGACCTAAGATCACCGAACTGTTCTAAGCTTGGTTTTCTGTCTCCTCACGTGCTTTTCCTGTAATCTTTTCTATGGATTTAAACCTGATATCATGAGATGTTTGGGCTCTGGTAACCCTGGTAAATAAAACTGACTCAAAAAATCTAATCTAGGTTCATCATATCTGAATCTGTGCCATCCAATAGTCACGTGTAAAGAATTTAGGATCCCACCAAATATTTAATGTCGTTCCATTCGATCACTGGCATGACAACAATGTCTAAATAATGGGGTCTTTGGTCTATACGGGATAAAATCATTCCTCATTGTACGAACGCAAGGGACCTTTACCTATATTTTCGCTTAAGGTTTGACCTTCAAATGAACTCATTCTGATTGCTTAAAATCTACGATCCCCCGACATCCAACTCCAAAAGGGACTTCCCAATAGAGACAGACTCTCTTTTACATTTTAGGCAAATCCTATTATTGTGTTGGGGGGATTTCAATACTATTAGGGAATATGAGGAGTGCTAACCTTGTAATCTGTTGTCCTTTTATAACCATAACATGAGTGGTTAAGACGATCTTCACTTGTGGATTTGCCGGCTTGCTCAATTTGGATGCTCAATTCACTTGGACGGATGGAAAGGGTTTACCAGGTTGATATCTAGTTCGAGCAGCTTGTTCCCAATCTCTAACTCCTCGAATACAATTTCTAGTTTGAGGCGAGGCTTTTGAAAGTCATCACATCTTTGGATTGATTTCCCAAAAACTTTGGACATTTGAAAATGAGGTTAATGGGGCTGCCCCCTTGGGGCAGCCAACATGGCTGCCCCCACGTCATTTTCGGCATTTTTTTTTATTTTTTTTTGAAAAATATCGCCATGTATATTCATCCTTATATCCCTCCTATATGCCATTCGAATTTCGTCAGAAACAGAGACTCCTACGACCTCCATCGAGACAATCATTTTTTAACGGTAACAGGATTTGTTAAATCAACACTATCTCGATGGAGGCCGTAGGAGTCTATGTTTCTGACGAAATTCGAATGGCATATAGGAGGGATATAGGGATGAATATACACGGTGATATTTTTCAAAAAAAAATAACGCCGAAAATAGGGGGCGGGGCAGCCATGTTGGCTGCCCCCAGGGGACAGCCCCATTAAATCCTTTGAAAATAGGATTTTATCATGCGATGATGGCCTCTTATGAGTATTCCTGGAAGATTTTCTTTTGAGAAATGGTGGGATGGACCTCCTGCAGAGGTCCATCCAAAAAATATGTATATATAAAGCTAATAATTACACCACCTAGATTCAAAGAGGGCTCTGGCATGCCCAAGTACATTTTTGAAATAAAATCTCGCTCTCTCAAATACCACACAATTTCTAGCTAACCAAAGGAACCAAATAGTCGCACAAATCTTCGTTCTCCCTTCATCTGAGCCTTACCACCTTCCGCAAATGGATTCCCAGAAGGTATCTCTGTTGCTCCAATCTAAACCCGTAGCTGTCGCATTTCTCCAAACATCAACCGACCCTGGGCATTTAAAGAACAAGTGATCTATATCTTCAGATGACTCACCACATCTTCTACACCCCTCCACAACCACAGAAAAAATCCTTGCTCTTCTAATTGCCGTCAGCACCCATAAATAAATCAAGACATTTACGACACCAACAAAGCCTTTTCCCACATCAAGTAGGGTCGGCTATATGGATTCTTTGCCTCCATTCAAATCTATTTTGGGTCATTCTTGGGCTTATATCCAAAAAAAAAAAGATCCCTTCTAATAATCTCATTCCAATACTTCTTGAGCCTTCCTCGTCCTCTCTTAGACGGCTCAACATCTCAAAACTCGCATCTCCTAGCTGGTGCATCGGCTGACCTTCTTTGCAAATGGCCAAGTTGACAGAATGGACTTATCTTCAAAATCAAAATTTGGATATGTTTGGGATACTTTTCTATTGCTTATCTTGACTTTCCACAATCACTTGCTCTCTGAAAAGTTTTGATTGGCAAGACAAAATAGGAATGCTCATTGATTCCCAAAGCCGTAGACAAAATACGATTTTTTTGTAGAATGGAAACACAAGAAAAAAATCGACTATACTATCATGAGAAAATCTGTCAGCCAAACTGGAAATGATGGTTGGGTTCAATCTAGACACATTTAGCAATGCCCTTCTTACTTTAATGTTTGTTCTTCTCATCCACGCCAAACTGGAGCTGCTAGTAAATTTGCTGAAGGTTAAATATTTAGGAGAAAACCTTTGTGCACCCAAAAGGAATGTATGTAAATTTTGGAAATCCATGACGCAGGGACCAGCGGCAATTCTACAAAGTGTTATGAAAAGGATCAAGGATGGTAAAGCCACTTATCTCTGTCTTGACCCCATATCTCATTCTCTTTCTCTCAAAAAAAGCTCATTCTCTTTTGCGAGCTTGCTGTCCAAACCTCTGGACAGTTGCTACAAAAAAAATCGACGACAAAGGATGCGAGCTCTTCGCTGGATGTTAGAAACAATCGGCGGAAGGCCTTCAATTAGGGAGCTGGGCTTCCTTTGAAATGAGATATTTTACACAATATTGGCAAACATTGAACTAGCAAATCACATCGATGTATCTCTCCAAGATTCCAAATCATTATATATGTTTTTTATGATGGGTGTATTTTACTCATATTTTTCCTAGATTTAAACACGTGAAGTAGGTGACATAAGATCATCTGCAGAAGTTTGGGATCAAAGCGCCAAACCAATGTTTCTTATGCGAGTCAGAAGTGGAATATGTAAACCACTTTGAATGATAGCTCCTACATCTCTGCAACACCTCTTCCCTGTTCCTCATCTAGTCACAATCAACATCTTTGCCCTTCTGTTTAAGATAAAGAGGCTGGTCTCTTGTTGGCGTGGAGAACCTGCCCGGTTCCTTCAGGTTTCTTGTGCTGGACATTGGTCTCGTGATGACTGTCATATTTGCACTGTTAATATGAAGATTTTCTTTTTGGAGCTAATGGTAATTATAAGGTTCTAACCCTGATCTTTTGGGTAGTAGTAGATACATTTTTTAATTACCAGATCATTTAGACATGGTTGATATGAAATTATTGATGTGTTATCACAGAGGAGTGGGTTCCGGAAGGACAGATTTGCTATTTTTTCTTGAAGAGTAAGCATCCAACGCAAGCTAAAGATTTGATCACATTCGATGTTGATTATGATTTTTCTATGGTGCATCATGTTATTAAGAAAAGACCACCGAGACCAATGTTCTGACAAAAGTGATGACACTAAGGGTTCTAATTATCTTTGTCTAAAATAGTCAGAGTTAACACTATCAGTTACTGGGATTCCGAATCCAATAGAAGGGCATGCATGTAAGGGGGGCAACTTTACGGAGACTTTGGTGTAGATATCGCAATTTGACAGGGAGTTATATATACAGTGCAAAAAGGTCTGTTATCACCATACGTTCGTCATGCAAAGAACCAATCGTTTCGAAGAGATAAACTGTAGGTAGAAGATTAGTGTTCTTGCCTAGAATTATATAAAAGAAAAAATATCTTCTATTTCTAACTAGAAGGAAAACATCATACAGAACATGTTATGTATAAGCACATCAAACGCTCTTGGACTAATAATTAGTAAATTTATCTTCTTCTGCCTGTTTTTTTAATATACTTGTTGCTGGATGAGAAACCAGAAGATCTGTATCCCAGACTCCATCATCTAGTCATGATGTTTTATTAAAAAATCTAGTCACGATGTCAATTGTCTTGTGCTTTGTTGCTGTTGGCATGGCAGCTGATCAGAATTACTCAAACATGGTTTCAATTGTATAAAATAAGACCTTCCATACCTTACTTGCAGAAACGAGTTACAGTATATCAAAGAGGAAACCAGTAAATGGAAAGTGAAGATTAAACACAAGGTGATTAGGTAACCTTTTCTCTGTTTAGAAGAGCTGCACATGTACGATTTTCTCCTCGACAAGACTTCAGATTACTGAATTGTTCTAAACTTTGTTTCCGTCTCCTCACATGCTTTTCCTGCATTCTTTTCTATGGATTTAAACTTGATATCATGGGATGTTTGGGGCTCTGTTATCCCTGGTAAATAAACCCGACTTCAAAAATCTAATCTATGTTCATCATATCTAAATCGGTGCCATCCAACAATCCCGTGTAAAGAATTTAGGACCCCACCAAATTTTTAATGTCTTTCGGTTCATTCATTGACATGCCAACATAGTGTCAGTCATGGGGTCTTGGTCTGTATGGGATAAAATCATTCCTCATTGTCTGAACCCAAGGCACCTAAACTTTTTATCTGTATTTTCTCTTAAGGTTTGACCTTCAAATGAACTCATTCAGGTTGCTTAAAATCTACGATCCTACACCATGCAACTCCAAAGATTTCCCAATAGAAATAGACTCTCTTTTTTCATTTTAGGAATTCTATTATTGTATTGGGAGATTTCAATACTATTAGGGAATATGAGAAGTGCTAACCTTGTACTCCATTGACCTTTTATAACCATAAGTTGCAAGAGTGGTTAAGATGATCCTCACTTGTGGATTTGTCAGCTTGCTCAATTTGGATGCTCAATTCACATGGATGGTTGGAAACTTGGAAAGGATTTACCAGGCTGACCTCTAGATCGAGCTGCTTGCTCCCAATTCCTAATTCTCATTTATTAGAATACAATACCGCTACAATTTTGCCTAGAACCTTCTCGGATCATAAGCCCATAATGCTTAGTTTGAGGCGAGATTTTCGAAAGTCCTCACACCTGAGATTGATTTCCCAAAGCTTTTGACATTTGAAAATAGGATTTTATCATGCGATCTTTGCATCATATGAGTAATCCTGGAAGAAAAGCTATTTGCATTTCAGTTATCTTCGGGACCATGGTCATATCAATTAATGGCAATGATTTATCAACTGTTTTCTGCAAACCTCTAAAAGAGGTTAGGCAAGGAGATCCATTATCTCTTTCTTTGATAAATGCCTCGAATACTCTAAGCTCCTTTCTCGATCGACGGTCACATCTTGGTCTTATTCAAGGGTTTACGGTCGTATTTTAATGCCTGTATAACATATATCTAGTTTTTTTAGAGGAAATATTGCATATCTATATAGTGGATGATCAACTAATCCTTTTTTAACATAATCGTGCATTAGTGAGCATGCTACACTGCACAAGGCCTTAAATTTCAGATTTCGATTTCATTTCGCAAAGTCCAAAAAATAAATTTCAGAGAATTTCGGTGGAATTTTGTTGAAATCATCGAACATCTTGGAAATGACTCTGACTTACCTTTTTTACAAAAAAAAACTAAGGTTTTTAATATTCTTGCGTCAATAAATAAAATAGAAGTGCACGCGTATTTGTAAAATAGAAGTGTACATATAAGTTTGAAGTATTATCATCATAATCATCACATGTTGATATGCAGAGCAATGTCTTGCCTAGAGTGAGAACTGTATGCTAAACCGGAAGCAAAAGCTAGGCTAATCACCTCTTTAATAAGAATGAGGTGACAAATATCATAATTACTAATCAAAATATATATGGAAATAAAGAAAGAACAAAAAAATATAATGCTCTCCAATTAAATCTTGAATTTAAATCTTAAATCTTGTGTTTAATTGATTTGATTTGGATTTAGATCTAAAATTTAGAAACTAACTAAACAAACTTCTTCAAATAATGTAAAGCCCTCTAACAACTCAACACATCGGGAAATAAATAAGTGAAAAATCATTAATATATGCACATTTCGATGAAAGTGAAGTGTAGATTCCTTTATTTTTGTTGTTTTATTGAAGCGACATGAAATTTCGATGAAGTTTCTTTGACATTTTGTTGAGATTTCATTGAAATCCTAAAAAAAGAAAAATGTATCATTTTGATTTTGATGACCTAGAGAACTGAAAATTTCGGAGAACTTCGATGCAATTTTGTTGAAATTTGAGGCCATGACGGCACACCTCATGCATTCTCTCGTTCTTATAAGGACGAAAAATAAGTCAAGACACATGCCATTTATGGACTGAATTTGACAGCATGAATTTATCTTCAAAATCAAAATTTGGACATCTTTATATGGCCTTGGTTTTCCAGATAGATGGATTGCATGGATGAAAAGGCGTATCATGAATGCGTCATGTGCGGTGCTTGTGAATGGTCAGCTAGGGGAGGTTATTTCCAACCGTAGCTGGGTGTCTGTCAAGGGTGTCCTTTGACACCACTCCTTTTTTTTCTTGCTACCGATGCTCTGTTAGTCATGGTTGATCATGCTATTACAGGGTTTTCTGCATCGGTTATTCGAAGGAGGAGATGTTGATCCTTATTCTTTAGTACGTCGATGATATGATCCTTTTCGCGGAAGGGGGATCCTTGAGTTGCAAATGTGTATCAACAATCCTCGGCATATTCAGTGCAGTGTCTGGGCTAAAAATCAATAGAGAGAAATCCAAATATGTACCTTTTTGCTTGGAAGAGGAAGAGAATGTCATATCCACAGCCTGGTTGTACTCTCCGAGGGACAGTTTACCGTTGCATTACCCGGGGGTTACTCTGGTGGCAGGGAAGATGAATATGGATGATTGGCACCCGATAATTGAGAAGATGGAGCATAGATTAACGGGTTGGAAGTCAACATGTTTATCTAGAGGTGTTAGATTGGTGTTGTTGAAATCGATGTTGTCCACGATTACTATATTTTTCTTTCTTCAAGGCTGCTTCCTGTAGATGCCAGGAGGAGACTTGCAGGCATAATGAGGAGGTTTCTCTGGTCCTCCGAGTGGGCAAATGGTTTCTCTTTGGTGGGCTGGAAGATGGTCATGTCTTCGAAGGATGGTGGTGGACTTGGTATACACAGCTTGGAAGAGTTGAACAAGGCTCTACTCGTGAGTGAATTGCACGTATCTGGGGAGATTTTGATAGTCTGGTTTGCAATATTATTTGTAAGATCTACGGATTCAAATGTTCTTTCCCGAACTCAGGCGAGCTAGGAGCGGTGTCTTCTTATTTCTGGAGAGGCAGTTATAGGGCTTGTTTGGTTGCAGGGTTGGGCAGGGTTGGCCCAACCCTGATTACTATTCACAAGGGTACTTCCTCCTCACAGATTACTATTCACCCAGTCCAACCCAGTCCAACCCAACCCTGCCCAACCCTGCAACCAAACAGGCCCATAGTGTGGCCCAGGAGATCTATTCATACCCGAGACATGTTGTTGGGGACGGTAATGACTTCAAGTTCTGGACTGATGATTGGTGTGAGTGTGGGGCCCTAAGATTACGTTTCCCACGGTTGATGGCAACTGGATGTTAATCAGGAAGCTTCTGTGGTCGAGGTCTGGGATGGACAGACATTCTTCTCTCATTTTAGGTCTCAGTTCTCAGATCAGCGACTGTAGGAGTTGTTGACGATGCTTGAGGAGCTTGAGAATGTGGTAGGACCCATGATGGGAGGGATTGCTGGAGCCTGCGTAACATATTTTTCTCGGTTGGGATGGCATATCGGGATTTGAAGGGAAGTATGACCTTTGACCTTTGTGTATACGAGGTGAACGACAACAGGATTTGGAACTGGAAAGTTCCGACTCACGTGAAGTTCTTGTAGATTTTAGGAGGGGCAAACTCTTGATCAGAGATTGTTTTGCTCGCTTCATTCCAAGTGCTGATCTGACCTGCCTGCGGTATCATGAGGAGGTGGAGGATGAATGTCATTTGTTCTTCATGTGTAAATGCTCTGTGGAGGCGTGGACCTTGTTTGGGAGACATGTAGTGTGTGTTGATTGCGTATCGGGCTTCTGGTAATCCATTAGGGAGGGTTGGAATGGCACATAGAAGGAGAGGTCTGATCTTGTAGCGATGATCTGATCGATGTGGATTGCCAGAAATGGTGTGTTGTTTCATTAGGAGCGTGTCTATGGTGAAAATGTTAAGGCGTTTGCTAAAAGTTAGATCTTGTAATTCCTTTTTTTCTCTACGCTTAACTCAGACTTGTAATTTTTTGGGGTGATACATGGTCAAGCTTTTGGGCGAACACTGTTGAGATATTTTATATCTTTCTTATTGTTTTCGTGTTATCTATTTTGCCTACTTCATGTAATTTGCTCAATAGGTTCCTCTCATATATAAGAGAACCCAAGGGCCTCTCATTAATGAATGAGGTCTTTTCCCCATACATGGTTTCAGAGCGACGGTCCTAGATCGGAGTGCCCGTATCTCACAAAACCCTAACCCTCCCCCCTCCCCCCCGATCGTCGCCTGGACCAGCCCAGGTCACCGCCCCGGCCTCCAGTCCGCTGTCCCGGCCTGCCTAGGTCATCGCCTCGGCCGGCTAGGCCTCCCCGACCGTCATCTCGGCCACCCAGGCCACCGTTGGCCCTCTCGCACGCTTCCGTGCACCTATGCAAGTCGTTCTACGATCTGAACTAGTCTGTTTTTGATCGAAAAACGTGATTTCTGACCTATAAATCATATTTTCTGGCCCTATCGAGCTACATCGATTGATGAGGTTGGTTGTATAAGTCTACACATACAATCAATCCTCCATATGATCGTGTAGACTCGTTTATATCAATCTACTCCCCAGTTGAGTTTCGCTATTCGGCCGTTTTACCATCATGTCAGATAACAAGGGTGACATTTTTCTGTCCGGAGCCTTCAAGGGACCGGCTCCCATCGAAGATGGACGGGACCAACTATGAGTTGAGATCCATGTAGTTTCTCTCACTCATGCAGTGCTACAACAAGGAGCACATCCTGACAGATATAGAGCCAATGGATAAGACTGGGGCAAATGCTTCTTGGAAGCAAGATGACGTATATGCGTGTGCTTGGCTATATGAGACCCTCACCACAGAGATAGCCAATGATATTCTGAACCAGCCCACTGCCAAGGCGATGTGGGACACTTTGGCTTCCACCTATGCTCAAGCGAAGAATGAGGCCAAGATTCCTCAGCTACAGTTTGACATCTACAAGGTCAAGCAGAATGGTCGTCCTCTGCTTGTGTACTACAGTTCACTTCATGGCATGTTTGAGAAGCTTCATAGCTATATGCATATTACTACATCTCTTGAGCAGCAGAAGGCATATAGGAACTCCACGATGGTTGGAGTTTTCATGGTCGGTCTTGATACAGAGTATGATGCAACATGTACTTAGCTTCTTACTAGCACCACCATACCTCCCATGAAGGAGGCCTATAGCTGTCTCAGCCGGATTATCATGCCTCCTATGACCACTCCTCAGCCCTCATCAACTATGGTCGTTTCTCGTGGCTAAGGATTGACGACCCAATTTAGAGGATGCACCCCTCGTGGCAGAGGCGGCGGATGTCCGTGTGGCCCTTGCACCTTCTGCCGTCGACCGGGACATGCATAGGATACATGCTACCGGAAGCACGGATACCCTCTCTGGTCGCGTGGCAGAGCATATTGAGCCTTCTGATACTATTGCTTACCATGCCGATCCTCGCCTGGATGATATTGTCTCTCGTATTCGAGAGATCATGACTCTTATTGCAGGAACTACCACTACAGCTATCGCTGCCGCAACCAAAGCCTCTTCGAGCTCCTCGGGTATCGCTTATGCTTTCATTGGTAGTAATGGTGCAGCTATGACAGAGTGAATTATGGACTCTGGTGCTTCCCATCATCTTTGTGGAGACATATCACAATAAGATCTTATAGGACCATACCACATGGTAGATGGGTTTTCATTGCCAATGACGACCATTTACCCATTACATGACATACGGAGGTGCATTTGATGACGCCCATGTGTCTTCAGAATGTTTTATATGCTCATGACTTTCAGATGAATTTACTTTTCCATTAGTCAGATTACTAAGATATGCATTGTCGTGCCATCTTTGACCTTTCATCTCTTGTGTTTCAGGACATACTCACAGGTAGGGTGATTGGATATGGCCGTGAGCAGCGGAGACTCTACAGATTGGTCCAACCTCCTCATGTTGGCATTTCTACTATACCTACTGGACCAGTCTCACCATATCCGTGGCATCTTCGTTTTGGTCACCTTCCTCTGCAGAAGTTATGTCTTGTTCTCCCTCATATTTCCACGAGATCCTCCTTCCAGTGTGAGGCATGCCAGCTTAGGAAACATCACCGTTCCTCCTTTCCATCTCGTCAGAGTCGGAAAGAGCTCCGTCATTTAGATATCTGGGGTCCAAGTCGTGTTCCTGTTCACCAGGGATACCGTTTTTATTTAGTTGTTGTCGATGATTTTTCTGGATTTTCCTGGATCTTTTTATTGAAGAATAAGTCTGAGGTTGGGTCTGTTATCAAATCTTTTATTAATGAGATAAAGAATATTTTTCTGTCAATGTCAAATATATTCGTACTGATAATGCTTTAGAGTTATGCACCTTACAACTTTGTGACTTTCTTAGATCTCTTGGCATTGATCTGACCTCATGTGCCTATACATCCCATTAGAACGGTGTTGCTAAGTGCAAACATTGTCACTTACTTGATGTGACCCAAACATTGTTGATACAGAGTCGTGCTCCTCATGCCTACTGGGGAGATGTTGTCCTTACAACTTGCTATCTAGTGAACCGCATGCCTTCGTCTGTGTTGGGAGAGAAGATTCCTTTCTCGATTGTATTTCTCAAGAAGGATCTTTTCTCTCTTACACCTCGTGTGTTCCGTTTAGTTGCTTTTGTTCATGATGTATCTCCAGGTCGTGACAATCTCTCTCCCAGAGCTGTCAAGTGTGTTTTTGTTGGCTACTCTCGTACCCAGAAGGAGTATCGTTGCTTTGATCCGCTCAAGCAGAAATACTTTGTTAGTGCTGACGTTACTTTCTTTGAGTCTGTCACATATTTTTCTCCTACATGCGACAGACTAGACCGGTCTGACTCTGACGATGATATCTACATGTCTACACCTCCTACTGTTGTACCACCACCTCCTCAACCACCACCATCGTCGCCGCAACGACCTACACCTACTCCTGCCTCTACACCTGCTCTTATGGCTCCACCTCGTACTGTGACTCAGTTTTTGCCACGTGTTTTTACTCGCAGGTCTTGCTCGGTTCCCCTTGCTCACAGGACTTGCCCATCATCCAGCTTGCCTCAGGTATGTAATGAGCACATTTTTTCTACTGATGGCACTATTGAGTTGTCTGTGCAGCAGGATTCCATTCAGGATGAGCAGGGTGCCCTTGACAGATGATCTTTATGTGCCTATTGCTCTGCGCAAGCAGAAATGTAGATGTGCTACTATCCTCTTGCAACCCAGGTCTCCTTAAGGAGAATGTCAGAGGATTTCAGGAGGTTTACCTTGACATTATCAGCCGTGGAGATACCACAGACATATCAGGAGGCTCTTCAGGACAATCAGTGGAGATTAGTCATGGAGGAGGAGATGGCTGCGTTACAGTCACATGGTATGTGGAGTCTTGTTTCTGCTCCAGTTGGTGCATCCGTTGTGGGATGCAAATGGGAGTTCACTGTGAAACACCGTGCCGATGGTAGTGTGGATCGCTATAAAGCGAGACTTGTGGCACGTGGGTTCACCCAAACATATGGGATGGACTATCAGGATACGTTTTCTCCAATTGCCAGACATTATACTTTGTGCATACTACTTTCTGTTGTTGTGACACGAGATTGACTCCTTTACCAGCTTGATGTGAAGAATGCCTTCCTCTATGGTGATCTACAGGAGGAGGTCTACATGCAACAACCACCTGGGTTTGCTATTGAGGGGGAGTGTTAGAAGGTTTGCAGGCTTCACAAGGCTATCTATGGTCTTAAGCAGAGTCCAAGAGCATGGTTTCAGAAGCTCTCGGACTTGATAGAGCAGCTGGGGTTTGTGCGATCGACTATAGATCATTCTTGTTTGTGCACAGGACCCAGAGAGGCATGGCCTTAAATTTCGCCGAAATTCGGCCGAATTTCGGTCGAATTTCGGTTTCGGCAGGTGACCGAAATTCTGCCGAAATGGCTATATCGGTCGAAATTTGGGGGGGTCTAGTTCAAAAAGCCATCGAAATGACCGAAATTTCGGTCGAATTTCGACCGAAATTTCGTTTCGGTCCCTCACCGAAACGAAACCGAAATCCGAATTTTAAGGCCTTGCAGAGAGGTACTATTGTCATCCTTGTTTATGTTGATGATATTATTGTTACAGGGGATGATGAACATGGTATTCAGAGTGCCAAAGACTTCCTAGGTCAGCAGTTTGTGACCAAGGACCTTGGTAATTTATGTTATTTCCTTGGTCTGGAGTAGGGATGAGTATTGGGCCGGGCCAGCCCGACCCGACCCGATAAACCCGACCCGAACCCGAACCCATTACATGTCGGGTCGGGCTCGGGCTTAATAAATCAGCCCATTTTGTTAACGGGCCGGGCTCGGGCTGTGTAAAACCCGACCCGCGCCCGACCCGATAGCCCGACCCGACCCCTCACCATACCCAACCCGACCCGGCCTCCCCTCCCCAGCTCGAGCCCCGACCCGACCCGACCTCCCCTTCCCCGCCCGATCCCAATCCCGCCCGACCCGGTCCCCTGCGCCCACGCGGGACGTTACCAAGCACCCAACCCCGCAAGCGCAAACCCTATCGCTACGCTACCCCTCCCCTTCCCTACTCCACTCCCCGGCCGCCGCACCCCGCACGCCCGCGACTCCGCGAGCCCTTGCACCCCCCGCGGACTACCCTCGGGCCTCCCTGCCTGTGCTCTCGGCTCTCCCCGACAAAGACCCCCCCACACCCCCTGCGGAAGCCCCTTGCGGCCCCATCCCTCCCTGCTGGTGAGGCCCCCCGTCACTGCAACCCCACGCCGCACCCCTCACATCCCCGATTCCCCCTCCCAGGGCCACGGCGCAGCCCCGCCGCTGCACAACCCCACTCCGCGCGGCGCACCCCCTCCGACCCCCTTCACATCGGGCCGGCCCGACCCGAACCCGGCCCGTTTCACATCGGGCCGGGTTCGGGTTCGGGTTCGGGCTGGCCCAACCGAAAATTAACGGGCCAAAGCCCGGCCCGAAGCCCGATATTGATAACGGGTTCGGGTTCGGGCTCAGGCCCAGCCCGGCCCGATAATCATCCCTAGTCTGGAGTTTGTCAGGAACCAGCGAGGTCTTGTGATGACCCAGAGGAAAGAATGTTACAGACCTTTCAGAGACATGCATGACAGATTGCAGACTTGCCACTACTCCTATTGATCCAAGTATGAAGCTAAATGATGAGGACACTGAGGAGGTTGACAAGAGGAGGTATATGGAGCTTGTTGGCAAGCTACTATACATGACTATATTCAGTCCCAGCTTATCCTTTGGCATGAGCAAAGTGAGTCAGTTTATGGAGAGCCCAGACAAGCCCATATGGATGCAATCCATATGATTTTGAGGCATATGAAAACTTCACCAGGTACGGGACTTCTGTTCAGCAGAGATACATCTCTTTCAGTTATAGCACATGCATATGCATATTATGTTGGGCGTCCAAAGGATAGGAAGTCTACTTTAGGTTTCGTTGTGTTCATAGAGAATTCCCTGGTTTCTTGGAAGAGCAAGAAGTAGAGCGTGGTTGCCAGATCCAGTGCTGAGTCAGAATACAAGGCCATGGCACAGGCTAGCACTGAGATGTTGTGGGTCAGATCTGTTCTTACTGACCTGACTATAGAAGTGTCTCTTCCCATGCATCTCCAGTGTGACAATCATGCAAATTGCCAACGACCCAACTTTTCATGAGAGGACCAACCAGATAGAGGTGGATTGTCACTATACTCGTGACATGATACAGAAGGCTCTTATTGCCACTAGGCCCACTACTCATGTCAGCTGTGGAGATCAGACTGCATATGTTTTTACTAAAGCCCTAGCTAGAGGTAGGGATGAGCATGGTGCTGGGCCGGCCCGGCCCAGCTCGAAGCCCAGCCCAAAAAGCCCGGCCCGGCCCAAGCCCAAACGAACATTAGGCCGGGCTTGGGCCTAATTTTTAGGCCCGAAAATTTTTTGGGCCGGGCTCGGGCTTGGCTTGGCCCAGCCCGACCCGGCCCACGGGCCCGACCCGAAGAGGGCCCGAACCTTTCCCATATCCTACATGTATGGAAACTCTCACCTGTCATGCACACTCTATTCATGTATCCTATCTTCATACAATATTTATAAATCAAGAAAGTTAGATGTAAGACATATGAGTTGATGATCATTGTATTTCATTTCAGAATTAATTTTTCTTAATTAGTCTATGTCTTAGATTCTTTTGGTTATTCTTGAGTTTTTTAGTGGTTATTTTTTCTATTATAATATTTTCTATTATTGAACCTTTATCCAATACGAGCATTATGCCCATTTTTTAACATGCAGTACCTGGTGCATCTGTTGTTAACTGTGTAAATTTGGTTCACTCTTTCAAAATCTGTAATGAGAGACGTTTATGGTATATAACATTGAGTGGGCTTGTATAAAATGAGAAATCATCTCCGGTAGAATAGATTTTTAGTTGTTTCACAAGTATTATGGCATATATTTTAAACAATTTTAGCTCGTCTAACTTGAATTGAGATTGACTTTAAACACAAACTCAAAGTTAATAATATATAATGGGTTAAGATGAGCCGGCCCGGCCCAAGCTCGGCCCATAGGAATTGGGTCGGGCCTGGGCTTGAGCCGAACCAGAAACAATTTTGCGGGCCTAAGTCCGGCCCAAGGCCCAAAGTTTTTAAGTGGGCTTGGGCCTGGGCCCTTCAGGGCCCGACCCAGCCCGTCCCATGCTCATCCCTAGCTAGAGGGTCTTATCAGAGATGTTGTTCCAAGCTGAGCATGATCGATATCTATGCTCCAACTTGAGGGGGAGTGTTGAGATATTTCCTATCTTTCTTATTGTTTTCCTGTTGTCTATTTATTTTGTCTACTTCATGTAATTTGCCCAATAAGTTCCTCTCCTTTATAAGAGAACTCAAGAGCCTCTCATTAATGCAATCAATTCTATTCCCTCTATAGGAATGAATGTAAATTTTGAAAACCAGTGACGCAGAGAGCAACAGCAATTCTACAAAGCTACACGAAAAGGATCAAGGATGATAAAGCCACTTATCTCTGTCTTGACCCCGTATCTCTCCTCCTTTACGAAATTCCCGTCCAAATCTCTGGACAGTTGCAAACAAAAATGAACAACAAAGGATGCGACCTCTTCGCTGGATGTTAGAAACAATCGGCGGAAGGCCTTCAATTCGGGAGCTGGGCTTCCTTTGAAATGAGATCTTGCACACAATATTGGCAAACATTGAACTTACCAAATCACATCGATGCATCTCTCCAAGATTCCAAATCATTATATATGCTTTTTATGATGGGTGTATTTCACTCATATTTTCCCTAGATTTTAACACATGTGAAGTAGGTGACATAAGATCATCTGCAGAAGTTTGGGATCTAAGAGCCAAACCGATGTTTCTTACGCGAGTCAGAAGTGGAATAAGTAAACCACTTCGGACGATAGCTCCTACATCTCAGCAACATCTCTTCCCTGTTCCTCCTCTAGTCACAATCACAATCTTTGCCCTTCTGTTTAAGATAGAGAGGCCGGTCTCTTGTTGGCGTGGAGAACCTGCCCCGTTCCTTCATGTTCTTGTGCAGGACATTGTTCTCGTGATGACTGTCATATTTGCACTGTTAATATGAAGATTTTCTTTTTGGAGCTAATGGTAATTATAAGGTTCGAACCCTGATCTTTTAGGTGGTATTTTTTTTATTACCAGACCATTTAGGCATGGTTGATATGGAATTATTGGTGTGTTATCACAGAGGATTGGGATCCTGAAGGACAGATTTGCTATTTTTACTTGAAGAGTAAGCATCCAACAAGCTGAAGATTTGATCATCACATTCGATGTTGATTATGATTTTTCTATGGTGCATCATGTTATTAGGAAAGGACCGCTGAGACCCATGTTCCGACAGAAAGTGATGACAATTAGGGTTCTAATTATCTTTGTCTAAAATAGTCAGAGTAATGGGGGCAACTTTATGGAGACTTTTGCATAGGTATCGAAAGTTCACAGGAGTTAAGACTTCGGAATTATATATCCAGTGGAAAAAGGTCTGTTATCACCATATTTTCGTCATGCTATGTACCAATCCTTTCGAAGAGATGAACTGTAGATATAAGATTAGTGCTCTTACTTAGGATTATAATTAAAAAATATATTCTATTTCTAACAAGAAAGAAACCATCATACAAAACATGTCATGTGGAAGCACATCAAACACTGTGCATCATAAACATCTTTTCAACAGTAAGTTATAAGAAACGCAGAAACACACTCAACCTGAAAAACATGAACATTTAAAAGGTACAACACAAAGGGTAATAATGGTACTGAAGAAGCATCACATGTGAAGAACACATCTCAATGATTTGCCTTCCTGAAGCAGCCTGAAACCCTCGTTTATCTCCTCAAAGGGAAGCTCATGGGTGATGAATCCTTCCAGTTTCAGCTCCTGCGAAAAAAAGTTCAGTTGATCTCTAATCGCACCGGGAAAGGATCCTCTGCAATACCAATTAGATTGTGGAATGCAATGCCCTCCTTTTGATCGCACCATTTCTAATAGATTTATATCTTTTTATTCTAAATGTTTCTTCTGATGCTTAGAACATACTTGATACTTATTTTGTACATATATATGGATAGGGTTTATCTTCTGAATATCCAGAAAATCTTAAAACAAACGGGCAATCGCAATCTATATGGGTAAGTATATAGTTGCTGAAGTTTTTCCACCAGATCTGTCTCCATCATGTATAAAGATTACTCCTTGTGTCATTTTGTCTTCCTTCCCCCAATTCGGGACGTCTCGTATGTCTTCCCTTACTCCTCTCTTTTGCGTGCATCTCATATGTTTCGATTTTCCTTGCATTCTTAGTGAAGCATTAAAACTGACAAGTTACTCTGAAAGTATTTTCATTTCCGTCACTTTCCATTTGACCGTGGTATTGAATCGCATTGCTTTCCCATAATACCCATTTATCCTTTCCCTAGGGAAGTACACTACTTTAGGCGGTTTCACAATAAGAGATGCTATGGCAATCTTGGTCGTCTACGGATGATCCAACAGTCCTCATCTCCTTAGGACAGCATGTCGTCCTGATCTCTAATACCACCTACAGCAATGGTTTGAAGTGAGTGCGGCGATCTTGGTCACCTGGTCCTCATCTTCCCTTTTAACTGCTACTCTAGGAGGTATTTTTAGAGATGAGAAGAACCATAAAACCGCCTTTAGCAAGGATCTCGATTTATAGTATGAAGGGTATTGTACACAAAGAGATGATAAGGTGTTATACCCCATTTAGGCACTTGTCGACGAGGAGCGGGAGTTGGGTCTTGCCCTTGACGTCTCCAAAGGTGCAGCCCGTGATCCTCCTCCCGGCGAAGAGCTCCATGGGGTGCAGCGGCAGCATCTGAGGTGTGGAGTGGATCCCCAATATCACTGTCAATCCCCATCCCTGTATGTACACATCACATACATTTCAATTAATAAGGAACTTCATCTTGTTCCAAAATATCCGATCTTCGCATGTCTACTCATTTAAGTGAATCAACATGTCATTAACTTTAATTAATTACTTGTGAGGGTTAAATGGGGGTGATTTGATTATACGTACATCATGAGTTGACAAGAATGCCTGACGTAGAACATCGAGCTTCCCTACACACTCGAAGCTGTGGTCAACTCCTCCATCCGTCATCTCCTTAATCACCTGCTCATTATTTATTTATTTTTACAGAAAATGGATTAGTGGATTCTGATTTCCCTGGAAACTTGATCTGATTCTGAATATTATTATCTGTCAGTTTTGATGTAAACATATGCAAAGATTTTTTTTGTTGTTTACCACTAAGAACTCATAATTTATTTATTGCTTTATGGATTACAAAAAAATCTTTCTATTTTTCTAAATTCGATTCTTGAAGTATTTAGTTAATACTAATTTCCGGGCTATTTAATTTTCCATTACTTTATAACTGATTCAGATGTGTTGATGAGGAGAAACTTTTTTTTCAGAAAAAAGTAAAATAAAATGAATAATAAAAAGAGCAGCTCTAATAATAACAATTGTTAATCAAAAATTGCACTGCATGCGACTAACAGGTGTTGTGGTGTAATTGAAAGAAGTTCCAGGGGTATATATGTTATAAAAAATATAGGAACGTGGTGTAATTACAAAGACTACAGGCGTTGTGGTTTTTTTACGATTGGATAAGTTTTTAATGATAGTGACGTAAAATCTCATAATAATTTATAGTAATTAGGAAATGAGTGTCCCTTAGAATTTATGATTGGTAGTTGAGAGGTCCGAAGTCGCATCAAATAATTGAGTAGAATAGCTGACGAAAATGTCAAATGATTGAGTAATAGACCGGCTAATCAAATATTCAACGTTGATTTTTTATTGGACATTGAATATTCATTCAATGCAATAAATGATTGTCAACTCTCTTTCTAACAATAATAGCAGGCGTCCTGTTTTCATACCATTAAAAAAAGCAATATCTTATCTATAAATTATAAGGCCGTGGAACACGAACTCCCTATTTAGTAGTTATTTTTAGACGAAAGATTAGTTATGCTATAAACGAGGAAAGGGTACTTCATGTTCGTTTGTTTGTCTATTTTTATTTTTTTTTTGGAAAATACTAACATTGATTTTCATAACTACACCCCTTTAATATGTCATTCAAATTTCGTCAGAAACAAAGACTCTTATGCACTCCATCTAGAACAGGTAATTTTAACGGTCTTAGATTTGTTGTAATAGACCTATTCTGGATAGAGGCATATGAGTTTATGTTTCTGACGAAACTTGAATGGCATATTAGAGGGATATAGTTATGAAAATATGTAGTAGTATTTTTCAAAAAAAATAAGAAAATAGACAAAATATGGATATAACGTAGTAGGTAAGGTTACCTACTTCATGAAATAGGCTCCCTTTCCTCCTATAAAAATATGTTTTCAATAGATCTTATAAGATGATATAAATATCTTATTATGTTTTGCATAATTTCCGGTGCAACGCATGAGTCCAACATTAGTGAAAATAAACACTACAAGAAAAATAAGTTGTAGCCATAGAATGTGGCTATGGAAACTTGTGGCCACGATAATTTCGTGGTCACTAGTTTCTTATAGCTACAATCAGTGGCCAAAGTCTTCATACAAGAGCTGTGATCACGATAAGTTATGCGGTCACTTGTAGTGACCACGACATATTCATGGTTAAAGAACTCTCGCGACGAGACTTGTAGCTACGACTACTGGCCCCGACGTTTTGTGGTCAGAACCTAATTCTGTGGTCACAAGCCCCACATCCGTGGACATAGTTTTGTAATCACAACTTCTTTTCCTTATAGTGGAATGACTGTCAGAATTTTCTCCTCAAAACAAAGTAACCACCGGTATAAAGTTAAACTTTCGTAACATTTTATCTTATATCTCACGAAACAAGATGTTGATTGTACCAACTAATCTTTTTATGAATAATAAAAGAAGCAAATAAGCATTTGAATAATAAAATCTCACCTTACTGACGGGTTTGTCATAGTCCTTTGGATTGAGGAAATCGGTGACTCCCATCTCCTTCGCTGCACATTCACAGTTGCATCCTAAATTATATATCTCTGTTATTTTTTTAATTTTCCATTTTATATATCCACCTCAGCTTGGAACCAAATTCACATGCTAAACATTGTACAACAATATAATGGTATTGTTCAATATTTTGTTGCATTTGAACGGATAGCCATTGTTATATGATTCGTTGATAAGAACGTGACAAGAAATGAGCAAGATGTTTCATTGTACACGTTGGACGCGAATATGTGCTGAACGGGGATCACTGCAACAAATTATTCTTGTAGCGATTAATTGGTGGCGGAAGATTATTTTTTTTTTGAAATGAGAGGGCGAACATGCTAAGGTATCCGTCCCAAGATTTGAACCCTAATTTGTTGGGTGGTAGGCACATTGCACTACCATCGAACCATTAAGCGGATTCTGCATTTTTTCTTTGTCAAAGTAAGACAGGAAATATATTGTTGTGACAATTCTTTGCATGCCCAACTTTTGACAATGGATTTTCTACGATGATTGAATCATCGCAAGTCAAAATTTTCATACACAACTACCGAATTTTAAGCTGCGTATTTTCGTTCCAATGGTTTTTTTTGAAATGCCTATATAATTCGTTTTTTATTCAATTATGACAGTTTTTATTGTTAATATTATTTTCTCATATGGAGGTATTTATAATCTGTATATTAAATGAAAGAAGACTAAATTCAACTTCATAGACAGAATTTTTCTTACCACAACTGATTTTGTTTTGCGGTGAAGTCAATAGCTAACTCGTAAGGGAAAACAAATTCAAGAGTAAAGAGGTTCATAGGTAGATTTTTAATTATGATGTTTGAAGTGGTATTCATACAATAAAACACGTTTACAGGGGTATTTATGCAAGAAAATCTTAAAAATACAACTAAAAATGGAGGTAGGCTGGAAATTCGGGCACCTTTTAGAAGCCTCGCAGGATTAACATCTACACCAAATATGCGCGATGCCCCCCTTATTCGAGCACCTTGTACAACCTGCAAGGGATCACGTACACCAGAGAGAGTTATACGGTATTTCTTGCTTGCTATACATATATACAGTATCCGATGTTTTCTCTGTTTTACGCGGATTTTGATTTTACTTAATATATGCAAGTATCCTTTTGATATCAGCAGATATGCGTATTTGTATATTCAATTTGACGTATACAAATATACTCGTATTTTTTTAATTCTATACATAATAATATATATACAATTTCTTACTATATATATAGGGTACTCCCTGGGAGTAGCCAACGGGGCTACTCTCACCATTATTTTTTTCCAATTTTTTTTTGAAAAATAAAAATTTCTATATTCACCACTATATCCCTCTAACATTCTATTACAATTTCGTCAGAAACAGAGACTCCTAGACCCTCCATCCGGACGTCATTTTTTTAACGGTTGCAGGATTTTTTAAATCAACCATATTTGGATGGAGGGCCTAGGAGTCTCTGTTTCTGACGAAATTTTAATAGAATGTTAGAGGGATATAATGATGAATATAGAATTTTTTATTTTCCAAAAAAATAAAAAATTTTGGAAAAAATAGGGGTGGGAGTAGCCCTGTTGGCTACTCCCAGGGAGCAGCCCCATTTTACTCATATATATATATATATATATATATGTGGAAAGGGATTTTACTCAATGGAGAAGATAACTTACCTACTCTATTTTATTTTTTTTCCATTTTTTTGAAAAATACTTTCATATATTTTTATAACTATACCCCTCTAATATGTCATTCAAAAACATAGACTCATATACCCTCCATCCAGAACATGTAATTTTAATGGTCTTAGAATTGTTGTAATCGTATCTGTTCTAGATAAAGGTTATAAGAGTCTCTGTTTTTGACGAAATTCGAATGACGTATAGGAGGGATATAGGGACGAAGATACATGACGAAAAAATGAAAAAAATGAAAATGGAGTAGGTAAGTTATCTACTCCATGGAGTATCATCCCTCCTCTCTCTCTCTCTCTATATATATATATAGAGAGAGAGAGATGAGGAAAGGGAGCATACTTCATTTCCATTTTTAACCAAATTTTTTATTTTTTTGGAAAATACCATCATACATCCATAAATTTTCATAACTATACCCCTCTAATATATCATTCAAATTTCGTGAGAAACAAAAACTTCTATACCTTCCATCCGAAATAGATCGATTACAATAAATCTAAGATCATTAAAATTACCGTTAAAATCCATTAAGTAAGGTTACCTATATATATTATTTGATAAATTTACTATACAATATAAAAGGAGGGGTATATCGGTAAAAAACAAAAAAGAAAGGGGGTAATTATTAAAAGTTGGACTAACCGCCAATCCAACGGAGCCGAGTCCGAAGACTGCCACAGTGGAGCCCTCTTTCACGTCGGCAGTGTTCCACGCTGCTCCGACGCCTATATTTGCATTTCGACGCCCAAAGTTATGTTGTACGTACATATATAAAGACATCGATACCTTGTGTATATACATACATTTATACATATACATGAATACATACCTGTGGTGACCCCGCAGCTCAGCAGGCACACCTTGTCCAGCGGCGCGGCCTCGTCGACCTTCACCACGCAGCCGGCATCCAAGACCGTGTACTCCGCGAACGTCGACGTGTTCAGGAAGTGGTACACGCGCTGCCCGCCGACCGAGAACCGTGTCCCGCCGTCCCCCACCATCGTGCTCTTCATGGGGTTCACCCGGTACTTGTCGCACAAGTTGCTCTTCTCCGACTTGCAGTACGCGCACTCCCCGCACTCCCCCTGGAAGATGGGCACCACATGGTCCCCTTCCTCCAACCCCTCCACCCCTTCCCCTACGCTCTCAATCACGCTAACAAAAAAAAATAACACGATCCACTGAGATCCGGTCTTATATTTACCGATGACAATGCAATGCTTACCCTGAGGCCTCGTGCCCGAAGATCCGGGGAAAAACTCGCTGCGCTTCGTTCTGAGGAGGACAAACACAACATGGATTGGTATTGTGTGCTTGAATCGAGTTCACGAAACAACACTAATCGGGAACGGAGATAAACGTACCAGACCGAGCCAGGCGTCGAGATCGCTGTGACAGATGGAGGCGAAGAGGACCCTGATGCGGACCTCGAGCCTCTGAGGTGGGTCGACCTGCACTTGCTCTATCCTGAAGGGCTCCCCCGGACCCCATGCAACCGCAGCTGATCGATCAAACGCAGTCGAATAAATTAAGTAAATAGAGATTCAACACACATTGGAGGATTATTGATGTTGATGATAAGATGACGGGTACCTTTGCAGGTGATGATCTTTCCTGCAGTGGAAGCCATAGAGATGCGATGCGGTTCTTCTTGTTGTTCTGGGGGACGTCCAGGGGTTCGTATTTATGGAAGACGGAGATATCGTGGGGAGCTGCTGCAGTGTCCGAGCCGCTCGATCAAGATCGAGCGGTTCGCATGAATTCGCACGGTTAGGTCCACAAAAAGGTGTGAATTCATGCGAACCGCTCGATCTTCATCGAGCGGCTCTGGACACTGCAGCAGAGTGTTGATATATTTATTGACTGATGGATATATTTATTGATTGATGGAGAGAAAGTTTAAGTTTAGGTTATTGATATTAACAGATGGAGAGAGTCTGCGTTTTTTATTGACTATAAAGTCGATAATCATATAAAATTAAATTAGAATAAGTTGAGTTTGACTTTTTTATATATAAGCAGGAAATTCATTCTGTAACTTGAGACTAATGATTCAGATGTTTTGTTAGCAAAACCATTAATTAATGCAGTTCGTGAGACCCAAAGTTAGGTTTCTTTCTGAATCCGAGCCGTTCGATCGAGATCGAACGTTTTGCACGTTAGGGATCCACAAAATCTTTGATTTCGTGCGAACCGCTCGATCTCAATCGAACGGCTCAGATTCAATCCCGATTGGAGCAGATCCCTGCTGCACAGCAGAGGATCCGCTTCCTTCTTTGAAAGGGTAGTAAGGTAGATTCTGTTGCTTGAAAGCGAGTTATAAGAAAATAAACAAATTGTCTTACACCTCTATCTATGGTGATCATTGAAACAACGAGTAAATGAAGAAGACCACAACGCAAAGATACTTTTGATTTCCCTCACCGCATCACCGGATTCCCGCAAAGTTATCTTATTAAGGACACCAATCGTCCGTCATAGCGGGATCTGCAGTAACCGCTGGAGTCGTTCGATATTGATCGAGCAGTTCTCATGATTTTACACTTTTTATGGGCCCGTACCGTGCAAAATCGTGCGAACTGCTCGATCAAGATCGAGCGGCTCAAGCGATTACAACAGACAAAACACCACAGCAGACGATTCTCTCTTTTTTATTAATTGTAATGTGGTCGGCGGTTCAACGTAAGTTTTCGGAACATTATCGAGGAAAACCGATTATGATCACAACTCATTGGGTTCAAACCTAAATAAATGCTGATGTTCAGATCGCCAAGTAGTTTTAGATCTGATTATTTTAGAACCATTCCTATCGAACATTAGCCGACGCTATGGTACAACTCAAGTCCAAACAAATTTAGGTTTCCCTATCAAAGTTTGGAGAGCATATCTTCCATTGTGGGTCACAATGGGGTTTGTCGAACTATTTTAAGATATGTAATTTAACCTAATAATAGCCTAGACAAAGAGTAACATATCTTTCCGATCATTGCATATCCTTCCGCAAGAAAATGTGGTATCCGGAGCCAATCACCCTATATATATATATATATATATATATATATATATATATATATATTATATATATATATATAGGAAATTTATCCAATGCGCACAGGGCCCATTTGAGTTCGGATGAGCACCCAATCCTAGCCATCCATCCCAAAAAAATAGGAACCGATTTTTGTATGGAAATAAAACAAAACCGGAAATTAGGACATTGCTAAAAATAGCTTTGCATTTCTGGAAAGTGGAAGGCGCGTGCATTTGATTGCTAAAATATACCGTTTCATTCCAAAGCAAGGCATTTCTTTTGTTCCAACGCAATTTGTGAGGTATGTGATTCGATTTCATGATTTAATAGATTATTTCTATCATAATTTCGTTGTTTTAATGATATTTTATTTTTTAGCAATGTTTGTTTTGGGATCAAAACGACGGGATGATGAATTCAGTAACTTTTTTTATGAATACTGCATATTTTTTATCGTAAGCAATGTTTATTCGAGAAGTATGATCGAAATATGAGAAAGTTGTATTCATAATATCGATTTTTATTCGTTTTGATACATGATTTGTATTCCTAAATGATTTTTTTATCGAAGGTATTTTAATTTCATATAATAAAAAGTTACAGTAAATTTTTAACTTTATTGTTGGCTTTGAGTAACTTTTATTACATGTATCAGTAAGTTTTATATATATGTTAGTAAGAAATTCCATATAACTTGTACTAGTAACTGTCGGATAATGACCAGTAACATTTAATATATGATTTGGTAACATTGTAAACCATTACTAGTATTTTAATAACTTACATATATAACAAGTAATATTTACACTATCCATCAGTAACTTTTTTGCATGTAGAAGTAACTTTATAATAATAACAAGTAACTTTGGTAACATTGTAACTTCAATACTGGTTGTCAGTAACTATATTATATTACTTATCATATAACAAACGTTACTAACAATTCATTATAAGTTACTTGTCATTGAATGATTCTTACTGAAGCAAGTATATTACTGAGTTACTATTCTTTATACAATTCTTACTATTCACGGATATAAAATAGTACTGAAGCAAGTAACTTCCTAAAACGTTATTGAAAAATTTGTAAGTAATGTCTATTCTTTTCCAATTTCCTGATATTTTAATTTTTAAATGGTCAACTAACTTATTGTTTCTTGCAGAACAATGCAACAATTTGGATTTTTGAAGAAGCTGTTGTTATGCCGAGGAGCGGGAGCAAAACAACACCATCTAAATGGACTAGAAGACAACAGTTGAAATTTGAATGTTTACCATATAACAATAATTAAGTAATTTATGTGTGGCTTTCAGTAACACTTGACGTATTACAAGTAATTTAATAAGCTACATAAGTAAGTAAGGAATACAAGTAAGATATATAGAAGAATCAGTAACATGTAATAATAACAAGTAATTAATGATCTCACAATAATAATTACTTGAGAACGTAATATGTATTACTTGAGTAACATGAATGAATTACTGATTTCTTTCCATTGTAAGTCACGGACATTGCTCAAGTAAGAAAGTAACATATAATCATTAACATATTCACCTTCTATACGATTAATATGGAAATAGTACTTTGAAAAGGAAGTTATTAAATACATACACATAAGGAAAATCGAATTCGTGAACTAATAGAATGCTTCGTTGACGAAAAAGGAAAAATATTACAGAAATGAATGCAATACGCATTACATATACAATGGTATTACCAATCTTTTGTTATGTTATTACTGATCTCGCAACACACATTTACTTGTCCATTGTATACGAATTACTAAGTTCTGCACATATTAACTATTTGGATGAAAATTACTGATCATTGTCTTCATATTACTGATCTCATAACAAGCATTTACTTGACCAAAGTATATTTGTTATTATCCAGTCGTTTGGATCATAATAATCCGCACGAAATCATTTATTTGAATCTTTTCTTTCCAAAATCGTCATCCCTATTTTTAAGGACACTGTATAATTGGAAATATAGTCATTGTTAAATACGTGGTAGCCTATAATTAGAAATATAGTTGTTACTAATACCGTTACCTACCAAATGAAACCAACATGTACACGTGGCGAGCCCACGTTTGGTGCTCACCACAACACAAATGGGCCCTGTGCGCATTGGATAAGCCCGCTATATATATATATATATATATATATATATATATATATATATATGGGGCTTATCCAATGGGCCCTGTGCCCATTTGAGATGAGATGAGCCCACTCATATTTTACCAATATTTTTCATCATTTTGAGTTCAATGCTTATTTATTTACTATTGTTATATCATATTCTTACTATTAGTAACTATTTTCATATAAAGAGAATCTTAGATTCACAAGAAATGGTCATTAGTAAGAATAAAAATGAGACTAGTAATGCAAATAATAATACAATCATTTTGTATGACTTTTAAGGTTTTTTTTCCCTGAAAATAGTTACTAGTAGTAAGAATATGATATAACACTTGTAAACAAATACCTATTAAGCTCAAAAAAATAGGAAATAATGGTAAATAATGAGTGGGCTCATCTCATCTCAAATGGGCATAGGGCTCATTGGATAATTTCCCTATATAATATATATATATATATATATATATATATATATAGGAGAAACTTCAAATGAGGCGGGGTCTCACCATATATATGGTGAGCCACCCTCAATTTAGGCATCTTTCTAATATATTTTACAATTTCCTGTTTCATACATATAATAATAAATATTAACACAACATGTATAGTGAAATAAAATTATGAAAATATTATTATAATGGATGGAAATATTGATTTGAATTTAGATGCTATATTTTACAAAATTCATTTTTTTACAATGTGCAGTTTATATTTTACAAAACTGTTACGAGTTTTACTAAATTCGCGGTGGCTTTTACAATTTCAAAAAAGGCCCCACCTCATTTGAAAGGTCCCCTATATATATATATATAGAGAGAGAGAGAGAGAAGAGAGGGCTTATCCAGAGAGCACTGTGCCGATTTGAGAATTTTTAGGCACGCGTAATCATCCGTGTGATGATGATCCTGTGGTTCTGCGTAAAATTGATTAGTTTCTAAATTTACCATTATTTCCTATTTTTTTGAGCTTAATAGGTATTTGTTTACAAGTGTTATATCATATTCTTACTACTAGTAACTATTTCAGGGGAAAAAACCTTAAAAGTCATACAAAATGATTGTATTATTATTTGCATTACTAGTCTCATTTTTATTCTTACTAATGACCATTTCTTGTGAATCTAAGATTCTCTTTATATGAAAATAGTTACTAATAGTAAGAATATGATATAACAATAGTAAATAAATAAGCATTGAACTCAAAATGATGAAAAATATTGGCAAAATATGAGTGGGTGATGAATACCCATTCATCACTCTTTATTCTTATATTTTAGCTACAAAAACCTATGTAAATGCATGTAGATATGTGTAAATAGGGTCAATTAGCAAAAGCATGCATGTTTGTAAATATAGATAATTAGCATGTTTTTGTGCAAAAAGATGAAAAAGAAAAAGAGGGAAATATTTAGAATAAAATATTGAGCAACCTAACCCAAGGGAGGGCTCAGCATGGGCCTGACCGCATAAAAGCCAAGTAGAGGGAGATAGGGGCTCACATGTGTACATATTTTATGTAAATAAATAAATAATATTTTCCTCATCCAAAAATATGTTTGTATATATTTTGTATATATTTATACACTATTAAAAACAAAATAAAATTTAAAAATCAAAAAGACCAAAAATACCCTTACACCATGTACATAAACCACCTTCCCTATTTATTTAAGCTTATAAATAAATAAAATTATTTCCAAAACTTTTTGTAAATAATCTATGGTATATATTGTAAATAAAATAAATAAAAAGAAACAAAACAAAAATCAAATAAAAATTACAAAATTAAAAATGCAAAAACATATTGTACATATGCCATGTATATAGTGTACATAACTATTTACTTTACCCATGTATATAATAATAAAAATAAAATAAAAATAGCCTTTTATTCCTCATTTTATCCTATAAATAAATAAAATATAAAATGGGAATAAAAATGCATAAAAATAACTAATTAAAAATCAAAAATTAAAAATCATATATTGTATATATACCTATGTATAGACCTATATTGTATATACCTTATTTTTTATTTTCCAAAAATTAATTAAAAATTACAAAAAAATAGAAAAAAAATAAAATAAAAATATTTTGGTGTTTTAAGTTTTTGAAAATTCGGTCATTTAAAGGCCAAAAAAATCAAATAAAAACTCAGGCCTTGGCGGGCTCTGATTGGTCCACGGGGGATTGTTGACCCCCGGTCAACACCTCCCCCAGGACCACCAGAGCCGGATCTGGTTCGCGGACCCATCTTTCCCATTTATTCTAACCAGATCCGACCTCCATTTAGCCTAATCCTTGGTCCTAATTACTCCCCAGGTATCCGGGAATCTCGCCCGACATCGATCCTAGGGATCCGTGCTCCCATCGAACCGGACCCGAGCTCCTCTTCCCGGACCTGCATCCACATAAAAGCCGAGCTCCGTCGCACTCCACTCGCATCTTTGGCTCCCCATTCTCACTCCCGTGACCTCCAGAGCAATCACCGAGGTGACAGCTCGCGATTGTACATGTTGCAGCGAGGAGGAGGTGGCCGACCATCGATCCGGCTGCTTCGCGCCGCCGTGCTCCGCCACCCGACCGGAGCTCGAGCCTCAGGCCTTGACGCCCTTCGAGGCGACGACCAGGAGCTAGCCAAGCTCCAGCCCAGTCTTTCTCTCCACCCAGGTAGCCTTTTAGCTCGCCCATTTCGTTTAATTTGTAGTTTCGCCCAAATCGACTCTCCGACGTGTTCCTCTGATTCCGGCCATATCGCGTACTATCTCGATCATCGGAGCACACTATCACCTTCGCCACTCCCTCACGCACGTTCTTCACCCATTCATCCAACCCAGCTCGCCCCGGAGCTGGGAGTCGAGTTCCACCATCCTCCGCTCGCCGGAGCTCGTTCGCCCCGATCCCTTGTTCACCCTCACGCCACTTCTTCGGGTCGAGGTACTTTGCCCTCGACCCGCGAAGCTTTTGGTTCGCTTTGCAGGTCAAGAGGGAGCCATCTGAGGCCCCCTCACATTCAGGCCAAGAGCTCCGCGCCGCCGACCTCGCCGGAGCCCCTCCAGGGCTCGGCCGGGTCATCTGAGGTCGTCAGCAGCTGCGGGACTTCACCGCCGATCTTCTCCGATACTTGGAGGCAGCTGAGGAGGAGCCTAGCACGCACACAAGGCCGGCGAAGCTCGCCGGCTGAGTGTTCTTCCACCATCCTCCAGCACCGTCCGATGGCCCCTCCGCTCCAGTTTTGATCGTGTCCGTCCGTTCACCGAGGAGCAGCATCCATCCGATCATCCAGAGGAGCCATCCGGACCGTCAGATCAGAGAGAGGGAACCCACAGCACCTGACCCGTTGGATCATCCACGTGGCCCCCTCTGCACCGTCGATCGGCCACGTGCGGAAGAGAAGAGAAGCGCCACCCATTCTGAGCCGTCCGATCACCTACGTGGCGCCTATCCAGCCGTCGACGAATAAAGGGGTAATTTACTTAGGCCCCCTCGTAGTTTGCGTCTTTTATTTCTAGTCCTGTAAATACTTTAGTAATTTTATTTACGTAGGGTAAATTGCATTCTGGACCTGGTGCTTGTTTGTATTTGCATGTATGCCCCTGTGTATGTGAGTCCACGTGCTTCGTCACGTGTTTAGTTGGGCTATTTACATCTTTTATCCTGTAGTTCTGATGGGTTCTTGAATGAATGAATACTTTTTGGTAATTGCATCTATACCCCTGTGAGCCTTTTATTTCTACATGTGCGGATTTTAGTGGGTAAATTGCAACCGTACCCTTGGACTTTTTGGTACGAGTTACCAAAAGGTCCCAGGAGTTGGTTTTTATTACCAAAAGGCCCCTGAGTGCCACAGGCACGTGCCACGCGCGTGTTTAGCTGGGATTTTTGCACCTTGGCCCCCAGACTTGCGGGTATTTGCACTTACGTCCCTGTGCACTGTGCCCCTTATGATTTTTGAATAAAATATCAAATTACCTCCAAATCCAATGAGATTTTGACACATGGCACCTGCCATGGTGTAGGAATTTGACGGATTTTTGAGGACATTTTTGATTTGATTTAGTATTTTTAAAAATTCAAAAACCTTCTTTTCAGCTACTGTCTAGGTTTAAAAATCCCAAAAAAAATATAAAATCACCCCCAAAAATTCTAAAAAAAATTAGTTACTGTTTCTTGTGTGTTGTTTGATTTTCTAGCCAATTTTGGCTATTTTTCATCACGTAAAAACCCTAAAAATCTAAAAACCCTTAAAAACTCATAAAAATTATAATAAATAATCCAAAAATCCAAAAACAATAATTTTGGTGCCCAAATTTTCCTTATTTTCTCTAGAATACAGGAAAATTACCTCCAGGGCCCTCTGAGATCCTTAAATATTTTATTTTTGGGTTTCAGGCCTTGCTGGACAGTACCTAGGCTTTTTAGCACTGTTTGATTTTTAGAAAAAAAAATATACCTCATAAAAATCCCAAAAATTCACCAAAAACGCTTAAAAACTTAAAAAACCTAAAAATACTTTTTCTTGAATTTTTGCTTGATTTTTGGTGTGTTACATAAATTGCCAAAGTGTGTTTATATTTGCCTTCTTTTATTTTCTTCATATTTTAAAATCCTAAAAAAATATAAAAATTATTAAAAACCACTAAAAAATACTTTTCTTTGATTTTGTTTTATTTTACTACTTCGTAGGCTTCTAGCCAACCCGTGCTCCTTGTGTTCGACCCTGGGAGCTATACCAGGTGAATCTCATAGCTAGGACCGCACTTCATGTTTTGATCTCTGATTTCTTTCGCGGTTCGATATTTTTTCTTGATTGAGTGACTCTGAGTGATAGAGGTCGCAACGACCTATTTTGTACCTTTACCTCGTTCGCTCGGGTCGCCTATCAGAATGGCGCCGTTGCCGGGGAGCACGGCTTAGTAGTATTTTTGTTTTTATTTTCGTTTTTTATTTTCGCGGCTTTTCGCGGCTCTTCGGAGCTCGCGGCTTTTCGCGGTTTTTGTATCTATTTTCTTTTTGATTTATTTTGTTTTATTTTGATTGTCTCTTATTTTTATTTTTGTTTTATTTTGTGTGATTATTTTATTTCCATTTTTGCACATATACCCTCACTTGTATTTCCTTTTATTTTTCTCTATTATTTGATTATTCTTTCTGGACTGACCACTCTTCTCTGTTTCTTGCGAGGGTCCGAGGACCGCGGAGGTGACTTTCGAGGAGCCGGTGCAGCCGCGGCACTTGGAGGCGGCTTCTTTCTCTACGAAGCCGCAGGAGAGAGCGAGAGAGAGAGTGAGTGGGTGAGGTATTAAGATAGTTTTATTCATTATTATTGTAATAATACAGGACACTTCTGAGACTGTTTGGACTTGACTACCGTAGCGGGTCTGTTTCGCCGAGCACCGGTGTGCTCGGGGGACCCATTAGGACCTCGCGGTTTTTCGCGGCTTTTCTCGCGGATTTCTTTTTCCTTTCTTACTGTCATTTGCCGGTTTTTCGCGGTTTTTGCTCGAGCCCCTAGATTTAGGACTTTCTGGTGATTGTGACGTAATTGAGTAGGATCCACACACTTAATTGCATATCTGTTCCTATTAGATCGTAATTGGACCTACTTAAAATAAATAATAAAAATAACCGACTCGCTAGCTTCCGTAGCCTACGTGCCGTAGCTCGTCCTGTAAAGCGCTTACTCCTACCCCCGATTTGTCGGGCAGGGGAGGGACGAGCCAAGACCGGACCCTTTGGCTTGGAGGTCGGTGACCGGTTAGACGGTTCTTCGCTAGAAGTTGCTCGTCTAGGACTCGGCTTCCCGCTGCATCATTTAGCTTAGTTTACTTTCTGTCTTTATTTTATGCGCGGATCATATTGCATGTAGAGAGCTGGAGGCAGGTACGCATTTCTGACTTTGCATGCATCATTGATTTCTCGTGCATCGGCTTTTTCGACTTCTCCCCCCTGTTTTTGACTTAATAACCAGGAGAATCGAAAAATTCGTTAGGCGTTCTTGTTTGCTTTGAAAAATACCTAAAAAGTGTAACCATAAAATTGGGACTGCTAAGACTATTGACCATAAAACTCGCTCACCCTAAAAATTCTGTCTTGGGGAGAGCAACCCCCTCATTGCTTGGTTTGTATGCGGGAGAGAGTGACCCGCACACTAGGTAGAGCCCCCCGTTGCTAAACTCGACTGACTACCGACTCTTCCGTGCGGGACAGTCGGTTGGGGTTAGCAGCGGATATCCCAACAGGTCACGTAAGCGCTCTGATATTTGTGTGTTCACCAAAATAAAATCGACAAGATAATTTGACCGAACTTTCACGGTCTTCAGCTCGCGTTGCGTTGGTGAACCGGGGGTTTGTTTTCAGATCATAGTTTTTCCAGATCTCATCCGCCCTACTCGCTAGATCAAGATGATGGGTAGACGATCTCTTAGGCAGCCTCTGGCTGCACCGCTTTCGGGCGCGTCTACCTCATCATCTAGGTTGGCTCGTGCGAGCTCAGACCCGCTCTCCGAGCCCGAGTACGACTCCACCCTGTTCCCCCTCGATCCCCTTTCTGATCTTCCCGAGAGACATGAGCCCGAGGAGAGACTGATTCATTTGATGGCACCTGAGTTGGGCTCATTTGATTTTGCAGACGTCGAGATGGCCGGCGCAGGCAGTTCTGATGATCACTCCCGTAGACCAGAGCATATTGTACTAGACCAGGGAGCGATCAACTCCACCCTGATCGCATCACTCGATACAGTTCAGCAGCAGCTCCGCGATCAGGGAGCTTTCATGATGGAGATGAGGCGTGAGTTGGAGAGGCTCAGAGCAGAGAGAGACCAGCAGAGCGAGCCCGAGGAGATCCCGGATGCAGATGCACAGGCACGAGCCGCAGCAGCAGCAGCAGCCGCGGCCGCCGCCGCAGCGGCAGCAGCCGCAGGAGGAGCAGGACCACCGAGACCGATGCGGGATTTACACAATCCCGGATCTACACTGATGCACCACTGGGTGGTGGTTCCAGCTATCGTGGGGGACTTCAAGTTCCCCCCGAACACATTGCAGATGCTTCCTCGATTCCATGGACTTGCTACAGAGGAGCCCCACCTCCACCTCCAGGAGTTTCTTATGATATGCAGCACTGTCCACGACAGACATGTGGACCAGGACACGATCAGGATGATCGCATTCCCCTTCTCACTAGCAGATAGAGCAGCCACCTGGCTGAAGCATTTGGGGAGATTTGTCTATACCTGGGAGCAGCTCCGCACCGAGTACTTGAACAAGTACTATCCACTCGGGCGGACGAATGCAGCGAGGGCCCTGATTAGTAACTTCTCCATGTTCCCCAACGAGCAGTTCCACGAGGCTTGGGAGAGGTTCAGAGAGCTTTTGGACAGATGCCCGCACCATGACATCACGAAGCCGAACCTAGTTCAGAGCTTCTTGAGCGGACTGTCACCAGAGCTACAGGGCCTGGTGAATGCTTCTTGTGGCGGGTCCTACTTCGCCAAGGACCACGACCAGGTCTGGGCTATTTTTGAGGAGATGGCAGAGAACTACATGGTCATGTCCCAGACCCAGCTCTATACTCAGAAGACCCAGCCACATCAGCCAGGACTCGTGCAGTACCAGAGGATAGCACGGGTAGATGCAGGTCCTTCCAGTTCGTCCGCAGCCACAGCAGCAGCACAGTTAGAGTCGTCAGCTGCGGACATGGGCATCATCAGCGAGAAGTTGGACCGCATGGAGCTGATAGAAAAGAAGCAGTGCCAGAGCATAGCACAGATGGATCAGATGGCACAGGTCTTGAGCGACATGAAGACACAGCTCATGTGTCTCTAGGAGGCACAGACGGCTTCTCAGCCCCGTCTTCAGTCGCGAGGCGACGCCGGCAGCAGCAGCAGCTCGTCCCAGCACTCCAGCACCCCAGTGCAGCCTAGACAGGTTCACCTTGTACAGGCGGAGCCGTACCAGCAGCCGCAGCCCACCTACCAGTCTCCACCATCTCCAGAGATGCAGATGGTGGTCTACCAGCCGGACCAGCCTCTGGCAGTACTCCCGCCAGCCCCCTTTGATGTCGAGCCGTTGATGGATGTCAACGGGATCTGGTACGACCGTCCCCAGCCTGGGATCCGACGAGACCATCCCGGATTCAGGTGGGGGAGTGGTGGTGCCCAGCCCCAGCAGCAGCCGTCAGGTCAGGGAGGGCAGTACTCCCAGCAGAGAGACCATCACCAGCCGCAGCAGCAGCCCCCAGCGTATCAGCAGCAGTCAGCCTACGGTCCTCGTCCCTATCAGCAGCAGGGACAGCCTTGGAGACGTGAGCAGCAGGCTCACCAGGGATACCAGCAGCACCCTCCATCCTACCCCTCTCACCCACAGCAGTTCCAGCAGCCTCATCCACAGAGAGGCCACCCGTCGGGCTCCCACGAGAGCCCCGCTTTGGATGATATCGCCCGCCTCCTCACGGACCAGCAGGCTACATTCCGACGGGAGATGGACGAGTTCCTCCAGGAGATGCGGGACCTGGTGAGAGGGAAGGCCGCCATACCAGCCCAGATAGAGCCCAATCCGAACAGCCTCAAGAGGAAGTCTGAGCAGGTAGTACATATTGAGTCAGCCACTCCTAGTGACCCATTTGATGATACATCTTCGGATTTATTTGATGCTGATTTTGTCACACTTAGGAGCGGTAGGACCCCAGCAGGCGGCGGCGCCTCATCTGAGCACCATCCCGAGGCGCCACAGGAGGAGGAGGAGAGCGGTACTGAGGCCGCTCCAGTTGATGACGGTGGTACTGAGGCCACCAAGGATGCTGATCCCACCTGCGGTACTGAGGCCGCCATTTCACCAGAGCTAGGAGGTGGTACTGATGCCACCCATGCGGCCGAGCCAGCCCGCGGTACTGATGCCGCGCGACGTCTTCCTTCAGCAGCAGCAGAGCAGCCAGCCCGTGGTGGTACTGAGGCCACCGGTGTTTGTAGAGAGAGATCTGATGTTTTTCCTCGTGTCCATGTATCTCAGAATTCTGCTATGAATAAAGGAAAAGGTTTACTTTCTTTTGGTCCCACTGTGGTGCGTGATGTATGTGTGGATCCGGTCCTTGAACCGTCTAGACCTTTTCCTAGTCCTTCATCTGAGAAGGACCCTGTGATCCCCTTCCCCAGAGCCCTTCAGATGGGGAAGGGGAAGAAAAATGATCCAAAAAAGAGAGAGCTTGAGGAGTTCAGCCAGAGCATGATAGATCGGTTTCACATTCAGCTGACCCTCCAGGAGGCTTTGCAGCACATCCCCCTTCTCCAGAGATCTTTGAGAGAGAGGACTACAGTCAGGAGGAGGAGGAGGAACCACACTTCAGAGATCCATGTGCTGACCAAAGCCACGTGCTTTGCGATCCAGAACCGACTGCCAGCCAAGAGGCCAGATTCAGGGGCCCCGTATGTCAGATGCCAGATTAGTGAGCAGTGGTTCGACCGTACTCTTTTAGATAGCGGATCGTCGATCAACCTACTTCCGGCAGCCCTTCTCGACCGCTTCGAGTTGGGCACTCTTCGACAGAGCAGGACAGTCCTTCAGTTCGCTGATCGATCTGTCAAGAGGCCGAAGGGGTTATTACGAGACGTTATCGTCACGATTCAGGGCCTGCAATTCCCCGTGGACTTCGTAGTGTTGGACATGGAGATCCCTGAGTCAGTGACCGATACCCCCATCATCCTTGGTCGTCCGTTCTTGGCCACAGCCAAGGCGGTGACTGATCATGATAGCGGGAAGGTGTACTTTCGCGTCCAGGGCGAGAGTATACAAATAGAGACGGTCGAGGACTATAGAGCCAGATTCAGATCCCGCTCAGATGCGAGTACCGATTCAGAGCAGCTGACAGACGCAGAGCCAGACATCCACCAGGACTGTGATTTTGTGATCACAGATGATGAGGCAGCTTGGGCAGACCTTGAGGCACAGACCACCCTCTCACTTTCAGACACAGCTGAGGCAGAGATGACAGCAGAGGAGAGTCTGGAGAGCACAGACCTGGTTCAGGATACCATTGCGGCAGCGGAGCCGGTCCTCGATCGCAGCACGATGACTAGTGGTGGTGGTGCTGATGCCACCTTGTTTCCCGGTGGTACTGATGCCACCGTTTCTGATACAGATCCCTCGGATTCAGAGTCTGATTGGGCCGATTGCTATGATCAGATGCCAGAATTGAGTCCAGTTGAGCCTACTGTTGAGGAGGAGGTAGATGCAGAGCCGAGCAGAGACAGTGCAGTTGAGCAGCCTTCTCCCGATCCAGTTTGCGAGAGTACGCTTTCACTTTCCCAGGCAGATTTGGCCGACTTAGCAGCTTTCACTCAGTTTCTTCCACAGCCAGATTTGCCGGCACCCAGCATTCCAGAGCTGAAGCCGCTCCCTACTTCGCTGAAGTATCGATTCCTTGCGGGCGATCCAGAGATGTACCCAGTCATCATCTCCGCCGAGTTGACTGGAGAGCAGGAATCCCGTTTGATGGGGGTTCTTGAAAAGAACCGCAAGGCGATCGGATGGAGCGTAGCAGATCTCCATGGGATTAGTCCATCAGTGTGCTCCCACCACATCTATCTCGAGGATGGGGCGAAGCCATCGCGTGAGTTCCAGCGGCGTCTGAACCCCAACCTGAGAGAGGTTGTCATGAAGGAAATATCGAAGTGGTGGGGCGCAGGTTTTATTTATCCCATTTCCGACTCCAAGTGGGTTAGCCCCTTGCATGTGGTGCCCAAGAAGACGGGCATCACGACTGTGATCAGTGAGTCAGGAGAGGAGATTGCTACACGAGTACCCACCTCTTGGAGGGTTTGTGTTGACTACAGGAGACTCAACCAAGCCACCAAGAAGGACCATTTCCCCCTGCCTTTTATTGACCAGATCATTGAGAGACTGGCAGGGAAGAGCCATTATTACTTCCTGGATGGGTACTCGGGCTACAACCAAGTGGCCATCGCTCCTGAGGATCAGGAGAAGACCACCTTTACCTGTCCCTTTGGCACATACGCTTTTCGATGCATGCCATTTGGGCTATGCAATGCCCCTGCGACTTTTCAGAGGTGCATGCTGTCGATCTTCTCGGACATGGTAGGGGAGTGCTTGGAGGTCTTCATGGATGATTTCTCGATCTACGGCGACGGATTTGATTCTTGTCTTGACTGCCTAGATCGAGTACTTCAGCGATGTATTGAGTATCACTTGGTGCTATCTTGGGAGAAGAGTCACTTCATGGTGACTCAAGGGACGGTGCTTGGCCACATCATCTCCAACAGGGGCAAGGAGGTTGATCCGGCCAAGGTTGATGTCATTAGGAAACTCACACCGCCGTCCAATTTGAGGCAGTTACGGTCATTTCTGGGGCACGTTGGATTTTATAGGAGATTCATTCAGGATTTTAGCAGGATTGCCCGACCGTTGACCGACCTCCTGACGAAAGACACCGAGTTCCTTGTCAATGACAAGTGTCTTTCGTTGTTTGCTACTCTCCAGCAGTATGTGATTGAGGCTCTTGTCCTCCAGCCGCCTGATTGGTCTCTCCCATTCGAGATCATGACGGACGCCTCCGATTTTGCCGTAGGGGCAGTGCTGGGACAGAGGAGGGATGGAGTACCATTTGCTATACACTATGCTAGCCGCACATTGGATTCCGCCCAGCGGAATTATACAGTCACAGAGAAGGAGATGCTAGCCGTAGTGTTTGCCCTGGATAAGTTTAGATCATATATCATTGGATCTAGAGTGACTTTGTTTACAGATCACACCGCCATCAGGTACCTCATGGCAAAGAAGGATGCCAAGGCCAGACTGACTAGATGGATCCTTCTACTCCAGGAGTTCGACATTGAGATTAAGGATAAGCCTGGAGTCAAGAATGTGGTGGCGGATCATCTCTCCCGATTAGAGCAGCCTGAGGATTCTGAGCAGATTGATCCTATTAGAGATACCTTCCCAGATGAGGCGATCCTTGCTATCGCCTCGCTCCCATGGTACGCCGATATTGTGAACTTTCTCGTTGCTGGGAAAGTCCCACAAGATTGGCCCCGGCAGAGGCTTGAGACCTTCCTAGCGAAGGCCAAGTCTTACCATTGGGAGGATCCCATCCTTTACCACGAAGGAGGGGATAGCGTCTGGCGTCGGTGTATTCCTCAGGAGGAACACCATAGCGTCCTCACTTACTGCCACAAGCTTGAGGCAGGAGGACATCATTCTGGGAGGAGAACGGCACAGAAAGTGCTCCAATCCGGCTTGTGGTGGCCTATCCTCTTCAAGGACTCAGATGAGTTCGTGAAGAGGTGTACTGACTGTCAGAGGATGGGCACTTGTGGACAGCGTGATATGATGCCGATGCAGCCCATTCACTTCTGTGAGGTTTTTGACGCATGGGGCATCGATTTCATGGGTCCATTCCCTAAGAGTCAGGGATTTGAGTACATTCTGTTGGCCGTGGATTATGTGAGTCGTTGGGTGGAGGCTATCCCCGCCCGAGCCGCTGATGCGAGGACAGTTTGCAGATTTTTGAGGAAGCATATCATCACGCGGTTCGGGGTTCCACGAGTTCTTATTTCTGATGGGGGATCTCACTTCATCAACGACCAGGTGAAGGCACTTGCTAGCGAGTTCGGCATAGACCATCGTGTTGCTACACCATACCATCCACAGACAAATGGTCTAGCCGAAGTGTCGAATAGGGAGATCAAGACTATTCTACAGAAAGTCGTCCGCCCTGATCGAAAGGATTGGTCACAGTTATTGGACTCGGTCTTGTGGGCATATAGGACGTCTTTCAAGACACCTTTGGGCACATCTCCCTTTCGCCTCGTATATGGCAAACCCTGTCACCTACCAGTTGAGCTGAGGCACAAGTCACTCTGGGCAGTTACAGACATTCTCATGGATCCAGATGGTATAGGAGACCAGAGGAGGGCAGAGCTAGCTGCCCTGGAAGAGCTTAGAGATGCAGCTTTCTCAAGCAGCCTACATTATAAGGAGAGAGTCAAGGAGTGGCATGATTCTCATATCAGCCACAAGCATTTTGAGATTGGACAGAGAGTATGGCTGTTTGATGCGAGGCTTAGATTATTTCCAGGGAAGCTACAGAGCAAATGGAAAGGACCTTATCTGGTTCGGAAGGTACACGACAACGGTAGCATCGACATATCCGAGTTGTCTTCTGAGAGGACCTTCCGAGTGAACGGCCAGCGGCTTAAACCATTTCTAGATCATGAGCCGCGGGTCGTTGATATTGCCCCTATTCATTTTGCGTGAGATGTGGTCTTTGACTCACATCTAATGCATCTCACGCCTGAGCTTTACTGATCCTCCGCTGTACATAGATCCAGATGTCCATATCAGCACATTCTTTAGTCCCACATCCCTTTCTTCATCTTGTGATTATGCTATACTTAGGGTGCACTTTACCCTAAGTATAGGGGGGATGTGCGACATTTCGGGTATTTCTTTTGTTTCTGTCTACCCCTGTTTTGCTACCTATACTTAGGGATATCTCACCCTAAGTATAGGGGGGTAGACCCTGTACATTCTCCACTCGGTTTTCCCTTCGTGTACAGCCTGCTATACTTAGGATTACTTGATCCTAAGTATAGGGGGAAGACCCGAGTCCTTCTTGACTTTTCATTTTCCTTTTGTATAGCCTTTCTTTTCACTTCCCTATACATAGCACGAGTTATGTCTTCTTCATCGCTCTTGACTCTGAGGACATCGTTCGAGCTAAGTATAGGGGGGTGTGTATATATTTCATATATACTTTAGCCATAACTCGTACTTTGTGTGAGTGTGTTAATAAATAAAAATGGCTAAAAACCACAAAAATTAAAAATTTTTCATGTACATAATCTTCTTTTATTTGCACATACATAGCTAGTGTACAAATTATTTTTGTAAAAACGATTTCAAAAATCTTTTGTGTGTAAAGCTTGTGTAAATATTTTGTATCAAAATTATGTATATAGTACAAAATTTTTCCAAAATATTTTGAAAATCAAAAGTTTGCAAAAATCTTGTGTAAATGTGTGTAAATGTCTTTTTGCAAAACTTGCACTTCATGCATCATTATTCATGATTTCAAAACATTTTTCAAAAATTTTGCATGATTGTAAAATAGTGTGTAAATAAGCATCTTTTTGTACATATGTATATAGTTTTCTGGATGATAGTTGATATTTAAACTAGCCTGGAATCAAATTGAGAAATGGAGCTTGATTAAGATCTTAATCTACCTAATTCTAAGAGGAACCCTATAGGGCTTAGGTTTAAGGCTTTTCAGGTCCATGGTGACTTAATTCTTTGAGTCCACTAGGCTATGATCACATGTCATCTCAATGAGCCTAAGTAGAGCACTTAACAACAACACATGACTCATATAGATTATGGCTTTACTTGGACAACCGCACTATGCACCAAGCTCTCTACGGATGAGGTGGTGAGGAGGCAGTCTTCCTTGGCTTGGGGTAGCATATGATGGTAGTACTTCTAGGCGGAACCTCTCTTCTTCATTTAGTGAAGGAAGTGCGTCTCAACTTGGTCTGGTTGCCATGAGGTCTAACGACGGGAGTTGTGGGTTGCAATAAAGCTTCAAAAGAGGGATAGTCTACTGGCTCAAGAGGAAAAACTCCTTGTATATATGCTGCACATGTACATGTTGTATAGATGCACTCGAAAAAAAAATGCAAAAAGAAAAGAACTCCAAAAAAGTGGTGGGTCTGAGAGAAAATGATAATCCCACCGGAGTATGTATATAAGTGCAATAAGCAAAGCTTGGTTTCATGATCCACCTGTTGTAGCTTGCAGCAGGGAGACTTGGCTACACTGGTCAAGCTCCCAAGGGTACTTGGCTACACTGGCCTTGACCCATTCTCTTCTTCCCCCTCTTCTTGAGCCGGTTGTACTTGAACTTAGAAGGGAATACCCCGCTCCTCGAGGAAAGAGTGGCCAGATTGAGGTCATAGAGTTACCTTGTTGGGGAGGGTTGTCAAGTTGCCATTCTGAGGTGGAGAGCTTAGACCTCACTTTCACAGGACAAGAAAAGATTCATGGTCTTCAGGGTTTGTGATTGGTGACTTGTTCTGATCTGGAGCATTGAGGAGTCTTGGTTATAGAATAGTGGAACTTAGAGGCTGTTAGGTTTTAAGCTTAAGTCTAAATAAGGTTCCGACACATCAATAATCCAAAGATCTGATTAAGCTCCATACCTCAATTTAATGAAGGCAAGTTTAATAATCAACCTTGATCCATGTACATTCTCTTTTTCTTTTTCTTTTTCTTTCTTTTTCACTTCTTTTTCAAATAAGTGTTTGCTAAGGGACTAGCAAAGTATAGTATAGGGGGGTGATGAATACCCATTCATCACTCTTTATTCTTATATTTTAGCTACAAAAACCTATGTAAATGCATGTAGATATGTGTAAATAGGGTCAATTAGCAAAAGCATGCATGTTTGTAAATATAGATAATTAGCATGTTTTTGTGCAAAAATAAAAGAATAAAGATGAAAAAGAAAAAGAGGGAAATATTTAGAATAAATATTGAGCAACCTAACCCAAGGGAGGGCTCAGCATGGGCCTGACCGCATAAAAGCCAAGTAGAGGGAGATAGGGGCTCACATGTGTACATATTTTATGTAAATAAATAAATAATATTTTCCTCATCCAAAAATATGTTTGTATATATTTTGTATATATTTATACACTATTAAAAACAAAATAAAAATTTAAAAATCAAAAAGACCAAAAATACCCTTACACCATGTACATAAACCACCTTCCCTATTTATTTAACCTTATAAATAAATAAAATTATTTTCCAAAACTTTTTGTAAATAATCTATGGTATATATTGTAAATAAAATAAATAAAAAGAAACAAAACAAAAATCAAATAAAAATTACAAAATTAAAAATGCAAAAACATATTGTACATATGCCATGTATATAGTGTACATAACTATTTACTTTACCCATGTATATAAATAATAAAAATAAAATAAAAATAGACTTTTATTCCTTATTTTATCCTATAAATAAATAAAATATAAAATGGGAATAAAAATGCATAAAAATAACTAATTAAAAATCAAAAATTAAAAATCATATATTGTATATATACCTATGTATAGACCTATATTGTATACACCTTATTTTTTATTTCCAAAAATTAATTAAAAATTACAAAAAAATAGAAAAAAATAAAATAAAAATATTTTGTGTTTTAAGTTTTTGAAAATTCGGCCATTTAAAGGCCCAAAAAAAATCAAATAAAAACTCAGGCCTTGGCAGGCTCTGATTGGTCCACGGGGGATTGTTGACCCCCGGTCAACACCTCCCCCAGGACCACCAGAGCCGGATCTGGTTCGCGGATCCATCTTCTCCCATTTATTCTAACCAGATCCGACCTCCATTTAGCCTAATCCTTGGTCCTAATTACTCCCCAGGTATCCGGGAATCTCGCCCGACATCGATCCTAGGGATCCGTGCTCCATCGAGCCGGACCCGAGCTCCTCTTCCCGGACCTGCATCCACATAAAAGCCGAGCTCCGCCGCACTCCACTCGCATCTTTGGCTCCCCATTCTCACTCCCGTGACCTCCAGAGCAATCACCGAGGTGACAGCTCGCGATTGTACATGTTGCAGCGAGGAGGAGGTGGTTGACCATCGATCCGGCTGCTTCGCGCCGCCGTGCTCCGCCACCCGACCGGAGCTCGAGCCTCAGGCCTTGACGCCCTTCGAGGCGACGACCAGGAGCTAGCCAAGCTCCAGCCCAGTCTTTCGCTCCACCCAGGTAGCCTTTTAGCTCGCCCATTTCGTTTAATTTGTAGTTTCGCCCAAATCGACTCTCCGACATGTTCCTCTGATTCCGGCCATATCGCGTACTATCTTGATCATCGGAGCACACTATCACCTTCGCCACTCCCTCACGCACGTTCTTCGCCCATTCATCCAACCCAGCTCGCCCCGGAGCTGGGAGTCGAGTTCCACCATCCTCCGCTCGCCGGAGCTCGTTCGCCCCGATCCCTTGTTCACCCTCACGCCGCTTCTTCGGGTCGAGGCACTTTGCCCTCGACCCGCGAAGCTTTTGGTTCGCTTTGCAGGTCAAGAGGGAGACATCTGAGGCCCCCTCACATTCAGGCCAAGAGCTCCGCGCCGCCGACCTCGCCGGAGCCCCTCCAGGGCTCGGCCGGGTCATCTGAGGTCGTCAGCAGCTGCGGGACTTCACCGCCGATCTTCTCCGATACTTGGAGGCAGCTGAGGAGGAGCCTAGCACGCACACGAGGCCGGCGAAGCTCGCCGGCTGAGTGTTCTTCCACCATCCTCCAGCACCGTCCGATGGCCCCTCCGCTCCAGTTTTGATCGTGTCCGTCCGTTCACCGAGGAGCAGCATCCATCCGATCATCCAGAGGAGCCATCCGGACCGTCAGATCAGAGAGAGGGAACCCACAGCACCTGACCCGTTGGATCATCCACGTGGTCCCCTCTGCACCGTCGATCGGCCACGTGCGGAAGAGAAGAGAAGCGCCACCCATTCTGAGCCGTCCGATCACCTACGTGGCGCCTATCCAGCCGTCGACGAATAAAGGGGTAATTTACTTAGGCCCCCTCGTAGTTTGCGTCTTTTATTTCTAGTCCTGTAAATACTTTAGTAATTTTATTTACGTAGGGTAAATTGCATTCTGGACCTGGTGCTTGTTTGTATTTGCATGTATGCCCCTGTGTATATGAGTCCACGTGCTTCGTCACGTGTTTAGTTGGGCTATTTACATCTTTTATCCTGTAGTTCTGATGGGTTCTTGAATGAATGAATACTTTTTGGTAATTGCATCTATACCCCTGTGAGCCTTTTATTTCTACATGTGCGGATTTTAGTGGGTAAATTGCAACCGTACCCTTGGACTTTTTGGTACGAGTTACCAAAAGGTCCCAGGAGTTGGTTTTTATTACCAAAAGGCCCCTGAGTGCCCCAGGCACGCGCCACGCGCGTGTTTAGCTGGGATTTTTGCACCTTGGCCCCCAGACTTGCGGGTATTTGCACTTACGTCCCTGTGCACTGTGCCTCCTTATGATTTTTGAATAAAATATCAAATTACCTCCAAATCCAATGAGATTTTGACACATGGCACCTGCCATGGTGTAGGATTTTGACGGATTTTTGAGGACATTTTTGATTTGAGTTAGTATTTTTAAAAATTCAAAAACCTTCTTTTCAGCTACTGTCTAGGTTTAAAAATCCCAAAAAAAATATAAAATCACCCCCAAAAATTCTAAAAAAAATTAGTTACTGTTTCTTGTGTGTTGTTTGATTTTCTAGCCAATTTTGGCTATTTTTCATCACGTAAAAACCCTAAAAATCTAAAAACCCTTAAAAACTCATAAAAATTATAATAAATAATCCAAAAATCCAAAAACAATAATTTTGGTGCCCAAATTTTCCTTATTTTCTCTAGAATACAGGAAAATTACCTCCAGGGCCCTCTGAGATCCTTAAATATTTTATTTTTGGGTTTCAGGCCTTGCTGGACAGTACCTAGGCTTTTTAGCACTGTTTGATTTTTAGAAAATAAAATATACCTCATAAAAATCCCAAAAATTCACCAAAAACACTTAAAAACTTAAAAAACCTAAAAATACTTTTTCTTGAATTTTTGCTTGATTTTTGGTGTGTTAAATAAATTGCCAAAGTGTGTTTATATTTGCCTTCTTTTATTTTCTTCATATTTTAAAATCCTAAAAAAATATAAAAATTATTAAAAACCACTAAAAAATACTTTTCTTTGATTTTGTTTTATTTTACTACTTCGTAGGCTTCTAGCCAACCCGTGCTCCTTGTGTTCGACCCTGGGAGCTATACCAGGTGAATTCTCATAGCTAGGACCGCACTTCGTGTTTTGATCTCTGATTTCTTTCGCGGTTCGATATTTTTTCTTGATTGAGTGACTCTGAGTGATAGAGGTCGCAACGACCTATTTTGTACCTTTACCTCGTTCGCTCGGGTCGTCTATCAGTGGGCTCATCTCATCTCAAATGGGCACAGGGCCCATTGGATAAACCCCCTATATAGAGGGCTTATCCAGAGAGCACTGTGCCGATTTGAGAATTTTTAGGCACGCGTAATCATCCGTGTGATGATGATCCTGTGGTTCTGCGTAAAATTGATTAGTTTCTAAATTTAGCGCTAAGAATGAATTGCCATAACCACCCATCGCATATAACTCGCAATTTAATTCCCTTTTTTGAGTTATAATTGAGTACTCATTAATTGCCGCATTGTTTTTTCTAAAAATAACCATGAGAATCTCCTCCTTCCTCCGATGACAATCAAAATACGACTCACGTTGAGTTGCTGAAATAAATACAAAGTTATTTTTCGTAATACAATGTTACTGATGTCATTGCAAACATTACTGAAATAAATACAATGTTACTTTTTATGTTGTTTTTTATTCTTAAAAAATTACTGTTACGTTTGTATAAGTTACTTGCTATTCGTAGTAACTATTGTCCATACAATAATTACTAAATAGATAAATTACTAATGTCCATACAACAATTACTAATTACAAATGTTGATATTATTGAACTCATTCTGATTCTTACTGATGATATAGTTACTTAGTACAATGTTACTTATCATGTATGTTTTTTATTCGTAAAAAATTACTGATAATGTTTGTATAAGTTACTTGCTATTTGTTGGGTGTTACTTGCCTTTCATTCATTCTTACTAATAACACTTGTACAAAGTTACTAATGTCAATACATCAATTAGTGATTACAAATGTCCACATTACTGAACTCAACGAAATTATTACTGAAGTTGTATTAACTATTTTCCATACAATAATTACTGAATAGATAAATTACTAATGTCCATACAACAATTACTAATTACAAATGTTCATATTACAGAACTTATTCTGATTGTTACTGATGATATAGTTACTTAGTACAATGATACTTTTCATGTATGTTTTTTATTCGTAAAAAATTACTGATAACGTGTGTATAAGTTACTTGCTATTTGTTGGGTGTTACTTGTCTTTCAATCATTCTTACTAATAACACTTGTACAAAGTTACTAATGTCAATACATCAATTACTGATTACAATTGTCCATATTACTGAACTCAACGAAATTATTACTGAAGTTGTATTAACTATTTTGTATACAATAATTATTGAATAGATAAATTACTAATGTCCATACAACAATTACTAATTACAAATGTTCATATTACAGAACTCATTCTGATTGTTACTGATGATATAGTTACTTAGTACAATGCTACTTTTCATGTATGTTTTTTATTCGTAAAAAATTACTGATAACTTGTGTATAAGTTACTTGCTATTTGTTGGGTGTTACTTGTCTTTCAATCATTCTTACTAATAACACTTGTACAAAGTTACTAATGTCAATACATCAATTACTGATTACAATTGACCATATTACTGAACTCAATGAAATTATAACTAAAGTTGTAGTAACTATTGTCCATACAATAATTAATGAATAGATAAATTACTAATGTCTATACAACAATTACTAATTACAAATGTTCATATTACTGAACTCGTTCTGATTGTTACCGAAGAAATAGTTACTTAGTACTTCTGAATAATTGTTAGATAATTGAGTTGTAATATTACTGAAGCTATACGCACAATTACTGAAGATTCATGTCCATGTTACTTACTCATTGTTATTAGTTACTGAAATTATAGTTACACATCAATTATGTATTCAGTAAATATATTTGTTAATGACCTCTTTTATTAGTTACAGAATGATTTGTTCTTAATATTATTGTCAAATATGTTCTTCTCGCTTCTTTAGTCAATAAGTATGCAACGATCATCAACACTTCTTATTTTTTTCTTCCACGAAACATAAGTGTCCAGACATCTGGCAAACCTGAAATAATAAATTATCAGTAGCATTTGTAAGATGAATCAATAACTATGTAAGAGAAATATATATACATGAAAATTAAGAATTACATCAATAACATATTATGTTGGAAGACGATACATTTATTTCAGTAATATTATCCATTTCAGTAAGAATAAATTCATACACAAGTAACATCTAATGAATTGTCAGTAATATCCCTAATATGAACCATTAATCATGAAAGATAAAATTATGTCCATGAAAAGTAAGAATTATATTTATAAAAGTAACTCGGTGCAAAGCATAAGTAATTTGATGAGTTACTCCAGTAACTTTTGATACAATATCAGTATCCTTATGATTTTTTTAAACGTTCTCAAATTAAAACTCAATATCCAAACACAAATCATTGATTATCATTCCTTCTGAGATTTCATGATACAAACCCAATCGCAAGTCAATATCATTTGAAATTGAAATCGAAAGAGAAATCATACATCGCAATTCATCTTTGCAAATCTCACTTTCTCATGATCCAGAAACATAACAAAAAATCAAAATCTGCTCTATAAACAGTCAGATTCAAATCAAAATGTCCAAAAAAATTAATTCTTTCTACATACTATCAGATTCAAATCAAAATACGAAAATAAAAATCTAATCGAAATATAATACCTTGCAATAGATAAAAATGTTCGCCTCTGTTTCCACGATTGATCGTCTCACTTTGCAAAACGCTAGATCCAAAAATGCCAGATCAATCTCCTCTCGTTGAACTCTCAATACACGTTTCCATAAACGTATACTAATTATAGAATTGCTTAATATTTCCAATTAGAGGAAATTCCATTTTGGTTACGGTTCCTATTTTTTAGGGATTGAGAGATACAAATCTTACGGCTGGAATTAGAGGCCCATTTTATCTCAAATGGGCACAGTGCCCTCTGGATAAAAATCCTATATATATATATAGGGACGAAGCCGATTGTTATCTAAGGGGGGCCAAATATCGTAGGGGCCAAATATACTAGACAGACATTTTTTTAAAATATATTGAAACTTTTTTACTTAAGATACAGAATTTATTCCAACTTCATATCTCACCATTTTCAAAATTACTAAAGAATTATTATTCAACATATTATAATATTTTTAAAAAAGGAAAAAAGACTGGAGTATTAAAATTATCAACAAACTTAGTACACTTAAATATGACTTGGATACCAATATTTTGACATATACAAATTATAAGTTTAAGCAACATAACTTTATAATTTAGAGTTGTTCTTGAAAGAAATAATTAATCGCATTATAATTTTTTATAATAAAAAATAAAAGAGATCGAGCATACCTTTATGTTAAGCTAGTTAAAGTGCAATCTCCTTGTCTTTGAATAATACTTATCTATGTGATTCCGATGAAATATTTTCTGCAACTTCTTTCTTATGGATACCAATAGACAATTTCTGAGAAAATCATATACGTATTAAAAAAATCAAACATCCATGTATTAAAAAAATCATGAGAAACTTATTTCTCAATGAAATCTGTTTTTAAGGATATGTTAATTTTAATATCCGTGAAAATCCATATCCGCATTTGTATTCGTATTCAATAAGGAATAAAGATATGGTAACATCTACATATCTATTTGTATATGTCAGTTTGCATTTGTACATGTAATGTCTGATATACAAGTTTACCGATTGAGATCATTTATACATGTGTATATCTATCATTACAGCTTTGATCCAATCTAGATTACAATGTAAAATGCATGTATTTTGACATGGCAATATATTTTTTTCTTATAAATAGTAACATATTTTATTTTGACTAGTGATCAATGGTTTCAACTAGTATGTTTTGTTATAAAGAAAAAAGTATTTCATTATAATGCATATGCTTAACTTGAACGAACCAACATGATACTATCATTTGTCAATTATAAATAGCGTGTCAAAGTTCACATGTACGATTTTTTATAAAGCTTTTTGGCAATATTATTGCTTGAAGATGAGAATTATGAAAACAAATCTCCTTTTTATACTCACAAACTATTAGTATCATTACAACAATAGATTAACAACTAAATGTACCACTCCATTATATCACTTATTTTATTGTTTAGCAAAAACTCTAACATCTACTCTAAAATCCATGACAACTACTAGATATAAATAAACTTATTGAGAATTTAATGGTGTGCAAACTAAATAGGCACATCCGTGGGAGGTGATACGATTACCATCGTAACAAATAGCAACCTAATGTGATCAGGTTTTTCATATACATGTATTAATAATTTAATTTGCATCTATCATTAAATCCATTGAAAAGAATAATAAAATAAAAATATATTCAATGATGTCGAAACATGCACGCACTTCTTGCGAGTAACGAAGGAATGTTGAATTAAATCAATAGAAGCGAAGGTCAGGATGGTGCCCAAACAACTATATTGAAATCATGACATAAGAAATTGCCCGAATATGTTTCGTTCATATTGTCAAATTAAGAAATTGAAAATTAAAAGGAGGGAGAATAGTAATTCGCATTATGGGAATAAACATTGACAATCTCAGGGGTGATCAAGTTCACTACTTGAGGAAATAATTAACATTAAATTTTTAATTTTTAGAATTTAAACTTTGTTACAATAATAAGGGAGGAGGGAGCAATCCGTCGGAGCCAATCTCATTTCTCCTACTTTTAGGGAGGAAGGCATGCCGTTTAATTTTCCTAAAATCAGAAGACACGGGACCTGCCATTTTTTTCCCTAAAATTAGGGAGACACGGGGGGACCAACACAAGGTGAATTTCTAAAATTAGCAAAGGGAGGCATGAGGAACGGGGGGCCTGGCCCCCTCCCGCACCCCCCTCCCTCCGTCCATATATATATATATATATATATATATATATATATATATATATATATTCATAAACTTGAATCCTTTACATGTACCGATATCGATACCATGTCGATACGATATATCTGTTGGGAACAGATTCCTCGTATAAATTGAATTGCGGAAAAATAACCAAAGTCGATAATGCATGGAGAATTTTTAACGTGGAATACTCTCAATGTGAGGGGGAAAATCATCGCAACACAAAATCAAGTACTATAATCAAAGTAATCTTCCGTTATGGGCTTACAAAAGACCGGCTCTCAATACGGTGCTAGAAATACCAAACAATGAAGAATAATAGAGAGGATAAATACCACCCAATGGTAAATCCGTCGTCAAAGTGTAAGGAAGAATGCTGGAGAAGAACTGCTTCAAAGGTTACTCCCTCCAAACTCCGCAGCAACCACAGACCCTCTTTCTTCTTCCCCTCTCTTGTGCTAGAAGAGCTTGTGTTGGGGTGATCCTAGTATGCACCCCATACCCCCTATTTATACTCCATGGAGATGAGCAAATAAGGAAACCCAACTCCTACCTCAATAGGATTAGGAAAAGATAACTCCTAATTCTAAAAGGTAATTGATCTCCTTCTCCAACCAATAATTGATTTTCCTTTTCCAAATAGGACTATCAATGTCCTATAAATATGGAATAGATTCCCACAAGGAGGGGAACCCATCCAAAAATATCGACACCGAGTTTGTGAATAAAATACCTTTGGAAAATAAAATATCAATCATATCCGATATATTGGTCACTTATCGATACCGATATATCGTCGATACTTCTACGTTTACATGGCCACTATCTCCTCATCGTATAAATATATTTCTTATAAATATCAAAGTTGACTTTCTTAGGAGTACAGATGAAAAAACCCAAAGTTGCGTGATCACATACATGCGTGTCATCAATGCATTAACTCATACACATCTAAATTGCATGTCATGTATTAATCATAGGGTAGTTGCACCCTGGGCCACATGGGACATCTAATCAATACATACGTACATAGAATTTAATTACAATTTGCTACTTTTATTTTCAGGTCGGCTTTTGAATTCATATTTAGTATTTTTTCAGATGTACCCCTCTTTTTTTTGCAATATCTGTCACGCTCCTACCTTCTTGAGCAACCGTCAGTTGTGCCTTTCGGATTAGTTTTATCTTCGAGTCAAATCATGATTTAATTTATACAAACTAAAGTCTAATATTTTGAAGTTTTATTACGGTTGTGCGCCTATAATTTTCTAAATTATCACTTGGTACCTTTTTTTTCTTTCCAATTACACTTGTACCCTGAGATAACGTCTGTTTGGGAAGGGAATAAACGAAAACTAACTCGAAGGACACAACTGCTAATTGCCCGAGAAGATAAGGGTACAGACGCTATTGCAAAAAGTGAAGAGCATAACCAGTATTGCATAATCTAAGAGGGGCACAACGGTAAAAGAACCCTCATATTACTTACAATGATCTTCAAGAGTATTTGACCGAAAAATTTTCAAATGATACCAAGTCGGGCTTTCAGTGAGCTTATAACCCCTGAAACAAAGTCGACACAGGGCAGTGAACAGTTTGAACATTACTAATATTTTTAATTATTTTGTAAAAGTGTTTAATTGAAACATTACTAATATTTCTACGGTAATATTTCTTATATTCACTAACACGTAGGATCGAATATCTGATTTACCATCATATCTTCTTATTCATGCTTTGGTGTCAATATGAACTATAGGATGGATCGAGCATTGGCTCCACGCGGCCCAACCCGAAAAAGCACAGACTAGACCTGCCAATTCTCTTCGGACCTTGGGTCGGATCGAGGAAAAGCTGGCCCAGGTCAGCCAATTCTTCTTGGACCTTGGGTCAGGTTGAGGAAAAAATCCGACCCAATTAAGCTCTACAACCACTCCGATTCCAATCTCTAATGTTAAAATCAGACAAAATATAAATTAAATTGGATGAATAATTATTGAAATCCAAAGTTATAAACTCGAAATCGAACCCATATTGCTTTCGATTAACTCATTTCTCATTTAATCAATGTTATACATTCTATTATTTAATATCTTTAATTGTTGTTTTGATGCAAATTTGATGTCATTCCACCGTCAATATAAATTATAAAATAATCAAAGTGGAGATGTGGGTAGATTCGGGCCAAACCGGGCTCCCGCGGGTTCAGGATGAGGTCGACTTCGAAATTTTGGATAATTGAGGGTACATGTCAATCCCATATATATGAGTTAGGATCGGATTCGGGCTTTTACAGGTCGAGTCAATGTTAGTTTCGGACTGGTCTAACCCAATGATCCACTATATACATCTATATCCATTTCAAAATCGATATGAATATAGATAGGGATATTTCCATTTGAATCAAATTTAAGCTAAACTACAATATTTTTTCTAATAGTTGTATCAAATTCGATTGATTTCATATTCATATCCATTTTTAATGCATGATCTTACATTTTTCATATTTATTGATATATATTCATAACCATATCCTTATTATAAAATAGATATAAATAACATAATAAATATATTTGTGCTATATAAAATAAATATATATATTTGTGCTATATTTGACTTTTTGAGATTTTTTTAATCAAAGGATAAGTGAAGCCCTCCAATAAGGTGGTACTTGCTATACTGCATGGATATTTTGAATGAGGCATAGGTCGGAACATAGCGGATACCCGAACCGGTGTTTCCAACCGAGTCGGATACATATTATCCCAGTGAGATAGACGGCAATTCGAATTATATATCAATTAACCTTTACATGTGACTTGATGGGAAAAATCAACAAGGTTTTCAATCCGTACGGTAACTAATCTCTTCCACCAATTCCCATGAGTAAATTACACAAAAGTTAGTATTTCAATTTCATCCTAAACTGTTGTCAGTGATTTTAATATTTGTCTCAATGCAGTTTTCAGCTGATGAGATTTAAAGCTAAAAAGATAAAATGATCAACTAAATTTTAATAATCAATGACCAAATTGCTACAGATCTTGAAGATCATATACGACATTCTTACTTTGTAAAGTTCAGGTACAGTATTGAAACCAGGTATATAGTTCATAGACTTTTGTGTAATTTACGTAAGGGTAAATTACAAAAAAGGGACCCAACTTTACGTTGATTCCCAATTTGAAGACTGATTTTTGTATTGTAACAAGTAGGGGACTCAAGTTTAGTTTGACGGTAAAGGCCCCAACTTCTTTAGTTGAGGACTTGATTTGTGTTATGATATGACCAATATACCCCTCGCCACACAAGCATATAAATTAAATTCATATATTATATGCTCACTCCCTGTACATAGATCACCATCCATACTCAAAGTTGAGTAGAGATCGGACAACTTTCCATATTCTCCCTCTCCATTCTATGTAATCCCACATCACAGGTGATGAATCTCGTATTCATCATGCTAAAATATCCTTATTAAAATCCCTGCTTAAACAAACCAATAAAAATCACCTCTAATTCTTTGATTTTATCATGTACTATATTGTGTATAATTAGCCGTTAATTATTTGTATTTAATTGCCCTTATTTTTCTGTAATTATTTTATCACTCAAAAACCCCTAAAAATTAGGTAGATAAGTTGTCTATAACTCACTGACCTTTAAAACCACTAAAAAATACAAAAACAAATCAAAACCACAAAATCGGTGTTTTTATCCCCTTAAAAATACCCCCAAAAATAGCTTTTGTACAGATGACCTCTTTTGGCTTTTTGCCCAACATGAAAGTTGTAGATCTCGTCGAGACGAGCAACTTTCATGTTTTGACTTTTTCCAAATTCGGCCTCTAACTATTTCTTTTCTAATTTTCTTTGTATTTTTTCTCTGAATTTTCTCATTGGGCCACGTGGCGCTCCCTGGAGCTGCCACGTGGCCCGCTTCATCTCACGCCACCTGGCGCGCTTCCTGGGCCGTTGGATCAGCCCCGCCTCCACGTCCATCTCCGCCGTCCATTCCCACTTCATTTCCAGTCGTTCGATCTGATCCCAGATTAGATCTCCTCCACTCACTTCCGCTCTCATCCAGGCCCTTCGATCCAGATACCATTCAACGGTCCTCCACCCGCCACGTCTCCCTCCAATCTCCACCGCTCGATCGAACCCTCATCCTACGCCTCCTGTGTAGCCACGACACCCTGTCTCCATCACCATCCGATCAATCCATCATCTAACGCCCTCAACATGCCACGTCGCCCCTCACCACAGCCCTCGGATCCTACCTTCATCCAACGCCTATCCACTGGCTACGTCGTCTACCTCTCCCGCACCGTTAGATCGCCCCCACGAATCAATCCTAACCGCTCATACACTTCCCCCCCCCTCTACCACACGATCAGATCTTAAGGATCTGATCGTGGCCTTCCGCTCGCGAGCTCTTCCCAGCCGTTGGATCAAGATCCAACGGCTCAGCCACCGTCGTCAACCTCGAGTAGCCCCGCTCCCAGGCGTTACAACCCTCGCGCATCCTCCGCCCCTTCCTTTTCTGGTCGACACCTCCGGCCATCTCTCCCACTCTCAACGGTCGCCTCGCATAGCCCTATCCTCCGTCTCCCTCGCGTAACCCCCCTCGACCTTCACCATTAACGCCATCGCCATTAAAACCCCCTCGAAACCCCCTGCCTCGCCCTGTAACCACCGGCCACCCTCTGCTATTTAAGCCATAGCCCCGCCACCATAAGCCCTCGTCCACCATTTTGGGCCTTCACCTAGCTTCCTCCGCCCCTCCGGTGACAGCGGAGGGGCGGAATTGAGAGGCGACGATGGTGATTGGCCTGGTGTTGACCCACGGCGGCGCTCCGCCGTGTCCAGGTGCCTAAGCCACCCCTGAGCTCCGTGCCCTGGCCGAGCACGCAGGGCGAAGACCCCGAGCTCCACCGGAGCTCGATCCCAGGCCGCTACCTCCGCTAACTCCTCGCTCCGGCGGGGGGACTTTGTCTTCTCTGTTTCCTCTATTTATTACACCACCCTCCACCATGTCCACCTACTTTTAATCGCACCATCAGCTTCGCCAACATCCCAGCACCCTCGCGCACCCATCTCCTTCCTCCAGAACCCCCTCGCACCTCGACTCCGCTCCTCCGTCCCCACGGCGGAGGACTCGCCTGAGCCATCATCTTCTCCACCTCCGCCGGCTCCCATTTCGCTTCCCGCATGTTACAAAACACAAGTAACCGCTTCGGCTATCATGACCAATGCAGGAACCTTCAATGGCCGGAAAAGGCACCGGAGCTCCTTCGAGCTATTCTCTGACGGCGAGGCTCCACCGTTCTCCCACTTCGTCCAATTTCGGAGCTTCGCCGCACCTTCAGGAGTTTCGCCGACCCACCAGAAGTCTTCCCCGACCTTCAGAATGCGTCGCGAGGCATGGCGGAGCCAAGGGCAGCTCGCCGGAGTCCCGCCTTCTCCGGTGGGCTGCGGTGGAAGATGAAGATACAGTTGCCGTCCGATCGAAATGATCGGACGGTGGTGATGACGACGCGTGGCAGCCCAAGCCTCCCTCCGAACCTGCTGCTTCGGGCTACTCGAGCCTATGGCCAAGCCTCCAGCAGTTGCCACGTGACCCGAACCTGCGGCCCGACCCGAGCCTAGCACTCACGTGGCCTGCACGTGGGGGTTTGGGTCATTTGCATGTCAGACCCCGGAAGAATTGATATTTACATTTTGGTCCTCCAGGCGCGTGCCTCACGTGCGCGCCTGGGGTAATTTACAGGGGGGCCCTAGAAGTTTTCCAAAATTGCAAAAAGGCCCCTGCGCGCACATGGAGAATTTACAAAATGGCCCAGGCGGTTTTCTCTATTTGCATTTAGGTCCCTCCAGGGACCTAAATGCAATATTTATCCTTTATTTTTCTTGCATTTTTATTACATTTATGCCCTTGCACTGTTTTTAGCATAACTTGAGCATCGTAGGTCCAAATTGCATGATTTTAGTGTCGTTTTGATCCTTATTTTGTCCTCTACAATCTAGCATACTTATTTGTCTTATTTGCTCTTGTTTAATTAAAGTGAATTTTTATGTGGCAAATGGACCCTGCTGATAACAGGCGGAGTTCCCACGAGGGTCACCATAAAAAAAATAGAAGTGTTGTCGCCGAGGCGACCACTCATGGAAGACCGGTGTTAATCAGCAATTAACCCACAATCCAAAGAATACAACAATCAAGCTCAAAATAAATGTGAATTAATTTTTATTTACTCTACCAGAAAATGTATAGTGACAAATATGTAGAGGTCGAACCACAGAGAGCAACACAAAATGCAATAGCCTACGCGTCAATCCCAGTCATCCTTGTGTGGGTTTTTATTATTATTATTATTATTATTATTAACATATAATACTTAAGCATTATGTATATAGATATATATATATATATTTATACAGTACAAATTTATTATATATATATATATAGGTGTATCTAAATATGATATAATATATACATATATATATCCCTCTTTTTTTTATATCATATTAAGATTAAAGAGACTACATATTACTAGATATATATATATAATATATATATAATTTTTTTTCTCTTTTTTTTTGGATATATAGATATAGGTATATATACATAAAAGGGGTGTTATAATTTTCACAAAAATACTAAAAAAGAGTCAAAAATTCAGGAAAAGGATCTTTTTGGGATTTTCATGGATTTTTACTGTTTTTTATAATTTTTGGGTATTTTTGCAAATATTTTTAGCATTTTAAAATAGCTACCTGATAGCAAACAGTGGACTAGGTACTGGCCGTCACAAAAAATAGAGATTAAAAATAGCTAACAGCCTCAAAAATGTTCCCCTTTAATTTTCTAACAACAATAATAAAATATAGCATAAGTAGGGCCTGAGTTTATATTTTTCTGATTTTTCTTTGATTTTTTATATTTTTTTGAAGTTTTTGGGTATTTTCGAATTTTTAAGGTTTTCTTTTTGAGATTTTTAGGGATTCTTGGTCTGACACTAATATAGGACAAAATACACTACATATAATTTTTTTGGAATTTTTCAGGGCATTTTCATATTTTTTTGGGATTTTATGAGTTAGACAGGCACTTAAAGACAAGTTTTTGATTTTTAATAAATGCAAAAAGGCAACAAAATGCAAAACTAAAAATATGGCGTTCAAACATGACCAAACAGGAGCTTAAGTCTATTTTCTCAAGATTTTTAGATTAAGTATGAAGCACAAAATAAATAGACAAAGCCTTCAAAAATTAAATGGCCTGGCAGGGGTATTTTTGCAAATAAAATAGTTGGCAGGGGCATACATGCAAAAATTACAACAAAAATACACTTTAACTTTTATTTCCAGGACCATTTCATAAATACAAGAACCCGGCAGTGGTTAGATGCAAAATGTCACGCGCCTCACGTGGGTGCCGCACGTGAGGCACGGAGGGACCAAAATGCAAATATGTAAACATCAGGGGGGTCCACTGCAATTTTTACGACTTATTTACAACGTAATACTTTATTTTTGGGTGTAAACTCTAAATACAAAAAGTAAGGGGTAGGGTATGAAATTTACCCCTAAAGAAGGCCTTGCATCCTGCGGCGCTGGGAGCGCCACTTATACACGTGGCAATCATCTGACGGCGGACTTCGATTCGGCGATGAAGGGCTGGGATTAGAACGTCCCGGCTGATCTGACGGTGGGCGAGCTTCTTCATCGAACGGTTGGCGTGCAATCTGGGCCAGCCCTCTCGATCCAACGGTGCAGAAGGCACCTGGAAGAACTGGGAAGGAACTCGCCCTCGGTGAGCTTCGATCGGGTAGCTCGGGCTCCTCCGGGCACCTCCCGCGCATCTGGAGCGTTCTGATCGTAGCTGGGAGGCTTCCGCGTCGTCTGACGGTGGTCTCATGGCTCCTGGGGGCCCGAGTCGGTGGAGCGAGGTCGGAGAAGAAAGGGGCCCCCAGGAACCTCTTCCTGGTCAAAGCAAGCCCAGAAGGGCTCGATTCCTCGTGGTACCTGCACAGAAAGAACCGCGGGCGAGAGGGCTATCTCCTCGACCCGGGGTTATGAAGCTGCGGTGCAAGATGGAGGTGGGCGGAAGGGCTCCGGCGAACGGCGGAGCTGGAACCCGGATTCGCCAAGACCAAGGGTCTTGGGTTGATCTGATGGGTGTGAGAGATGGAGAAGGCGACGAGGAACGAGATGGGATGATCGGGGCGGTCGGATACGGTGAGGTTTACAATGAAGAAGTCGCCGGAGCGGAGCTCCGGCGAACTTTGATTTTTGATTTTTACGCTAATGTGATCAACTAACAACTAAGCTAACTACTGAAATGAAATGCTAACATTGAAAACTAACTAAGAACGCATTAAAAGGACAGCTCTTATACCTGGGGGCCTCCAAGGAGCAGGGCGGACGCCGGAGCTCCGCCGCGTCAAAATTCTCCTCCCTCCGGCCGAGTCTCGATGCTGGGCTACTCCCCCTGTCACGAGGAACAATCCAGGCACCAGATCTAGGCGTTAGGTTGGAATGAAAGTGGCCAAATTCGAGGAAGGAAGCGGAGCTTTTTATTTATAAACATTGGCGAGTAGCCTTATTGACCGGCGATTATTTCATGATCTAGAGAGCATTTGGTTGATCTGTGATTTCGGCGGGCATCATGGAAGATTAGGGAACAAATCTTGTGAAGGAAGCGTTGTCGATTGATGGATGGTGTGCCCGGGAAAAAGGGAGGAAATCGGGGGAGTGGACTGTTCAGAGCTGCCAGGCGTGGGATGGGACAGTTGACCAGGGGGTCAACGTTGGCCGGCGTCTCATTGGGCCATGTAAGCCGCTACGAGACAAAATAGCAGGTCTGAAGGAAGATTGATTTATTTGACATCCGAAATGATTTTATTAATTTTTGCTTATAAAATAAAAAATGTGTATTATTTCATGTAGTATTTATTCCTGATTTTTATTGAATTTTTCGAGGTGTTTTGTTGTAGTTTTATTTTAGTAATGTGTATATGTATGTATTTACATGTATTTTTGGATATTTTATTTTTAATTTATTTCTTTTCTTTTATTATTTTCTTGGCTTATTTTATAAATTTATAACTTATTTTTGTGAGTATAAAGGTATTTTTGTTTGATTTTTATAAGTTTATTTGTATTTTTAAATAAATAGGTATATGTATTTGTAAGTATATATATAGGTACTTCACCTATATATTATACACATTGTATTTATTTAATTAATTTTATGTGTTTTTATTAAGGATTTGTATTTTTAATAGGACACATATACTATATACATTATTACAAAAATATAAGAGATTTGAATAATTAAAGAATGTTTTCCCCTTTTATTTGTGTGCATTCTCCATATAGGTATCTTTCCCATATATATCACATAGTTTTATTTTATTTTCCAAATTATTTTTGGTTTTATTCTAATGCCAATTTGTACAGGAATTATATACATTATCTGCAAAATTCTAAAAATATGAGTTTATAAAAATAATGAATATTGAGTAAAATGAATATTTTAATCAGGTATTATGTACAAGAAGGGCCAAAAACCTAACTGCCACAGATGGACTCCAAAAATTATGAAACCAATTTTATAAAATAGTTTATGAAATGCTATATACAATTAAAGGTGAGTTTGGGTGATTTGGAGTTTTTATTTGCAAGATGTGGGTCTGTGAAGTTGAGATGTTGGCTTTTTATTGTGTGTATAAAATGTACACTGGGTGTTATTTTTACACAAACTCAATTTTGTATTTTTATTTACATTATTATCTACAACTTTTATGAACGAAGTTTCTTTATTTGATGAATAAATAATTATGCATAAAATAGGTGTCAAAAATGCAAAAAGGGATGAATAAATAAATGGGGTATTTATTGTATATCAGCCCTTATCTCCCCCTACTTTATTCCTTGTCGACCAATACCATGCTGGCCTTGGTCTCGGGGTTAGGGTCATAAAATATTTACAAAATTTTATTCCTTTTTCTTTTCTTCTCTTTATTCTATAATTTTGGCATTAAAAACCTTATTTAATGTATAATTAATACAATGAGTAATGAATGCTATTATGTACAAATTAATGTTGTTTACATGCATTTGCCGGGGTTTTTGAGGCCAAAATGATAGAATAAAGGTGATGAAATGGAGATTCATCACCCCCCTATACTTGCCTTTGCTAGTCCCTAGCAAACACTTATGCAATAAGCGCAAAATGAATAAAGAAAAGAAAAAGGAAAATGCAAGAAAGATAGAGTGAATTGGGGTGCTTTCAGTGCAATGCATGTCCTTACAAAATCTGAATTTGGAGCTCCTGTCAGACCTTGGGTGTGAAGGTGTGTGGAACCTAGTCGGGAACCAGCTCTAAAGTACCACAGCCTTCGGTAATCACATAACTCAGTTCAACCCACCTCAATAGCCGGGTCAGAACTAGTCTACATCATACGCAAACTCTTATAACTATGAAGCTGACTTGTACGGTGTAAGTGTGAGTGGCTCTCCCCAACTGAAATGATAAAGGAACTGACTTCTCCAGAATGACAACCCAATGATTCCCCTATCCAACAGCTCTTTCCTCGAGGAGCAGGGTATTTCCTTCTAAGTTCAAGTGGCAACCAGCTCAAGAGGAGGGGGTGAAGAGAAGAATGGACGGTAGCCAGTGTAGCTACCTATCCTGGGATGCAAGACCAGTGTAGTCAAGTCATCCAGCTGCAGGCTTACATGTTTGTCTTTGGAGCTCAAGCTTGCTTATTGACTTTGTACATACTTTGCAGGCGTTTTATTTTTGTACAGGCCTGATCATCATCATCATTTTTTTTTTCAACATACTATTCACAACAGCATTTACATAAGGAGTTTTTCCTCTTGAGCCAGTAGACTATCCCTCTTTTGAAGCTTTATCGCAACCCACAATCTCCTGTCTTTAGACCTCATTGCTTATTGAATCTGGTTGGGGTGCACTTCCCTCCCTAGACGAGGACGAATGTTTCCACCCGTGTGCGTCTCAGACTGGCAAATCCAACCCCCTCACCACTCCAACTGGGTTGAGCCAAGTGAAAGGTGCAGGTGTCCAAGTTAGATCACGGTCGGCAAGAGTCATACGTGTGTCTCGAAAAGTCCTAGTTAGTCCACTGAGGTGACTTGAACCCAGCCCTGATTTCTCAAAGAATTAAGTCTGAATAGACCTGAAGTACCTTAAACCTAGTTCCCATAAGGTTCCAGTGCAATTAGATGCGGTAAGGTCTAACCGAGCTCCAATTTGAGATTTTCTTAGACTGATTCAATCATCAAGCTTCACTCAAAAAGAATATGAATGGTATGCTTATGCTATGTGCAATGAATGATGCAATTTTTCACAAAAATTTGGAAGGATCAAAGAATGTTTTTACAAAAAGAATCTCTGCACAGGAAGTACGAACTGAACATGTTTAAAGAGTATGTACATTTATTTACACAGGCGTGCTGCTTTGTTTTCAAAATTTAGGAAATTTTTAGCGACTTTACAGGTATGAATGAAATAGTTTATTTGGGTATGTATAGAAAGAATTGTATGTATCTTGTTTCTGATTTACTAGTATCTGCAATGGTGTTATTAATAGCTTTTTGAAAATAATTTTGCAAACTATAGTACACGATAATTTTTGCAATCCTTTACACACATTTGAAAACTATTTTTGCGAAGATTTTTCACACTATATGTAGATATATACAATTTTCACAATATTTTTAACAAGCATTTTTTAAAAACATTTGCACATAGGTTTTTCAAATCCTTTCTTTCACACAAAGAAAAATTTTGCAATCAACACCGTTTCACGCATTTGAAATCATTTCACATCAAATTTTCCAAAACTGGTCACACTATTTTTCAAATCATACTGTATAGGTATCTGATTTATTAATCAGAAGGTACAAAAGAAGAAAAAAATTGTATTTGACGTATAGTATGGTTCTGTTCTTATACACTTTATTTGGCTTATTCCTCATTTACAAATGAAAGATTTTTGTGCAAATTCCTCAGACTTACTCGAGAAACATTTTCACAAGGGTTTTCGAAAACTCTAGTCCAAAATAATTTTTGTAACATGTACACGCATTTGAAAACCCTTTTACAAATGTTTTACACAACACAGATAGATTTTTCAAAACAATTTTTGACAATCAACTTTTCACAATCATTTGCACACTATTTTCCACATATTTTGCTTTCACTCAAAGAAAATAGGTTTTACACACAAACTAATCTTTTCAATCGTTGAATACTTGTTCACGCTATTTTCAAACAACTTTCACAAGATTTTTCAAAAAAACGTTTCGTAAAACACTTTTCTGACTTACTAGTCAGTATAATTACAATGAGTCTGAGGAACTCACAATCATCTTTTATTATTATAAAGCTACTTTTTACATTTTATTTTGTGTTGTAGTGATATTTTATTTTTCAGTATGAGTTATGGCTTTTAGTATATACACAGTATATACGACCCCCCTATACTTAGCTTGAGCTATGTCCTCATAGATCGAAAGGAAAAAGCAAAGACATAACTCGTACTGCGTATAGACAGATCTAAAGAATAAATACGAACGAAATGAATGAATGAGAAGTTGACCGTCCCCCCTATACTTAGGATCAAAGAATCCTTTGTATAGCAGACTGTTTACAAAGCGGGGAGGGTCAAGGGTGAGAATACACTGATCGTACTCAGATTGTCTCCCCCTATACTTAGGGTAAGATACTCCTAAGTATAGACAAGAAGAGGAGACAATGGAGAGGATCGAACAGAAATCAAGAACCCTAGGTGCTCACCCCCCTATACTTAGGACCAAGTACGTCCTAAGTATAGAAAACTGTCTACAAAGGCGGCACGTTTTAGATAGAAAAAGAAAATAGATAAGGAAAAGGTGAAAAGAAGAAAATCAGAGCAATAATGGTTGGAGTACATCGTCTGAATCTTTTGGTGCTGCAGGAGGTGTAGAGATATCCTCGGGGTGCACTAACTGAATAGAGTCAACAACAGCCAAGAATGAATCTGGTTCCAAGTAAGGCTTCAGTAGTTGGCCGTTGACGACGAAGGGCTGTGCGTCAGGGGACAATTCTGATATAGCAATGCTTCCGTTGTCACGCACTTCACATACTCGAAATGGCCCTGTCCACTTACTTTTTAATTTACCTGAGAATATCCGCAACTTTGCATCAAACAACCACACTTTCTGCCCAACATCGAAGGTCTTTCGTCTGATGTGCTGGTCATGCCAGCGTTTCACCTTCTCTTTGTACATCAAGGTGTTATCGTATGCGCAGTCTCGGAATTCCAAGAGCCTGTTCAGATCGTCCTTTCTCTTCTGACCACCTTTTCGTGAATCCAAGTTACAATTACTAATTGCCCAAAGGGATTTGTGAAGTAATTCCACGGGCAGATGACATGGTTTTCCATATACAAGACGGTAGGGCGACATGCCCAAGGGAGACTTGTAGGCCGTACGGTAAGCCCAAAGAGCTGAGTCCAAGAGTTGAGACCAGTCTTTTCTGTTTGGCCTAACAAGTTTCTGCAATATGGTCTTGATTTCTCTATTGGATAACTCCGCCATGCCATTGGTCTGCGGATGATAAGGAGATGCGACGCGGTGATCGATGCCGTACTCCTTCGTTAACTTCTTGACCTCTTTGTTGATGAAATGACTACCCCCGTCGGATATGAGAATCTTCGGTATCCCAAACCGCGAAATGATGTTCTTCTTCAGAAACTGGCAAACTGTTTTGCTGTCGGCGGCTCGGGCGGGGATAGCTTCAACCCAACGACTCACGTAATCTACGGCAAGAAGGATGTGCTCAAAACCTTGACTGTTAGGGAAAGGTCCCATGAAGTCAATGCCCCATGCATCGAAAACATCTGCTATCTGAATGATTTTCAGAGGCATTGAGTCTTTGGCAGTGAGTGTTCCTTTCAGTCGCTGACAATCAAGACATCTTTTAACAAATTCTGCTGCATCCTTAAATAAAGTGGGCCACCAGAGGCCACACTGCAATACTTTCGCTGCCGTACGATCTCCAGAATGGTGCCCACCAGATTCGAGCGAATGACAATGCTCGAGGACACTAGATTGCTCCGTCTGAGGAATGCACCGGCGCCAAATACAATCTGCTCCTTCCCTGAATAGAAGGGGATCTTCCCACTGGTAAAAGCGGATGGTCGACATGAATTTGTTCTTCTGAGTCTTCGTCCAATCCGAAGGTATTACCCCAGAGGCGAGGTAATTTACAATGTCAGCATACCAAGGGAGAGCATCCACGGCTAAGATAGCTTCGTCAGGGAAGGTCTCTGTGATAGGTGCGTTGCTCAAAGGAGAGTCATGCTGCTCTATTCTGGAGAGGTGATCTGCTACCACGTTCTGAACTCCAGGTTTGTCCTTAATTTCTAGATCGAATTCCTGGAGGAGAAGGATCCAACGAATCAGTCTGGGCTTGGCATCCTTCTTCTGCTGTAGGTATCGAATAGCAGAGTGGTCTGTGAAAATTGTGACCTTTGACCCCAACAAATAGGATCTGAACTTCTCTAAGGCGAAAACCACAGCCAGCAGTTCTTTCTCTGTTACTGTATAATTTCTTTGAGCTTCATCTAATGTTCTGCTGGCATAGTGAATGGCATAGGGCGCCTTATCTTTCCTCTGCCCTAGAACAGCTCCGACGGCAAAATCTGACGCATCGGTCATTATTTCAAATGGAAGAGTCCAGTCTGGAGGCTGTAAGATTGGAGCCTGAGTGATAAGCTCCTTCAATTGATTGAAGGCAAGGAGGACTGGCTGATCAACAATAAATTCTGTCTCCTTGCACAAAAGTTCTGTCAGAGGTCGGGCAATGCGGCTGAAGTCCTTGATAAATCTTCTGTAAAATCCCACATGCCCCAGGAATGACCTCACATTCTTTACTGACTGAGGTGGCTGCAGGTTTGAAATGACATCCACCTTGGCTGGGTCGACTTCCATGCCACGTTTGGAAACGACATGGCCCAACACAATACCCTCTGTGACCATAAAGTGGCTCTTTTCCCATGAGAGCACTAAATTGACTTCCCGGCATTTCTGAAGCACTCTGTCTAGGTGCTCGAGGCAAGAATCGAAACTATCACCATAGACGGAGAAATCATCCATGAACACCTCGAGAAAACTGCCTACCATTTCGGCGAAGACTGCTAACATGCATCTTTGGAAGGTTGCGGGTGCATTGCATAATCCAAAGGGCATCCTCTTGAAGGCGTAGGTGCCGAACGGGCAAGTGAAGGTAGTCTTCTCTTGATCCTCAGGGGTGATCGCCACTTGGTTGTACCCGGAGTACCCGTCCAGGAAGCAGAAGAACTCCTTGCCTGCTAATCTCTCCAAGACTTGATCAATAAATGGCAAGGGAAAGTGGTCCTTCTTGGTTGCTGCATTTAGGCGGCGGTAGTCAACACACACCCGCCAGGATGTCGGTACCCGAGTTGAAATCTCCTCTCCTTTTTCATTTGTGACCACAGTAAGCCCGGATTTCTTGGGAACTACATGCAGGGGGCTTACCCACTTTGAATCGGAGATGGGATAAATGAAGCCTGCATCACACCACTTTGTGATTTCCTTCATGTCCACGTCCCGAAGGTTAGGGTTTAGCCTTCTCTGGAATTCGCGGGACGGCTTGGCATCGTCTTATAAATAGATATGGTGTGAGCACAGAGCTGGGTTTATCCCTCGGAGGTCTGATACGCTCCAACCAAGTGCCTTGCGGTTCTTTTCTAGAATCTCGAGGAGGCGAGATTCTTGATCCAGATTCAGCCTGCTGCTGATGATGACTGGATACATGTGTTCTTCACCCGTAAGGAAAGCATACTTCAGGCCTGCAGGAAGTGGCTTGAGTTCTGGTTTCAGTCTGTCCCCTTTACTGGTCACTTCTGATACCATGCTGGTGGTGGGATGTACTTTGAGACTAGTACCATCCTCAACATTCTGTTGAGATCCAAGTGATGTACCGAACGGTTCTGCGGTGAGCTGATTATGTTCGGTCTGGAGTGAATGCTCAAGAAGATGCGCTTGTATCTGAGAATCTGTCTCCCATGGATCATCGGAGCTTATGATGACTGTGCTTTCCAAGTCCTCCTCAAGAGTGAGGATTTCTTGGGTCCATGGATCGTCCAGTGACAACTCCGAGTCTCTGATCTCCGCAATAAAATCACAGTCTGCTTCTGATGCTGCTTGACTTTCATCAGTTGTGGCGTTCTGCTCCTTATTCATGGTGATCGTGATTTGTTTGGTGTTCGAGCTGAAGGTGATCTTGCCAGACCCGTAATCAACCACGGCACCAGAAGTACGGAGAAATGGTCTGCCGAGGATGATAGGAGTCTGGAGCAGTGGTGCAGGAGAGTCCATGTCAAGGACTACAAAATCAGCTGGGAATTTCATCTCCTGCACGGTAACTATCACGTCTTCCAACAAACCGCGGGGCCGCTTAACGGATCGGTCAGCGAACTGAAGGATCATTCGTGTCTGCTTGAGCGGTCCCAGCTCGAATTCTTGCATTATGGACGAGGGCAGAAGGTTGATGGAAGAACCACTGTCAAGAAGAGTACGCTCGAAGACCTGATCAAAAATCACACAACTGATCAGAGGTGCTCCTGAGTCTTGCTTTTTCTGGGGGAGGTTGGTGATAGCTGCAACTGTGGCCATGGACAAAACGTGTTTTTCTACCTCTCGGCGTCTGTTGTCTTGCGCTGGGCGACGCCTGTCAGTACATGCCTCTTTCAATCCTTTCTTCACAGCTGGCATGTATTCCACGGCCTTTAACAAGGGAATCTCAACAGTCAATTTATCCAAAATATCTACAACACCTGGATCAGACAATGCAGTTTTTCTTTTTGTCATTTTTTTGGATTTTTGTATTGCATGCGGAAAAGGAATATTCACATTACTGGCAGGAAAATTAGAGTTCTTATTTACATCAAGATTATCGCCCACAGAATGTTGTACATCCGGACTACAAAAAGGCGTACAAGCTGGATCTAACTCTGCTGGTGCTGCTGGGCGATCAAAAAGGGTAGCATTGGCTCCATCGGCTGGCACAGGATCGGCTGCTGCTGGCGGCTCCTCCAAGGCTGGCGCGGCTTCACTTCTGCTGCAGGCTTCTTTTTGGTGTTTTTGTTTTTGCGGATTTTTTTGTATTTTTGACTGGAATTGCTTCTGGCAATGCACGACGGCTGGACTGGCTTCTCCTTCCTCTTCCTCCTCACCCGCCCCTGGAGCTGGCACGGCTGATGCGGAAGATGACGATCTACCTGTTTCTTTATTCACCCCATATCTGGTAGCAGGCGGAGGCAAGGCCCTACCGCTCCTGAGAGTAACAGCATTAGAAAAAGCAGTAATATCATTATCACACGCGGACTGGACATCACATTCTACCTGCTCCTTCTTCTTGAAATTGTTGGGGTTGGCTTCGACCTGCGCCGGAATGGTAGTGCGAGTGGCGGTCAGGTCATCAAGCCGCTTGGTCATCTCCGCTAGCCCTTGGACAAGCTGGGCTAGACACTCCATGGTGGGATTAGCTGGGGGCACATCAGAAGATGCAGCGTGCATACCACGCTGCTGTTGGTTAGATGGGTGGGGAGGTTGCTGATGGTGTTGCTGTGGTGGAGCAGGAAGTTGAAGTTGTTGGTAGGACGGAGAGGGATACTGCTGGTATGATTGAGGCTGAGCAGCCGTGTATTGGTGATACGGCTGCGGATGGCGATACTGCTGCTGCTGCTGATACGGAAAATTCTGCCTCCATTGATGTGCGAATTGAGGAGGCTGCTGGTGTTGCTGAGAGGGGTGCCCAAAACGACCACCCTGAGGTTGGTGGTACTGCCGGTTGGCAAATGGCTGACCCTGGAGTTGTCCCTGAGGACGGGTCGGCTGTGCATCATTAGTCCAAACCCCATTAACGTCCTGGACCAGGGGTGGTGGCGGGAACACTGAATCGGTGTCTGAGATAAACTCTGGTTGGTACACAACCATCTGCTGTTGCGGCTGGCTCTGATCAGGTGCCTGCACGTAGTACACGTGCTGAACTGTCGGTGGTTGCTGGCTTGGCTGAGGCTGGTGTAGCGGTGGTTGCTCGTCTTTTCTCTCAGCTGGAGCTTCGAGCGGTGCTGCCGACTGAACAGAATTGATGGTACCTACCAGCAGTTCTAGCTGCTTGGTGATGTGATCCAGTTTGTCCAAACTCTGGGTCCTCTTCTCGATTAAGGCGAGTTTTTCGAGATCTTTTGATCGCTTCTCGATAATGTCAACTTTAGAGAGATGTCCCCCGATGATGCTGAGGTTGGAGCTTTCATCTCTCTTTGATTCCTTAGATGCTGCCATGTGCACTTGCTTTTGAAGGATCTGGGGTTGCTTCTGATAAGCCTTGGATGAAGAGAGGGCGGCCTCTCCTTCGGCCATTTCTTCAAAGATCTGCCAGACGACGTCTTCATCCTTATTGAAGTGTGAGCCCCCACATGCTGCGTCTACGAGCCTTTGACTTTCAATGTTCAGTCCCCCGAAGAAATGCTGAACTAAGCTGGTCTTCGGAATATCATGATGGGGACATTTCTCCTGCAAGTCAGTGAATCTCTCCCATGCTTCATGTATTGACTCATGAGGTCCTTGGGAGAAATTACTGATACGGGCTCGCATCTGGTTGAGCCGACCCAGAGGGTAATACTTGTGCAAGAACGCGGACTTTAGCTCCTCCCAGGTTGTCACAACTTTCCCCATATGATTGAACCAATAAAGGGCCTTATCCTGTAGGCTGAAGGGGAAAGCCGTCATCTTGACAATGTCCAGAGGGACATTGGGATAGTGAGTAGTACGGCAAATGCGGGAGAATTGCTGCAGGTGGATATACGGCTCCTCATTGGTGTTGCCATGGAATGCAGGGAGAAGGGCTATGAATTGGGGTTTCAGCTCAAAGTGAGCGTGTACCGGTGGGATGAGAATCCACTCGGTCATCTGGCTGTCTCCTGGATTGTATGTTTCTTTGAGTGTTGGCTTCGGCTGTGGCGGGAATTCAGGATCATCATTGGGGTCGTCACCACCTCCTCCGCCTCCACCTCCTCTGCCTCGGCCTCCTCCTCCATCGTTACGATTCATCATATCATTCAACATATCCTGGAAAGCCGTCTGCGTAAGGGCCTGCTCAGTCAGCTGCTGCTGTATTGCCTGGATGGATGCCAACAACTGTGCATTGACTTGGTTCTGATCTGGCATCTGTTCCTCTGGTATGGGTGGCTGCTGACCCTTGCCCTTTCCTCCTGGCGCCATGTCAGGGTCTGAATCAGACGGAATGAACTCCGGAGTAGTCTCCAGGGCTCGCACTGCCTTCTATCTGCATAATGAGACGGTCCGAATCAGATCACTTGCCATAAATACTCAGCTGTCGTGATGAGGCTGGAGTTCAAGTCAACCCCAGCGTGTTGTGAATGAAAAAATGATGTAGACTGTAATCGACTCCCATTCACAACGGCGATAGTGGGACAAAAGTGATCCCAGTTTATTGGGTGGCCAAGAGAAAGGTAGAAAACGAGGAGTCTGGAGTTCGATCCGCAAAGTCTGGATCGGTTCTCGGGAATCGCCTCGAAATTATTGGCGAAGGTGAGTCCATGGAATCGATGTAGGTGTCGGCATGGTCCCGACGAAACCATCCATGGATCAACTTCGCGGAGCACAAGAGAATATCGGATTTTGGAAGAATGATACGATGGTCAACGAGGAACAAAAAGGAGTGTAAAACAGTAGAAAGGCTCGGTTGAGCGGGGTGGTCAAAGAAAGATAGAATTGGCGCAAAGGCGCGGGATTTTGATCTTTGAACCTTAATCTAGATCCATACAAACACAAGACAAAATTGGGTTCACCAACTCACGCCATGTGAAGCCGTGAAAGCTCGGCTATTTATTATCTTTTCATTTTTAGAGTTGTGATTTTCAGGCATATCTTATAACAAGTCCTTAGTACGCTACCCTATAGGAGAGAGAGTACTGCCGGAAGAGTATCCCGTACTTGTCCTCCTCCTGTGTAACCTGTAGTCTGTACTTTTTGGAGTCCTTGTAACCCTTCCTGGATCCCTACTCAGCCAAAGAAATAGAGAGAGGAAGCCGATAGGCGAAACCGCTACTTCGGTTCTCGCTCGCAACGGAATCACCCGTGAGCGTACAAGAACCTACTCGGACGCAGGACAATGAGACAGACACCCCCGTGAAGGCGTGGCCTATGCTCAATACTTCGGACAGGGTCGATGCTCGTCACAACAGAGAGTCATCATTGGTGACCAAGCCCTACTCGCCTACGTACGATAGAAGCGCCATTACTTCGGAAATCCAGGCGATACACAAGGCAGTTGCAGACTGGGTTTTTGGCTCTAATCCTTAGGGGGTCGCACTCGCTCAAGGGAGTAGGGTTTTGGTCCCCCTCCAAGGTACCTGAAAACAATGAGGGCTTTATGAACCCGGTACAATGATAGTCCATTACGAATTTTAATTAAGGTCAAAATTCATTTAGCAGTCCCCTAGTTTTAATTTTTTGGTTTTTCACTTTTTTTTGGATCTGTTTCATACCAGCGCCTAACGTTTTGGTAGATTTTCGTTTAAGTCCTAGGTGCTCAAAATCAGAGGGAGATAGCGGAAAAGCCATGCAAGTGGTTCTATGATGGAAATCTCACCATTGAACCGAATGATGCATGCTGAGTTAGAAGACTTACAGTGCATCCCAGCTCTCTCCATGTGGTATGCAAAACAGAATCTTTAAACCTATCTACATGGCGGTGTGCATTCGTCAAAATCGCCCTAAACATTAGCTGCTATTAACGTGAAGAACCACAAGCTGGTCATTTATCTTTAACCTAAGGGTCCGGTCTTGGCTCACCCCTCCTCTTCTCGACACACTCGAGTTCAGGAGTAGCGCTTGATGGGGCTCGCTCCCGGCACATGGGTTAAGAGATAAATGACTTAGCTGTTTAAGTTTTGACTAGATCCATACGAAGTAGACTATAGGAACATGCATTCTTATTAATGTTTGGACCTAGCTACCGAGTCAAGCAACCTATATCTAGGGGCTCCAAGCACACAAAACAAAGTAAAATAAAGGCGAAAAGCACAAAACAGCGGCAAACAAAGAAAAGAAGGCGGTAGAAATCGCGGAAAACAGCGATGAGGCCCCCAGGTGAACAGACACCCAGGCACTGGACCTCATTGTGAAGAGTAGAGTCCTGTTAATTATTACATGCCAAAATAGTCTCTCTCTCACCATGAATTACAAAAATAATTTCCCTAAGTATCTAGCCTATCTAATGCCCCTCTCTTTGCTTCTTTGGTGCACTCTCCAGATGGTCATGAGAAGAGAAAACCATCCTCCTCCAAGCTCGGCTGCCTTGGCCTCCTAGGAAGCCATCCTCGCGTGGGAGTCCCTTGCATCAAAGTCACAAAAAGATTGCATTAGCATACTTAGTCAATTAGATAGAGCAGAGAAAAATAATCACAATAAATAAAGAAATAAAGCATGGTGATTAAAACACTAGCTGCTCACACAAAGAATGAATCATGAATTTACATTTTTATACAAGAATGACAAAAATCAATTTGGCTATGCTCATTGCTCCCCGGCAACGGCGCCATCTGATAACAGGCGGAGTTCCCACGAGGGTCACCATAAAAAAAAATAGAAGTGTTGTCGCCGAGGCGACCACTCATGGAAGACCGGTGTTAATCAGCAATTAACCCACAATCCAAAGAATACAACAATCAAGCTCAAAATAAATGTGAATTAATTTTTATTTACTCTACCAGAAAATGTATAGTGACAAATATGTAGAGGTCGAACCACAGAGAGCAACACAAAATGCAATAGCCTACGCGTCAATCCCAGTCATCCTTGTGTGGGTTTTTTTTATTATTATTATTATTATTATTAACATATAATACTTAAGCATTATGTATATAGATATATATATATATATTTATACAGTACAAATTTATTATATATATATAGGTGTATCTAAATATGATATAATATATACATATATATATATCCCTCTTTTTTTTATATCATATTAAGATTAAAGAGACTACATATTACTAGATATATATATATAATATATATATAATTTTTTTTCTCTTTTTTTTTTGGATATATAGATATAGGTATATATACATAAAAGGGGTGTTATAATTTTCACAAAAATACTAAAAAAGAGTCAAAAATTCAGGAAAAGGATCTTTTTGGGATTTTCATGGCTTTTTACTGTTTTTTATAATTTTTGGGTATTTTTGCAAATATTTTTAGCATTTTAAAATAGCTACCTGATAGCAAACAGTGGACTAGGTACTGGCCGTCACAAAAAATAGAGATTAAAAATAGCTAACAGCCTCAAAAATGTTCCCTTTAATTTTCTAACAACAATAATAAAATATAGCATAAGTAGGGTCTGAGTTTATATTTTTCTGATTTTTCTTTGATTTTTTATATTTTTTTGAAGTTTTTGGGTATTTTCGAATTTTTAAGGTTTTCTTTTTGAGATTTTTAGGGATTCTTGGTCTGACACTAATATAGGACAAAATACACTACATATAATTTTTTTGGAATTTTTCAGGGCATTTTCATATTTTTTTTGGGATTTTATGAGTTAGACAGGCACTTAAAGACAAGTTTTTGATTTTTAATAAATGCAAAAAGGCAACAAAATGCAAAACTAAAAATATGGCGTTCAAGCATGACCAAACAGGAGCTTAAGTCTATTTTCTCAAGATTTTTAGATTAAGTATGAAGCACAAAATAAATAGAAAAAGCCTTCAAAAATTAAATGGCCTGGCAGGGGTATTTTTGCAAATAAAATAGTTGGCAGGGGCATACATGCAAAAATTACAACAAAATACACTTTAACTTTTATTTCCAGGACCATTTCATAAATACAAGAACCCGGCAGGGGTTAGATGCAAAATGTCACGCGCCTCACGTGGGTGCCGCACGTGAGGCACGGAGGGACCAAAATGCAAATATGTAAACATCAGGGGGGTCCACTGCAATTTTTACGACTTATTTACAACGTAATACTTTATTTTTGGGTGTAAACTCTAAATACAAAAAGTAAGGGGTAGGGTATGAAATTTACCCCTAAAGAAGGCCTTGCATCCTGCGGCGCTGGGAGCGCCACTTATACACGTGGCAATCATCTGACGGCGGACTTCGATTCGGCGATGAAGGGCTGGGATTAGAACGTCCCGGCTGATCTGACGGTGGGCGAGCTTCTTCATCGAACGGTTGGCGTGCAATCTGGGCCAGCCCTCTCGATCCAACGGTGCAGAAGGCACCTGGAAGAACTGGGAAGGAACTCGCCCTCGGCGAGCTTCGATCGGGTAGCTCGGGCTCCTCCGGGCACCTCCCGCGCATCTGGAGCGTTCTGATCGTAGCTGGGAGGCTTCCGCGTCGTCTGACGGTGGTCTCATGGCTCCTGGGGGCCCGAGTCGGTGGAGCGAGGTCGGAGAAGAAAGGGGCCCCCAGGAACCTCTTCCTGGTCAAAGCAAGCCCAGAAGGGCTCGATTCCTCGTGGTACCTGCACAGAAAGAACCGCGGGCGAGAGGGCTATCTCCTCGACCCGGGGTTATGAAGCTGCGGTGCAAGATGGAGGTGGGCGGAAGGGCTCCGGCGAACGGCGGAGTTGGAACCCGGATTCGCCAAGACCAAGGGTCTTGGGTTGATCTGATGGGTGTGAGAGATGGAGAAGGCGACGAGGAACGAGATGGGATGATCGGGGCGATCGGATACGGTGAGGTTTACAATGAAGAAGTCGCCGGAGCGGAGCTCCGGCGAACTTCGATTTTTGATTTTTACGCTAATGTGATCAACTAACAACTAAGCTAACTACTGAAATGAAATGCTAACATTGAAAACTAACTAAGAACGCATTAAAAGGACATCTCTTATACCTGGGGGCCTCCAGGGAGCAGGGCGGACGCCGGAGCTCCGCCGCGTCAAAATTCTCCTCCCTCCGGCCGAGTCTCGATGCTGGGCTACTCCCCCTGTCACGAGGAACAATCCAGGCACCAGATCTAGGCGTTAGGTTGGAATGAAAGTGGCCAAATTCGAGGAAGGAAGCGGAGCTTTTTATTTATAAACATTGGCGAGTAGCCTTATTGACCGGCGATTATTTCATGATCTAGAGAGCATTTGGTTGATCTGTGATTTCGGCGGGCATCATGGAAGATTAGGGAACAAATCTTGTGAAGGAAGCGTTGTCGATTGATGGATGGTGTGCCCGGGAAAAAGGGAGGAAATCGGGGGAGTGGACTGTTCAGAGCTGCCAGGCGTGGGATGGGACAGTTGACCAGGGGGTCAACGTTGGCCGGCGTCTCATTGGGCCACGTAAGCCGCTACGAGACAAAATAGCAGGTCTGAAGGAAGATTGATTTATTTGACATCCGAAATGATTTTATTAATTTTTGCTTATAAAATAAAAAATGTGTATTATTTCATGTAGTATTTATTCCTGATTTTTATTGAATTTTTCGAGGTGTTTTGTTGTAGTTTTATTTTAGTAATGTGTATATGTATGTATTTACATGTATTTTTGGATATTTTATTTTTAATTTATTTCTTTTCTTTTATTATTTTCTTGGCTTATTTTATAAATTTATAACTTATTTTTGTGAGTATAAAGGTATTTTTGTTTGATTTTTATAAGTTTATTTGTATTTTTAAATAAATAGGTCTATGTATTTGTAAGTATATATATAGGTACTTCACCTATATATTATACACATTGTATTTATTTAATTAATTTTATGTGTTTTTATTAAGGATTTGTATTTTTAATAGGACACATATACTATATACATTATTACAAAAATATAAGAGATTTGAATAATTAAAGAATGTTTTCCCCTTTTATTTGTGTGCATTCTCCATATAGGTATCTTTCCCATATATATCACATAGTTTTATTTTATTTTCCAAATTATTTTTGGTTTTATTCTAATGCCAATTTGTACAGGAATTATATACATTATCTGCAAAATTCTAAAAATATGAGTTTATAAAAATAATGAATATTGAGTAAAATGAATATTTTAATCAGGTATTATGTACAAGAAGGGCCAAAAACCTAACTGCCACAGATGGACTCCAAAAATTATGAAACCAATTTTATAAAATAGTTTATGAAATGCTATATACAATTAAAGGTGAGTTTGGGTGATTTGGAGTTTTTATTTGCAAGATGTGGGTCTGTGAAGTTGAGATGTTGGCTTTTTATTGTGTGTATAAAATGTACAATGGGTGTTATTTTTACACAAACTCAATTTTGTATTTTTATTTACATTATTATCTACAACTTTTATGAACGAAGTTTCTTTATTTGATGAATAAATAATTATGCATAAAATAGGTGTCAAAAATGCAAAAAGGGATGAATAAATAAATGGGGTATTTATTGTATATCAGCCCTTATCTCCCCCTACTTTATTCCTTGTCGACCAATACCATGCTGGCCTTGGTCTCGGGGTTAGGGTCATAAAATATTTACAAAATTTTATTCCTTTTTCTTTTCTTCTCTTTATTCTATAATTTTGGCATTAAAAACCTTATTTAATATACAATTAATACAATGAGTAATGAATGCTATTATGTACAAATTAATGCTGTTTACATGCATTTGCCGGGGTTTTTGAGGCCAAAATGATAGAATAAAGGTGATGAAATGGAGATTCATCACCTGCCCTCCTTGCCTTGCTTGAATTTGATGACACTCTTTATTGTTGCGATTAAATTGACACTAGTTTCAGTTTTCTCATGCTGCTCATAATTTTTAAGGGTATAATTGTAGTATTTAATCTGTGTATAATTTCTCTTGCATATTCGCACATGCATCTCTTTAATTTGCATAAAAAACCGATAAAAGTACATGCATCATATCATCACTTAGCATAGTGCTTCATAAATTGCATAAGGACCTGAAATTGAGATTAATTCATATTGAACTTCACGAATCAAAATTCAAAAGCCATAATTAAGCAGCGGTATCCCTGTGTTCGACCTTGGTACACTTGCCAAGTATAAATTCTCCACGACATTCAAAGATCGTGGTTTTTGCTGAACAAAATTCGCCTCCTATACTACGACTTAAGATATATTTATTATCGAGGCGAATTCTACGTTCATCAACAGGACGTAGAAGTTGAGAAAATGGAGAACAACAATGGCGGATGAGGAAAGAAGGACACTCTCATGGAGGTGCTAAAGTAGCATGGCCTCATGGACGACTACATCACCACGATATTATTGAAAACAGGATCAACCATGCATATAATAAACAGTAAATATTCGGATCCAAATGAATGGAAATAAACGTATATCAGATTAATACCATTAACGACATATATTCCCAATTCATTATCCGATTACGAAATCCAAGTAGGAACCGATTAACCATACAGAAACAAACAACCGGGCGAGATCCAGAAAAGGGTAAGTAATAAACCGAATAGATAAGAAAAATTAGATTAGAGATCACCGAAGCGTCCATGAAATGGATTGTCCTTAGAGGAGATTTCACCCCCACAATACTGGTGCGTAGGGTACTGGCGATCCGCTCTTAGGATACAACGTTTCACGATCGTCGTCCGCGCACACCGACGAGACCATCCTCAAAATCACCTCCAAGAACTTGCAGCCGAGAGGAAATAGAATCGCAGTCGCGAGAGAGAGAGAGACAAGAGGGACGGCGAGTGGAGTTTTCTTGCGAGTAAAGAAAACGGCGTCGGGTGGGTGATATAAAAAGAGGAGCTCGTGTGCCCTAACGTTCGGTCCTTCAGTTTCCGAAAATACCCCTTAACGGGCATGTTCTTTCGAATTCCAAAAACCACGGCTAAGTCGAGTCGTTTGGATCAAGTCTGATTCCCAATGTGATCAAATTAATCCGTCTGATTAATTTAATCGAACAACCAAATGAAACCCGCAGTAAAAGTATCGAGATCCGGGATCCGAATTGACTCTCCCGAGATCCGAGATCTGAATTGACTCTCCCGAGATTCGAGATCTCTCCCGAGCCCGAGCCCCAGCCCGAGCCAGAGCCGGAGACAGAGCGAAGCACGCGCACGCGTGTGTGGTCCTCCATTCCTCCTCTCTACTATTGCTACAAGAGCTTGGGGTGTGGACTTAAATATAAGTCCACCAAAAGTTTAGATCTCTAAGGTATGGTACTAAACTTCAACCCAAACTCATCTATATTTCAAATTTGAGAATTCCGTACTTTCCCTCCAAACCATTTAGTTTTCCAATTGAAACCAAATTAATGCTAATTGTAATTAATAGGTTTTCCAATTAAAACCTAAATACAACTTTTAATACAACAATCCCCCACGAATTCACCAATTTGAAAAAGAGATTCAAAAAGATTTAAGAGAGTTCTTTCGACTGTCCACACTTTGCTTTCAGTAAAGGTACCTTCCGATTTGAACCTCTACTTGAGTTTACTACTTTCACTTTAACAGGAACGAAGTGAACTTTGCCTTAAACTTCAGACCTTAGTGTTAGAGTATATGGTAGAAACAACAAAGTGTTGTTCTTGATGCAATTTTCAGGGTTGGTGCACTTAAAGGCCATGCACCCTTATCCTGTTTAATGAGTGTGTTCAGGAAAGACCCTCTTCCTTTAACTGTGGCCCACAGTAACACTCACATAGATGGTGTTCTCCAAAGATGCACTGCTAACATCCTGCCCAAAGGCTTGAACCCATTTAGAGCCTACGCTCTTCCTAAACTTACAACTTAAATGGCACTCCGTCTTCCAGGGATAAGACACTCATGCTTACGCATTAAGATTAGAGTGCCAACCAGTTCTCCAAACAGCTTTTTATTACCACATTGAACCTATTTTGTGGGATCTCCACTCAGATAGGTTGGGTTGCCACTGTGGAAGAACTTCCAATAGGCCTCAGTCTCATCCCAAGCCTAGATTTTAGGACTAAAGATCTATCAAGTCCCTTAGTCTATGAATCTGCCGTGTTGTCTTTGGATCCAACAAAATCCACAGCTAACACTCCTCGAGACACCAAATCTCTTAACGTCTTAAGTCTGATTTGTATGTGTCTCCTTGTTTTCTTATTGAACTTTGAACTCTTGATTTTGGCAATTGTGGTCATATTATCACAATGTACCGAGATCGCAGGAACATGCTGACCTACCATGGGAATTTCATACAGAAGTTCCATTAGCCAATCAGCCTCAATTCCAGTGGTGTCCAAAGCACACAGCTCGGCCTCAAAAGCGGATCGAGCTAAAATGGTCTGCTTCACAGACCTCCAGGAGACTGCACCGCCTACAAGGGTAAATACATACCCTGTAACACCATAACTCCCAGACTCCTCTATTTTCCCTATCCAGCTTGCATCACTGTATCCTTCTAGTACATATGGATGTCTACCATAATTCAAACTAAGGTAAATAGTTCCCTTCAAGTACTTAAGTACTTGATCAAGAGCCTCCTATGGAGTACGGTCAGGACGGTTAGTATATCTACTCAACTATGCAACCGAGAATGAAATATCAGGTCTCGCGCAATTTGCAAGATACATTAAACTTCCTATTACTTGTGAATACCTTTGTTGAGCTACAGGTACTCCACTTTTATTCTTAAATAACGTTTTGGATGAATCAAAAGGAGTGCTTACAGCTTTTCAATCTTGATATCTAAATTTCTCAAGTACCTTCTCAACATAGTGAGATTGAGAAACTACAATCCCATCAACTGACATTTTCAGTTTGAGACCCAAGATAACATCAGCAACACTCATGTCCTTCATCTCAAACTTGCTACTTAAGAATACCTTAGTCTCATTAATAATTCTCATATGTGATCCGAACAACAATATGTCATCAACATATAGGCACAAGATAATACACTCATCACCTTTCACCTTAGAATAGACACACTTATCAGATTCATGAACCTTAAAACTAAATGACAAAATAGTCTTGTCAAATTTTTCATTCCACTGCTTTGGTGCTTGTTTCAATCCGTAAAGGGATTTGACAAGCTTGCAAACCTTTCCCTCATTCTCAGGAGTCACAAGCCCATCAGGTTGATCCATATAGATCTCTTCCTCAAGATCGCCATGCAAGAAGGCTGTCTTCGCATCTATCTGGTGGATAGAGATATCATATACAGATGTCAATGCTATGAGCATCCAGATTGTGGTCAACCTAGTCACAAGGGAATATGTATCAAAATAATCGATACCTTCCTTTTGCCTAAAGTCCTTGGCAACTAATCTGGCTTTATACTTTTCAATTGATCCGTCAGGTCTAAGTTTTCTCTTAAACACCCACTTGCACCCAATGGTAGAGCAACCTTTAGGTAAATTAACCAACTCCCAAGTTCCATTTGCCATAATGGAATCCATCTCAGATTTGATGGATTCCTTCCATTGTTTTGCTTCAGATGAAGCCATGGCTTCCTTGTAACTTAGTGGATCACCCTCGATCTGGTAGACAACAAAGTCGCTACCCAGATCCTTGGCTATCTGAGGTCTTTTACTCCTCCTTGGCTCAATCTCTTCAGAAAGATCATTGGGTTTAGGTTGAGTCTCAACCCCCACATTCGTTATCCTTTCCACTTGATCTGGAATAGATCTTGAAGTAGAGGCGCCCTCAATGGTTAGATTCTGAGGAATCCCAGTCTTCAATGGAAAGACATCCTCAAAGAAGGTAGCATCACGGAGTTCAACATTGGTGTTGACTTTTATGTCTGGTATCTCGGACCGAATTACCAAGAACCTATATGCATAGCTATTTTCTAGTTAACCTAAGAAGACCGCATCAACAATTTTAGGACCAAGTTTCTTTCTCTTGTGTTCTGTGACTAAAACCTTAGCGAGACAGTCCCACACTTTGAGATATTTTAAACTTGGTTTCCTATTTCTCCAAAGTTCAAACGGACACTTTTCCGTATACCTTGGAGGAACTCTATTCAGAATATGGCAAGTTGTATTCAAGGCTTCTCCCCACATATAAGTTGGAAGTCCAGAACTCTGTAGGTAGACCTGGCCAAAGTCCGGGCCGGGCCGGGCCATGGGCTGGGCCGACCGGGCCGAGGTTTTAAAACCCCTTGTCCAAGGCCCGGCCCGGCTCGGTTCATGGGCCATACTTCAAGGCCCAAGCCCGACCCATGTCTAGGCCGGGCCGGCCCATGGGCCGAATGTAAAATATTTTTAATCAATTTTTTAATTAAATTTATGGAGATAATTAAGTTTTTTTAGCATCATCTAATTTTTCTAAATCCAAGTAACCATAATATGTGGTACTTTGCATGTAAAGTATAAAATAAGATGTAATATTGATAATGTAAAACAAAAATTTGAAGTATATTATATTAAATGTATCTAAAATATAATTTTTAAATATATATTTTTATATACGCGGGCCGGGCCGGGCCGGGCCGGGTTTTTTGACACATGTCCATGGCCCGTCCAATTGATGGGCGGGCCAAAGAGCGGGCTGGGCCGGGCCGGCCCATTTCCAAAATCGCTTGCCCAAGCCCGGCCCATGAACGGGCTGGGCGGGCGGGCCTCCGGCCCAATGGCCAGGTCTATCTGTAGGAGAGCATTGATCATGTCCGTTAAGGTTCTATTTTTCTGTTTTGCTATCCCATTTGATTGCGGTGAAATTGAGGCTGTAACTTCATGAACTAGGCCAAACAATTTGCATTGTTCATCAAATAAGTTAGAGGTATATATTACCTCCTCTATCTAACCTAAGGCGTTTAAGCACTTTTCCTGTTTGTGTCTCAGCCTCATTCTTAAATATAAGTAATTTCTCTAAGGCTTCATCCTTGGTTTTCATTAGATATAATAGCAGTATCTATTGCCATCATCTATAAAGGTGATAAAGTATTTCTTATTGTCTCGGGTCAACACACCATTAAACTCACAGATATCCGTGTGCACTAGATCCACGATCTCACTATATCTAGAGACAGACTGGAAAGACTTCTTAGCTGTCTTCGCTTGCACACAGATTTCACATTTTTGAGTTCTATCAATAGTGTGTTTAGGGATCAACTCTAAATTCATCATTCTTTTAATTTAATTTAAGTTTACATGTCCCAATCAACCATGACACAGATCACAAGATTCTAGATTATTCACAACATGAGACACAGATTAGAATATTCAGAACTCAAAACATTCATCTCATTAATGTTTACTGAATCACATCTAATTCTAAACAACAAATCAAAATCAGCCAAATAGCCTTTTCCATAGAATGTCATATCTCAGAATAACAACTTTATTACATTTAAAGTTTAATTCAAAACTATTTCTAACTAAGATAGAGCCAGATAAAACATTCTTCTTGATATCAGGAACATGCAGCACCCTGTACAACGTCCAGACACGTTCAGAGGAGAACCTCAAGTTGACTTGTCCCGACCCTATCACCCTGGCTGTAGAATCGTTCCCCATCTTCACAGTCCCACCGCTGCAGGTCTGATAAGAAGAAAACAAAGTTCTATCAGAACATATATTCACATTGGCTCCCGTATCCACGAGCCACTCATTTGGATCATGGATATGGTATAGTTCAGGTTTTACAGAGACATACCCCTCGCTAGCCCTGAGTCCCATAGTGATCATGTTCACTTATGGACTCCCGTCTGCAGCCTTAGGTTGAGCCTTCAAGGACGGACAGTCTTTCTTCTAATGGCCAACCTGATTACAGTGCCAGCATGGTTTATTCTTTGCCTTTTTCTAGATCTTACCCTTTGGTTTCATTTTATTGTTATTAGGACCATTTCCCTTCTTATCCTTGTCCTTCAAGGTCATGAAATTGACCTTAGCCTGAATATCAACAGGAAGCACATGTTTTTGTTTCCTATGTTCCTCCTCTATGGCAATTGCCACCATCAAGTCATCCATAGAAATCTTCTCTTTTCTGTATTTCAAGGTCATACCGAAGTCTTCCCACGACTTGGGGAATTTTTCTATGATGCACATGACCTGAAACTTCTCAGGAAGTTTCATTTCGGCATCCTCTAAACCATAGAGCAGGAGTAAAAACTCGTGTGCTTGTTCAGAAACTGACTTTCCTTCGGCCATGGAAAGCTTAAAAAACTTAGCTACGGAATATTTCTCAATACCGAGGTCTTTGGTATTATACTTCCGATCCAGATCTTCCCATAGCCCCTTCGCAGTCTGCGTGGACGAACAATATACGTCAAACAACGTGTTAGACAGAGCCAACAAGATGCAACCATGACATATACAATCGCGTTCCTTCCACGCAGATTGCGTCTTCTGGCTATCGGGTGAGGGTTTTTCTTTTTCCACCATAGGACAATCAATTTCAAGCATCGAGATTAATCTAATGGTGGTTAACCAAATCTTCATGCGTTATTGCCAACGCTTAAACTTCTGTCCACCAAACTTTTCAGGCATACCTGTCATATCAACCCTCGATTTAAACATGGTTTCCGATATTATTTTATATTCAGTTCCCAAAATCTTCTCTAAGATAGTTGAAAACATGATCAACATTGCATATAATAAATAGTAAATATTCGGATCCAAATGAACGGAAATAAACGTATAACAGATTAATACCATTAATGACATATATTCCCAATTCATTATCCGATTACGAAATGCAAGTAGGAACCGATTAAACATACGGAAACAAACAACCGGGCGAGTACCAGAAAAGGGTAAGTAATAAATCAATTGCGGCAAACAATAGATAAGAAAAATTAGATTAGAGATCACCGAAGCGTCCATGAAATGGACTGTCCTTAGAGAGGATTTCGCCCCCACATACTGGTGCGTAGGGTACTGGCGATCCGCTCCCAGGATACGACGGTTCACGGTCGTCGTTCGCGCACACCGACGAGACCGTCCTCGAAAGAACCTCCGAGAACTTGCAGCCGAGAAGAAACAGAGTCGCAGTCGCGAGAGAGAGAGAGACAAGAGGGACGGCGAGTGGAGTTTTCTTGCGAGTAAAGAAAACGACGTCGGGTGGGAGATATAAAAAGAGGAGCTCGCGTGCCCTAGCGTCCGGTCCCTTCGGTTTCCGAAAATGCCCCTCAACGGGCATGTCCTTTCGAATTCCAAAAACAGCGGCTAAGTCGAGCCGTTTGGATCAAGTCTGATTCCCAATGTGATCAAATTAATCCGTCTGATTAATTTAATCGAACAGGCAAATGAAATCCGTAGCAAAAGTATCGAGATCCGAGATCTGAATTGACTCTCCCAAGCCCGAGCCCGAGCCCGAGCCCGAGCCGGAGACGGAGACGGAGACGGAGTGGAGCGCGCGCGCGTGCATGTGTGGTCCTCCATTCCTCCTCTCTACTATTGCTACAAGAGCTTGGGGTGTGGACTCAAATATAAGTCCACCAAAAATTTAGATCTCTAAGGTATGGTACTAAACTTCAACCCAATCTCATCCATGTTTTAAACTTGGGAATTCCCAACTTTCTCTCCAAACCATTTGGTTTCCTAATTGAAACCAAATTAATGCCAATTGTAATTAATAGGTTTTCCAATTAAAACATAAATACAACTTTTAATACAACAAGATATTCCGCATGTGCGCTCGTCTTCAGTCCATTGCCGCAGAGACGATGACCAAGAATCGGGACTACCTCTGCACCATCGGTATCCATGACCGGAAGCTCCCCTACGTCCTCTTTAAGTGCCCCAAGATCCTCCCCCTCCCTCTCCACGACCGCCTTCTCCCCGTTGTTCGATGCCTCTCCACTCTCCAGGCCAAGCCCGACGACATCATCGCAGCCATGTAAAGTCCCCCCCCCCCCCCCACATCTTCTCCCACGGCATGGAAGACAAGCTCTACCCGCTCCTCGCCTGAATTATCTGAGGCAATGTGGGTTCAGCAGACCGCAAATCACCAACGTAATCACCTTTCATACACCGGTTTTGATCTAGAGTCTTCGGAATTCATTGGAGTCGAGTTTGAGGTTCCTGTTGGAGGTAGATGGCTAAGTCGATTGCTCCTGGTGGATAAAAGAGTGATCTTTAGCCAAAAATTCACAAACAGGAAATAACCCATAAAACCAAAAATCCCAAACATGGAAAAAAAACCATGCTTTCTATTACCTACAATGGTAGAGATCATAAGGGGTCGTTCGGTTCACGGTTTACCTCACATATGCGCCGCTAACCCGCAACGCCTTCTCGTTTAAGCCACGGGTTTTGAGGTCAAACACTTGCCCCTCCCAACCGTGACCTCTCCCGCAGCCCTAGGCGACCCGTCTTGTCCATCACGTCCGCGCGAGTTCCGACTCTCCCCTTCCCTTCGCCTTCCCCCATTTGCCCCCTCCGATGGTCTCCTCCTCTGAATCTCGTTGTTTACACGTCTCCAAGTTGAGGAGGAAGCGGCGACGATCGGAGCTAGATTGGAGGTACGAGGTGGTTCTTGGACTCCATCTTCTCTTGCACAATTTAGAGGATCAGCTTCGTTGGTTTCCTTCCTTGCGTGGAGCTTTCGATTTTGATCCGAGGTACTCTCGACCCCTCTTGTTGATGCTACGTTTGTCGATCCGGTTTTGGGATTGGTTCTTGTTATGCGAATGTTGTTGGAATCTCTATTTTGGGATTGGTTCTTGTTGGGGTGATCGATTCGTGTGTTGGTCATTTTCTGCGACAGTGGGGGTTATGGGTGGCCTGTTGTTGGTTCTACAACGGTGCTGAATGGGACACGGGGATCTGGTCCCTGCCATTGTTGGGCGAAGGGTTGGTGGACGAGGTTCGATTGTAGTGGTTGCTAATTTCTCCGGTATTGGGGGTGATTGGTGGCCTGATCGTGGCAACCTTTGACGTCGGTGGTGAACGATAGCCGGGGCTTTGTCCCTGCTGTTGTTGGGCCTTGGGTGAATGTCGAGGATCTGCTATCTAGATTTGAGGCATGTACGAGAAAATGGGGTCAGTGGTGCTGGGTATGCTTGGAAATGAATTCCTACTTTGTTGTTGTTCATTGATGTATGCTTGCATATCGATGGGGCTTGCGAATATGTTCATTACGCTGTGCTATCTTTGTTGTTGACATATGCTCATCTCTCTGGATATGTGATCTTTACATCCCCACCGCCTTTCCTGTATAGTGTGCTTGTTTGTTTGAGATTTTTTCTGGTGTTGGATATTTTATCTTTGGTCAAGCACATTTTCTTGACACGGGGATCTGATGCTTCTTCTCTCTAATGATGTGGTGCAAGGATTTTTTTAGCACCGTTGTCCAGGAGATGATGCTTGCCTTTGAACACTGTAATCATGCTCATGTATGCTTTATGCACCCTGCTTTGTGATTACTTGTATAGTAATGAGGATGAAATGAGCTCCTGTGATGACCCTTTTTTAACAACTAAAATTCATTGATGTCATCCATTACGCCCCCTATGATGATGAGCTTGTGTTTGCTCTGTGAATGTTTGTTGCCTTGCTCTGTGATTACTTGACTTGATAATCCGGATGAGAGTAGTTCTGAGGAGCAATGATGATATGGGCTCCTGTGATGACCCTTTTTTAACAACTAAAATTCAGTGATGCGGTCCATTACGCCCCCTATGATGATGAGCTTGTGTTTGCCCTGTGAATGTGTGTTGCCTTGCTATGTGATTACTTGGCTTAGTAATCCGGATGAGCGTAGTTCTGAGGAGAAATGATGATATGAGCTCCTGTGATGACCCTTTTTTAACAACTAAAATTCATTGATGCTGTCCATTACGCCCCCTACGATGATGAGCTTGTGTTTTCCCTGTGAATGTGTGTTGCCTTGCTCTGCGATTACTTAGCTTGGTAATCCGGATGAGCGTAGTTCTGAGGAGCAATGATGATATGAGCTCCTGTGATGACCATTCCATTTTATATCTAAAGTGCGATGATGCTTGCCTTTCATGTCTAAGATGATGATGCAGTGAATATATGTAGTTGTGCTCTGTGATGACTTCAATTGCTAATCCAGAGGATTGAACTTCTAAGGGGCAATGATGAAATGAGCTCCTGTGATGACCACTTCATTACATCTAACGGTTCTTGATGCTTGCCTTTCAACGTTATAATGATGAGCTTGTTTGCTTTTGTGAATGTCAGTAGCCCCGCTCGGTGATTACTTCAATTGGTAATCCGGATGACTGAAGTTCTGAGGAGCAATGATGAAATGAGCTCCTGTGATGACAACTTCAATACATCTCACGTGTACTGATGCCTGCCTTTCAACATGTACTGCTCCGAGATTACTTGAATTGGTAATCCGGATTAATGAAGATCTGAGGATCAATGACGATATAAGCTCCTATGATGACCATTTCCTTACGAACATGTGACCTCCTGTGATGATCATTTGCATAACATGGTATTCGTTGTAGCGTTTTTTTTGTATTCGCTTCATTCTTTTACCATTTCGTAGATGATAACATCTTCCAATCTGATTGTACTGTTACGAATAGAATTGATATGCCTCCTCGGGATAAGGGGAAGAATGTGGAGGAGGGTGGTCGTGATGACTTTGGACATTCAGGGAGGGTTGCAAACTGGACACCTGTACATGATAGATTACTTATCATGTGCATGCTAGAGGCCCGTGACCAAAACTACTGATCGGAAAAGTCTTTCACCACAGTTGGGTGGAATGGGATCCTACAACAGTTTAACGAACAGGCGGGCCTTCGCTTCACAAAAGACCATATACAATCAAGGTGGAAGATATTCAAAAGGGACCACGTTGCATACTTGTACCTACGAAACAAGTCTGGCTGGGGATGGGATAACGTTGGCAACCGTCCAGTCGCCTCGGATGAGATGACATGGTTGGAGGTATGACTTCCTTTGCAAAATGATTGTCGCACTCGTAAATTGGTATTCTTGCATTGTAACTATGATGTTGCATATTTCAGGTCGATAACTCTTATCGCAAGTACAAGACTCGCCCATTCCTGTACTTTGAAGAAGTTTCTTACATCATCGTGGCGGGCACTATAACATGACGGTTTGCACGCTCATCGCGTGGAACGATCAGGTCACAGGATCCAGGGAATGCTCAAGTCGACCAAGAAGAAGAAGAGCAGGATGAGGCAGAGGACATAGCCGAGGTACCCACACGGCCCGTTGTTAGCAGGGCCACACAAAGATCCTCGGGCTCTAAACGTCAGAGGAGTGCGGATGGGAAGATTGCCCTGCTGGAGATGTCCCAGTTCGTGGACATGATCCAAGAGAGGATTGAGGCCCACCGAAGAGAACAAGATGACGATGTCCGAACCGCATACCGGGAGTTGAAGGAGGCATGCCCTACAGTCTCTCCCGCTTCATTTGTCAAGCTTGCAGATGCATTGGCCCACCCAGCTAAAAGAGAGTTGTTTCGGACGGTCAAGGATGATCCAGACTACCTACAGGCTTGGGTTCATCATATCCTAGGCCAACCATAAGCACTCGAACGTTGGCGTCGGTGGGAATTTATGAATAACCCCGTATCTTGGATATCTTATCCTTCCGTAGAATATTTTAATTTATATAATGCGTCGTACTGGTATACATTTATCTCGTTGTTATTTGTCTTATATCGTTGAACTCTTGTATGTTTTTATGGCATTGTTATGTTTGTTTGCCTTTTCTCTTCATATTCACTGCCTACTTGCTACAATGCTACTTCTAGCCTAGTTTTCATTTAAATTTTATACGCTACATGAAACTTACACCTATTTTTTTAGATGGATGATCAGCTTTACAATCCGTTCGAGGAGATTCTCATAGAGGCAACAGAGTTGTCCTACGCGTTGGCATTGTATATATTCTTCGTGACAACACGCAATGGTGGGCCATCTCGAGTGCCCGTTCCTCTTAATACGAGGCCTTGGACAGGACGTGCGTGGATTGAAGATATGATGTCAGGTCATGTCAAGCATTCTTATAGATGCTTCCGAATGGAGCATGCAACTTTGATGAAGTTCGTACAGCTGCTTGAGCAACGTGCATGCTTAACTAGCACGTACAACATGGATACCATCGAACAAGTATGTATATTCTTGTTTGCATTTGGACATGCGCAGTCGAACCGAGTGCTCCAGGAATGGTTCCAGCACTCCAGGTCCACTATATCATGGAACATCCATAGGGTACTTAAAAAAATTCTGCAATTGGAGGATCTGCTAATTCGTCTTCCCACCACAGAGACCCCACATTATATATCGTCCGATCCTCGTTATGCTCCTTACTTCCAGGTATAGTCGTTGTGCCCCCGAAGATATCATTTATTGTCCTTTGTTTAAGTGGCTAAAAGAAATTCCTTATCTATATGGTGTTATCGGTGCTATCGATGGGACTTACACCAAGGCAACTGTCTCAACATGTATAGAGGCTGCCTACCGTAACAGGAAGCAGGTCCTCTCACAGAATGTAATGGCAGAGGCATCGTTTGACTATCTATTTACTTACATTATTGCTGGTTGGGAGGGATCCGCCTCAGATATGTCTGTGTTGCAGGACACAATTGACCGTGGAGGAGTCATCGTACCAGAGAGATACAGATATCTTGTGGACAGCGGGTATATGAACATGGACTCTTTTTTGGCACCATATCGCGGCATCACGTTCCATCTACCAGAGTGGAGGGTCCTGGACAAAGCTGAGCGGTACATCTCCCACAAACACTTGTTTAATCATAGGCACTCGAAGCTGCGCAGTGACGTAGAGAGGACCTTTGGAGTATGAAAGAAGAGGTTCTGGTGTCTGTCTTGTATGCCTACATACGCATTTGAGACGTAAAGGGACGTAGTTACGACTACTACAATAATTCATAATTTCATAAAATTGTATGGTTCAGACAAGTGGTTTGACCGAGTTGAAAAGTATTTGGTACCAGAACCTCCAGAATTAGAAGTTGAACATGGCGTTGAGGTTAGAGTCACGCGCATGGAAATACGATTGGTTGAGCAACATCGAGATCGCATCGCACATGCGATGTACAATGATAGGCTGCGACATCTGCAACAACATGACTAAACTGCAAGTGGTCGTATAATTATCCTAACCTAGCATTTTAACTTTGTTATGGACATTGCTACGTTTCTATTCACCGATGTTGGACATTGATACGTTTTAATTATGTATTTTGGATGTTGCTACGTCCATGTTCTTCTGATTCTGTGCTTAGTTGCAATGGAAATATTTCTTTTCATATCTGAAGATCTATTTTATCTTCGAAGGCTAACAATGACTTTCGAAAATAAACGTACACAATGACATGACCTTGTAAAATTTAATCGTAAATGAGAACAACTTTCCTAATGTTTTGTTTAACGAAATACAAAACGTACACGATAGGACTTCGTCTAATAAGTAGCACAAAATATTTAACGTAGACAATAGATTGGATGAACAATGCTAACTACGCATTTAAAAGTAAGTTCGATATAAATTAGGGGGTAAAAATGGCAATGCAAATATCGGATGCATATAATCTTTGTTCATAGTACCATGAATAACAAGGGTACAAGTTGCAAAAGTTAAAATATTTAAAAATGTAATAATCCACCAACAACCCCACTAACTTCAAACAATCAGAATCCAATCATTACCCCAAACTCTAGTAAAAGTCACATCACAGGCAAACCCTTTCAACAGTAAAACCCTCTTTCCAAACAAAGAAACTGCAAATCAGGTTACCACTCAGGTTAGCAACTCTTGGGGTGGGTTAACCTCCCCCAGTTTACCCGCGAACCAAACGCACCCTAAGGAATTTGCGTCAAGGGCAGATCTTGTGTGCCCCTACCATGAACTACCAACAAGAACAAGATCACGAAGACATTCACATAGGGTAGGTGGTCCATCGATCACCGACCCACCTTCTTCACCTCGCTCTCGATCCCAAATCCGAACACATCCTTCCCATATGTGATCTGCAGGTTCCCCTCGGAATCGCATATTGAGGTGGACTTTGAACTCGCACGTCAAAATGGGAATTTTTGACCAAAAAGCAAAGCTAATAAGGATGGAGAGGTGATTGAGGTGAGTTTCTTCCGGAGTTGGAGTTGGGTCCTGATGGTGGAGGGTCGCGCAGAGTGAGAGGTCGAGCGGAGGATGGCGGGGGAGATCAGGATGAGGGATTTGGGCGAGGCAGTGGTTTTGGCAGCGATGTGATTGGGGTTGAAGGGGAGTGGGTGACGGTAGGGAAGTCATGCGAAGGGGGATGGGAGATGGATCGGAGGGTGTTGTGGGAGAGATCAAGTTGAGGGTGGAGAAATAGGGAGGGTCCTTGAGGGAGGAGATGATGGGGGTTAGGGGAAGGCGATGTTGGGACAGAGGAGGAGGCAGTTGACGGTGGGTTGGTTGGCGGGGGGAGGGAGAAGATGGTGGAGGAAGAAGATATGAAGAGAAACTAACCCCAATCGACAAGGGGTATATTGGTCATATCGTAACACAAATCAAGTCCTCAACTCACGACGTTGGGGCCTTTACCATTAAACTAAACTTGAGTCCACGACTTGTTACAATATAAAGATCATTCCTCAAATTGAGAATCGACATAAAGTTGGGTTCCTTTTTTGTAATTTACCCTTTACTCAAACCCTTATTACATCTAGTCTAGTTTTAAATATGAGCCACCGTGTTGTAGCAATCCTCGCCTTGTCATCTCGGTATCAAGACATGTGCAATAACGAATCTCTTCCTACCATTTGTGGTATCCAAATAAATTTGTATTTTACTATCTTGAAGTTTACTTTATCTCTAAGTTGACCCAGTATCAAGACCTATGCAACACATCTCTCTTTTTTGGAGATGACCCCATTCGGGTTCATTATATTTTAATTTCATGTATGGCATTGATTATGTGGACTTGATTGAAGTATGTTCTATATATAGCTGATGGACAACACTGTTTGGATTTAGAGGGGGGCAAGGAGGGGCACATCCCCTCCCCCCACCTAAATTTTTTAGATTACATAATATATATATTTAATTATTCTCTATGAATTTTTGAAGAAAAATGATCATAATATTTCCTAAGTATAAATCTCCTTTTGGATTTTTTGAAGGTAAAATTTGTACATGCACCCCCTTCGTTTCTTGAGGGAGAAAAACAATGAACCTTACTACTAGATAATATATCTTTTAACATAAAATTTCTACCTAGCAGTAATAGATTTTACCTTGGATCAACTTGTTTGGATAATTTCTTGAACCGATCAATTTATGGATCTATACCCAAACTATCTTTTTGAATATCTATTTTTTAAGATAAATCTATGGAAGATATTAGTTTTCATCCAATCTCATTATCACTTATACATATACATAGTTTACTTCTCGATCTCAAAAATTTAAATTTTCTAAAAAAATCATTTATTTCCGAGTCTCATATATTAATCATTGGTCCTATTTATTATCAAAAGTAAGTGGTCAAACACACATATATTCCTGATTGGTGTATTTTTCTTCATTGACATATTATTATTTCTAGTTGTCGGTAATAAAAATTATAAAATTATGCATTTTTATATTTCAATTTGATACAAATTTGGAACAAATGTAGTTTATATTGTAATTAATCAAAATTGAAAGACTGAATTGAAAAAAAATGAAAATATAGAATATGTCTAATTTTAAAAATGATATAAATATCATTCATAAAAAAATGTCGACAGTGTGGAACATATATGATATCAATTTATGTAAAATTGAATAAAACGCATATAATTGATTAAAAAGAAAGTTCAAAATAAACTATTATTTACATAAAAAGTATAGATGATATAATTTATCCTTCACAACTATTATTATATATTGAATAGAAGGGGAGTATCCAACTCATCTGCATATAACTTGTATGTTCACCACCCATTTTCTTGAAACTTTAACTTGCACGTGTTCCAATGGCAAGAGCCACTTGCACTCATCCATCCCAATACAGATAAACGGCTAAGAAGGTGATGAACACATAAGTGACGTACAACTCAACAGCATACTCTCCCTTTTTCCTATGAATATGATTACATCATAATCAATAGATATATTTTTTTGAGGAAAGGGAACCTACTTTGTGAAGTAGGTAACCTTACCTAGTTCACATTCCATTTTTGTAATTTTTTTATTTTTTTTTAAAATGCCACCGTAGATTTTCATAACTATATCCCTCTAATATGTCATTCAAGTTTTGTCAGAAACAGAGACTCCTACGCCCTCCATTCAGAACATGAAAAATACAGCAAATCTGTAACCGTTAAAAAATGACTGTCTGGATGAATGCCGTAGGAATCTATGTTTCTGACGAAATTTGAATGACATATTAGAGGGATATAATTATGAAAATCCATAGTGGTATTTTTCAAAAAAATAAAAAAATGCAAAAAATAGAATGTGAAGTAGGTAAGTTACCTACTTCACAAAGTAGGCTCCCTTTCCTCTATTTTTTTAAACCTTATGCCCTCTCCTCAAAAATATTTTGTAGTCCATCTGCAAATTCTATTTTTCCTTGCCTTTCTGATCATACCCTTTGGAAATTCCTTTTTTTTCTTATTTAGGCAATTGACCTTTAAGTTGTCAAACTCATCGCAACTATAGTAGGAGTCACATGGGTATTTCATGTTTTTCTTTGAATCTCGCTTTAAAAAGTCTCAGTTGCTTCCTATCATATGTCGTGTTTGCTTCTTTATCCTCCTCGACTTTAAAGATCTCAATCTTTAATCTATGCTTCAAAAGAGTTACTCAATTATTAACTATGCAAGTATTGACGCGCATATCGTACTTTCTTATACGCCCTTAAAGATGTGGCATTCATGTTGAAAACCGACAAGAGTCTTATTAAAATAGTCTGTACGTGTATCCTTTTCAGAATAACATTTTAGTTCCTAAGTCTTTAGCCATCACGATCATCATGTTGAGTGATTTAGGGAGCTTTCAAATTCCTTCATCGTACATACGTTTTACGTGTGCGGAAGAAACTGGACGATCACCTCCACAGCTTGTTTGTCATTTGTTGGGTTCCACAGCTTGGAAGTGGTATTATATTTTTAGAGATTATGTACATAAGTTTGTTTCTTGATCTCTCGTGCTACAACCACTATGACAAAATCGGTACGTGCCAACAAACTGTTTGAATATTTGTTGGCATATATGTGATATTAAATTTTAAAAACCATTTTTTTATTGTAAAATGTTCTTTTATTCTTGCAATTAGCATCGAGTATCATATTCGCTGCTAAAGGGTCATATAAAGATAATTTATGCATCAACTTTTCCATTAACATTTGTACTAGTTGTTTGTAATTTAATTTCGATTAGAAGGGAAAAAATCAACAAATGACCTTTGCTATATGATTCGATGCAAGTGATATAACAACAAATGCAATTTTCTTTGCGAACTTAAAAAATCAAATATATGACTTTACAACGAATAATGATCATAGTATATGTACAATTGTCGAATATACGATAATGAATTTTAAATTATTTGTAATCATAGGTATTGGTCAATTTTATTGTAGCAAACAAACTGCCAAAGTAGTAATCAAGTTGTAACGAAAAACATATCAGCTGCATAATTTATGACAAGCGTTTAATTACCAGAAGGTTGAATGTGTTCAATCATTACATGTTAAACTTCCACCACGCAAACTTCAAAAAAATACGACTCAACAAATTGTTGGTTCAACTTGTTTTCTTCAAAAGTTTGGACTACAACGGAGAACGGTAATCCTCGCCAGTTATATCTAACTTTAACATTTGTATATATCCGATGTGGAACTATATTAGGATGTTACAAATATACTCTTTTGCACAAAGTACTCAAATCAAGATGATTGAGTGAAGTGAAACCGAGGAGAATAGCATGTAATATTATCGCCATAATATTTTCTTCCACAATAACTTTGATCTCTTTTTACATCCTTGAAGAAGAACTATAGAGAAAAAATATTGTTCAATTATATCAGAAATGTTGCACATAGGAATACAAACAGATGGTAACATTCAATATCGACATAATTTAAATTAACGATAATTAATATTATTTTGAATATAATCAACCACGGATAAATCAGCGGAACATGCAAATAAATAAGCCATTTGCAGCAGCAAACAAAAGATGAAAAGAATTAAATAGGTCACTGAAACAATCATTAAGGACTATCCTTAAAAAGGATTTTACCCCCACAACACCGGATATAGAGTTTGGCGATCCGCTCTTACGATACACAGATAGGGTGATCCGCTCCTACGATACACAGATAGCACAATCGATGCCAATGCACTCCAACAAAATCGTCCTTAAAAATCACTTCAGAGAACAGAGCGTCCAAGAGAAGAACCATTTTTTAGCGGTAGAGAAAACTAAAGAACAAATAATGCATTGAAGAAAGTAAGTCATGTCTGATCCAGAAATAGTGGATGTGTCCCCTAGGATCTGATGCAAATGAACAAATACAAATACAAATATAGATGTTACCATATCTTCATCAATTTTTAAATACAAATACGAACGTGGATAGGGATATTGACGAACTACATTACCATATCCTTAAAAAACAAATACGGACGTAAAACGGATACTGATCACATACAAGTAATACTAGAAATACTCTATATATTGGCTAAATATACATGTATTGGATGGAAGACATGTGGTACAAATACACTAAATGTGTTTATATCATAAAAATTATATCAAATATGGTAAAAGAAAGTATAAATTATGCTATATATGACTAAAATTAAATATTTAATTATATTAAATTATGAAAACGGATATACTAATATGAATATAGATGTTTGCGGATATCAAAGTGATATCTATATTCGTATCTATTTTAATACAAATATAGATACGGATTACGGTAGCGGATCGAATACGCATATATTCGTATCCATTTGCATCTCCAGTCTGTAATCCCCCAATAAAAGTCCGTCAATTGGGTTTCTATGCATTTAACTTCAAACAACAAACACAAATCCATGCAAGCAAAAGCACAGATATTGGACAAAAAAAGTAACAATCCAGTTATTATTCAGCACGATCCACTGCTAATCCAAGGTTGATGAAGAAAGCCTACCATGCCTGTTCTTCTATATCAAAATCTCCTGCTAAGCAACAGCTTATCCGAGAATAAGAAAAGAAATGCGATCACATATGGAGAACACATCTCAAGGACTTCCCTTCCTCGAGCAACTTGAAAGCCTCGTTTATCTTCTCAAAGGGGAGCTCATGCGTGACGAATCCTTCCAGTTTCAGATCCTGCAAATCAACACCATTTCATCATAATATAATTGTTGCCAAAAGTATTCCCCAGATAAAAAATTTCAAAGCCTGAGTAACTGGCTGGAGTTTGAATGTGTATGAACAGATTAAGAAAGTGCAGAAATAGATCCATTCGATTACATACATACATACCCCGTTTAGGCATTTTTGGACGAGAAGAGGGAGATGGGACTTGGCCTTCACATCTCCGAAGACGCAACCTGTGATCTTCCTGCCGTCGAACAGCTCCATGGGGTGCAGCGGCAGCATCCGAGCTGTTGGATGGATCCCCAATATCACTGTTAATCCCCACCCCTGTAAGCATAAATAAATTCAGTTCGCACCGACGTCCTGATAAGTGATAAATTCGATCTCAGCCTTATGTGTTGGGTACACTATATGTTAATGGTGAAGGGATGCAATAAAAAGTTGCAGATATTGCATATAAAAGGTAGAATCTCTGTTGTAATTTAAGGTTTTAAAATTCGAACCGGACATCGAACCGGTCAGTCTTCGGTTTGGTCCAATCGGGTCGGATCTTTGGTCCAAACCGGTTGGACCGGTGCTGATGTTAGCATGACGTCATCATTCCTATCGACTCGGAAAAAACCGGACATGGCTTAATTTACTGGTATGACTGGTCTTTTGAACCGATAAAACCGGATACATATATGTAAATATGTATTTATATATCAATGAAATAATCATTTAAAATGTCAAATCTTTCAATAGAATAACATGATTGTCTACTTTGAGTAAGACTCTACAAAAGGTAGTCACATTTTCTAGCATTATATATGAATATAATATTGTAATAATTTATTTATAGTTGCTTCTAGAAAATTACTCTAAGAAAGTAGTGGCACAAGTTATATTTCAAAAAAGAGAGGAAGTAATTAAAATTGTAGAAGTTAAGAAGGGCACAAGTCATAAAAACCCTATTATTCATTATTGAAACCTTTATTTTTTGAAAATATACTAAACCATCAAGACTGGGTCAACCTGTCCGACCAACAGTCAGACCCGATTTTTTATTTTCTTTTTTTAAAAATTAATTACATAAAATCCGGCTGGTTTGGTTCGGTTTGATTTTTTAAACCCTAGTTGTAATAGCAGGACCTGATTTCCTTGTCGAAAGTAATTCAATCGGCTGTGTTTATCGCAATTTAATGACCATAGAAAAAGGCATGCATCAGATTTATATTGGTGAAGATAATACTTACATCGTGGGTTGATAAGAAGGCCTCGCGGAGCACGTCGACGTTCCCTGCACATTCGAAGCTGTAGTCTACTCCTCCGTTTGTAATCTCTTTTATCACCTGCAAGTAATTTGTATGATATTATTATTATTATTATTATTATTATTTTGAAATTTACACCATATTCAGAATCTTTCAACATGGTCTAGTGATAATACAGTGTGTCTACCACATAAAAGACCATGGTTCAAATCCCACTCTTGAAGGGGTTGCGTTAGGTAGTCGACGGCCAGCGTAAAAAATAGTTGAATCTTTCAACATGGATTTGAGCAAGAATCCATATAGCCGACCCTACTTCACTCTATTTCAGCAGTGTTGCTAAAATCGATAATCGGTATTAAGTCGATTAACAAATAAAGAGTATTGGGGTGATTAAACAGAAATATTCGAACAGTAAAATTCTCTCCAACTAATCAAATCCGTCATAAATAATAGCATGGATCAGCTTTATGGTTATTTTATCACCTCACTGATGGGCTTCTCGTGGTCCTTTGGATTGATGAAATCAGTGGTGCCCATCTCCTTCGCTGCATCAACAATTATAGATATTAGAAATCGACTCTACATCATATCATTTTATTGAAATCGTGTTGCATATGTTAAAGCTTTAAATGTTGTCGATGCAGTGGTCTCCAATAGTTCAATCCAAATGGTCAAGATATTCTTATTACGTGTATCAAAAGGGAAGCATATCCTCTGTTTCGTAGGTCATCCCACCCCACAGCAGAGGCTGTTTTGTTTATCTTTTTGGCAAAATCTAAATCCAACTGTATAGATTGAAACTAGGTTTTTTCTGTCTGTCAAACATCGGGTTAATCTCGTACCTATAAATCATGTATATTAACGATTAAGATAGCATTAATTTTTAAATGATTTTGAGTATCATGATCCTTTAAGATAAACAAGTTATAGGTATCAGATTAACGTGAATCTGGTAGCTGGATTTGGTAGATGTTATGGCATAAAAAACTAGCTTGGAGGTGAGGTCGTCACATTTAGCCTCAGTCCAATTTTGCGAGGCATGCACTTCAGGTGGTTGAGGCGGAACACCTCGAGGAAAGGTGAGATGTTTTTGCCAAGACGTTTTAGCCTTTTTGAAGGATTTTATTGATAAAATTACTTGCTCACTTGGTAGCTTGAGATGCTTATAAATGTCTGCTTGTTATGGATATTATTTACAAGATGAATGCCTAAATTTGATCTTTTTTCTTGCTCACAGCTTCATATTTACAATTAAACATGCCCATATTTCAATAAACTCTTAACATTACACTCTTAAACGAATGAGTCTGTAAATATTAAGAGAAATTCTCTTCGAGACGATGGTCTTCGTCTGCCATTGTTGGAGATCACATAATGAGGTTTGCAATGCATCGAACAAAACAAGAAGGATATAGTTCAAGGCTTTTCTGTTGTATTTAAAGCTAATGTAACCAGGTTTTAAATTGGTAAGCCTATGCAAATTGTATTGGGAAACAATTTGATTTCAATAGAGAAACCAAATGACATTGAAGGGAAAGTTGGGAATTCTCAAATTTGAAACAATGTGAGTTCTGGGTGGAAGTTTAGTACCACATTTAGTGTATTTAAACTTTTGGTGGGCTTATATATGAGTTCACACCCCAAACTCTTGTAGCAATAGTAAAGAGGAGGAATGGAGGACCATGCACGCACGCTCTGCTCTGTCTCTGGTACCGGCACTGGCTCGGAAGAGTCAATTCAGATCTCGATACTTTTGTTGCGGGTTTCATTAACAGGTCGAATAAATTATCTCTACGAATTAATTGTGATTCGACCGCATTGAGAGAATTCGACTCGGTTCCAACGACTTTGATCTAGCTGTCGTTTCAGAATCCGAAGAGACGTCCGTTGGGGGGCATTTTCGGAAGATGAAAAGCCGTGACCTAGGTCTTCTTATACCCTCCTCTTGTACGTCATTTTCTTCACTCGCAAGAAAACTTTAGTTATTTTTGCTCTTTATTGTTCCACCGCAATTACGATCCCTTCTCTCGGCTGCAGTTCTCTAATGTACTTTCGAGGAGGGTCTCGTCGATGTATGCAAACGACGATTGTGTACCGTCATATCCTGAGAGCGGATTGCTAGTACCCTTCGCACCGATATTGTGAGGGCAATATCCCCTCTAAGGACAATCCGTAATGGATGCTTCGGTGATCTTAAATCTAATCTTTTTACTATTTTGTTTGCCGCAATTAATTTAATGCATTGTCTTTCCTAGATCTCGTCCTAAAATGATGTATAAAAGGTTTGATTGGTTCCAGCATGCATTTTATAATCGGATTATGAATCGGAAGCGCACGTTTGTTAACTTGTTAATCGGTAATGCATTTACATTAATTTATATGGATCTGAAAAATTATTGTTTATTATATACCTTGATGATCCTGTTAACAACAATCTTAGAGAGGATATCCGGAATCGAAATTAAAACCATATATAACACCATGTTTAAATCGAGGGTGGCTATGACCAGTATGCCTTAAAAATTCGGTGTTCAGAATTTCAAGCGTTGGTAACAACGTATGAAAATCTGATTAACCACCATAGGGTTAATCTCGATGCTTTAAATTGAATGTCCTACAATGGAAAAGGAAAATCCTATACCCGATAGCTAGAAGGCGCAATCTGTGTGAAGGAACGCGGCCGTATCTGTCATGTTTGCATCTTGTTGGCTCTATTCAACACGTTGTTTGACTTATAATGTTCATCCACACAAACTACGAAGGGGTTATGAGAAGAATTAGATCGGAAGTATAATACCGAAGATCTCGGTATTGAGAAATACCCCGTTGCTAAGTTCTTAAAGTTTTCCACAGCTGGAGGAAAGTCGATTTCTGAACAGGCACACGAGTTTTTACTCCTGCTTCATGGTTTAAAAGAAGCCGAGATGAAATTTCCAAAGAAGTTTCAAGCCATGTGCATCATAGAAAAAAATTTCAAGTCTTGGGAAGACTTTGGTACGAACCTGAAATATAGAAAGGGGAAAATTTATATGGATGGCTTGATGATGATAATCGCCATAGAGGGGGAACACAGGAAGCAAAAGCGTGTGATTCCTGTTGATGTTTAAACGAAGGTCAATTTTATGACCTCGAAGGGCATGAAATCAAAAGGCAAGATCCAAAAAAAGGCAAAGAATAAACCATGCTAGCACTGTAATCAGGTTGGTCGTTGGAAGAAGAAATGTCCGTTCTTAAAGGCTCAACCTAAAGCTGTAGATGGGACTCCACAAGTGAATATGATCATTGTGGGACTTGGGACTAGCGAAGGGTATGTCTCTGAAAAATCTAAATTATACCATATCCATGATCCTAATGAGTGGCTCGTGGATACATGACCCAATGTACATATCTGTTCTGACAGAACTTTATTTTCTTCTTATCAGACCTGCCAATGGCAGAATTGTGAAGATGGAGAGCGATTTTGCGGTCAGGATGTTAGGGTTAGGACAAGTTAATTTGATGTTCTCCTCTGAACGTGACTGGACTTTGCACATAGTGTTGCATATCCCTGACGTAAAGAAGAATGTTTTATATGGCTCCATTTTAGTTAGAAATGGTTATGAGTTGAATTTAAATTTAATAAAGTTGTCATACGAAGACATGGGATTTTTTATGGAAAAGGTATTTGGTAGATTTTGATTTGTTGTTTATAATTAGATGTGATTCAGTAAATATTGATTCAATGAACGTTTTGAATTCTGAATATTCTAATTCGATGTGACTCTCTTCCTGAGTACAACCAATTTTCTTTTGACCAGACATTTGAGATTCAGAGTCAAGAAAATATGACTCATGACCCGACCACAGAGAATGACTATTACTCGGCTCAGCATTACATGCAGGAGTCACGGCATGATGAGTACGGTTGTTCATCTCCAAATCATGAGAGAATAGTGGATGACATAGCTCGGATTAATCAAAGAGCCCATGCATTGACTGAACAACTTGATGATGTCATCCTAATGGTTAAAAATATGATGAACAACCAAAGAGAAGTAGGGATACTGCAAAGTGAACCTGAGAGTGCAAAATTTTCAGACACAAACACTACAGGTATTTGACCAGTCCACTGACCATTCCACTGACTCTATCAAAAATATCAAAAAAATAAAAAATCAGAAAATTCAAAAAATGGACAACACCGAAATGGAAACTTATTGTAAAAACTCGATCTTAAAGCTTCCATTAATCAAGGCCATAGAGTACGTACCAGATCTTCAAAGATTTGTGAAGAGTCTATTATCACCTAAGAAGACGGGCGAGAAAAGATTCAGAACCGAATTTCATCTAATCATTATGGCTATTTCAATGATGATAACCCAAAAAAGCAAAAGCCACAAAGTCAAACAGCTGACTAGGGTTAATTGTGAGATTGAGAACACCAAGTTTACTCATGTTCGGATAGACGACGACTTTACCCTGAACATCCTTCCGAACTCTTTGTTTGACCGACTCAAACTCGGATCGCTCAAAAAGACCAGAGTGATCGTTCAATTTCGAGATCAATCTACCAAAAGACTAAGATGACGTGTTTCTGTTGTCATGAACTTAAGGTATCAAACACAGAGTGGACTTCATTGTCCAGGACATTGAGCACATAAGAGAGTTGTTTGAGTCACATCATTTTGGGAAAGCTGTTCTTAGCCACTACTAGAGTGACTATCGATTGTGAGACTCAAGACATAAAATTCCAACCAGAACCATGATCGAACTCTGAGAAGAAAAAGACTAGGACCCTTCAAGACGAATTTCGAGGGAAAAAGAAGGAAATACCCACGCGAATCAAGCTACGATTGCAACAAATATGGTTGTTTCAGGTCAATCGCCTCAACAAGAAGCCGAGAAATTCTAAAGTACCTGAAAACAAAGGCAAGAAGAAAATTGAATTTGCAGTTGTCATGGAGTGCAACTCTGCGGTCATCGACTATGACCGGTGGTGGATTGATTTAGGTGCAACTTGCCACATTGCCAAAACAAAGGAGGGGCTAGTGGACTGCAAAGAGTTGAAGAACAATGAACATACGATATTCATAAGGAATAACACCTACTTGGATGTTGAAGGTATTGGGACATACATGCTTGAAATGGGTAATAGTATAATGCTACTTCATGATGTACTATGCGCTCTAGGAATACGTCGGACCCCCGTATCTGTTCCAGTTCTTCTCAAGAAAGATTTGAAGTTCGTTTTTATAATAAGTGTGTATCCATAGGAAAGAATAAGAAGGTCTATACAATGGAAAGATTGTGTCGAGCATGACCCATTCCATCTTCCTGTAATAAGTTATAATGAATCGACCTATTATATATATATATATACTTTTGTGTGGTAGGTCCCAACTTGGGATGCCACATGATTTTCATTCAAAAAAAGTTCTAATGAATCAATGAATGTGATTTCTGAGTACTCTGTGTTGTTTATCAGATTATGATTTATGGCATATGAGACTGAGTCATCCAAGAAACTTCAAAGGAGATCAAATTATTAAATCTGATCTTTTGCCTAAGATTACGAGTGTAAGGACGTTGCCCTGTGAACATTGTTTGAATGGTAAAATGACGAGAAAACCTTTCTCGATGGAAATTTGATCAAATGAATTATTAAGATTGATCCATTCAGATATATGTGCATCATTGTGTGTCAACACACAAATAAGGAATACTTCATAACATTTATTGATGACTATTCTAAGTCTCTTATATCCATCTCTCAGGAAGAAAGGCATAAGCTTTTGAAATATTTAAGAGATACAAGACAGAAGTAGAGACAAAATTGAGGAAACCAATTAAGACCCTTAAGACTGATAGATGTGGAGAATATACCTCAAAGGAGTTTGAGGAGTATTGTATTCAAGCATGCATTTGTACTTGTAGGCAGACTACGATGCCTTATACACCACAACAAAATGGTGTAGCTGAAAGAAAGAAAGAATAGAACACTAATAGATGCAGTAAGGTGTATATTGTCATATTCCGGTCTATTAAAGAAATTTTGGGGAGAAGCGGTGTTGACCGCTAATTACATACAAAATAGGACTCTCTCCAAGTCCATAGAATCAACGTCATACGAAACTTGGAATGGCATGAAACTCGAGTTGGGTCATCTCAAGAAATGGAGATGTGTTGCATATGTCTTGGTACCAAGTCAGCTTCGAGACAAGCTAGACTTCATGATATTAAAGTGCAAATTTGTTGGATATAGTAAACATTTTAAGGGATATAGATTCTTCCATGAATCAAAAAGTCTAATCAAAAGTCATGATGCAATATTTCTTGAAAATCATCAAAAGAAGAAGCATGAAGTAGAGGAATAAGATCATCCGATTATCCTACATTATAATGAAGATGACTTAGATATTATACATGAATTACTTGACGATATAGATCATCCACACCTAGAGAATGAACCTATGAACAATAATGATCGTTTAGAGGAAGTGGATCAACCCACACAACCCACGAGTATAATCAGCAATAAGAGACCCAAAACACAGCTCGCATGGATGGAAGATTATCAATTCTATTGGTGCGAGATATCGTGTTACTACATAGATGAGGATATAGCATATTGTACAGATCTCATGTTCTTTGATGAAGTAATGGTTTCGAATGAATTAGAATCAGGGACAACCGTCATAAGGGACGAGCTAGACTCAAATTGAACGAAATGGTGTGGGAGCTATGTGATTTACCAAAAGGTAGGCAATCCATATGATGTAAGTGAGTATTCAAAAAAAGTACCAAGTTGATTGTACTGTTGATAAATACAAAGAAAGATTACTTGCCAAAGTTATACTCAGCAAGTTGGAATAGACTTCTAGGAAACCTACTCTCCGGTTGCTAAGTTTACATCAATTCGAATGATCTTATCTATAGGCGCATATATGGATTTGGAATTATTCCAAATGGATGTGAGGACAACCTTCCTCAATGGAGAATAACGATAGGAGATTTACACTATAAGAAAGAGTAGAACAGGCGACGGTCAACATCCGTCGCGAATGATAACTTGACCGTCCCCTCTGGTCAATGGGGACGGTCATGTGACCGTCTCCAAAGGTGGCGTTCCATTTGGTATATGCGACGGTATTCTGGACCGTCCCTAAAAGTATGGTATATGGGACGGTCGTGACCGTACCTAAAAGTCTGGTATAGGGGACGGGCATGACCGTCCCTTAAAGGTTCTTATTGGGGACGGTCAAGACCGTCCCTTAAAGTCACTCAGGGGGGATGGTCACGACCGTCCCAAAAGGGAGGAAGTGGAGACGGCCATAACCGTCTCTAAGAACGAAGGGGACGGTCAGAATGACCGTCCCCTTTGTTCATCTGCTAACAAAAAAAATTTCCATTGCCCCCTATTTGATCTTCATTTTACCCTGTATGTCACTATAATGTAGTACCTGTTACAAAAAATCATTCTTCATAATAAATATTACGATCAGTCTTGTTTTTAAAAACGCGCCTCGAGGCGCTGAGGCGTACGCCTCGAGGCGTTTTTCTAGGAAAAACGCCTCGAGGCTATAGCCTCATGCAGTCTCAGTGAGGCTTAAGCCTCGAGGCTTATGAGGCGCGCCTCGAGGCGTAAGCCTCGAGGCGTTGCCTCGAGGCGTAGCCTCATTTATGTGCTGATTTTTTGAATTTTTTCTGCAATATTTTTTTCTTTTCTTTTTGATTGTGGGCTTTTCATCTTTCATAGACAAGTATGTTCAAGTCCTTAAGCTCACAATTCACTAAAATGCATTTTTTTTAGTTTATTAAAGTATTGAGCTTATTTTTACTTTGTTATGCATGTTCTTTATATATCAACATGAACAAAAATTTGGATCTTGAGATATTAAATCTAATGCCTCTACTCTTAATATGCATCTTGTGTTACATCTACCCCCTTTAGTAAATTTTATTCAAGACTTTAAATTTTGCAGAGAGTTACCTATTATTGTGCTTGCATATTTATATTTACTTGACTCCTTACTGATTTAGAGTCCAAAAAAGAGTGTTATATAACAACTTCGATGTTTAAACCATGATATTAGCCTTAAAATGTCATGGAGTTATGTATTTACTCATAACTATTAAATTTCTAGAACTTGAAAATTGTAATTATGGTTAATTATGATGTTTTATGAAAAAAATTCTTCCACGAATGAGGCTTACGCCTCAATACGCCTCGAGGCTTACGCCTCAAGGCAATACTAGGAAAACGCCTCGATACGCCTCACGCTTTTTAAAACCTTGACGATCACCACACGAAAAAAGGCAATACACATTCAAAAAGTCATCGTCCAACAACATATGCATTCAAAATACTACAGTATCCAACAGTAATTGTCCAAAATAGTTCTACAATATACTACAATATCCTACAAAGTAGCAAAGCTATCCTAGTCGCCGTCCTCATCCTCGTCGTCGTCCTCGTCGTCATCAGCATCATCATCTTCTTCTTCGTCGTCATCGTCGTCGCCTAGCCTCGCAGCGGTATCATCATCTGTTGGGTGGCTAGTCGACGCTCCACCTTGATGTGCCTGCATGAATGCATTGAAAATCGCCATTTGTTGGCGCAAATCCTGGATCTCCATATTCATGGTAGACACTTGAGTCTCTAATTCCATCTCCTTGTGTCTTCTGAGAGGTCGAGTCGGTCCCTACTCCATACCAATTCCGTATGGTGGCACCACGACCACCACAACGGACGCGTCCCTGATGCTCTGGACCGGTCGCGTGGAGGAAGGCCGCATCAGGAGTAAGAGGTGGATGACTCGTTCCGGTGTTGTCTACAGAGCCAGTGGTTGTGAGCCTGACCATCTCCTCCTACAAATTTATTTAAGTTCAAATTCATTTAATATGTAAAAAAGATGGAAATATGTTATGAATAACTTACATGAATTGGACCATAGGCAGGATCCACCCAATAAACTTCCCCGCTCACATCACGGCTCTTAGACTTCTCGAAGACTTCCATTCGGCTGGGCACTCGCTCGTTCTCCACTTTCTAATGTGAAAAGATTAGTAAAGTTACGATAACATTTTAATACATATATAATGGTTACAATTTTAACACTAATAATAAAGTAGATTACTTACGAAGTCATCCTTCAGTTGATTTGTGTTTCTTCTCCCCATTCTATGGGTAGACTTGAAATCTTTCCTCCGATTTTCAACATTTCTCCTTGAGATGCCCTATACGAAGATAGTAATTTTAATAAAAGAATTCCAAATGATATATGTATAAAATGCTAATATATATGTCACATATCGTATGTTCTTCTCCCATCCAAATATAAACCATCGCCCTCCATTATTCAGCGGGTACATTCGGAGGACAATTTGCCAAATTGGCTTCCAATGGAAGCTTCGGGTCGAAGTACTTTAAAATATAAAGAAAATTAATTATATACTTAGATGATGAAAGTCAAATTTATACTTAAATATAAAGTAAAGTACTCACTCGGGCCTTCAGACGACCTCGATATTTACGCAACATCTCCGCCCCATGGCCTAAAATAAGAGCATCAGTGGCCGGGTCACGGTCCCAGGAAAAACTAGACTGCAAAGAAAGCAAACAGATATAAGTTTATATATATACTGAAGAAAAAATTTGCTTTGTTATTATTATATATACCTCCAAATAATGAAGAACAGCATCTTTTATTGACCGCTCCACTAAACGCTCAGCGTTGGATAATGTATATATTGTTGCAGGTATATTAATCCGTCCATTGTCTAATTCAATTGGATGTAGTTCCTCGCGTATTCCAAGTTGAACTAAATCTCGTCTCGTCCTTACATTATCTTTAGATTGACCTGAAAGATCTAATATTCCCAAAATATTCTCCAAAACATTCTTCTCAATATGCATGACATCCAAATTATGACAAATTTGTAAGTGTTTCCAGTATGATAACTCTCTGAAAAAATACTTTGTTTCTTCCAACCACCAGCTACACTTTTCTTCGTTGTCCGTCCTAAACAACTGTTTCGTATAAGTAATTGATGTTCCCAAATAATGTTGCCATTCACACGAGCTAAGTCAAGTCGTTGCCCATAAGGTGAGCCGTCAAATTTCTTATTAATATCTGCCCTTTGCCATCTATACTTCGGTGGAAGGAATCGACGATGACCCAAATAGCAATGTTTCATACTTCCAGACAGCCATGTCGAATGTGTTTTTTCAAGACAGACAGGACAGGTGAGTTTTCCCTTAGTACTCCAACCAGACAAATTTGCGTACGCGGGAAAGTCATTTATAGTCCACAATAGTGCAGCTTGTAATTTAAATATCTCTTTCCTACATGCATCATATGTAGGTATTCCAGTAGTCCATAAGACTTTTAGTTCATCCATTAACGGTTGTAGGTACACATCAATTGCGTTGCCAGGACCTTTAGGAACAGGAATTAGTAATGTCATCATCATAAATGATGAACTCATTGACATCCATGGTGGTAGATTGTAAACAATTAGAATCATGGGCCAAATGCTGTAACTCAGACTCATATTACCAAACGGATTGAAACCATCTGAGAGCCTGAGGCTAATCCCAAATGAACATTTCTCTCATCATTAGAGAAATGCGGATATTTCTGATCAAATTTTATCCATTCTTCTGCATCGGATGGATGTCTCATAGCTCCATTAGCATCTCGTTCATTTGAACGAGAATGGCACGTCATCCACTTTGCAGTTTTTTCAGACATGAAGAGACGTTTCAGTCTTGGAATCAATGGGAAGTATCGTAATATTTTCACCAACTTCTTCTTTCTCTTTAAATCATTTTTTTCTTCTTTATACCTGGAAGCCTTACAATATGGACAAAGAACTAAATCCGAATTCTCTCCTCGAAAAAGCATACAGTCATTAACACAAGCATCGATCTTGTCGTATTTCAGACAAAGCGATCGGAATCGTTGCTTCGCCTCTTTCCAATCCTTAGGATAATTCTGAGGATTATTTAATAACTTCCGTATTAAACCCATCACATCTGTCATCATTGCTGCAGTTGATCCGTTCCTTACTTTCATCTTAAACAACTCTAATAAAAACTGCAAACGCGTCATTTCCACCCCAGGAGCCAATATATCTTCTGCATTTGGCAAACTGCTCGAAAACCTATCATCTAAACCAATGTCTTTTGCCTCAGGTCTTCTTAAATCGTCCATTAGTTCAAATAGCTCGTGATCAACATTATTCAAGGTTTGTGTAGTGACTCCTGCATCTACGCCCATATCCTCATCCATTCGCAAATCTATACCCTCTCCATGTTCATTCCAAATGGAGTAATGTAACCAAAATCCTTGAGTATAAGATGGTTATACACTGCCTCTCTAACATCCCATTTAATATTCTTGCATCTCACACATGGACAATAAATTTTAAGACCACCAAATTTCTTATTAACTCTTTCTATTTGAAATGCCCAATCCAAGAACGCAATCACTCCTCTCTTATATTGTTGAAAATCATCGTATCTCTTATCCATCCATGATTTATCCATTTTACTGCACAATCATAATAAAATCCACCATTGTGTTATTATAGACAACAAGTTTTCCACCGTAAACCATAATGAAGTGTTTCTCTTATACACAAATCATTATGGGGATATGTATTGTATACACAAATCATTACGGGGATATCTATTGTATACACAAATCATTATCATCATGGGGATATCTATTGTATACACAAATCATTATGGGGATATCTATTGTATACACAAATCACTATCATCATGGGGATATCTATTGTATACACAAATCATTATGGGGATATCTATTGTATGATTTCACTATCATTATGGGGAAATCTATTGTATACACAAATCATTATGGGGATATCTATTGTATACACAACCCCGGTATATTTATTGTATACACAAATCAAAACTAAATCATATGGGGAAAACCTAGGCATATCATCAAAACAAATCATAACTAGGGGAAAACCTAGGCAAATCATATCTATTGTATACTAAACAAATCAAGCAAACCTAGGCATATCATCAAAACAACTAAATCATATGGGGAAAAACAACTCTAACAAGATTATCAAGCAAAATAAACAAGAATAGAAGCAAAGGAGTGTTGATAGATACCGGAAATGAAGATTGATGAGGTCGGCAAGCAAGGAGGAGCCGGAGGTGACGCCGCGGCGGAGGGGACGATGGTGGGCGGCGGCTTGAAGATGTGAAAATGGAATAGAAACGCAGGTCGAAGGGGGTTTTTTTCGATCTGACCAATGGGGACGGTCGTAATGACCGTCCCCATTGGTGACGATCGGCGACGGTTCACTAAAGACCGTCTCCTTTGGAAGGCATAAGAGACGGTTTTCAGTAACCGTCCCCTTTGGTCAAGGCAGAGGGGACGGTCATTAATGACCGTCCCCTCTGGTCGACCACTTTGGTCCATTCGTCAGAGGCGACGCCAACAGAGGAACAATGGGGACGGTCAAGACCGTCCCCAAAGCCTTTCCAGAAGGGTCGAAAACGTCCAGTGGCCTGGTCAAGGTAGAGGGGACGGTCACTATGACCGTCCCCTCTGGTCGACCACTTTGGTATTCGTCGGAGGCGACGCCAACAGAGGCGCAATGGGGACGGTCAGGACCGTCCCCAAAGCCCTTCCAGAAGGGTGGAAATCGTCCAGTGACATGGTCAAGGCAGACGAGACGGTCATTAATGACCGTCCCCTCTGGTCGACCTCTTTGGTCCATTCGTTAGAGGCGACGCCAACAGAGGAACAATGGGGACGGTCAGGACCGTCCCCAAAGCTCTTCCAGAAGGGTCGAAAACGTCCAGTGGCCTGGTCAAGGCAGAGGGGACGGTCACTATAACCGTCCCCTCTGATCGACCACTATAGACCATTCGTCAGAGGCGACGCCAACAGAGGAACAATGGGGACGATCAGGACCGTCCCCAAAGTCCTTCCAGAAGGGTCGAAAACGTCCAGTGGCCTGCTTAAGGCAGAGGGGACGGTCACTTATGACCATCCCCTCTGGTCGACCACTTTGGTTCATTCGTCAGAGGCGACGCCAACAGAAGAACAATGGGGACGGTCAGGACTGTGACCCCAAAGCCCTTCCAGAAGGGTCGAAAACGTCCAGTGGCCTGCTTAAGGCAGAGGGGACGGTCATTAATGAGCGTCCCTATTTAGTTATTACAGAAGGGACGATAGTCCACATACCGTCTCCCATTATGTGATTATTGGGGACGGTTGTTTGATGACCGTCCCTAAAAAGAGGCATTAGGGACGGTCTATCAAAAACCGCCGCTAGTTGTCGTCCCTAAATAGGACAATTCCTGTAGTGTTATATGCGACAACCTGATGGATTTCAGATAGAAGATTATGAGAAAGTGTTTATTAGTTAAAAAAGTCATTATATGACTTAAAACGGTCTGACAATGGTATCTCAAATTTCATGAGAAAATTATCCAGTTTGGATTTGTTGCAAATAAGTTGAATAATTGTGTATATGTCATGAAAAGTGGGAACAAGTTTGCGATCATGTCATTGATGTAGATGACATTATACTCGTGGGTGATAACATATGAATGCTCGATGAAATTAGAGAGAAATTGAGCAGTGAATTTGAGATGAAAGACACGGATGAAGTATCATGTGTTCTAGGAATTCAAATTACAAGAGAGATAGATCCAAAGACATTGAGTCTTAGTCAAGAAAAATATTGGCATACTGTATTAAAGAGATATGGAATGCAGAATAGCACTCCAACTCCTAAACCGATTGTGCTTGAAAAAAAACTTCGTAAGAGTCAATGTTCTAGAAAGGGGCAGAAATCTTTAGAAGTTTCATATCTACAAGCGATGGGAAGTCTGACGTATGCAAAGATATGCACTCTACCTAATTTAGCTTATCAAGTAGCTTAGTTATTAGATATCAAAGTAATCCTAGACCAGCACATGTGGAAGCCGTTTAGAGGATTTTTCAATATTTGAAAGGAACTTTACATTTGAAACTAGTGTATCAAACCGAATCACATGAAGTAATAGGATACTCCGATGCAGATTTTGGTGGAGATGTGGATGATAGAAAATCTGCATTGAATTACATTTTCATGTTTGGTGGAGCAGAAACAAGGATGAATCTAGACATACACATGAGGCAGAATACATTGCATGTAGCATGGCCACCACTCATGCAGTTTGAATTGAACATTTTTTGAAAAACTTAAGCCTTGAATTGGTTAAAAGACAATTGAATGTATTGCGATAATTAAGCTGTGATAAGCTTGATCAATAGTATGACTAATAGTTCTAAAGGGAAAACACATTGAAATCCAATATCACTATATACAAGATAGATTAGCAAAACAAGAAATAACGGTAACATGTACACATACAAGTGATATGTTAGCTGATATCCTAACTGAGGGAATAGTAGCTAGCACCTACATTAAACATGTTGGTTTATTGGGACTCAAAATGCATGATTCAAATAAGAGGTTTTCATGAATAATGAAACTAATTGCAGACATCTCTATGTACTATACGAATAGTGGAGTGAAAAAGCGTTGACAATTACGGTCAAGTAGGAGATGTAGAATGACCTCCATGATCGTGTGGTCAGGAAACCGCCTCCGACGGTGGCGGCGAGGATGGGCCTCACGAAAACCCTAACCGCAAGGACGTGAAGGAAGTGGGCGGACATTGTGAGGGTGTACGCCCTATAAAAACCTCCCACGTGGAGGGGAATGCAACCATCAACGGAACCATGCTCCGGAAGCCCCCTTCCAATCCATACCCCAAATCCTTAATCATCTCATGTTCTCTCTAACGAAGGTGTCAAAGGTGACATACCTTCTGATCCTTCACCTTGTCTAAAGTGATGGACGATATTCAAAGTTTTAAAAATTTTGGAAAAAAAACTTTTCATCTGAGAGTCTCTTACTTCCTCTTGGTTTTTTTAAAACGTAAGATAGTGAGTCACTTTTAAATTGATGATCACCCATAAATCACTCTTTTCATTGCTCAATGGTTAATTACATATGTAAAACCTGTTACATATGACAATGTTAGTTAAGTGAGGTGATCGTACTTAAAATTGATGTGTTCTTTACAAAAAAACACACCTAAATCTTGATATATTATCATTTTTTACTGTCTTCTCACTATTTACACCGACAACTAGGAGGATCATACTCCAAACCAATGTGTTCTTTGCAAAAACGCCCCAACAACATGATATCATATCATTTTGGATTGTCTTCTCACTATTTACACCTTCAATTCAACCATCTGGCCTTACCTCGCTCCAGACAAAACCATCTTTCTTTCTTCGAAATAGGTGAAAGTTGTGCTAAAAACCCTTATTTCTGGCTAATAGAAGTAAAATTGATTATATCTAGTAGTTTCTATGGAAAGAATGATGCAAAAGGACTTTTAAAATGCAGAAACAAACATCTCCATGCTACTGCTGCTTGACTTTTTTGGTGGCGTCCCTTGCATAAACCTGCTTGGGGGTTGGTTGGTTGTGGTTGGTTGGTTGTTCCGATCATGGAAGGCCGTATCGATATCGATATCGTATCGATACGATATTTCGACGATATATCGCCGAAATATCGCCCATATCGGCGAGCCTTTGTGAAGAAAATGCCTGGAAATCGGGATATATCGCCATATCGGTGCCCATATCGGTCCCATGTCGATGTCGATATATCGGCGATATATCGCGATATTTCCTTCCATAGTTCCGATCGTTTATTATAGATGTGAATGAAAATCCCCTTTTATGAGAGAAAAAAGATATTCATGAAAAATCTATTGATCTTCCTTTAGTAGTGATTAATATTTATCTCGCAAAGTTTAATCAATAATAACTATCATTTATTCCAAGGATAGAAACCAAATAACTACATTTATTCCTTATTCCACCTCCTAATCCCATTTTCCTTGTTCCAAATCAAAAAAAAAATTATACCATAACCTTTATAATAGCATCACAACCCTGTAAATAACACCACGACCCTTTATCTTATTAATTAACTCCCACACCATATCCTTAAACAGGGCCATAAATGTTAGATAGATAGAGTAAGATTATATATGTTGTGACATGATTACAAAGATTTTAGGGATCATGGTATTTGTTGAGTGGTTTAATGGGTAAATGGATCTTAAGATGAGGGACTATTTACCCATCATTTATATATTGTACTCATCCCCCCATTATTAACGAGTAACATAGTGAAGAGAGAACCCTAATCTCTAGAGAGGGAGATTAGGGTTTGTGCGTGCTCCCATGGTTTTTCCCTCATCGTAGGGTTTTCCACGTAAATCTTGGTGTTGATCTTCTTGTCCTTCGATCCTTGTCTTCAATATGGTATCAGAGCCTAAGGTATTTTTCGCCGTTCTTGGTTTCCTCCTTGAGAGGCGTGCCAGCCTTAGTGTGCACCCGCTCGCAGTGCCTGTGCAGCCCAGCCCCACTCGCGGTGCCTGTGCAGCCAGCTCTGCGCGCGCGCCTGTGCAGCCCAGCCCCGCTCGCGGTTACACAGCCTCTTACACGATCACTCCTTCATGCGTGCCCCTGACCCGCTCCGACAACCCCCTACACGCGCGACTCCCTGCCAACGCGCAACCCCCTGCCAACGCACGCCCCCTTTCCTGCGCGCTCCCTGCCGGCGCGCGACCCTCTGCGCGTGCGATCCTTGCGGGTGCGTGTCCCAGACCCGGTCCTATGCTGACTTGGGGAAGCTAAAGTACTTCCTAGGTATTGAGATGGCTCGATCTCTAGGGGGTATGTGTCTAAGTCAAAGAAAATAAACTCTTGATTTGCTAAAGGAATGTGGTATGTTGGGATGTAAACCTACTACTATCCCTATAGAGGCAAACCATAAACTTGCTAAAGAAGATGGTGCGCTCCTTGATGATGTAAAAAAAGGAAGATATCAATGATTAGTGGGAAAGTTGATTTATCTGACCCTCATAAGACCAGATATTACCTATGCGGTAAACGTGGTAAGTCAATTCATGCATGCTCCAATCACCTCTCATGCTAATGCGGTGAATAGAATTTTAAGCTACATAAAAGGATCACCAGGAAAAGAGCTTATGTTCAAGAAAAATCCTGAAGCTACAATTGATGGATACACTGATGCTGATTGGGCTGAATTTGTGGATGACAGACGATGCACTTCAGGCTATACGATATATTTGTGTGGAAATTTGGTTATTTGGAGAAGTAAAAAGCAGAATGTGATTTCAAGATTGAGTACTGAAGCTGAGTATCGTGCTCTTGCAAATGGTGTCACTGAAATTCTATGGCTAAAAATTCTACTAAATGACTTGGGCATCAAGGTGAGTATGCCGGTTAAGATGTTTTGTGACAACAAAGTTGCAATAAACGTGGTCAACAATCATGTAATGCATGATAGAACAAAGCATGTGGAGATAGACAGACATTTCATACGTGAGAAGATTGATGCTGGTATGTTGTGCCTTCCTTACTTGAAATCTACCGATCAGCTTGCTGATCTTTTCACAAAGGGGCTGCCTACTGTGCAATTTAAGATGAATGTAGGCAAGTTGGGCATGGCGAACATGTATGCCCAACTTGAGGGGGAGTGTTGAGTGGTTTAATAGGTAAATGGATCTTAGGATAAGGAACCGTTTACCCATCATTTATATATTGTACTCATCCCTCCATTATTAAAGAGTAACATAGTGAAGAGATCCCTAATCTCTAATGAGGGAGATCAGGGTTTGTGCGTGCTCCCGTGATTTTTCCCTCATCGTAGGGTTTTTCATGTAAATTTTGGTGTCGATCTTCTTGTTCTTTGATCCTTGTCTTCAATAGTATTAATTAGACATGAATTTAAGAGGTCATGGTGTAAAAATCTCAAAAAAATATTTAAAATATATTTGAAAAAAAGATTTTAAGCTATGAAAAACGACCATATGAGAAGTATAAAAAAATGGTGAAGCCTTTTCCCACTATAAGTAAGGTGGGCTACATGGATTCTTGCTCAAATCCATGTTGAAATATTCACTATTTTTTGCGCTTGTTTACGATGGTTGTCGACTACCTAACGAAACCCCTACAAGGGAGAATTTGAACCATGATCTTTTAAGTGGTAGACACACTACAGTATTATCTGAGAAGTATAATTTTTTTAAAAAAAACTTGTGGTACCTTTTGCAAATTTTTCCGGATTGATATCAACACCGAAGATACGTGATGCACCCCTTGTTCTGGCGCCTTGCATTACCTGAAAGGGCTCGTGGTCAACATTGGGAATTCATGCTATATATTGACACGAAATAGAAAGGACTGGATTGTGAGAAAAATAAAAAATCTGGACCCACCGCTAATCCCACGGCACCCAGGCCGAAGACCGCGACAGTGGAGCCTTTTTTCACGTCCGCAGTGTTCCATGCTGCTCCCACACCTTTTTTCCAAATAGCAGGCACAGGGAAATGATAAAAATATTCATGTCCTCTGATGTTAGGAGTTTTTACAATTGTCCTCTTCCCAGGTTTTTTAAAAACACTTATGCCCTTACATTTTTATAACTACATTTATGTTCAAATGTTCTTACAAAATTCACAATAGTGTCCTTCCGATAGCGTAATAATTAATATACGGGAACATTTGTAACAGAAGAGCACATCTGTGAATTTTCAAGAATTATGAGCATGTGTAATTAAAAAAGTTATGGATACCGGTGTTAGTGGAAGAACTCGGAAGGGCGGAAGTGTAAGAATCCCTTGATTTTTTAATGGTAAACGTAACTATAACATATATGCAGATTCTGCGCAAAAGAAGTACAAAAGTCCACCAGGGCTTTACATCGTTAGGTGTAAACAAAACTCAAAAAACAAAGGGCATATGAGTCTGCCCCTAAAAAAACCAATTAAAGCATGGAGACAATCAAAGTGTAGAAAATAAATGTAAATTTGATTCAATCGTGCACCTAACTTCTGAGCAACTACTTGGAATACCATAGACATCTACTAAATCTAGAAGTATGCATAGTCAGAAGTTATTTGGATTTTTGTAGTTGCAACATTTGAAAGAATTGTTCTACTTGTTTTGTTTAACAAGCAGCAACGACTTTCAGAATTCAGATGCATCTGAAAGAATTGTTATAAGTTCCTTTTTTTACTATATTCAGTTAGTCTGATCTTTAAACAAGGAACCCGATTTTCATCTGTTCTTTTTTTCCATGTAAACAAAGAAGTCTTCAAAAAATTAATAGCTTTCGTGGACAGCATGTAGACTCCATTAGCACTGCTCCCATTTTATCGAAAGGGTTAGCCGGAAATGTTGGAACTCTCCCAACCAAGTTTCTATATTGAAATTGTGCCTTCCGTTAGCATAAGGATCAAGGTTGCAAAAGTCGATAGTCGGTACTCGGTCGGTTGGATCACTGACTAAGGATTAATCGGCAATCGGACGACTAATCGGATTTAGTCGGACTTTAATCGGATTTGAATTTTATGATTGTTTTAAATATATAATTCATTTTTATGCATATATTTACATAGATGTTGTACATTTTTATACTATCATAATAAAATAAAAACGTAATTGAATTTAAATAAAACATCAAGCATATTATAATAAGTTTGCTTGTAAAAAATGCAGAACATATAAGAATATGGCATCTCCAAGTAAAAAATTGGTCGACTAGTGTACCTAGTCGGAATTAGTCGGTACTCGATCGGCCACCCCACTGACTAGACTAGTCGGACCTACTAGTCGGGCCAGTTGGGCGACTTTTACAACCTTGATAAGGATGGATTATGGTAGAGTTAGGGGACTATCAAACTATGTTTTAGTTGAGGGAATGGGGATGGAGAGAGAGAGAGAGAATGGAGAGAGAGAGAGAAGGGGAACAAAAGGGAAAGGGTCAAGAGAAATAGATAAAAAAAAGATCCTGTTGTAAAAGGAAGGAACGCCCATAAAATCTGGAGAGGTAGACAAAACTGGAGAGGAGATGGAAATAATAACAATAACTTAATTTTGACAGTCGTCTCATTTGTGACATTCTTTCTTGTTTCAATTTTCATGGAATAAGGGTGAAATAATAATTTCATTCACATCCCTCAATGTTGGAAGAGAAATAAAGCCATTTCTATTACAGACTTTTCCTATTCGCTTGACCGCATCTCTCTGGTTTTCTTCCTTTCCTTCTATAGATACCTTTATTTTGTAAATATAAATATTTTGGTCCAATTTAGACATCTTTTTTTTTGTTTTAAAAGAAATTTGCAACATTCCGGTCCTATACGTAAGGCCAATCACCATTATTGCAACTGCCCAGCAATAATTCCCTGATTTTAATAAGCATAACTGGGAGAGATGGTTTAAAGAAACAGATAATTTATCATTTGCAACAAGTACAATCGAGAATTCTTTGAAAACGTTACCTCAGTGAGATTAATTATATTTGTTGACCTCTATGTAAAAAGATTTAATCCAATAAAACGATCTTGTGGTCGAATTAGCATACCTGTGGACACCCCACAGCTCAGCAGGCACATTTTGTCCAGTGGTGCTGCCTCGTCAATCTTCACCACACAGCCAGCATCAAGCACCGTGTACTCCGCGAATGTGGATGTGTTCAGGAAGTGGTAAACACGCCGACCGCCTATTGCGAACCGCGTCCCACCATCTGCCAGCATTGTGCTCTTAAAAGGGTTCACCCTGTACTTCTCGCACAAGTTGGTCTTCTCCGACTCACAGTACATGCATTGTCCGCATTCCCCATGAAAGATGGGCACCACGTGATCCCCTTCCTTCAGCCCGTCCACCCCTTCCCCTACGCTCTCCACCACACTGACCGTGGGGGAAAATATAGAAGTAAATAAGGATTAATTAATATTTATTCACGATCCACTGAAATCCAACCCTGCCATAACATGCACAGAAAAAGCAGGAAAAAAAGGTCGACAAAGACATACCCCGATGCTTCGTGACCCAGGATTCGAGGGAAAATGCGCTGTGCTTCGTTCTGTACATCAGTGAGAAAACAGACAATTGGTGGTGATTGTTTACAAAAGGTTATTTCAGATATTCGTTGCTAGAATGCATTTCAACAACCATTTAAGTGAGTTCCATATTCAAATCTAATGCTATATTTTGTTAGTAGACATGTATCGAGTGGTCTTCAAAGGTGACAAATTGTGCCTTTTTTAAAATTTCAGATGAAAGTAAAGAGACTCTTTCAAATAAAAAAAAGGCAAGACGAGGGAGGGAGACATGCCTGACCAAGCCAGGCACTGAGATCAGTGTGGCAGATGGAGGTGAAGAGGATCTTAACTCGGACCGCCATTCTCTGGGGTGGATCTACCTCCACTTGCTCTATGATCAGGGCCTCTCCGGGGCCCCATGCAACCGCAGCTGATCAACCAACGCAAAAACAAAATTGTGTTGGTTAAAAACAAAAGAACAGTATAGACATCAAATGCATATTCTGGACGATAGAAGAGATAACGAGATGTTGCTGGGTGTAGGCACCTTTGCATGTGATGACTTTTCCTGCAGTGGAAGCCATTGAGGGAGAATGCTAGGAAGGGAGAGGTGGGGCTCTTAGCTATATATGCACCAGAGAACCGATATGATTTTTTTTATATAAAACGATCATTTCATATCATCCATCTAAAATAAAACCATCCGGGGAAAATTACTAAAAAGGACTAGCATCGACAGGATAGAGTATTAATTGGTTATGGGAAATTGTTAATTGTCGGATCTGATAGACAAAATTATTGGGGTGTCTGGCCTTGATTGGACAATAGTCTAGCAATTCCATTTTGGGATCAGAGTCGTTCGAACTTTCCTTCCTAAATCAGAAATAGATTTTTATGGGGTTATTGTGCGTAAACCCCTTATATGTTTTATATTACACAAACGTTCTCAGTTTCCTTACAGGCCATTACAGAGTTCATTTCTACACAAGCATTATACATGTGTGTATCTCTGCGAAGAATGGATTCTTATACGATGCTCTATCTAGAGCTTGCTCCTTGTAAACAGTTCACCTCTATCCTTCATGATATTTGGTGGAACATGCCACAAACAGTACGATTCACTTTCATGTTTAGAGCGATTCCAGAATGTTTGTGACCTGTTGTTAATTTTCACCCTTATATCTTTCTTCGGTTTCATGTTAACAATGATTCAGGTATTGAATGGCACTATGTCACTTACTGGGCATGTTTGGTTGCAAGGTTATCTAGCATAAGTATTGCATTCGAGGGCAGTAGCTATTCAGGGTTATGATTTTGTTTGTCCCTTTTTTCGATCTCCTTGTGAACTTTAAATAACTAGTGATCAATCTCATGGACTTTAAGATGTAAAAAAACATAATAGCAGTTGGGATTTTCTCATGAATCATCTAGACATCTATATTATGTTTGTGGGGGGGGGGGGGGGGGGGGGTTCTCATGCATCATCTACACATTGCTAGTTACAGGGATATGCAAGTAATGATCTGCAATATAAGGGTGCTTGTTTAGTATAAAATATATAAAAAATGGTTCATATAAAAAAATCTACTTAAATGCTAACATGATATTTGAGCAAATTACATAAAAATTCCTTTACACATCCAATTTCAATTTCATCCCGAAACTTTAAAAAGGTGACAATGTTGTACATTATCTTTTAGCTTTGTAACAATGTGAACTTCAGGTAAAGGACATGCACTACCACCATCAACTTTTTTGATTTCAAGGAGACAAGGACCAGATCCAACCCCTACCATTTCCCTCGTCTTTCCTTTCTGCTCCCCCCACCCTATTAGCTCACCCAAAAAGGGTCGAAACCCACTCAAGCGGACCTCGCACCTCCTTCTTTGAACTCGAACTCCTCTTTGTCGGAGGAGAACCACATCATGCACCTCCTCTTCCTTTCTTCGCCCCCAAGGCAGAGGATCTCCAACACTACGTTGTCCCACCACCCATCGTTGTGCAAGGTGTCCGCCCTCTGCCCCGCCTCGAGTGCATCGCAGTGGCGTGGGGGCAGGGCGGACATGGTAGCGGGGGACGAGCTCATGTAGGGGTTGGGCCTTGTAATTGTCAGTGCAGAAGACGTCATAGGCAACCGCGAAGAGGTGGGTGAAAGGCGTGACGCCGGCAACGTTGGCCTCATACCACTCATTGCGGATGTCCTCGTCATCGGGCGACCTCCACAAGGGCCTCTCGTGGGAAGTAGAAGAAAGGCGATGCCATTGCTGATGGAGTTGTGGAGCCAGACATGTCAATGGAGATGGGGATCGACGCATCGACGGTAGGGGATTCGTGCAGTGTGTGTGAGTATGGTGCTTTTGTAACAAGAATCCCACTCATTTGGATGTCATGTAGTGGATTACAAGGCCGCACAAGGGAAGGAGGATAAGAGAACTAGGTGTGTTCAAAACCATTTGGGTCAATGGATACCCGACTCGATCCGTTCATTTTGACCTTAAATTCTCGGGTACCTTTTGAAAATGATGGATCGGGTACCCACAATGTCATGACCCATGCTCTATATAAAAAATCCGATGGGTACCCGCGGGTACCCAGTTAGAAGTTTCCACTATCAATTAGTTCACAAAAAAGTAAATGGTTAGATACAAATACCAATATAGATGTTACATTATTCTTATCTATTTTGAAAATATAGAAATGGACGCGGATACAAATATCGGTGAATATGGAAAACATAAATGATACCGGTATGAAATGGATGCAAATTACATAGAAAAAAATATAGAATCAAAATTGTATAGATAAGATTAAAGTTATATGTATGGGAGGACCCATATATGTATCCATTTTGAATCGAAATATATATAGGTCATTTGAATTAACATATATGATAACGAATCGGATACGATCCAAATCGATATGCATACATCCTAGCATCCAAACAGATGATAATGAATACAATTGAATACGAATTGTATCGTACAAACACTCTTGTACGCGCATGCACGCACCCACCACACGCGCATCCGTGCATGTGTCCATGCAAACGAAAATGCCCATGTGCACGCGCATGCGCACATGCGCACGCACATAAGAACGCGCACACACACATCGTGATAACCAATTGCAATGATAATTAATATAACTATTTATGAATAGGAATATATACATATATATTGTTTGTCATGTTGTCCTCAGATTATATATATATATATACATCTCGTTTATCCGTATTGGATTCATTATGACGATGAACCTACATGAGTGTGTCATTATTAGATCCGTATTCGATAGTATTCCTTCCAATTACATTATTTCATATGATTTACAATATCTGCATAGTTTTGTATATCCTCGTTAATTTATTTATCTATGTTTATATATCTCTATCTGAATGCATTCCGTACCATTTAGATTTTCGCATCCAGCATTATCATTATGAATATGATATAAATAAAATGTACATAGTTGGACATACCGTTTGCATTTTAATATGTCACCTTACACTTGAAGTATCTCTCTTTATCCCCACGGGTACCCGCGGGTACCCGTAGAGAGGCAATATCTATTGGCATTAACCGGGTACCCGTTGGAATGGGGTGGATCGACCCATGACCCAATACTAACAAGGCGGGGTGGGTCACGATCAAATGGAGCGGATACCCGCCCCATTGACACCCCTAAAGAGAACGACTAGGGATTTGATCAGGAGTTATGTCTTCAACCAAAATAGGGGCATTTTTGTCTTTAAAATCAAAAAGTTTACGGTGTTAGCATGTTGCCGTCAAGTGAAGTCCACGTTGTTGCAAAACTTAGGGGCACGTTTGGTTGTTAGGGTACACCGGGGTATCATGTCATACCCCTAGCTCCAACCCTGCATTCCCGATTTGGGATGGTTTGTATTGACCCTATATTTTTTTGTATAATATTTTTTAACCATGTTCAAACAAACTTGTTATCATAAAAAATATATTATATTCATTAAAAAAGTTAATAACACATAATCAATGTCACATCATATCACAATTATCATTCCAACCCTCCCAACCCTCCAAACAGCTACTATTCACTGGAAGATACCCCAACTCAGTAACCAAATAGACCCTTAAGATATAAAATCCCACACTATTACATTTTTAAAGGGTCACAGTTGTAGCCCTTTTAGATTTTACAATATCAGTTATGCCTCTCTTTTTTGTAATATCAATTGTGCACCACTTTCTTGCACAATTATCACTTATGCATTTTCATTAGTTTTGTCATTCATACACGCCAAAGCCGATTTGGTAAACTTATCTTATAATTGTACCTAGGGATGAGCATTGGGCTGGGCCGGCCCGGCCCAGCCCGAAGTCCAGCCCAAAAAGCTCGGCCCGACCCAAGCCCAAACAAACATTGGGCCATGCTTGGGCCTAATTTTTAGGCTCGAAATTTTTTTGGGCCGGGCTCGGGCTTGGCTTGGCCCAGCCCGACCCAGCCCACGGGCCCGACCCGAAGAGGGCCCGAACCCTTCCCATATCCTACACGTATGGAAACTCTCACATGTCATGTACATTCTGTTCATGTATCATATCTTCATACAATGTTTAAAATCAATATAGTCAAGTGTGGGACATATGAGTTGATGATCATTGTATTTCATTTCAGAATTAATTTTTCTTAATTAGTCTACATCTTAGATTATGGTGGTTATTCTTGAATTTTTTGTTGTTTATTTTTTCCATTAGAATATTTTCTATTATTGAACCTTTACCCAATACGAGCATTATGCCCATTTTTTTAACATGTAGTGCCTAGTGCACATGTTGTTGTTAACTGTGTAAACTTGGTTCACTCTTTCAATTTCTGTAACGAGAGACGTTTATGGTATATAACATTGAATGGACTTGTATAAAATGAGAAATCATCTCCGGTAGAATTGAGTTTTAGTTGTTTCACAAGTATTATGGCATATGTTTTAAACAATTTTAGTTCGCCTAACTTGAATTGAGATTGACTTTAAACACAAACTCAAAGTTAATAATATATGAGGATAGGGATCCTGCTCTCTAGAGCAGGGAAGCTCCCTGCTGCAATCTGGACCGTAGGTTAAGAGGAGTCTAGCCGTTGATCCTCAAAAGCAAAAGCAGTTCTTTCTCCACGTTTTTTCTCCACGTCACTCATCCTCTGGCCGTACTCACGACCTCCTTCTTCCCCGTGCAACCCCCGACGTTTCCCCTGCTCAAGCTCACGTCTTCCCTCTTCCTCCACGCGACGCCTAGCGCCCACAGCGGTTGCAGCCACGCTCGGGTCCTCCTCGTTCCTCCGCTCAGCCCCTATCTCCTGCAGCGATCGTGCTCGGGCCCTCCCTCCTCCCTCGCACTGCCCCGAGCTTCTTCTTCCGTCACGATCCTGCCCTCCTTCCTCTCCTGTGTGGCCCCATATCCTTCCACAATCACTCTCGCACCCTCCCTCCTCCCCCGGCACTGTACCCGTACTCATGGCCTCAAATTTCAGCGAAATTCGGTCGAATTTCTGTCGAATATCGATATCCAGTCGAAATCGAAATTCGACCGAAATGACCGAAATGGACGAAATATGGGGGTCCTAGTACAACAACTGACCGAAATGACCGAATTTCGGTCGAAATTCCACCGAAATTCCATCGAAATTCTGTTTTGAACGATACCGAAATGGTGACCGAAATCGACATTTAAGACATTGCCCGTACTATTCTCCACACCCACCACATTACCCATAATATTCTCCACCCTCAGTTGTATCCTACTTCTTCACCAGAAGCACATGAGCTCCCCATACACTCCCTCCTCCCTACAGCAGCTGCGCGCACAGGACCATACCAATGACGCTCGTATATGCTCCCCACACACCACATTTCTCCCTCTAGTTGCACGCACACGAGAGCAGGATGTTGCTGGTGACAGTCCCTTCCTCCCACGAGGCATGTGCACACAAGGCCAGGACTTTAGCTGTGACGCTCTCCTCCTTTCTCCAGTCATGCAAACACAAGATGGGGGCATTGTCGGCTACACTCCGCTCCCTCCAAACACACACACAGGAGATGAGGGCATCACCAACGACGCCCCCCTATGCCGTCCACTCACGCGCACACAAGACGCAGTCATCACCGGCAATGCCCACATGAACCCGGCATCCTCACCGCACCTTGAACCTGAGGTAATCTTCTTTCTTTTAACAGAGTTTAGTTCTCTGCTATATCTGTGATGTTGTGTTAACCTATCTTACGTTGATTTGATTAGCTTCCATTGTTTGATGTGTCTAGTGGGATTTGGCTTGATATACACTAGATTTATTTTGACCATTTCGTGTTTTCATGCAATGTGTTATTGGGTCGGAAGTGGATGGATGTTTATTTTGCATAGGCCTTGTGTGATATAAACGATTGATTTGGATGTAGTTAGAGTAAGACTAATGGTGCAGTTGAGTTTACATTAGACCAGTTGAGGTTTTTTATCTCCATGTTGCGTGTACCATATTAACTTAAAACTTTTATGTATAAGTTTTTAATTACTGCTCATTGTCATCACATCTCTTGTAATTTTCATGGTGTTTGATATTTTGCAGTCATATGCATCAATCAGTATGGAAGGAGAACTTATACATACTTGTAGAGAAGGTGATGATAACAATTATATAAATGATGATAGTGGAACAAAAAATGGATCATGCTTTAATGATGATGCTCCTGTGGATATTTCTAATGAGAATGCATGTGTTGATGATAAAAACGAAGTTGCGAAGCCGTTTATTGGGATGGAATTTAATTCAGAAGATGATGCATTAGAATACTATAATCTAATATGCAAGGCGAATTGGATTTTCTACCCGTAAGGACACACTGCGTAGATCGTCAAAAACCAAACTTGTTATTGCTCGAAAATTTGTTTGCTCAAAGGAGGGGTATAAAGATCTAACTGACAAACGATACGAAGGACGAGAAGTAAAAAGAAGACGAGATAGTCGAGAAGGGTGTGATGCTCATATGTGGGTTTGTGAAAGGGTGTTGGGTTATAAGACAATTTCATGAAGAACACAATCATGAGTTGACAAGTCTATCAAAAGTGACAAGACTTCGATCACATCGAAAAGTATCTGCAAGTACAAGAAATCTCATTGATACATTACACACATGTGGTTTGACTGCCTCCAAAATTTCCTCTATTTTAAGTGCATCTGGTGAGCAACATGTTACTGGTCAAGTTTGTAGAGACCAAATCAAACAAAATCGCAAGAACAATATTGGCAATGAATGCATGTCAATTGTTAGATGTTTTGAGGAAAAGATGAATGTAGATTCCGATTTCTTTTTTAGAGTGAAAATCAATGCAGATCGAATGGCAAGAAGTGTTTTTTGGGCTGATGGTCGTTCACGGACTTCTTATATGAACTTTGGAGATGTTTTGGTGTTTGATACAACATATCGAACCAATAAATTCTTAATGCCTTTTGCACCATTCACTGGCATTAATCATCATAGGCAGTCAACATTATTTGGTTGTGCTTTGTTGGCAGATGAAACCACTGAAACATTTACATGGTTGTTCAATACTTGGTTAAAATGCATGCATGGAAAGATGCCCGTTGCCATAATTACCGATCAAGATCCTGCAATGAGAGAGGCAATCTCATTGATATTCCCCTCAACCACACATAGATTTTGCAGTTGGCATATACAAAAAAATGCACTGATTCACCTGCATCAGCTACGGAGCAATAAAATGTTTGAACACGATTATAATAAATGGATTTTCAGATCTGAGTCAGTCGAAGAGTTTGAAACTAAATGGGCACATTTACAAACTACATACAATATACAAAATGGGAGTTGGCTTGAAAAGATGTATAATGTACGTAAACATTGGATTCTAATATATTTGAAAGATGTGTTCTTTGCTGGGATGTCCTCTAGCCAAAGATCAGAAAGCATGAATTCTTTCTTTGATGGCTATGTTAATTCACAAACACCATTATCTGAATTCGTCAATCAGTATGAAAGAGCTTTGGCTTCTTGTCGAAATGCAGAAGAAAGCGAAGATTTGAAAGCGTCATCAACAAAGGCCGTCTTGATATCGCAACATCCAATTGAATTGCAAGCATCGAAGTTTTATACACCTGCCAATTTTAAATTGTTCGAAGAAGAATATAAGATGACAATGAGTTGTGAATGTGAGAAGATTTCAAGATTGGATGATATAACTGTTTACGAGGTCTTCTTGCATGGAAATACAAGTCGCAAATATATAGTCGAGTTCTCCCGCTCAAGCACAACTGGATCTTGCTCTTGTAAGAAATTTAGTTCGGATGGAATTTTATGTTGTCATGTCTTGTATATTTTTAAAAAGAAGGGTGTTTGTGAATTGCCGCATGTTTATTTGTTACATCGATGGTCTGTAAATGCAAGATTTTGCGAAACTAATCATGCATTATCTAATGACGAGAAACCGGCACTTGCAATGTTATGGGGACTTCGCTCAGAAATCAATGAAATGTATGAGTGGGCAAGTTTAAGTTGCCAAAATTTTCAACTAGTTAAGCAAATGGTCCAAGAAGATCGAAAGAAGATGACGACGCTTTGTCAAGATCGAGCTCCTTCCTCGCCTCAAGCTTCCAAAAATCCCAATTCTCACAACAATGCAAATGTAACTCATAATTTCATCGATATACGTGATCCACAATATGTAAAAGCAAAGGGACGCCCCCGAAAATCTAAGCGGATAAAATCAAGCATCGAAGCTTCTTCTTCTCAAGTCGAGGTGAAAAAAAGGACTTGCCAGTTTTGTGCAGAGAAGGGCCATTATCAAACCACATGCAAATCAAAGGTAAGACAGATCTGATCTTATATATACTAGGAAGAGATGTTTAAATTTTATTTTACAATGGCTCTTACCTTATATATTATGATTTTGTAGGCGTCAACTATTCATTGAGGAATGAAGAATGAAGATTGAGAAGTTGATGGACATATTTTGAAGACCTGGAAATACGTAAATTGAAGATATACAATCCTTAGGTGCATGAAAAGTGCCTTCTAGTTTATTTTGTTTCCTTGTTGCAGTTGAGTGTATGAATTGTATTAACTCATTCTAGAATATTTATTTCTTGAATTTTTGCAATCACAGGAGTCATTTACTTCTTTTATAAATGATGTTTTACTAATTTTCAGGTACTCAATGATACTTGAAGAATGGTTAGCATGTGAACTAATTTTTGAAGATTTCATGACACTAAACTTGAAGATATACAATTGTTGTTGTTGGGAAGATATGCAGAGTGTCCTTTTTCACAACAATGAGCATCAGCCAACTAAATTACATCATATTTTTTGTATCTGAAATTACAGTTGTGTATCAGCATATATTACACAATCTTATTTTAATGTCCAATCTTTTTTTATCTGAATGTTTCTGTATGTATGGTTGTGATTCAGCATTACACAATCTTAATTTAGTGTATGGATGTGGGCCTTATTACACAATCTCATTGTGAGTTGTGAGTGCCACCAACCAACCATTCTTCTGGCTCTTGCTTTGTATGTAACTATGTATTTTTTGAAATTTATGTGTCTATCTATTTAGATTCTTTTTTTATTCTATCTGAAAATTATTTCTTTACTTTCTGTTTCAAAGTTGGGTTTTGTTCCTAGAGAAAAACTGGTGCATGGGACCTGTTTTTGGTTGGGACTTTGCCGAGTTACTGTGTGTGGTTCTTTGGTTAATCCATTATTTTGAGTTGCGTTTGGATTCTGGAGATTTCTTGTGTGTGTGGAGATTTTGAGCTGTACACAGAGAGAAATTGCCAATTATATTGATTTTGTGATGACAGCTAATGGTGGATCTTTGCTGTCAGGGAAAAAGGCATTTATGGATATTGAGTTGTTGTCTGGTTCCTTCCTCTGAATTGGAGCAGTTGAGGATGGTATGTTACATGGAATTGCACACCTTCACATATGATCCAAGAAATTGACAACTCCATGCTTTGGCTTGGGTTCTGACTAGGATGATGCGCAAAAATCGATTTCTTCTTCGATTCGAACGTCAATCTCAAATAGCTCCAACTAGATCTCATAAGCTCGTCGAGGTTGTGGGAAGGCATTCATCCAGTTATCGAATCTGATTTGCGTGAATTACAATTATAACAGCTACAATTTGAATAGATTACTCTCCAAAGACAGAAATCTCTATAATTGATGGACTTAATTCTACCTGCAACAAGCAAATACGTATATAGGTTCAATGTCGTGGTCATAGTTACATAGAACAGTCAACTCAACCACAAGCATAATCTCTTCTTTCCTGGAAAAAACCCCACAAGATAATCTGTATAGTACATTTCTACAACAATTACTGTATTAGAGCAAAAAAAGCCTGTGTAGAATCTGGTTGGACGGAAGCTTTATCTGATTGTCAAACTTCAGCATTTCCGACGAGCAAAGAGGACCAGCAACGTCGAGCGGTGCAGAGGTCACATGGGGATGGAGGGTGCGAGGGGGACGGACCAGAGATGACTAGAAGGGGTCGCACGGGGAGGAGGGAGGGCACAAGCGCGATCGGGGAATAAATTGGGGGCTGTGCGGGGGAGGAGGGAGGGTGCAAGAGTGACTGTGGAAGGATTGGGGCCACGCGGGAGAGGAAGGAGGGCAGGATCGTGACGGAAGAAGAAGCTCGGGGCAGTGCGAGGGAGGAGGGAGGGCCCGAGCACGATCGCTGCAGGAGCTAGGGGCTGAGCGGAGGAACGAGGAGGACCCGAGCGTGGCCGCAACCGTTGTGGGCGCTAGGCGTCGCGTGGAGGAAGAGGGAAGACGTGAGCTTGAGCAGGGGAAACGTCGGGGGTCGCGCGGGGAAGAAGGAGGTTGTGAGTACGGCCAGAGGATGAGTGACGTGGAGAAAAAACGTGGAGAAAGAACTGCTTTTGCTTTTGAGGATCAACGGCTAGACTCCTCTTAACCTACGGTCCAGATTAAAGCAGCAGGGAGCTTCCCTGCTCTAGAGAGCAGGATCCCTATCCTCATAATATATAATGGGTTAAGATGGGTCGGCCCGGCCCAAGCCCGGCCCATAGGAATTGGGCCGGGCCTAGGCTTGGGCCGAACCAAAAAAACTTTTGCGGGCCTAGGCCCGGCCCAAGGCCCGAAGTTTTAAAGTGGGCTTGGGCCTGGGCCCTTCAGGGCCCGGCCCAGCCCGGCCCATGCTCATCCCTAATTGTACCCCTACAATTTCCAAAAACTACACTTGTACCCTTCTTTTTTCTCTCCAATTATACTTGTGGCCTTCAGATAACATCCATTTGGAAAGGGATCGGATGCAAACTATTCTGATGGACACAACTATTAATTGCCCAAAAATGTATGGGTACAACCGATATTGCCAAAAAGTGAAAGGCATAACTGATAATGAAAAATCTAAGAGGGGCAAAGTTGCAAAAAAAAACTTTTTAAAATATGGGTATGAGATTGAGATGCCTCCTATAATTCAGGGACTTCTGTGGAACTTATTCTAAATCAGTTTTAGAAAAGCTAATTGACATAATCTCTCAATTAACGTGCTTTTCTACAGTTATTCAATCCACTAACCTCCATCATAACATGTTGTGAGAGTGCTTTTACGGTACAGGTTTGAAATATGGGATTTTTACCCGGCAGACCCTATAATCTTTGCCAATTACTGCTACGACCTTCGAAACATCGTAATTCCTCCCTTGACCCCGTAAACTTGCTCCGTCTTACCCCACGAACCCTGCCGTTAAATTGATACATCTCAAGCTAACTTGGGTGAGTTAAAACTGAGTTAATCTAACCAACCATAATCGGACGGGTAGAATTAACCTGAAGAAAAAAAAACGGGCGGCTCGAGCAGGGAGGCGGCTGGGCCGGGGGAGGGCTCGATCAGGGTCACGGCGGGGTCAGGGGAGGGGCACTGAGCTGGGGTGATGGTCGAGGGGGGGAGGCGAGCAGGGGACCCGCCGGGAGGGTATCTTCGACCTGGGGAGGTGCGGGTGGCAGGGGGCTCGACTTGGGGGAGGCGCGGGTGGCTAGACCTGAGGAGGCGCGGGTGGCGAGAGGGCTTCGACCTTGGGGAGGCACGGGGAGGCGACCTGGGGAGGCGGGGGGGGGGGGTGTGGGGCGGGGGTGGGGGAGGCGGCGGGGGGCTCGACCTTGGGAGGCGGCGGGGGGAGGGGTGGGGAGGCGGCGAGGGGCTCAACCTGGGGAGGTGCAGGTGGTGGGGGTAGGGGGTGCCAAGCAGGGGATAGAGGCGGTGGAGGGTGGCGGTGAGGGTGCCAGGGGAGCTCGACTTGGGGAGGCACGGGGAGGCGACCTGGGGAGGCGCGGGGGGAGGGGGCGGGAAGGCGGAGGCGGCGGGGCGCTCGACCTTGGGGAGGCGGGGAGGCAGCGGGGGGCTCGACCTGGAGAGGCACGGGGGGAGGGGAGCGGCGAGTGGCTCGACCTGGGGAGGTGCGGGTAGGGGAGGTTGCCAAGCAGGGGATAGAGGCGGTGGAGCGTCGGCCGCCGCGGGGGGCGGGGGTTCCGTCGGGGTGCTTCGTAGAGCAGGGAGCCAGTGGAGCGCCGGCCATCGGGGGAGCGAGGCTAAGAAGGGGGGAGGGAGAGGGAGTGGCACTTATGGTAAATTTAATAGATAAAATGGGCATAATGTACAAGAAGATAACAGAATACGGTTAACTTTAACGGCTTAATGGATGAGGGTTAACCACAGGGTCTATAGGGTAAAGGTTAACAAGTTTACGGGGTGAGGGAGGAATTACGATATTTCGAAGGTCGTAGCGGTAATTGGCAAAGATTATAGGGTCTGCCGGGTAAAAATCCCTTGAAATATACGTGGAATTATATGCAGAATGAAGCTAATATTTTAATAAAAAAGCGCTCGTGTTACATATAATTCTCAATGTGGTTCGGCACACTGTCGTATGTGAAAAAGTGATCTTGTCTGGAACCACTTAAATCATCCGGTAGTAAATATTATTATTTCTTGTTGTGTAACTGTTATTCTTTTTCTAGTAAGTTGATTAGCAGGCTTTGGGATTTCGGGAAAAAAATGGAAAGTAAGATGAAAATTTCCCCGGCAACAGACAAAATTCGAACCATGGAAAATACATACATACAAATCCGGAAAAAGATGTTCTATATTGCAAATGTGAAAAGACAGCTAACTTTACCTGGAAATGAGATACCGCACCCTATCAACGGCACTTTGAGGAAACTTGATTGGCAATCTTAATCCCACTAAGCAGCATTATGGGCATCCAGCAGAAAATCCTTCATACGATATTAGACCAGAAGATGCTTCAGAGGTATAACTTCATGAGTGAAGATCAAGAACCAGTCATGCCCAACTGCAAAAAAGAATCAACCGGTTTATGCTCCAGAATGCAACAAGCCATCAACAGCAAACGACCTTCACATCAAAGCACCGCTAATTCTTCCAGCTCGGAAAGACACAAAGAAAGCACAATGTAATTGGACGGATGAGGTATCACCGGTGAAGAGAGGTGGAGGGATGGTTTACAGTTCAAGAACGGTGCAGTAACCACTGCGTCAACTTCAATCACCTCCATGAATCGCACATCATCCGCCTGATTGCAGTGTGCAGTCGCTCACATGAAGCTGTTTAATCAGTATTTCCTCCCTCGTCCTGCACAGTTCGAATTCTATGCAATAATGCAAAGGCGGGATGTAACGGTCGGTGCAGCGTGAACGTTCGATCAAGATCGAACGGTTCACACGGTAAGGGCTGAAAGAATCCTGATTTCGTTTGAATCGCTTGAGCTTGATCGATTGGTTCACGCCACATCTTTTTTACGGCCGGCCATGGAACCGTACCCGGCCCTGCAAGCCTCCACTATTAGACCGTTACAAGAATAATGACCTTCAATGGTCATGAATACAAAGATAATGACCATGAATAAGATGATTTGAATATCAAAACGTCTATTATAATTGCAGAGACGTATCGTTGGGCAGATATTGGAGGCGTACTGGTCACTGGAAAGCCATATATATAGATGTTCTTCCCATGAAGAAAAACACACAAGAACAAGAACTCGAGTGAGTCCTGAGAGCCCCAAAAACAGCTTACCTGAAATTTGTTCTTCATCCACAACTCACCCTTTGCGACGAAACCATGGCACGACGCCCCTTCCCACGAGCAAATGTGGCCTTCCATATTAATCCAAAACAGCATCGAAATCGAGCATCTCAAGCTCAGAAGATCAGCAAGTCCTTGAGACCAACAACCTCCACACATCGGCATCGGGCAGCTTCCCCTGGCTAACCATTTCCTCTAGCATTACAGCAGCATCGTAGGCCTTCCCGACCTCCGCAATCCCCTTGAAAAGACCATCATACATGCTCGCACTTGCATACTGCCTCCTGCTCAGCATCGCCTTCATAACCCCGCAAGACTCCACGAATCGCCCTTCGTGGCACAGACCCTCCACGGCGATCTCATTACTCTACTTCCTTGGAGCACACACGCACTTCCTCTCCATCCCCCTCAACACCAATGCCGCCAATTCCGCCTTCCCCTCACGGCACAGCCCCTTCATCACGAGCTCGTACGTCACGACCCGCGGCAAACATCCCTCATCCTTCATCTCCTCCAGCACCTTCGCGCCTCACCAGGAACCCCCCGAGTAATCTATCGGCATCCGCCGAATTCCCCTCGGAATATAGGTCCCCGATCGCCGCACAGTAGCTCGCGATGCTCAGCATCCCTCCGATGGCCAGCGCCTCGGCGATCGACCTCCTCATCGCCTCGGAGCTCCCACGGTCGATCTCCCACTTCTGGAACGCTAGCCGCAGCCGCGCGGGACACGCAGCCCCCGCTTCAGCACCTTCCCGAGCATCTCCTCGGCCTCGTCCACCCGCCCCTCCTCGCACAGCGCCTCCAGCAGCATCCTATAGACCACGACATCGCCCTCACAGCCTTTCTCGGAGATCCGTTTGAGCATGGAGTAGAGCAGGTGGATGCCATCATCGAGTCTCCGTGCGTCGACGAGCCCCTTCATGAGGATCCGGTAGGTGTCGCGATCGGGCACTAAACAGAGGTCGCCCATCGATGCGAAGAGCTCGACGGCGACGTCGAGGAAACCGGCATCGCAAAATTGGGACAGGAGGGAGTTGAGAGTGGAGAGGTGGAGTCTGAAGCGGGGGCTCCGGGAGAGGAGAGGGAAGAGGTGGACAGCGTCGGGGAGGGGGAGGGAGGAAAGGAGGCAGTGCAAGGGCCAGGAGAGGTTGGGGCAGTTGAGGCGGAGGAGAAGGCGGGGGTGTGGAGGGGAGGGAGGGTGGAGGGTGTTGAGGAGGAGGTGGCGGCGGAGGGAAGGGAGGAGGGGGGAGGCGGGAGAGGAAGAGGAAGAGGGGGGAGGCGGGAGACGACGGAGGGGGTGTAGATGGGAGGGGACGGAATCGAGGATGCGGAGGGCGTTCGCGGGGTTCTAGAGGGGGATGTGCGCCGGAGCGGGACTTTTTTTGGAGGGAGAGCATGCTTATATTCCAAAAATATAAGCACAGAGCTCAACTTAATTTTTATTTTATCTTAACAATCACCGGTGCGGATTCTTTTAGATGGGATTTAAGTTACTTAAATATTGACATTAATTTTGACTGTTAAGAAAAAATAGCAAACTAAATCAGACTTGAACGAAGTTTGATAAGTTCATAAAACATTAAGCTAATATTCAATGCATACGATTGGATTTTTTGAATCAATTTTGTCAAAAGAAAACATAACATCACAATAACATCTACTGGAAAATGAGTTACAGGAGAGGATCCACTCCCGACGGTAGTTACCTTTCCCTGCCTCGAATATATAGAACGATTGTATGTTTGAGTTAAGTACAAAAGTTTGAGTCCCAGTTCGATTCGATATAGATTTGATCAAATATATTCATGGTTGAGTCCGTTTTGAAACGAAAGTTTGAGTTTGATTCGATAATTGCTTTGGTAACTAATTATCTCAAGTCAAACATTAAAACGAGCATGTTCGAAATTACTTCAAAATTGGAGTTGATAACCTGATAAGCATTTATAAAAATAATAAATAATCTAAGCTTGCTAATCCAGAATTCCTTATGTACATATGATAAATCTGTGATTCATCGCTCTAATTAGCTGAAATTAGAGCATCGTCCCCAAAAATTAGGTTCATTCATCTGTTAATACTATAAAATGAACTTTTATGAACTTGTAAATAATTTGCATAAATTACCATTTATTTCTTCATTCATATTCATCTGCATAATTTCACCCAACTTCACTCATTTTTCATTAATTCATCCTAACTTCAATTAACATGAAACTAACTCCATTGTGTACATACACTAACTTCGATCAAGAAAAAACCTGAAAAAATACTTGTACATATTTAATATAAACCCAAACTCTGATTTTAGGACAAAACCCGCAAATGTTGATATCTCTCTCGTACAGTATCCAAATATACTTTACTCACTTTTGAATTAATTTACATTCAAATATCTATAAATCAAGATCAAATTCAAAAAGACTCGGAATCTATTTTTGAAATCTGGATTTTTAGGACCTAACTTTGCATTGTGTATTTTGTTGAATTTTACATGTCATTTCACATGCACATTTGATTCATTTTGATTGTTTCCTTTTTCATTTATTTATTTCGTTCAATATTTTAACTAATCACATAAAAAATTAAAATCTAAAAAAATCACAAAAATAAAAAAAGGATAAATTCTGACTCAAGCTTACTGACCAAATTCGTATATATATATATATATATATATATATATATATATACATATATATATTTCACTTCCCTAGCTTATTCTGTCATTAAATCAATTCACAAATACCCAAATAATTACATTTGAGTCCATTGCATCATTTCACATCATGTTTGATTTTTACATATATTTATTTATCTACAGAAAATCAAATAAAAGTTGCAAATATTAAAAAAATAGTATTTTATATACATAAAATATCACAGAAAAATGCATATCTTTCATCCCGCATTATGTTTGCATCCATGTCCTTCATGAATATTTTAATTGGCATTTGGATATACAATTTTAATTTTGTGCATTTCTTCACTTGAGCCCATTTGATATTTTATATCTATTTAGTTCTTTATTACTTACATTGGTCAATAGTATAGTTAAAGTTATTATCAATGGTTGCGCCCCGTGGCACGACGCTAGTGGAGCCACCTGGCTCCAGGAAACCCGCCCCTTTCTCTCTCCACATGCTAGGAAAGTGATTGACCCCTCAGGCTCAAAGCACATGCTCTCCTGTCATTGCCTTCTCACGTGATTTGTACGTGACTTCCTTCTTTGTCCCGATGCAGCTCCGGTCACCTACCATCTTCCTTGGCCGAGCTGCTCCACCCACCCATCTCTTATTCTCGGACAAACCTCTCGGCCATCCATCGTCGGAACCCCTCTTATGTACGCATATATCGCATCTGATCCACTTCCAACACCTTCTCCTTCTCTATTTGATTCTAACCCCACTCGTTGTAACCTCCTCGACCCAACCCTCTCTATCCTCTACCCCCATAAACTAACACCTCTTATCCCCGTCGCCACTCCTTCAACCTGACCCTGCAACCTCCAGTTCTCATCACTTGAAACCCATAACTTTATTAGAACCCAACTCCTTATCGCCTCTACCCCTATTGAACACAGTCTTCGATTACCCTTAAAGGTATCTGTCAATCCTCGTCTTCCAATGAGAGAAAGAACGAGAGAGCCAGGGCTCTTGCGGCTGGTGACTGTAGCTCCACCTCGCAGCGACGACCTCGACCCAATAAGATCTACGGGGAATCAACCCCATACTATTGCGTCTTCCAGGAGATCAGCAAAGCCTCGATAACATCGCTGGACCTTGAGGCCAATATCGTAGAGTTCCATGCTCTGGCACCGTAGGAGAACTGTAGGTAAAATCCCTATCCCTCTTCTCTCCTCCTCCTTCTTCCTCAGTCCCTTCTTCTTATGCTGTCATCGTTTCTTCATCTTCCCCTCACGTTCTCTATTCCTCACCATATTCTCATTTTCCTTCTCGTCAACTCCGTTAACCCCGATCGACAACCGACCAAACACCTCTCCTTCTAAGAATGCCTCACCTTGTCCTTCTCTTCTCTCAAAATCTACCACCTTCGAAGAGGCGGTGGAGTCCTACTCCTTTCCCCCACATGACAATAGGAGAAACGCTTCATTATTTTTTCCCTTGAAGCTTAACGCCATGCTGAGTCTCTGACTCGAGCAACAACTATCCCTTATAGGTCCGTATACGATGGCGGAACAGAGTCCTAGTAGCATAAAAACTCCATCAGGAGCCACACCGGAGACGAAGACCAACCGTTGGATCTTCACCGACTTGCTGTAGCCATCCTACAACAGTGGGTTGGCTCGAAGCCAAGAATATAGGAGGAAGAACCCCTCGACTAGTAGTATTCATCAGAACTTGATCCAACGTTCATGAGACGCTAACGCGTGGACCGTTCATCTGCGCCGATCTACAACTAGCAAACCACGTGACCATCTCTAACCCACGCGATTGGAGGAGATCATAGTGACTACAACCGTCTATTGAGAAGAGCCTCACATGCATAGCATGTGTCTCGGGTCACGTGCAAGAGTCCCCTCGCGTCTATTGGAAACTACAAATATCACCCCCCTCCTTTGGAGAAGTTAAGACATGGTCACGTGCGATACACGCGTGATCTTAGGAAAATCACGCCGACACCCCAATGTCTTCTTTAAATTTCAAGTATACCGCATACATGTGTAAATTTCAAGTATACCCCCAATGTCTTCTCTAAACTATGAATATTTTAATTATTTTTATTATTGTTAGGTCATTAGACTTCGTTAATTCTTATATTGTGAACCATACATTGGATTTTGATACTTTTTATGTCGATTTGAAGCTTATTTAATTTATATCATATAGAACAATTCATTAAACATTTGGAGACATCTTTCGAACATCAATTTAACTGAGTACTTTATTCAGTTATCTTGAGTACGTCCTTTCTCGGTCATTGGTTCTTTTGCCCAATAATTGGTGAAAATTGGGGCACTAGTTTGGGGGTTTATTTGAGAAATTCAACATATTTTAATTCAATAATTATATGCTAAGATTAATTCACATGGGAGGCTATGATCTATTTGATTGCTCATTAATTGTTTTGATTCTTGCTTGCTCAACCTGCATTTATAATTGTATTAATCTTCATCATATAAAAATCATAAAATATTGCATTTCTTTATTTTTTCTCTCACCACATAACATAGAATTAGTTTATTTGCATTAAAAAATATTTGTAAAATACATGTATCATATTTATTTCATTTATTAATCATGTCTCTTATTATAAATCTATAAAAATATGAAAAAAATACAAAAACACCAAAAAATAATTCTTTTTCACTGAAAATCTAAAATCTCTATATTATTTAATTATCGATTCTAAACCCTCATATCACCTTCATGAGTTTGACCTTGGGACATACACAAGTAAAAGAAATAATTCGATTGTATTGAGGATTAAATTTTCATATTAATCTCTTGATGTGGTCATTTTTTATGGTTCCTAGAATACCCGACTACAACAACTTCGACTTAGTTATCATTAGAATAATAATAACATGGATCTGGCCAGCAATAAAAAAGGGTCAGTTGCGGCAAATTTTGAATCAGATCTTATATATCAAACAAAAGAACACCAAAATCAGGAGGGAGAGAGAGATAATAGAGAGAAAATGAATCAAGGCAGCTTCTCTCCTAATTTCGGTGTTTCCCTGAATATTTAATCAGGCAAGTGTTCCTGGGTCAAACTCAAGGAGGCAGAAAGACATGCTCGGATTTTAGAGTGAAGAAATAATTTTGTGATTTTTTCCTATTTCTTTTCTTCCTCGAGAAAATCTTTTGGATCGTTTTAGTTTTTATAGTTTTTATTTGATTTTTATTTTCATTTTTCAATTTGTTTTTTAAAGTATTTTTTTCAAAAATTAGTCTAAAATATAGTATGTAATAATGATAGAGAATATAGTGATATTATATAGTAGATGAATCGCTCAAGCAACATGCTCGAAAAAGAACTCAATAAGAATGCAAAATGGATCAAAAAACAAAGAATACAATCCTTAAAAATGTGATAAAACTCTTCGAAATTCGATTCAAAATAAAACTATAAAAAAAACTACGTAAAAATGATGTCCAATGGTCCATAATATTCAAGGCAGTCCAATGTACAATGTTTAAAAGAAATACAATAAAAGATATGAGCTTTCTTTCAATTAGGTCCCTGGTCAGGGACCTAATTGCAAGAAAATTTATGGAACCTTTGCAATTAGGTCCCCATGCAGGGACCTAAATGCAATTCTCAAAAATTCTGAAGGCGGGAAGGTTTCTGGAGTTTGCAAGGGCTCTTCTACTATTTCTCTATCCCTTCGCCAATATACAATCATGATCAGATTCTGGAGTTAGATCTGAGCCGTCCAAGGTTGCTACGCATCAGCAGCCTACGCGTTGCCAATTATTGGTTGTTCCTCCCCAATTCCTAAGGTGACAGCGGCGATTGTATCAATTCTGGCGATGCTCGAACGATGCAGCTGCTATGGCATACTCCGATAGGGCCAGAAGGGGGCTCTTCCCCTTCGAGCTCACCTACGATGAGGTGGATGAAGATGATGGTGATGAAGGTGTTGAATGTCGACAGTTAGGGTTTGGGAACCCCAGATGGTACTGCTGCTCTGATCGCTTTGGCAAAGAAGCGAATATATCTCCGAATGATGATTGAGGTGCTCTAGACACTCGTGTGAATCTATAAATGAAAATATATCGCTTGATGCACAACGAAATCGGTAAAAGAAATGTGAATAATCACATGTTCAATATGGGTTCCAGGAAATGACCTAAAGATGGAAAATGAAGGTAATTAGAGTCAAATCGAATTGGAATCTGATGTGTGAGTCAAAGATGATGATTAATGGAACCTAATACCGGACTAAGTGACTAATATAGGCACAGAGATGAATTGAGAAGATTAATGAAGTGGATACCTGGGATTGAGGATATAAGATCCTTCAGGTTCTTGTTCAATCGGACGATGAACTGGTGCTGAACGCACGCGATGTGGCTATGTAAGGCTGAGATGGGACCTTGGAACGTCTCCTCCATCGACCGGTCTTCCACGAGGGGCGGACCTCTAGCCCTGTAATTTAAAGCCCCGAACTTGGTCGTCTCTTGGATCCTATATCATAAGATCCCTCTCATCAAGAGGAAACCAACAGGATTTGTTTCGTGTGAATCAGACTTCGCTTCGATTAGTTATGATTTTCGAAAGAAAGAGAAGTAAGTAGGTTTAAAAAGTCATTAACTCTTAATGATCATCATTAAGACTAATTAAATATGATTAAAGAAATTAATGACGGATTTATGATCGTTAATGACCATTAGCAAACACAAATCAATGGTTAGCAAAAGTTAAGCGTAAGCCACGAAGGTTAAATCACGATTAGTAAAAGTTAATCACGATTAGCGTTAAGTGTCATTAGAGAATGTAGAGTCTTCTGGATAGTTCTAACTTAAACCCTAAGTTTCGGATAAGTTTTGGCAAAAAACATGGGCCAAAATCATGGGCTGCTAACCGCGGTTAAGGTCTAAATGATGGTTTTCTAACTATGGTTAGTGGTTTTCTGGAGCCTGTGAATAGCCTCCACCCACTCATTCATTCTCTATGATTTACACTACCACCACCACCACCCCAAGGGCTAGGGTCAAGAGGTCGGGAGGAGGATTGGGAGGCGAGGAAGGAGCACTAGCGAAGCATTACCGGGAGAATGAGGAGGAGGAAGGTACGATCCTCTCTTAGTTTGCTCCGTGAGCTAGGTTTTTCGATTCATGTTCTTTTTCCAGTTTCATTTTTTATTCATCTTTGTTTTCGATTTCTTTGATGTTGTAGTTCGAGGAGAAATATGTGTAACATCCTACTTAAGTGCGGGTGTCTATGCATTTCAATAGACCTTGTGATTCGTCACACCTTCGCTCGCATAAGAGGCATGGTGTCTATCGATTCCCCGTCGTTTTAGTTTCCTTGTTGTTTTCCTCTCGGTGATTTTATAGAGGAAACTCTTTATGTTTTTCTTTTAAAATATGTCCTGGTATAAGGGGAAACTCTGTCGGAATTTTTATAGAAATATGTCCCAATATAAGGTGAAACTCTGTCAAAATTTTCCTAGAAATATCACCCCGTATAAGGGGAAGTTCTGGTGAAATTTTCAAGAGAAAATAGGTTCTTCGTGTGTTCTTCGCATTCTTCATTCATTCTTCGCGTTCTTGGCACATTCTTAGCATTTTTTATACGAAAATGAAATTCGATCATTTCAGGAGCTATAAATCATCCTTTTAAAAAAGAATTACGATAAAGCATTGCATACGAGAGAGAGAGAGAGAGAGAGAGAGAGCTCGATTAGGTAACGAAATTCTTCCTTTGCTGTTGTGTTTTCATATAAGATCGTTGAGATTTCTGTATTTATGCTCCTTGCTATGAAGAACCCTAATTTGGTTATTTTTGAGAAAGTATAAAAGATTGTTGTGATTTCAACTAAAATAAGGTCTAAGCATCTAATGGATGTAATAGTTTGGAAAGTTAGGGTTTGGAAGTTAAAATAAGCATAAATATAAGTATATAAATGTATGAATTAATATTTGTATAAGTCTATAATCAGTATTTATGTTTGTGCAAATTTACAACTTAACGGAGGAATTAATCATGGAAATTGATGTGTTTTGAGTTGGATCCTGAAAAGGATAATGATTGGGAGTAGAGCTACAGGTCGGGCATGCAACCTGTAGGTTTGTCGTAAGGAACCCATATTGGTGTTGCCTTATCTAGGCGATACACGATTGCTCTATTATGATAACTGCGCACGAAATGAATGATTTGCAACGCGTGGTACCTGATAATCTCGAAAATCAATGTGGTTGTATCGACTCACAAGGCGAGTCAACAGTCGGTGTTTGACCACACAAATTCTGAAATTAATCAACAATTAACCCACACTAAAGATCAACAAATTAGAAATAATGTGGAGTTAAAATTTATTTTTAACTCTGCACAAATGGTGCATAGTGTCAAGTATGCAGAGAGTTCGAACACAGGGAGCAAACAGGGCAATTCAAAAATATGTGCACAAGTGAATGTGTGAAGTGTCTATACTAAGCAAGCAAGCAAATAAATGTTTGTGGGTTTTTAATTTTTTATTTTTTTAATTTAATTTTTAATTTTGTGTTTTGATTTTTAATTTTCCAATTTTTATAATTTTATATTATATATTTTTTTCAATATTGGAAAATAAAGACAATGTAATGAAAGGCAAGATACAATATTTATAAAAATGTGCAAAAATAACTAAAAATTCAGAAATAAAGTGTTTTTGATATTTTTAGGATTTTCTACTATTTTTGTGATTTTTGGGGATTTTTCAAGGTGTTTTTGGTATTTTTAATTACTGCAATAATTCAGAACAGTGAAACAAGAGCTGACTGGGAATAAAATAGGATTTAAAAATAGCAATCAGTACTCAAAATTTTTCACACTATTTTTCAAATAAAAGGAACAAAATAAGGAACAAACAGAACCTGAGTTTGTATTTTTTAGAGTTTTCCCTGATTTTATATAATTTTTTGAAGTTTTTGAGTGTTTTAATATTTTTAGTGTTTTTCTTTTGAGATTTTTAATGATTTTTGGATTTACACTAAATTAAGTTAAAATAGACACTAGGTAATTTTTTTGGAATTTTTCGAAGTGTTTTAATATTTTTTTGGCATTTTCTAAGCTAGACAGTACACAAAAAGGTTGTTTTTGATTTTTAATAAATATGAAAATAAAATAAAATCAAAAACTAAAATGATGGCGTCAAAGCACACGTGTCCAGGAGCTTAACCCTATTTTTGTGGAATTTTTGGATTTAAAATGATAGGTTAAATAAACACAACAAGCATCCAATCAATACACAGGCCTGACAGGGGTATTTATGCAATTTCTCAAACATCCAGGGGCATACATGCAAATTTCCACAAACATTTAAACTAAATATTCGATTTATAGCTCCAAAATCTAATTACCAAAACCGCCTGGGTCTCTTAGAAATTTTCCCACCAGGGCGCGTGACTTGCACGCGCCTGGCAAGGACGAAAATGTAATATTCCAAACCATGGGGGCTTAAATGCAATTTTTCCAAAATTATAACACGTGAAAGTGAAGTTTTGGTAGTAAAACAAAATACAATAAAGGCCAAGGGTCCCTCTGCAAAATGCCCACACCTCACGTGTACAGGTCACGTGAGGTGACGTGGCGAAGGACCTGGATGTAAATATAGAAAGTTTGGGGGTCTTTGTGCAAATATTACAAAAATATTACACTACAGACAAAAGTTTAAATACTAAATACTAAATACAAAAAGGCGCGAGGGTATAGATGCAAAATACCCTCGACGCGTGATCCGACGGCGATGACGTTGCCACTTAGACACGTGGCGCTTGATGAACGGCCGATGACGCTTCGTGGATCTGCGGCTGAGATTAGATCTCCCAGGGAAGATCAACGGTCGAGGGGTGGCGCTATCCAATGGCAACTGTACGATCTGGAGGAGACGCCCTGATCGGACGGCGGCGAAGGTGGCTGGAGGAACACGGCGGAGCCCCGGCTGGGCGAGATTCCTCGAGCTCCTCCGGCCGACTCCGGTGGCTTCTGGGGTTCAAAATTGGGCTGGAGCCTCCTCTGGTCCTCCTCTATCTCCTGGGGGCGTCAAAAAGCCACGGTGGTGGCCGTGGTGCTCGCTGGTGGCTGGCGGAGCTGGAGAGCTTCGTTAGCTCTGGCGAGCTTCAAAAATCGCCTCCAAGTGTCTTCACTGCGGCTTGGACCTGCAAAAATGGTCAACGGGTCCAGTGCAAACTACCTGGACCCTTGGATGGTCGGGGAGAGATGCGAATCGCGATGTGGGTGCACGGCCGGAGGTGCGCTCCGGCCAACATGCTTGATCGGGCGATATAGGCGATGAAACTTCAAATCTTTTTGGGGTTTTCGAAGCTAAGGCTACCAGGAGTCTAATGAGCTAAATAAAAAGGCGGGGGGAAGCCCTCGATGGTCGGAGCCAGAGGGAGGAGCAAACCTCAACCGGCGACTTCGCGGGAGGTAGGGGAAGCACCTCCGACCTCGGGGGCCTTGGCTGAAGAGCCCACGACGGAGTTGTCACCTCCAGGTAGCTCTGGAGCACGAAAGAGGCTCGAGGGGTGGACCGAAGGGTGTTCGAATTCGAATTGAAAGGTGAGGAGTTGGTTTTAAGTGGGTTGACCCGAGGTTGCAGGGGTCCAAAGACCAAGAGAAATCTTGCGCCACAGTGATTCATAGTCCGATGCAAACATAGGGCGAGCAAGATGGATGGTAGGTGGAGAACTTTGCAGAAGATGGTATCGCGAAAGGGTGAAAGTTGACGCCTCGAAAAATCCGTGAATGCGGGGAGAAAACGAGGCTCTGACGGAGGCACAGGGTCTAGGTCACCTAGTTGACCGAGGTCAATTAGGGTTTGCACCTGGTTGGTCCACGTGGACCAACCAGGAAAAACCCTGCTAATTATTTTGAAAAATCATTTAAAAATAGAATAATGCCGAATTAATTAAAGGTTATAAAATAAAAAATGCTTAAAATTTTATGTAGTATTTTATTCTGATTTTTAATTATTTTTATGAGTTATATTTTTACAAGTTACCTTTTTAACCCTATATAGGTATAATACATATGTATTTGAGTATTTGATTTTTATTTTATGTATTTTATTTTTATTAATTTCATTTCTTATCTTCTAAAATTATAAAACACTTTTGTATACACACATATATTTTATTTTATTTTTCTGATTTATTATGTATGTTAAATAAAATATAAGTATAAAGAGTATAGGTATACATATAGGTAAGATACCTATGTATTAGGTATATACAAGTATTTTTATTTGGATTTATTTTGTCTTTTTATTTTCATTTTTATGTACATAATTATTATAAGTACTATTTACATCATTATAAAAATATAAAAATGAATAAATAATAAATAAAGAATAAATTGAATACTTTATTCAGTACAGGTATACAATAGGGGTCCAAAACTCAACTTTTAAACCGTAGCTCCGCCAAATGCGAAACCACCTCCATTGGATAGATTATTTTATTCTATATACAATTAAAGGTGAGTACACTGCATTTGGAGTTGTCAGTTGTGAGATACGGGTCTGGGAAGTTGGGATTTTTTATTTTTATTTAGACCATAACTTTTTATCTGTACATTATTTTTCAGTGAAATCAATTTTGTATTTTTATTTATAAAATTATCTACAATTTTCATGTACAAAGTTTCTTTATTTGATGTATAAAAAGTGGAACCAAAAATAGGTCCCAAAATAAATAAAGAATGAATAAAATGTCTATGTATTTTATCTGTATTTCTGACCTTATCTCCCCCTACTTTATTCCTTGTCGACCTATTCATCAAGATGCCTAGGTCTCGGGGGTTTTGAGTCATAAAATATTTACAATATTTTATTCTTTTTCTTTTCTTATATTTATTCTATAATTTTGGCCTTAATTACAGTATTTTATACATTATGTAGATGCACATGCATGAATGCTAAGATGCTCTATTTAAGGGTATTTACAGGCATTTGCTAGGGTTTTTAGTGCCAAAATGATAGAATAAAGATGATGAAGTGTGGATTCATCAGTACTGGAGCCAATATATTCGGGTTGAAGGACGGAAGATGTGGTTGTGCCATGTGGAGGCGCAAGCGGTTCATAGCGGTTGGGTTACGATAACATGTTTTTTAAAACCGTTAATTTATGTGATTAAAGCTTAGCCTGAGGTTTAAGAATCAGATCTTCGAGGACGGTGTGATCCTTTGTTTGTCTGGCTGAGGTTTTGAGATCCTGATTAATAAAAGAAAAGGAATTTGTCAGGGTAATATTGGAGGATTGGTTGAGGCGACGTGCGGCAGCATAAGCTTATTAGAACAAAGCAATCTCCAATCCCGAAATGTCCATAGCTTTGGAGTCCATATAGCGGTGAAGTAATTCCTTGGACTAATCCCTGACGTGGGATAGAAAGGAATAAGACTTAAGTTAATGAGAAGGAATGAAACTTTTTGTGATAAGAAGTTTTGAAAAATTACACCATTTGTTTGCTTGTCTCTTCTTTGTTGCTTTACATTCGCTAATTGTTATCCTATGATTTATGGAAAACCTAAACAGGTGTCGGTGAACCATTGCAAGGACTTTAGTAATCCAGTCAGGTAACAAAGTAGCCATCCAACCAGTCATAGTAGCTTTACAGTATAAGGTAGTTGGTAATCTTTTTGTGTATTTCCTTTCGAGCTGATTGATGAATACCCATTCATCACTCTTTATTCTTCTATTTTAGCTACAAAACATATGCAAAACACATATAGATAGGTGTAAATAGCAATAAATACAATTCAGCATGCATTGTGTAGATATGCATTATTAGCATGTTTTTTGTGCATAAATAAAAGAATAAAGGAATAAAAGAAAAGGAGGGAGATATTTAGAATAAATATTGAGCGACCTAATCCCAAGGGAGGGCTCAGCATGGGCCTGACCGCAAAAAGAACCCAAGTAGAGAGAGATAGGGAAGCTCATGTTTGTATATATATACCTATAAATAAATAAAAATATTTTCCTCCAAATAAAGATAAAAGTGTATTCTTGTGAATATGTATATATTTGTAAATATTAAATCAAAATAAAATTGGGAAAAATAAAATAAAAATAACAAGAAATAAAATTCCTTCTCCATTGTATAGAAGCCTTGTACATAGAAACCACATATTTATTTATTTCCCCTTATAAATAAATAAATAAAAATCCCATAAAAATATGTACATATTCCATATTCCATAATGTAGATAAATAAAATAAAAACCATAAAAATAAAATTAAAATAAAAAGAAATAAAATAAAAATCAAAATCAACATTGTATAGATACCATGTATACTTGTATATAGATCTATTTATTTAACCTTTGTTAATAATTAATAAAAATAAAATAAAAATACCATATTATTCCAAATTTTATTCTATATAAAATTGGAATAAATTGTATAAAAATAAATAATTAAAAATCAAAAATTAAAAATACATATTGTATATACCTATATATAATAATACTATATTATAAATACATTACTTTTATTTCAAAAAAATAAATAAAAATCATTAAAAAATAGTTTAAAAATAAAGAAACATTTTCCATGTTTTAACTTTTTTGAAATTCAGACATTTACTACTTTTTATTTAATTTACAAATATTTATTAAATGGCGCGCTCCCATTAGTCCACGGGGGATGTTGACCCCCGGTCAACTCTCCCCCGCGGACCCCCTCCTGGCAGATCCAAGATACCGACCCGATTTCTCCCCATTTTCCCCGCTTGATCCGACCATCAAATCCTTAAACCCTGGGTCCTAATCCTTCCCTGTAGATCCGAGACCTTCGCCCGGGGTGGATCTTAGGGCTCCGTGCCTTGATGTGCGTGCCTGACTCCCATTCTTCTCGGACCCCTAACACTATTTAGCTTGAGCTCCAGCCGCAATTCACGCCATCTCTGGCCTCGTCTTCCATTCCCACGAGCTTCATTCTCTACCCTAGAGTGACAGCTATCGGAGAGGATTGTTGAAGGGAGGAGGGAAGGTCCCAGCCACTGATCCGGCGACATCTCGTCGCCGTGCGCCACCCAGAGCAGCGCTCGAGCCTCGGGCCTCCGACGACCCTCGAGGCGAAGACCAGAGCTCCACGAGCTCATTCCCAATCGACCATCTTCACCAGGTAGCCTTAATTCTTCCTATATTGCTCTAATTTTGGATTATCCCCAAATCACTCCGCCGTCGTCGTTCGTCGATTCCGACCATCTCTGTCACCCTATCGATCATCGAACTCGACCCTCACAACCACGAGACCTCTCCTCACCTTCTGCACCCACTCACACCCCCTGTCTCGCCCCGGAGCAGGAACTTCGATCTCCACCGTCGTCGCTTCGTCGGAGGTCGACCATCCCGACGCACCAGCCACCCATTTCCCCTCTAACCGGGTCGAGGCACTTTGCCCTCGACCCAGGAGCTAGCTGTGCTACTTTTCAGGTCAGAAGAGACCCATCTGAGGGTCTACGCATTCAGGCACAGGAGCCCAGCTCCACCTTCGTCTCCGGAGCTCCTTGGAGCTTCCCGCGTCATTGGTGGAGCTCAGCAGCTGCGGGAGGCCGTGACGAGTCCGTTCCATATCTTTGCAGCTCCCGAGGAGGTCCAGCGCACCCGTAGTGCTCCAGCGAAGTTTGTCGGAGCCTTGTTCTTCGAGGATCCTCCGCAGTCGTTGGATCAGCCCGTTGCTCCAGACGTTCTCCCAACCGTCCATCTGAGGAGTTGCACCGACCGTCGATCCTTCTAGGGCTTGATCTCAGCCGTCAGATCCAGTGAGAGGGAGCCCTTGATTCGCCACCATCAGATCTCACACGTGGCAACCCCTCAGCCATCAGATCCGAGCAGGATCGCAGAGGCGCAGCGCACTGATGACCCGAAAAATGACCGAGACTCAGGTGAATAAAATAGAGCTAGGGTCGTTGCGACCCGGATCTCGGAAATCAGTCACTCAACAAGAAAAATAAGGATCAGACCGCCAATCAAGCAGATAAAACAATGAAAATCAAATAGTGGTCCTGGCTATGAGATTAGCCTGGTGTAGCACCTAGGGTCAGACTCAGGGAGCACGAGTTGGCCTTGCGGCCTACGAAGTAGTCGGAAATAAAAGAAAATAAAGATAAATATTTTTTGGTGGTTTTTAATATTTTTATAATTTTTTTGGGATTTTTAATAATGAGGAAAATAATGAAAAGGCAAAAACAATCATATTCAACAAATTATTTAATCACTCTAAAAATGTCCAAAAATTCAAACAAAAATATTTTTATGTTTTATATGTTTTTTACTATTTTTGGTGAATTTTTGAGAATTTTATATTTTTTTATAGAATTTTCTAAAAATGAAAGAAGGCAAAAACAAAGGTAAACTGTTTAGTCAGGCTTGGAGAACCAAATTAAAATATAAAATGGTCTTAAAAGAGCCTGGAGGTATTTTTCATGAAAAGTATAAACAAAAAGGAAAATTCAGAAGAAAAGTTTATGAATTCTTGAATTTTTATGATTTTTTGGAATTTTTATGAATTTTTAAGGGTTTTTTAATTTTTAAGATTTTTATAAATCCAGAAATAACCAAAAATAGATAGAAAATCAAACACGCAAAAACAAGTAAAACTTATTTTTTTTAGAATTTTTAAAAACGTTTTAATATTTTTTAGGATTTTAGAAACTGAACAGAGGCAAAAGTGAAGGTTTTTGAATTTTTAAAAATACTAAAAGCTGGAAAATGTACCCAAAAATTAGGGAAACTTTTACACAGTGGCATGAGCCACGTGTCCAATTTTCACTCGATTTGGATTAATTTTGATATTTTATTAAAATAAAAAACAAACACACAGTGCATAGGGACCTGTTTGCAATAAAAACTAAGTCATGGGCTGAAAAGTAACACGTCCAGGAATCTGGGGGTCCCTCATGCAATTTGTCCAAGTCCCCACGTGCGTTGCACGTGGTCTGAGCATAGAGGGATCAATATGTAATAAAAATTAGTTCCAAGGGCTTATTAGCAACAGGTGCTAAAAGCCTAGGGGACTGGTTGCAAATAACCCGGAGTATTCAGCACATGTCAAATAAAACCACGCACAGGGGTATGGATGCAAATATTAAAACCTAAATTTCATTCCATAACTCCTCAAAACAACAACCCATACATTGCAAATTCACCAAAAAACCACGCGACGAAGCATGTGTCTCACATACATAGGGATGAAAGTGCAAATAAAATAAAGGTCCAGGTCCTAAGTGCAATTTTTACAAAATTAAAACAATTACTTAAACTATTTACAGGACTAATCGAGAAAAGCAAAACAGGAGGGGGCCTAAGTGAAATTTACCCCTTATTATCTGAGGGCTGGAGGCGCGCCACGTGTGATATCCACCGGCTGCGGGGCGCTGCGCCTCAACAAAGGACGGCGGCTCGGATCTGACGGCTGAGGTCTAGCCACGTGTGATATCGGACGGTGGCTGCTCTGTGGCTAACCCTTCGCTTGGATGGACGACGGAGAGGGAGCCACGTGGATGATCTGAAGGTGAGGGATCACGAGCTCCTCTTCGTATAAACATGCGGCGGTCCAGATCAAAATTGGGACTCCGGGGATGAACAAACGGCAGGGGAGGATCCTGGAAGAACTCCTTGCCGGCGAACTTTGCTGGGGCACTGCTGGTACGTTGGACCTCCTCGGTAGTCTCCTCGGGTAGTTTGTGTTTAAACTAGTAGTGCATACAACTTAAGAAAGACTACTTCTACCAACGTCTGAGGCAAGTGCTTGCAGCAAGTAACAGGACCCGAGAGTGAGTCCAAGTTCAGGGATTTGGGATCTATTCCTTAAGTGTATGTACCTTGCTCTGTCTGGAGAGTACCTGCAAACAATGAAGGGATTGCTCTCCAAATACAAATTTTGAGTCCATATTTTTTTTATTTTTTGTCAAGTTTGGCTTAATTTTTTTATATTTAAAATTTCATTTTTTGATATTTTAAATAATATCTAACAGGAGATCTGTTCTTTTTAAATTTTCAAAATATGTCTCACGAAGGGAGAGTCATGGAATGTGGTGCAAAATCATGATGCATGCAGAGATAGATATCATACCTGACGTCAATAGTCTACATGCAAGTGATCCACGTAGAATTTAAAAATCCTAGGCCAATCCTTGAAAATTCGAGAAAAACCGAGTCCTAAACCAATAACTCTAGTGTAAGAATAAATTATTTTTCAAAACTATAAATTACGCCTGGGCTGCAAATGGGTGGAACAGAAATGCCACAGCCTCCCGTGGATGAAGGGCTCCTCCGATGACGTCGGGAGGCTCCGAGGAGCTCCGACGATGAAGGCAGAGATGGACTCCTGTGCTCGAACGTCAGACCTCCAGATGAGGTCCCTTCAACCTGCAAAAGGGCACTAGAGGAATCCTGGGTCGGGGCAAACTGCCTCGACCCGGTTAGGGGTGGCGAAGGTGACTGGATGAGGCGCGACGACCCCCTCCGACGAGGCGACGGCGGAGGAGGGTGGACTCCCAGCTCCAGGGCGAACTGGGTTGGATGGACGGGCGCAGAACGTGAAGAGGAGTGTGGCGGAGATGACGGTCGATTCGAGTGATGGAATGGATGATCGGAGCGGGAGTATTCGATGAACGATGGCGGATGGTCAATTTGGGGCTAATCAAAAATTAAGGGAAAATAGAAAGAATTAAGGTTACCTGATGGAGGATATTGATTGGGGTTGAGCTCACGGAGCTCTGGTCGTCGCCTCGAGGGTCGTCGGAGGCCCGAGGCTTGGGCGCTGCTCTAGGCAGCGCACGGCGGCGAGATGCTGTCGGATCAGTAACGGGATGCTTCTCCTCCTCTCTGCAACACGCCAAACTCTAACTGTCACTCTAGGGTATCGGGTGGAGGTCCTGTGTGGAAGGAGCGATGACAAAAGATAGACGGGAAGGTGCGGCGGAGCAGGAGCTAAATAGTGCTAGGGGTCCGAGAAGATGAGGGTCGGGCGAGTGATTCGGAGCCCGGACCCCGATGCAAACCTCCGGGCATGGATCAGGGGAGGATCAAGTGTAATCAGGACCCGAGGTTTGCGCAAATGGCGGGCGGATCGAGCGCGAAAAAAGAGGGAAAATCGGATCGAAAACCCGATCCGCCTGGAAGGGGGTCCGCGGGGGAGAGTTGACCGGGGGTCAACATCCCCCGTGGACCAATGGGAGCGCGCCATTTAATATTTATTTGAAAATTCATTTAAAATAATAAATGAATTGTTTTCGAAAAACTTAAAACATAAAAAATGTTTCTTATTTTTAAATTATTTTTAATGATTTTTATTTATTTTTTTGAAATAAAAATAATGTATTTACAATATAGTATTATTATATATAGGTATATACAATATACATTTTTAATTTTTGATTTTTAATTATTTATTTTTGTACATTTTATTCCAATTTTATATTTTATTTGTTTATAACATAGAATTTGGAATAATAAGGTATTTTTATTTTATTTTTATTAATTATTTACAAGGGTTAGATAAATAGTTATATACATCTATGTACATGGTATATATACAATGTTGATTTTGATTTTGATTTTTATTTTTATTTCTTTTTATTTTTATGGTTTTTATGGTTTTTATTTTATTTATCTACATTATGAAATATAGAATAGGTACATATTTTTATGGGATTTTTAATTATTTGTTTACAAGGTGAAATAAATATATATGTTATTTATATACACAAGGTCTATGTACAAGGGTGAAGGGATTTTAATTTCTTTTTAGTTTTTATTTTGTTTTCCCAATTTTATTTTAATTTAATATTTACAAATATATACATATTCACAAAAATGCAATTTTGTTTTATTTAGAGGAAAATATTTTTATTTATATACAAGTATATATACACACATGAGCTTTCCTATCTCTCTCTACTTGGGTTCTTTTGCGGTCAGGCCCATGCTGAGCCCTCCCTTGGGATTAGGTCGCTCAATATTTATTCTAAATATCTCCCTCTTTTTTCTTTTATTTCTTTATTCTTTTATTTATGCACAAAAACATGCTAATTATGCATATTTGCACAATGCATGCTGAATTGTAATTATTGCTATTTACAGGAATGTACATGTGTTTTGCATGGGTTTTGTAGCTAAAATACAAGAATAAAGAGTGATGAATGGGTATTCATCACCCCCCTATACTTAACTTTGCTAGTCCCTTAGCAAACACTTATTTGAAAAGAAGTGAAAAAGAAAAAGAAAAAGAGGAGAAAATGCATGGATTAATGCTGAGTATTAAACTTGCCTTCATTAAATTGAAATATGGAGCTCGATCAGATCTTTGGATTATTAATGTGTCGGAACCTTATTTGGACTTAGGTTTAAAACTCAACAGCCTCTAAGATCCACTAATCTATAGTCAAGACTCCTCAACAAATCAGATCAGAACAAGTCTACATACATGATTTAACCGAAATTCGGGTGGTCTTAAGTTCAACACAAAGCGTGAACTCAGTCGAAGTGTCAACCACACAAATCTCGATTAAAGTCAACAATTAACCCACAATAAAAATCAATGATTAGAAATAAATGTGGAGTTAAAATTTATTTTTAACTCTGCACAAATGATGTATAGTGACAAGTATGCAGAGAGTTCGAACACAGGGAGCAAGCAGGGTAGTTCACAAAAGAGTGCTCAAGTGAATGTGTGTGTGTGAAGTGTCTACACTAAGCAAGCAAGCAAATAAAATTTTTGTGGGTTTTTTAATTTTTAATTAATTTTTTTATTTTAATTTTTATAGTTTTATAATTTATATATATATATATATATTTTAATTTTCAATATTGGAAAATAAAGACAATGTAATGAAAGGCAAGATAAAATATTTATAAAAATATGCAAAAATATCCAAAAATTCAGAAATAAAATGTTTTTGATATTTTTAGGATTTTTTACTGTTTTTGTGATTTTGGGGATTTTTCAAGGTGTTTTTGGTATTTTTAATTACTGAAATAAAGCAAAACAGTGCAAATAGTGCTGGCTGTGACTAAAATGGGAATTAAAATTAGCAAACAGCAACCAAAATTTTTCACACTATTTTTCAAATAAAAAGAACGAAATGAGGAACAAACAGAACCTGAGTTTGTATTTTTTAGAGTTTTCTTTGATTTTATATATTTTTTTGAAGTTTTAGAGTGTTTTTAATTTTTTAGTGTTTTTCTTTTGAGATTTTTAGTGATTTTTGGACTGACACTGAAATAGGATAAAATAGACACTAGGTGATTTTTTTAGAATTTTTGGAGGGGTTCTAATATTTTTTGGCATTTTCTAAGCTAAACAGTACATAAAAAGCATGTTTTTGATTTTTAATAAATATAAAAATAAAATAAAATCAAAAACTAAAATTAGGACGTCGAAATACAAGTATCCAGGAGCTTAACCCTATTTTTGTGGAATTTTTGGATTTAAAATGATAGGTTAAATAAATACAACAAGCATCCAATCAATACACAGGCCTGGCAAGGGTATTTATGCAATTTCTCAAACATCCAGGGGCATACATGCAAATTTCCACAAATATTTAAACTAAATATTCGATTTATAGCTCCAAAATCTAATTACAAAAACCGCCTGGGTCTCTTAGAAATTTTCCCACCAGGGCGCGTGACTTGCACGTGCCTGGTGAGGACGAAAATGTAATATTCCAAACCCTCGGGGCTTACATGCAATTTTTCCAAACATATAACACGTGAAAGTGAAGTTTTGGTACTAAAACAAAATACAATAAAGGCCGAGGGTCCCTCTGCAAAATGCCCACACCTCACGTGTACAGATCACGTGAAGTGACGTGGCGAAGGACCTGGATGCAAATATAGAAAGTTTGGGGGTCTTAGTGCAAATATTACAAAAATATTTAAACTACGCAATAAAGTTTCTGGACTAAATAGAAATTACAAAATAAGCGGGGGTTGACTGCAAAATACCCTCGCATAGGCGATCCGACGATGTTGGCGAAGGCGATAACGCGTGGCGGACATCCAACGGTTGGGGCTTCAGGCGCGATCCAGCGGCGTAGGGCACGCCACTTATCCACGTGGCATCTCCTCCGGGCGCAATGACGGTTCGCCCGTGGACCGCAGAGATTAGACCTCAGATGAGATCCGACGTCGGCAGATGAAGGCGATCGAACGGTCCACGTTAAAACTGGGGCCTCATCTTGATCTGACGGCAGCGAGGCTTGATGGAAGAACAGGGAAGAAGGACCGCCGTGGAGACCTTCTCCCGGCGGTGGCGATGCGCTCCGGCGATGAATGAGCTCCAAAATGGGCCCGGAAGGTTGCTGGAGATCTCCTCTGTCGTCTGGAAGCGATGGAGTGGCGTGGAGGTCGGCGGAGCTCTTCAGCGGCGACACGGAAGATGCGGTGCTCCAGGTGCTCCGACGAAGGATCAAAAGGGCTCCAGACGCATCAATATACACCAGCACCTGCACAAAAAGTTTAAGGAGGTCGAGGGCAAAGTGCCTCGACCTCAGGTGGCTCTCGATGGGGTGCGACAGGCGAGATGGGGGCTCGCCGGAGTTGCGCTCCGGCGAGGTGTGAGATGGAGTGATTAGATGAGCGAATCAACGAGGGAAGATGCTCGGAGTGATCTTAGGGAGATGATGAACGATAAGGGGATAAAAAGAAACACAAAACTGCCTCGATGGCCTGGGGGCCAGAGGGTGATTACCTCAACGGTGAAGCTTCACCGGAGGTTGGAACTCGCTCAGATCTTGGTGTCTTCCGCAGCCTTGAAGCTCGGAGCGCGGAGCTGTCACCTCCAGGCGTCTCGAGCACGGCCAAAGGGGGAAGAAATCTGGGAAATCGTGGTTCAAATTTTCAAAAGGGAATCAGAAGTGGTTTTAAGGGGTTGACGACGGGGCCCCTTGACCGAGGTGTCCAGCTCGATTCAGAGCTCCACAGCCCAAGGAGAGCCTTGGGCGTGTAAGAGCTCTGATCGAGGAAAAAATCTCGTCAAGGGTGCGTCAAGAATGGGTGAAAGGTGCGACGCCCAAAAATCCTTCAAAACGGGTCAAACCCGTTCTGACAATGCTACAGGAGTAGGACCAGGGAGTTGACCCGAGGTCAACTCTCCTGGTCCCCTGGTTGGTCCACGTGGACCAACCAGGAAAAGCTCCTGGAAAAAGATTAAAAAAATATTTAAAAATATAAATAAGCCGAATAAATAATAATTATAAAATAAAAAATATTCGTTATTTTATGTAGTAATTTATTATGATTTTTAATTATTTTTATGAGTTATATTTTTACAAGTTACCTTTTTAACCCTATATAGGTATAATACCTATGTATTTAAGTATTTTATTTTATGTATTTTATTTTTATTAATTTCATATCTTATTTTCTAAAATTATAAAACACTTTTATATATATACAAATATATTTTTATTTTATTTTTCTGATATGTTTTGTATCTTTAATAAATTATAAGTATAGAAAGTATAGGTATGCATATAGGTATAGTACCTATGTATCAAATATGTTTGTATTTTATTTTGAGTTTTATTTACATTTTTATTCTAATTTTAATATTCACAATTATTATAAACAATATTTCCAGCATTATAAAAATATAAAATTATGAAAATAATTGGTAAATAATAAATTGAATATTTTAATCTGTACAATGTACAATGTGGGTCCAAAACTCAACTTTCATACCGTAGCTCCACCAAATGCGAAACCACCACCATTGGATAGATTATTTTATTCTATATACAATTAAAGGTGAGTTTGCAACATTTGGAGTTGTCAGTTGTGAGATACGGGTCTGGGAAGTTGGGATTCTGGATTCTTATTCAGATCATAACTTTTTATCTGTGTATTCTTTTTCTGTGAAATCAATTTTGTATTTTTCTTTATTAAATTATATAACTTTCATGTACAAAGTTTCTTTATTTGAGGAATAAAAAGTGAAACCAAAAATAGGTCCCAAAATGAATAAAGAATGAATAAAGAGTATAGGTATTTTATCTGTATTCTTGACCTTATCTCCTCCTACTTTATTCCTGGTCGACCTATTCATCAAGGTGCCTAGGTCTCGGGGGTTTTGGGTCATAAAATATTTACAAAATTTTATTCTTTTTCTTTTCTTTATTTATTCTATAATTTGGCCTTAATTACAGTATTTTATACACTAATATGATGCACATGCATGAATGCTAAGATGCTCTATTTAAGGGTATTTACAGGCATTTGCTAGGGTTTTTAGTGCCAAAATGATAGAATAAAGATGATGAAATGTGGATTCATCATCCCCCTATACTTTACCTTTGCTAGTCCCTAGCAAACACTTATGCAATAAGTGCAAAAAGAAACAGAAAGAAAAGAAAAAGAAGAAACTTGGATTGTATTTGATTATCAGACTTGTCTTCGCAAAATCAAAGTTTGGAGCTTAAGTCAGACCTTTGGACTTTTTAGTGCGGGCGGAACCTTAGTGAGAACCGAGTTTGAAATACAACAGTCCTCGAGAATCCCAAAACTCTGTCCAAGTCTCCTCAATAGCCAGGTCAGAAATATCTCAACTCATACGTAAACCCTTACGACTATGAATCTGACTTGTACAATGTAAGTGATGGTGGCTCTCCCCAACTAGAATGACAAAGCGACTGACTTCTCCAGTACGACAACCCAATGATTCCCCAATCCAGCAACTCCATCCTCAAGGAGCGGGGTATTCCCTTCTAAGTTCAAGTGGCAACCAGCTCAAGAGGAGGGGGTGAAGAGAAGAATGGACGGTAGCCAGTGTAGCTACCTATCCTGGGATGCAAGACCAGTGTAGTCAAGTCATCCTGCTGCAGGCTCACATATTTGACTTTGGAACTCAAGCTTGCTTATTGACTTTACAACATATGTACATACTTTGCAGGCTTTTTATTTTTGTACATGCCTGAACTTTTTTCTTTTTTCTTTTTTTTTCTTTTTTTTTTGAATACTATATACAACAACATTTACATAAGGAGTTTTTCCTCATGAGTCAGTAGACTATCCCTCTTTTGAAGCTTTATCGCAACCCACAACCTCCTGTCTTTAGACTTCCTAATCACTGGACGGGTTGGGGTGCACTTCCCTCCCTAGAGGAGGACAAATGTTTCCACTTGTGTGCGTCTCATACCGGCAAATCCAATCCCCTCACCACTCCAACTGAGTTGAGCCATGTGAAAGGTACAGGTGTCCAAGTTAGGTCATTATCAACAAGAGTCGTGTGTGTGCTCTGAAATATTCTACTTAGGCAGTCAAGAATCCATTGAACCAAGTCCCGTGATCCTCAAAGAATTAAGTCAACTAGACCTGAAGTACCTCAAACCCAGTTCTTATAAGGTTCCTGTTATTAGGTAGATTTTAAGGTCCAATCAAGCTCAAATCTCCGGATTTTACTTAGACTCGTTCAACTATCAAACTCAATCCGAAAAATGCGAATGCTATGCAATGCAATGCAGGAAATATTTTTGTGATGCAATTTTCAAAGGTTTTGAACTTTTTATGGATTTTTTTGAAAAGATGATGATAATGCATATGCATTTTTTTGTATTTTTCAAAGAAATTTTTCAAATGTTTTTGGATTTTACTTTTTGCAAATGTTTTTGGGAATTTTTGAAAATAAAAAGATTTTGGCTGAACACTAGGTGAAAATATGTACACGGGAGTGCTTCTTATATATACAAGAAGTGGATTTTAAGAATTTACAGGGTAAGTGGTCAATTTTATACATATAGTGAATTTTGGTGTGATGTCAGTATTCCTCAAACTTATTTGACACAAGCTTTTCACACAATTTTTTGAAAACTATAGTCCAAACTAGTTTTTACAAACATTTTTGCAAACAGGTACACACATTTGAAAATCATTTTGCAAAGGTTTTTCAAAACAGTATATATAGATTTTTCACAATATTTTTGCAACCATTTTTCAAACCATTTGCAAATCATTTTTCAAACATTTTATTTCACACAAAGAAAAGAAATTTTACAAACCACACATTTTACACAGGTTGAAAACATGTAACAACATATTTTCAAAATAGTTTTCAATAAATGTTCACAAAGATTTTCAAACTATTTTTCAAACATTTTGCAAAAAACATTTTCACCTGATTTATTAATTAGTAATTACGAAAAGAATTTGAGGAATAATCACATCTTTTTATCAAGGATTTTTAATGAATTTTAAAGAATTATTAGTCATATTATTAGGAAAATACGCAAGTACGAGTTATGGCTAAAGTATATACACAGTATATACGACCCCCCTATACTTAGCTTGAGCTATGTCCTCATAGATCGGAGAGAGAAGAGAAGACATAACTCGTACTAAGTATAGACAAGTCTAAAGAATAACAAACTAATGAAGGAATCAACGAATGAGAAGTTGACCGTCCCCCCATACTTAGGATCAAATAATCCTAAGTATAGCAGACTGTACACAAAGCAGGGAGGGTCAAGGGTGGGAATGAACAGATCGTACTCAGATTGTCTCCCCCTATACTTAGGGTAAGATATCCCTAAGTATAGACAAGAAGAGGAGACAATGGAGAGGATCGAAATGAAAATGAAAGAAACTCGGGGTGCCAACCCCCCTATACTTAGGACAAGGTACGTCCTAAGTATGGAAAACTGTCTACAAGGGCGGCACCTTTTTGATAGATAAAGAAGATAGAAGAGGAAAAAAAAGAAAAGAAGAAAAGAAGAAAATAAATCAACAGACGACCGAGTGATATGAGCAGATGGATCTGTACAACGGATGATGGAATTGATCACCATGTATGAGATGCAGATGATGAGAGTCAAAGGACACATCTCATACCAGAAGAATGGGGGCAACGTCAATGGTCGGCGGATCATGATCAAGATATAGTTTCAGGTGTTGACTATTGATGCGGAAGGTAGCGGAAGATGACGGTTCGGATATGTCGATGCTGCCATTGTCATGTACCTTCCTGACCACATACAGACCTTTCCACTTGCTCTGCAACTTCCCTGGGAATAATTTCAGCCTGGAATCAAACAACCATACTCTCTGATCTGGCTCAAACTGTTTATGGCTGATATGCGAATCGTGCCATGTCTTTACTTTTTCCTTGTACTGTAGGCTGTTAGAAAAGGTTGTTTCTCTTAATTCTTCCAGGGCTGCCAATTCTGCTGTTTTCTGGTCTCCTATACTCTCCGGATCTAACAGCAACTCAGTGACTGCCCAAAAAGATTTGTGCTTGATCTCCACTGGCAAATGGCACGGCTTGCCATAGACGAGACGAAAGGGAGATGTCCCCAATGGATTTTTGAAAGAAGTCCGATAAGCCCACAGGACCGAGTCCAAAAGCTGTGACCAATCCTTTCGGTCTGGGCGGACAACTTTCTGCAAGATCGTCTTTATCTCCCGATTCGATACTTCGGCAAGACCATTAGTCTGAGGGTGATAAGGAGTGGCAACCCGATGATCAATGCCGAACTCGTCTGCAAGGGCCCTGACTTCGTCATTGATGAAATGAGACCCCCCGTCTGAAATCAAGACTCTAGGTACCCCAAACCATGAAATGATATTTTCCCTCAAAAATTTGCAAACGGTTTTAGCATCTGCGGCTCGGGCGGGGATGGCCTCAACCCATCGGCTGACATAATCCACAGCGAGCAAAATATGCTCGAATCCCTGATTCTTAGGAAATGGGCCCATGAAATCAATCCCCCATGCATCAAAAACCTCACAAAAGTGATTGGGTTGCATGGGCATCATGTCTCTCTGTCCGCAGGTTCCCATCTTCTGACAGTCAGTACATCTCTTCACAAACTCATCAGAATCCTTGAAGAGAGTAGGCCACCATAGACCGGATTGAAGCACCTTCTGTGTTGTTCTTTTTCCAGAATGATGTCCTCCTGCCTTAAGCTTGTGGCAGTATGTAAGGACGCTATGATGCTCTTCTTGAGGAATGCACCTCCTCCAGATACTGTCCCCTCCTTCATGATAAAGGACGGGATCCTCCCAATGGTAAAACTTGGCCTTCGCCAGGAAGGTCTCGAGTTTCTGCCTGGGCCAACCTTGTGGGACCGTCTTGGCAACAAGATAGTTCACAATGTCAGCATACCACGTGAGCGAGGTGACAGCCAAGATCGCCTCATCTGGAAATGTCTCTGTGATAGGTGCGCTGGGCTCAGATTCCTCAAGATTTTCCAATCTGGAGAGATGATCCGCCACCACATTCTTGACTCCAGGCTTATCCTTAATTTCAATATCAAATTCCTGGAGTAGAAGGATCCATCTGGTGAGACGTGCTTTGGCATCCTTCTTAGCCATTAAGTACCGGATGGCGGTGTGATCAGTATAGATGGTTACCCTAGATCCGAGAATATATGATCGATACTTATCAAGAGCGAAGACTACGGCCAGCATCTCTTTCTCGGTTACAGTGTAATTCCGCTGTGCGGCATCCAAAGTCCGGCTGGCGTAGTGAATGGAAAAAGGTAATCCATCCCTCCTCTGTCCGAGCACAGCCCCAACGGCAAAATCGGAAGCATCCGTCATGATCTCGAATGGGAGAGACCAATCAGGCGGCTGTAGGACAGGAGCTGAAACAACCATATTTTTAAGAGTCTCAAATGATTCAAGACACTTATCATTGACAATAAACTCGGTGTCTTTGGTGAGCAAGTCAGTGAGCGGTCGGGCAATTCGACTGAAGTCCTGAATGAACCGTCGGTAGAAACCGACATGCCCCAGAAAAGACCGTAACTGACGCAAGTTGGACGGCGGATTGAGTTTTCTGATGATATCCACCTTAGCCGGATCGACCTCCATGCCCCTGTTGGAGACGATATGACCAAGGACCGTCCCCTGAGTCATCATGAAATGACTCTTCTCCCAGGATAACACAAGGTTGACCTCAATGCAGCGCTTGAGCACACGGTCTAGGCAGTCAAGACAAGCGTCGAACCCATCGCCATAGACCGAGAAGTCATCCATGAAGACCTCTAAACAGTCACCCACCATGTCCGAGAAGATGGACAACATGCACCTTTGGAATGTCGCCGGAGCGTTACATAGATCAAAGGGCATCCGTCTGAAAGCATAAGTCCCAAACGGACAGGTGAATGTCGTTTTCTCCTGGTCTTCGGGCGCAATGGCCACTTGATTATATCCAGAGTACCCGTCAAGAAAGCAATAATGACTCTTCCCAGCTAGCCGCTCGATAATCTGATCAATGAATGGTAGCGGGAAGTGATCCTTCTTGGTGGCCTCATTCAATCGTTTGTAGTCCACACAGACCCTCCAAGAAGTTGGTACTCTGGTAGCGATCTCCTCTCCAGACTCATTGACAACTGTAGTGATACCCGTCTTCTTGGGTACCACATGTAGCGGACTTACCCATTTGGAGTCGGAGATGGGATAGATGAAATCGGCGCTCCACCACCTTGAAATTTCTTTCATGACTACGTCTCGAAGATTCGGGTTCAGCCGTCGTTGGAACTCACGCGACGGCTTAGCGTTATCCTCAAGATAAATGTGGTAGGAGCAAAGATTTGGGCTCAGCCCCTGGAGATCAGCTATACTCCAACCGATTGCCTTGCGGTTTCTTTCAAGAACCTCCATCAGACGAGATTCTTGTTCTCCAGTCAAATCTGCTGAGATAATGACTGGGTACATTTCTGGCTTACCCGCAAGGAATCTGTATGTCATCGACTGCGGCAGAGGTTTCCGTTCTGGACAACTGGGAGGTGGCAGATCTGGCTTCTGATATGTCTGTGTAAATGCTACGAGGTCTGCATGGGAGAACTCTCGCTCTGCGTGAATTTCTGACAAAGGGCGGCCTGCTGAATCATCAATAAACTGCACTGACTCGCACTCTGTCATGGCTGTTGGCTCAGAAGGAATCAGACAAGGCAAATAATCATCAAAGTCATCCCAGTCAATGTCTGAATCTAAGGGATCAGAAGAAGATGAGCATGAATGAAAATCATCGGCCCCACTCATCACAACACTGTCAGCTTCAGATATATCCTCATCCAGGGATGTGCTCTCCCGGCTCTCGACTGCCATAAGCTTGAGATATGGTGAATCTGAGGGCAAGGCGAGGGTCGGTGCTACGGGATCTTTCCAATTGGATTCATCATCAGTCATCTCAAAATCACAAACCTGGTGGATGTCTAGCTCCTCCTCTGTCATCTGCTCGGCTTCGCTGGATTGTTCTGAGCACGCCAACTCTCTGGCTCTGGTCTGGTCGATCGTATCTATTTGTATGCTTTCGCCCTCTACGCGAAAACATACCGTCCCACTGTCATGGTCGGATACCGCCTTGGCAGTGGCCAAGAATGGGCGTCCAAGTATGATGGGGGCATCGGTTACCGACTCAGGGATCTCCATGTCCAATACAACAAAGTCCACGGGGAATTTCAGGCCCTGAATGGTAACGACCACGTCCTTCAACAACCCCTTCGGCCTCTTAATCGACCTATCAGCAAACTGAAGGACCGTTCTGCTTCGAAGAAGAGGGCGAAACTCGAACTGCTTGAGTAAGGCTGCCGGAAGGAGGTTGATCGAAGACCCGCTGTCTAATAGAGTACGATCGAACTGCTGCTCCTGGATCTCGCATCTGACATAGGAAGCTCCTGTATCGGGTCGCTTGGCTGGCAATGTGTTCTGAATGGCACAGCAAGTGTCGTGAGTGAGCATATGGATTTGATCTCTGTGCCTCTTCTTCCTTCGGACAGTAGTTGTCTCTTTCAAATTCTTCTTGAAGAAGGGGATATGCTCAAATGCTTCTCGTAGAGTCAGCTGAATGTGAAATCTGTCAATCATTTCGTTGCCGAACTCTATCTGTTGGCTCTTTTTTGGATTTTCTTTTTTATTCCCCTTCGCTCGGCGGAGTGCCTCAGGGAAGGGGATGGTAGGGGCCTCCTCAGATGGAGGACTAGGAATCGGTCCCTGTGCCTGTGAAGAAGGGGAACCCATACAATCATCATCATTCATCACATATGGATCCGCAATTTGAATAGAAACCTTTCCTTTATTCATATTTTTGTTTTTGTTTTTGTTCCCACAGTCTCTAGGTACAAACAACATCACAAATGGTGGCTCAACAAAAGTAGATGTGGTGGCCTCAACACCACCACTAGCACCGGTCTTCGCGGCATCAGCACCGCACTCTGGTTCAGCATACAAAATGGTGGCATCAGCACCACCGTCTGCATCTGATCTCTCGACGGCATCAGCACCGTCGTCTGGCTCTCCATCATTGGTGGCTTCAGCACCACCGTCTTCAACATCATCATGGGCGGCATCAGCACCGCTCCTCTGCTCCTCTGGCGCTCCTGATCCTGCATCTGGCTGTCGCTCAGAAGAGGCGCCGTCGGCTGGCATCCTACCGCTCCTAGTAGTAACAAAATCAGCATCATAATAGGAATAAGACATGTCACTCAAATAGTCACTAGGAGAGGTATCCTCTGCATACTCTACCTGCTCAGATTTTCTTTTTAGGTTATTAGGGTTAGGTTCGATCTGAGCGGGTATGGCGGTCTTGCCTTTGATGATATCCCGCATTTCCTGCCGGAATTCATCCATTTCTTGCCTGAAAGATGCTCGCTGTTCAGATAGCAAGCGGGCAAGATCATCAAGGGTTGGGTTCTCAAAGGTGGGACCCTGAGAACCGGATGTCTATCCCTGCTGGAAATGGGGTTGCTGCTGCTGGTGGGGCTGTTGATACTGGGGGGGAGGCTGGGGATAAGACTGCTGAGGCGGCTGGCGCTGCCTCCACGACTGTCCCTGATAGGCGGGACGAGGACCACTGTGATATTGATGCGGCTGGGCATACTGGGGCTGCTGGTTATGCTGCTGTGGCTGGCTGTTCTGGTGTCCTTGGGCAGGGTTCTGCTGCTGGGAAGAGGATCCACCATTGTCCCAACGGAATCCGGGGTGATCCCGACGAATCCCGGGCTGGGGTACCGGTCGTACCAAATCCCATTGACTTCCATCAATGATTCCTGCTCGAAGGAGGGTGGAGGAAGAATTGCCAGTGGCTGCTCTGGCTGATAGACCACCATCTGAGTCTCCTGAGACGGCGGTTGCTCTGGATGGTACTGTAGCAGTGGAACCGGCTCTGCCTGGATATGATTCACCTGTCGGTATGAGGTAGAGGGTTGGTTGGAGCTGCTACTGCTGGAGTCAGCCCGTGACCTGGGAGGCTGCTGGGAATGAGCTTGTGCCTCCTGAATGCATAGGATTTGAGTTTTCAGGTCACTCATGGTTTTGGTGAGAAGGTCCATCTGAGCAAGACCTTGGTTCTGCTTCTTCTCGAGGATCTCCATGCGGTCCAACTTCTCACTAATAATGCCCATGTCGGCTGCGGTTGATTCGGCTTGGGATACGGCTACCGACGTTGTGTTGGGACTGGCATCGATGCGGGCGATCCTCTGAAATGATCCCGCTCCTTGCGGGGGCTTCTGCTGTGTATAGACTCGGGCCTGGGTCATCACAGTAGAGTTTTCTGCCATGCCTTCGTAGATGGCCCAGACGTCGTCTTCTCCCTTGGAGAAATAAGACCCACCACAAGAGGCGTTTACTAGCCCCTGCAGCTCCGGTGTCAGCCCACAGAAGAAACTCTACACCAAGTTGGGCTTGGATATGTCGTGATGTGGACACCGGTCGATGAGCTCTCTGAATCGATCCCAGGCTTCATGGAATTGTTCGTTTGGGATCATGACGAAGTTGCTGATCATGGCTCGAGATGCGTTGGTCCGGCCGAGAGGGTAGTACTTCTTCAGATACGCGGTCCGGAGATCTGCCCATGTATCGACGAATCGCCCAAGGTGTTTGAGCCAATATGCGACTCTATCAACCAAAGAGAATGGAAAGGCGATCATCTTGATGGTGTCCTCGGTCATCAACCAATCGTGGATAGTGCTGCAAATTATCTCGAATTCCTGGAGGTGGAGGTGCGGCTCTTCGGTCGGCAACCCGTGAAACTTGAGTAGCAGTTGGATCGTGTGGGGCCGAAGCTCGAAATCTCCGTGGATTGGCGGGAGTCTGATCCACCGGTGAGTGAGGGATGCAGCTGGGTTGTGCAGTTCCCTCATGATAGTCTGTGGCGGTCGCTCAGCGTCTGGATCGCCTCCTCCTGCATCGGGTCCTCCTCCTCCTCCACCGCCACCGCCCCCAGGTCGGTTCTCTCTCATCTGTGCTATCTCTCTCATCAAATCACCCATGAAGGTACCCTGGTCACGGATCTGTCTCTGCATAGTCTCCAGGGACACTAGCAAGGAATTGTTGATGGCCACCTGATCGATTATGAATGGAGGGTGATCGTGGTCATCTGGGTGCTCGCCTCTGTCTGCCATTGCTGGATTTTCTGAAAAAGCAAAAGAGGCCATCTCAGGTGCTGTTGAATGAGCGGAACTCTGTGATGCACTGAATTCTGACACAATTGGACTGAGAGAAGGAGAATGGGAAGGGTGGTCGAGGGGGAACAGGGCGGATGTGAACTCAGGCTCGGAGAGCGGACTCTCCGAGGTATTCCTAGATGAATGAGGAGGAGTGCTGGATAGCGGTGCCGACCAAGTCGGCCTAAGAGATCTCTGTCCCATCTTCTTGATTATTTGAGAAGAGCAGGGATAATGCAAGAGAAGAAGAAGATAATGATATGAGATGCAACAAAATTGCGCACAATTGTGCGGTGTTTTTGATCTTGACCTAAACAAATCTAGCAATCAAACACAAAGCAAGGGTGAGTTCACCAACTCAACACGTGAAGCCGTGAAGGTTCGGCTTTTATCTTGTCAATTTTAGCTTGTTTTCAGGAATATATCTTGTCACGAGTCCTTAGAACGCTACGCCTATAGGAGAGAGAGTACTGCCGGGAAAGTATCCCCGTACTTGTCCTCCTCCTGTGTAACCTGTAACTTGCGCTTTTTAAGGTCCTTGTAACCCTTCCTGGATCCCTACTCAGCCAAAGAAATAGAGGGAGGAAGCCGATAGGCGAAACCGATACTTCGGACCTCGCTCGCAACGGAATCACCCGTGAGCGTGCAAGATCCTACTCGGACGCAGCCGGTGAGACAGACACACCCGTGAAGGCGTGGCCTAAGCTCGGTACTTCGGACAAGGTCGACGCTCACACAATAGTGAGTCACCAATGGTGACCAAGTCCTACTCGACTACGTACGATAGTAGCGCCAATACTTCGGAAATCCAGGCGATACACAAGGCAGCCACAAGTTGGGTTTTTGGCTCTAATCCTTACGAAGCGCTCACCTCACTTGGAAGGAGACCTTCCCATGCAACCTGAATACAAGTGAGGGTGTTACTCTCCCCAAGCAATGAATCCAATTACCGATTTTATTTTTGGTCAAGTTTTCTTAGCAGTCCCTTTTTTAATTTTTTTGGTGTTATCGCTTCTTTTGAGTAGATTCAAACAAACGTCTAACGGTTTTTGTATTTTCTTGATCCTACTTTGTTCCAAAAACAGAGGGAGAATAGAGTCGGAAAAGCCGTGCAAGTCGACACCAAGGTGGAAATCTCACCTTTGTGCCTAAATGATGCATGCAAAGTAAGAAGACTTACAGCGAATCCCAACTCTCTCCATGCGGGATGCAAAGCAGAATTTTTAAACCTAAACTATATGGCGTTATGCAAGCGGAAATCGTCCTAAGATAGGCAACTGCTAGCGTGAAGAACCACAAGTTAACCGTCAACTCCCAATCCTAATGTCCAGTCTAGGCTCACTCCTCCTCTGCTCAACACATTTGAGTTAGGAGAAAGCGCTTGTGTGGAGTGAGCTCGCGGCGCGCGGATCGAGAGCCAATGATCGACTACTTAATTAATCTAAGTCCAAATACGAACTATAAGAACATGCAAGAGTTATTAGGGTGTTTGGACCTAGGCTAATCGAATCAAGCAGGACCTAATCTAAGAGCTCAATCCACAAAAGAAAGGAAAAATGAAAACAAAACCGGAAAACTACAAGCGATGAAAACGCGATCAAAACTGCAGTGAGCCCCCGGGTGAACAAACACCCGGAAATTAGGCTCGGTAGTCTAAGTGTCCGAAAGTCCAAGTGTACCTGTATTATTACAATTCAATAAATCACTCTCTCACAAAAATAAAATGCAAGCTAAACTACCACTCTCTCACTCCTCCTGCTCTCTCCTGCCGGCTTGGCTAAAGAATAGCCGGCTCCGCTTCCCAAGGTTGCTTCGGGTCACCTAGGCGATCCGCCTTGCTCCACGGTCCCTCGCAAGAAGACAAGAAAAGAAATGGTCAGATAGCTCAATCAATCAATATATCAAAAATGTAAGAGAGATAAAATGAAGCTATGGTAAACAACAATCACAAACAAACAAAAATATAAACTACTCGCTATTGCTCCCAGGCAACGGCGCCATTTGATTTAACCGAAATTCGGGTGGTCTTAAGTTCAACACAAAGCGTGAACTCAGTCGAAGTGTCAACCACACAAATCTCGATTAAAGTCAACAATTAACCTACACTAAAAATCAATAATTAGAAATAAATGTGGAGTTAAAATTTATTTTTAACTCTGCACAAATGATGTATAGTGACAAGTATGCAGAGAGTTCGAACACAAGGAGCAAGCGGGGTAGTTCACAAAGGTGTGCTCAAGTGAATGTGTGTGTGTGAAGTGTCTACACTAAGCAAGCAAGCAAATAAAATTTTTGTGGGTTTTTTAATTTTTAATTAATTTTTTTATTAATTTTTATAGTTTTATAATTTATATTTATTTTTTTTAATTTTCAATATTGGAAAATAAAGACAATGTAATGAAAGGCAAGATAAAATATTTATAAAAATATGCAAAAATATCCAAAAATTCATAAATAAAATGTTTTTGATATTTTTAGGATTTTTTTACTATTTTTGTGATTTTGGGAATTTTTCAAGGTGTTTTTGGTATTTTTAATTATTGAAATAAAGCAAAACAGTGCAAATAGTGCTGGCTGTGACTAAAATGGGAATTAAAATTAGCAAACAGCAACCAAAATTTTTCGCACTATTTTTCAAATAAAAAGAATGAAATGAGGAACAAACAGAACCTGAGTTTGTATTTTTAGAGTTTTCTTTGATTTTATATATTTTTTTGAAGTTTTAGAGTGTTTTTAATTTTTTAATGTTTTTCTTTTGTGATTTTTAGTGATTTTTGGACTGACACTGAAATAGGATAAAATAGACACTAGGTGATTTTTTTAGAATTTTTGGAGGGGTTCTAATATTTTTTGGCATTTTCTAAGCTAAACAGTACACAAAAAGCATGTTTTTGATTTTTAATAAATATAAAAATAAAATAAAATCAAAAACTAAAATTAGGGAATCGAAATACAAGTATCCAGGAGCTTAACCCTATTTTTGTGGAATTTTTGGATTTAAAATGATAGGTTAAATAAATACAACAAGCATCCAATCAATACACAGGCCTAGCAAGGGTATTTATGCAATTTCTCAAACATCCAGGGGCATACATGCAAATTTCCACAAATATTTAAACTAAATATTCGATTTATAGCTCCAAAATCTAATTACAAAAACCGCCTGGGTCTCTTAGAAATTTTCCCACCAGGACGCGTGACTTGCGCGCGCCTGGTGAGGACGAAAATGTAATATTCCAAACCCTCGGGGCTTACATGCAATTTTTCCAAACATATAACACGTGAAAGTGACATTTTGGTACTAAAACAAAATACAATAAAGGCCGAGGGTCCCTCTACAAAATGCCCACACCTCACGTGTACAGATCACGTGAGGTGACGTGGCGAAGGACCTGGATGCAAATATAGAAAGTTTGGGGGTCTTAGTGCAAATATTACAAAAATATTTAAACTATGCAATAAAGTTTCTGGACTAAATAGAAATTACAAAATAAGCGGGGGTTGACTGCAAAATACCCTCGCATAGGCGATCCGACGATGTTGGCGAAGGCGATGACGCGTGGCGGACATCCAACGGTTGGGGCTTCAGGCGCGATCCAGCGGCATAGGGCACGCCACTTATCCACGTGGCATCTCCTCCGGGCACGATGACGGTTCGCCCGTGGACCGCTGAGATTAGACCTCAGATGAGATCCGACGTCGGCAGATGAAGGCGATCGAACGGTCCACGTTAAAACTGGGGCCTCCTCTTGATCGGACGGCAACGAGACTTGATGGAAGAATAGGGAAGAAGGACCACCGTGGCGACCTTCTCCCGGCGGTGGCGACGCTCTCCGGCGATGAATGAGCTCTAAAATGGGCCCGGAAGGTTGCTGGAGATCTCCTCTCTCGTCTGGAAGCGATGGAGTGGCGTGGAGGTTGGCGGAGCTCTTCAGCGGCGACACGGAAGATGCGGTGCTCCAGGTGCTCCGGCGAAGGATCAAAAGGGCTCCAGACGCATCAATATACACCAGCACATGCACAAAAAGTTTAAGGAGGTCGAGGGCAAAGTGCCTCGACCTCAGGTGGCTCTCGATGGGGTGCGACAGGCGAGATGGGGGCTCGTCGGAGTTGCTACGGCGAGGTGTGAGATGGAGTGATTAGATGAGCGAATCAACGAGGGAAGATGCTCGGAGTGATCTTAGGGAGATGATGAACGATAAGGGGATAAAAAGAAACACAAAACGGCCTCGATGGCCTGGGGGGCCAGAGGGTGATTACCTCAACGGTGAAGCTTCACCGGAGGTTGGAACTCGCTCAGATCTTGGTGTCTTCCGCAGCCTTGAAGCTCGGAGCGCGGAGCTGTCACCTCCAGGCGTCTCGAGCACGGCCAAAGGGGGAAGAAATCTGGGAAATCGCGGTTCAAATTTTCAAAAGGGAATCATAAGTGGTTTTAAGGGGTTGACGACGGGGCCCCTTGACCGAGGTGTCCAGCTCGATTCAGAGCTCCACAGCCCAAGGAGAGCCTTGGGCGTGTAAGAGCTCTGATCGAGGAAAAAATCTCATCAAGGGTGCGTCAAGAATGGGTGAAAGGTGCGACGCCCAAAAATCCTTCAAAACGGGTCAAACCCGTTCTGACAATGCTACAGGAGTAGGACCAGGGAGTTGACCCGAGGTCAACTCTCCTGGGGTCCCCTGGTTGGTA